>OU612081.1:13852792-16252792 GCA_914767735.1 Anoplius nigerrimus
GATCGCTTTCTTGAGACTGAATTTCAAAGAATGGAATATTGTTTAAATATACTTTAATGAACTGAATATATCAATATTGCAAATATGCGTTCATAATATTATACATTTTAGCGGTTTTTATTGTTGAAACTAGGAGCGGATTAAAGTTGTTTTAGTAAGTTTAATTAATTTGTCGGAGTAAATGAGCTGGTTCATTACCAAACTAATAACACCTGCATAATAATATACTTTTCCAGGAATAAATCAATTCTTTTTTATGCAAAACACACATTTTAGAAAATTGTCTTGGGGAAAACATTAAAAAAAATACAAAATTAATAAAAATTAAATTTTGGATTTTGATCCACATTGCAGAAAAGAGCCGAGTGTTGCAATGTTACTCGTACGTTGCCTATATTGGATATTTATATAATTAGTATGTTTTCTCATTTTCATATTATTATTATATTTTATTTTCTATTATATTTTAGTAAAATATATATTGAAAAATGAGCAGTTCAGAATCTAAATATGTCTACGCTTTGTCGAAAAGCGGCTCAGAAGAAAGTGATGATTATAGTACTGATTCTGAAATAGTTCAGAAGAAGATGTAGCCGTTGACTGGAAGGAGATAAGAAATGTCCAACCAAATCCATTTCCTCAAAAGTTTCCATTCGATACCGCTCCTGTATCAACTTTTCTTTTGGTCAACAATTTTGATACACTGCGCTTCTGTTCCATGGAAAACGGCTGTATTTTATTCTTAGATAAATATTATAACCTACAATCCTATGTAAATGATAAATATCAATAAAACGATTTTTTATCTTAACTTTCACATTGTCATTTTCAATTCTCGATTATATTCGAGTGTGAAAAATTACAACAGCGTCGAATGCAACGCCGCTCGAATATACTCGAGCGTGCACGTTGAGGGGTTAAACAGTCATCCGGACGCGGCTCGTCGAACTTGCCGCGGCCCGCTCGGCAAATTACTAATTTCAGGGCGTACTTAACGCGGCGTGAAGGTGTTTTCGAGCGGCGGTTTCCGGCCGGCGAAGATGCGAAGTGCCGAGTGTCGCATTGCAGTGTCGGCCGGTGGAGCCTAAAACTGGCCAACTTGTAAGCGAGTACCGAACACGGATAGCCCGGCAACAGCGCGCCGCCATAAGATTATGTCAACACGGCCCTGCAGATGCTTCGGACACGGCCTCGGGATCCTAACCTTGGCTGGGAACGAAGGAAGGAGTCGGGAACTTTCCGAACTGCCGACTCGAGGCTACGTAATGCGGAACGATGAAGAAATTTCCCGGGCGAACCTTCCCGCTCGAGTCCTTCGTCCTGCTGGTATTCTTGATATTTTGAGAGCGGTGGGAGAGGGAAAAATTGTGGGCGGACTTGTGAAACGTTCCACGCCTGGTGGAATGTGTCAGATATATGGACCGTTTATTTTGAAAATAGTGTGAGACGACATTTAAAAAAAATTAGATATTACATATATAAAAAGTTTAGACTATATTAATCATAAGTTATATGATATCTCAATTTGTTTTAAATATGGACTTTTATCACTTTCAGTATAAACGGTCCATATATGTTAAAGGAATGTATTTTGCTTGACAATGAAAGGCGGTTTGACAATTGGCTCGAAGATGCTGATCGGAAAAAGGTCAGGATGTAATGTGATAATAAGTGAAAGTCCCAGTAAATGATTTGGAAATGTTAGAAGAAAAAAAGTTTTTCAACCATTAATATGACTTTAATATTTTTATCAATCAAGAATGTACTAAGAATTTATAATTCATTTCTCGGACTGGCGACTCACGGTTATCTTTTACGAAACGATGAAGGAATGTTCAAGGCAAACCTTCCAGGTTCCTCAAGTTCTTCGCCCTGCTGGTATTTTTGACATTTTTGGGGGTAGTCATAGAAGGAAAGACGCCGTAACGTTTGTAAGATATTTTCCGTCTGTTCGAATGTATAAGATATGTATTATAGGTGAAATGTATACTAGATGACAATAAAAGGTGATTTGATCAATTAGTTCAAAATTGATAATCGAAAAAAAAGATAAGGATGTGGTCGAATGCAAACCTTCATCAATATTGTTATTGGTCATCTTGCACATATTATCTAATTAAGGCGTATACGTCATAACATGAACAAAAATGAAAAAATATTTGGTATAATGTCATCAACTCAATACTTAACCCCTTAACGTACATACTCGAGAATATTCGAGCGCGCTATACAGACCAAACTGTGCACACACATGTATATTCGAGCGGCGTTGTTGTTGATGCTGCTAAAATTAAAATAAATATTTTCATTAATTATGAATTTTTTTATTGCTTAGACAATGTTCTAAAGTGTGTTTTACACAAAAAAAAATTGATTTTTTTTGGCCGGTTTATTTCAAAGAAACCGTACGTTAAAGGGTTAAACACTCTTGCCTACAATATCTGACGCAGGCATACGTTACCCATACACACACTTTCATATCCCGCATAAACAATCTTTCGGGCACTCTCTTTGCGACTCGAGCGGAATGAATAAATAGGATATCCAGGCTTCGGATAAAATCGTACGGCGACAAAAGGATCAGGATGTGGTAGAATGCAAACCTTCATCAATAGTGTTATTGGTCATATCACACATATTATATAATTAAGGCGCATACGTCGCATTATGAAAATAAAAATTTTAGTTATTTGGTATAATATCACTGACTCAATACTTAAACACTGTTGAATACAATATCTGACGCAGGCATACGGTACCCATACACACAGTTTCATATCCCGCATAAACAATGTTTCGGGTACTCTCTTTGCGACTCGAACGGAATGAATAAATAGGATATCCAGGCTTCGGATAAAATCGTTCGGCAACAAAAGGATCAGGATGTGGTAGAATGCAAACCTTCATCAATATTGTTATTGGTCATCTAACGCACATTATATAATTAAGACGTATACGTCATATTATAAAAAAAAATTTAATTGTTTGGTACAATGTCACTGACTCAATACTTAAACCCTCTTGACTACAATATCTGACGCAGGCATACGGTAACCATACACACACTTTCATATCCCGCATAAACAATCTTTCGGGCACTCTCTTTGCGACTCGAACGGAATGAATAAATAGGATATCCAGGCTTCGGATAAAATCGTACGGCGGCAGCGTGTAAATACGACGATTGCGTAGACCTTCATGAATGCATGAATCGAGCTGCTCGCTGCCGGGAGATTTTCGGATGCGGCACTATGAATAGTTTAGGCTAGCAACGCGCATAGATCCATCTACGTTGAGATCACCGTCTCAAATATTTAAGTTCGTGATCCGCGGCGGGGAAGTATCATCGTGCGACTCCCAAATTTTTGGAATTTCGTTCCGTCTGCGAAAGTCAAGTCAAGGTCAAGCTCTTTCAAATTTTCAGCGGTTTCGAAAATTTTTTCAAGTAGGTCGATTCTGTAAGCACTATTCTTTAAGGTTGTAATTGTTTTGTAGGTACATAAATTAGAATTTTTAGCGGGAGTTGAGGTGGTGGTAGGAGAAGACACTACTTAAGTGTTTTGGAATTCGCTTGATTTTTGGGTTCATTTCTATAAAATTCGATCGGGTTTTATATTTCGATTTGAGGTTCGTTGTTTGGTGGAATTGAATTGAGAAATTATAAAATAGTTATAAATGTAATAGTAGTAATAAATTTGGTAAGTAATATTATAAGATATGACTTATTTAACAATGTTATCCGATTATTTGAATAAAGCAGAAAAATAACCATTATCAACTATTTCGTAATTCCTCTCCACTTTTTGCTTTATGCAGTTAAACGATTTGGTTAATGATCTTTCTGATGTTGGCTGGGTGTTGGCTTTTAATATGAACCAGATATCTCAATTTTTAATCTGCCGTGTGCAAAATGTATCGGTTAACCAGGACAAATGATCTTAATCTTGTTGAACTTAATCTTGTTATTTTTTTACTTAATCTACGTTTACGTCATTCTGAAAGTATTAATTTTGAACATTTCTGTATTTTTCTTGTTCACGCTTTTGGCTATGTAAATTTGAAACTTTAGTTGCAGGGAACATAATGTAAAATGTGTACAGTGTTTGTTTGTTTAATATTATTTATATCGCCAATTGTGTTAATATTTTTAAAGTGACCACATCAAACACTCTTTTACTTCATTAAACTTTTGGCCGGAAAAAATGTTGATGCGACTGTAGATTTAAAATGTACGATATTACGTAATATCTAAATTGTGGATCAGTCCGAGAAAAAATTATTTCATAATTCAGGTAATTTCAGACTCAGTAGATACGACAGAAAAATGTGTAAAATTTATTTATCTCAGGTTTCGTGGGTGGTAACGTTATCATTAATGTAATTACCCGCAAAACTTTGGATGAAAAATATTTAAATCCTATTACGTTATTAATTTTGTAATAAAATATGGTTAACCGAGAAGTTGATTTTAAAATGTATAATTAAGCAAAAATGTAATATAAACCAGGGACGGTTTCTGTTGTCATTCTCTCATGACTGCTAATTATATCAGTCAATCAAAATTTCTTATCCGTTTAATTTCAGGTTAAATAGATTTTGTCTCTGAAATTGTTAATATATTCCTCAAGCTCCACAAATTATGGATTCTCACAAATGCTTTAAAAATATGAACACATCACAATCCTCTCTCCATTTCCCTAAATTTTAGTCCAATCTTAAATAAATATTAATTTTATAATCAAAATTAGTCATACTGCTTACAAATTCAATTATTGCCATACATATACTTTCTACTCACTTTTTTACTTTAATCTCTCTTTTCATTAAATCCTTCAAGCTCCTGAAATTATCGATTCTATCACAAATCCTTTCAGAATACCAAAATGTCACAACGTTCTGACCATCTTCCACACTTAAAACTCGACCAAAACCCAAATAAACCCTCTAATAATTTTATAAGATCATTCAACTAAAATTTAATATTGTTCATACCTGGTTTCCTTTCATAAACGCGGCAATCTTCATGAAATTGCCAAAATAATGTAAATCAAATCTTTAATCATCCCTAAAAAATCACAGTTTTTCGACTATTTTCCCAAAATAAGTACGTCCAATCGCGAACAACTACTAATTTTACTATAAAACTTAGTTAATGTTTCCGCCAGTAGATCCGGGACTTCTTCTTTACCTATTGTCTTCTTAGACTCTTGATCCATACGCTGTGAATTTTTGTCTGTATGATTAACCCAGGATCATTAAGTTTTTTTATCGTTTAGCTAATATTGCTTAACAATTTAAATACAGTTGAACATATTTATCCTACTGACTTTTCTACTCTAATCTCCGAAATATTCATTAAATCCTCTAAGCTGCGCAATTGTCGATTCTTTCGGAATCCCCTGAGAAATATGAAAATGTCACAATCTTCCGAGCATCTCCCACACCTTCCCCTCCCACCTCCCCCCCTCTCCGGCCGCGAAACTCGACCCAGAGCCAAATAACACCCTCGTCCGCCAGCTCGTCGAAACTGTCGCAATGCTGGCGGGAGGCAACAAAAAATAAACAGCCCCCATCCTCCGTCGACGGCCGCATAACTGCACATTCCGCCGTCCAAGGCCGCGTCCGATGCATAATCAGATTAGCGAAAGTATAACGAGGCCGTTCGGCAAAGCGGTTAAAGGGTCCACCCGGAAAAAAAGGACTGCGGTGATAACCGGCAGCCTGGAATTTTCGAAGGTCCTTTCTATTTGCATAGACCAAGTCAGAGTGGAAAATGACCTCGATATTGTTATAGTGTTAGTTAAATATGGAATAAATTGAAAATGTGATGAATTGTTTATTGATTACTATAGCAGGAGACATGGAGGAATTGTTTGGGTTGAGATAGTTCTGGAAAGAAGAGCAGGACTATTGATGATTTATGCGTATGTTTTTTAATTGATTTGTCAGAATGGTGTAAGTTATTTAAACAGATCAATTTTGTACCATTTATCATTTTCGAAGGTCCTTTCTATTTGCATAGACCAAGTCAGAGTGGAAAATGACGTCGATATTGTTATAGTGTTAGTTAAATATGGAATAAATTGAAAATGTGATAAATTGTTTATTGATTATTATAGCAGGAGAGATGAAGGGATTTTTTGTGTTAAGATAGTTCTGGAAATAAAAGCAGGACTATTGATGATTAATGCATATATTTTTTCATTGTTTTGTCAGAATGGTGTAAGTTATTTAAACAGATAAATTTTGTACCATTTACAATTTTCGAATATGGTGAGAAAAATCATAAAGTATTTAATAATTGTTTTCTGGACAAAGATTAATGATCCATTTTTGCGTTATGGGAGTTTGGTAATAACAAGATAATTACAGACGATTTATATGTATATTATTAACTAACTTGTCAGAATTGTGATATACACGATATGTGTATTGTTTTAGGGAAAGAAGTCATGGGTTATTTTTCAATTTATCAGATTCTACATTTTCTACAATTTTCATCTTCAAGTTCAACTTAAAGTCACAATAACACAGATAGTTAAGATCCTGAAATAACTTAGTGGTCTGCCCTCAAAAATATTAGAGTGACCATAACTTCGTCCAAAAAAAAAATAAAAATTGTTCATGAGCCCTATCGAATGCAGTATGAATTAATTATTAGACTCGCCTTGTAATAAGAAGTCGAATACTGTTTAAATCGCTCGCAAATGTCAATCGACATGTCATTGACCTCAAGAGCGCTTTTTACAGGCAACTTTATTCGGATGACAGCTATTACTAAAAATGTGACAATTATTTTTTGGCCCAAGGTTGGCACACCTTGACCTTCAATATTCATGAACGGCACTTTGATGGGAACTTATTCTCTATCGTGTATTAGCGTGTCAATGATTCGTAGTGTCAGGGGATTAAATATGTAAGCGGTGGCTGAAATATTCATAAACGAATCGTACGTTAGGGATGTTCATCAAAAGTTCCAACATGAAAGTTTTATTGACCCTACGTTGACTAATATAAGCTTTGCAAGCGTTCGAAGTAAAACGGACGATAAAACGGAAACGAACGTTGGAATTTTTGTGTGCGTCACGTTTCGAAAAGATATTCTTACGTGAATTATTCATTTTTTGAACGCGCAGACATCGATTAACGAAAACTTTCGAGTAAAAATTTAAACAATTGATATATACACAGAGCTATTGATACGACAAATATAATAATTAAAATAGATGAGCCAACAGAGGATTTGGATCGTGTGGAAAAAAGAAGAACATTATAATATTACTTATTTATTACATATATTAAACAATTAATATAGATGAATTTATCTACAGTTATTTGAATTTTTACTTAATAATTTCGGGTTTCGTGAATGGAGCGTTTTGAAAGAACATTAAACTATGTTAGGCAATCAATTAAGGAAAATATATAATGTGAACACATATTACTGTATCACTGGTTTCTTTTTGAGAGCACAGATATCGATTAACCCAGTTTCTCAAAACGTATAAAATAAAGCGCGCGATTAAGCAAGTTAATTAAACCCAAACATCCGAACATATATCAATCTCAATATTGAAAAATTGAGCTTTCTGATAGGATGCTTTTCCTGGAAGCAAAAAAGAATACATGACGTAAGTATTGAACTAGAGTACTGTTTATTTGTACCTTGAACGTATGATTTATTTAAATACTATTTCAAATATTCACATATAAAGCGCATATCAGCGATGTTCATCAAAGTTTACTTCGCGTGGAGAGCAAATGAAAGTTTTATTGACACGATTCTATTTTATGATAGTCTCGTCAATGTCTAGAACGAACATACAATCATATGCTCGTTGCTTCACGTATTCATCATTCAATACTTTCATACGTATTTCTCTGCCAATATTCGCATTATCTGTACACTTAACGTATTGAATGTACAAACGAGGTGTCAAATATTCATAGAAAAAAACGTGTCTCTGCAATGTTCGTCGTTAATAGGGACAGTAGATTGAAGTTTTATTGGCACAACAGCGATTTATGAAAGCATAGTATGTGTCTATACTTAATATGCAGAAGCGATAGGTGGATAAACGTTTGTCCTTTTAAATATTCATGAGTGGATTCCTATTAAGTGTCCTATGTTCTTTCCCACGTGCTCGCGTAGGGAGTCTAATAAGTGAACACGTACTAGTACTTATATACAGTGACACCGAGAAATATGGATAGGATATGTGTCAGCTACATTGTCTATTACCTGTCGGAAGAATTGGAAAGTTTTTAATAGTACATCTGCTGGTAATAAAAGTAATGCTGCACGTGTAATAAAGCATTTAAGATAGAAAGCAAATATGGCTTATCACGATTAGGAAAATGATCAGAATCAGCTTTCCCATTTCAAACAGCAATACTCTGACACAAACAATTTCATTGAAATCCTTTATTTTGAAAGTGAGCTAAATTCATTTAAGTTTAAATTGTGATTTAAAATTAAATTCAATGAATTTAAAAAAATACCTTTAAGATACAAATACATTATACTCCTTAAATGTGTCTAAGAGAGTCTTTACAATTCCTATAAAATAATAACAATTATTAACTGAATAATATGTATTATTGGAGTACTTGCGATAACTTATATGCCTAAAATTATCGAACACTCTGAATACTCCAAACTGAAAAATGTTGTTTGACAGCTGCCTTAAAGTTATACACTCTACAACACTCAACCAAGACAACTTGACAAATGCACCTAGGCCACTTTCAAACTAAACGGTTCAATCACACCGCTGATCACATTTCATTACCGCCAAAACCATGGTAAATAACCATTAACATTCGTCAGTTCTGAACACTCCCACCAAAATCCACCCCCTTTCCCCCTCCCGCCCTTCCCTCTCCACAATCATTCTTCTCGTCTAGACACCTCTGACACCGTCCACCTTTGCCTAAAGCACACTTGCGCACGCACACGGACAACCATAAATCCGTTGATCAGTCAGCATGATCGCTTTCCCTTTTGGCGCCGTAATTGAACATATCGGGCGTCCGATTCGGATGGGAATGAATCTGCGAGCGATCGGCGAGCGATCCGGGCACGGTAAGCACGTTGTCGCAATAAAGGCGACGTTCCTCATTTTTTCGAGCTCGCGCCGCCATCAAATTGCGCCTCGGATCGGAGGGCTGATTTATCGCGCGGAAATATCGTTTGGGCAGAGCCCGACGACAGAGCGTGTTATATTGGGAAGAAGGATCGTTCATTTCGCAGCGGACGATACGCGAGCTCCCTCGTGGCACGCGTCCCTGTAAATCGACGCCCCACCCTGTATATATATCGTCGCCTGTAGTCGTATATATAGGGTGCGGACGTGGGACCAATGCGATGCCCGTATCGTCGATGATGATTTATTCAACGATCTGTGCAGGCTGAGTCAATCATTTTGCTAATATTTTACTAATATAGTCCATTGATAATATTCAAGGTTTGCTTTGTGGAGTTGGAATGCGCACAAATATTATTTAACCATCTTTAAACATTTATTTTGAGTACCATCATGGCTTGGGTAACTGTAAATTGACGCCCCACCCTGTATGTATCGTCGCCTCTATCGTCAATGATGATTTATTCAACGATCTGTGGAGGTTGAGTCGATCATTTTACTAATATTTTACTAACATAGTCAGTTACTGATATCCAAGGTTTGCTTTGTGGAGTATTAAACATAAATATTTTGGTAATTTTTTAAATTTTTCTTTTGAGCACCATCATGGGACGAGGAGCTGTAAATCGACGAGCCACCCTTTATATATATCGTCGCCTGTAGTCGTATACAGGGTGCGGACGTGGGACCAATGCGATGCCGGCATCGTCGATGATGATTTATTCAACGATCTGTGGAGGCTGAGTCAATCATTTTGCTAATATTTTACTAACATAGGCAATAGCTAACATTCAAGATTTGCTTTGTGGAATTAATATGAACACAAATATTATTTAAAATTTTTTAAAGATTTCTTTTCAGTATCATCATGGCATGGGTAACTGTAAACTGACGCCCCACCCTGTATGTATATCGTCGCCTCTATCGTCCACGATGATTTATTAAACGATCTGTGGAGGCCGAGTTGATAATTTTGCTAATATTTTGCTAACATAGTCAATTGCTAATATTCAAGGTTTGCTTTGTGGACTATTTAACACAAATATTATGGAAAATTTTTTAAACATTTCTTTGGAGTACCATCATGGCACACGTCCCTGTAAATCGACGCCCCACCCTGTATATATATCGTCGCCTCTAGTCGTATATATATATAGGGTGCGGACGTGGGACCAATGCGATGCTCGTATCGTCGATGATGATTTATTCAACGATCTGTGGAAGTTGTGACGATTATTTTGGTAATGTTTCGCTAACATCCAAAACTCACTTTATCGGATTAGAACACACATATATTATGGTAATTCTTTGTACATTTCTTCTGAGTACCACACAGTCAAAAATTGCACGGCTAAGAACCTAAAAAAGATATGAGATTGATGATGAGAATGATATTAAGATCATAAAAAAATAATTGTTGAAAGATTCCAATATGATTTGGTAGGTTAAGATAGGTAAACATATATGTGTGATCATCATCCAGAAAAAATTAGAATTTTTAGTTCCAACAATTTTATTTTTTGGCCTCCGAAAGTCTCCAGTAAATCAACAGTCCACCTTGTATATGTATAATACTGTGTGTTGAAAAGATATTTGAAGAAATGGGCATGGAGGAAAGAATACCTTTCAATTCTGCATTGGAATGATTTATTGATTTGGATAGTAATATCTATTTAATTATATGGAAACCGAAATGAGAATAAAGTTAACTTAATCTTATTTTTCCTTTCACAAACTTTCTAATTACAAATACAAAAGTTGTTATAAATCAAAAAAAGAGAAATAAGATTTAATGGTTAAAATTTAGCAATTACATTGCCTTGAAAATCAATATTTTTTCATGATGCAAAATCTGTGTAAAATACGTGTTATTAAAAAGAACCTGAAAAGTTTCTAACTCGTTTTCACTCCTTTGCAGTGCACGTTTTACGTGTCAAAGATTATGTAAGCAGCCCGAGATAAATTCAGTGGAAAATATTATCGATCGCACAAACCGGCATGTTTAAAAACTCAAGGAGAAACAGTTAACTTATTTTTCAACAAAAAATCCAAAGTACCTCAACAGAAACTTAATTACAAAATCAGTACCAATAGCTGAACTTAAATTCTATTTTTTATAAATAAATATAATTAGAACTTTTGAACCCTTTACTCCTCAAATTTATAGCTAATTCTGGAACTGGTTAATAAAAATAAATTGGATAAATCTTTATTGCCTATTTTGACTTACCTTCTTTCTAGTAGTGTTTCGAATCACTTCTGATTCTTGACTTTTTTGTCACAATTGCCGGCTCGAGGATGCTTTAATAAATCAATGCTCATAAAAGACAGCAAACCGTGCAGTATATGTGTAAGTGTGTACTGCGAAGGTGTAGATTTGTTGACGACCTTTTAACGCGCGATTTTATCGGCTCTGCCATCGGCAGTTTCACACTTCTGGCGTTTTGTCTTGTCACTCGACACGATCGTTAAAACTTCCCTCAAGTGAGCACAGCTTAAAGTATGACGTCACACGAAAATCATAAATCGTTTGGCTGCAGGCGTTTTACGGACTTGTGATTATGTAAGTTTCAGGCAAAAATGTAGGGAAATTGAGCTGACCCTTTACTGTATTACGTGGAACTTAAACTACGGAGAATGCAAGATTTTTTATAAGCACAATTTTGTCAAATATTTAAAGTCATCGGCAATTATGTATGTACGAATCACTCAGAAATTGGAAACAAAAAGATAAAGTGGAATGACTTTATATTGACGTCAAGTATCGTGAAAGTTTGAGTTGAAAATTGGATTCAATAAGTTTTTAGGATACCTTGAGTTGAGTAAGGTTATTTTACGCATTTTAAGGATTTTAATCTTGTACGTGAATAATGGAGCGGACAAATCTCAGTTTCGTATTAGGCCATCAGTTTGTTAGTTTTGACGGTTCAGAGAGACTAATTCGGTTTTGGAATGCTAAAATGACACTTTCAATTCTATTTTACCATAGTGACTATTAAATTTTAATATTTGTTAAAACTCATACCCAAGACTATTATTCATAATTCATGTATAAGTAACCTACCACTTAACTTTCAATTCCTTAATTATAAAATTGATCCACACAATTCCTATCATCTCATATAAAGTTACTTTTGTTTTTGGAAGTAGTCAACAAAATGACAGAAAAGTTGTTTCTATCCCTCATATCATTAAAATGAACAATGTCCGTCAAATTTATTATAGCGGTTCGACTTTTTATTCTAAACTGCTTATATATCTGACGATACTAATTATAGTCTATA
Source organism: Anoplius nigerrimus (assembly GCA_914767735.1). Classification (NCBI taxonomy): domain Eukaryota; kingdom Metazoa; phylum Arthropoda; class Insecta; order Hymenoptera; family Pompilidae; genus Anoplius; species Anoplius nigerrimus. Next base: position 13,865,223 of record OU612081.1, read on the forward strand.
AATCACAATGTACATGTTGTTTATCGAACCTAATTAAACCAAAACAAACGCCAATAATATTTACAATTTATCTTTTTATAGCAAACAACAAAGCGGACAATTTCATCCATTGAACTATTTTACAAGAAGTTGGCATTTATATACATCTTACTACAGTAAACAACATAAGTCAAACAGAACAATTCATTGAAGTTTCTCGAGTCGTTGACTCGTACCACTTTCATAATTAGCACCAGAGGTTCTCAATGAAAATAGCATCTTAGACGTCGGTACAAAAGTTCCATTCCGAAATTAGCCCACGCACACCTCCGATTTCGTGAATGAAGCTTTGGGATTTGACTCGTGACCCAAAAAAAAAAGTCCGGGAAGTCCTGAATTCCGCGGATAGTCATTTGCTCATCGCTGTCAGCGAGAATGCACGCGAACGCGATCCTTTTAACGATCAGTGCTCATTCTGATTGCGCCGATCCGTCTGCGCATGCGCGCCACGGGTGATCGTCGCGTTTCAAACATAATTAGCACGAAGGCCAGCCCGCATGCAGAGTCCGTAAGCAAAGCGACCTGGGGATGAATCGTGTTGCTCAGGGCGACTTTCGTGCGAGCGTGAAAGTAAATAGATGCGTACAGTGTGTTTCAAAAGTACTGAGTCGCCTTCGGTTGAAATCGGCGCGAAACATCTAAATTGTTAGAAGTTAATTTTAACCGCTAAATGAGAAAGATAATAGTTTCGTTCATTATTTTCCGATGCAATGCAGGTGTAATTTTTCTGAAAGTTTTGGTAACCGTTTTGCTCAGGCCTACTTTCGTGCGAGCATGAGAAAGTGCTAAGTCGCCTTCGGTTGAAATCGGCGCAAAACAACGTAATTTTAAGAAATTTATTTTATCTGCTAAGTGGGATATTAATAGTTTCGTTCATTACTTTCCGATTAATCGCAGGTGTAATTTTTCTGAAATTTTTTGGTAACCGTGTTGCTCAGGGAAAATTTAGTGCGAGCATGAGAGTAAAAAGATGCGTAAAGTATTTTTCAAAAGTACTGAGTCGCGTTCGGTTGAAATCGGTGCGAAACAATTACGTTTTTAGAAGTTATAGTTTTAACTGCTAAGTGGGGTAATAATTATTTTTCGATTTAACACAGGTGTAATTTTTCCTACATTTTTCGTAACCGTGTTGCTCAGGGAGAGTTTTGTGCGAGTTTCATAATAATTAGATGCGTACAGTGAGTTTCAAAAGTTACTCAGTCGAAATCGCAGCGAAAAAATTAAGTCTTGCAGAGCAGTTATTTTTAAGTAAGCCACATAACAATATATTTATTGATTATTTTCCGATTCAACACAGTTGCAATTTTCTAACATTGTTATTACGATCAATTTAATGAACTAATCGTGCTACTTAGAGTAACTTTATTAAGACTGACCAAATAAATATACATAAATTGGGAATTTCAAAAATATTTTGAATGAAAATTAAACTACTTTCAATATTAAACCAGAACGCCTTGAAAATAAAAATCTTCGACTAAAACCGTTGAAATAGCTGTACAAAATTTTGATTTTCTCCTAATGAGTTAGTAACGTTAACTTACTAGATACCTTAAAAAATTGATCAAACCTTACGAAACTTCCAGCAACCACACACTCAGCCAGAAATCTCATCCTACTTCCTCTTACATTCATGATTACATGTAACACCCTCCCCTTCAATTTTTGCGTATTCATTCTCGTCACGTCCAGCAAACTAATTTTCTACCCCCTCCGATTGAAGCCCTCTCTGATTCTAAATAAGCTTCCACCGTACCTAAAGGTGTCCCAATATTTCTGGTAGCCACTGTACATTGCGCACGTGTGCTAGTTGTGACCCGGCACCGGTGGAATGGGGTCGTTCGATCGCGAGAGAGCACACACGTTTTATGTCGCTTGATTTATTCGTTCCCGATGCATATATGTATAGAGGATCCACGGACGACTGGTGTAAGTCGACGCTGAAGGGTTGGCCGTTCGGCTGAGTTGGGGGTGGAAAGGGATGGAGAGGGATAGGGGGGGGGGGGGGGGGAGAAGAGAAAATTGTGAGCTACCAATTTGCGGGAGGAGGATGCACTCTGCGAGTGAGAAGAAAAAGATGGAAGACTCGACGGAGAGGGAATGTAATGAGAAGATGGATGTACAGTAACTCGCGAAAGTATTTCAATTTCGATACAGGGTGCTCAGGTATATTACGTTGTGGCTGTTGCAGGTATGTGAGCGGTAAAGGTGGCAATCAGGGGGTCGAAACTTGTAATATGTTCGCGTGGGTTAATATCGAGTTCATGTGTAATTATTTTAGTTGAGTACTGAAATAAATTTTGCATTGTTTGATGGATGTGAAAAAATAGTGGAAAGTTAACTTGATGTTTGTGGACATTTTTTCGTGGTGTTTCAAAGGCAAGTGGTGATGATGATTTTAAGAATATAATTCTTCTCTTGGGTTAGTTTGATCGCTCCTAATTATTTTTATGTTAAACCGTACAGGTGTGTTCGTAGCAAACTAGTGAAATGCATTTGTGGACAAATAATTAATTGAAATAAACGTTACTAAACACTTTTTAGAGTTTCTGTACATTTTTCATATTGTACATTACACTCTCGATATTAACAAAATATGCTGAACCTTTGAGAGCATCCATATAATATCCGTTATTTAATTAGTACTATATTTATCTATAATAGCAAACGCAGTTGTGGCCTCTGCCGACTATAAAGTTCTACAAAATATTCTGTAATCCAAGAAAATATTGCTGAACCCTTCTTAAGGATTCTGTACACGTTTAATATTGACTCATACACTCTGGATATTAAATAAAACGTCAGAAACATCGAAGAGACTCCAACAACACAAATCGTAAACATATGCAATCTCAACCATTTATACACTTAATTAACCCTGTGTAAAAATAATCGAATTTCTTCAAGCCTACTCACACATATAACAATTTTCTTTCCACCCATAAACTTTCTTACTACACCATTCAAGCACACTTTCTGTCCAGAACAAAAAAACGCACATATACGACGCAAGAGTCGAAATGTGACGAAAACAGTCGGAGAGAGAGATAGAGAGAGGACTATAAAAATGAATTAGATTAAATTTAGTCGCACATCTAATTATTTGCTCCCCATTCTCAAGCGTTTCATACAACAACAATAAAAAGCCAGAAAATATAGAATGTAACCATCGAATAATGATGAAAACACACAGAGTGTGTGAGAGAGAGAGAGAGAGAGAGAGAGAGACAGATAGATAGATACATACTTATGTAACACCTGTAGCTACATTATAATTGCACTACCATCGGTAGTAATACAAAAATTTTACAAATTTCGCTCATCGCCACTTTTAATCTCCATAGTACTAATAAAAAATTAAATAACATAAAATAAGAGAGAGTGAGAGAAAGAGCGAGAAAGAGAGACAGACAGATAGAAAGAATACTGATAATACATATAGCCAGAGTGCAATCGGTCGAGTTTGTGCGGTAGGTAATCGTTACTCGGAAATCGCGAGCGCACGAAAACTCGTCGATCGAGTCACGCCAAGCGGAGTGACACGAATGTCGTGGAGGATTGCACCGCCATTACGGCGATCCGTGGCTCTCTCTCTCGAAGGTCTCTCTCGAAGGTCCTCCTATTTGTGTGTCGGACGGACTCTCGCTCAATTTGTCGAAACGTTTGCCCTCCGCGCTTTCGGCCAAGTGGATCCGTACCTACCGGCCAAACCGATACCCCACTCTTACGGCCAGAAGGGGGAGGGGGGGGGGGGGAGGAGGAGCGAAACGTGTTCGCGGCGCAATTAGGAACGTCCACGGAATTCAATGTTGTCCCATAGCTACGGTATAAACAGTGAGACGATTAGATCACACAATTTTGCGCCAGTTCGCACATGAGGATGAGGTCAAGCATGATTGGGTTTGTTTCTATATAATTTTTGCTCATAAATGTATATGACCTTTTGAAATAAATTGCCTTTTATTTTAGCAGAGCATAGTATTATAGATGCAAGGTTAGAAGTATATGTCGGTGTGGTTGCTTTATCTAATTTTTTTTCTGTGTTGATTAAGTGCCAGATGTTATTTAGTTTAAAGATACGCATTGATATACAGAATTCATTTGAACGAATTCGCGGTGCAATTAGGAACGTCCACGGAATTCAATGTTGTCCCATAGCTACGGTATAAACGGTGAGACGATTAGATCACACAATTTTGCCCCAGTTCGCACGTGAGGATGAGGTCAAACATGATTCGGTTTGTTTCTATATAATTTTTGGTTTTCAGTTAATGAATATGACCTTTTGAAATAGTGACTAAAATGTTTAAATTTTTTTATTTCTGTAGAGCATAGTATTGTAAGTGCAAGGTTAGAAGCATATGTCTGTGTGGTTGCTTTATCTAATTTTTGTGTAATTTTTGAGTTGTGTTGATTAAGTGCTAAATGTTATTTAGTTTAAAGATACGCATTGATATACAGAATTCATTTGAACGAATTCGCGGTGCAATCAGGAACGTTCACGGAATTCAATGTTGTCCAATACCTGCGATATGAACGGTGAGACGATTAGATCGCACGATTTTGTGCCAGTTCGAACGTGAGGACGAGGTCAAGTATGATTGGGTTCGTTTCCATGTAATTTTTGCTTTTCAATTAGTATATAATATGACCATTGAAGTATGTCGCTTTTTACATTTGCAGACCATAGTATTATAGGTGCAAGGTTAGAAGCATAAGTATATCAGTGTGGTTACTTTATCTCATTTTTGTATTGTGTTGATTAAGTGCTAGACGTTATAAAGTTTAAAGGTATATATTGATATATAGAATTTGTTTGAACGAATTTACGACGCAATTAGGAACGTTTACGGAATCCAATGTTGTCCCATAGCTACGGTATAAACGGTGAGACGATTAGATCTCACGATTTCGCGTCTATTCGTACATGAGGACGAGGTCAAACATGATTGGGTTCCTTTCTATGTAATTTTTGCTCATAAATGTATATGACCTTTTGAAATAAATCGCCTTTTATTTTTGCAGAGCATAGTTTTATAGATGCAAGGTTAGAAGCATATATCAGTGTGATTGCTTCATCTAATTGTTGCACAATTTTTGTGTTGTGTCGATTAAGTGTTGAATTTTATTTAGTTTAGAGATACGCTTTGATATACAGAATGCATTTAAACGAATTCGCGGCGCAGTTGGGAACGTTCACGGAATTCAATGTTGTCCCATACCCACGGTATAAACGGTGGGATGATTAGATCTCACGAATTCGCGTCTATTCGTGCGCGAGGACGAGGTCAAACATGATTGGGTCCCTTTCTATATAATTTTTGCTTTTCAATTAATGAATATGGCTTTGTGAAATAAGTGGCAACGATGCTTCACGTTTTTTATTTTTGTACAGCATGATATTGCAATTGTATTAATTAATTAATTGTGTGCTAAAAATTATTCGAATACATGTTTATGTTCTTTAATTCTTGTTTTGCGCATAATAGATGACGAAAATAATTTACTTTTAAGATACGCATTGATATATAGAATTCGTTTGAACGAATTCGCGGTGCAATTTTGAACGTTCACGGAATTCAATGTTGTCCGATATCTATGGTATAAACGGTGGCGCGATTAGATTTGGCGGTTTTGCGCGCGTTCATACGTGAGAACGAGGTCAAACATGATTGGGTTCCTTTCTATGTAATTGTTTCTTTTCAATTAATGAATATGACCTTCTGAAATAGGTGGCTGAGATGTTTAATTTTGTGTATTTTTGTACAATATAGTGTTGTGAATGCAAGGTCGGAAACTTATGTTGTTACAGTAGCTTAATGTTGTTTCTCTGTAATTCTGGTTTTGTACTAAAAATTAATCGTTAGCTAGAAAATATTTTCGGTTTTCAAACATAGCGGTCTAATTTTTTTAGAAGAACTTCTCTCAGTGTTCAAATATTTTTCATTTCACATTTGATATTAGTCACATTTATCTTACGGAACAATATAAAAAATACATTCGTAATCAAAATCAATTCTTTGCATGAAAAAATAAGTTTCATTTCACACTACAAAACCGAAATTAATTCCTTGCCAACCTGATATACACGCATAGTAAAAGGTCAGAATAGAACACGTTAAGATGTAAATGCGGTCAAGAACACAAAGAAGATTCATGTAAACTGATCTCGATAAATTATTTTCCAAAAACATATGTCAATTGAACGCCAATCGTTCGCTCGCGTCCCAAATCTAAAAATATCGTCGGCGGATGTAATAAGCTCTGTCGATCCTGGATTTACGACGCGATTAGAGCGATCTGAAGTCATTATGCAATTTACGACTGGTCCATTGAAACGATCGTTACGTAAGCGCGTTACATTCTGCGTCGACTAATAAAAGCTGCCGCGACGATGTTCAATGAAGCGGCGCGAATTTCAAAATCCCGCTTTTGCTGGCCAGCAGTCGGCATCAATTCCGTATCGCATGACGGACGAAAATGATTATCGACTCGTTCGAGCTCGAATTTTCTCGGCACCCGTTACATGTTCGCTGCGAATCGTCGACTTTACGCCGATGTAATGACTAGCGTCGGATTCGACGTAAAACGTACGCAGAGCATGACAGGAAGCTTTGTTTATCGAGTGACGTCATCATTTTTGGGGATGATAAGCTGCGGGTCGTTTCTGACCCGCGATAGGTTCGGTCAGTAGGTTTACTAGTGAAAGTTCGAATTTAACAAGGCAAAATATTTTGTAAAATATAATACAACATTTTCAAGGTCTGACTTTTGAACATATATTTATGTACTCATGGTTATGGTAAAATGTCATTTAACAATTAAGATTGGTTTAAATAAATTAATACTCTAAACATTTAACTTGAAATATAGAGAAAAATATGCGCAGAACCTTAGAACGAGTTTTGTTCAATGACTGACGTCATCAGTTGCGGGGTTGATAAGTTGGACGGGTCACTTTTGACCCCCAATCGTATTCTGTCACTGAAACACGACCATGACCCAAAATAAATGATTTTATTCGGATTTAAAGACATTCGCTTAAAATATAACAATAGTTTAAAAAGTAGAAGTTATTTTTTAAACTAATACCGTCAAATGTAAATGTATTGAAAAGTTACGAATCTCGTTCGTCAGAAAACAGACATATTTGACAGATATAAATTGACAACTGTCGTAGTTTCTGCTGACAGTAAGCGGAATGTTCGTGTCGTGACAGATTTCTAATCGACAGTGAGCTGTAATTGGGTCGGCACGCCTAGTCAATGACATGTAACAATGATGTGCCGACAGCGTTAGTCAGTGCAATTTCCTTCAGAAGAAAAATGTATTGATCTCAACGTGTTAAAAGGGTTTTAAGTTTACTAACTATTAAAATAATGTTTTCAGTTAACTGCACGGTTTAATGCATAGGGAAAATTAATCGTACAAATTCTTTAAGCATGAAAATTTCGCATTAAACACTCATATTTCAAATGTAATAATGTCTAAGTTTTCAGCATTAAGACTTATTAAACAAGTTTATAGACTTATTTGGCAATGAATTCATAGTAAACCACACGTAATCCAAATTCAAAAACCGAACCAACATTATTTCCAAACTACTCACAATTCCTTAATCAAATAAATTCCACATCATTAGTAACAAGATAATGACCAAAACAACTACCATATAAAAACATTCAAAACAGATCTAATCACAAATAATTCCAACTTCTCCACAACATTTACTTATCAATAAAGAATCGAAATAAGTTTTCAACTTAACTCATCTTCAAATTGAATTCGTGAAAAAAATTATCTAACACTCAAAAATTTCTGCTTTATGTGCACCTTTCGATTTCACGTTGCGTACAAGAAAAATTGTCCTTCTCCCATGACGTGACTGTCATGCTTATTTCACGCTGTCAAGAAGCGAGAAGAGCGTGTCGTGACTGACCCGGGGATCGTCAATAAGCCCCGAGCAGTTTTCATCGATGACACGCGAGAATGTTTTGCTGGCACCGCCAGTCAGACGTTTCTTATTGAACTCCATTCTCTTAGCGCCACGAACGAATGGTGTCACACGAAACTGGCTGACGTCGATTCTCGAGAATGGAAGGATTTATTGCATTCTGTTTTCGTGGAAAAAGATCGGCGAAAAATACGAAAATCCATTTCAGTACATCGATTCCAGTGAGAATGATGTAATACGGCTGCATTTGTTTTAGGAAAAGTTTAGATAGTTTTTTCATTACAAAGCTATATTTAAGTACGGTTGTTATTGTAAATTTTAAAATGTAAGACGAACGATTAATATACAGTGACTGTTCATTTTTTTTACTATATTCTGAAGGTTTAAAGAAAATACTTACAATTCGTTAATTACTTAATCGGAAAAATAAAATTACCATCTTGCAGAAAAATTGTTTATAAGCATTATTGAATACTTAGTGCTACAATTATTTCCCAGGGACACCACACAGAAATTTTTTTATCGTCAGAGCATAATTCGCTAATTAAAAATTGGAAAATATCATTAACATTTTTTAAAAAAACTACTTCTAAACACCATTAAAATAGCAGCATTAAAAAATGTGTTCTTCGTTAGGGTTTCATGCGTTCCACAATAACAATAATAAAGTACAAATAAGTTCATACGAAAAGGATACTCCAAAACACTACCAAAACATGAAACTTACAATTATTCAAAGAGTCGAGTCAACCCTCGCATTTATTCCATACAATCACTTTGTTCTTCTTCAAAGTATTGTACGGTACCAAAGAACAATTAAGAAGTCTAATAAAAAACCTACAAAGAGTTTGCTTCTACACAATACCAAAATATCAACATTACAATCCTTCTCAAACTTCAATGAACATTCTCACATTTATCCCCCACAGCCAGAATTAAAAAATTATTCTTCATCTCAACATCATGCTAACCTAACACAACCTTAAGAAACCACAAACACTGTCCTACATAAAGACGACTTATACCTAACTGTAAAATACCAAAATTATAATTATCCTCAATATCCATCCAACCCCCACCACCATTCACAAATTCATCAACCTCCACCCCTGGGCATCTCCACATAACAGTTAACAAACCAACAGGAAGAATGATTAACGATAATTGAGAAGTCAACGAATTACAAACCTATAGACCTATAGACATAGAATTACAAACCAAAAAATGATCCTTCTAATTGGAGGAATTGTTCTTCTAAACAATATCAAAATATCAACATTACAATCCTTCTCAAACTCCAGTTAACATTCTCACATTTATCCCCCACAGCCAGAACTAAAAAAATTATTCTCCAACGCAATATCATACAAACCTAACCTAACCTTAAGAAACCACAAATAATATCCTACAAAAAGACGAGTTCTACCTAAATACCAAAATTACAATTATCCTCAAAATCCGTCCAACCCTCACCACTCACAAATTCATGAACCCCCTCCTTTGGGCATCTCCACATACAGTTAGCAAACCATCAGGAAGAATGATTAACGATAATGGAGAAGTCAACGAATTACAAACCTATAGATCTATAGACATAGAATTACAAACCAAAAAATGTTCCTTCTAATTGGAAGAATTGTTCTTCTAAACAATATCAAAATATCAACATTACAATCCTTCTCAAACTCCAGTTAACATTCTCACATTTATCCCCCACAACCAGAACTAAAAAAATTATTCTCCAACGAAATATCATACAAACCTAACCTAACCTTGAGAAACCACAAATAATATCCTACAAAAAGACGAGTTCTACCTAAATACCAAAATTACAATTATCCTCAAAATCCGTCCAACCCTCACCACTCACAAATTCATGAACCCCCTCCTTTGGGCATCTCCACATAACAGTTAGCAAACCATCAGGAAGAATGATTAACGATTCGTGGAACAGGAAATCTCGTTAAACCTTGAAGTCTGTAAACAGGCAAAGGCGTGGATCTTCATCCCCCTGCTTCCTTACGGCTTTTGACTAAAATGTCAAAAGCTCGCGCCCTACCCGAGCGACGCACCAAAGGGTTGCTTCGAGTCGCGGGACAACCCTTCTACCCCCAGCTACCCCTTACCACCCCCTTTCACCCCCTTGTCGTCCCGAGTCCGTCCCTAAAGCTCGTTTAGTGCTACGTCGTGAAATCCGGGAACTCCGTAAAGGACATCGAGCGGAAGTGGCTCGTAAATATGCATTACGTCACGCACGAAGCTGGAAGCGAGTGACGTCATCCAAAATGCGGCAGAACTCGAAATTCGTCCCTGTGTTCGGGTGACGGAATTCTTCCGTTCGGCGATGGAATTAGGGGAGTGAAGGTTTTGGGCGGAAGGTTTGATAGGTTTGACTCATGAACGACTGAATTACTCAGTTTTATAGAGTTCAGTTTTGGGATAGTATCAGTACTTATTGTCAGATTTATATAGATGGGGGAAAGTACTCAGTTTTATACAGATTTCAAAAGGAAAGTAAACAAACTTAGAACTTGTCATTTTAAAAATGTTGCAAAATTGCATATTTTCAGGTTGAACTTCCTTCAAATGCCTGTATGTACCTACTCACTGTAATAATGATAATAAGCCTGCAGCAGAATTAGCTCAAGTTACAAATATCTGGTTTTGTCACACGCAGAGACACGTCTGCAGAGTATAAAAACGGATTCAAAATGTCAATTCTTGATTGTCACATGTAGATGGTGTGCGAGTGTTTTTAAAAACGCAATTTTGCTATTTGCGGCGTGGTAGCTAAATTAAAAGTGAAGTGTTTGAGTTGATCAGGGTTGTCCAAGCGTGATGTTCGTAATTCTGTTCTTCGTTTTCGGAATTGGAACGCGTAATTTGGGACCTATATTTAGTCTATTTTGAAATAATGAATCTATGCGTTTCAAAATATGGAGTAAAAATGGCACGATGTTATTGAATGAAAAACAGATACTATCAATACTTTTATATTACACTTTTATTAAGTAATAACTTTATGTTCATTTTTAAGATATTTTAGATAAAGGTTCCTTTATGTAAATTAATTCATGCGGAACTGCGAACTTCATTAAGCGGAAAAATCTAGGTAGAATATAATAAGGTATTCAATTTAATAATCACTGTAATTAAAACTGAAGCTCTCTCAAAATTTATTTTCTCATCATTAACGGGGTTTTAAATAATATATTTTATTACACTTACTTACACTGTGCCAGTATATAATTTCAGAATTTAGATGCCGACTTATTATTTTTACGACACGAATAAAAATTCTGGTCGCCTGATAATGTATTCATATAATCCTCCAGACAATTCTTAATTTATATTCATAATGTTAAAAAAGATATTTTCAGTAACTGTAAAGTGAATTAGAAGGAACACATAAAATTCCGCTCGTAACGATTATAACCTGATCTGACAGCAACCACAAGCATTCGGGAACACTATTTTAACATCCACCCAGTATTTCTCCCATTTTCATCATTCATTAACTAACATTCTAAAATTAGTCAACTAATTAATCCAATCCTTCCAATAAATATATTTACCATATACAGTCACACACAATCTTTTACAAAATTTTGTACGAGAAAGCTCCAACAACATTGATCCCTCACAAGAAAATAAAATTATGTCATTCGAATAGCCCACCCAATATATCCCCTGCTTTCTTCATGGGAATTTTATTTTTATTTCCATTTTATTTCCAACTTATAATCGTACACAGCCATACAACATTTTATTGAACAAATGACCAGCAACATTAATACCTAACAACTGCATGTAACGGATAGCTATTGAGAACCTCCCATTTAAAAAGTACACCCTCTACCCCCCCTCCCCCCCCTTCCAAACCCCTAATTCCAAAATCCCGAGCACTTAAGTTTCACAGACGGCGAGACATAATTAGCACCCACTTCGAACCCGCCCATCCGAAATCTCTCAGCGGCCATCCGCGATAGAGAAGGCACTTCCGCCCCAAACCGGAAGTGACCTACGCCGATCGCACCCTCCGCAGGAAAAAAATCCTCGTCTTTATCGTCCTCATCGTCTTCCTCGCAAAAGCCATCCGATGAGCGCCAACCAGATATCTCAACTGCCAGGATATTAAAGCCACCCCCTCACCCCCAACTCTACCACCACCCCCTCCCACCCCTCAGACTTTAATACTCCATTTAAATGCTGATTCTTTCAAAGGTTCATTATTTGTTGTAATCCCTACCCGCTTAAATTGTACTTAAGGCAAAGTTCGGCTGCTCCGAGGCTTCGGCGAGAGTGGGACGGTAGGGGAAGGGAGGGGAGGGGTGGGGGAAGGGGTAGTAGATAGAGCGAGTGTCTGGTTCAGGGCTACCGGCGAAAGGCGAAGTTCACGAACGGCTCGCCGAGTTTGACTTTCAGCGTCGGGAGTCGTGTGTGTTTCGATGTAGCGTGATATGGGCTTTGTCGGGTGGAATGTATGTAGTGAAGTATGATCCCGGTGACGTAGTAGAAGTTTGCAAAATTATCTGCAGGAAGGCCGTGTTATATGCGAGAAATGATGTGCGGTGATTTTTTCGTGACGTCAGAGTGGGTAAGGATTGGAAGCGTGCAGCGTTAGTTGGGTTTGATTTTTGTAAGACTCTGATTTGTCGTTTGTAATTCTTGGTACATTCGATGGAAAGGTATTTGAATTGTTATGATTTTGGGTGGGGAAGGTCGAAATTTTCTGGCAGCGTGAGCTCGTGCAGTTGGGTTTTATACGTGTAATGTAAGAAACAATTATATATTTGATGTAAGTAAGGTAAGGATTTTGAGTATTCAATGTTATTACATTTCTGATTCTGGTTTTTCACGGTTTTTTATGGAAGATATTTTACAAGTTATGATTTTAGTTATGGAAGGTAATGACTTCTTGGTAATATATGCTGTTGTGGTTGGATTTGCTACGTCTGATGTAGGAAACAGTTATATTTTTGGTGTGGGTTTTGAAGTTCAAACCGTAAAAACGTTTTCAGTGGGGACCAGTCGATCACTTTATTGATCAATTTACCATCTTTTGATATGCTTGTTCTATATGCAAATGTATACAAGATTCTTTAATTTTTATTATTTTTAAATGTATAATTCATAGCAAAGCAAAATAAAAATTAATCTCCATGAAATATTAAAATGACAAAGTGTAGATTATGCTCCATAAATTCAATGTTTATTACAAACTATTCTGAGAATAGAAAACAGTATTACAATTGAACAGTGTTATATCATGTCAGAAATATACAAAGTCGTCGAAAATTAATTACGACACAGCCAATAAATCACCTATAACTTTTATGGTAACTTCAATGATATATTTCACCGTCATCCCTGACGTAGTCCGAAACTAACCAAACTGTCCAAACAGCAATTTTTCTCCCATCACAAATTAAGCATGAGGTAATAACGTATCCCCGCTAATTTCATCAAATTGCACCTAACTCAACCGCAAGTACTCTTACACGATCAGCATTAACATCCATTTCCTCGGCTTCGTAAACAGAAGAATTGCCCACCTTCTTACATCTTGATACATCGTGCACACCCGTCGCTTACAACGTAAGATTAACGGCCGCCAGCGTTTAAAATTGCCCCAATTTGTGCATTCATTACGACAGGGCTGGCTCCCAAATAAAATTAGCTTTCATCGTCCGCGAAACAAGTTTACTCCACTCGACTCGTCCCTCTTCCGTGACGCGCGACGATACGTTTTCCACGAGAGGCAGTTGCCGACAATCCTGGAAGACAGTATCTACCCCGAGTTCGCCGAAGAAAGTTCCCGTAAGGTGAGTGCCCGTGCGAAGAGGACAGTTTCCGGTATACACGACATCTTCTTTCTCCATTTCTCTCTTTGTTAATCTCTCTCAACGGGCGTCCGTTTCCCTCTTTTCTTCGGTATCTCTGTCTCTGATTCTCTCTCTCTCTCTCTCTCACTCTCTTTCTCTTTGGAACTCTCTATATTACTACATCTGAATTTCTCTCTCTCGTTCTCTCTCGAACTCTCTGTATCTCTATCTGTGATTCTTGCTCTGTTTGTCTTGAACCCTCTGTATTTCGATCTCTAATTCTTTCTACCCCCCTCCTCTTCCTCTATCTCCTTCTCTGTCTCTGTCTCTCTCTCTCACTCTCTCTCCCTCTCTTTGGAAATTAGAAATGTAAAAAAATTGCTGGATTTTTAAAGAATGCTAATTCTACACGTTAATAGTGGGGAGAGGAAGCAATGAGGGCAATATTTTTATATTGGTACTATTGGAATTAGTAGTAGTGGTAAGTGACATTATTAAAATCTTCTGTATTACTACCGATGGTAGTACAACCTCAATGTAGCTACAGGAGCTGTATTAATATTTATCTATCTATCTCTCTCTCTCCCTCCCTCTTTGGAAATAAGAAATGTAAAAAAATTACTGGATTTTTAAAGAATTTTAATTCCACACATTAATAGTGGGGGGCGAAAGCAATAAGGGCAATATTTTTATATTAGTACTATTGTAATTAGAAGTAGTGATAAGTAAAATTATTAAAATTTTCTATATTACTACCGATGGTAGTACAACCTTAACGTAGCTACAGGAGTCAAATAAATATCTATCTATCTATCTCTCTCGCTCTTTCTCTATCTCTATCATGAACTCTATACGTTCCTGTTTCTTCTTTCGATCTCTCTCTCCCTCTCTATAATTCTATATCTGTCTCTCGTTCTTTCTCTCTCTACACTGGCACTGAGAATTTCACTGTCTCAATCTGTTTCGTCCCGGCGCCCCCACACTCTCACTCCGTCTCTATCGAGCCCCGAGGGAAATGTGAAGTTCGTAATATATAATTAGCCCTCTAGGCCCTGCATTCTCGACATCCTGATCGATTGTCGAGAGCGCGCGTTTCTCGAATTATCGGCGGATAGTGCGCATCGGCATGCAGAATCAATCTGCCTACGAAGAGTGGCTCACTATAGTACTGTATTTCGAGTTCATCGTACAGATTACAGTTCTGAGTGTTTCTCGAATAACACTTGTTTATAACCATTAGGGATTGCAATATCGGACCAAAAGTTCAATACCGGTATTTGGTATTTTTTAGATCTTAATACCGGAATACCGGTTTTAATACCGTTAATAGGAATTTTAGACAAAGAAAGAATATGCAGGTGTTTTTTTTGTTTTATTTGCCAGTTTTATTAGAGAGAACAAATATCACAATTATTCATTTGTAACTTATAAATTATAACAGCATATAAAGAATCACAAAAAAGTAAAAGAACAAGGAACATCTTATGTATTTAAAACATAAAATAGTGTAAATATCACTATTCAGTCTGTGGTACTACTACAAATTTTTTAAATATGATCTTAAAGAACATAATGCAGCAATTGTACTGTCATTAAGCCCGGAACGTAATTTGCTGCAAAATTTATCAGCTGTCGAAACCGCTCTTTCAGCATCTAAGTACGCTAGTTGGTAGTACTATTAGCAATGCGCGATATACTCTTTCGAATTATTGACCCCTAAACCCCTCATCTTCAAGTAAATCGATTCCTCGTCGGGTGGTTTTGGATATAACTGATTTCTGTATTGTATTTTGGATTGTTGTCATTTTTTAGTTATTGCTAATTCTACTTTTTGTTCAAGAGACAATTCCTTTTCACTATCGACATTAGTGTCATGATCATCTTCGATAACTGTACCGAATTCTTCTGAATGTGGATAGGTATATGGATAAAAATTTTTAAAAATATTTGCTATAAACTTGATCAAATTTGAATTGGTTAATCCCTATTCTTCTTTTTCATTTTCATCTTTATAATCATTATAATTATATAAATACCGTAAGACATTTTCTATTTCGTATGCTTTTCTTCCGTGCGATTTTTCAATGTAATATATAATTCTTCAGATAGTGACGTGTGCTGTTCTTTCAGTGACTGCAACATGAAATTTATTGTTGCATTAGCTGTTAATAACTTAGAATCTCTCTGACATAATGCCCCCACAGCCAGTTTTATTGGAGGTAGAGCTGATACAGTTCTCGATATTAAGCCGAATCACTAACGGAAAAATTAATTTGCATGTTTAAATCGTTTATTGCTTTTCTAGTAAATACCAAAAAACCGGGATTTAAAATTATGAATACCGGTATTACAAAATTGTACGAATGGCTCAAAATACCGGTATTCGGTATCCCGGTATACCGGTATTGCAATCCCTAATAACCATCACGTCTTGATAATTTTACACTCTAAATTATTATCTTATTCATGTTATAGGTGAAATTGTTAGTTCAAAATGCTTTAGTATAGTTCCTTTTCTACTTTGTCTTTTAGAGATTTACAATCCGTATTTATATTCTATAAAATAATGGATTGTGTTCATCGGAATCATGATGTCTGTATTAATCAGTACAAATTGATTTTTTAGAGGGAGTTGACTGTTAACAACTGCATGTTATGGTTCTAAATGTAACTGCTGAACAAAATTCATACGATTACACAGCGTCAATGTCTTCAATGTGCTATATTAATCAAATATAATCATGGTACACATCAATCATATACACACCCATAATGAATGTTGTCCATAACAAGTGTATTACATTACACGTTCAGCGGAGTTAGAAAAAGCACAAATTAAGGGTCGGATTAATGATATACGACTCTTTACATAATTCGGTTTATTCATAAATTGATTCATCTAGCCGGGAGGCTCTCAAAAATACACAGTGAACACCAATAAAAAATATACACTCATAATTAATGCTGTCCATAACAAGAGTATCATTAAACGTTCCGTGAAATTAGAAAATACTCAGATTAAGAGTCTGATTAATAACACGCGACTATTTACATAATTCGCCTTATCAACGATAGATTCATCCAGCTGTTAGGCGGTCGAAAAGGGATACAGGTTCAGGGCAATGTTTCTGACCGACTTGCCGATAATACGGCATCTCAGA
The DNA here is from genome assembly GCA_914767735.1 of Anoplius nigerrimus. NCBI lineage: Eukaryota > Metazoa > Arthropoda > Insecta > Hymenoptera > Pompilidae > Anoplius > Anoplius nigerrimus. The sequence goes on from OU612081.1 coordinate 13,882,202, forward strand.
ATAATCGAGTCCTATGTCTGGGCTGAGGCCCGTAAAGCGTTATTAAAATATCGTTACGTCATCTCGTATAGTGCGGCCACTTGAGCCGTTATTATAGCGTTATCGGGTATCGATATTGCGTTACGTTTTTCATCGGCGACAACTACGGGCCGTTTCAAAGGTAGCCGACAACGTCGTTCGCCGAGTCGATAGGCAAGGAAGCCTTCTATCTTCCTGCTCAACGTGGGATGCTTTCGCGGAGAGGGGTGAGGGGGGGGGGGGGGGATTAATCAACATATTACTGTTATGACTTCATTTGAAGTCTAATTCGTAAGATTATAGTCTTTGAGATCGTGTCACGGATCGAAAGATCTCAGATTAGAATTTGGAAAGCTCAGCAGTAAGAATAATGTTTGTAATTAGGGGAAACTGAAAGATTATGATTGTTAACAGCATGTATGTTCTTTGTAAGGTGAGTATGTATTCGTTATTTTTCGAAGGCAGAACCTTTAATGATGGAACTATTAATTATTAATGTAGTTGCAGGTCCCATTATTTTGACTTCAAGCGTAGTATTTATACTTGTCGTGAATAAATAATCAGCGTTACAGTTATTACTGCTTAAATTTGCTCGAACATAATACTTCTATTACACGATTTCGCTTGTTATTATTTGCAATTTGATGTGAATATCTGCTGATTATTTTCGATATCTGCAATGATTAACTGCCTTTAATGCAATAACTAAACATTCCCATCCTTCTGGACCACAAATTTGTAACACACAAGAATTGGGATCCTTGTTTCATCCATAGGGGGTAGTATAATAATATTAGTTACTAATAGTATTAAGTTACTTCTGCTATCATTGTTCAATTGTTGAACGCAGATAATTTTTCCAAAACAATATTCAAAATTCTCCACTACACAACTTCTGTTTCTGGCCCCTTTCCTTTCAGTACACTCATGCATCAATTAATACCATAATCATAACCCCCAATCATGACCCATCTCCAACGCAATAACTGTACATCCTCATCCTCGCGTCCCGCAAATTTCTAATACACCAGAACTGAAACCGTTATTTCATCCGTCGTGCATAGCATAATAATGTTAGTGCAAATATGTATTAGACTTTAGGGCATACAACAAATATTCTTTCGTTACATCCACTATCATTAATTAATTTGAACTAAACATAATATTTCAAAAACAGTATCAATATTCTCCACAACACAAATTCTGTTGCTGGCCCCTTTCGATACACTCATAGATCAATTAGTTTCACTACCCCCCCAATCATGACCCATCTCCGACGCAATAACTGTACATCCTCATCCTCGCGTCCCGCAAATTTGTAATACACCAGAACTGAAACCGTTATTTCATCCGTCGAGGGCACCATAACGACGCCTAACGCTCGCAGCGGCCCGGGAGGGTGTGCTCTGACGTCAGAGGGTGCGGGAGGCTGTGTGGGGCAGGGGGGAGGGGGGGCGATGGTGTACGATAGCGTATAAGGCTTTATAACGGATGCGAACGACGCGGTGATAGCACCGGCGGCGTAAGCTATGCACCCGCCATTATCATCCCTCCGTGCCTGCTTCCGCATAATATTAGCCGCACGATTCTTAACGATTTACATTCCGCCGGGCCCGCCGCCTTCGTCAGGGGAATTTTTTTACCCCCCCCTCCGGCCGCCCCCGGCCGCCCAACGGCCGCCAGATAAGGTCGGAGTAATTTTGCGGCCGCGGAGGAAAAAAATCCGCGGGGTCGTTGATAATCTCTGATTTAGGACTGGCAATGAGCTCTGTGAGGAACGGAAGTCGGGAAAATAGTTTTGGGACATTTTTGAGGGTCTGGGTTGGAATGTTTCGTGAATATGTTCGTTTGAGCAACTTGACGTAGAAGGCGAATTCGAATGGTAGGTGAGTTGGGGGTATGAATCAGATTGGCAAAGAAAGTTATTTCGGTTTTGTATTGGAAAATGAAACCCATACTTTTGTATAAAGAATCAATGTTTGTCAATAATGTACTTTAAATGTGATTGATGTCGAGTGCTGAAAGAAAAATGTGTTAATACGCTGAGAAGTTCTTAAAAATAATTACGATATCGATGTTTGAAAACCGGAAATACTTTCTTGTCAAAGTACGTTAAAGATCTGTAGTTTATGGATTTAGGCGAGATTTAAAACTTTGGGATATTGGACAGTGCCAAAGTTGAGAGGAAAGAAATGAAAGAATGAAATGCAGAAATGTTGATGCTTTGGTTGGCAGTATGTTTAAAAAAACAGTCTTGTTCTTGTTTAATTGTTGGATTATTTTATTCTGTTTAATGTGGCCGATTTTTGAGTAATAAGGTTCATCCTCTGGGCGAATAGAACTAAAAAAATAATACAGATAATAGTGGTAGTTTGATACGTTAAATAAATTGTAGTTTTGTAGTGAAAGTTTTGAAATTATTCGAATTTCAGAACGAGAAGGGTGAGTAAGAGTTAACATAACACTCTACAATTATTATTACTTCAGTTGAAGTGAAACTTTATTTAAATACCGGATTTATTCTTTCAAATTATTATTAAATTATGAATATGTTAGTCTAAGTGAAAATGAACACAAGAACAGATTAAACGGTGCTGATATGTCAAATTTGAATTATCTAAATTTTAGTCTTTTTTTATATGTTTTTCTGTTAAGATTTTGCTAATTTGGACGCCTTAATGTTTTATCCAAACATTACGCTTATGTAGGAGTTAGTTTTATAATTTTGTGGGTTAACATTTTATGAAACACAGTTTTGGTCATATAATCTTAAAATTGTTAAACTGTCAAATTTTATTCATCTTGCGTGTCGAGCCACTTAAATTTCAAGATAAAACATCAACTCAAAAAATATAAAATGTTGCTTAGCAAGCTTTCACTTAAAATAAATTGAAACACTGTTTCGGAGATTTTTACAGTTTTAGACGGTTTAAATGGCAGTTTAATGAATATAAAAGTAAGAGTATGTGAAACGTAACTAATTATCCTCGGACAAAGTTTTATTTAAATCGCAGTTCTGTCGTAGAAACTTTCAAACGACATACGTTTTACATTTCAGTTTAGTTAAAATTATACATGGAGATCTTCAAGAAACAGACATTTTACCCGAGTTAAACTGTCTTCAAAATCTGCCGTTTACTTTTAGTGTTCTAGGTCAAATTTTTATGTCGCAACGTTTCTCAAACTTTATGCAGAAGACAGGCAATTTCATTTTTATTTACCTTTTAAAGGTATGTGACAGATCCAATATTTTAAGTTTGAAAAGTGGAAACATAAATTGAAGTGCATCTCAACGGTATAAAATTTATGTAATATTGACAGATATCAGTGTAAAATTGTACATTGACCCAATTTCCAGCAGGATTAAAATTCATTACTAATATTTATTAACCGTTATTCAGATGAAAGCATATTTCGCTTCTTGAAGGCCTCTTTCGTTCTTTTCAAACTTTCTGAAGCAACTTTTACGTCTTAAATTCCAATATTCAAGTATATTTAATTTATTTTTCTCAAATTCATTTTGACAAGATAACAGTTCATTGTTTAAAACAGCAATAGGAAATTTTGTGCATATTTATACTCAAATTCACTACGAAATGTGCACAATATAAACCTGACGCATTTTACAAAATTAAATAAAAATCTAGCCAACCACTACAACTCATTTTCCAAGTTAAATATACTATTCAGTCAAATCCTTTTATAACTTCACTTAATCACGTCGATGAAATATATTGACAAAATTATCTTACAAATTAAAGCCAATCTACGAACCATAATATTCCCAATTATATTACCTTAAAAATCGTAACGGTGTCTTCGTAATTCTAAAATTTTAATCTCGCAACATTTGCTGCTTATATTTGAACGCTGAACTCCTTATTATTATCATTATTGCTGTTCCCTCAATTTTTAACACACACAACTTCGATAGAAAATAAAAATCTGGCCAAACTCTCCAATTCACTTTCCCAGTGAAATATATGCACTGATCTTTTTATAACTTTATTCAATAACGTCAATAAATTACAATACATTGACAGAATTATCTTCCAAATTAAAACCAATCTAGAATCCATCATTTTGCCGATAAAATTACCTTAAGAATCGCTCTTTATTTTCCCACACTGTCACTTCCACAACTTTGGCGTCTCCTATTCGAAGATCGAACTCCAGTATTTTTATTCCGGCCCGGCCGAGCTCAGATACCGGCTCGCAGTTTGGCACGGAAGAAGAAAATGTAAATTCGCGGCGTATCTGGCGAAGTTCGTAAGTTTTCTCCGCGAAATGAATATAATTTCCGCGCGTATCAGTTCATAATTTCGCGGCCGCACGTCCGTAAGCGTAAGTTCGATCAAATATAATTCCGCAATTTTCTCTCGGCCAAAGGGGGTGAGTCGGGGGGGTTGGCTGGGTTAAAATACGGTTACGACGTGTATAATTTCATAATTTTCTGCCCGGTGCAAAAAAAAAGGAGAGCCAGCGAGCACGCGAACCAATTCCGCCCTTCTACCGTTTCCGCATCGGAGGGGGTGAGTTGGGGTTCGTGCCTGAAATTCGATCCTCTCAGCGCGCGGAATCCACCCTATGGATATCGTTCACGCAATTTCCCGAAAATCTTCTAATGTTGTGGATTCATTGCAAGTTCTGTATGTTGACTGTATTTAAAATTTTTTCACATATTTTAAGACTCTCCAGCTTGATTTCATCCCTTAACGATCGAGTATTTTTAAGGAATGCGAACTACAATCAATAAGTAAAATCTTTGAGCGAGACACCCGAGCACTGCCCTTGAGAAGAAATTCAAGGACAATGGAACCAGACAATGAAGTAGAGGGTTGTAAACTAATAAACCACCCTTTCTGTATTGACTCTCAAAAATTGCTCTGGCCATCATGTACTATACAACCCTTCAACCTTTTGCCGCAAGTCTGGCCTATCTCAAACTTACACTACTAGCAAATCTTTCTCATCCTAACAGAGTATATTCTTGCCAACAGAAAACAAGTTGTCGATGAGTATTTATAAATGTTTACGAAGTGATCAAATATATTACTAAAGCGTGAAAGTAATATCTTTAAAAAAAATCGGAATAGCTTTTGTACAATATTTATGTATATTATTAAGTTAAGAACGATTATGTTTATATTTTACAACTTTATCTAAAGATTTTTCTAAATGTACATAACTATAATATGTTTAATACAACCGGATTTCATTTGCGAAATTTTCTATAATATGACCAAAATTAATTACGTCAAAAACCAGCAAAATTCTACAATACCAAATTAACGAAAGTAACTTATTGAACAAAATTTAAAAAAATAACAGTATCGTACCTATATCACCTACTTCCCACTGGAATAATCTGAAAAATGTCATTGAATACATTTTTCGAAACGAATGCTCTGTGAACATATTGCTTCTTGTTGCTGCAGGATTGTCGATGAAAGGACGAATAGAACGACCTACAATAGACTGACAGAGTGTTAACCTCAATCCTGTCGAAATGTCAACGATGAACCGTATCACTTGCTTTTAATGTTTCAGTTCCGGCGCATGTATATGTTGGGAGTTCCAGCTTGTGACACATTTCGACAGGAGTCCGCAAAGCTGGGTCACTTTGACTCTTCCACCAGAAATCGATACCTAACTTACATGTCCTTGCTTTTATACTCACGTTTGTTCGGCAGCAAATTCCGACACGACCTAAAGAGCTACTTAATGATCGTTGACATGTAAATGTTTGCAATTAACATTCGATTGCGACAACTAATTTATCATCGTTCTCAAGTTATAATGTTTGATTGAGGAATAGATTATTGTCTTGATAATGAAGGACGCTGAGTATATGATAGATGTGTGTTTCAACCATTATGATAATGGAAATTATCAAGAGTTTCTAGTTTGGAACAAAAATGGCAGGAATAGAGAATATCACGTGTCGAATTAAGTGTTACGCCGCTAAATTTGTTCAAGGATACATTTAACCCTTAAAAATTACAGACTGCACATGAAATGCATGGAAACAAACCTGTAATGGCAGTATTTTAAACTGACTTAGTTTCACATTTCAGACTTCGGCGGCCACTGGTATTTATATTTCACTGCAGCTGTCCTTGGATGACCTTCAACTACTTTCACTCATGCTGCGATTGTTCTTAAATATTGTACCAAGTAATATGTGATTAAATACTGACGTAATTTAGTTAACGTTCAAAAAATATACATGTTTTACCGCAGCAGACCTTGAATGACCTTCAACTACTTTCACTCATACCACGGTTGCTCTCAAATATTCTGCCAAGCCATGATTAATCATTAACGTAATTTAGTTAACTGTGAAAAAATATACATGTTTTACCGTAGCAGAACTTGAATGACATTCAACTAGTTTCACTCATACCACGGTTGCTCTCAAATACTCTGCCAAGCCATGATTAATCATTAACGTAATTTAGTTAACTGTCAAGAAATATATATGTTTTACCGGAGATGACCTTGAATGACCTTTTGACGTTCACTCTTGCTGCGATGGCTCTAAAATATTCTGCTAAAAATAATACGAGATTAATGATTGCCGTAATTTACTTAACTCTCAAAATACATACATATATGTTCCTTCGTTTTCGACACCCAGTACATTTCCAGCACATTCGCCAACTCTCGGAATCCCACATCCAACACTTACATCGTCGCTCGGCACGTCACTCGATCCGTCGAAAGCCAATTTCTCCGCAGCAAATTTCGCATGAAACAATTTGGTGGCAGGACTCGATGTCCTTCAGGCAGGAAATCCGAACTGGCGGCCATTATCGGCGGAAGTGACCGAGTTCGGCGGTAATTTCTTGCCGTCTCGTTGGCAGATAACATCGTGCCTATTATCGCTGGTCCCGCGACTGTCTGACGCAACAGCTAATTATGACGCTGAAGCGCGGCTCGTTAACAAGATAAATTCTCAATTACGCCCGCCGCGCATGAGAGTACTTGTAATACAATATGCCGCTTGCGCGCGCGCGCGCACGCGAGCAGCTTCCGGTTTTGAACGCTGGAACCGCCGATTGTTCGATCGACAGACTTAGCTTTCTGCCTGATGCCTCTGTTGCCGGTACGATGTTGGGGGGTGAGTGGAAAATGTTCGTGGTCAGTGAACGATGTCGGATTTGTCGGACATGACGTTGATCTGTTCCACTGGTTGTGAGAAAGGAGTCTGAGTGGATGGGTAGAATAAAGGAAAATGTGATAGGGTCAGAAAGTTTCTGAATTAGGTAGGTGTTCCTAAGGCATTACTGAAGATTATTGTTATGTTTATCAAGAATTTTGTATAGTATAATGTTAAAAGAAGGAATGTTATTTTGCAATAGTATGAGTGGAAAATGTTCGTGGTCAGTGAACGATGTCGGATTTGTCGGACGTGACGTTGATCTGTTCCACTGATTGTGAGAAAGGAGTCTGATTGGATGGGTAGAACGAAGGAAAATGTGATAGGGTCAGAAAGTTTCTGAATTAGGTAGGTGTTCATAAGGCATTACTGAAGATTATTGTTATGTTTATCAAGAATTTTGTAGAGTTCAATGTTAAAAGATGGAATGCTATTTTGCAAAACGGTAAGAATAAAATGTTTATGGTCAGGGAAGGATGTCGGATTTGTTCGACACCGCGTTGATCTGTTCTACTGATTGTGAGAAAGGAGTCTGATTAGATGAGTGGAATGAAAGAAAATGTGATGTGATCGAAATGTTTCTGATTATGGTAGGTGTAATTATGGTGTTATTGCGGTATATTTTCATGTTTATGAAGAATTTTGTATAGTTTAATGTTAAAAGCAGGAATGCTATTTTGCAAAAGGATGAGTGGAAAATGTTCGTGGTCAGTGAACGATGTCGGATTTGTCGGACACCACGGGGATCTGTTCTACTGATTCTGAGAAAGGAGTCTGATTGGATGAGTAGAATAAAGCTGGCTGTGTGTGGGAACTATGTTTCTGATTGGGGTACATATAACAAGGTGTCATTGAAGGACTTTTCGTGTTATAGAGAATAATCTACAATTTTTTTTTTTACATACAAACGCTCCTAGCAAGACTTCTTTGTTGTCGGTTTCATGTTGTCGACTATTAAGAAAATTTTATTACTCAGTGAACCATTATCGAATGTGTCGGACTTGACGTTGATCTGTTTCACTGATTGTGAAAAATAAATCAAATTGAGCGCGTAGAAAAAAAATGTTTATTTTTCTGAATCAGGTAAATGGTCCTGAAGGTGCCAATGAAGGAAGTTGTTGAAGGTAAAGAAGGTTTTTATCCATAGCTTGATCTTAGTCAAACGAATGCTTTCTGCGAGATGCTTCGCTTGACATTGACTTGTTCTACTGATCACGAGTAAGAAGCTGCATTGAACGTACAGAGTGCTGAAATTTGCACAGAAACGTTGATACCAAAAACAATATTTACATGATTGGTGCCTCATATCCAGTTTACAGTACACATCTTTGTAAAAATAGTAAATGTTAGAAAATAATGAGATAAGTGTTAATTGTGGGTGAGTGATTATATTCGCTGCGTTCGAAACTGATCTCTACTACTGCGGGAGACCTCACGCTTAATGAAGCGAATGTAGATGTGTAGAAGAGAGAGGTGTAGTGAATCTGGCTTAGTGTGTGTGTGATTTTAATTGAGATTGATGCCAGACACTTCTGTCATCAACGACACAATTTACTAATGATCGGCAAACTATAGATCCAGCTTATTTGACATTGTGCTGTACCACTGATAAGGAATACAATCTTAACACTAGAACTACTGACCTACACAAATTTTCATTTAACATGTCGGAATGATAGTCAATGTGTTTCATCTTACGGAACAAAAAACAATTAATCATATACATATCGCAATGAGTGCAAAAGAATATTTCAAGAAATAAAATATTTCATGAAAGAAAAATTACTATTAAGATAATAAAATACAGCTTTGCATCTTTGTCATCAATCCTGTTCTTTATTAAACAAATACAATTACCCCACGTATTGACATTGTAAACATTCTTTTTACACTTGTTTAATTCGTCGAATATTTATGATGGAAAGTAACAATTACATACAACAGCACTTTTATTCATTAGAAGAATTTGTATATCTGTTGTAAAATGAAAGAGAATTCGTTTGAAATTCTTTCCTACTCTTCTCGTCGACATTTAACGGAACAGAAACACTAAGGCAGAAATAAAATTGCTCCCCATTCTTTTTGCGAGCGAGCAAAACAAATTCGACGCGGAGCTCTCCCGCAAATTCAGTCCTCAAAAAATTACCATCCCACTCCCCTTAAAACCGAACTCGTAATTTCTTATTCCGCCGCCGAAAGCTTTTAATTAAACGTCCAATTATCCCGCACTCCTCACTCACACTCGAACACTCTCTCGCAACACAAAGGACCGCGTCCAATGCATATTCAAGCGCGGCTATTACGCATGCCGAACTTCATTCATCCGCGATACGATCAGCCAATGAGAGGGCAGGAAAAAAAATATAGAAAAACTGAGGAAACGCTGGGACGAGTAAGCAGTCGATTTCCGAAATTTTTGGTCGTACGGGCGAATTTTGGATGCATGATAATTTTTCGACACCTACCTATGATTTCTATTCTTTAAGTAGGTCACTTCAGTATTTGTATAAATTTACAATAAAATGTATGGTATGTTGATGTGACAAATTGCTTTAACCTTTAATTGTTGTGAATGACTGTTCGCTGTGAATGTATTTCTTGAAACTGTCGATGAAACTCTTTGTAATCTTGTGGATAATTGTGCTTATATATGTGGCGATAAATGTAATGAACTGATGATTATGTATAATTGCCAGTTATTTTATATAATTACCACTTTGGTAAATGTGATAAATGATTGAATATTTATTCCTTTAGCCGCCGAGTTTATATAATTTCGAATTCGTAATGGCGAATGTGATAAGAGTCTATAACCTAACGAAAATTCGTCCGGTTTAGCATTATTTATAACGTAGATCATTCCTATGCAACGCATGACTAAAAATAAAAATAGTATCTAATGATCTAATAGTAAAATTATTTTTTCTACTCGAGTCTTTAATTTGACAAGTCATGTCAGTATTTTATTCAAATTTCGTCCAGTCTATCCTCACGTCACTTAAAGTAACAATTTATTGTATTTTTATTTATAAATGATAAAATATTGTTATTTACAGCCTCTTGTATTATGTACAAAGTATATTGCAGCTTTTTGTAACTTTGAAAAAACCGTGCTGTATTCTACTAGCTCATTCAGTCAACATATTTATCTCATTCGCCATTACGAGTTGGGAATTATATAAATTCGCCGGTTAAAGTAACCGATATTCAGTAAAACTTATCACATTTACCAAATTAAGTGATGATTATATATAATAGCGAGCAGTAATGACTGTAGAGGGATGGTTTGTAAACAAATCAGGGCATCAGAAAAAGAAGGGAAGGAGTTCTAGGAAAAACTATATAGATGAAACCAAAAAAGGGGTGTTCAGTTTTGAATCCCTTATACCGAAAGAACAATTATGCTTTCTAGATCATCAAGTGTTCAGAAAGCAGAATAACCATCCCCCAAATAAACCAATAATTGCCAACCTATCCCAAGTAAAAAAAAACATGCATATACATTTATAATTCGGACGATTAATCGTTTACCTATATCACTGAATGTTTAACAGGTCCTCAATTTTTGACAGGTCCGTTCTAGTTCTGGAATGATCCTCGCGTGGAGGGGGTTGAAATTAAAATTTGAGCCATGCACGTAAGGAAATCACTTTAGCGCGCGAATTTCAGTGCGATTCAACGCGAGTGCAAATATTGAGATTAGCCGGAGATCAAAGATGTAATTCCTGGCTTTTAATCGAAATCGCGGGCTCGCTGCGAGGGTTGAAGGGGGTCGGAGGGGAGGTGGAGAGTGTATAACGGGCTCTTTTGAGAATTTCTGAATCGGCTTAATACGGTTGTAAGTGCTCTTTAATCTTTTAGGCCTCCCCCACTTTCGGCGCGATCGAACATGCGAAATGACCGAAATTATGAATCCGCCTCGAATCGTTTCAAAAATTATCATTTTTCCACCCTCCAGTCGCGGCGTGATGCAAATAAGTTTTGAGTGGTAATTGAAATGGCTGTATTTGTGTGTGGAAGAATGTTTTCAATTCTGTCGGTTATTAATTTCTGTATATTTCGTCACGATTTTTCAGATTGAAATGTTTTGTAGCGCCATCATTTTTTGATTTCGAAGATTTATTGGCGTTTTTGGGATTGATTTTTAATTTCAGGTTGTATCATTTTCATTTTAAAATGTAGGTAAATTGTTTTGTAAATTAATAAATTATTGAGATACTCATTATTGATCATGAACGTGTAGGTATTTAAAAACTGTATAGTTCTTGCATTGGGAAATTGGTAGCAGACTTAAGCAGACCGGAAGTAAACCCAGTTATTTCAATTTCTGCTTGGTTGCTGAGAGCAAGAAAATTTTCCCATGCAACTCTTTTTTAATAATATAATTATAATTTATTAGGAAATTATGGCCAGAAAAGTTACACAACAATGATGATTTTTTTTCTAAACATTCCCAACATCCTTTGTTCTTTTCAAACCCCAGTAACAGCCTTCACCCCCTCACCCTCCACTATCCAAAACCCTCCAGTTATTTCTTCCATCTTCCAAATTGCAGTTCCGTATTTGAAATATAGACAACACTCTTATCTGTTACATTTATAACATATTCAAATTATTCATATTCTATTATAGCTTTTCACCGTATCTAACAGCAAAACACAAAAAACAGTAATGATTCTTCCTAAACATCTTACACCACCCCTCCACTCTCTAAAATACTCTCGATTAATAAGCTTTCAACACATTAACACTATTCAACATTTTACAACTTCCCCAACACATCTCGCAGCAAAACGTAAGTAACAATAATAATTCTCCCCACACGTCTCTGCGACACTATTGAACACTACAAATTCCTGAACTCATCCCACAGTAAACTCTACAAAACAATAATTAATACTTCCAATACATTGTCCTGCACTGTCCGGACACTCTAGTTTATAGCAAATTTACACTATTTAACAATCTACACATTCTTCAACGCATCAAACTACAAGACCAAAAATAATAATTCTCCCTATCAATTCTAGACTGCCGAAAACACTCCCGTCTACAAGTTGACATTGTTCAACATTATAAATTCTTGAACTCACCCCCAGCAAAACCTATAAAACAATTATTAATACTTCCGATACATTATCTTGCACTGCCGAACACACTCTAGTCTACAACAAATTGACACGACTTGACAACCCAAAAATCCTTCGACACATCCCCTACAAGCCTCGAAATAATAATTCTTCCCATAAACTCTCCACTGCCGAAAACACTCTCGCTTACAAGTTGACATTATTCAACGCTACAAATTCTTGAACACATCCCCCGGCAGAAGCCATAAAACAGTAACGCTTCTTTCCACATTTCTCCTCGGCTCTCGAAATTCCAATTGGGTGCCCTCGACATCCCCCCCCCCCCCCCCTCCCTTCCCCCTCTTCCTACTCCTCGAAGCTAGGCCGACACTATAGCCGCCCGCCCGGCACAGACTCGGCACAGACTCGGCACACACTTTGCACACACTTTGCACACACTTCGTACACGCTCGCTACACACTTCGCACACACTCGGTACACACTTGGCAAGTTGTACAGCGTCCGTGCTCGATGGCCTCTCGAGGGACGATCGCTCTCGGCGCATTAGAACACGTGTACGCGTCGTAAGTATCCGGCCTGCAACTCCATAATTTATATAATCCGTATTAGCCCGAGTATATCCAACCCCCCCTCCCTCCGCCACTACCCTTCACCCCCCCTCTCGCTCCGCCATGCGACTGCAGGCCGCCTACGCCGTCTCTCGACAAACAAACTTTGCGATTTATGGAGCGTGCAATGCGTCGACTTACGGCGCGCGTGTGTGGGAGTGTGTGAGTGTGGAGGGTGGATAATGCTAGTTCGAGATGTCAGAAGGGTGGGGGGGGTGGCGATTATGGACTTCGAGGGATGTGTAACGAAGTGGCGATGGGTGTTGGTGGTCGGCTTTTTTGGAGTGATGATTTTTTGGGTGGGGAGTGGTTGGGAGTAGGAGAGGTTTTGGTAGGTCGATTAATATGAATTTTAGGGAGGGAGAAATATAACTTTTGGTTGTGTAATTGTTAAGGTAGTACCTTCGCGACAATCCAGGTAAAAAGTTTTGACTCAGTACCCACATTAAACATATCAGCAAATTCAGTCTGTAGCCTGTGGTTTGTTTTACGAGATTGTACCTCTTACACTATCATATTCTCTATACGAATACACACATACTATGAAATATTATTCTATGTGGAAATGTGACAACATCGCATATTCTTTTTCGGTTGTTAACGTGGCCGGCGACGAAAAGACACACACACACTCGCACAGCGCCGACAATGCATCGTTGCCGCATCATTTCTACGCGACTTCATTGATATCCCCTCCACAAAACATAATCGTCTAACTATGTTATTCTTTCCAATGTTTCAATAAAACTACGTGGTAAACAATTTCCATTTTTTTTTAAGATATTCCGAATATATTACTCTAACAAATATTAGTTTTTCATCAAGATGGCCAAAGTCCTTCAATGCAAAAAAATTAAACATATGTCATTTTCCCACGCGTTTCCTATGCTATATGTACAAAACATGTCACTTTTAATTGCAATTATCTCATGTTTGGTGTGGTCAAACGTCTCAAAATTTTAACATCGTGTGTGTTATGCATTTAGCTACTTACACTCCAATTTTTGAAGATTTCTGCCAATATTGCAAATGCGAAGGTACCTTAAGTGAGAGAGAGTGTTTGTAATGTATTTGCGTGTGAAGATATTATCGGTTGTTAGTTAATTGTTAATTTAGATTTTTAAATTTATGAATTAGTAACCACGTTATCTGATGTGCAGAGATATTATGTTTTTTTATTATATACTGTGCACGGGTTATTAATAAAATCACTAAATGTTTATACGTGTTTCTAAGTATTTTCTAGTTTGTTATCAATCGTATTATTGCAAACTAGATAAAAGAATGGATTTTTGATAGTTTTAGATGATGGACGATAGACTTATGTTCCGAAATATTAATATTAAATATACAATTACATTTTTTTTGCTGGCGTCGTACTGTTATACGACGTTTTAATGTTACTCGTATAATTGAAATCACAAAACTTCATTACATTACGTTGTCTTTCATACACAACGTTCCACAAAATTGATCATTATGCAAGATAATATGCAATAAAAATCATACAATTTCAGTCACAATTTAGATTCTTATCAACCGTCTTTTCTCATCATGAAATACATTCCTCCATCCTCTATTATTAATAAAACTACATGGACAGGTGTGAACAATCTTCGATCTTTAATTTACACAAAATCGTTCATTGCTCAAGAAATTTCGAAAACTCATTCTCTACCCCCTTCTGAAGCATCTGTTGTGACCATCATGACAAACAAATCACCACCATCATTAACAAAGCCAAAAATACACGATTATATGATCTTCCACCTTCCAATTTCCACAAGATCCATCATTACTCCAAAAATCCGAGAATATAATTTTGCAACCTCTCTTCAAAATTTCTCTTAACATGATTAATAAAACAAGAAATACACAGTTCTGTGATCTTTCATCTTGCAATTTTCACAAGTTCGATTTCTCAAAGAATCCGACAATATAATTTTACAACCTCTCCTCAAAACCTCTCTCAACATGATTAATAAAACAAAAAACACACAGTTCTGTGATCTTCCGTCTTCCAATTTTCACAAATTCGATTACTCAAAAAATCCGAGAACATAATTTTACACCCTCTCCTCAAAACTTCTCTCAACATGATTAATAAAACAATAAATACACAGTTCTCTTCGATCTTCCAATTTTCTCAAATTCAATTTCTCAACTAAATCCCAGAACCTTACACTCTACCCCCTCCTCAAACATCTCCATCCACCATCCCGAAACATCCTACATACCATCATTAACAAAATCACAGTCACCCGATCAGACAGTCTCATCCCAACATCCACGAAAACGTAATTACAATCATTACCGTCACCGTTCCGATTATTATAACGGGCCATGAATATCGTCGTCGGATTAACAGGAAAACAAATGACGTTCTCGCTGAACATCCGGTATCAGTTTCGTTTCATTCGTTTTTCTCGCATCCGCACTTTCCTCCCCTCTCTCTCTCTCTCTCTCTCTCTGTCTCTCTCTCTCTCTCTCTTATCGCCGGCAAAGCTTGGCAGTACGTGCGCCTGAATATTTGAAATTCCCGACAGGGATGAATAGTTGCTCGTTAGCTGATGGGACGACGTTGATGTTGCCGCATCAGACCCTGCTAATGAATCATTAATCGGATGTTCGGCTAATGAATTTTTAAGCGGTTCTCACGAGTGCGTCGACGATACGTTACGCACGCCTGCAGATCTTCGCTTCGGTACGCTTTTCGAATCTGGCACACTCCGCCAGTGACACGTAGATGTGCATAGGTGTGCGTAGGTGTTAGTAGGTGTTCGTATATATGCGTGGGTGTGCGTGAAAGTTGGGAACGAAACGCGCCCGGCGGCCATGCCTTTTTAATAACGCTTTAACGGCACGCGCGGATTACGCGGGACGGAAAATTATTCCCGTTATTTGCGCGAGCTTATTTTTTTTCGGCCCCCCCTGTTTATTTCCGGCGAGTTGGAGGCGCGAAAAGCGGGCAGCGGCGCGTTCAGCGGAATTATTATTCCCGGACGAGACAGAAGTGTCTTCATCAACTTCGGGGCCGGCCCGCTGACAATGAGTTAATTAGCTGCGTAGAAAGTGCGTATCGGGCCGTTTAATGATGAAATATTAAAATCGGCGCGGAGAGCGGACCTGATCGTCGTAATTAGTTAAATTCGTCTAAGGGTGGCACTATCTTTTCGGCAATTGTCTCATTGATGTATTAGTATTTTTGATTGGTGTAAATGTTAATTTGTGTAAACTCTGTTTGTCAATGTACAATCGTACAAATTATTATCAGTCACAGTCTATTCTATTTTCAGAAAAATTCAATACAACATAATTGCGTTCCAAACTGCAGCAAATCATTAATTAAAATGTTGGCATATAATGTAAGTTAATACGCAGAATCAATACACATTTGTACCGTTTATTTCCTGTTATATTCTATTCTATCGTTCGAACTTGCCAGAAATTTCTTTTAGACTCAACCTTGATTCAGAAATTGTGTGTAGAAATTGAAAAGAAGATAAGTACGATTTAAAGCATTCTAACTCATTAATTACAATTTGGAAACATAATACGTTTTAAAACATAGAACCAATACAACTGTACAATTTGTATCCAATTACAATCCACTCCGTTTTCCGAACTTACCACGAATGTTAGATTCAAACCTGCACCGGAACACGTGCTCAGAAATTCGAAACGACATAATACAATTTAAAAGATAAAAGCAATAAACGATTTTATAATTTATTCCTAATCACAATCTATTCCGCTTTCCGAACTCACCCCAAAACGTTACACTCAACCCCGCACCAGAACACGTGCTCAGATATTTAAAACAACATAATACGATGTAAAAAGTAAAAGCAATAAACAATTCTACAGTATAGGTACCTATTTCTAATCACAATCTATTCCGTCTTTCAAACTTACCACAAACGTTAGACTCAACCCCGCACCGTAACACGCGCGCAAAAATTCGAAACAACATAATACGATTTAAAAAGTAAAAGCAATAAACAATTCTACAATATAGGTACCTATTTCTAATCACAATCTATTCCGTCTTTCAAACTTACCACAAACGTTAGACTCAACCCCGCACCGGAACACGCGCGCAAAAATTCGAAACAACACAATAAGATTTAAAAAGTAAAAGCAATAAACAATTCGACAAAATACCTATTTCTAATCACAATCTATTCCGTCTTCCAAACTTACCACAAACGTTAGACTCAATCCAGCACCGTAACACGCGCGCAAAAATTCGAAACAACATAATAAGATTTAAAAAGTAAAAGCAATAAACAATTCGACAAAATACCTATTTCTAATCACAATCTATTCCGTCTTTCAAACTTACCACAAACGTTAGACTCAACCCCGCACCGTAACACGTGCGCAAAAATTCGAAACAACATAATACGATCTAAAAAGTAAAAGCAATAAACAATTCTACAATATAGGTACCTATTTCTAATCACAATCTATTCCGTCTTTCAAACTTACCGCAAACGTTAGTCTCAACCCCGCACCGTAACACGCGCGCAAAAATTCGAAACAACATAATACGATTTAAAAAGTAAAAGCAATAAACAATTCTACAATATAGGTACCTATTTCTAATCACAATCTATTCCGTCTTTCAAACTTACCACAAACGTTAGACTCAACCCAGCACCGTAACACGCGCGCAAAAATTCGAAACAACACAATAAGATTTAAAAAGTAAAAGCAATAAACAATTCTACAATATAGGTACCTATTTCTAATCACAATTTATTCCGTCTTTCAAACTGACCACAAAATGTTAGACTCAACCCCGCACCGTAACACGCGCGCAAAAATTCGAAACAACATAATAAGATTTAAAAAGTAAAAGCAATAAACAATTCTATAAAATACCTATTTCTAATCACAATCTATTCCGTCTTTCAAACTTACCACAAACGTTAGACTCAACCCAGCACCGTAACACGCGCGCAGAAATTCGAAACGACAGAAACGCAATACATCACGGATTCATAATTTATTCACCTTGCCTGGGTAGCGCGAGCGGTTTCGAAACGCGGAAATCTTTACTCCCGAAGATAAGTTATTGCCGCAAGTCTCCGGATCGAAGCGATTAATTATTCTTTACGAGCGCCCGATGAATAATCGTCCCTAATTTCGCGGCCAGCCGGAATTATTTATCGCGGGCTCGTCCGTAATGATTATCGCGCCCGTTTCCTCCGACCTTTTAAATGATTTTCTCCGCGAAACGAGCCGCGCCGAAAGCGTCCGCGCAATTATGCGCGCCCGCATGCGAATATAATTGCGATGGACCGATAATGCCGAATTTTTTTTCTCGCCCCGAAAGCTGCACTAAATCGCTAGGACGCATTTAGGGCGCTTCAGATACGGACGATTTACGGCTAAAAATAGGCTGTTGGCTAGCGATGGTAATCTGAACTGCGTATATTCCTGTAAATTGGGACAATTCCATCGTCGCTGTGCGACTTTTTGGTCCTTTCTATAATTAGTATCTTCATTTTTATGGTACGATCGTATTATGTACATTTCACATTTCTTTACTTATAATAACTGTTCATAGAAGTAAAATTAATAAATTCTAATTGTTCATTAATATGTCCGTTTCAACCGAAATATTTTCATACCATTACAATCACATTGCAAATCCTTTTAATATAATCCGTATTCATAAATACTGTTACGGCCGTGAAGAAGTGTTGAAGTTGACAAGAAGCAAACATCGATAAATTGTTACATTAGAAAGACGCTGTTGTTGTTAGTAACGAATCTAGGTTTGGCCAAGAGAGCTTTCTTGCATATTACAGTATTTTTTAAAACGCAGAATGAATAATGTTCGTAGCCTCAGTAGCATTTTTCTTCAGATCGAACGCGAAAAAAATACAATCTCTCACGTGCTCTTTCTAGGACTTCATGGTAAGAACAATTGTTTTTCAAAGTTAAAATCACATAAAGTTAAAAATACATGATATGCGTAGCAAGGTGAGGGTAACACTTTTAGACATCGAAGTGACGGAGAAAAACTGTCATTTGAAACGTAATCCTAGTAATTAAAGGACACTGAAGAAAACAAGGACAGAAACATTCCTTATATTCCTGACAACTGATGTTAAGTGCCTGCTTTCGTCGATGGAACAATCTTAGGTAAAAACAGAAGTTTCATTTTCATTACAGATCGTTACATGCAAAAGCACTGATCATATTTGTACACTTAATAATGAAAAGACACTGAATAAACTGATCATAAAGTATAAAGTTCTTCGCAAGTGATGGCAAGTTGCTGTTTTCGTCCATGAACAAATCTCGGCGAAGAACAGATGCTTCCTTTTCATTACAGGTGAATACATGCAAAGACAACGAACCTATTTGCACACCTAATAATTAACCCAATAACGCACGGTTTCTTTGAAATAGTAAAGTGTTATAGCTTACAATCATATGTAAATTATAAGTATCAATAAAACGATTATTTTTCTTAGCTTTCACATTGTTACATTCGAGTGTGAAAAATTATAGCAGCATCAAATACAACGCCGCTCGAATTATCTCGAGTGTGCACAGTTTGGCCTGTTTAGCGCGCTCGAATAAACTCGAGCGTGCAACGTTAAGGGGTTAAGGAACACTAAAGAAAATAGGAACAGAAACATTTCTTAGGTTTCTAATAAGTGATGGAAAGTGTCTGCTTTCGTTGATGGAACATTCTCGACGGAGAACAGAAGCTTCCTTTCCGGAACGTCCGCCGCGCGGACGGCCATGTTGTCAATAATTTATCGGCCAATTTATTCCCGCTGATAGCCGCGGATTAAGCGTCGCCCATCAAACTCACCCTTGGAAACCCACCCCCCAATTTTCCCCATCCCTCTCATCGCCGATTCGTTTTTTGCCCCCGATTCCCTATTCCGACTTGGGGGGAAAAAATTCTGTCGTCGAAAATGGCGCGCAGTTCGAATTCGGCTGATTAATAATTCCGGGTCGGCCGGCATGTTTGCAGAGCGCAAATTGAACGGCTGGCTAATGCGAAGAATTACGTGCTTTTCCGAGCTTGACGAACGGGTCGGCACATAATGAAAATCGCACGGCGAGAGTTCGTTCGATTTAGCGATGGCGCTGATTGGCAGAATTTTCGTGTAATGAGATCCTTCTGTGCATGCACTTGTCCTGTACAGTGCGCATCTTACGATGTAAATTGATGAAGTACAGGTAAACCTCCTAAAACAGGGTACATGGGTTCCCAGAAAATGTGTTGTGTGAAACCGTGTTGTATGAGACTCAGAGCCGCTGCGGGGAGAGGGTTACGCTCCGAAAGGTTATTAAATACAAACATTTATTTTATAGTGCCATGTAAGAACCTTAATTTTACTTATAAATATATGTATAAATTTTATAATATATGTAAAGACTTAAATGAGAGACGCACATTTTTTTAGAATCTGGACTTATACCATTTTCATACTCAACCGCTGCGTAATTTAGTATATCGACCAATTTTAAATAGAACAAACCATTGGAATTTTTTAAGATATTAAGTAGTATCTAGTCATAAATAAAAAGAATGTACTAGATTAAGCATAAATTATTCAATTTTTTGGATGTTGGTTTGATGGTGACGTTTTGAACGATTTTTCTGAAGTTTCTGTTTGAGGAGTTTTAAAAAAATGTTGCACTTGAAATTAAAAGCTAGACAAGACAGGTCTAAAGTTTTTCAGTAGATGCTGACAAATATTTTACATATTACAAGTGAAGTGCAATACAATAAAACGTAATACCTGTTGTAGCTTGATTCACAAAAGATCTAAATTATATCATTAAGATTTTCAGCCACTCGTTGTTAATATTGTTATTCTACAATTAACAACTAATCATGCCGAACATAATCGTGACTATGCGTCTGATATTTCCTGGAAATTACGGAAAAAGTGAAAAATGTTTTAGACAGCAGTACAAACTTTCAGAACTTAAAATACAATTAGTCAAAGGAGTTCGCGTGTCTTATCACGATCTTCTTCAAACTTTATGTCGGAAAATCATGTTTGTCATTCCGACCATACGATTGATAAAGTTTTGCCCGTGAAAGCGTTTGCGACTTGTCTGCCTTGGGGATCAGTTTGTTTTATGTGGACGGTCGGTGACAGAAGGGGATGAATATGGGATTACAAGGGGTGAAGGCTTGGGTTACGTCGTAACAATGTGAGTCCCTCGTTTCGACTTGTAGATGTCGTCCGAGATATGTCAGGTGAGTAAAGTCATGATTCTGCTCGATGACAAGGATGAATAACTCGATGTTTAGACTGTTTAGATACTGATTGTTGAAGAAAACGTTTCGTGCGTTTGCTTGATTTGAATGTTTAGATAATGTACCTGAGCGAAATTTGTAAATACTGTGAAATTGAATAACATCGATTAATCAACCACCATGAGCCATTTTTTCATCTCTGCATAGAATTTCAGCATTAGTAAATGAATCGGCTCCAGAATTAAATGTGAATCAACATTCAGTTTCAAATCGATCCTGATGTAGAATTATGTCGAAATAACTTTTGTCTGTTGTGTGGCATAGGCCTACATCCTGAATCAAATATTTCGAAAAAACATAAACAGGTAACAAATTTTTGAACCTTCTGTTTCATATTCTTCACGATCAATGCTTCTTAGCTTTATTAAAATTGTACGCAAAATGGCGGCAAATGCTTTATATCTTTATCGGACATTGCAATGCATTATCTTCCCATTTTTGCAAAAATTTGACATATTTTTCACAGGCTTCCATAAAATGCTACGTCCATTCAGACAATAAAATTTCCAGGACTGCAAGAAACGCTTTGAATCGAACAATACAATGTTGCTAATAATGTAATAATTCATGTGCCATCTTTTCAACTCTGAGTAATATTTCGACCAAAGTTCGATACTTGCCAAAAAACATCCCCCAAAACGTTTTACCCTTCCTCCTAACCAAATTTGCACATCGACCCCTGTCAGAACCCCCACTTTCTAATCGTTCGACCCTCTTCAAACGTGCTACTCACCCTGCTCGACTTTATTCGTCATCAGCACCGGAAGCGCGACTCATAATGCATATCTCGAAATAAACACTAGTATTATTTTTGAGATATTTTATCCGATCCAATAAACGATTTCGATTTCAACTTGACCTACTAACAAAAAATAGGTGCCATTTTCTGGCGACTGCTAATAGAATTATGACCATAAGCCATCTTTTCATCTCTGAACAGTATCTTCACCAAAATTGGACACTACCCCGATAACCACCCTCCTGACCATTTCTTCTCCCTTCCAAACAAAATTTGCACATCCACCCCTTTCACAGCCCCCTCCTAATCGTGCAACCCTCCTCCCTCGTGCAACTCGTCCAACTTTCGCTTGACTTTTATCGTCATCAGAACCGGAAGCGCGACACATAACACATATCTCGAAATAAACGCTGTTATTATTTTTGAGATATTTCATCCGATCCTCTATTCCTGACAATAAACAATTTCGATTTCAACTTGACCTACTAACAACAAACAGCTGTAATTTTCTGGCGACTGCTAATAGAATTAGAACCACACGCCATCTTTTCATCTCTGAACAGTATCTTCACCAAAATTGGACACTACCCCAAAAACCACCCTCCTGACCATTTCCCCTCCCTTCCAAACAAAATTTGCACATCCACCCCTTTCACAGCCCCCTCCAAATCGTGCAACCCTTCTCGCGCGTGCTACTCGTCCAACTTTCCCTCGACTTTTATCGTCATCAGAACCGGAAGCGCGACTCATAATGCATATCCCGCGATAAGGGCCGCCGTTTGAGGGTGCGTTGGGGGTGGAGGGTAAAAGATAACGCGATAGAAAAAAAAAGAGGATGACAGAGAGCGTCGAGCCTCCCTCGGCCGCTCGTAATACGGATCATTAGCTAGGGTCCGATAAAAAAGGGCCGCGGCCCGATGAATTATAATATTTACCAGTGCGCGCGCGCGCGCGCGCGCGCATTCCGACACGGAACGTCACCCCCTTTGTTGCGGCCTGCGTCCGGCTGCGCATATTTATTCGCCGTTTAGCGCGGAATCGCTCGGCCGGAAGTCGGTCATCGCGTTTCATTAAAAGCAAGCCTTTGCCACCCCCCTCCCCCTCATCCTCCACTGCGGCCGACTTCCGGCAGACGCCATTTGCCATCGAAATGTTTGCCGCGCCCCGCGAGGTCCTTTTGTCGTCCGCGCGAGAATTACGGGCAACTTTTTCTTTGTCGGTCGGACTGGGGTGGGGGGAGGGCATTTTTTGAGGCCTGCGGAGAAATGGACGGGAAATGTCGGAGGGGGTGGCGTTCGATTGTGCCGGGGTGGCTTTTCATTGAGTTTCGTCGGACGATTATGAGAGGCGTGAAGGTTGAACAGGTTGCGGGATGGAAACGTTTCGTGCTTTTGAATTTTTTGTTCGGGCTTTGTTTGAGGCGTGCGAAGGTTGAGTTATTGTTAGGGTCAGCTTGACGCTTTTGATTTTTGCGGGACAATGTGCTGATGTTTTTTGAATTTAAGTGTTTTGCATGCTATGTTGTTTTGACGTTGAGGAGGTAGAGACGATTTAGGTGGGATAAAAGGTTGTTTGGCTTAGCTGCTTAAGTTTGTTCTATTGGTATTGAAAGTGTTAATGTTTATAGACGTTTGTTTCGGTTTTAGTTGTTTTGTCTAAAAATTGCATTGGGTAGGTTATTCTGATTTTGCAGGTCATTTTGTTGTACAAGTAGTAGTTAAGAAAACTGACTATTAATTCACAAACGACTATTTTTAATTTTTCGGATTCTATGTAGAAATTGCTAAAATTCCATGAAGAGTATGAATATGTAGATAATATAGATAATTATATTTTACTTTACATTTCATAATTTATTACTACGATTACTTAATTGATTTTCTTGTATCGAAATATTGCATGAAGAACGGATTTAAATACCATATTCAGTCTGTTTACATAATTATTTTAAACATATCATCATGTATAACTGATTTCGATTACATAAAACAATAGCGTTGTAACATGCAATCTGTCCTGACTGTAACTGTTAGAAAATGCTGAGTCTTATTCTGGCGAATGTATTTCCCCGGCAGCTTACTTTAAAAATAATAACGGGACAAAGTCAAGGAAAAGAATCTCTCGACACAATAAATCAAATATATCCGGGTAACCTATCGAAAGCAAGGAGAACAAAGAGAGTACCGGAAAACAGAAGAAATGTAACAGTATTCGATTCCTGCAGCAGGCAGACGGTTGTCGGGTTTCAGGCTGGAAATGTAATGACCGCAATGTATCTTTATCGACAGTTTAATTACGTCACGTACTTACTTCGGCGAGCATATATGATACAAGCACGATAATATAATTAAATGAGTACATTATTCTCTACATTATACATATGTATTCTTACCATTAAATATACATGTTTAATTGAGAATCTGACGATGTACGCGTATTTCTTACATACTCTTCTAACGTGACTTGTAAAGTAATGCTAAGCAGCGGATTCCACCCAGAGAATGCATCGAACAAATTCGAGCAATCTTTCGAAACCATCGAAAGGAACTGAAGAGAAAGAAACTTTGGATGCGGTGCATCGATCATGTATCATATATTCGAATTCAATAGCTCTTTTTAGCAACTTGGATTTTAGTGAACCTGCATTTTACACCGCTTATTTTGTCATACTTCGTTGGTATTAGAGATCAAATAATTTGAAAAACAGTTCAATTATATCAATAAATGAGACAGCACCAAACTTGGACTCCATCAAAAAATAGAAATAAAAATGCAGGCAAAACGGAAGAAATCCAGTGTTCTGTGTACAAGCTCGCGAATGGTTCTCGTGTGCGGGACGGGAAAAGTATTAACAATAATGTGTCGCTATCAATCATCAAATTACACCGTATAATTTGTTAAAAAATCGACAGTATACATAGATTTTCTTACCATCTTACCTATACCCTTACCCGTAGTCATCCCTTACGTTTCCACTTCCTACCCGTCTGAGACTCCCTTTAGACATAATTCTCAATAGCAGGTCTATCAATAAATCAGACTGCACCAAAAATAAAATATGAAAAAACGGAAAAAATAAATAAAAACGACAGTATACATAATCATTCATACTATCACACGTATACCGTTATACATACTCGTTCCTTACGTTTCCACTTTCTATTCGACTCAGACTTCCATTCGACATAATCTCAAAAAGCAGCTCTATCAATAAATCAGACTGAACCAACCCTTCGACTGCACCAAAAAAAGAAGAAAAAAAAGGGACACTAAAAATGCACGCGAAATGGAAGAAATGCAGTGTTCGATGTAGCGGGCTCGCGAGCGGTTGTCGCGCATCGCGCGGGAAAAGTATTGACTATAATTTCTCCCTATGAATCATCAATTACATCGTATAATTTTCTAAAATTCGGCCGTATACATAAACTTTCTAACTATCATACTTATACCCTTACGCGTACTCATCTCTTACGTTTCCACTTCCTACCTGACTAAGACTCCCTTTCGACATAATTTCAAAATGCATATCAATAAATCAGACTCAACCAATCCTTCGACTGCATCAAAAAATAAGAGAAAAAAGAGAAAATACAAGAAAAAAAAACGAAAATAAAAACGCGCGCGAAATGGAAGAAATGCAGTGTTCGATGTAGCGGGCTCGCGAGCGGTTGTCGTGCATCGCGCGGGAAAAGTAATGGCGACGATCTGTCCCTATCGAGGCTGACACCGTACAAGCCCGGGAGCGATCCCGATCCTCGGATCCGATGTTATCAGGAATGCCGCTGACCATTCGGCGTCGGCCGCTCGGTCATTTGCCTGGTAAGTCGCGCCGCCGTTATTTACGGACAGCAATTAACCGGCTCCCGATAGGGCTTGATGAAGGGTCGCGGGGCACAATGCCGATGGGGTGAGTTGCCAGAGGGGGGTTGGGGGTGGTGGGGGGAGGCGGAGAAATTGAATTATACGAGCCCTTCAGCCGGCGAGCGAACCGGCGAAAGTCTGCGCCGGACTTCCGGTTACCAACTTCCGGCGACGAGCTGAGTGCTGTAAAATAGAATGTTTTAACCCTGGATTCGCTCGATTAATTACTGAAATTACTGTCGTCGGACAACAGTTTTCCTATGGCAAATATGAGATTTTCTAATGGGCGATGTGTTGTAGAAAAATTGTGGTAAGGTTCGATTCGAAGTAATTGATAGAATTTTAGTGTATGTAATCATTTGTTTTGGAAACAAGGACACTTACATTGGCGGCACCGTTAGAAGACTAAAAACGAAAAAAGTACAGGACTTAATGTTGCAAGTTCCAACATAAAAAGATACTTTTACAATATTAAGGCGTCCTACCGTCATACAAGACAAATTGTAGAAGATTCCATTGAATCTAAATAAAAAAATGATTAAAATGGTTTCCAATAGGCAAAAACAGTAATTTCAAAGAAATCACACATGTTTTCGTAGTTCAAGGGCAACTCAATGAGTTCTGACCGAATGAGTGCTTCAGAGAGGAGCATTTCAACGTTGAATCTACGACCGTTTATTTTGGAATTGGTGTAAAGCCCATATAAAAAGAAAACAGGTATCATATGAGTAATTTATGATTAATGTAGTGTACATTTATTATTTATGAATTTTCTTTGGATATTCTTCATTCTCTAGAACACATTCATAACACACCTACATACAAATTCATACGCATCAGGACGAAATAATTTGCTAAGCATATTATTTAATTTAGTTTTTCTTCAAATCTGGCCAGTAAGGAAGATTGAAATTTAACAAAATTAACCACGGCCACTGTTCCGTCCGCCGTCCAGATTTGAAATTTAATCACCCGTGCCTTCCCGCCCTTTTACGAGCGAGGCGGCGAAAGTCTTTGTCAGACTTCCGGCGCTGAGCTTCCGGAGACTGAGTAGATGTCGAGCGTTATAGAGTGCAAGTGAATGTTGATGGATGATCTCGCAACGTTCCGGAGCGTCTTTCGGTTCGGAGAGATGAATGATCGAGGATCGATAGAGATCCGGTAGACAATCTTGTGTCCAAAATAAAAAATGCGAATGCATAAGCAATCCGTAAGGCGTGCAGCGAAATATTTTCCGTGTCGCTCGGTATGTCTGAGTGAAGGATGCAGTGCTAACTTGAGCAATATGTCAGTACGATTTCGTTCTATTGGCATGAAACTGTCAAACTTTACCATATGGACCGTGTATTTTGAAAGTGGTGTAAGTCCATTTATAAAAAAAATGAAATATCACATAAATAAACCGTTTACACCACGTTAATCATAAATTATTTGATATTTTTTAAGTTTTAATTTTTTTTAAGTATGAACTTACACCACTTTCAAAATAAACGGTCCATATGGTAAAGTTTGACAGTGTCATGCCAATGGAACGAGATCGTACAGACATATTGCCCAAGTTAGCACTGCATCCATATTTCGTTGATAAATCTTGTAGATATTACCCCTTATCAAGATTTATCCGATAATTGCGTAGATAATATTAATATAATTATTTAATACCGTTAATGTAATTCAATCTAACTGCTACATAGATATTAATTGACACAATGATTCTTGTCAGATACGAAAATGATAAAACAAGGTTGTACTTAATGATCCAATTTGTTGGATTTATACCCTTTTTCTTTACGGCAGAAAGATAAATGATCCGAAATTAATAAAGGTCGAATACGTAATCCAACGTTTTGCATGCATAAGCATCTGCAAGATGTGCATTGAAAAATGTTGTACCTCTTGCAAGAAATTGATGAATTGCACGCTTAGCTTCTTGCTATCTACAGGGATTCGTAATAAGTATCAAAATTAACGAAAAAATATTAACCTTACAAAACAACTTTTATTCTGTTCGTTCAAGATTTCTAATAAAAACTCAAAATTCATTCCGCATAAAAGAATGTATAATATATCCTTCAATCACTGCGCAAGGTCAAACCTAATTTGCACTCCAAACATAAACATAACACATGTACGGTACAGTGGTGTAAAACCGTACACGGGGCAAATCCGCACTAGGCCCTTATTAATTCGAATATATGTGGCATTGTATCAACTGTAAGTTAGAAATCTTTCTTTGGTTAGTATTCAATGGTTTGGATACTATTTCTATTTCTAGATAGTATTTCTTCGTTTAACTCGTTCGACAAAGTTCGTATTACTAATAATAATTCCGCTTTCGCTCCATAACATAAGGATATGAGATTTAATAATATTTAAACAGGTTGGGCAGTTTTACCCCACTTCCGGTTCAAGTCTGCCCTAGCAACACTGTTCTTAATTTATTAAGAAAATCATAAGTTCGAGAAGATATTTTTAATCCAAATTAATGCGACTGAAAAAATAAACCATGCGCAAAATAAAAACACTAAGATTATTAGGTTTTAGGTGAATAGATAGAAAATACCTCAGTTTAAAGTAAATTTCACAATTTCTGGGTCGGTTTTACCCCACTCCGCCTTATATTATTTCTTTGGGTTGATCGAATGCAGACATCAGCTTTGCAACTTGACGTCCCGCGCAGAATGTTTGCGACTTCCGACGTAAGATTTTCCGCTTCGTAAATCTTTCCGTCCGCCGTGCCGGAGAGATGAATGATCGAGGATTGATAGAGAACCGGAAGACAATCCTGCGTCGTTCCAAATGCATAAGCAATTTGCAAGGCGTGCAGTCGCAGATGTTACGTCTGGTGCGTAGAATTGATGAGTGAGGGAGATGCCATCAAATTGCGTAATGTCTCCATCTCGAGTATCTGGGCGCAGATTAGATTTGTCCGTCAGGGCTGCCTAAGCATGCACTGATAAATTAATCGCCCGAACCGAGTAACATGCAGTTTGTTGATCCATAATATTAAGCAATAAGAAGTTCAGAATGCTAACGTGCGTAAGAGTACGATAAATGTAACGTTTTATCGGATGATTTTTGTATGGAGGCATTACATTCGTTACATGTAAGGTAAGAAGATGAAGATTAAGTGAATCTATTATTGATTTTATGGGCTTATTGTTGATTATATTTTGAATTGGTGAAGCCGTGACCTTAAGTTAACCTTGAGTTCGGTAGACGAGATCCTCATTTTTTACAGTGTTTAATCAACACTAGTACTTAAATACCTATGAGTAAAATTATACATTTATAAAATTATTACAGAAATCTATAGTTATTATAATACGTAAATCACATTATATATGGTGACACATTATTTGA
The DNA here is from genome assembly GCA_914767735.1 of Anoplius nigerrimus. Lineage (NCBI taxonomy): Eukaryota > Metazoa > Arthropoda > Insecta > Hymenoptera > Pompilidae > Anoplius > Anoplius nigerrimus. The sequence goes on from OU612081.1 coordinate 13,911,348, forward strand.
GATATTAATATCGTCTTCTACAACGCACGAAGTAGAATAAAAAATCTGGACAATCTACTCAGTCGTCTTGCGATTGATAAAGAGATAAGAAGGAGAACAAACCTGCACAAAGAAAAATTTAAACTGAGGAAAATGTGTGTGTCAAAAGTGTTGGACACGAACATCAACTCGACCCGAAGAAACACGAGGATCCTAAGTTCGAGACAAAGAATGCAAGTTCCAAACTACTGTCCTTGAAGTGGAGACCATGAGTTTTTGAGAAAATCTGAAATGAGACTCCTATAAGTGCCTGGTTAACTTCAAATACAAAAAGTCAAATACAAATATTGTACACACCAATTTCAAATTCTGGAAGATGCACTACCCAGAAAGTCAGTCGGTGGATAAACCAGATAATAAAATTCATTAAGTAACATGTAATGTGATAATTGTCCTAATAGAATTAATGAATGTGTTCTATGATAGCATATGAACATATAAATGAGAATTTATTTATTTAACGATTGGTATTCAAATTGTTCACGGCTGTGTTACTTTGGATAATTGCAAAACAAGGGAAAGAAGAGTAGAAAAACTGCTAGACTTTGTTAAGGAATACGTCGATGAGTTTTTACAGAAGGTGGAAAGTTCGGGGTCACGAATTGTAGGTCGCCAAGCATGGATTGGGAGGGCACCTTTAAGAGACCCAGTTTGTGACTCTCACACTCGGTCGTTATTGGATTTCGACAGTTAATGAAATATACATAATAAAATTCGGGATATAGGTATGTTGATAGGGTAAAATTGAAAGCCACATAGGTTTCGTACATAATTACAAAAAATAAATCAGCATTTTTAGTATTGTACAATAGAAAAGTATTTGAGGTGACAAATTATACGTAGATAATGTGAGACATTATCTCTCACAAGCTGATATATCATATTACAGATATAAGAAACTAATTATTTTCGCGCCATATTAAGTACAGGAATCCCTAAAATAACAGCTAGCTAACTTGACATTTGAAGAGCGTTTTTAAGAGAAGAGAAGCTTGTGTCCGGCTCATATTGAATATCCCGTTCTGGCTCTGATGCCGTTTCGAAAAATTACAAATATTCATTTGGAAAATTTCTTACAATTGATAACTTGCATATATGTATACCACTTATAAAAATCCTTCTTCAACTAGTTAATATGCTATATCACGTATACAAGGAAGAACTTATTTTCCTGTAACATAAAATCCACGAATACCTGAGATAACAGACGGGTAGTAAACTTGAGATTAGAAAGGCACCTTTAAGACTGAAGGATCTCATCTCTTACTTATGTTAAATGTCCGGTTTTGAACTTGATGTTCTTTCGAAAAATTATAAATATTAATCCAGAAAATTTCTTACTATTCATAATTTGCTTATGTTCCACTCTAAATATCCCGTTTGCCATATCACATACATAGAAACAAATTATTTTACTTCCATTTAAAGTACACGAATCCTTAAGACAATGGACGGGTAGTAAACTTGAGATTAGAAGGGCGTCTTTAAGACTGGAGGATCTCATCTCTTAGTTATATTAAATGTCCGGTTTTGAACTTGATGTTATTTCGAAAAATTACAATTATTGATCTAGAAAATATCATTCCATTTAACTGTGAATTGTATACATTTCACTCAAAATATCTCATATGCCGTATTGCACGCATAAAAAACAAATTATTTCCCTGCCGCATAAAGTACCCGAAAACCTAAGATAACGAACGGGTAGTAAACTCGAGATTAGAAGGGCGTCTTTAAGACACTCGAAGCTCGTCTCCGGCTCATATTGAATTTCCTATTTTTGCCCTAATATCATTTCGGAACATTACAAATATTCGTCTACAAAGTTACGTACCATTTATAAATTGTACATATTCCACTCAAAATACCTGATATCACATCCATAAGAAACAGATTATTTTTCTGCCATTCAAAGTACACGAATCTCTAAGATAACGGAAGGGTAGCGAACTCGGGATTAGAAGGGCGTCTTTAAGAGACTCGAAGCTCGTCTCCGGCACATATTGAATTTCCTGTTTTTGCGTTAACGCTATTTCGAAAAATTACAAATATTGATCTAGAAAATGTCTTACCATTAAAATATAAATTGTATACATTCCACTCAAAATACCTCATATCATATCCATAAAAAACAGATTATTTTCCTGCCATTCGTGCCAAAGTACACGAATCTCTAAGATAACGGACGGGTAGCGAACTCGAGATTAGAAGGGCGTCTTTAAGAGACTCAAAGCTCGTCTCCGGCTCATATTAAATCTGCTGTTCTTGCGCAAATGCCATTTGGAAAAATTACAAACATTCATCTACATAGTTTCTTACCATTTTATAAATTGTAGGTATATATACAATTCAAAATACTCCATATCACATAAATAAAAAACAGATTATTTTCCTGCCATACACCGTACTCGAATCTCTAAGATAACGGGCGGGTAGTGAACTCGAGATTAGAGGGGCGTCTTTAAGAGACTCAAAGCTCGTCTCCGGCTCATATTAAATCTGCTGTTCTTGCGCAAATGCCATTTGGAAAAATTACAAACATTTGCCTACAAAGTTTCTAACCGTTTTCTAAATTATAGGTATATATAGGTACTATTCAAAATACTCCATATCACATCCATAAAAAACAGATTATTTTCCTGCCATTCAAAGTACACGAATCTCTAAGATAACGGGCGGGTAGCGAACTCGAGATTAGAAGGGCGTCTTTAAGAGACTCGAAGCTCGTCTACGGCTCATATTGAATTTCCGCAGTCGCTCAATGTCCCGTTTCGGGCTGGCTGCCGAACGCTGAATGCTTCTCCGCGTTTCTGCAGCAGCTTCTTCGGCGAAAACGTGCGCTCCCGCTCCCGGCTCCCGTTGTTCGCCCTGCGCATAAAGCGCATAAAGCGCATTCTCGACAGAGTCGCGGGCGCGCAATTTGTCTCCGCTGCACTGAACTGCACTGCATCGAGCCCGGCTGCATCCAGATGCAGTGCACTGCATCTCACTGTCTCGAGAGTCGAATGTCGGCGCCGAGCGGCTCGCAGCCAGAATATTCCCTCTGCAAACGTCGCGCAGGAGGAATTACAAGGGCGGTGTGTGCGCGCCCTACGTCGGAGTGCAGACCTTGTTAACAAGATGCCGGAGGATCGGCGACCGTTTTCGGCAATGGACTAGGTGCTTGCTTAGAAAAAGTATCGGGTGAGTTGGAATTTTGAGAGAAAGACGGGTTTGACAGCTTGAATTTGTAAGAAAAGTATGTTATGTAGTTGGTATTATTATTAGTGTAATTTTGAATTGCTCCATGATGCGGTAGTTGAAATTTTGGGCAATGGATTAGGTGGGTGCTTAGAAAAAGTTTCGGGTGGGTTGGCCTCAATTTTTGAGTGAAAGACGCGTTTGACAGCGTGAATTTGTAAGAAAGTATGTTATGTAGTTGGTATTATTATTAGTGTACTTTTGAATTGCTCCATGATGTGGTACTTACTTGAAATTTTCGGCAATTGATTAGGTGGGTGCTTAGAAAAAGCCTCAGGTGGGTTGGCTTCTATTTTGAGAGAAAGTTGGTTTTGATAGTTTCAATTTGTAAGAGATTGGTATGTTATGTTGTTTATATTAATATTAGCATAATTTCGAATCGTTTTATGATCTGTTTGCTGACATTTTCCGTAATCGACTAGGTGGATGGTTATGAATATAAATATACATTTTTAAGAGTTTCTACTCCTTTGTTACGGTATCTGATTAGTATTATTACTATGCATATTTTGATATTTTTCGCAGTGGTTAGGTGGTGAGTTAGAAAATTCTCAGATGGTGGATTAGGTTCGATGTTGAGAGGAAGTCGACTTTGTTAACTTGAATTTGTAAAAGATTGGTATGTTATGTTGTTAATAATATTATTAGCATAATTTTGTATCGTTTGAATCAAAGAAAAAACTTCTAAGGCGGTAGGTTAACTTCATTTTTGTGAGAAAGTCAGTTTTGATAGCTTTAATTTGTAAGAGTTTCTACTACTTTGATATGGTATTCGATTAGTACTATTATTATTCATATTTTGACATTTTTGAGAGATGCCAGATGCTTGGTTAAAAAAGTTCTCAGGTAGTAATTAAGAATTTCTACAAATTTTCAATTTTACAGTTAACGTATCATATTGTAATCCTGACACATAAATGTTCTGCAACAATCAAGCATAAAAGAAACCACTTAAACACAACAAGTACTACTTTAAAATGAAACATTCTATTTTCGCTAATAGTTTCGACTGAAATTTCTCAGGGCGAATATTTGGAATATTCAACAAAACTGTTTCTACGGAAGTTTCACAGTAGGAAGCGTCGGAATACGGTCCGATGTAACCGTTGTACCGAAATATATATGAATTCAATAAATTGTATAGTAGCCTACGTCAAATGTTACGAGGTCGAGGCGTACTACTGTTCCGGAATTGAAGTCGCATGTAGGCAAGGATGAAACTGTGTCACGACCCGCGTTTAATCCGTTCGCGGGACCTTAAATGTTGGGTCAAATTTAATTTAATGACGGCCGGCAACGATTTTCGCCTTCATTCCTTGTACATGTTAAGAAGACATTCCGTGGAAATTGGGCGAAACGAATGTTGGTAGACTAACATTGTTTCACTTTAAATGATAGTTTAAAATAATGGTGGTTATTACATAGTATTTCGTATAGCACTTGTTCTTACAAAATAGAACAGCAACCAAATGGGAACTAGTGCTGAATTAATTAAAAAATATGCTGCATACTGACGCGTTAGTGTTTAAAATATCTAGAGAGTTTGAGAACTTACAAATGTAATTTATAGGTAAGAATTAATGAGTAAATTGAAGTAGTTTGAAAGTCTTTTTATGTATTTGGAAAGCATATTTTATTTATACAATGATTCATAGTTTTCAGAATTATTTGCAAAATTTAATGTTTTAGACAAAAATCAATTGTGACTTTTAAATATCAATAACTAGTGTCATCAAAGAAATTGTTAATTTCGACATATCTGGAGTGCTTTAAACACGGTTTTATCAAAGCAGATGCCACAAATATGTGTTAACATGAAGACATCGCATTGGTACCAACCAAACTGCGTCATCGACATAAACATGAACAGCTTACACGATGTGCGCCCAAAACAAACATCAACAATTACAGTACCTCAAAGAGAATCGGGAGTTGGAGGCAACCGATCGACATACACTCACCTTAAATGTTAACTTAACATGCTAAGTTACTTCAGTTGCGCATCTTGTAGTACCAAAAGAATAGTGGCAATAATCACTCTTAGTCCAACTGAATTCTACAAAATACTACAAATAAATCTTAATAGGAAGACATTTCTTCGTTACGAAACAAAATTCGTTACTGGTATAAATATGAACAGCCTACCCACCCAAAAAGAAGATCCTATAGGATCACAATATTTCAAAGAAAATAATAAAAATATTTTAATAAAGAATGTTCTGTTTCCATATAAAAAAGCTACAAGAAAGCCATAGAATTTCAACCTACGCCTTTACCAACACCAAAAGAAAAGGAACAGCATTCACTCTCCATCCCACATCCCACAAACTACTACAAACACATCATACTCCGAATATACACAGCACCAACACCGATCAGAAATTCGTCCGCGGCGCAAACATGAACAGCCTACCCACCCAAAAGAAAGACCCTGTACGGTCACAATATTTCAAAATAAATAATAAAATATTTTATATCATAAAGAATTAATAGTACTTTATAATGAATGTACTGCTTGCATATGAAGAAACTACCAAAAAACCATAGAATTCCAACCGACGCCTTTACCAATACGAAAAGAGAAGTAACAGTATTCATCATCATTCCCACAAACTACTACAAACACATCTTAGTCCGAAGATACACGGCACCAACACCGATCAGAAATTCGTCCGCGGCGCAAACATGAACATCCTACCCACCCAAAAGAAAGACCCTGTACGGTCACAATATTTCAAAATAAATAATAAAATATTTTATATCATAAAGAATTAATAGTACTTTATAATGAATGTACTGCTTGCATATGAAAAAACTGCCAAAAAACCATAGAATTCCAACCGACGCCTTTACCAATACGAAAAGAGAAGTAACAGTATTCATCATCATTCCCACAAACTACTACAAACACATCATACTCCGAATATACACGGCACCAACACCGATCAGAAATTCGTCCGCGGTGCAAACACGAACAGCCTACCAACCACCGAAAGAGAAAACCGCGCACGGTCAAGGCGCCTCAAAGGAGAATGGCGAGTCTGAGGCGAGTAATTCACACGTACTCGGCCGGGAATTCTGGGCCGCATTCCGGGCTGCGCGGGGGAGGGGGGAGGGGGGGGGGGGAAATTCCGCGAGACTTCCGGTCGGAAAAAGCTCGCCCGTCTCGTCTGGCACGCGAGCAATTGAACGCGCCCCATCCCGCGGCAAGTAGGCGAGAATACGTGCGAACGCGCGCAAAATTATGGAATTAACGCGCCTGCGACCTATTCCCCCCTCCCCCCCCCCCTCCCCCCTCTCCTCGTTCTCCTCCGGCGCCACCCACTACCCACGACTTCCCCTCCTTGCCGCTGGCTCTTACCCCACGGTGAAACTTCTACGATTTCATCTCGGCAAGAACGGAGGTAGTCGACTCTACTCCCGGGCACAATGAACTTCGTTATACGGAGTGTCGAAGTTGATCGAGTGCTGGATGTCTATTGTTGAAATGCTTCTGCGAGCGGATGCCGTAGAATGCAATTATAGCGATTTATACGTTGGCGGGATGATGTTAGTAGGGAATGAAATTTAATTTTTTATTGACGTTTATGGAGGGTTGCGTGTCTATTGTTTGGATTATTGAGGAAATTATTTCGTTTGCTGAAGATTTGTGTAGTAGTAATGAAGTAGTAATAAAGTATGGATTATAATAACTGGTGTCGAAATTGATCGAGTGTTGAATGTCTATTGTTGAAATGCTTCTGCGAGCGGGTGCCGTAGAATGCAATTATAGCGATTTATACGTTGGCGGGATGATGTTAGTAGGGAATGAAATTTAATTTTTTATTGACGTTTATGGAGGGTTGGGTGTCTATTGTTTGGATTGTTGAGGAAATTATTTCGCTTTCTGAAGATTTGTGTAGTAGTAATGAAGTAGTAATAAAGTATGGATTATAATAACTGGTGTCGAAATTGATCGAGTGTTGAATGTCTATTGTTGAAATGCTTCTGCGAGCGGGTGCCGTAGAATGCAATTATAGCAATTTATACGTTGGAGGGAGGATGTTAGTAGGGAATAAAATTTAATTTTTTATTGACGGTTATGGAGGGTTGCGTGTCTATTGTTTGGATTATTGAGGAAATTATTTCGTTTGCTGAAGATTTGTGTAGTAGGAGTGAAGTATGGATTATAATAAAGGGCGTCAAAGTCTCACGAGTCCACGGTACTGTAGAATGGTGGGACAGTATTAGTAGGGAAGAAAAAGTAATTGTTTATTGACGTTTATGGAGGGTTGTATGTCTATTGTTTGGATTATTGAGGAAATTGTTTCGTTCACTGAAGATTTGTGCAGTAGTAATGAAGTATGGACTACTTATAAGGCCGGTCGAAATTGATCGAGTGCTGAATGTCTATTGTCGGAATGTTTCTGTGAGTGGGATTTATACGTTGACATGATGGTATTAGTAGGGAATAAAATGTAATTTTTTATTGGCGTTTATGGAGGGTTGCGTGTCTATTGTTTGGATTGTTGAGGAAATTATTTCGTTTGCTGAAGATTTGTGTAGTAGTATCGAAGTATGGATTATAATAAAGGGTGTCAAAGTTGATTGAGTCCTCGGTACCGTAGAATGTAATTGTAGCGATTTATACGTTGGCGGGATGATCTTAGTAGGTAATAAAATATAATTTTTTATTGACGTTTATGAAGGGTTGCGTGTCTATTGTTCAGATTGTTGAGAAAATTATTTTGATTACAATACTTACATACATTGATAGTGAAGTACAGGTTATAATACCGGGTGTGGAAGTAAAAGTAAGCACCTTAATTTTTATAAAAAAACTGGAACATTCTTTCGGCTAAACGTAATCACCAACCATACATTGGAATAGAGTTCTAAATGAGTAAATTTTTATCTAAAGGCGTTAGCTAGCTAAAGGCGCTTTCTTATCTAGTTCACTACTCCTACCCGTCATTGTTTCAAGATGACTTAGTTTTTAAATTGTGCCAAACTTAATATTATTATCAATGCTAAACGAAAATCATATTATCCAATACTGCAAACGTACAGTATTATACAAACGTCTTCGCAATTCTCTTACCGTCATTGACCTAAACCGTGTTACAAGATACCGTGTTCTAAGAGGACAACCCTTATTTGCAACGGAACACTCTCTACCTAACGCCGAAGAAACTGTCACAATTTCCGTGATTTCGCGGCTTGGCCATCCCCGATATGGATTTACGGCCGATCCGTGAATGGATTCGCGGCCGTTAGTGCTCGGGTCATCAGGGACAAAAATCCGATGGTTGAATAGGAGATTTACGGGGTGGATCTGAATTTTATGTTCTAGCCCTCGTCACACTCGCCCGGAGGCGTAAGTCCGCGTATTGTCTCGTAAATTGGATTCGGCCGGCGAGCTTTATCGCGCTTTATATACTTTTCGCTGGACGCCCCGGAGAAGCATGGAGAAAGGAGGAGAACGAGAGGGGGAGCTGAGGGGTAGAGGGGTGGAGGGGAGGAGAGAGTTATGTCGGCGATACCGAATTCACGGCCAGGATTCCGACGTCGACGTTAACCGGCCTAGTCCGGCACTTTTTTTAAGGACTTCATTTCCTGCCGGAGTGTGTCTGATTCGGTAATTTGGTTGGATGAGATGGATTGCGCTCAAAGAGCGGTCGATATTAGTACTTACTCTGTATTCGTTGATACAGTATGTTGCTTATTGTGAGTAGTCATTTTTTGATGGACTGCATAGTTTGCGTAATTTTGTTTGATGCGAGTAGTGTTGAATGTGTTTCTTGTGACTGTAAGTATCAGTTTCGACAATTTTGTTAAAGGAAGGATGGATTAGATTTAAATTAAGAAAAATGAATTCAAGTTCAAAATAGTAAAAGGAACTCAAGTCTTAAAGTTAAAATAATTGATCAATGACGTATTCAATTTGGTTACGTTAACGATGCAAATTTCACGACTAGTTCTGGCGGAGTGTGTTTGATTCGATAATTTAGTTGGAGCAGATATCTATGATGTTAGGTATTAAGAGTATAAGTTTAAAATAATAACAGTTCAAATAGTACAAGTCAACTAAATTTAAAAAAAAAGCAGATTATGCACATTGGTAATATTTCAGTGATAATTAAAGCTATTAGAAAAGTTTGAGTTACTGTAAACATAAATATATACTTTTCGGCTTGATATTATATTATTTTAAAATGTTAAAACGTCGCTCCTGCAAAATGGTACTTTTTGACTTATATTGTTAATCCCTAACATGTTAGATATAATAGTATATATTGGTAATATACATGTAACATATAGGTATATACAGATCGTTATATATCCCCAATATTTAGGTATTATAATAATACTTTACATATCTATTACATTATATTATTCATCATTACACAAATTTTACAATAATTTCATATTATGTACCTTCCATATGTATAATAAGATAATTTACCTTAGAGCCCTATCTTAACAATCATTACTAATAATAATGCATTATTTCAAATTTTGATGATGATTCATCTATAAATGTACGTCTACACTACCATCTTACGAGTTACATGTAATAACAGTACACTAAAAGACACAAAAATCTCATTCGTCGAGTACTCCGAGCGACAACGACGCTCTCGCTTCTTTCCGTAAGTTACACTCGTTACACGAGACGCCGAGCGTCGTCGAGGACGCTCCGTAATCTCGAGCAGGAAGGAGGACGAGTTAGAGGACCAAGCGGTGGAGAGCGCGGGGAGGGGTGGTAGAAGGATAAGGAGGAGGACGTAGGCGTCGGATCTTGAACAAGGCACGACGTCTGAAATCATACACCGACGTCGGCAGCTCGCATAATGTCGGAGACGCTCCGGCAATGTACAAACTTTCCCGGAAGTCGCATAATATCGCGAGAAGGGGCGGAGGGGGGAGGGCGGGCGGAGAGAGGGTGGGAGACTTGAGGAAAACGTTGCGAGGATGCGAGCGAAGCTGAGTGTGGCACTCCATCGGTCTGAAAGGTGTGTCTGAAGTGAGCAACTCTTCGGAGCGCTGGCGAGCAATTTCGTCGGGGCGTGCCTAATTGCTGACCATACGGAGGAATTTTTCGAGACTGGCCTTGTGTGTGTCGTCTGGCGGGTCTGGCAGGTTGGGTGTTTGACGGATTCGGAGAGAGAAAAGGGGATGATCTAAATCGTTGGGAATTTTTATTGATTAGAATATTCATCTCCGTGTTGTCGAATTATTTTTCAATATTTTTTTTGGCAAAGAAATTGGTTAGTTGAATGTTCATTTAACTATTGACTGGTTAGAAGAAGTTTAATTAGATCAAAATCTTAGTTTTCGAGAGTTGAGGAATGATGAGTAATTGATAAGTACTTAATTGCTGACCGTACGGAGGACATTTTCGAGGCTGACCTTGTGTGTGTCGTCTGGCAAGTCCAGGAGGTTGGGTGTTTGACGGATTCAGAGAGAGAAAAGGAGATGATCTAAATCGTTAGAAATTTTTATTGATTAGAATTTTGATCTGCGAGTTGTCGAATTATTTTTCAATATTTTTATTGGTAAAGAAATCGATTAGTTGAATTTTCAATAAAATGTTGACTGGTTAGGAGAAATTTAATTAGATCAAAATCTTATTTTTTGAGAGTTGAGCAATTATGCGCAACTTTTTTGATAAGTGTTTGATTGCTGACCAAACGGAACAATTTTTCGAGGCTGGCCTTGTGTGTGTCGTCTGGCAGGCCTGGGAGGTTGGATGTTTGGCGGATTCGGAGAGAGAAAAGGGTGGGGGATGATCTAAAACGTTGGGAATTTTGATTGACTGGAATTTTCTTTTCGGCGTTGTCGAATTATTTTTTAATAATTTTCTTCAGTAAAGAAATCGGATAATTGAATGTTGAGTGGTTAGAAGAAATTTATTAGTTCAGGTAGATTGAAAGCCAAAATATTAAAAATTAAGCAACGATGAATAATTGCTGAGCATACGGAGCAATATTTTGAGGTTGATCTTTTGTGCCTCATCTGGGATGTTGGTCTCTTGAATGACGTTCAGAATTTGAAGAACAGATTGTGAGAGGGCGTGTTATGATGTCACTTGTTGGGAAATTTGATTGATTGGCGTGTTCTCCTCAGCGTTGTTAAATAATTATTGAACATTTTTCTTCAATGAAGAAATAGGATAGTTGAATGTTGAGTGGACAGACAAAATTGATGAATTCAATTACATAGAAGTCTAATATTCGGAGGATGGAGCAGAGTCTAATTATCAGTCGGTCGATAAAAAAACATTGTATTTTTGCAAGAAATTTTACAAAAATAAATACCAATCCATATAATGACACTTCAAGAATTGATAGCAGCTCGATTTGCAAATCACATACTAAACAGGCTTACTCATTACAGAAGCAAAATGTAACGTTAATGGTAAACTGAACAATGAGATTGTAAATTCGTACGAAAGTTGGCGATAATTGTATTTGTGATAATGTCAAAAATAGCGGGAAACGTACGACGTTCGACAAACTGTTCATTAACACAGCACACTATACATTCTACCTGATAATGTATCGATAATAGGAAAACTCACGGTAACATTGTTAATGATACACAATTATCGTTAATTTGCGATGCTTTAACGAAATTCCGTACGTAACGTTTTCGTTGTTCCGCCCTTCGTCTACGGAGTAAGGCATGCGAAAGAAAACTTGGTTACTGTAATTTTGGGCCGGATGCCATGAAATGTTGTCTTCCTTAACGAAGTCAACACTCTCTACCTCGCAAGGTGTGAAGGACTGACAATAAGAGGACTCGCGATAATCATGTCGCACCAAGGACTTTTGCGTCCTTAATCAGAACTGCAGAACTAAATTATTCGTGAAACGTTTATGTAAGGCTATGTACTGCTAAAGCATTATATGATATTAATAAACACGTTATATAAACATAAGGTACAACACAGACAATAGTCATAAGTTAATAAGCAATTTACATATATAATATGAATCTTTACACATATACAATATTCGAAATCTGAAGCATTATTATATATAATAATTATAAATATATAATAATTATAAATATATAATAATTGAAAATACACATAGCAACTTTGATAAAAATAATGACAAAAAACTATTGTTTATACCCTCTTTTTGCAAATTGGACACTGTTTTGTAACGAAACAATGATTTCTATCAAAGAAATCAATCTTACTTTTTCTGTTACAGTCATAAGTTATTTATTCAAAATTATCTGACGTAAAAGGAGAACATTCTAAACTAAATATCAAACACTCGCGGTGTCTCACCTGTATTACAACTAAATTAATGCCCAAAAAAATATTGCTTTCGAACCGGACGTACTTTCCATTCACTCTAGACAGCGATTTTGTCCAAAATGGGTTTAAGGAATAATTTTATTAAAATATTATTTACTGTGTGATTATAGATTAATCATTATTAACAGTAAGACAGGTAACCTTTCTATACCACGGTTGGTAAGGTTTTCAGAAAATGTCGTGTTCTGTGAAAACGTGTTATATAAAACCCAGAGCCAGATTTTTTTTCAATTTCACATAAGCAACTTAATTTTGATTAAAAATAAAAATTTATTCATTACACAAAACGAAAAAAAACAGAAAAATCACTACTTTTCTTATCATGTTATAGGATGCCGTGTTGTAGGAAGGCTGTATATTAAATTATAATTCAAGTATATATAATCTTAAAAAAATGTTCTCACCATTATCAACGCTACTTCTATCACTTAAAAATTATTTTTATTGCAACTGATTATTGTTAAATAATAGCAAAAAATTTGTTAACAATCCATACTAATGTTTAATAGGAATATGCGAAAGGGTAATTTCGTGTGTAAATCCGGTGACAATTCCCATCGTTAGCGGAGGCGGAGGCGGAAGTAGCTTGGCAGGATCCGTTCACGGAAGTGTTAATAACGTCGAGCGTTACATTCGTTACGACAGCTGTTTGGAAACTCGGCGCGATTCGTCCCATCGGCTGTCGCGGTTACCTTTGACGCAGAAACGAGACCTTCTCCACCTACTCGCCCCACCTACCGCCTCACCCCGCTCACCCCTTCGGAGAGCGGGGTGCAATTATCGCACGCCTCTTTCTCGATTCTACCCTCTTTGACAATCCGATGGCGCACCGACGCTCACGGCACATTGTTGCTCTTAATTGAGTAATTAGCGGAGCACTCGCATTGTACACGGTCATTTCACTCTGCTTTGCCGTAACTGTTATTTACGCCTCCGTTTGCGGCGGCGATGCTAGACGGAAGCTTCAAGGACGACGGGTACGCATTTATTATTATGAGTAATTTGTTGTGTTAGGGAAAGGAATTGTGAGTTTTCGAATGTAGAGTTTAAATGACTCAAACTGTGTATTTTACAATTATTTTCATTTATTGGAAGCTGTTTTTCAGTCTTACAGTCTTTGACAAATTGATAGGTCGCCGATGTTTATAGACCATCATTGCTTTTAATTGGATAATTGACTCAGCACTCGAATTGCATACGGTTCATTTTACTTTACTTGGTCGTAAGTGTTATTTACGTCTCCGTTTGTGGCGATGCTGCTAGAAGGAAGGTTCAAGGACGACGGGTATGTATTTATTATTATGAGTAAGTAATTTGTTGTGCTAGGGAAAGGAATTATGAGTTTTCGAATGTAGAGTTTAAATGATTCAAACTGTGTATTTTAGGAATATTTTTATTTATTGGAAGCTGCTTTTCGGTCTTGTACTCTTTAACAAAGTGATAGTATATCAATAATTATGGAACATTCTTATTTTATTTGAGTAATTTATCGAGTAATAACATTTTTTTTTGACATTTCACGCTGCTTTGCCGTAATTCACATCTTCGTTTGTGGCGATGATGCTAGACGTAAACTTCAAGGACGACAAGTACGCATTTATTATTTTGAGTAATTGCCAAGAAAAAATTGTCATTTTTTGAACATATCGTCGAAATGTGAACTGTTTATTTTTCGGGGCACTAGAACTTACTGGAGACTACTATTCGATTTTATGCTCTTTGATAGATTGATAGCACACCGATGCTTGTTAAACATTGTTACTCTTAATTGACTAATTAACCGAGCAGTCACGTTGTACACGGTCATTTCACAGTGCTTTGTGACGTCATAGCTGTTATTTACGCGTCGGTTTATAACGATGATGTTGAACGGAATTTTGAAGAACAGGATCTCATTTATTATTACGATTAAATTATTGTATTGAACTAAATGATCGTGATTCTTAAAATATATAATGAAAAAGATTGAAAATATGACCTTGAATTTATTAGAGGATAACAATTGTCTCTTTAGAGAACAACAGAAATACCGAGTCCATCAATGTAATTCATTCAAATTATGCGAATTTGTTAGAGACAGCTTACCGTAGTGCATAATTGAAATATGCAAATGTCTATTCTTAAAATGAATATTAGAAATTAGATTATTAAAGTTACGGGCTGTGATACTCATTAATTACATTAACAAGAAATTGTTTAAAACGTTCGATTACTCTACTTTACTATCATCAAAAAACGCACAAATTTAAAATTCTTTGAAGTGACGAAATTAAAAAGAATTATGTTTTGTAATCAGTTATTTACTTTCCTTACATTATTTACTGTGACGAGTGAAGGGTTAGAACAATTGATCTGTTATTTCAAGCCGGATCAGAAATAGTGACTAAATTCTTAATTATGCAGCAGCTGACCCATTTTTATTTTATCACGTTCTAGTTTCAAGCGCGCCGGTAATTAAACTAACTCTTCATTAGCTTAAACTTTTCCTAACCACCCAGTAATTTCCTTTCGAAGTTTCTTTTCTAGTTACAGTTATAGCAATCTCTCATCAATCTTACCTTTCTATAATCGTTCTTTTAAACTTTATACCGCGTTTATGCAAAATATATGATTTCCATAAATCCATCAATCAGCTCGCAACAGTCCTTATAATTATTCCGCTAATCTCATTTATATCTAAACTGGTGTAAGATACACATTAAACACGCATTCTTATTTTCCACTTTCCATGCGTATAGTTGTGTATTTCAAAACATACCAAACTCCATCGTTTCAAAATTCTAGTATTTTTTCCATTATTTCGAAACCGTTACAAACTTCGACAAAATCACTACGTAATCAACCAAAATGTTAATCTGTCTTCGTAAACAAAACGTTCTCATAAAAATCAAGCTTCCTACATATAATTTTCCGCACAATTCTAAAATCATCCCGACGTCCCAAAACTACTGTACAAAACCCTAAAAAAAAAATTTCAACATTCCACCCTCACTCAAAACTGTCATACCGCGGTCAGTTTTCAGGCCATTACAAAAATATATCAATTATAATCGGAATTTTCATCTGACAAAGTATCGTTGGCATTATACTGACCAACTTTGAAAAAAATCTCTACATGACCAACCAAAAAGTTAAACAATCTCCATAATCAAGACAAATCTTCAAAAAAATCCAGTTTCCTACATATAATTTCCGTCACAATTCTAAAATTATCCCGACGTCCCCAAACTGCCGCATAAACCTCTAAAAAAAAAAAAAGAGTCACTAAATTCCACCCTCACTCAAAACTGTCATACCGCGCGCAGTTTTCCGACCATTACAGAAGCGCGGCGAATTTTGCCGAAAATTTTCGCCCCCGGCCGCATTCTTCCGACGAAACTGTAGTTCCGGAACTATGCGCGATATCCGGCCGGAAGTCGGCCGGGAATGCGGATTACAGAGGCCCCGGCATCATTTGATGCGGACGGCAGCACGCTAGGCGCCCTGAAATTTGTTCGTGGGAACGGAACGCATAAACAGGCTACGAGGGTTAGGTCGATAAGGCGCAAACTATAAATCCAGAGGTAAAGTCGGCCTTAAAAGCGTCATTCAGTATGGATGCACGGCGCATGCTCGCTGACCACGTAAATTTTGCCCCGACCGCCGTTAGGCAGATCGCGACTTCCTTTCCTCCGCTTGCGCGTCTAAAGCGCAGCTGTGATAATTTAATGACCCGCCGCGCAGCTGATATCGTTCCAGCGACCCCAAATTTTCACGGCTCGCATGCAAAGTGGATCACGGAGGCAAGCGCCGAATTTTTTTCACGGCTCTTGTTGGTATAATATTTCTTTAGGCAAGTTAAGGAATTTAGGGTTCGTTGAAGTGTGCTTCTTTTTGCAGCTGTTTTGTATAATAACTAATGTAAGTGATTTTGGCTTTTAATTGTTGATCATGTAAAGTGTCAAATTTTTAACGTTGGCATGCAAAGTGGATCACGGAGGTATGCGCCGAATTTTTTTCACGCTTTTTCTTTGTATAATATTCCTTTAGTCAAGTTAAGGAATTAGGGCTCGTTCATGTGTGGTATTTTTCGCAGCTGATTTTTTTGTAATCATGTAAGTGATTATTGCTTTTAATCATTGACCATAATGTCTCAGAAATGTATGATTGACATGCAAAGTGGATCACGGAGGCATGCGCCGAATTTTTTTCACGCTTTTTCTAGATATAATATTTCGTTAGTCACGTTAAGGAATTAGGGTTCTTTGATATGTGCTATTTTTTGCAGTTGCTTTTTTGGTAATCGTGAAAGTGATTATTGCTTTTAATTATTGACCATAATGTGTCAAATTTCTTATGGTTGACGTGTAAAGTGGATCACGAAAGCATGCGCCAAATTTTTTTCACGCTTTTTCTTGATATAATATTTCTTTAGTCAAGTGAAAGAATTAGGGTTCGTTGATGTGTGCTAATTTTTGCAGTTGATTTTTTTGTAATAATGTAAGTGATAATTGCTTTTAATTAGTGACCATAATGTGTCAAATTTTTATGGTGGTTGACATGTAAAGTGGATCACGGACGCATACGCCAAATTTTTTCTACTTTTTACTTGATATAATATTTCTTCAGTTTAGCTACCGAATTTGCGTCCGTCGGGCTATTTTTGGCGCTATATTTTTTTTATAATTGAGCAGTGCATTTTTTCACTTTTCGCTAATTTAACATACCAAATATTCATTAAGTAATATAAGACGATGCAAACTCAGAAATCTAAATTATTGCTCAACAATTTTGTTGGTCTATTTTATTCGATTAGTTGTAATTTACTACATCGACAACTTCTTTAATGCTTTCTTAGTGATAAATCTCTCAAACGAATTATAAAATAACTTATCCAGACAAATATCACACGAGATTTAATTGTCAGAAAAATTACGTCCGTTCTCGGAATAGTCCGAGTTTTTCATTGACGCTTTTTCGCGTTCTACTTTCCCAGATTTGCACTCGGACAATGTCCTTTTACAAAACTCTATGATGCTCTGGACGTTCATTGTCTTTACATTGTCACCGAAGAATGGACCGAATTTTCGGTTTTCTGTGCCACCTCCTGCGTTGATTATTCCAACAAATTCACTGAAAGTATTAGTCACTGACAAATGCACTGATTTTCTTAAAAATTTGTTACACCACAATCTTTTAACCATATCTGAAACGATTATGTTTTAATAATAACTGTAATTTTATTTTCATGACAAAGTTTTCGACTTTTTCATTGGCGTTAACCTTACATGGAAGTATTAAGAAGAAAAATTAATGATTAAATTCAGGTTATCTCACACTATAATTTTGTGAGAATTTATCCATAAATTCCATAATGGAAACAATTCTTCTAAGAATAAAACTGTTGTACAGAACTGTACAAAAAAAATCTCAAAGTTCCGCTCACAAATAGACGTAGTCATAGAAATGAAATGAAAGTGATTATCAAAAGTTTAACGTAAATTATCGATTCTTGTAATACATTAACGCAAGTGTGTTAATAATGGGAACTAGTGGATAAGTTTGTCCAATAACAATAAAATTAATATCATTAGCAAACGCATTGACTTTATTAAACATTCAACCATAATTTCTACAGATTTCCACTATCACTCTTTTTTCACTTAAACTTACTCAGCATACTAATCATATTTCCCGCACTTCGAATTATTACAATTTTTCTACGCATTAACCCAACAACAAACTTCGCCCAGACGAAGTTTCGGATGCTAAAAGTTCGGAACCCAAATTCTCCCAATTCTTCGAATTCTCTCCAAGCAGATCCTTTAAGGATGAACTTTCCGCAAGGAAGATATCCCAGACAAGAAGTTCTCCGATACGATAAGACTGTCTGCCAATATGAATGTATCCAAGGACAATGACCGTGGTCCGATTCGATCAGATATCCTGCAGGAGCAAGTAAAGGATTCTGTTTCGCATACTCGACCTTGAGACTTCGTCCGATTTTCGATTGACGTCTGATCCGGAAATTTTGACGGATGCCAGGATTTATTGAACGGCCGTTATTAAGTGGGATGGCAAATATTACTATCGATTATTAGTTTCGATTGTTCTAATTACGTTGAATTAGGTCAGTATGCTTCATTTATTTGGTTTAATAAATATAAGAGTGACAGAAGTCTCAAGGATAGATTATATAGAATGTTAATTTAACATTTTATGCTGAATAAATAATGCAGGATTTTATCGCATTAGACCAGTAAAAATTTAATTTTTGAGGGTACAGAAATTTGAACATTTTTTTGCACAAATAAAAAGTCGATATTAATGTATATTTTGAAATAATATTTGAAAAGGTGCGCAAATAAAAAATCGCACGATGATCGATTATGTGTGAATTATAAAGGAACAGAATTGACTAGCGAGGTTAGTGTTTATAGAATAGTACAGTCAGTGTTGAAAGTACGTTATAATCAGAGCAGTTATACGTAGAACAGCATAGGGTGGTGTAGCTTTGTCTAATTTACATAGTTTGGAAATGTAGTTATGGTAACACTGACTACATTCTTGTATGTCTTAATATCCGACAATTTCCGGCTTGGGACCCTCATTTCCTGAACTGTCAGAAAATCAGTATAGTCAGCCGAGTTTAACATAGAACACGGGATAATATATAGTTTGAATGCTTTGTAAGCGGAGTTATGGTAGTTACACTGTTCATTGACATATTTGTCATTGGATCAGTGTTACAATGAACATCATATTACAAAATTGGTGATAGGCGGAATCAAAAAAAAGAAAAGACGTATTTATTGTTTTCCGAAAAAACAGCCGGTTTTGGGAAAAAATAAATTCTCTTAGTAGTACAATTAAAGAGAAGTAATGAAAATTTTAATCTGATGCCTTACTGTGGCACATATCGATCAATCGTTGTCAAAAATTATCAATCACGAAAAAGGTAAAAATATGAATAATGCCACTCTCAGAGAAATAAGAACAATGTAAATTAAAAATAAATATCGTTTCCTTTTCAATAAATTATTAGAAGTAATAAGTCTGATACCAGTCGACATATATGTATATGATGATATATATATTTGATTAGTATTACAGTAATTACGGAAACTCTACATCGACAAACGTAGACCTGAGCAATCAAATAACAAAATGTTGCAATTTAAAATTTGAAAACGCATTATAAAAAAATAAGCCGATCAACTCATCAATTCAACACAAAAATTCATACACATGAATTATAGCAAATGTTAATAATCTAATTAAATAAATAAATCATCAAATCGTATATGTGGACCGTTTATTTTCACGACCTTCAAATTAAACCGTCCATAAATTATTACACGACTTTATCATATTTTGTTATATTTACATACATGTATATGTTTGTCGATTTATTGCCTCTCACATACTCGACTATTGCGAAGAATAAGGGAAACAAAGAGGAAAACTACAGTAAACATTTGATTCCCGTAGTCCAACGATCGGCGCGCGAAATTTAAAGGCTAACGACGCCATCTTCAAATTCTTCCTTACTCCCAAGGATTCGAATACTCAATCTCCGGCTGCTGCTCCTGATTTTCGTTCCGTCTTTGTCTGGTGGCCTAAATTATTAACTTCGAGGATATTACCGCCACTTCTTCGCGGCCAAGAGTCATGCGCATGAATAGAAGATTTTTAATTTCGCCAACTTACGACGATGCGCTGGCATGCAGAATGTTATTAAGGAATGGGGGTGAGGGGAGTAGAAAAATGTAGCTCGCGAGTGCCAGATCGCTTTTGAGAATTAAGGAGGGTAGTTGAGGCAATCCGTTCACACAGGTTTGAGAAATTCAGTGAGATTTTTTTGATTAAATTGAAGAATTGGACAGAGTGCAAAATTTCTATTTTGGTATGTTTTTTTGTTAGGATGTGATTCGCGAGATTTCTAAGATGGTATGTAATCATGGAATGTCAGAAGGTAGAATTGAGAATGAGAGTGATAAGAATGAAGTTTCATTCATTCTCGTTTAAGAAAAGTTGAAGTTAAGAATCAGGGTATAATAAAAATTTGTATTTTCACGGAGTGATATTTTATGTGATAATTTTATATTCAGCAGATTTGCAAAATGTTATGTAATGGTGGAATGTTGAAAGGTAGAATTAGAAGAAAATGTAGATTGTTTCCGTTTGAGATGTTAAAAAATTTCAGACTGACAAAAACTTAATATGATATGCAGTATGAGTATAAGTTTACATACAATAGAAAATGAATATAGAATAATTTAATGATATTTGCACAATTTGCAAATAATCCATGCCACACAACGCATAAGAATTACAATACGTCAGAATATATTTCCCAAAACAATCCATTGAAAGATCTCAAGTAGTAATTACGACACCCTTTACATACGAGCACACGCAATAAACATAGAATTTCGGACAAATGTGCTTAATGCATCAAACGTTAATAACGAAATCATGATTACTATTAAAATGACCCCATTCTGCACAATATGCAATAATTCGATCCATTCCCTGACCCCTCTTAATTGACACATACACGAAACAGACTTGACACTGCCCGCACACGAGTCATATCAAACTCCACATATTCCCATCCGAACAGAAAATATGCAGAGCTCACATCAATAAAAAAAAGTCCGAGCATTTGAGTCAATTGTCCGTCCCTAATTACCGATCCGGAAAGAGTTCGCGAACAAATGTATTTAAATTGGCCGTCGCCGATAATGGAGTTGGTAATTAGTTAATGTCATATGCTTATCCCGCTTCAATTACGAATTTAATCAAAAAGAGGAGGGGGGGGGTGGACTGCTTTGCTCGAATTCTCCCGCGGCCGTAAGCTTTGTAACGCAGCCAATAGGAGCGGACTTATCGCTCGTCACAAATGAAATCGGAGCTAATATTGCGCGTGACAGAAATTGGCCGGATATTAATCGTAACGCGGATTTGTTCCGTCGCCTGTGTGCAATTCCTGTTGTACTCCGACGCTTGAAGGGTGCCGTGTGTAAAGCGTAATGATCCTGACGTCATTAATGATACTTCTGTAAATTAGTCGGGCGGCAATTAACACGGCGATACGCTCCCGATGTTTGCCAGAGAAAATGTTTGCATTTTATTAACGTGGATTGAATGAGAATAAATGGAATTAAAATCAGGCCAATAATGTCAGTTCTCCGGGTTTCGTTCGAATTTTAATTATTCTTGTACGATCAACGATTCTTGTTGTAAGTAAATTATGTGACGTGGCAACATTGTAGGTGGAAGGTCAAACGTAGGTTCTTAACGATACAGACGTGTTACAGGAACATTATAAAGGAGAAGAAACTCGTGTGGTTACACATTTATTACATCAGTACATTACATGAACTATTGATTAAAGTTATAGGAGGGATAAAATTTTAAATTTAAAGATTTTATTAACCTTTTGACGAAACGTAGGTTCTAAGTGTCACAGAAGTATTACAGGAACATTATTAAGAAGAAGAAATACGTGGGTTGTCAGATTCATTACATCAGTACATAAAGTATTGATTGAAATGATAGGAGTGATAAAATTGTAAATATAAAGGGTTTATTAATCCCTTGGCATACAAATAAAACGGAACTTGATGCAACCGAAAAATACTCTTTAATTTCGTTCAACTGAACAATGATACCAAAGCTGAGAATTGAACATTTTATTTTGATATGACGATTTTAAAATAACATTTATTCAGAAGAAAGAACAACAAAACAACATTAAAAACTGTACAATGGCACGTGAAACGAATGACGACCCAAACTCTTCATTGTATGTAAAAAGGTTAAAATGCTAATAAGACTGAAAAATTACAGAATTAACCAAGTGCTCATAACATTTCAATAAATAAGAAGTATAATAACGTCAATTTTTCAACAGAGCTGAAATTCATATTCAACATCATGCGTCAGCCTAAAATTGAACGAACCTGACCATTGACTCAAATCTTTGTGAAAATGAAGTATCACGGTGGTAACACTGACCCACATTCCTCTTTTATTGTTTCCGCCCGCATTACAGCATTGACGTATATTGCTGCTCCGCTGCACTTTCCTTACAGAAGCGGTTCTCATAAAGACAAGAGGCTCATGCACACAACCGGCGTAAGAGTGTGCGAGAAACAGGAATCGTAAGTAAATTGGTTAACATGGGCAGAGATAATTGCCATCTAAACGTCGGAAGCATAAATTAATATCTAGACTTTATTGCCGCGTATTAACTGCAGTTAAATCTTCAGCGAAAATGAAGCTTCCGCAGTAAGAACTCTGACCTACATTCGTCCTTCTATTGTTGAGTCCGCATTACTGCCTTGGCACATATTGCTGTAGTGTGCGTGCATTTTGGAGGCAGACACTCTGTTTCAGAATTGAAATGTTCGTATAAAGTACTGAACTTGATTCGTGAAATGTTTATATGCAAGAATACAGTTAATTTTATTATATGCAATAAACTGTTCAAGTTTTGTGTCAAATTATTTTGTTAATTTTGTTCTGGCTTTCATATGAGTCGGACTACAATTATATTGTGAGTAAAAATTTGAAATGAGTGTTGTCAGAACCTATATTAAAGCTTTGTTGTACATTGCTGTAACTCCTATATATTTTCATTATATAAATTTGGGTCGGAAGGTAGTATGCATACAAAAGGTTGAATAATGTATTAAGGTTACGAATTGTCACATAATATTTTAAGTCGGTGAAACGTATTGTACTTAATTACCTTCAAACTAAAATATACATTTTTTATCGTAATATTATGCTTAATTTTTTGAAACTGATTCACCTCAAATCCTTTTGACTCGATCCCATACTTAAATCTTGAACGAGAACAAAGTGTTGTCATGAGAACATTGACCTACATCCTCCTTTTCTTGCTTAAGGCCAGTTTTTGCTTATGCAAGTTTGTAACTCACGTGCCCCTTCAGAACCTTTATTAAATTACATGAAATATTCATATAAATAACATAGTTGTTGAACTTCACGTTAATATTTATGAATTTTTACTTTAATTTCGGCCTTATTCTGCTGAAGCGAAGGAAAACGAAGTGTTACGATAAGAATACTGACTAGCTTTCACTTTTTATTATTTCAGTCCTAATTACGTCTTTACCAGACATCTTTGTAACAGTTCTAATTTTTCATTATAGACAATCTTTTGAATACATGAAACATTCGTATTCGAATCATGATTGCTAATCCTCTTCACATTCAACGTTACCACTTTTTACATAGACATTGAACTTAATTTGTTCAATTGAACAAAAAAAAAATTTCGCCACTAAAATACCGACCGACATTCATATTTTATTGTCTTAGGCTGCACTAGAGCTTTACCAGACATCTTTGTAACTGTTTTACTCTTCCATTATGGACCATCTTTTGAATACATAAAACATTCATATCCGAACCATAATTGATTCGTTTATTTTAAATGTGGCGTACATCCATTCATAACCATTAAAACATAATATTCCGTAACTAATGTTGATTATACTAATCGGGATGATAAATTTGATACCCTTAGAAACCCAACAACCTTATACTACTACGTTATCCGTTAGTGATATTTTTAAACTGGATCCAACTCAAACCATTCAATATCTCGATTCGAACCTAAACGAACTTTCCAAATTAAACATCATTTATTTTCCATGCAAATGATACAAAATACATATAACTATGCATAATCATACAAAAATCATTAATTTCGAAAGAAACAGTATAAAAATAAACTGCTCGATTACCAGACCTCCCCACTTCCGACACAATCGCATTCCACTTAATTCGTTCGGACCCCGACACCAAAATCTCGAACGAAAACGAAGTGTCGCCGTAAGAACACTGACATACACTCTCCTTCTCTTGATTCAATTCGCATTAACTCTTTAACAAACATCTTTATAACATTTTTACTCTCTTATTATACAACATCTATCGACTGCATCTGTCGAATACATGAAACGTCCATATTCGAATCATAATTGAGCCGTCTATTTTGAAAGACGCGTAAGTCAATTAATAGCCATCGAAAACATATTATTTCCTAAATAATGTTAATTATGCTAATTGAGATGATAAATTTGACATCCTTAGAAACCTAAACAAATTATCCTATTACGTTTTCCATACATACGTTTAAATTTATTCCAACCCAAATCCTTCAATACCTCGACTCGAACCTAAACGAACCTACGCCTGTTTCAAAATAAACTGCCCGATTGCCAGACCTCCTCACTTCCGACACAATCGCATTCCACTTAATTCGTTCGGACTCGCACGAAGCAGGTATCGACCCCGACACCTAAATCTCGAACGAAAACGAAGTGTCGCCGTAAGAACACTGACCTACATCCACCTTTTATTGTTTCAGTCCGCATTACCGCCCGGCCATATATCGTCAGTTGCCGTCGGTGCACTTTCGTTACAGAAGGCTTCGTTCAGGAGTCGGAGTACTCATACTCGGCACGGAATCCACAAAGGACGGTGACACAATCGATCCCCCCCCCCCTCCGCCCCCGCCCCCTCCACCTCCCGCTTCTTTCGCCAGAGACGACGACGACTGACATTTTCCCGAACGTCGAGTTATCTCAAGTGTCACTCGATCAAAGTCTCTAAAAGCTTTGGCGAACGTTCGCGAGTCGTCGATCGATCGATCGACTTCAGCGTTTTTCGCCTCTACTCGCCTAAAGAGGGGGAGGGCAGATTTTAAGCCAATCGTCGTGCCGAGGATGTAATTCGGACGATTCGCTCGAGCGAAATAAGCCGGATGACGTAACAAAGCGTAAGCCGGGTCGCGTTATTGTAATTCCAGTTTTCGAGAATACGATTGTAGGGTGAGAATTGGCCGGATTTGGGAGTCTCGAGACTTGAGGAGAAATTTTACTTGAGAATCGGTGTAACGGCGGAGGATCAGCGTAGGTAATTTGTGGAGACGGATGGTTTTTGGAAAGTGTTTTGTAGGATGAAGGAAGGTGTGTTTTGATATGTGTGGTTTCGTTGGGATGGTTGAGGTTCGGAGTGAAAGTGACGGTTTGGGAAGAAATTTTGGTTTGGTATTAATATCGAATACAATAGATTGTTTAATCGAAATTTAATGAAGTTTCTAGGAATAAAATAATGTATTTCTAAATACTGTTTTCAATGTAATAGAGTTAACTGTAGTACTCAAGAAAATATTGCCGTCAATAATTTGATTAAGCAACTTTGGTTGCACCTGTAGGATTCAAATAGGAAGTATAGAAGATAAATAAAGTAGAATTATAAATCACACTGCTTCCAGCACAAACTATATTATAGCAGTATTCGTAAATATAACGAAAATGTTTCTAACGCGATTACGTTGAAACTTGTTTATTTTTAGTTAAGGTGTAAATGTTCATTCACAGACAAACAAACAAGGCAATGGAATTAGGATTCATAATTTTTCACACAGCGAAAAACCGATCAATAATACATCCTGGACCAAACCTCGTAACTTAAAAGAAACCAAAGTGTCAACATAATCCTGAACTTCAGCAGTCCCAAACTCAACCACGTGACTTCTGTACGACCCTGTACCACTCAAACCATAACTGATCATTAACACACAAACGAACAAGACAATTAAATAAAAATCCATAATTTTTCCCACCACAAAAAAAACAATAATAAGTCTTAAACGAAACTTCTTACATTGCAAAAATCAATGTGTCAACATAACTCTGAACTTCGTTAGTCCCGAACTCCACGACGCGACTTTTGTACGACCCTGTACCGCTCAAACCATAACCGATCATTACCACAGAGACAAGACAACTCGTACACAAGAAAATCAGACATCCTCGCGCTCGGCTTGGCTATCAGCCGTCCAATAATGCAATTATCGTACATTCGTCGCGACGGAAGCAAAGAACGATCGATAATTCGACTCCTACCCCCCCCCCCTCCCCCTTCATCACTCCCCCCTAGCCGGACCAATTTGTACGAGGAACATGCGAGTCCTCGAGGTACTATCCTCGTGGGCTTAAAGTGGAGTTCGTGACAGGAGCCATCATTGACAAGGGCCGTTCTACAAGGATGGATCGGGAAGGTCGAGCTTGTATGATCGACGAGCCGTGCCGCGGACGTAATACTTTCAGGAGATTTTCGGTATCTATCCATCCATCTATCCGCCCATCTGACTGTCTATCAATCATCCGTCTTCGGCGCTGGCGCGAATCCTGCGAGATCGCAGGAACGGGGTCAGTATAATGCTTGCCGGCGATTTTTTTTCTACCTTCCTTCCTGGTCGGGTAGAGATGTGAAGATCGTCGAGGTTGACGACGCGTTGAGATTGGGCGCTGAAGAGGTTATGTGAGGCGATGAGAGTCGAGTGGGAGAAAAAGGTTGAGTGGGGGGCGAGCGAAGACGATATAGTGCGGTGTGAAGTGTGCAACAGTTCAGGTTGGATAATTATTAGGGATTCAGGGTTAGGGGAGTTTAATTGTGGGCAAGGATTTAGTTTATATTTCAGCTAATTGAGCCGTTCAGTGCACGTATCGATTAGTTCCATCGGTTACGTAAAAATTGTAACATTACTGACCACTATTTTTCTGCGCCTCTTTCTTGTTAATTTTATATACCGTCAGATGGAAGCTATATCTGCATTTATGCATTTTACGATATATACTTGAATTTATTTGAATTTATTCTAAAGGGAATTTTGAAAAACAATGTACATTGTTTAATCGCATTTCTCAAGTTTTCGCTTTACGGAGTTAACCGATTTGTGCACTGAACGGCTCAATTCTATTATTTCATGATAGATATGTTTGCGAACAGTACGTGTAAGAAAATTCATGTAATTATATACTGCATCTTTGGAAAAATTGAAGGTTTGAGTCCTAAGAAATTAACAACTACAATACAATACCATGAGTTTTCATGTTAGGATCTTTTTATTTATTTTTTACGTCAAGAAAATCTTCGGAAGATTTCTGGCCTCCTTTTCTGTTAGGATCTTAAAATTTTTACTTCGTAAAGATTGCACAAGTGTCATGCAAACTGAATTATCGTTTAAGAAAAAAAATGTCACTAAAAGTCCACAAAGCCCGTTATCAAACCAGTTAAAACGCAATAACAGACACTAGCACTGGTAGCAGCCAATCTTATTAATGGCCCGTCATAACCTCAAAAATGTGACCTGGCATGCAACAAAATTTCAGATTATTCAAATTTACCGCATACCGTCCCTCTGTTATGATCCCATTTAAATTCAATAACAAACGCCAGCATCCGCATCAGCCAATCTCATTCAATCCACAGCGCGTCATAACCTCAAAAACTTAAACTCGCTTGCGGCAAACTTTAATTTTTCAAATTTTTCTTCTAAAGTCCACAATGCCTGTTATCAGCCCATTTAAAACGCAATAACAGACGCCAGCACTGATATCAGCCAATCTCAATGAGAGCCCGTCATAACCTCAAAAATGCAACCTTGCATGCAACAAAATTTCAGATTATTCAAATTTTCTGTATAACGTCCCCCTGTTATGATCCCATTTAAATTCAATATCAAGAGCCAGAATTCGTATCAACCAATGTCATTCAATCCACGGTGCATTATAACCTCAAAAACTAAACTCGGTTGTAGCAAACTTCAGATTATTCAAATTTTTCTTATAAAGTCCACAGTGCCCGCTGTCAACCCATTTAAAACGCAATAACAGACACCAGTACCGGCATCAGCCAATCTCATTCAACCCAGAGCCGACCATAACCTCAAAAACACACAAAGCACCCGACGTTCGGCAAACTCGCATGAAAAATCTGCTCGCTTCCTTTCATGAAGCCATTTCCATCCAGTCTCCTTTCAGTTTCGCAAACTTGTCGACCCTGTCTACGAAAGCGACCAGGATCAAGAATCGCAAGAATGCACTCGCATCAGACATCTTCGGATTTCAGCTGCAGTTAAAGCGTTTCGAATAAAAAGCGATAGCTAATAAAATGAGATTTAAAGCGTCGGAAAACTCGCACTCGGGATTTCGACGAGATTTTAAAAACATTTTCGCGACTGTGAGTGCCGAGATTCGCCGGAAAACAATCGAGAGTTAAAGAATGGAGAGATTGCGCGGAATTTGGGCAAATGTGAGAAGATTGAATGGAATTGTTTCGGCCCGAAGGTGCGTTGAATATGAGAATTATAAATACTTGGGGGTCTGCTTTAATTTATTGCGAAATAAGTGAATGCCATGGAGAGTGAGTTTAATTACGAAGCAGAAATTGAATACGTTCACTTCCGGTTTGGTTCTGGAGCGCAGATCGTCTAGTCGAGAAACTATTGTTCTGTTCTATAAATTATCATTTTAAGAATTTATTGGAGAGAAAGAACAATGTGCAATATATCGTTCTTCATGTCTTTTCACTTTTTTGCGTTCTTTATATTAATGTGTAACTAACAACGGCCAATAAAATAATTGTTCGTCTACTACCAATTATTTTTAAAAATTGATAAATTTTCTTTGGGGCAAATAAAAGTACTTAAATATAGAAAAATTCGAAGATGACAGCAAGCGATGCTAAATTCCTT
This sequence comes from Anoplius nigerrimus, assembly GCA_914767735.1. NCBI lineage: Eukaryota > Metazoa > Arthropoda > Insecta > Hymenoptera > Pompilidae > Anoplius > Anoplius nigerrimus. The sequence continues at coordinate 13,940,504 of OU612081.1, forward strand.
CAAGCGAACGAAAATTGGACATTTCATATGAGAATATTTATAGAAAGTATGCCATGAAGGATCGTGCTAAATGATTGGCACGTTGAACCGAATTTTACGAGAAAAGTGAGTGGTGTAGTGAAAAAGTCAGCCGAGCGAATGGGAGATGTTTCAAGCGGAGGTTTATTAAAAACCTGAGATTAAATTTCTATTGCGTGTGATCAGCTCGTACGAAGTTGAATCATGCTGTTTTTGTACATCATAACCTCGTGCATTGAGTTTGTTTTAAGTACGATTGAACAGTTTTCACAATACACAAATCAGAGCAAAATGTAAAATCGGGTAAATAAGAGAAAAAGTGAATATTCTAATGCGGCCAGGTTCAAACATTCTTTGAAACATTGTGGAATATAAGTTGAAGTTTTTTTGAAGGATGGTGCCAAAAATTTGAGATTCTTAGAACAGGGCGAGAAATACGACTTACAAGTATTAGTATGTTCTGTTCAATTTTAAGGGAGATAAAAAAATTATTTCTATTCTTCTCACAAGTATGTATCCGTCAAAAACTGTCTATTGTGCACAGTAAAAATAAAAATCTTAACATTTTTGTGCTATCAAAAATTGTCTGTTTCATCCACCGTAGTATACACACGAAAAAATAATGCAACAAAAATTACATAAAATGTTTAAATTCAACTTAACAAAATATTGGTATAATATGAACAGCTTCCGCAAATTTCTGGACAAAAGAAGCCGTCGGCCAATTTTCCAAGGTCACTCTCCATCCAATGGACTTGATCAAACGGGCATTGTTCGAATACTTCGTTCGACGTAAAGTGTCAGCTGAAGTTGGCGAAACGTTGACGACCGATCAAATTCCTATCTAAGCTCCTTAAAACGCACAAATTTTCTAACATCCAGCTCGAGTTTATAAGCCATAGTCTTCGACTTATAGAATTTATAACGTGCACGGTCCCTAACGCGCGGATTCTATTGCTCGTAAAGTTTGTAAGACCCGACTCCTGGGATAATGTGTAAAATTTATCGGGAGTGCCGTGCGTGGAATACGAAAGTTACGGAGAAACAACGCTTTTATTACAGGAGAGAAACTGAATCTTTCAGATTGTTTTCTCTTCCAGGTTGGATATCGTACATCCTGCGCTCTTCATAAAAATCGTTTCACTTTTCATACGGCGTTCGGTTCAAGGTCAGCTGTTGTGCTGCTGAAATCTTAATTTAGAATATATTTGACTCAGGATAATTTATCAGTATTTTATAGAACATTATCGTATCGTAATTACGGTTTTAGTCTTTAAAACACTGATAACTTGTAAATAATGTCTTTGTACGTTAATCAGATTGAGAAATATTACAGATAGATATCTTTCATAACTAAGAATTACAAGCCTGCTTTGGTCATACTGACAACCTTGTTTTCAAACTAGTTTAATAACATCCGACGTATTGATCCTTTGTTTAGATCTTCTTCACGGAAACGCTAAAGTTAGCCATTACAAAAACAAAGCTAACATCTAAAAACAAATTAAGTACTACTACTGGAAAAATACTAATAATTCAAGGAAGTCCAATATCATAAATGAAATAAGAAACACTAACAATAAGTGTGATATTCGATGTATTGCTATGAGAAAACATAACTTTTTTTTTGTTTTCTTTTTATGTCATTTATATTCTTTAAATCAATTTCTGTGAAACGTCAGTTCAGTGCGTCAAATTACAAAATGTCTCATTTATGAAAAATATCAAAAGTACCGCTCATGAAGAATAATCATGACTACACAGTCATACATTTTCAACTTTCGATCAAAATTCATTAATACCTACTAGTCTTGTTAAACAATATCCCATTCAGAATCTTTAAATTAAATTAAAAAATCGGCTACCTCTTTCCACGTCAAATTGCAAATTACCCCACTGTCATAATTTTCTCATTCTCCCCCTCCCATCAACAAATAATTAAACCCCACAATCCGTCAAATCACAAACAACCCCATACATTCCCATTTCTCGGACACCAAACTTGCATTCAATGATGATTTCAGTCTGGCTCGTATATCAAATTATAAAGTAGCCGTCCTCATTTTTCTTCTCCTTCCCCCCCCCCCCCCCTCCCCTCCATCTCTATTACTTTCCCTCACTCCCATCTTTCACTCTCTGCCCCTCACTCTCCCTCTTTTTCGACCGTGTCTCTTTACAAAGGAATATGTGCACCGGCAGAGACAGGAAACGTTGTCTGCACACACACACACACGCACACTCACACACAGATCCAGTCTCACGGCAGAAACTGGCACACTTGCGCATCTCAGCAGGAAGCTTTGCCTGCACACATACACAGTCGCTCGTACGTTCTGACACACGTATGAACCTCCCAAGCCAGAGACAGAACACACACACATATTAAGACTCCAGAAGCAGACACAACACACACATATGAAGATTCTAGAAGCAGTGACACAACACACACATATGAAGACTCCAGAGGCAGACACAACACACACATATGAAGACTCCAGAGGCAGACACAACACACACATACACAGACTTACTTATACAGAGGGACAGATAAGCATAGGCATGTGCACGATGGCGTGCACACGTGAGACGTATGTGAAGCCGTACGTGTACGGAAAGCAACAGAGGGGGCCGACCAAAATGGCCGCTCGTAAATAAAAGAGCGGCAAACGTATGCTTTAAGGGGGATATTTAAATGCATTCGTATCGCGACTGACGTCGGTATAGCCAAGGCGGAATCCTCCGAAACTTCTACTTTGCTCACACGCTTCTTCCCCCTCCCCCCCTTATACACCCCCACCCCCTCCCGTCGTGGCATACAACACTCGACCGCTCTTTCTATTTCTCGCATCTTTCTACGAGCTCTTCGTCAAAATCGGCGGCGAATGCGAAGTTTTGCGATGTTCAGCTGCGGTTTTTTTTTGTATGTGTAGGTAGCTCTCCTATAACACGGTTATTTTTAGCTTTTAGTACAATCGAGAAAGTTATGTTGCACATGATTCGGTACTTTGGCGTGGAAATGTGAAAAAAATATGTAAATTCATAAATTTGCAATCTTCCCAAACGTGATGAAATGGTAACATTGTAATCAACATTCAGAAATCTATATATTTGCAGTGTGTATCGAATAACGAAATTTTAAATAAGGATGTTTTGATATTAAAATAATCATATGTATCTTTGCTTGATTTATGTACTTTTCTTTTTTTATCAATGCATGATCTGCATTGATGTTTCTACGATCCATTAAAATTGACAGTGATAATGCTACAAAATTCAGTTTCCTGTATTAACGCATTTTAAACTTTACTCTCTTATACCAGAGGAAATAAGCTTCAAGATACATAAGTCGATAATTACACCACGAAATTAAGTGGAACATCATAAAAATAGACACATTCTTAGTTCATGTCTTCTGAAACGTTCGTTCTTCATTTGAAATTTGCCGCGCCTGGAATCTCAGTGAAATATAAATTGTAGAATAACTTGACATCCAACCGAAACATTACATACTCTTGCAAATGTTAAAATTATTGTTCTGTCATATAAATATATAAGAACGAGTCTGATACTGTGTTGAGTGCACTTCTTTCTGTTCACGATATTTCACACTTTCTATTTCCATTCTTTAGACTAGTTCTGATCCCTCAGACATTTATCAAAATCGACATGAAAGAACGCGATAGAATTCTGTTCTTATAGCTTTCCACATCCATTACGTCTGCACTAGGTGAACATAAGACAGGATACATAAATCTACCGGGCTTGAAAATGTATTCAATGGATGATATCTGCATCGATTGTGCTAAAACCTCATCGTTCTCTACCCACTTCAAGGACACTCATGGATATATACAGTTTTAGATCATAATTCACAACTGCCACCAACAAACGTTGCTAAAGAAGACATATGTATTTATATTACGAGATCTCAGATTACATGACCGCAATATCATGTTTATGTAACATCCATAAAAATGTAAATACGAACACAAAAATGTAAAATAAGTCACTGTACATACTTTTAGGGTCACAAATATACACAAGTACAGCTTGAACAAAATTGTAAAATTTACTGCGCGAAACATTATTTCCTCCCATTTCAGATGATCAGAATTACAAAATATTTATAAAAATTAAGAACAGCCGCCTAATGTAATAATGACTGCAGGCAAAAATATAAGACAGATCACTGTACTTGTAAATAATAATCACAAGTACCTTAATGCAAACAAAATCTTCTATTCCTAAATAAATCCAAGTACACTTTTAAAAAATTGTACTCACACCAAACATTACTTCTTCCTACTTCAAATAATCAAAATTATGAAACAGTTGTGAAAATATAAAAAATATTGAATAGATCACTGTTCTTGTAAATGAGTTTGATAGATATCATACTTAATTGGTTACCAAACCGATTCCTACATACACAGGACTACAGCTTCAAAAAAAATTATTCACATCAAACATTCCTCATCCCATTCGAAACAATCGAAATTACAGAACATAAAAATAAAGTAGATCACCCGCGTAACGTCGCACTTATGACTACCCACGAAACTGTAAAACAGTTCCTGCGAACAATTTGCAGGCTCGCGCGCGCGCACGCGCGCGCTGTCGGTTCAAAGTTCAGTTTAAGCATGCCATTGTTTGTCGAATTCGTATTTAGCCGCGGCCAACAGCCGGATTCGAGTTTTCCATTGTCCCGGCAAGTTGTTCCGAGGCAGCCCTTAACACGATCCCTATTACAGGCCCCAACCTCCCCACCATCCCTTCCGGAAGGGTTGGAGTCCGAAGTACGTAAATGTTCTCGCAAATTCTTCGAAGGCTCCATCCTCAGTCGGCGAGAGTTACCGACGCACTTCCGACTGTTATTATCTCTTAAAAGTAGCCGAACTTCGTCGGCGTCTATTACAAAAGTTGGTTAAAGCAGATTTGATTTCGAGTTGCCCGAACGTTCGCGAAGGAAAAAGCGGGAAATGCGGGGCCGGTGACGTTTTTCGTGAAAGATTCCGAAAAATATTGAAAATTGAAGTGAGAGGAACGGTAATGTTGTAATGAGTAAGCACGTATGTAATGAACGTTACTAATCAAGTTAATCAGTTTTCGTTTATATGGAATTAAGCTTGAATTATATTTGAATCGTTTATTTTGAAAGTGGTGTAAGTCCATTAAAAAAAATATCACGTAAATAAACTGTTTACACCACGTTAATCATAAATTATATGATATTTCATTTTTAGTTCCGTTTCTCCTTCCATGTTCCATTTAATTTTCATTGCGTTGAAGTTTTGCAGAATGATATGCTTTTGTAAGATGACTGATTTACATCGTTACGGTAATAATGTAAGGTAAAAGAGTGGGAAAGTTGATGTAGTTCACGTGAAATAGTGACGGAGAGTGGATAGAATAGAAGTTTTTGGTGAAAAGTGTATGCAAATTGTAACGGTGGCATTGTAATGCACGTTGTAAAAATTGGAGTTTGACCCTGATGCTTTTGCCTATCAAAAAAAAGACAAATATTTTGATTGTGCTTCATTATTGTATATTTACGTATATTACTTCTATGTTTTACAAATTACTTGTTAAGAAAGGTCGACCGCATTGTAATTATATAAATTTTAGGAGAAGAACTGGAATAACGATAAGAAAAAGTAAGATTAAGGTAATAGTTTGTTTATTTTTGTCCTTAAGTGGTTTAAACGGCCGAATCCTTGACTGCTGACCTTACGAATAAAAATGGCTGAAAATGGTTTCGGCATGACAAGAATAGGTTTGAAGTATTTCAGTTTACTTGGAATCTATTGATCTATTTAGCCTAAATACTAATTAATAATTATTATTAACAATGATAGATATAATATCTTATTAATTATTAATTTATGTGTGCAACGCATACGGCATTTTACAATATATTATATATTAATCATTAACAACAATAATATGTTCAACTAAAAACTAATCATAAATAGTTAAAAATTTTCTTCATAATTAGTACGGCAAATCTATTATTTACCAATAATAATTTTTAGGAATGATTACTGTTCAATAATAATTATAATCGCTTCAAATCTTAATCAAACTAACTCTTGCGCGATACTGGCTCAATTATTCACACTTATCTGCCAAATAATTTTGCAAATCACATAACGGCACTCATTTGTTCGGCAGTCAGTTCGACATAATAACAAATGAGCTAATCGCGAATGACGAATAGCAGTCAAGCAGTTTAAAAATAAAGGAATAAAATTCTCAATGGCTCCAGTCTTGTCCGTTTAAATAATCGACGACTTCCGGACAGTGCGATCTGTTCATCGAAGCTTATAATAACATATACAAATATTGTTCGCCAATCAGATAAACGTCGCTTAGATAATATGCAATGGCGGCAGCGATTGTCGGCTTAAATTGGATTTATGCGTTCGATTCCGCGCGGATTGATTGAGGAAACATTTCCTCGCGCTGCTTTCGATAAACAATGGACGCGTATCACAGGAAGCTTCTGAAAAATGGCGACCTTTCGTGCCAATCTTCGTCGGTTCTGTTTGAGTAAACGATTTGGAATTAAAAATTATCTGTGAATTCTTCGTTCGGATTTAAGATAGATTCTCAGGCGTGATGTGTATTTATATTGTTATTTAGCAAAATGCGTTAGGCAACAATGCAGTCTGTGTGTTTATAGTATGCAAGTCAATTGTAATATTCATTGACATTGTCTTATAAACTTACGTTCTTTGTTTTGAAAATAATTGAATCGCTGTGTTTGTCAAATTTTGTCTACTGTAGTTTTTGAAAGGATTAGCCAATTGTCAAGATTTTTCAACGTTTGATTCTTGAAGTATTGATTTGTTTATTTTGCATCGGTCCGCTGTCTCTTTAATGGGATTCGTTTATAAAATATTTTGCATTTAGTATAATGAATACTGTATTAATACAATTTAAAACATTTTTTAATCAAGCTATTTAAAGTTATTATTTGACAGTAGTAAAAAATGTTTCAGAATTGTTTATTTTGAAATTAATATTAATAATAACTTTTTCATCATTTTTTAATCTTGCATTGCAATATATTCCATACCGTAACATAAACAAAATAAATGTCAACAAATTATGCCGGATTATTGCCACATGATTTAATTTGTCTTTAACTATTACTTAATACTATTGTAAGTTTCAGAAAAAGTAATACATTTTCCAATCATTTCAAACAATGTGAACACAAATCCATGGCAACTACGAACATCCGCAAAAAAGCACACTGAACCGCAACAGAACAAAAAAACATTATAAACAGAACCTCTGACATTTAGCAACAAATTAAGCTCGGTGCGCACAAAGTATGAATTAGCACAAACGGGAATGCGGTAAAAAGGTGTAACGTCTCACAAATGAAGCGTACACCATGTAAAGAGACCCTAAAGGGTGACGACCGCTGAAAAGGGGTGAACCACCCCATTCTCTTTCAAGAAGGGGAAAACGCGTTAAATGCGGGAAAAAAGGGGATGCTTTAGTAAAAGAGAGCCAACGATCAAGACGTCAAGAATTTCTTTCTTTATAATGCTTAGAATGAGTTCATGAATGTTCGCCTGCCACAAACATAATTTGGGGGTGGTTCAGAAGCTATTTTGGGGTTGTTTGGGGGTTACATTGAGATTACAACAAAGGTTCAAGGTTTAGATTGATTAAGAATGTCTACAGTATATCAACAGTAAAATTTGTACATGGTGTAAAAATTTGAAGAACCATGATGAACCACCCTATCTTTCACAAAAAATTGCAAAACGTGTTGAAAGTGTTAAAATATTATAGAACGTACTTTATTTAAAATAAGCCAAAAACACAGAATAAAGACGACGAAAATAAACCCTCAAAATATTGAGTATAAGTTAACGAATGTCCGTTCGCTTACAACATAATTCGGGGGAGGTTCTGAAGCTATTTGGGGGTGTTTTGTGTGTTATATTCGCAATACACTAAAGGTTCAAGGTTTAGATTGACTAAGAATGTCAGTAAGAAAATTGGTGCACAGTATAAAAATGAAAACGGATAAAGCACCCCATTCACCCCTGAAAACTGTAAAATACGTTGAACGCGTCAAAATAAGGGATGATCCAAAAGTATGGATGGAAAAACTGAGGACTAAAGCTTCAAGAATTTCTCCCCCCATAACGTTCAAAATAAGTTCATGAATTTCCCGACTTGTCCGTACTCCGGGGGTAGTTCGAGGGTTGCAAGCATGGCCAACGTTTTGCTTCCCTCCGCATCGACCATGACAGTCTACGACGAAATCGTGCACGGCGTGGAAATGAATTTTCATTCAACGCCTTCGTTTTTCTCGATTTCCGTTATCCACTCCTTCCACCCCTCTTTTTTCACCCCTCTCGCTGCGAAGAGTCCGGCAGCATTTTTGCATCAACGACACGATCGTTATTAATAAACGGGATTAATTAATGGATAAAAGATTCGTGTCAGAATGGGAACCGATATGCGTGCGCAACTTTTTTTTTTTTGCAATAGCCGCTCTGTTTGATTCTCAAATTTCTCAACGATTGGTGGAAAAAGTTATTTGCGTCGGTGACGAAGGTTCGACGTCGCTTGAATATTCGGAAAAAAGATGCGGATGAATTTGAAGGAGCGAGGGAGGGGGGGGGGGGGATTATTATACGTGATCGGAAAAACGTATACTTCATTTATGTAGATTTGTCTTGGTTTGAGTATTATGTTCCTATCATCGATACATTTGATAATAACTGATATTATTCGCTGCGCGCTGTATGTATTATTTTTATTAGCATATGTTTGTTATGTTATTGGAAGCAGTTGTCTGTTATGATGTGTGAACGATAAACTCTGTCTACGTATATATAATTATATATGCACAATATGTGATAGCTTCAATTCGCGGAATTTGATTATGTATTAAAACATGCAAATGTATTCAATTTAATAAATAGAGGAGTTATTGTAACTTTTAAGAGAACAGCTCATTTTATAATTCAAGAGAGTTGATGTTAGTTCAAAAAATCCACTTTTACGATAGTAAATTTGACTTAAATATTTCAAAGTGTTACGACCAGAAAATTCATGCTGAATAGGAAGTCGTAGAGGGAACTAATCACTTTTGCAAGGAAACCCAAAAGGTTGTTAATTTCGGTCTGTCAGACTATTCGCTTAAATTGACAAGTGTTTCAATCCCTACTTATATTATAAAATGAAACAATTCCTAAGTGACACAGTGAAAGCGCAGAAAGGAACAAAAATAATGCAGAATCAGCGGCAAATTTGACCAATATTCAAGGATAATAATGTATTTTGACATAAAAAGCAAAATATATATTATCTAACATCATACAACGATTCTTCTTAACTGAACTAATCTATTTTCAAAGACAAATTGAGAAAAAGACTTTCTATCCTCCATTCGTCATACCTTTCACTTACATAGCAAGCCGATTAAGCCTCTGCTCGCAAAGAAACAAGAACCAACTAAGAAAGTCAGAATGAAGAGGAAAGCAAAAAGAATGAAAAATATACGCCAAGTCATTCACAATTCAAAGATAACAGTATATTATTAAATAAATAGAAAAATGTACATTTTGTAACGACTCTAACACGTCTTTCAATTTCATTCAAATACCCCCAAATACTGCAAACAACACAAGAAATCTGCTCAACCGAACAAATCTTAATTGATCCTCTTGTTAAAGAGATTATGTACAAAAGATCCCTCTTTCTCCCACCTAACACATTACTGACATTGCAAACCTATCGACCCCCTGCTCATGAAGAAACAATTCCAAGAAGGTAAGTACACAGTTAAGAAAGAAGAATGAAGAATCAGCGCCATATTCGGCACAATTCCGGAATAACAGCACATTTTTAAATAATGTACCAATATTATTCCATGTTTATTCAAATACCCCTAAATACTCGAACCAATACAAAAATTCTTCCGAACTGAACAAATCTTAACTAATTCTCTTCTCTAGAATATACTGAAAAATACCTCTCCATCCCCCATCAATCAAACTACTGAATTCGCAAACCTATTGACCCTCTGCTCACGAAGAAACAAGTCCAAGAAGACAACTACACAGTTAAGAAAGAAGCAAGAAGAATGAGGAATCAGCGGCAAATTCCTCACAATTCCAGTAAAGGCCAGCGTTTGAAGATCCCAGGTAGGATCGTCGGCTTCCGAGCAGAGCCGAGCAGAGCCGAGCAGTTCCGAGCGGTTGCGAGCCTAATAGGCCCTCCGTCTTTTTTAAAGACGGCGCTCGCTACGTGTGACGTAATCCGGGACTTTACTGCGTAATTATAAAGGATGCGCGCGCGCCAGGCCCAGCCGGAGGCTTCCGCGATATTTTCGCAACGAGAAATTACTGGACGCCACGCGAGACTCGCCGAACTCTTTACGATCTTACGTGCAGGCAGCGGGAGAATATCGTTCGCGGGACGTTTCGATAATCGATGGTGGGAGTTCAATATTTACGCCGCGTGCGAGACGACGCTGGCTGGCTCGATAAATTGAGCCTGGGTGCACCTTTTTGGGGAGGTTCGGCGTGCGACTGTTCATCGATAATCGATTCGGGTACAATGGAGTCGGAGTGGAAGAAGGTACGTGGGCTGAATTTGTTCAGCGATGTTTTGTTACGTACTAATGTTAACGTGAGAATGAAGTAACTGATATTAGCATTTTTTGGGCGGAAATTGTACAGGAGTGAGAATGTGTAAGTATTAAGTACCTTGGGATTTATTAAATACAGTATTTATATATACTAATATAATATTTATCAATTTTATTATATTTTATTTAGAAATATTATATTATTTATAATTTTATAACATTTTTTTTTAATTAGCATATCACTTAGTTATATTATATTGTACATTATATTTATTTAGAGACAAACTCCAGTAAGTTAAATTTTATAATCTTTGAATTCAGTCGTGTTTCATTTATCTCAAATAAATTATTATTCTGTAAAAAAAAGGCACCTGGTAACTAATAATAAATGGTCCATAAGAAACGCCTAAACATATATACAAGTACCAAAACTGCAGAAAGTGAATGAAGAGAAGAAGAAGAAAATATTGGCAAGGGTTTCAGATTTCTAACATAAATGTAGATATTTACTATTTATTCTTGTAATTGACGTCACGAATAGAATTACTTACATAATATTAAACAATACAAACCAAATTTGTTCAAAGATTATAATCTACACACGAATGAACAGAAAAATTAAAACAAGTTTCACTCGGCTCAAGCCACAATTTTTGCTCAAAATTCAACACCCACAACCATGAAAGGACTTTATCTTCTTTCAGGACAAAACATGAGACGATTCATTTGTCGTGATAGTTCTTTGGTTTGCGCACAAAAGCGTCAAACGACGTAATTAAAAATTTCTCACCGTCCTCGCTCCCGTTGTTTTTCACCACCCCCTCCCCCCACTCCCGCCCTCCAGCTCTCTACCTGTTATTTTTTAATTCTTCCTCATCCCGCTGCTATCATCCCATGAAAGAACAGTCCGAACAGAGAAAATTGTAGTAATTTCAGCTGATAAGCGAGATAGCAGTCAACGCAGTGAATTCAAATTTTTGTACGACTGAATAAAGCATCCTGAGGTAAATTCTTTTCGATCGTTTTTGACAAGTCATAATTTTGCGCGTCATATTTTTTATCAAATTGGCCGAATCAGAGTTGAGTGAACAATATTATTTGTAGAATAAATAAATTGTACAAAAGAGTGTCAAAGAAACGTTTATAAAAAGCGAAATGTGTCAAGTATTTAAATATTTGACTTCCATTTCCAAATATCAGTAAGGGTTAGTATCTATATGTTCGCCAATACTATAATCGATACAGTAATATTTTAATATTATAATTGTGTATAATTATTTGTACGATATGTTATAATTGACACAAATTTTTCTCTTTTCTTCCTGATAGCATATGTAATTATTATTAAATATAATTAAGTGTACGACAACATTCATTCAACGTTTAAGATAATATGAAGGTACGTACATACGGGGTGTAACAAAATACGTCGCAGATACGGTGGGAATTACTTCAGTACATAGAATAAAAATTTAAAAATAGAAAGTTTCCAGCATAATGCAAACACTTTAAATATTATAATATAGCGACAATCGTTCCTAAGTCAACTACCACCATATTTATAGGTACAAAGGCATAATCCTAAACACTTCTCGCCAATCTAAACACCCACAGTTCATCATACCTCCGAGACAAGGTCAAACACAACATATGTTTTGAGTATGTTGTTTCCTCGGCCAAGTTTTCAACACAAATCTATATTCGTTCCGACGTTTCGATCCGAATCCGGATCCTCCTCATGGATTGAAAATTATGTCTGTAAAATGAATGTGTAAGTGAAGTGGAACAGAAGATAGAACAGAACAGTGTAAAGTATATACCAAATGGATTAATCCGAATCATGAACATAAGGCAACTGAATTAAAATATTTTATGAAAAATATACTTACGATCATGAAACATGTTCACTTAGGTACATTCCTGTATATCCTACATAACCTATTCAGTCACAACACACCTCACACAAACTCTAAAGTAAAATCAAGATTATTCACACAGTCCGACAGTACCAAACAATCCGAACTCCATACTTCGTTTACTTTCCCCGCTCGATAACAGCAAATTGTTCCCAATTACAGCGTTCGCGGACTTTTGAGCGTGTAAACTCTGTTGATCGCATTTGTGTCCCGTCACGTGGCCAATGAAAATGGGTCGAAAGAGAGGGGCGGAAGGGGTTGGCAGAGGGATCGAGCGGGAGGAAAGATCGTTAAGCATGCGTCTACCGGCGGAATTAAATGAAGCCAATCAGCTTTTTATTGCGTCGTTCCTACCGCACCGCGTATAAAACTCACTTTTTTCCGTTTTACCTTTATACCGCCCTCCATGTTTCTTCCCGGCGGATATCACCTTTTTTCCGCTGATATGACCGCAGGTCGAGGCTTATTTCATGGTAATTACGATTGGAGACGAACGTTTTCGAAAGTGGGTAAAACAGAGTGTGCAATCAGTGCATTATGGCTGGTTTTGTTTAATGTTATGTCGAATATAATACACGGTTTTTTAGAGTGTTGTGTGGGTTGGGGTTATTGTTGTATGTTGTTATTATTAACTGCTGTGTTGTTTGAGTCCCATTTTATGGTATTTATGATTAAATTAATTAATAATGCAAACTCTCAATAGTAGATGTAGACAAAACGATTTAAAATGCTGGATTTTTGTGTAAAATAAATGTATTATTCTTATAGCACATGTAACAAAACAATTTCTTTAATCGATCAATTTTAAATAGAAAAAAGCATTAACATTTTTAAGATATTAAATACCAACTCGTTATAAATAAAAAGTTTACACCAAATTAAGTATAAAGTACGTGATATCTCATTTTTGTACAAAAACGGACTTATATCGCTTTCAAAATATACTTACGGTCCATATAATATTGTAAAAATATACATACCCTATTACTATTTGTACTAACTGTGCATAACTGTACAAATATATTACGTAACAAAAATTCATTTAAGTATAAATTGTATTCACAAATATGTCAGCATTAAAAATGTTGCGCTGTCAATCATATTATTCGGTATTAAAATGTTCGTTATATATATAGGAACACATTTAAAGTCTGATAAGAATGGAGGTCCGTATAGAGCAGACAAAAAGCTATTTTCCATTCAAACAAAACGAGTAGAAAAATCGCTCGTGTTTGAGACAGACAAACGAAACAATTTGCCACGTTTCAATGCGCGTACGTTTTGCACAGTTTATCGAAACTCTCTTCATCCGAGTGCGGAGCACGAATTATCCTCCGAAAACCGCATTCTTCAAATTTTATAACCGGTGTTTAAATCGAGCCGATTCTCTCTTCGCTTTATCGCCGTTCGAACGCATCGACTTCTAAGGATACGAATTCTGTTTTTGAAACAATATTTTCGTTGCCGCGAAGGTCGGCCAGTTTCATTCGGGTCGGAGTCGAAAAAGTCGCCGAAAATATAAGCTTTCGGTGTCAAAATATTACTCTTTCTCTGTGTCGAAATGACGTGGAGTTAAACGAGTTCTTTTCAGGTATCGCGTGAGAACGAAATTGCTTGACAGAAAAATGTTCGCCGAGCAATGTTCTGTGACTGTCAGGCTGTAAAGGGATTTCCGGCTTCTGCTTTTTCGTGTATGCAGGTATGATCAATGAATTGATTTCTACAATGGCGACAAAAAGTTTACGGATACTACTAAAATTTGATTATTATGAATATTAAATTTAGTGGTATAAGTTAAAATTAATCTTTCGAGTAAAATGGTCGCGTTGGAGTTTCCTGCTTTTTATATTTTATATGCTTTAGTCGATATGCATACATTAATTTCTCTATGATTCTTAAAGATTATCTTACTTGATCATGTCCAGCTACCATATTCAATCAACATGTGTGACTAATTTATAATATTTTTAATCAACGTAACGCAAGTAACTGGATTTGGTATAGAAAATACGGTTTAGACTAAATAAATTCGACCTCAAAAAGCAATTAGAAAAAATTTGTTGCAAATAAATCGAAACTATACCTTTAGTAAAATTTCAATTCAGCCATAATAAAAGAATATAATTGTCATATTAAGGAATTTCTAAAAAAAGTGCAACTTTAAGAGAATGTAAACAATTAAAGATGAAAGAAACAGCATCCAAACATCGAATCCAACTGAGAAAGCCTATTACAGAGTTAACACAATAGAACAAATGCAAGAGATATTTTAGCTTATAAACCCAAATTGTTAACTTTCGTATATCATTTACTTACGTCACCCTTGCAAATACAATGTTTATAACATTACAATACTATGAAATTAGAAATTTTAATATAGAACCAGGCCACATCCTTCGTAGAACTTCAAATCAACCAAACCACACACAAGCCAACAACAATTTTCGACATATCCAAACTAGACAGAAGCTACTTCCAATAATGACAAAACTGTCATATTCATCCACGCCTTATGTCTACCTCCCTGTAAATACAAACACAACGAAGAACCTACTAAAACAGACGCACCGATCGAACCACACACCTAACAGCAAAATCCGAAACCCACCCCCTTCAAAAACTTCGCCTTAACCGAGCTCAACTCCGAGAAAATGTTCAGAATATCCAACGCGGCCCGAAGGGCAGCCAGCGCCGGAAGTGCGTAAAGAGGAAAAAGGGCGAAAACTTTCGCCGTTCAAAGTTCCGAAGCGGCCCCCGCTCGGACAGTGCGAGCCAGCTTTCTTCCCCCACTCCTCCTACCTGCCGTCCGCGGGCAAAGGAGCGGCGAGCGGCGGCTAGCGGCGGCCAGCGGCGGTGAACGGCGGTGAGCGGCGGCCAGCGGCGGCTAGCGGAGTAGAAGTGGGAGTAGGAGTGAAAGCAGGCGCGGGAGTGGGGGAAGTCAGCCGCGGAAGGAGCGCGGAAGGCGGAGTGGGAGTAGCGAGCGGCTTGCTTTAATGTTTACGGCGGTTGCATAACGCAGCGCGGAACTGGGTAATAGAACTAATGAAAGCAACCGTGCTCGTTGCCGGCGGCGCTTTCATTAAAATGGCGTGCGTAATAATGGCTTTACATGGACGCGGTCGCGGCGAATCGCGTCCAACGAGCGTCGGCCAAACTGCGTACAATGCTGTCGGGAAAAAACGGGGGATAGGAAACGTCTAAAGTGCTCGGCGAAAAAGGGCGGTGAGAGGGAGAGGCGGAGGGAGGGGAGGGGTGGCAAAGGAGGGGGAGGAGGATAAGCGAGAGGCAAGAGGAAACATGGAGGGACGTGAGGGGGGTAGGTGCAAATGTGAGTAATCGTACGTGCTGTTTTATTTGTGCGGAAAGAATGGAATTTTTGCCGTTTTGATGGTAACTGGGTGAGTGGAGTCGTGTATGGAATTAGGAAAGGGGGGGCGTGGAAAATGTTTGAATGCGGAACGAAGTCTTCATATCATTAAATGTGGTATTTTACTGTTTTACTTCTGGCGGGGTGATGTATGTATTCTTGCATCGGTTGAATGAGTGGTGTTAGAGGGGTGAAATGAAGGGGAGGATAAAAGTACTTATATTTCGGGCAGAGGTCAATTAGATTAACCTCTTAACGTGCACGCTCGAGTTTATCCGAGCGCGCTAAACAGGCCAAACCGTGCGCACTCGAGATAATTCGAGCGGCGCTGTATTTAATGCTGCTCTAATTTTTCACACTCGAATATAATGTATGATAAAATTGAAAATAACAATGTGAAAGCTAAGAAAAAAATTCGATTTATTAGTATTTATCATTTACATGGGATTTTATGCTATACCACATTATTATTTCAAGGAAACCGTGCATTAAGGAGTTAACTGGCATTTCATATACATTTGCTATTTCAGTTTTCAGGAAATAAGGAAATGCTTTCCGTTCTAGTACTTAATAACTGAATAAACAAATCCATATCACCAATATCGATCATTTCTACGCAGAGGACTTTAAGTTTGCAGAAAACCACCCTCTGACCCATAACATTTCTTAACACTAATGAAACACTGCCAAACACCTTCGAAAATTGAAAATTACAACCAACGACTTTTAACAAAAGCCATAATTCTCGACCAGCAGAACAATAAATCCAACAAAAATCCAACACAGTCCACCAAATTGTGCTACCCCTAAGCTACCCCCGACAGAGTCAGAAGACAACAAAGTTGCGTGTAACGCAAAAAGACTGAAAGAGTGCGGGCCGAAGACAAACAAAGTCTGATCCTTCGAAAGCGTGCCGAGAACAAACTGCGGACGCGTGCCGCGGCAAAAAACGAGTCCGACGATAAAGGGGGTTGGCGGGGTGGAGCCTCGTGAGGGGTGCGGGTGCCTAAAAAGTAATGAGGCGGCGCCGCTTTCTGGCGCAAAAACTTTTGCCGTCCGGTCGAGAACTCCTTTCAGCCACTAAGGCCGCCAACGGCGACTGGATGAAAATTTTTAACGGCTCGGCGACCGTCTGAAAGGGGTGGTTGGCGCTGGAGAGGGTGGAGAGGGGGGGTAAGAAGTTATTTCAAGGGCCGCGAGGTGCTGTTTGCGAATTCGAAATTTTAACGTCGCTGTTTGCCGCAGCGGATCCTTTCGAAAAGAGCTTCGAAATTTACTCATTCACCTCGAAGATGCGGGCGATCTTTTGTCGAGAGAACTTGCTGGAGTTTGGAGGGGGGTGGGGGAATTTGAATCTCAGCTCGGGAGAGAGGGAGCAAGTTCCTTATGAGCGGGAAGGGTGAGATTTTGGATTTTCGCTAACTTGTAGTCGATGGGTAACTGAAATTATATCGTAAATAATAAAAAGGTATGCTGAAGTTTATAAACATTGGTGATTAATCGAAATCTATTGGGATATCATAACAATATTGAATGTAGATGATTATTTTGAAATTTTTTATTTGGGGATATATGCAGCTTGCCGAAAGTAGATGCAGGAAATATTCGATCATTTTTAATTTTGATATCTACTAATTTTTAACGATTCGAAAGAAATCCTACTAGCACTGGATTGCATATTTATTTCCAAGTAGGAAAAAAGTAGAGCAACAAATATCAATCTGCGAAGCTTATTTCTTGTATCTAATTAATATAAGTAAATTTTCTCCGTACCTATAAAAATAAGAATTAAATGCATCAAATAACCTAACACCTTAATTCTCACCTTCTTACCATAAATTAGGCCTAATAAAGTCTTAGGTACTTATCTCATTCTCAATTTTTATTTACAAAAGGAATAAAACCACAAATCCTATGTCCAAAAAACCTGTTCCCATCAATCACATTGAAACACCAAACAAAAACATTCCACCACCAGCGTCCTAAATCTTACCCGAATTCTTGGCACAAATCTGGAAGATCAAGAGAGGCGCGCGAAATTCGAAAAATTCTTTAAG
Organism: Anoplius nigerrimus; assembly: GCA_914767735.1. Classification (NCBI taxonomy): domain Eukaryota; kingdom Metazoa; phylum Arthropoda; class Insecta; order Hymenoptera; family Pompilidae; genus Anoplius; species Anoplius nigerrimus. The sequence continues at coordinate 13,958,486 of OU612081.1, forward strand.
CGTCCCGCACAGCTGTCTCCGAATTTTCGAAAGGATCCCGGCATCAACAGGAAGTACCGGGTGATCCACTTCTCGAAGTGCAATTTTTGCATCAGAGTCTCGGCACGCGCATCGTTTTCCTGAAGAGAATCAGCGTGGATTTCGTGGGAGCAAAAAATGGAGGGGCTGGCAAAGGAGACCACGTGACGTCGACGATCGCGAGGATTCTCGGATTTCCGGTCGAAACGGCAGAACACTGTGCCACGAAAATGGGATAAGTTTTAAGGCATGTTTTCTTTGCAAGAGAAGCGTGAACGAAGAAAGAATTTGAGCGACGTGCGCCTCACACTCGATTTTCGAGTTTTGGGAACAAGAATACATTGGGAGGGATGTAAACAATTACTTGATGATCGTGTATGTATTTTGGAGCATGGATTATAAGGTTGTTAATAATGTTGCTAATATTTGGTACAATTAGTGTAATGTATTTCATTAACGCGCTACAGCATTAAACTTGGCACTAACAAATTAATACGTACGTAAGCTCAATTTATGTATTTTGGATTTAGATTTGGTTATTATATTAGTCATATTGATAATCATAGTTTTGACAAAGATGTAAAATTATTGAAACATTCATATTCGTGAGATAATTTATATTTGTTGCTGGGTGTGGTTGAAGCTGATAAAAAAAATTATTTTCTCAATTTACTTTGATATTTTATATAAATAATGCTATTTATCACCTAATTACGGTTTACAGTGCCAAGTAATAGAGTAAAAATCGCAGCACCTTATAAAATAATGCGTCTAACAATGTAACGTTTTTTTACAGCAAAACATGTGTATATGGCGAAAAAAAGAGGCAATGTGTTTACAATATTAGCGAATTTGTTAATTAGAAAGATAAAAAGATAAAAAACATTATATTAGCCAAATATACAATTTTTGTTGTAACCATTATGCCATCGAATATTCTAAGCACATTAAAAATATCCGACGCAATAAAAAATCCTTCCTTAATAATACTAATATTACAAACAACATTATACTAATGCCAAATTAATTTATCCGCTCACAACTCTCTAATATTAATAATATTAAAAATAACTCACATCCAACTAATGTAAGGTGTAACTTAGCCGAACACAATAAATTCAAATTCTTAAAAAACTTACCCAATACCCTCAATCAATAAACAATCACATCATATTTATCCACTCACAACTCTCCAATATTTATGGTATTAAAAATAATTCATGCCCAAGTAATGTAAGATGTCGCTTAGTCAAGCACAATAAATTCAAATCCTATAAAATCTTATCCAATACCTTCAATCAATAAACAATCACACCATATTTAACTACTCACAACTCTCCAATATTTATGGTATTAAAAATAATTCATGCCCAAGTAATGTAAGATGTCGCCTAGCCAAACACAATAAATTGAAATCCTATAAAATCTTATCCAATACCCTCAATCATTAAACAATCACATCATATTTATCCACTCACAACTCTCCAATATTTATGGTATTAAAAATAATTCATGCCCAAGTAATGTAAGATGTCGCCTAGTCAAGCACAATAAGTTCAAATCCTTAAAAAACTTATCCAATACCCTCAATCAATAAACAATCACACCATATTTAACTACTCACAACTCTCCAATATTTATAGTATTAAAAATAATTCATGCCCAAGTAATGTAAGATGTCGCCTAGTCAAACACAATAAATTGAAATCCTTAAAAAACTTATCCAATGCCCTCAATCAATAAACAATCACACCGTATTAATCCACCTGAAGAGACACGGGACACCGTCTACAATACTTCATCCCCAACGAAGCACGGATAGCACGGCCATAAAACGGCCGATAAATCGAAAAAAGAAGACAACGAAGCATCGGAGAATCGACTAATGGAGAACAAGCGGGCAACAAAGAAGATCGAAATAATAAAAAGCGGCCCGGCAAAAGGAAGAAGCGAGCGAGCGCAATGAATTTCCCAGCTTCTACGACCCCCGTTCAACCCCTCAGAATCCTCCCCGAATCCCTCCCAATCCCAATGCAACCCCCAGCGAACTACCCTTCGACCCCTTTTCCCAGCTAATCCTCGCAGCAACGGTGTTAAACTCTAATGGAATATCGAGGCTGATATCGCGTTCCGGTATCGAACGGCAGTTTTCCACTTCCGGCTTGTCGATTCGTATACCTGGAATTCGCTGGAATTCGCTGGAATTCGACGGAGTTGGACGCGTGGCGCCCTCTACGTCCGCTTAACTCCTTTCTCGGCGGATGAAGATGGATAGACGTATGAATACGTAATGAGTGTATCGGGTTGGGTGTACCTGTTGAAGTGTGTCGGCTCGATAAATTGAGTGGGGTGGGGGTTGGCGAATTGAGTATCGTTTGACGGGCTGTCCGTTTGAGACGGCCGAGAGTTATGTGCGAAACTGTTTAAATGGATACTGCCCTTAGTTCGGCACTCGGTGACCTGCTATGGGACTTAGTTTGAGACTTGATTTTCGAATGGATAGGTTGTGGGGTGTTACACGGTTTTATGGTAACTGTTTAGGACGTTAGATGTAAGGATTCGAATAAGAACACGTATACATTTTGATATTGATAAAGTAACGGATACTGTTATTGAAATTGGATGAAGAATAGCAGATTTATGTTTTGCAAGCTAAAATCGGTTAAAATAACGATTTAAGTTTGTGATATCGGATTAGATGGAAATAAGATTTTTTGTATACGTCAGATATTCTTACTTAAGTTTAGTGTGGAAGGGTTAATTGTTAGGGTTGCAGAAAACTGGAGGGAATGTGATGTTATAGGTGCATTAAGCGTAGTTTTTAAACTAAATATTTTCAATTTTTTTATATAAATCAAGTTTCATCCGTGTAATTTATCAGATAAGCAGAATAATAAATCTATATTCCTCGCGAATAACTCGTACACAAGTCTGTAAGTAAATTCAAAGTGAACCTAAAAATCAGCAGTCACGTTCATGTACAAAACAATGAAGCCAGTCATCAATTGATTTCAGTTTCAAATCTGTACTTCATAATTACTTTTACAAATCCAAGAACAGAACCGCTACAAGAAACAATTAACTTTTTCAATCAAAATCCATGCAGAACCAATATAATAAAGAAAAACATTTTCCTCCCGCAAAAATCCAACTTAACCGACCAGCACACTGAACCAATTTCTTATCACAAAGAAAAACACATTTCCCTCTAAAACTCAGCCTCCACCCACACAACATTCAATCAAACAACCCTCAATTCATCTTCCCCGCCCTATTCTCACCTCCTCGCATAACACCCTCGCAAGCCCTTCAAAGTCCAAAATTCTCAATTACCGCCAAACCCGATCAACCTTCGCCTTCCCGCTCGCGAGACTCCCGGAAATATCCTTCAATCTCTCCGTTAAATTCAACCCCCCCCCCCCCTGCACCCCTAACGCAAACCTGACGCGATCCAGTTTTCCGCTCAGTTCGTTCGGCGACGGTCCATTGACAAAATTATCGCGTCTCAACAGCTGCGCACGTCCCCGTGACGCTCGCCCGGCCTGCACCGAAAGGGCCGTGTGGCGTTGATCGATGACGTCACGCCGCTTGTAACAATCGTGTGACGAGCATCGACAGCGTCGGAAACGAGCCGTGACGATCGGATCGACTCGGGTCCCCTCGGCGGCGCGCGGCGCGCTTCGTTTTTTCCCCGACCGTAAACTGCCGGGCGCGTATTGGTTTCGTGGGCCGATTGCATTATCGGCGGCGCTCGGGCGGGCGGAGTGGGGGGCAGTGACGTGTACAGCGGCGCGCAGCGGACTAGCGGCGGGCGGCTCGGGGCGGCGGAGGGAGTAGGAGTGGGGGTACCCGATGTAAACGCGCCACGCCATGGGAATACGCTCAATGAAACGCCGACGGTACACTCCCGGCAATTTGCGTTTTTAAACTGAAAAAGCTGGCCGCGGTGTCGCGACGCAATTGAAGCGACGGCTAATTCGCGGTGGGAATACACCCCGGGGGTGGGACTGTTTGTTTCTTCGGTGTGTTTTTAAGGAAATTGCGTTTTTAGCGGATGCGTGCCAGCGGGGGTGGATTGCTGGGAATTGATTGGCGTCGGGCGTTGTTTGCAACCTATGCTGGGCGCGATGCGTAGTTGGGGACGGTGTTAACTACTTGTCTCGCGTTTGGGATGTACTGGATTTAGGCACATATTGATAGGCGGTGAAATTTGGGGTTTGATAAGGCTTCTGATTGGGTTTAGTAGGTTTTCAGGGATAGTTAGGACTGATTTGTAGGCAGGAGGCAAGGTTGGAGGTTGGGTTTTTTCCGTGTATTTTTAAGGAATATGAGTTTTCAGCGATGGTACGAGGGGTGGGTTGGGGGTTTTGATTGGTGGTTCCGTTATTTGCAATGTTTGTTAGCGATTGAAGTTATCGAGATTGTCTTTGAATTGGATATGTGTTATAGCATGGGGTGTAATACACATTGCTATATTATATAATTATACTTTATTGACAGTTTACATGTGCGTTTGTGGAAAAAATGCATTATCTCAATATTAATAGAAATTGTAACAAAATGATAATGACTCTCTTCTTAATTACTAGCACATTTAATACGCTATATATATTATCTCGGATTAGGGTATTAAAATGTGCTTTAAATTTGATAGTAATAATCTTTGCAACTGTGTCAAATGTTAATTTGCTGAAAGCACGGCATTTGATGTAAAATTTGCCTTTTTGTCATTTTATTAATATAGATTGAACCTTAACCTTTCCAGAATTAAGTTACCAAAACTACATTGGTTTTGTAATTGGCTTGAAATTTTCGAAGGAATAAAAATATCTGCATTAAATATATTTTTAAGAAAATTGCACATTAAGCTAAATCAGAAAACAATGAAATCCACTGTCAATTTACCTTTCTTATTACTATAATCACATGAGTCGCACATGAACGAAAAGCTCAAAAAGAGTCAATCAAATATTCGCGCAACAACCGCCATGTAACGAACTCATCCTGAATGATAAACTCCGACCGTGTCCCAAAACTTTTCATAATCATCCCCTCGACAAACTCGATTTAACAACCCGTTTATTAATCCGCATCAATTTCCACCGCGAGCCGATTTATTTTCCGCGCCCTCCCCCGGCCGAAAATTACAATTACACCGCTCTCAATTACACCGCAGCCGATCGGTGGCGCGATCGGGAAATTCGCAATAATTCCGCGGGCATTAAACATTTCGAGCCGAGTTCCGTGCCGGCATTTATCGAAAGGAAAAGCAATGAAGCAACGCTCGCACTCGTAATTACGCAGGCGCGGACAACATTTAATCGGCCGGCGTCGCTTTTGACGTCCGCGGCTTATTGGCCGAGGGCTTAATGTACCTAAATAATGTCCCTGCGACGTCGTGTTCAATATCAAAAGGGTTAGAAGCGACGTCGATCCGCCATTAGCTCAAATGGTACTGACCTGTGCAATGAATGAGAACTCGCTAATAACTGAACGTATTTCATAATGCGGAAACGTTGATAAGCTCTCTCCGTATCGGAAACACATTGAGTATTTAGATAGGAGAAATCTTGCTTGAACAAACAACGAATTCGGAACTGTCTTGAGACAGGACAATTCTCAATATTCTGCATCATTTTCAGAATTTTAAGAAAAATCAAGTAAAACTCAATGGATGTATAATATTGGAATTTTGACGAATTTGGTCAGTATTTTAAATGTATCAACTAAATAATAATGATTTTAATGGAAATTCATTTAAAGTGTTTGAAACTTTTACTTTTTGATTGAAAACATAATAATGTTAAAGAACAGAAACAGAAAATTGTTACGAATTGTAAATAAAGGAATGTTAATATTTGTAAGTCTGACTTACCTAGTCAGCAATCTCCCGATATATTTTACTTGTTTGATTAAACAAATAATAATTTCAAAGATCAGAAAAAGACAATTGTTACAAATTGTAAATATAGGAATGTTAATATTTATAAGTCTGACTCACCTAGTCAGAAATCTGCCGATATATTTACAACACTGACCGAATTCGCCAGAAATTCAATATTATCTATCACTGACGGTCAATAATTGATTGTTTGCAACCCTACTTTATAAATCCTCAAAAAGATGAGAATAGAGACGGGTCAAAAAATCAGTAAATCTCACGATGAACATAACTTTGGTAGCCAATTAAAGCAACTTGGATAAAAATCGTTAAATGAATCAATGTTGGATTTCACTTTTCATTTCCACTTCTTCAGCATCACTTTCCCAATCACCTGAGATCGTTCGGTATCAAGACACCCGTCTGTTGACATTCCCCCATTCAACACTCGCCTAACCTAAATAACGTCCCGGACTACGAGTCCGCAACATCAAAAGCGGCATGAGCAACGTCGATCCGCCATTAGCGCGAATGGAATGTCGTTCTGCGTGAGTCACGCAGCTCTTTTCATCATTCCGACAGTCCGCGCCATCATGCTACTCTTCCCTCCCCTCCACCGGCATTTTCCCACCCACGTTCGTTTAATACGGAAAATAGCGACGGTCGTCGGGGGAAAAAAAACGCTAATTTGCCGGAGTACAATGGCGACCGCATTCGAAATAAATGGATGGCGAGCGGGACGAAAGTGTGGCCGGTTTGTTGGTAGCGCTTCAGTTTTTGGGTGGGAGGATTCGGATCGCGAGCGAATTAGTGGGAATCAGTGGCTTGCGGGATATGGTTGAAAGGTAGGCTGATGGATAAGGTTTATAAAGGTCTGATGAAAGAGAAACATTGCTATCTTGTGGTGAAGATAAAAAGAATTCAGGCACTTTTAATGTAATAAAAAAATTGGTTACCCTAAAACTACGCGATAACTATTGCGACTACAACCCTTATAATTATTATTCTTATTTAATTTAAATTTGAAAAGCCCTTTATTGTCGTTGAAAATTTCTGATACATATTTGAATTTACTCTACACGTTTCAACACCTTACGGTATCCTCATTAGGAGTCTAAGTTGTTGCTAACTATTATACTAATATGTAGAGTAAATCACATATATGTGCCCATATGTAATTATGAAAGTGGTCTAAGTCAAGATTTAAAAAAAAATGAGTTTATCAGTTATTTCACACCACATTTGTTTACACTAAATTTATTCAATGTAATTTTTTTTTTTTAAATCCTGACTTAGACCACTTTCATAATTATGGGCACATATAATATATCGAAATTTTCAATCACAACAAGAGCTTTTTAAATTTAAATTAAATACTATACACGGGGTTAAAATAAGACACATACAAATGCATATTATTATTATTGTTACTATTATTAGTATGACTACTACTACAACTATCATTATTAACCATTGTTACTATCATTCTCATTATCTCTACAATTGTATTATTTAATATTATCGTCATCATTGTTATTATTGTATATTAATCCAAACGAACATCGGAAGCACTCTAATAAACCACAGCAAGCACCCTAACCCCACCACATCCAACCTCGCCATGCCTAATTGGGTAAGACAGATTCCCACTCTTAACAGATCCCAACCCCGAGTCTTCCACCTACATGATGCTCGTTTTTGACTTCACTTCAGTATCCATCTGAAAACTACCCTTTCGACCTTTTGCATTCAATCAAGTATGGAATTAAATAATGCTTCTCAATTTCAAAACATGTCTAACCAATTGTTATCGGCCTGGTCCGTAACAAAGATGATTACTTGTTTTACTGTGATATTGTGGTTAAAATGATTCAGTGAATATTAATCATTGGTATTTATCAGATATTGTGTATAACTTGTTTATTTAATTTAACTTAATTTATTTTCGAATCTTCATGTAAGACAATCATTATAAGCCTTTGTTTTGGTTGAAGTCCTTCAATCTTCCTGTTTCAACACCTTACGAGAGAGAGAGAGAAAAAATGTAGTTTAGAACAAATTATTCTCGTAAGAACGGAAGCATTCAAAGCGACCAATATAAGTTGATCCAAAAAGAATAATCAAAGACCTTTACGTCGTTCCATGCAACCTTCCTACCGATCAAAAAGTCTTATCCCACGAATCACCCGTTTCACTTAGAATTCGAAGTACCAAAACAAGCAAGAATCCCCCACCATTTACATCCCGAAACATTATTGTTCCAACCCAACACCCAGAACTCTTCCGCAATCCCACCAACCGAATCGGCATAAAATCATCAAAGCCCGTAACCTCCGACCTGCTACCGAAAAAATTCCCAAAAAATTCATCCGTCAATCCCCATCCCCCCTCCCACCCTCCAACACCCATCGAACCGGATCCATTCGTCAGCGATGTTCAGCCGACGTCTATCGCTTAGAAATTTGCGGCGGCCAGGACGCGGATCGCCATTTTACAGATACCGCTCGCATGGCGCGTATCGCGTATAATTAATACCGCGACTGTTTACGGGACGACGGCCGACGCGAGTTCCGTGACAATGAGCCGAGTGCCAGTCCGGAAACGAACGAAGTGCGGCGAAGTGTAGAGCGGAGCGGCAGAGAGAGCGTTTGGAGTGGGGGGCGGCAGAACTGGAAAGAGTAGCGGCCTGGCTGAGCATGGGTAGCTGGAGAGGGTGGGGGGGGGGGGGGGGGTCTAGTGGACAGAAAGAGCGGACGCGAGCTGAAAATATCGAGCGGCTTACCAGAGATGCGCGTCCGTGCAAAACACGGAATTAGTTGAATTGCGCGGGAAATTAATGCGCTTCCGATTGAATTCCCCGCGAAACGGGTTACTAATTATTTGTTTCGTTCGCGGACAAATATGGAAAGGGGTGAGGGTGGAGAAGTTTGCGCTGTCACTCTTGTCGGGGCCGTTAAATTGTCGGCGGTAAATAGCGTTTTCGAGGCTGGCTGTGAAACTTTTATCCGGGTCGAATCTACGGGCTGGTGGCCAGATAAAAAGGTGGAGTGGGAAGGCGATGGTTTGGGAGAGAGGGGGGGGGGGGGGGTTGCGATAAATTTCGGATTGTAATGGCCGGTATTAGCGGGACAATGAAGAAATTGACGCTCTAAATTAGCCTATTGCTATCGGGTTAATGGGAGTAATCGAACTATAATTACTTCGCGAGCGGCGGTAAAGTGGGACAGCGTGTTGCGGAATTAGCGGTACAGGGTGGAAAATTGGTCGGTGCGAATGCAAAAATCGGGGCTGGGAACGTGAAATAAAGCTTTTTTTTTCAGCGGAGTTTCGCTCCGCGATGGGATTCGAATCGAAGATTTTTCAATCCGCGCCCGTTTGACCGTGTTTGCATACGCGAATGCTGGAATATTTATATTTTTTAATATTATATTTTTAATAACGTCATAATACTTTCGTTAAAGATCTTAATGTACCTAATACAACTGCCTCTATTCTAATTGTGGATTTCCTGTATAGTCCACAATAAGATTATTGATCACAGGAATTTGGTAAAAATGTCTGACTGTCAAACAAGAAGTGACAAAAATTCAAAAGAGCAGATTGACAAAATGCAGTAAGTATGCTAGGTTCAAGAACAAGCTGTAATACACGCAGAAAACTACTCATTCCGGCAGTATATGAGCGAAAGACTTTTTAAAGCACGTACATGGTCATCCAAAAGTAACAACCATCTGCTGTTCCACAAAAAGTCCGCTCGTACATTATAAATGTCAGCCAAAATGGTTCAACGTACGTTCGTACTAAAAAACCGTGTAGTTTTACCGCCGACAAAATACAATTTTAGAGAACAGATCTAATCTCAGATTAATCATGAATTAAAACTTAGATCCTCCGTTCATAAAATATTTCTTAATTTTATATGCGCATCTTACTTTTACACCATCCGTGTACCTACAGGACTACATTACAAACTTTATTTTGCATATTATACTTGTTGCAATCATTTGCCACATTGAAAGCACGTGAACTTCAACATTCAGTTTGCTCAACAATATTAAAAATTATTTAAATATTTACATATTATGACGAGTGTAATATTTTTCATTCACTTGTTGAACGCAGTAAAACATCAACAAGTTTGTAAAGAAACACCTAGTCTCACATTTACACCTTGCCCGCAAAACATCCTGCACAAATATTCTCTTAAACACCTTGTCCTCCAAGCACAACATTAAAACACAACTTAATATACAACTAAAATCGTCAGCAAACTCTCGCTCTGCAAACTGCGAGACTCAAGCATCCTTCTCGCTCGACAAAAAAGTCTTTATATATTAACAGATTTGACAAGTAAAATATTTTTTGTAAACGTGTCAAATACAGTATATCACCAAACATTTCGTAGAAGTGATCTTAGTCTTATGTTTATATCTTACTCACAAAACTTTTTATACAAATATTAACTTAATCACTTTAGTCTCCAAGAACAATAAATAAATTTAATTTAATACATATAAAAAATCCTCAACAAAGTTTTACTCTGCAACGCTGCTAAATACAAGCATTCTCCTTGCTTGATAAAAAAAATCTTTAACTATTAACGCATTATAAGTAGTTAAATACTTTTCATAAACGTGGTAAACACGGCACAACATTGAAAATTTCGTCGAATTTATACCTTAAGCCCAAAACTTCTTATACAAAAAGTCACTTAAACAACTTAACCTTCAAGCACAACAAATAAACTTAATTTGCCACGCACCAAAAATTCTCAAAAAGTTCACCCCCTGCAAACCCGCAAAATACAAGCATCTGCTTGCTCGACATGAAAAAAAGTTCTTAAATATTGACACATTATAACAAATTAAATATTTTTCATAAACATGCCAAACATGGAACGACACCAACAATTCTGTGGAATTTAAATCTGACGCCCAAACCTTCTATATTAGTACAAACATTTACTTACACACCTTAACCTTCCATCACAACAAATAAACTTAATTCAACACGCATCAAAACTCCTCAACAAGTTCTCCCCTCCAATCCCGCGAAATACAAACATCCTGCTTGCTCGACGAGAACAAGTCTTTAAATATTGACACATTATGACAAGTTAAATACTTTTCATAAACATGCCAAACAAGGCACGACACCAAAAATTCCATGAAATTTGTATGTTACCCGCAAAACTTCTTGTGCAAAAACGCACGTAAACACCTTAACCGTCCAACACAAGAAATAAACATAATTCAACACGCGTCAAAAATCCTCTCCAAACCCTCGCTCAGCAACCTTGCTCGACACTGAAAAAAAGAAGTCCTCAAACATTGACACAGCGTGACCGGTCAAATATGCCGGGATTAGCCAGGAATTAGTATCGTCCGCCTAGGTGGCGCCAACCTCGCCGGACCGAAAATCAGGGATTTTTATTCATCGCCGCGTCGGCAACCTCCCCCCTCCCCCCTACACCGGAGTGGCCGGCAGAGATACGGTCCATTAAGACCCCATCCGGCAGATGCCCCTAAGTACATCGTTATTGCGGATGACGATGTGCCACCCCTGACGCGATTATCCCGCGTCCTCGCCCTCGATATTATAAAACCTTGCCCGGACAGCCAAGGACGCTTAATCTTCCTTTCAGACCAGCGAGCCATCCGTGAAGCCTCCAACATTCGCGAACCTTCTCGCACGAGAGTCTCCCAGTCGAAGGTGAGGGTGCAAAAATCGAAAAAGGAAAAAAAAAATAGCGACGAAAAAAAACAGGAGGAAGAAGGGTAGAGGAGGGGGGGGGGTGGATAGTGGAAAAAACAGCGAAGCCGACGGGCAGACTCCTCGAACTCGGAAGGCGAAGGAGACTTCTACCTCGTTCCATCACAATTTCGCTCCTCAAATAGATCTGGATCCCGAGTTAATATTTCAGAGCCAGTCGGCCGGCCTCCTTAAGGGGGGAACCTGATGGATACCCCGCATTTCTCGTTGTTTTTCAAACATTTTTTTCTCAGGAATCAGTAACACAATCTTTAAAATTCTTTTTGCAGTAACTTGCTTCAAGGTTATATTATGCAAATAAATTTTTATTTTCCCAAATATTTTGTAAAATACAATAATAAATGACTTTCTTTACGCCGCCGCGCAGCGGAGGTCCCTTGTTTGCATACAGTCTGGTGTCAACATTTTTTACGGAAACCAAAAATTTGAAACAGTTCATTAATTTAGGATAAATATTGTAGTCGATGAACCTCTAAAATCTGAAAAAAGTGGAAATTTGCAAAAGTTATGACATATTGAACACAAAACTCTGAATTTTACGTAAGAATCTCACTCTATTTTGACGTAAGAAATTGTTTAATTGCAGTTTTTTTGTTAATTTTAGTGGTTCATCGAATTTGGGGGACTTGTCTGTAACTAAAAAGTTTTGAATCAAGTCGATCCATCAAATAGTTTTTTCTTAATCGTGTATGCAAACTTAAAAAATGTGGTTCTGAGATAAACGCGTTTAAAGTTGTTGTGCAGAAAAGTAACAGTTAATGGCAACTTACACTTAATCTGCTAATCCTGGTCCATAAAGTAGACCTTCTTCTACTTCAAAATATTCCTTTTTTTTAGATTCGGCCAATTGTTTATGTACACGAGTCTCTTTAGTGCGACATAGTGCTCGGCGGTCTTACCGTACAACGCGTTTCGCGACGTAACAATCAGCGTAGATTTTACATTGCTGTCCGATAATGAGTTTTAGTTCCGCCATTACTTGTAATATGAAGGTGTAACATTCGTTAAAGACGCCGGCAGCAATAAACGTTGCAATTTTTACAATTTTTGTAAATGTGGTTGAAATAAATCGCTTCAGAACTTCCGAAGCGCAATACAGTTATCATACATCGAGAAGGATTCTTTTGTATCAAATCTACATGTTTATCTATTGCAATGGGACTATCTTAAGCCGGATAACCCGTCTAAGGTGCTGAGAAACGGACCGTACGCATTGATGGCCCGGCTGCGCGGCCGTATATAGCTGTACACGCAACTATTCAATGGCCTGTATCTTTCAAAATACTTTGAATTTTGTCTTATGCTTTTAGGAACATATTCTCAAAGAATCATACTATCGATTTAAGCAAAAAAAAAAAAGTCGAAAATTTTTATCCGATCCATCAGGTTCCCCCCTTAAATAGGTGGGATCGATTTCGCGGCCTGATGAAAGGGAAGGACTCCCGGGCGAGCAGAAATGAACGGTTGGAGTGGGTGGAACAAGGTTAAAGAGAGAGTCGATTGGGAGAGAGAGAGAGAGAGAGAGAGAGAGAGAAAGAGAGAGAGAGAGAGATTATATTAGACGGACGGAATCAATTTAGTCAGTGGACACAGTCGTTCGCTCATGGCGGAATCGGGAGCTGCCATTTTTATGGATACCGGGGCGTGTCTGCCATTTTTATTACCGTTTTTAACCTCCCACCCTCCCTCTCCTCTTCCACCCCCTTCAACCTCCCCTTTACCGCCCACTCTACGCCGAATGGACGCACGGAGGCCGCATTCGCGATTTCAATAATTTCCCGGCCGTCCCGCGCGACCGTTACTCTAAATCATTTTAAATTTTCGAACGAACACTTTTATTACGCCCCCTGGCGGCGAATCGTCGCGCCGAAACTCGCAAATTGCGCCGAGTGCCGGAATATTCCGCTTTACGGCGCCGAATGCCGGTATTACGATGTCGGGCGGCTACGGGTAGGGGGCTTGATGAGAGGAGGGGGAGGTGGTGGTGGGGAGGAGGAAACGGTCTGGCCTGGTGGAGGAGTTGGCGCAAGTTGATGAACGGAACGACGGTCTGCGAGGAATCGTGTCAAAGGCACGGACCGAGGACCGTCGACGGAGAGTGGACGGATTTCGAATGCCTTCCACGGGATTCTGCTCCTCCGGCTTCCATCCGACTCCCGTTTGCCTCCCATCCACCTCCTAGCAGACTCCCATCCACCTCCCGTCCACCTCCTTCGCTTTCATTCCACCTTCGGCTCTCGATGTCTTCGCCCGCGACGATCTTTTGAATGTATTGTTCGACGCGCTTTGTGCCGGCGTGTCTTCTGCCGTTGGCTCGTCTTCGTTCGAATTTTTCTATGGGGTTCCGCTGTGTTAAGTACTTCAAAATCTCCTCTGCGCTTACGGGTTTGGCTGTGTAGTCAGTTTTCATTTTTGAGGCTTTAAAGTGCTGGAAAATTATAATTATGATTTGTACTTTCGATATAATCTTTAGTAAGATTCCTAACCTTAAAATTCACTCTTTTGTTTTACCCACTCCTTTGTTTTTATGAATAACTTTCATTTTTATTATGCGATTTAATTTCAATATTTGCTTTCGGACAATTTCGGAATGTATTGTTCGTCGTCCTTCGCATCAGGTGTCTTCTGCCGTTGGCTCGTCTTCGTTCGAATTTTTCGATGGGGTTCCGCTGTGTTAAGCACTTCAAAATCTTCTCTGCGCTTACGGGTTTGGTTGTGTGGTAGTAAGTTATCATTTTATAGGCTTCAAAGTGCTGGAAAATTATAATTATGATTTGTACTTTCGATATAATCTTTAGTAGGATTCCTAACCTTAAAATTCACTCTTTTATTTTACCCACTCCTTTGTTTTTATGAATATTTGACATGTATTGAAATATATGACAATATTTGAAATGTATTGTTCGTCGTTTTTCGCATCAGGTGTGTTCTGCCGATGGCTCGTCTTCCTTCTCATTTTTGTATGAGGTTCGCTGTGCTAGGCTCTTCAAAATCTGCTCTGCGCTTACGCGGCTATCTTATAGGCTATTTTATAGGCTTTAGAAGTCGTGGGAAATTGTATTCACATTTATGCTTTTGCCTCATTCTTTAATACGTTTCATAACCTTAAAATTGACCTTATGTGTTTCTTAGGACATTTCCCAATTTCCACTTCTTTGTTTATCGGTCTTAAAGTGGCAACAGATTTATTTTCATGGTTGTATCTTTATCATATATTTTACAGGTGTCATAACATTCAAGTTGGTTTTATATACTTTGACGTACATCCTAATTTTTCTGCCATTTTCTGCCTTCCGGACCCATTTTAATACAGAATTACTTTTTTTCTTAAAATACATATAATTTTTAAAGACTTACCTTATGACCATTTTTTCTACCTAATTTTCCCTTCATTTCGCGCAAAATAAATGTTGAATTTCCAATTTATTTATTGCATAATTCATGCCTATATGTTAACAATAAAATGCTCAAAACTGTGTTTATGATTTTATTCCCTTACATTCAGTTCGTCTTAACCTAAAAATTGCTCGACATTCAACCTTCAACTCCGTTTTCTTTCATTTCAGGTAAGGAGAACATGCTGCTTCAGCTCTCGATGTCTTTCTCTTGTAGTTTTCTGCGGAACGTATTGTCCGCCGTTCTTTGTGTTCAGCGTTTTCTATCATCGAATGGTCTTCATTTAAATTTTTCCTCTCTGTTTACCTCGACTGGCTTCCATCGAAATCAATTTTATAATCGCTTATTATTAGAACTTGCATTATTGACAATTTTTTGTATTGATGATTGTTTTATTTTCTGGTACGTACATCTTAACCTCAAGATTAAGCTGCGTTGCCTTTCGACGTCATTTTTAGCCTTCGTTTTTCCGTCCTTCATATCCTATTCTTCCATTGTGGCTTTAGATTCCGATGCTGGCCCATCGTAGTCGTTTCTGAATGTATTATTGGCAGTTCATTGTGCTCGATGTCTTCTGCTGTTGAACCGTCGTCATTTCAATGTTTCCTTTTCATTTGCTGCACTTTATTCCCTTGAAAATCAACTCCAAACAGTTTTCCATTTTCGTATCAACAATTTTCTCTCTTAATTCATTACTTATTTCTAAGTCCTGAAGCATTGGCCAATTATTGCGTTACTTGAATTCTTCGAATTCTTTTAACTTTATCATAACCTAAAAATTGTCTACGGTTCACGATTGATCTCAGATTATTCCTTTATTTTCCACTTTGGACGCTTTGATTTCGATTAAAGTTAAGTCTTAATGTCTTCCCTAATTGTCATTGAAAGTGATTTTTCATTTAATTATCTCGTCACGTCGGATTGTATAATTTTCTTGAACAGTAATCTCGCAGTTCGACTATTCGAAGACTTCGGAAAGTTTTAGGCTTGCAAAAAATTATTTTATTTATGTCAAGTTTATCAAAACCTAAAAATTGACTACAATTCACGATTGACCTCAGGTTTTTCCTTTATTTTCCACTTCGACCTGCATTTAGGCAAAAGTTAACTCTCAACGTCTTCTCTAATTCTCATTGAAAGTGATTTTTCATTTAATTATCTCGTCACGTCGGATTGTTTAATTTCCCTGAAAAGTAATCTCGCAGTTCGACTATTCGAAGACTTCGGAAAGTTTAAGGCTTGCAAAAAATTATTTTATTTATGTCAAGGTTATCAAAACGTAAAAATTGACTACAATTCACGATTGACCTTAGGTTTTTCCTTTATTTTCCACTTCGACCTGCAGTTAGACAAAAGTTAACTCTCAACGTCTTTCCTAATTCTCATTGAAAGTGATTTTTCATTTAATTATCTCGTCACGTCGGATTGTTTAATTTCCCTGAAAAGTAATCTCGCAGTTCGACTATTCGAAGTCTTCGGAGAGTTTAAAGCCGGCAACAAATTCTTTTATTTATGATTCAACTTCCATCACTTCCTCTTCCACGCATTTAACGTCACAGTTAGTCGGTTTTACTTTCCGCCATCCTTCCCAGCGTCCGTTCCTTCACTTTTCATGCCGTCCACTTCCATTCAAGCTCCCCGGGATTCATTCTGTCGGTCGAGTGCGTCCTGTTTTAGTTCTCGATGTCTTCCCTTAAACTCTCCTTTGAATAGTATTGTCCCGAGTTCTTTGTGTTCGATGCCTTCTGGTGTTGAATCGTCTCCATCTTCATATTCCCAGTTTATTCCTTCCTTGTTCAGACTTCCATATCCATCCGCAAAGTACATTTCCTAGCCTAACCTCTTATTCATCTACATTTTTGCTATCCAATCTCTCCTTCATTATCATATCCCTGCTCCCGTGCGTCTCCACTTTATTTTACGGCCACCTTAACCTTACGCCCAGTGATTGTTTTACTCTTAGAACCTTCGGTGCCTTTGTTCTTCCGCCTTGTTTGCCGTCTTCTTTCATTCCGTCATAGTTTGTCTCACTCCATCGGATCCGTCCGTCCACTCTCGGCTCTCTTATTCGCCGCGATCCACTACCTTATTCCTTTAAATTCTCCCTTGAATCCATTGTTCCACATTCTGTGTGTTCAGTGTCTTTTCAGTCGAATCGTCTTCGGCCTTCATATTCGTATTTCCTCCGTTCCCTTTCGTGCCGGGTCTATATACATCTGTTTTGTCCTATTGACGTTCGCGGGATAATTAATGGTGCAGAATATTAC
The DNA here is from genome assembly GCA_914767735.1 of Anoplius nigerrimus. NCBI lineage: Eukaryota > Metazoa > Arthropoda > Insecta > Hymenoptera > Pompilidae > Anoplius > Anoplius nigerrimus. The sequence goes on from OU612081.1 coordinate 13,975,820, forward strand.
ACGATGATTTAGATGTCGGAATATTGTCCTTACTGCGAAATCATTTTCATTTGGAGCTTAGGAATTTTATTGTGTTGTATACTCTGTGTTTATAATAATTCATTATATTTATTTATAATTAATTATTGTAATTAAATTATATTATAATTCTAATTATAATTTAGTTTCGTTACATATAATGAATTTAATCGAAATCCCTTGGTAATTATCTAATACATTTAATTTAAATTTAAAATGCTTCTGTGGTGGTTGAAAATTTTCGATATGTATTTGATACTTTAAATACTACACACAGGGTTGAAATAAGACAAATACAAATGTAAATTGCCTAATATTCTTTCAAAACAAATCCACCAAAAAACCAACAATTATACATCAATATTGAAGGTAAAAAAAAGCGGTTCTTAACAACCCTATTATTCAATACGTTGTATTGAATAGTCTGATGTAACGTTCGGTTTCTTTTGGGATCGGTTTATCCAAAAAATCATATTCTTAAAATCTCATTTGCACTTCATTTCTACCATTATTAATTTCGATTCGCGCTCTCTAATTATCCACATTTTCCCATTTCTACATCTTCTACATTTTCCGTGTTCATTCTCTTTTACGAACATCCTAACTTTACAATCCGACCGTATCATCACTGTTCCTTCTTACCTACTATCAAACTGCTATTACCCCAATATTTCTCTTCCTTCCACTTTACTTCCCTCGTTCCACATTCATTCTCTCCCGCGTTCCATAGAAGCTTACATCCTGTTCGTTTCATGAATGTTACACGCACATTACATTTTTGATCAATTATTTATATTTATATTCATTCTTATGTTAACATCTTTATTTTCACACTGCAAATTTTAATCATTCCATTTTCACTTTGACGATAACCTCACAACCTGTTTGATTTATCGAACATTATTTTTGAAATATATGTATAAATATGTGGTGGTATATTTTTACATTATTTAGCGTTCCTGTGGTTTCACATTTTTGCTTGTATACTAAAATTCAAATTTGTACTCATTTACGTCAGTTATAACATTTCTGTCTTTCCTCAGTTACTATTTATGTCTACCTAGTATTAAATTTTCAATTACTGAATATTTTCCATCTCTTCAACTTCTATTTCTAAGTGAATTTAATATTATAGTACGCGCAAACACAAGTACACAATGTCACGATAACACCCGCGAATACAAAATTGCTTGAATGACCAGATCTCATTAGTATCGCAATATATATATTGCTATGCCATATCAATATTATCGTAATTCTCGAATTGCAACAGATTTTAGATTCTCTTACAGACCACTGTAAACAATACAAAAATTACTTCCGACAATCCAATATTTGTTTGCGTGAGCATAAAATGGCTCCTTACAATTAGTCTGTAGTCTGTAGTGAGCAAAGAATTGGAACACACTGTAATGTAAAATTTGGTTCATATAATATTCTTGTAGCAAGAAAAAATGTGTATTGCACATTAAAACAATTTATTTCAATAACAGCATAATGTCAATTCGATGCGTTATTCGAATCGTCCACTGACCCAGACGCGTCCTTGAGATTTACTACGCAGCCACCTCTCCCCTCCCTCCCCAATCAACACATCGTCAGTCAAGTTAAATTGCCGTCTACTCCGGAGACAAAAGTTAAGGTACCAATTAGGGATTGCAATATCGGACCAAAAGTTCAATACCGGTATTTTTTAGATCTTAATACCGGAATACCGGGTTTAATACCGGTAGTAGGAATTTCAGAAAAAGAAAGAAAACACAGGTGTTTCTTGTTTTATTTAACTTATAAATTGTAACAGTATATAAAGACTCACAAAAACGTAAAGGAACAAGGAACATCTCATGTATTTAAATCAAAAAAGTGTATGTATCACTATTTAGTCTGCGATACTATTACTTTTTGAAATGTGATCTTAAAAACGTAATTTTGTGTAAAAATTTCCAGCTGTCGTCAACGCTCTTTCAGCATCAACGCTAGTTGGTGGTACAGTTAACAATGCGCGATATACTTTTTTCCAAGTATTCAACTCTAAATCCCTCATCTTCAAATAAATTGATTTCTCGTCGGATGGTTTTGGATATAACTGATTTCTGTATTGTATTTTGATTTGTTGACATTTTTTTAGTTATCGCTAATTCTAATTTTTATTCAAGAGACAATTCCTTTTCAGTATCGATATTAGTATCATCATCTTCGATAACTGTACCGAATTCTTCTGAATGTGGATAGGTTCGTGGATGAAAAATTTCAAGAATATTTACTATAAATTTGACCAAATTTTAATTGGTTAGTCTCTTTTCTTCTTTTTTATTTTCATTTTTAAAATCATTACAATTATGTAACTACCGTAAGACATTTTCTATTTCGGTATGCCTTTCTTGTGTGCGATTTTCAGTGTAATATACATATAATTCTTCAGATACTGATGCGTGCTGTTCTTTCAGCGACTGCAACGTGAAATTTATTGTTGCATTAGCTGTTAATGAATTAGAATCTTCCCCCACATAATGTCTGCACAGCCAGTTTTATTGGAAGTAGAACTGATACAGTTCTGGATATTAAGTCAAATTCACTATCGGAAAAATTAATTTGCAGGTTTAAGTCAATTATTGCTTTTCTAGTAAATACTGAAAAAACGGTATTTAAACTTATGAATACCGGTATCACAAAGTTGTACAAATGGCTCAAAATACCGGTATTCGGTATTCCGGTATACCGGTATTGCAATCCCTAGTGCCAATACGTTCGCTTCGCACTCGTCGGACCGGCAGCCTCGAAGACGAACGAACGAAGAGGCCCCGCATCGAATCTCCCCAGACCGGATGCCGGACAGCAGCCACTTCCGGCAAACTCCTTTTTGCGTTCCACCCCCCGGCAAGGATCGCGCTTCAATTTAATTCCATTTCGGCCGGCTCGTTAGTCGATTCTTTTGTACGGCAAATTGGATTTTCTCGCACGCAGAGGCGGAAAGAGCGAAGGAGAATGAAAGTGGGGTCGATGGGATGGGAGAGGGGGCAGTGGTTGAAGGTGAGCTAAGGAGGGGGTGAGTGCGAGGGGGCGTAATTGAGACAGGGAGGGAAAACGAAATTAAGCGGGGAGGATGGACAGGTGGAGCGAATATCGAAGGTGGATGGAGGTTGATGAAGGAATGAGATGGGAGAAGTGGATGTGTTGCTCGGGGAGGGGGATGAAGATGGGGTGGATGGAAATGTGAACGAATGCGGAGTATGGAGCATTGAGTAAGTGAGGGATGCAACGAGGGTTGAATATGTAATTAGAGGGGAGAAAGTGAAAGAAATGTTAAAGAATGAAATTGGTGGTAGTGAAGTAAGGAATGAGGTTAGTGAAAGTGAAAGGTTGTGAGGTTTGAGGTGAAAGGAATGATATTTGGTGAAGTGAATGGAAGGCAAAGCAATGCTGCACGTGAGGCATACATTACGAGTAAAATAAGGAAATTGGAGGAATGTTTCCCGAAAAGGATAAAAACAGGTACTTAAAATTTTGCTTAACAACAGATACAAAAAGTTGAATAAATCCGGAAATAGCGAAAATAGATCAATGGTTAGGAAGTGGATGTGTTGCTCGGGGAGGGGGATGAAGATGGGGTGGATGGAAAGGTGAACAAATGTGAAGTATGGAGCATTGAGTAAGTGAGGGATGCAACGAGGGTTGAATATGTAATTAGAGGGAAGAAAGTGAAAGAAATGTTAAAGAGAAGTTGGAGGCAGTGAAATAAGGAATAAGGTTAGTGAAAGTGAAAGGTTGTGAAGTTTGAGGTGAAAGGTATGATATTTGGTGAAGTGAATGGAAGGCAAAGCAATGTTGAACGTGAGGCATACATTAGAAATAAAATCAGAAAAGTCGAGGAATATTTCCCGAAATGGAGCGAATATCGAAGGTGGATGGGGGTTGATGAAGGAATGAGATGGAAGAAGTAGATGTGTGGCTCGGGGAGGGGGATGAAGATGGGGTGGATGGAAAGGTGAACAAATGTGGAGTATGGAGCATTGAGTAAGTGAGGGATGCAACGAGGGTTGAATATGTAATTAGAGAAGAGAAAGTGGAAGAAATGTTAAAGAATGGAGTTGGAGGTAGTGAAGTAAGGAATGAGGTTAGTGAAAGTGAAAGGTTGTGAGGTTTGAGGTGAGGATATGGAAGGAAATGCAATGTCAAACGTGACGGATACATCGTAGGTAAAATCAGGGAAATAGAGGACTGTTTCCCGAAATGGATAAAAACACGTAAAATTCTGCTTAACGAACAGAAACAAGAAGTGGAATAAATTCGGAAGCAGAGAAAATCGATCAATTGGTGCCAATGAATGAGATAAGAGAAAATTCAAATATGCGAGAATTGAAAAGATGGCGACAAAGGGGACTGATGAGGCAGTGGCAGGAAAATAGATTTATATTAAATACAGTATGCTGGAACATTGAACAATGATACAACTGAACTACACTCAAATTAAAGTAAGAAATAGGAAACTTGAGGTCAATAATGATATTAATGAAGTTCCAAAGGTTGGAAAGGATCAAAGTAACAGGATAGAATCATTAAATAAGAATTGGTAGCTCTATAATTATGAAAGAAGCACTATCAATATCACTAAAAAACAAAACTAGAACATGAAATGCAGCTCTAATCAACATTGAAAAAAAATCTCTAATAGAAAACAAATCTCCTATGAAGGATTTCGACGGAATCTTAAAAGTAGAAACAGTCATACACCACCGCTATCAAATACAGAACTGAAAGGACCAGATCGGCAGAAAAACAGTATATATTCAAAAGTCAAACACTGCAAACAATATAGAATCATCTAAAACCTCCCAAAATCATTTGATCCGTCAATATACACCCTAACCTACATCCCAACCTGAAAACGATCCAAATCGTCCCATAAGAAACAGATGCGTCATAAAGGCTACCTGGTGTCTCAAAAATAGAGACAGTCACAAATACAAACGCCACCCCACACAGAGTTGAACAAGTGAAACAGATCGGATATAAGAATAAGATCCAAGTCGAAGAATCCCAACGAATCTTCGCTTGCGAGCGAAAGTGAAGATCATAAAACGAAATGGCGGACAGGAAGGTCTGTAAACTGTAGAAGGTCGCGGAACGAATTCCGGGCCCAGTTCGCATTCCACTTCATGGAAAATCGCGCATATTCTAGCTCGGCTGTCAAGAGACTGTTCAGCTCTCGTTGTCTTGACAAACAATTCGGACTGGCTTGAAGATTGAGACCTTCGCGAATCGTCCTTGCGATCCTTGAAGATCGCTGCGAATCGATTCGAATTCACCGATCGATTCGATCGATTCGATCGATTCAGTCGATTGTCTCGCCGGATGTGTTCGAGTGTTCGCGAGAATCTGTATCGAATTTTACTTACCGGTCGGATGAAGGAGCCCGCTCGATTTCCAGTGAGAATCTTCAGAGAGTCGAGAAAGAGGTGAAAGAAGTAACAGTAAACTGTTTTTGGTTTAGAAGTTAGTTTCTTATACACTTCACAGGCAAGGTTTAAGGTTTAAGGAATTCTGGGATTTTTGTTGTCGATGTTTTGTTAAGTTACAATATTGTATTATATAAAATTCATTTTGTTTTTAACTAACTAATTAAACACAAGGTTCTTTTTTGTTATACATTGAAATTTAATTAATTTTTGATAACAGTACAACAGTGACCGAATTCGCTGAAAACTTATTATTATAAATATTGTATTATAAGCGTATATTTACTAGTTATTCCTTAGTCTTACTGTATTGAATGTATTTTATATAAGATTGAGGCAGATATTGACTAAATTTTTATCTGACACTTATAAACATTACGTATTTGAAACTGTACCACCCTACGTGTAGTGTAATTATATTCCTTCATCAACGTTATGATCACTCTAACACACTTATATCAATCATTTATTATACTGTTATTATTAACAAATTCTATTTTTATATTATATTTACTACACCAACTACAAAGTTCCAATTTCACGCACGTATTTTTGAAATAAATATTTAATTAATGTGGATTATACTATAGGTAAGTTAATTTATCATTTTTATACATCCGTTCGCGTGCAATGCAAAATTTACACACTTCTTCATGCGCTGTTGAGTTCGGCGTCAACGTTCTTGTTCCAGAAGCCTAACTTTCGGTTAGCACGCAATCGATCGCTAATCCATCGTTGGTATCTCGATCGAGATTCAGTATCGAATCCTCCTCACTCACGAACACTGAAGAGTCCATAGATACTTGCTCACAATACTATTTTCCAAGTATTACAACACGAGTCTAAATTGACCCACACAGAAACAGTCGTTTATCATACTAATTATCCAAATCTTGACTTTTGAAGTCACTACAATGCACTACAACACTTTAATTTCCAAAATCTTTACTTTAAATCTGCGTTACAAATCCATTCCACACTACCAATGTCCCGATGCAACAAAATATTAAAAAATTGCAGTACCCTTTTAACCCCTTAACGCACGGTTTCTTAGAAATAATAACGGGATATAGCTTACAATCCTATGTAAATGATAAGTATCAATAAAACGATTTTTTTTTCATAGCTTTCATATTGTTATGTTCAATTCCCGATTATATTCTCGTGTAAAAAATTATAGCAGCATCAAATACAACGCCTCTCGAATTATCTCGAATGTTCACAGTGCGGCCTGTTTAGCGCGCTCGAATAAACTCGAGCGGGCACGTTAAGGGGTTAAACTCTCCCCACTTAAAAACAGAACACACCATAAGCTTCACAACACATAAAATATTCCTCACCCCCCACCAAGCCCACCATCCACCCACACCATAACCTACACTTCACACCGTCAAAGATTCATAGCGGACTGTACGCGCGGTCGACCTTCAGGCGACCTTGATTGGCCAGCGACCGCCGGAAGCCGCCAGAAGCCGAGAGAAGCGATCGAGCCGCGATCCGCGGGGTCAGTCAAGGTTAGGTTGAGGTAAGAGAGTGACTCACGATACGGTTGCCGTTCGGGCGACTAACTCTCAAGCTTCGGCCACGCGGCTCGAGTCTGCGACGCGCAATTGCTTCGCGCATTCAAAAACCGACGGCCGCACACGCCGCGATCACGGCACAACGGGCGGTCCGCCGAATTCGCCACTTTGTTTTTGCAACCCCCCTGCCGGAGATTGATCGCACAACCCGCACCCCGCCGACACCCTCGCCGGCCGCCGCTTTCGCGTACGGGACGTTTCAAAAGGACACCTGCGGGAGCAAGGATGAGAATGCGGGGAGGGTGGCTGGGTTGATTAGGATCGAAGGGGGAGGATAAGTTATTTTTTGAAGAATGGTGTTGAAAATGTAAATGTAAGTCGTTTGAAGTGGGTTGACACCAGAAAACCTGATGTTAATGTAATTTTCTTAGGATAGATGATGCTGGCTGTTTTTAATATTATTTTTATATTATTTAAAAAAAAGGAGATATTATACAATTCATGATTAATGTGATGTAAACGGTTTATATATGTGATATTTTATTTTTTTTAAGAATCGACTTATACCACTTTTAAAATAAACGGTTCATTTGATGGGGGATTATAAGATACACATAAGTTATTATTATTAAACGATATTATATATAAGTTGCATGAGATGCATTAAGGCAAATTAATCTGTAAATTGAAAGGTTTGTTTATTCGTTACAGAGCGATAAACGTTTGATATAACCTGTTTAAGATTAAGGTGCAATATTTGAAGATAGAGATATCTTTTGATAAGAAGTCTAAAAGTATAATAATTTTACTTATTTGACGCACTGAGAATACAACTTCAAGATACACTGTTTCACTGATAGCAGTGAAAAACACGGAAAACCTATCGTGCCTGAATGATCGCATAATGTGAATTATTTACAGCCCAATTAAAAGAGGAATAAAGTATCGTGAATAGAATTTTAATGTCCTAGCAAAAGAACAAAAAATAGTGAATAAAAGTTACTTGATAAAAAAATAAAGCCTAACATTTAATCAACCACTATGTCTCGAAATAAATAATAAATAATAGGAACCGTTGCATGTCTGTGTAACTAAACTGGAATTCGATTCACCGACATGAGAACCATAAAACATAAATCTACACAATTACACAAATTTATATGTTATCAACATTTACAAAATAACTTCTTCCCCACCTCCACCTCCTAACCTCCAAAAAGTTATTCCGATTGAAAAAAACTGCATCCTCCAAAAGATCGCAACTAAACCACACACCCTCACCCTTTCATCACCTCACAACTTTCCGACCGCACTTCCGCCGACTTTTTTTGAAACACTTTCTACACCCCCCTCCCTCATCCCTATCGTTCCGCGATAGACGATAATTTCTCGCGCGAACACGACAGCCAATGGACGCGCACGGTACGAAGGGTCAGTTTCATGCCGTCAAATATTTTTTTACCACCTCCCCTCCCTCCCCCTCCTCCTGCCCCCGGTCGTTCGAAGTGTATCCTCCAATGGCCGGTTGTCGCTAGGTCGAGTATCGTGATGAATTTCGAGGCGATAAATTTGTCGCCCCGCTCTCATAAGCCGAGCCGGGCGAAAAGTTCGTGTCGATGGCCGATTGTGTAATGCGATGAGGTGGCCGGACGATACACGTTTTTGCCCGGCGAACGTTTCGATCATCGCGGAGAGCTGCGCTTTTCCTCGAGGGTGGCTTCACGCGAGCGAGGGGCGAGAGAGGGGGGAGAGTTACGTAACGTCAGGAGTGATGTAAACCGCGACGCTTCGATTATGGGCGAACAAACGTGACTGGGGGGGTGTCGACTGTTTGCATTGGCGGGTTGGCAAGAATTTCTCGGGTATTTATGAGAGTGGTAGACGTGGAAGTGGGAAAATGTTGGGTTAAATGAACTTTGGAGAAAGTGCTCTGTTGCGTTGGATATTTTTTTGTAATATGTTTAAGGATAGTTTGTCTGGATAAAAATCGATTATTCTTGAACTGAGAAACAAATTGATTTAGAAGAAATTTTAAGATATTTATGAGAGTGATAGAAGTGGAAACGGTAAAAAGTTCGATTATTGTTGAACTGAGAAACAAGTTGACTTAGAAGAAATTTTAAGATATTTATGAGAGTGATAGAGTGGAAACGGTAAAAAGTTTGTTTGACTGAAATTGAAAGACACTGATCTGCTGCAGTGGATATTTTTCGTCATATTTGTAATTAAAGTTCCTCTGGAAAAGAATTGACTATTGTCGAATTGAGAAACACATGAATTTTGAAACATTTTTAAGATTTTTGCGAGAGCGGTAGAAGTGGAAGTGAAAAAGTGTTCGGTTAAATGAAATTTGAAGAAAGTGTCCTGCTGCGTTAGATATTTATTGTAATATGTGTAATTGAAGTTTGGCTGAGTGAGATGGGTTGTTGTTGATTTGAAAGGAAGTCAATTTAGAACCATTTTTCTCAGTATTCGTGAGGATAGTAGACGTTGAAATTTAATTGGAATTTGAAAACACTGATCTGCTGCGACGGATATTTTTTTTGTAATATCTTTGAATCAAATTTGTCTGAATAAAAATCGACTATTGTTTAATTGAGAAACAAGTCGATTTCGAAGAAATTTTATGATATTTATGAGAGTGGTAGACGTGGAAGTGGAAAAAATTGCTTTAATTAGAATTTGAAGATACTGATTTTCTGGGGTAGAAAATAAAATATACTTGATTCTCATTTGTGCGTCGATGAATAGACCAAAATTCATGAACAAATGTGACTGATAGTAAATCTTGTCTGCTCGTTTTAAAGACTCAAAAAATATTATTCTAATTCTTCCCTCAGTCGTACTGATATTCGTATCACGAACTCAAGACGTAGTTTACAAAATTTAAATAATCCAATTGTACATTCAGGAGTATTTTAAAACATATTCTGAAGGCACATTGCTCTGCCAATCATTCAAAAATTTAAATAAATCACATTTACCCAATGTAATTTTTTAATTACTCTAAATACCCTTCATTCTTCTAACAAAAGGTAAAACATCTATCATCACCGCTTAACTTTCTCAAAGGCCCATTAAATCATACTCAAAATCTTAAATTCTTGAAACAGACCACTTCAACAACTACTCAAGCTTTTCGGGATTAAAGTTCAGATTTGAAACAATAACTCAATATAGAAGCCAAACTGAATCGAAGCTGCATTAAAATACAATTTAAAACTTCTGTACCTTATCAACCGTATCTACGTCAAACAGACGAAGGTCGACGCGGTGAAATCCGCAGATCGACCTTCCGTCTGTCATCATGAAGATACTCGTATTTCAATATTCCCGGCATTCGCCGGCATAATTCAATATTCCGACCTATTACCGGTAAGAATTGGACTCTCCCGGAATTCCATCCCTTATTAGTCATCCCTTTGCGGTCGTGTGTCAGACTAAACTCAACACGGTGTTCCACTTCAAACTTTCCAGCCTCGACCCGTACCTTACATTAAACATTCACTTAACATACACACTGTGAACAGACCTTGTCACAGTAATACGATGCTAAAACGCAAAACCGTTGTAATGCGATCTTGTATCGTCCGGGATGTAATTAACCTGACAGTGTGCAAGAACCACTTTAACGGAGAATAACAAGTTTTCGACTCTGATCTGAAGCTGGAGCTAATAAAGTAGAGAATGAGGGTAGTGAAAGTGAAAGGTTGTTAGGTTTGTGAATGGAAGACAAAGCGATATTAAATCTGAGGTAAACAAATTTTTGCATGTCAAATCAAAGTAGGACTGTTTTCTGAATCAATAAAAAATGTTACAATTGTGCATAGGAATATGGACAAGAATTTGTATGGATCCGGTAACAGAGATTTTTAATTATTTATTTAATGGAGAATAACAGGGTTTCGACTTTGATCTGAAGCTGGAACTAATAAAGTAAAGAATGAGGGTAGTGAAAGTGAAAGGTTGTTAGGTTTATGAATGGAACAAAATGCGATATTAAATGTAAGGTATACAAATGTGCATGTAAAATCAAAGCAGGACTGTTTTCTGAATCAATAAAAAATGTTAAAATTGTGCATAGGAATATGGACAAGAATTTGTATGGATCCGGTAACAGAGATTTTTAATTATTTATTTAATGGAGAATAACAGGTTTTCGATTCTGATCTGAAGCTGGAGCTATTAAAGTAGAGAATGAGGGTAATGAAAGTGAAAGGTTGTTAGGTTTGTGAATGGAAGAAAAAGCGATATTAAATGTGAGGTATACAAATGTTTGCATGTAAAATCAAAGCAGGACTGTTTTCTGAATCAATAAAAAAAAGTTAAAATTGTGCATAAGAATATGGACAAGAATTTGTATGGATCCGGTAACAGAGATTTTTAATTATTTATTTAATGGAGAACAACAGGTTTTCGACTCTGATCTGAAGCTGGAGCTATTAAAGTAGAGAATGAGGGTAGTGAAAGTGAAAGGTTGTTAGGTTTGCGAATGGAAGGAAAAGCGATATTAAATGTGAGGTATACAAATGTTTGCATGTAAAATCAAAGTAGGACTGTTTTCTGAATCAATAAAAAAAAGTTAAAATTGTGCATTGGAATATGGACAAGAATTTGTATGGATCCGGTAACAGAGATTTTTAATTATTTATTTAATGGAGAACAACAGGTTTTCGACTCTGATCTGAAGCTGGAACTAATAAAGTAGAGAATGAGAGTAGTGAAAGTGAAAGGTTGTTAGGTTTGTGAATGGAAAGCAAAGCGATATTAAATCTGAGGTAAACAAATTTTTGCTTGTCAAATCAAAGTAGGACTGTTTTCTGAATCAATAAAAAATGTTAAAATTGTGCATAGGAATATGGACAAGAATTTGTATGGATCTGGTAACAGAGATTTTTAATTATTATTAATAATTATTATTAATAATTTAATGGAAAATAACAGGTTTTCGACTTTGATCCGAAGCTGGAGCTAATAAAGTAAAGAATGAGGGTAGTGAAAGTGAAAGGTTGTTAGGTTTGCGAATGGTAGGAAAAGCGATACTAAATGTCATGTATACAAATGTGCATGTAAAATCAAAGCAGGACTGTTTTCTGAATCAATAAAAAATGTTAAAATTGTGCATAAGAATATGGACAAGAATTTGTATGGATCTGGCAGCATAGAAATTGGGAAAGTGAAGGCCAGATGAATAAGATGAGAGAAAATTCAAATATGTGTGAATTGAAGAGATCGGAAAAATGGGATTTAGTGAATAAGTAAGCGGTCGAAAATAGATTAATATCCAATACAGTATGCTGGGACATTGAACTATGATGCAACTAAATTACACTCAAATTAATGTTGGAAACTTGGACGGAAGTAAAGGGATGGAATCATTAAAATAGAATTAAAAACTCTATAATTATTAAAAAACACTATCAAAGTGAGTAAAAATCAAAAGAACAAAATGAAATATAGATCCAAACTGCATTGAAAAGCCAAATGAAATCTGAAGATAACAGGTTTACCACTTTGATCTGTTAGTTTCGCAAAATGTTTTGTTATGACACGTGACGTAGAAAATATGTAACATTAGAACTTACAAAAAAATCTGAATACGGTACTTAGCCAATTGCACTTTTAATGTCTGTGGAAATAATTTAATTGTTTTCTAGCGTGTACAATATTATCATTTGGTGTAATTATTGTGCGGGCAAAAAAGTATTTTCGGTTTTGAAGCATGGATAAGTTTGCCATTGTTTCGAAGAAGTTTTGTAAGTGTAAATATGTTTTTCATTTGGCATTTGATAATAGTCACATTTCAGTTACGGAACAGAGTGAAAAATACATCGTTGAATGAAGTTTATGATTTCTATAAATATGTGAGTTTTAATTTACTATACTTTTATTAATTTTCCAAATCTTATTTGTGGAATTTCATATATTAAGAAAAGAAACTTCGTTTCATTCTTACATTATGACTCTTTCCCACTGCAAAAAAATGGCACGTAAGCATATCGTACATTTACGTCTCTTTTTGCTGCATTAAACTGATTTCGCAAAAATTCCAATTTCTCGCGTAGAGGCGTCCAGGTTGAACTAGATCCTACAATTAGCATTATCCTACAAGCGATAGTAAACTTTCTATCCCGCGTTCCTGGAACTGAACGACCGGCAGCGTAGCCTGCAATAACAACGATCATTAATCAGGCCGTAAATCAAGAGTCAAATATCCGAACCAGCGCTGCGCTCAACATTAAAACAGTTTCCACCCTTGGCATCGGGCGAAATGACTAATGCAGAACAGTAGTAGTATTTGGATTACAGTCTCCCAGTCGTAAATCCTCCAATATCCTCCGCGAGGTATTCGCTTTCGTTAAAGGAACTGAATTCATTCTCCGAATGTCTGACCGATAAAGGAACTGTCGATTATACTGTTTGTATGTTACAATACTTGCAAAGACGTTGCATAAATGAGATTCGTATTTGTGGGCTATTTTTCCAGTCTGCTTTTTTTTTTAAAAAGAAAGTGCTTGTTCAAGAAATTATTGTTTATAATATGTGTTGGAATAAATCTGTTGTCTCTATATTTTAGAAGGATAACTCTCTGGTTTTTTCCAGTCTGCTTTCTGGACTTAAGCAGACTGCATGCATGACTCCAGCATGGAAGCAGATTGAAAAAAAAGCCTACAAATACGAATCTCATCTACGATGAACCAGTCAACCATACAGCGTCAAGGTTTTATAAAGATTATAGTCACGTTAAGCAGAGTTCTGTTTCATTCGATAATTGGACCGTTTATTTTAAAAGTGGTGTAAATCCATATATATAAAAAAAGTGTTATATAATTTATGATTAACGTGGTGTAAACGGTTTATCTATGTGATATTTTTGTTTTAAATTGACTTTCACCACTTTCAAAATAAACGGTCCAATTCATAAGTCATTAATTAAAAAAAAAGGAAATGTTCTTATAATTTATGATTAACGTGGTGTAAACAGTTTACTTATGTGGTATTTAATTTTTTTTTAAATGGACTTATACCACTTTCGAAATAAACGGTCGAATTGTTGAGGATTGAAAAGAAATTGTGATTGATTGAAGTATATAAATTGTGACGCGTCCAAATCGATAATCTCTGTTATATGCATGATATTCAAATTAGTTCGGTATCAGAATTCTGTCATTATTCTATAATTCCAATTGGGCTGCCTGAGCAATGAAAACCAATTAGTGTAGTATAAAACGGTCATATTTCAATCATTCAAGCCACAGAATTGGCGGTTGCTCACTCAGTAGTTGATTCCAGTGATCGTCAGACGAGCGGGATATAATAGCTATCATTCATTAGCAATTCGACAAAAATCACTTGTCCCAGTTAATTAATTATGGATCCGAGAATAGATTTTAAGCGCATTACCTAAATTAAAGGTACAAAAATGAAAATCAATCAAAAGTACCGTGGTATTAACACTAAATTCAGAAATAAATATACTAATCGAGCGTATCAAATACTATAAAATTGCAATATCATCAGTTGGTTAATAATCAGGCAAGAAGGATTTTTGTCCCTTGTACTTGCAAATAACTTTTCATAGGTAATCAATACTAAATCCAAGAAATGATAATAAGCACAGTATTCAAATTATAGACAATTATCATAAAATTGCATATGCATATCGCATATAATAGCATAAAATTGCCTATGGCACTAACCTGATAAGCCGAATTACTAAATGAGCATAATAGATACTATGACAATATCATAATTTCAGACGCAATATTCTGCCATGGCGATGGCACTTAATTCACAAGTCTAAATGAGCATAACAAATACTATTAAAGTACGATATCATAAGACCCAAAATCTTGGGTATCTCACTAGTTGATCCCGGCAGTAATCAAACAAGCATAACATAATAACAGCGATCATCCATCAGCGTTTCGATAAAAAGCTAGATATTCTAGGCAACATTTATCCGTCTGCCTACAAATTAAGAAAACTCTGTATCGTTATGATTACAAAACTCTTGTCTTAGAAAGTCAATTATAAATTCGAAGCAACGAAAATAATCACAGTATTCAAATTATATATAATTTTACGCGAAATTGCCAATAGTAATATGTTGACGACTCAAATCTACTAAACGAGCGTAACAAATAAAATCGAAACCCGACTTCATCAGATGCAAAATCTTGCGCATCACACCGGTTGATTACGGCAGTAATCGTACGGGCAAGATATAATTACAGCGATTATTCATTATAATATCGATAAAAATCACTTGTCCTAGTTAATCAATTATAAATAAAAAAAATAAAAAAAATGAAAATTACATACAATTTGACACGACATTGCCAGTAGTACTATCCTGACAATTCAAATCTACCAAACGAGCGTAACAAATACAATCGACCCCCGATACGATCAGATGCCAAAATGTTGCGCATCACACCGGTTGATCCCGGGCAGTAATCGTACGAGCTGTACATAATAACAGCGATCATTTCTTACCATTTGGATAAAAATCCCTTCTTCTAGCTAATCAGTTATTATTCCAAGAAATGATAATATTCGCAGTATTCAAATTACGTACAACTTGAGTAACAATAGTATAGATTGTTGAAGAGCGTAACAAATACGATCGAAACCCAATACCTATTATTAGATGCAAAATCTTATACATCTCAACGTTTGATCCAGTAATTAGTAATCACTTGTCCTAGTCAATCAATTATAAATCGAAGAAATAATAATATTTGCAGTATTCAAATTATATAGAATTTGACTAACAGTAAATAATACTATCCTAACAACTCCAATCTACTAAACGAGCGTAACAAATAAAATCGACCCCCGACATTATCGGATGTAAAATCTTGCGCATCACACCGGTTGATTACGGCAGTAATCGTACGGGCAAGATATAATAACAGCGATTATTTATTATAATTTCGATAAAAATCACTAGTCCTAGTTAATCAATTATAAATAAAAAAAAATAAAAAAAATGAAAATTACATACAATTTGACACGACATTGCCAGTAGTACTATCCTGACAATTCAAATCTACCAAACGAGCGTAACAAATACAATCGACCCCCGATACGATCAGATGCCAAAATGTTGCGCATCACACCGGTTGATCCCGGCAGTAATCGTACGAGCTGTACATAATAACAGCGATCATTTATTACCATTTGGATAAAAATCACTTGTTCTAGCTAATCAGTTATTATTCCAAGAAATGATAATATCCGCAGTATTCAAATTACGGACAACTTGAGTAACAATAGTATAGATTGTTGAAGAGCGTAACAAATACGATCGAAACCCAATACCTATTATTAGATGCAAAATCTTATACATCTCAACGTTTGATCCAGTAATTAGCAATCACTTGTCCTAGTCAATCGATTATAAATCGAAGAAATAATAATATTTGCAGTATTCAAATTATATAGAATTTGACTAACAGTAAATAATACTATCCTGACAAGTGAAATCTACTAAACGAGCGTAACAAATAAAATCGACCCCCGACATTATCGGATGTAAAATCTTGCGCATCACACCGGTTGATTACGGCAGTAATCGTACGGGCAACATATAATAACAGCGATTATTTATTATAATTTCGATAAAAATCACTAGTCCTTGTTAATCAATTATAAATAAAAAAAATTTAAAAAATGAAAATTACATACAATTTGACACGACATTGCCAGTAGTACTATCCTGACAATTCAAATCTACCAAACGAGCGTAACATATACAATCGACCCCCGATACGATCAGATGCCAAAATGTTGCGCATCACACCGGTTGATCCCGGGGCAGTAATCGTACGAGCTGTACATAATAACAGCGATCATCCATCAGCGTCTCGGGCAAAGGGCCAGATATTCGGCGCAACATCTCTCGGTGTACCTAGGCATTAAGAACGGTCCGTGCCCTTATCCGATGTAACTCGCGCTGTCATCAGCGGCCCACCCCTGCGCTACTGAGCCGGCCCGAATGCGGAAGGGCGAATTTCTGGTGTTAGCGCCGGCGATATCTGAGCCACGCATACGTGTCCGGGCGATCAACAATTACGTCAGATTAATGGCATGCTCCTTCGGCCTCTCACTTACGCCGGCCTTATGCGAGCTCGATTCCGGCAGCCTGTCGCGCGACACCGGACTACATAATGCCGGACCGCAGAATCCTGGCAAACCTTTGTCCGAAAGCTCGCGGATACCGTACTCGGGCCCGATCAGCGCCGTGATCGCATCCTGATCGGCCTAATCGACGATTAGCAGGTGCCCACGGAGCGCCCTGATTGTTTGCTAAGTCTGGGGGGCGTCTGTTAAGATTTCCGGTAACTGGCGGTAAGATGGTGTTACGTCTGCTGGTTGCTGTGGCTTGGTTTGATTGTTGTGTTTATGTGCGTGTATTTTGGGATGGCCAATTGGATAAGCGGAGGTGTTGGATTGGTTGACGAACTGAATGTTATTTATTTTTTGACATTGCCTGTTAAGATTTCCGGTAACTGGCGGTAAGATGGTGTTACGTCTGCTGGTTGGTGTGGCTTGGTTTTGATTGTTGTGTTTATGTGCGTGTATTTTGGGATGGCCAATTGGATAAGCGAAGGTGTTTGATTGGTTGACGAACTGAATGTTATTTATTTTTTGACATTGCCTGTTAAGATTTCCGGTAACTGGCGGTAAGATGGTGTTACGTCTGCTGGTTGGTGTGGCTTGGTTTGATTGTTGTGTTTATGTGCGTGTATTTTGGGATGGCCAATTGGATAAGCGGAGGTGTTGGATTGGTTGACGAACTGAATGTTATTTATTTTTTGACATTGCCTGTTAAGATTTCCGGTAACTGGCGGTAAGATGGTGTTACGTCTGCTGGTTGCTGTGGCTTGGTTTGATTGTTATGTTTATGTGCGTATATTTTGGGATGGCCAATTGGATAAGCGGAGGTGATTGATTGGTTGGTGTAGTTCAGAGATTATTCATTTTTTGACGTTGCCTGTTAAGATTTCCAGTGACTGGCAGTAAGATCATCACATAGAATTTAAGTGGAAGATTATCATTTTTTACTGGAGTGATCTAGCAAGAAATAAAAATGATAGGTTTGTTCTTGGTTGTTGAATTTGAATGTGTATATTTTGGGATCGCCAATTGCATAAGCGGATGTGTTTAATTGGTTCGTATACTGCAGAAATTGTTTCTTTTTCGACATTGCGGTAGCTGGGAGTAAGATGGTCAGCTGGAATTTAAGTGTAAGATTTTAATTTTTTGCTGGAGTGATCTAGCAAGAAATAAAAATGGTAGGTTTTGTTTTGATTGTTCTGTTTATGTGCGTATATTTTGGGGTGACGAATTGGATAAGCGGAGGTGTTTGATTGTGTTGGTGTTTATTGAGGCTATTAAATTGATTTAATTGATTATTTGGGTCCATTCTAAGGTGTCAGTTGTGATTTTTGATACTTGACGGATCAAAATTAATTACTGGAGTGATCGATGCTTTGTTGATTTCACACATTTGCTATTGGTTGTTTAGTTTATGTGAGTATTATTATTACTCGGTAACCAATTGGGCAAGCGGAGCTATTCGATTGGTTCGTTAATATTTTATAATGTGTGTGGAGTATTAATATTTCTGATAAACAATTAGATAACTGAGTAATATTGCGCGATGTCATCAGAATGGTTGATGCAATCGATAAATTATTTAGATTTTCACATTTACGAATTTGTGTGCAATTCTGTTAACATTTCCGGTTGTTCAAATCGTGTGTGTAAATTCTCTTTCGATATGTAAAATTATAATCATATTTACCTATATTTGTGCAATTACTAGATAAACAATGGATGGTATGTTCTAATTTTTCAATCTATATTGTAACACATTAACATATTTGCTAAGTTATTATGTTGTTAACTATTGAAACCAGCAATGCTTATTTTATTTGACCTACTCAACGATAATTAACGTAACTCAATACTGTAAAAGTGCAACTGTTGAAAAAATTTGACATTAGTTCCACGTTAGTCAGATATTCTTTTACCAAAATACTCGAGAAATAGTTACTGCATTATTCAAACATCCGGTCACGTTTCGATTGCTTATCCTTTTGTTCGTCAGTATGCCTGAAAATCAACAGAGTTCCGCGGCAAAAAATAAATGTTAACCACCGTAGCAGAAAATCAAAGTTATTGTCTGTATTTGGTTATTTATTTATATCCCGACCCTTTGAACATGAAGTGTATATTTTATTCCATTTAAATGTGACGTCGAACTCGCTTCTGGTTTCCGATATACTTTGCAATATCATTGAATGATAATATCAGCCGCAGGCCATATTTATTTATGTTTTCGCTGACAGGGTATGAAATACCATATTTGTGTCATTTAAACGTCGCCCTGTAGTCAAATATGATCTTTGATACTTCGTCATAATACCGTCTCATAATAAGAGCTTCATACAATTATCCTACCCAGCATTATTAAGTACAGCCTTATTAAACTCGGTCTTCCGTTCAAAATCCAACCACAAAAACATGAAAAAGCCGTCCTGTCTTCCTCTCGTTAAATTGTAATATTATTTTTCTTTATAACGTGTTGTCAATTATGTATTCAAGCAATCAACATTTAAATAGTAATCTACTGTTTAAGTGAACTCAATAACATATACGAAATACGACCACAATGTATGACGAACAAATTATTGAACAGTCAATCACGTGAACGAAACAAATCTCAATAATATACGAAAATAATTAAAAAATTTAATCTCCACATACCAAATTCTTACCATTGTACATTTATACGATCTCAAGCTTTTACTTAACATAAACCATAAAAACACAGGGAGGTAGATACATAATGCACTAAATTACATCACTCTTCCATGACTACCACTACTCCGCTAAGACCCGAAAACGTCAAAATCTCAAAAAATTCATTTACTTACGTAATCATCTCAAACATAATTCTTCACCACAATATCACACTTTACACCTAAATATTCAATCACTTCGTGTCTTTCATCATTTGCTCGTCATCGGTCGACTTCATCGATATTTCTCAACGAACGTTTCCGGAAGTGGGACGTGGGTGAGTCGGTTAAAAAAAAGTCCGAAAATGCGGGCCGTCGTCGGGATCGGTGCTAAAGCGAAGAAACGGCCGGTAAACTTGCTCGCTCAGGATGTAAAATCTCGGCGGAGGCTCGTTGCTGTAAATTCTGTCCGTGCTGCGCGTCGGCCGGGGAAACAGAGGTAATTTTTACGGCCGGACGACGCTTTTTTCACGGAAAAAGCACGCGGCGCACCGGCGATATACACGCGCAATATTTATTCTCATCAGTTTTGGTTGTAATCGCGTCCGCTTATTATTTCTAGCATTTTTGATCCGATTTAAGATAATTGCATTATATCTGTCACCTTTGATCCAAATGATGAAATAATTACATTATTTCTGTCATTTTTTTACCCATATTCTCAAGTAATTACATTATTTCCGCCATGTTTTACCCATATTCTCAAGTAATTACATTATTTCCGTCATTTTTGACCCCACTTTTGAAACTATTATAGATTATTAGGGAATGTCATTTTATTGGCTTGTTTGATAGAATTTAGATCTTTCTATCATTTCTGTAATTTTTGCTCTTCTTTTTTACACAATTATAAATTATTGAGAATTGCAATTTTTTCGGATCGTTTGGTGGAATTAAGGTCTTTAGTTGTTATTATGTCGTTTTTGACCCATATTTGCAAATAATTACATTATTTTTGTCATTTTCGACCCGTGATTTCGTCTTAATTTATAGAACAATATTTATCAGAAAGTGTAGATATATAGAAGCGATTGGGGACAAATAAATTGTGATAATTAATTGGAAAATTTAATAATAATCTTCATATTTTGACTGAAAATATATACGCAGACATTTAGAATAATGACATATAAAGAATATTATTAACCCATTAACTGCCACGATCTCCATTTGGGGGTTTTGGAATTTTTATAATTATACTGTTACACAACCTTCTGTGCATATATATAACTTATCCGGCCAAAAAGAAAAAGAAAATATTTGACAGTTAATAGGTTAAACGCTTATCAGAATTTAAGTATACACAGACATAAATTTCTTTAAACTCCCACTCTGCTAGAAACGCGGAAAACATGTATAGAAGAATGACATATTAAGAATATTATTAAACGATAATCAAAATTTAAGTATACACAGATTTTCTTTAAACTCCCACTATGCTAGAAACTTGTAAAAATAATCGTAAACAACTTCTATTTGCCAAGTCCATTACCCTCTTTCACATGAATGCAAACCAGAATTACATGAAGCCGCATGATGGTGCGAACCTATTCAATTTAATCCTAAAACACGATTACAGAGTTCACATTATACGACCCCGGCTCATTGTTAAGAAGACTATCCGCTCCTTAAACCGTTCTTGACCGTTTAAACCGCCATTCTTCCACACTTTTTCGCTTGGAGGCTCTTTATGTTCTCAGACTCGGCGGCGAGATTTATTTCGTTATTCAAATTTCAGCTCCGTTCCGGAATTATTAAAGGTATTTCGTCTGGCGACCAAAATGGCGCTAGTTTACTCTGAACAAACAAAGAACTCAAGGTAAACTCAGACCAACCATTTTTCCAAAAATTTGTTCCCAAAAGATTCGATACTATGATATTAATGACAATGGAGCAGAATTTTTGTATTCTTTGCGTTTGTGATTGTGTATTGGAATATTCGGATGTATCAAAAATTTATTTTCATACGTTAGTTTACACTGTCAGATTATTACATATCATTATTAACAGTTAATCTATCAAACTACGTTACCTATTCACTGCTTTTGTAATTATGCATTGGAATGTTCGAGTGTATTAACACTGGAATTATCAAATATATTTATTCATATGTTAGTTCAAATTGTTGAATTGTTACAAGTTCCTATGTTTGAACTTACAATAACAAATGAAAAAATTAAGTAACATGAAAAAATCTTTCAACAGTAAAATGTTTAATCTGATGAGTCATTGTTACATCTGGAGATGTTATTTTCACTTACGTTATCGATTTATGTTGTATTATGAATCATTCAATGATTGCTGAGAATCAATTTCAATTTGTTTTAATATCAGTTTCGTCGTCATGAAAAAACCGCTATTTTTTAAATATCGGAATACGAATGCTTTGTCTGTGAATCGTATTCAAGAGCTTAGGAATTAGATTTTTGTACGTGTGATGTGTTCCGTTTTCAATTTCAACTGGTATTTTCAGATATTCCGTCGGCACGCTTTTTTTCAGCAAAAACTTTTTGTTATTAAATCATATCTGTGCTAGTATGAAACTAGTAGGAAAATGTTCTGATCGATAAAAACGATATATATATATATATGGGCTATCAAAACTATCACATACAGTATCTTGCATTCAACGCTTGAAAAAAATAATTTTCTTTTTATCCATTTCAACCATTTACAAAAAGGTAAAAGTAAAGTAATAAAGACTATCACACAAAAAATTAATCCTTGTATACAGCAAACATAATGTTCTGACAATTCAGGTCGGGCACACGCATCAGAATTGTTTATTTATAGGTTACATGCGGTGTTTTGATTGTAAAATAAAGAAAAAGTGAATGTGGTAGAAACATAGTAATGGTAGACGATTAAAAAGAAACCGAATAATGGGGTTCAAAAGAAAACTATCGACGGAGGTATTTTTCATACTTATTGTTAGCTGAAAGGCCGCTGCAAAAATTAAGATAAATCGGTGGCATTTGCAATCTGAATAATCGTCATTCAACCTTACTAATTAGCAAATTATCATGTCATTTCATGTCAGAATCATATTTAGTGAAACAAAATAAAACATTTGCTTCAATCGGCAATGAAAAAACTCCATTCGTAATACTAAAAGAAATTTTGCTTTTGAAATTTTAGTAGATAGTATCGAATCGTAAAATACCACGTAACAACCGTGGGGGATGCTTAAGATATCAAAATTGTTAATTAAACGGTAAATTTCCATAAAAATTTTACAGTCTGAAACTTCGAAGTAGTGAAACAAAGAGAAAGGCAGAGAACGAGCGACAGAAACAGAGACACCTAAAAAACAAGGAGATAGTCGACGATTCGAAATGGGGTGGGGGATGCTTGAGGGAGATCAAAACCATCACCGTTACACATGCACCTCGTATATCTTCCATAATAATTTACAGTTTCGACCAGCGAAGTAGTGAAACAAAGAAGAAGGCAGAGAATGATCGATAAAAACAAAGACAGCAATAGAGAACGAGTCGACGATTCGAGATGGGGTGGGGGATGCTTCAGATATCAAAATCGTTACAAACACAAACGCACCCCGAATATCTTCCATAATAATTTACAGTCCCCAATGGCGAAGTACAGAAACAAAGAAAAAGGCAGAGAACGCGCGACGGAAACAGACACCGAAAGGAGAGGAAATAGTCGACGATTCGCGACGGGGTGGGGGGTCGGAACCTGGAAAGGGGATGCTCGCCATAATTAGCCCCGGCTGGCTGCTGCAAGCCGTGGAAATCTAATCTGGAGGGCCGCGCGCGTCCCGTGGAAACAAAAACCGCCAATTTGGACGAAAACCGCTGAAAGGGCAGTCGTGTGTCCTATTAAAGGAGATGTATCTCGGCGGATGCTCGAAATTCGCCGACCCTTCGACTTTTTACCCACCCTCTCTCTCAACCCACCCCCCTCCCACTCCCGACCATCCCATCCCATAGCCAGAGCTCGAAGATCTTTCTTATTCTGGCCCATTTGCTCGTCCTTACCCTCGGAGTGGCTCGGATCTTATTTGTACTTTTCCGAATTCTGCTTCCACCCTTCGTTCCGCGTCAAATTAGCCTCGGTAATTTTTAATTGCATTTCTTTTGGCTCGGTCTTACCTGCCCGGCTCTCGTGTATCTTGGCACATTCTCTTGGAACGTGTCTGGGTCTTCTTACGTCTCGGTGCGGGGTTCGTTCTGTTATGTTTCTCGGGTTAGTTAGGGGTGGGTTGCTGGAAATTTTTGTTTTCTTACGTCGACTTCCGGTGAGAGTGTTTCGGAGTGCAAGTCGGCGGAGACGGTTTTGGGGGTGGGGTGAGTCCAGGTTTGATTGTGACTGTATGGGGTACAAAGAGGTTTTTGTTTTTTTTAGCAAAATTGAAGGTTGGCCATAAGTGATTGATGAGTGGGAGAGGAATTTTAATCTTAGTGTATAATAATAGGTTTTTCGTGAATTCGACAATTTCTCTCAGTTAGGGAGATGGCTGACTAAGCGAGACAGATTCCTAAATTACGTATTTTTCATATTTGGTAAAAGATATTTTTGTTTTTCTTAAATTTATTAATGGTTTTTAATATTTCATAATTAAATTGTTTCATCATACTCAATGGATTTAAGCATAATTTATGCTAATTAGCTGATATATTTGACACTGATCTAATTCGAAAAAAACTTATTCTTATACATCAATCATCATCGGTGAAAAAACGTGTTCACAATCCTATTATACATTAACTTTTAGTGTTAATATAATAATTTTAGAATAATCTCAAGAGAATTACGTACAAATATATGCAAATAAAAATATTTTTAGATATTTCACTTTTCAGTTTCAACTTTTCGCTGCACACTCTACCTTCCTGTTCGAATTTTACTTTTCCAATCTCATTGCGAATTCTTTCGGGTTATACAAATTCTATTTGAAGTTTTCTTATTGTTTCATTACCACCTGCATTTTTTTGGTTCATTCTTTTATTCTGCGCTTCATTTTCATATTCGCCCCAACTCGCGCATTTTTACTTACTTTTCAATATTGTGTCATTTTCCTCCGTCCGCCATATTCACACTTATTTTAATTATACTTTCACAAGTATACATTATTCTCGTCTGCTTTTATTTTTGCGAGTAAAAAAGTGTGTTCGCTCTCGACTCGATTCTCTTTACATTTTCTCAATTTTCTGTTTTCTGTATTTCCCTGCCCCCTTGATTTCTACTATACTTTTCCTCGCTCCCCTCATTTTCACTGACCCAGTATATTTATTTTTCTCTTGCACATCCGTACAAAACTAGATACGGTTTCGTAGTATTCCATTTTATGAAAAAAATATCATATGCGTAAATCAAAACACACGCGATAAAATAACCACAAAATCGCACGACCTTTCTGTCATTAATCATCTAAATATTTCCTTATAGATCATATTTGCGAGATACATTTTTTTTATGTTCCCCAAGCTTCCTTAGCCCGTCGAATTCTCTCATATTTCCCTTGCTCTTTTCATTTCCCTCGGCTCCAGCGTATTTGCTCTATCTCACGATATAGTTGTACGCCGCCATCTTCTATTTATTGACTTACTTCGTAATTCCGTGAAAAAAGATTGGATCCGGATCAAAACCGCGACATATCACGCTGTGAAGGAAAAGTATTCAATCCTGTAATTTAACACTCAATTTTAGATTATGTGTCTCACATTTCGACTCGGTATTTTATTTGTCATTTTATAGTAATTCATAGCATCACATTTTGTTCATTGAACATTTCAAAAATTCTATCCAAAATAAGTTTCCACTTTAACAACACTGTCCTTAAACAAATCAGCCTCATATAAAAAAAATGGTTTCATTTACCTATCAACATTAAGCGTACTGTTGCTTAATTGAAAACAATCCAATAGCAAAAAATGAGTCGCTCTTAAGCAAAGCGACAATTTTCCTCGTACACTTTCTTCGGTGTTCCTTACGTTTCCTTATTCCGTTAAATTCTCCCATATTTTCCCCGCCCACCTCATTTCCCTTGGCCCAGCGTATTTACTCTTCCCTGACTTGCACTCTTGTACAGCATAGCATCGCGCTCGGTTTTACTCTCTGGCAAATCGAGACAGAGAGTGAGAGAGGGTAAGAGTCTGGTAGTGAATGAGAGAGAAAGAGAAAGAGAAAGAGAGAGAGAGAGAGAGAGAGAGAGAGAGAGAGAGAGTCTGGCAGTGAATGAGAGAGAGAGAGAGAGAAGGAGAGAGGGAATGGTCTGGCCACGTGGGACAGAAAGATGGTGGGAGGTCCAAGCCGGCAGCCCGTGCGAGGAAACGAGCGTGGAAATAACGAGGCAGGGAAGGAAAACGGCAGAACGGAAGAGCGAACTGCGTTTGCGACGTCTCTCACTTCCGGACATCCACTTTCTTTCCACACTCCGCCTATATTGCCCTCCGCCCACTCCGCTGCCTTAGTCTAACCTCAAAAGGTAGTGAATACTTGGCTGATCGAGTAATACGGAGAATTATTTCATGGGATTATGTGTGAAAAATTTAGTTTTGTGTGGGTGTATTATTTTAAGTACTGTGTGTGATTTTATTGTTTCTGTAGTTTAAACATATTCAGAAATGTATTAATCGAGTAGCTTAGTCACTATTTAGGGCATTCGCCTAACCTTAAAGTTGTGAACACTTGTTTTATGTACTATTAAATTTTATACGTCTGTATTATTTCAAGTACTAATCTCTGATTCGATTTCTGCCTTTACAGTTTGAATATATTGAGAACTTGACTGATTAAGTAAGTCAAGGACTCTCCTCTTTTTGTCGACACTCGGTCTATATTGTACTGTGCTCACTCAACTTTCTTAACCTAACCTCAAAACGACCGAACACTTGACTGTCCGAGTAATGAAATTCTTTTACATAACCTTATACATGCTAAATGCGACATTGGATGAGTATGACCAAGAAAAAGTAATACAATATTTACTTATAACACTAAAACTTTTATTTCATCCCAATTATTCATATTTAATCTCGCTTCAACGTTTACACTTTTAAAAATGTAGTTAATTTGATTATCATGTTTGAAAGGTTCATGAAGTTAATCTTTGGGGGCCCAAAAAAAGAAAGAAAATGACAAACATGTGCTATGAAAATTTTTGAATTGTATTGATATCAATTCAATATTCAATACATAAATTTTATTATATAAATAGTAGTGATTAAAATTTCACGATTATAGACAAAAATTTCCGCCACCATTTTCTGATATTATTAGGTTGATCCTTTTCTCCCATAAAACAGTTACTTATACATCTATAACGTGAAAAATCTATTTTCCTTTAATCCTACCACATATCGTTTCTCATGAATCAAAGAATGAAAAGAATTGAGAAGCAAAATATGGTACGTAATATCCCTGGAAGACACACGGGAGATTGAAACTCGGAATACGACGCGTCTAAATTCACGATCAGTACAATTACTTCCAACCGGAAAGGAATAAAAAGCCCTTAACTATCGTGAGTCTGGAATGGATTACTAAATACATGCACTTCAGCGTGCGCCAGAACGAACAGACGTAATAACGAACGAGGCAGAACCGATTACACTCGTTCCACATTCGTTACATACCCCACTCCGCAAATCGCAATGCGCAAATTGTATTTCCACCAGTTTTATTTCTTTCCATTTCCCTGTCGCACTCACATTCTCTTACGCGAGCGCACTTCTCGCCTCTGCGGATACATTTAGATTGTATGTAATGAAATATTACATTTAGTACTGAGAGAATGTAATATGCGTTTATGAAGTTATTGTTGCCATTTGGTTGTCAGGATAATAAATAAAGAAGAGCATGTTACTTACTGTTAATTGATAATGAATGATTCAGACGTTAATGTTCGTGTGCTACTTTGACTTAAGCGGTACTGATATAGGGTTGGTGTAAGTTGGTGATATTTTGCATTCAAATTGAGATGGCCACTTTGCCTTGTGCATTAATCGAGGTCAATGGGACAAAAGAATATTAAAAACTTAATTAAGGTCGTGATTTTGTGTATCTGTCATTCTTCATAAATCGATATTGACCAAATTCTGTATTTAGTCAGTATTCGTAGAAATTAAGGTCGTTTGCTTTTAGCATCGAGATCTGGGTTTCATATAAACGTCGACTGTTTGGTCAATTTGCCGTTTAAAATTTCAAAAATGTTGGAAACTCGGCCAACCGTCCGACCTAATTAAATCTGTATCACTTCACATAACCTTACGCTCACTTATTTAATGCATGCAAAACATTAGCAAAATTTTCTTCCAATACTAAACTCCTCACATTGTCCCAAGCCCTAATACCCAATTTCAGTTCACCCTCTTTCAAAAATATCGTAAGCCCGACTAACCGTCTGACTCAAGCAAATCTGTACCACTTCACATAACCTTACGCTCACTTATTTAATGCATTCAAAATATAGCAAAATTTTCTTCCAAAACTAAACTCTTCCTATTCTCCCAAGCCCTAATACTCAATTTCAGTTCACCCCCTTTCAAACATTTCGCAAGAACCGACTGACTTAAACAAACCTGCATCGCTTCACTTAACCTTATATTCATTAATTTGATACATTGAAAGCATTAGCAGTACTCTCTTTCACTACTAAACTCGTCCCATTGTCCTTAATACCCAATTTCAATTCACTCTTTTTGAAAAATATCGCAAGCCCGACTAACCGACTGACTCCCACATACTTCACATAACCTCACTCTCACGCATATGCGTTCTCTTTCACGTCCCGGTAAATTACACCCACCCCACCCTTTCCCCCCACCACCTCCATCCACCGTCGTAGCAACTCACACGCTCTTAGCTGGAAATTCGTCGAGGTCGTCGCCGTTGCAACGTTATGGGATAAAAGCAAGTCGGAGAGGAAGGTTTCCACGAGCGGACGAGCATTTCCAATGCCGGCTGCGTTCCGCCTGCCGGAATAAAAAGGGAGCCCCTCGGCGGGCTCCGGAAAAACTCGGGTGTAGCCCCGATGAAAGGGTGCGAGCCCCTTTTCACGGGGTCAAAGTTCGGCGCCGAATGAATTTGCCAGCGAGAAAGCAGCTGGCGGAGTCGTGCCGCGCTTTGGGCGGGAAGGAAGATGATTGTTTACCGGAATCGCGACGCCTCATTGACTCCGGCAGTCTCCCGGCACTGTCGACGATCCGGACAATGATTCCGTAATTTCGATTTTTTTGAAATTCTGCCGAGAAATGAATTATCAATCCCGCTGTGCGGTTTAGTTTGCCTTTGTTCGGTGTGGATGGTGCTTAAGGCGAGTTCTGGTGGATTTTGATTATTTTAAGGTTGGGTTTGGTCGGTGGGAACGATTTTTGAATTTCAGTTGGGAGTGTGATGTTTTTAGTTGGAGGTTAGGTAGGTGATGTGAAATTATGTGAATATAAGAGATTTAATTTAAGGTGGTTTTAGGATTTTGATTCGGTTGAAGAAGAATTTGTTGGCTTCTTCTTATGTTTGGTTGGTTGGAACAGTATTCTTTTCAAAAAAATGTTTAGTTGGGAAGGGAAGGACATTGTAATGTTTTTAATTTTATGTTAGGTGAATTATGTGACGTTGCGTGAAAGCGAAAGTTATATTTATTTAGTACACATTATGTAAAACATAAATTTCTGTATTTCTACATTTCTGGCAAGCTAATAACTTGCATAGCAATGCGCCAACACTTCTCACCCTGCACCTTCATCCAACGCCAAAAAACCGTACTCAGCCCCCACTCTTCAACAGCACTCCACCGCTCGCGAAACTTTCCCTCTACAATCGTCGCGAACCGTAAAAATCAGAATTCCAAAAATCACTTACCCCCACCCGAACCTCGCACCTCGAGCCCACCCTCCGCCAACTCTCTGAATTCGTATAATGAAAGTTCGCAGACTGAAGTCTAGTCAGTTTTGTAACGAAGTACTTGGCAGACGATTGTAGCTTGTTTCTGAATAACTTATTAGTCTATTAGTAGATTTATATTTTATTATACATTTTAGATTTATATACGATTTATTAGTAGTTGAGTTTTTTTTGTTACTATTACGCCGTGTTTTCCATTTTTTGTGTATTTATTTAAGGAATATATTTGTTTACATCCCAGTGTTACGCTTTAAATTCAATAAGAAAAAATATAATTAAATCTTATTTTTTTATTTGCATGCCATTACATGTACTGTTCAGAGCTAATAATTTTTTTGTAATATTTTTCTTTTATGTTATATAACAGTCATATTTCTCCAAGTCGTATTTGCAGTTGTT
Organism: Anoplius nigerrimus; assembly: GCA_914767735.1. NCBI lineage: Eukaryota > Metazoa > Arthropoda > Insecta > Hymenoptera > Pompilidae > Anoplius > Anoplius nigerrimus. Next base: position 14,005,895 of record OU612081.1, read on the forward strand.
TTTAGGTCGAGTAAATGATTATTTAACTTAATTCTATATTCTGTTACCTGACACACTAACATTCAACAAACTATAATAACCTTGCCAATCCCATGTCAATATTTCACAAACAATTAAACAGATCCTATTAAAATCTACACAAATCACCTCGTAACAAACTGAACAAATGAATCGTTCTCGTTCTTAATGACTCCTTCCTTGACCTTGACAAATTTACTCTTTCATCGCTATTTCCCTACAGCTTCTTGTCAATCCCGACTTTGTCCACACTCGTCATTCTCGTCGCGACCATAACCGTTCTCCCGGCGAGAAGAGGGTAGTCAGGCCACCCCCAGGAGGGGGTGGAAGAGGGGGGGTGGGTTTGCAGAGGATTCCTGGTGGAGATCCGAACTGCGAGTCGTCGGAAAAGTTAGCCGTCAGTTTGGCTTCCGCGCTCGCAGCTTCTCGCTTTTCCAAGAGTCGACCTCCGTGATTTCTGAAATGTAAATTTAAATCCGCGTCTTCGGGCGCAAATTTTGCCACTTCCCTCAACTGAGACTACGATTATGGTTTCTGCGTGCGTGTACGGATGTGAAGTGGACATCGGAGACGTCTGAACATTCTCTTAGTCGCGAATAATTTTGTCCGAATTAAGTTGACCAATTTTTCTAGGATTTTTTAAGAATTAAATTACTGTTTTGGGGGGGTTGAATTGGGAGGGATTTTCGTTTGTAAGTTTTTGTTTTGTTCAAGCACAAATTCACTGGAAGTATGTATAATACTAGAGATCTGAACTGTATTGAAATGTTGGTCAAGGTCATTTGTTATTGTGAGGGCATGTCGATGTGCGAATGAATATATCATAGTTGAGAGTCAAAAACTGTGATTATTGTTGTTTAGAAATATTTGTTTTTTGTAACAGAATTCTTAAATTTTAGTTTTATTTGAAAAATAATTTTTGTTACTTTTTAGTAATTGTTCGTAGTTTTAATAATATACATTCAGAACACTTAGTGGTTTCTTAAGTGTCATTTTTATTGCGATAATCACATTTGTAAATAACACGTAACATATTCGATTTTCCAAACGTAGAAATCTAAATTTTATTGTTGTAAACTCGTACTTATCAATAAGATTTGTAGAACAAACTAGCATGCTAAACAGTTACAATTACTTAAATTCACGTTCGCTTAACACAGCATGCTTCACAAAAAGTACAAGCTTATAAAAGTGCCGAATTTCTGCACTCACTTGAACTTCTCGTGCACGATCCAGTAGTTCGAATCAATATTTGGTACGGCATCCATCTCCCCAATAACTAAACATACATAAAGAGACCAAATAATACTGCGTCACTTGCTATTCCACTATTCATCCCATTCATTCGACACGACATATATCAATATAAATAACACGTATAAAATGCGCAATAAGTATATAGTTATCATATAACAAATTAGGATCATTCTGAAGACGAAAATCTCAAATTCTCATTTCGAAACTTAAACTCCCAACAATTTCTTCTTTCGAAACTTTGTTTCTGTTTACGTAAAATATACGATATCTACATAATTAATAGATGACAAATTATTTTCATCTTTTCCAGGGCAAAAATCTTAATTACGCCTTTCAAAACTTTGACGTCCATCCACCTAGGTAAAGTATTGTACAAATTAGTCCATGTTCACTTTGATCAATTTCCGTCAAAAGAACACAATTTTTTAAGAAATCAGCTGCTATACTTACACGTCATGTTCACCAGTTTCGTCCGTGTAAGCGTTCAGTATAATATAACTTGACCCGTTTCAGAAAGCGAGAGGGTACTGGCGGCTTAATCCGAGCCCCGGTGCTTCCGGTCGGCCTCGACTTCCGGCGGAAGAGGCGGAAGAAACGTATTAATCCTGCGGAGACGTCGCTCGAGCCCCTCGACGTCATTTGTTAAATTATCATTTCGAGCTTAAGGCCCATCTCTCGGCTAACTCGACGGCGACACTTTGTGCCTCATAACGGTGTGGACACTCGGTATTACGAGTCATTTAATTGAATCCGAGTAATTAATGGACGCTTCTTACGATTTCTGTTTAACCTCCTACCGACCCTGCGGATGATTCAGTTGGAGCTGGATAAAACTGAGAAGGGTTTGATGGCTTAGATGGATTGTGATGTAGGAAGAAACCAATTGTTTTTAGATTAGTTTTATTTTTCAATACGAATTAGTACGATTGTTAAGAGACACTTTAGGTCGCGTTGAGGCTGTGAATTGTGATATTTTTGTATTGAGTGAATAAAATTTAGGAATGTTTGATGACTTGGATGGATTGTTATCTAAGGAAAATTGAATTGTTTTTGGGTTAGTTTTGTTTTTTCTCGTGAATTGATACAACTGTTAAGAGGCGCTTCCGGTCATTTTTGAGTTGTAAATTACGATATTTTAAATTGTTGCTGTATGATCAATTTGAAGAATGTTCAAAGTATTACTTAAGTAGATTGTGATATAAAAGAAGAATTGAAGAATTATTTTCCTGCTATATTTATCCTTTCTTGCGAATAGCAGCTTGCGAAGTATCTAATTGTAAGGTAACGATGGTCATCAGTACTTTAAATTATTATTAGTAATGAGTAAATGTATAAGAAGAGTAAATAAAGTGAATATTGTTTAATAGTTTACTCTTCCGCTAATAATATAAGATTTTTTATGTTATATGGATTACAGCAAAAAATAAAAATGTAAGAACTGCTCTTACTTAATTTCTATTCTCCTTGATAAATTTGTATAAATTTCTAAGAAATACGCATCGTAAATGTGAAGTTCAAAACAATTGTAATTAACGAACGAATGTTGATTCATATTTCATTTTCTGTGTTTTCTATAATTTACTCAATAATTGCAAATTTATCTGATGATTTTTGCGGAACATTTGACATTTTATTGGCATATTAATGTCTTTAGGTATTTAGTTTCCATATAAAGTTACTCATAATCAAAAACCTGAAATTTTTAGAGTATCATGTAATTATAAAATTGACAACAACTGCTAAGACAGGCCAAATATTTGAATTCATAGAAAAATTACTACAAACATTTGAAATAATTCCCGCAGCGAATTACGGGAGCGGAGTAAACTTTGCTTTACTGTGATTATTATTAGGTCAACTATCGCTATTCGTGTCAAACTTCTCTGATGTGAGATGGCATCCAATTTATGGAATACGGACACCGTGCATATCAATGACCACATTATACAAATGAATTCCACGCGGTATCACTAGCCAATTGAGTTGATTTTCGCCCTGTAATTATTTGTAACGTCAGTCGCTTATAATAATAATAATACGCAAGTTCACAATTTGCCTCCAGCACCTCGGCTGATTCAATTTCCGTTAATACCCGATATAGTTTCAAAATAAACTGTATAAGCGAATTTGGGACAATACGTCAAATTAAGGTTTCTATTATTTTCTCAGTATGTTGAATAATTTTCGTGGTTTTTCTGTTGCTGATCTAACGATTGGAAAAATGTAAAAATAGTTTAGTAAAGGATGAAACTATGGAAACTGATAAATCAAACCAATCGATTCTGTTATTATTGACCCAGTTACCGAGACTTGTATAGGTCGGCGTTCATGTATTAATGATAAGTATAGGGACGATTCAAGAATTGAAACTATTTAGAAAGAATATACTATAATAGAAAGAATATACTAGAATAGAAACTATATAAGAAAGAACGCATAATTAACTTTTATTTGTATTAACTACCCTGATTTTTGCTGAACTGCATATGTTTTTTACACTTTCTACTAACTTGAATATATTTTTGATATTTACGTTCTAAAGTTTGTACGAATTTTTCCTCAACAATGTATTAAAGGACGATCAATAATAAATTTTATTCCATTCATGTAATATAGCTTAAAATAAGTTCATACACGCTTAGAAATATCTAGAATGCTGTTTATTCTCGAATGCCACAATCGTAAATACTTTCTTCGATAATCCAATCCTTAATCGTTCGTGTCCCCATTAAAATTGAATCTGCAGGAACTGCTGCTTACGTCACGTGAAATTTGCACACGATGACAACCACTGAAATTGTCCTCTCGCTGAGAACGAAATTTTAATGAGTCTTACGCGATGCACTACGAAAATAATCGAACGTGCCAGTGATTGCAAGTCAAGCTTACGTCACCTATTGTATCTTACACACACACATGCAAGCGTGCTAGATGCGTATAGGGTGATCGGTTTGAATTGTGACACTTCACTACTTTGTTTTCTACTCAATTTATTCATCGCCGCAGATTAAATGGACCACCCTGTATACCAAGACCGATTCTAAAACTGTCCACCTCGCCACCCTTCGCACATCCTCCCAAATTGGCATTCAGAATTACTTTTCCAAAACACTCATCATCTGATAGCAGACTGTCAGATGAAATGATGCACCCTGTATGTACCAATACCGATTCTCAAACTTTCCACCTCGACACCCTTTGCACATCCTCCAAAATTGACATTGAAAATAACTTCTTCAAAATACTCACCATCGGATGCAGATCCGCCGATTAAATGACGCACCCTGTATGCCAAGACCGATTCTAAAACTGTCCACCTCGACACCCTTCGCACATCCTCCCAAATTGGCATTCACAATTACTTTTCCAAAACACTCATCATCTGATAGCAGACTGTCAGATGAAATGACGCACCCTGTATGTACCAATACCGATTCTCAAACTTTCCACCTCGACACCCTTTGCACATCCTTCAAAATTGACATTGAAAATAACTTCTTCAAAATACTCACCTTCGGATGCAGAGCCGCCGATTAAATGACGCACCCTGTATGCCAAGACCGATTCTAAAACTGTTACACCACGACACCCTTTGCACATCCTCCCAAATTGGCATTCACAATTACTTTTCCAAAATACTCATCTTCTGATAGCAGACTGTCAGATAAAATGACGCACCCTGTATGTACCAATACCGATTCTCAAACTTCCCACCTCGACACCTTTTCCACATCCTCCCAAATTGGCATTCACAATTACTTTTCCAAAACACTCATCGTCTGATAGCAGACTGTCAGATAAAATGACGCACCCTGTATGTACCAAGCCAGGCGCAGGTGCTGCATACGTTCGAATCTTATCAGTGGGAATCACGTGCGATTTCTCGCGCAGCCCGGCAGATTCTCTTAATGGTCATTATCAGATCTCGGGTGGAAGGTGAATGGCCTTCGGGCGGAATTAAATTATGGCGCATTTCGATGATGAAGTCCGACGTCACCGGCAAGAGGATCCTATCGATCCCGAGGCTTCTTACGGCGGACGAGCTTCGCGGTAATTGACCTTTCGCCGACGCTGATTAATCGTCGTCATTACTCGTCGCGAGGTATTTCAAGGACGGGATCGCAGCGACGAGACGCGTTCGTTTCCGGCGAGAGACCACTTCCGAACTGTTCGGCCGGAAGTCGAGTGGGTTGTCGAGGACTTTTTGGCGGGTGGAGGTTGGGCTTGTCGTTAAACGATTGTAGTTCTACGGCTGATAAAGTTTAAGGTTAGAAATCAAGAATGAATGGAAACCACAATTATGATTTTGATATTTGCAAATATTTGTAGATACCTATAAAGTGTATGATGTATCAATTCGTTTCCGGCGGGCGACTACTTCTGAACTGTTCGGCCGGAAGTCGAGTGGGTTGTCGAGGACTTTTTGGTGGATGGAGGTTGGGCTTGTCGTTAAACGATTGTAGTTCAACGGCTGATGAAGTTTAAGGTTAGAAATCAATAATGGATGGAAACCACAATTATGATTTTGATACTTGCAAATATTTGTAGATACCTATAAAGTGTATGATGTATCAATTCGTTTCCGGCGGGCGACTACTTCCGAACTGTTCGGCCGGAAGTCGAGTGGGTTGTCGAGGACTTTTTGGTGGGTGGAGGTTGGGCTTGTCGTTAAACGATTGTAGTTCTACGGCTGATGAAGTTTAAGGTTAGAAATCAATAATGGATGGAAACCACAATTATGATTTTGATATTTGCAAATATTTGTAGATACCTATAAAGTGTATGATGTATCAATTCGTTTCCGGCGGGCGACTACTTCCGAACTGTTCGGCCGGAAGTCGAGTGGGTTGTCGAGGACTTTTTGGTGGGTGGAGGTTGGGCTTGTCGTTAAACGATTGTAGTTTTACGGTTGATGAAATTTAAGGTTAGAATTCGACGATGGATGGAATCTACAATTATGATTTTGATATTTGTAAATATTTATTGGTACCTGATGAGATGAGAATGTATGATGTGTCCGTTTCCGGTATAAGACTTCTTAGCAACTGTTCAACCGATAGTCGAGTAAATTGTGATAGGACTGTTTGGAGAACGAAAGTTGATTGCGTCGTTAAACAATTACTGATTCTCAAGGTTAGAAATTGAGGATGGATGGAAAGTACAAAAGTGATTTTGATATTTGTAAATATTTGCGATCGCGTTTGAGTGTGAATGATGTATCAATTCATTTCCGGCGAGAGACCACTTCCGAACTGTTCGGCCGGAAGTCGAGTGGGTTGTCGAGGACTTTTTGGTGGGTGGAGGTTGGGCTTGTCGTTAAACGATTGTAGTTCTGAACGGTTGATGATATTCGGGAAGATTAGAAATCAAGAGTGCAATATAGTAACAATAATGATTTTTATGATTATACAAATTCGTGAGTATGTATGAGTAGACATCATGTAGTAGTAATATTCCGGGGAGAGACTACTTCCGAACTGTTCAGCCGCTAGTCGAGTGGATTGTGATAGGACTTTTTGGAGAACGAAAGTTGATTGCGTCGTTAAACAATTAATGATTCTCAAGGTTAGAAATCAAGGATGAATGGAAACCACAAATGTGAGTTTGAAATTTATAAATATTTGTGGATGATGAGATGGATGGAGGTTGGACTTGTCGTTAAACGATGAACAGTTGATGTTATTCGAGAAGGTTAGAAATCAACAGTGCAATGAAGAAACAATAATGATTTTTTTGTTTATACATTTTCGCGAGTACGTATTCAGCACGAAGTATAACTTCTCTTCCGGTAAGAGGCTATTTCCGGTCTGTCCGATTGAAAATCGAGAACATAATTGTTTAGAATATATCTTTCTATAATATTCCACTAGAAACTCAGAGTATAGTAAAAGAATAATGGCCGTTTTGAAAAAATGAGTTTGAGCAGACATACGCATGAATATATTGTTGTTCACGAATGTAGTACCAATTCGTAATGTTTATTACTATTTTTTCTTCTGCCATATTTTATTATTTGTTACTGTCATTCAGCATGTGCAACAAAAAATGTGTTTAAAAATTCACTACTCAACAGAGTATTACTACACAAATATGTGGATTGACATTTTCTTAGAACTGTTCCACAAACCCAAAATTTAAAAAAAATAAGGGAGTACTTAACGTGTGCCGGTCTGTGTACCATTACATTATCTTTATTATGAACTTTTCAAAATTATTGATTTTTAAGGATTTCAAGAAGAGCATTTAACACTTGCACGAAAAAACTGACTCATTATCGCCTTAATTTTCGTCTTTGAGACTTTTACTCCTGAAAGACCATTTATATAAATTTAATTAGTCTTAATCTCACGAGTACGGTTTCGTTTGTCTTCTACAGGAAAATAATTCTGGAAATTTCTTGCTCGAAGAGAAGTACGCGAGGAATGAAATGATTGGAAAAATGATCGAAAGTCGGTCAGACGATAATCGTTCAGTGCACAAAGGAACGCTATCAGTGAACCATTACGATGAAAATGAAAGGAAACGAGTTCTTAGATATATAATAATACAACGATCATTTAGCCTTCATGAGCAAAATCCGTAATTCAGAATTATCTTTTCTTCTCTTTATTATCACGTTTGATGAAAATTCATTGAAAATTAGTTAATAAGTAAATTTCTTTAGCTTTTATTAATTTATCACGAAATCAATGACAATACATGATGAATTTAACATTTCACTTCATGTGATCGATTATGGCCTCAAAATGATGAAACTTTCTTCGAACTTCATCCGTATTCAACAGGTGCAAATTGAAATTAAAAGAAATGTATAAACTCGCTTTAAATTGTATTCATTCATTTAACAGTGCACAAAACTGAGACATTTACCGAATTCAAAATTCAACTATATCTATCAAGACTCTCACTTTTAAGGCTCATTAACTATCGTCTTACCTTTTATATTGGTAGACTGTATCGAGCACGACACAAAAGCAAATGATAGAGGTATTTGCCATTCAATCTCTATCAGGAGGCATTCAGCTAAGAATAATGAATCCATTCTGTGCTGAATATTCATGAATATTGGCGAATCCTTGAGTAGCATTTATAAGAGAACTATAGTTTCATTTGTTCAATAAAAATCGAATAGGATATCGAACACTTTCTTGAGAGTTCTCGAAAATTTCCTGGTACTACATAGAGACATTTTTACTAACTTTTGTATATTCATAAACTATTTTCAGGAAACACATTCAACAAATTAATTCATATACTTACTACTCAACAAGATAATACCAACGTAATTCAATGCACATATCTAAAAATCATAAACCATGTCACCAAGCATCCTTGAACATTAAATAATAATTCAATAACATTTACAAGAGTATTACAGCTTCTTCTGCCCTGCAATTAGCTGTATACAAAACACCTGGTGAACTCTCATAAAACCAATAAATATAATATTCAATCCAATCAACTAGATCATACCTAATTAATCTACTACACATACCCAATAATCCTAAAACAACTTGTCACCAAGCATCCTTGAATATTTTACAATTATTCAAAAACATTTTCAACAGCATCACAGTCCAACAAAATTCAACACGTAGATAAAATGCTTTTATCATAGTCTTCTAAATTTCCTGGTACTATAATACATACATACCTTCTTACCGACCTCCATACATTCATAAACCACTTCCAGCAAGCATGTCCACCAAAACCAACGCATATAAGTACTACTCACTCCCACCAACAAGACTAATGCAAATATTCAGAAATTATGAGGTTCTCTGCAATATCACATGTTGTGCTATGACGATCAGAATTGATAATGGCCTTGATATCGGTCTGATCGGGTTCAACTGGACGGCCAGATCGTTGAGCATTTTTTAATGAAAAACGAAATATGGCAAATCAATTTTGCGTTTGAGATGCGTTCTTGACGTTTCGGAGATAATAAAATAAATTATATCTGAAATGCACGTGTTGCTTTTCCTTTTTCCCAAACAACAAGAAAAAAATATAGATTAGGTGCTTCGAACACGTTAACGAAACAAAAGAAAGTGTAAAGACCATCTATCGACAAAATCTGCAATCACTTATTGTTAGTTGCCAACCCAATAAGTACATGCATACCTTCTTACCGACCTCCATACATTCACAAACCACTTCCAGCAAGCATGTCCACCGAAACCAACGCATATACTACTCACCCCCACCAACAACACCAATCCCACCTAATCCACCGCACATACCCAAGAATCATGAACCAACTTGCCAGCGAGCGTCCTTCAATATTGAACAAACGTTGAGTAGCATTTACCGGAGCGTTACAGCCAGCAGAACGATCGCATTACAGCTTCATCTGGCCGTCAACGATGGCCGCTCGCCGATCATCCCTTCCGCGTGGCACTTAATAAACTGGAAGGCAGACTGATCCCTGGACAGAGCGGTCGAATTTAGTTACAGCCAGCGACACATCGTCGGATCGGTCCGGTAATGCAATTAACGCTTCATAAAGGCGTCATAATTCCAGCTATGGCCATAGCCTAACCCGGCCCAATATCCACCCCCACTTCGAGTCTCTGTCACCTTCCGCCTTCCCCCACTCCTTCGCCGACTCTCTTCTGCCGTTCGGCCAGCGGCCGGGCAGATAACGGCTCGTAATACTGCCAATTATCCCGATGCTTTGTCTCATCGATCATGTTGAGGCTTCTACCTTGACGACTGACGTCAGTGCGCTCGGGATCCTGAAGGATTGATCCTTTCTCCCGTGGCGGGATGTTCGAGGATGTAGGAATGTGAAGCTGTTTTGACGTAATGCTTTGATAGGGATGATGCTTTTATTCTTCTTTGGGCTGGTATTTTCGCTGGGAGTGGATGATTGAGTGGTGTAGGTCAGTTCACGGTATGGAAGATGTCATGGCCTGGAATACGTGCTGTGTTTTATTGGTCGTGGGAATGGGCCTTGATGTATGACAATATAATACGTTTTTAATGTTGGGTGAGTCTCTAGTCGGAGCCTATGACGCTATGACTTTCAGATGACCTTGAGTATTATAAAAGTTTGGAAATTAATTCAAATGGTAAAGTACATTGACTTTTGTCGGTCGATGAACTCGTCATGAACACAGCTATTATCGTATGATAACAAACGTATGGTTCCGCTGAAGAGATACTTCAAGGTCGCAAAAGGTTGGGTATAAAATGACCGTACACTCTTTGCTGATTACATACAATGTATTCAGTTTATATGAACACTGTTGACATAGGACAATTTTTATGTTATGTTATGTTAGCTTGATTAGAAGAAGCGAAAGAAAATATTTTGTAATTAAAGTAATAAAATTAAATAAAGCCAATCAAAATTCGAACTTGGTTTGTCTAATTATATTATAATCTTTAAATTCACTTACATCGCTTTTTACTTATTTCACTGTGGTTTTTACTTTAAGTGACGAATGCCATTATTATTTAACCATTTGATATTTTCATATTTACAATTCACGTAACATTAATAGTATCACAATGTTTAGTATAAAAAATTGATACTAATAGGGAGAAGGTGCAGGTTTCTATGATAATTCTGAATTGAACACTCTTGATCACTTATCATAAAACACTTGACACAACAGTACAGAATCATGCGGCGAAAAGACTGTAAATTACAAATAAATTCCAGACGTCAAAAATAGTTATTTTTTACAGAATAAATCGATATCCATAAATGCAATTAACCGTTTATTTCGAAAGAAGCACAATCCATTTTTGAACATTTTTGAATCGTTACCAATAAGACGATCATGATAAGCCCTATCTATTGTTAGTATTCATGTCCCTTCTTCCAAAAACAGACTTGTCCCGCTTTCAATAACGCGATCTCAATTACATCGGTATAATAATACTTCCCTGGATACCACTCTTACAATTACATTAGTTATTATTGTAACGACCGAGTTTGGATTCGAAATCGATGAGCGAGTAATAAAAAACCAATAAAAATGGCTGCTTTTGAACTGTTCATAGATATGTGCAGGATTCATTCATTATTACATTTCATTGCAAGAAACTGTATGATCATCAAAATATATTCGGTCAAATCCAGATAAGTAAGTAAATCTTTTTTTTTTTTTGCGTCCAGGAAATCTTCGGAAGACTTCATGTAAGTAAATCTTCGCAAAATATTTGGTCAATCTTTTTATTTACATTAATGCATGTACCTACCGAACCAATAGTATCGTCATATCACGAACATAGGATTTTGTTTTGCGTTAATTGAATTTATTTCCTCATTGTGTATATACTTATACAAATATTAATAAAATAATAGAAAAATACTTCTTAAAAGTCTAGTAGATAAAAATAATTCCGAAAAGACGTATGGAACTGGAAGAAAAAAAGAGAGAAATGTGAACTGGATATATTCCAAATGAACTTAAGAAATAAAAGAATGTAAGTTATAACAGTAAGACACCAAAACTATGCGATTTGACAAGAGAAATATGTTTACGCACCGGAAACGGATAGCCGAAGGCATTACACATCAACGAATGTGCAGACAGATAAAAATGTATTGAACGAAAAGTAGGGTTAGGACGCGGAACGGATTCGGCCCCGAAAACTCAACCGACCGGAACTCTTCATCCCAATTTTATTTATACGTCTTTAGTCAGTCATATATTGTTGTTGAAGAAAAATAAACTTTTTTTTTTTTTTTTGTTTATAAAAATGTGGAAAGTTAGTTTCGACGAATAGAATTCTGCATGGGAAATTAATTTTGTACGCATACTGTGTAAACTTAAACAGTTCGAAGTTCTAGGAACTACCCTTATCTGTTCAAGGGAAGAAAAAAACGTATGACGAGAGAAATACGTTTACGCACCGAAAACGGATAGCCGAAGGCATTACACATCAACCAAAGCGTAGACAGATAAAAATGTATTGAACGAAAAGTAGGGTTAGGACGCGGAACGGATTCGACCCTGAAAACTCAACCGACCGGAACTCTTCATGCCGCGCAGGCGGGCAACATGAAAGGCGGAAGGTAAAGCCGCCTTTCGAATCGTCGATGCTCGTCCGCGAATGGAGTCAGGTCGCGAAATAATTTACATCCGACCGCGGGCCGATGTCCGATTACCGTTCGGAATATTCGGTTTATTTACCGATGGCATGCCGGCTCGTTTTTGCGATCGATCTCGCGACGAGCGGCAACCCGCGTTTGAAATCTCAATGGCGGCCGCTAACGCGATAAGCTCGAGGACCGAAATCGGTATCAGGCCGCCATTTGATAATCCCGGGACGCGGATTTGGCAGCCCTGCCGCTCGCGGATCCGTAAATCCGCAAATATGAGAAGGTACGGGGCCGAATCGGTCGATCTAAATATTCACGAAGTTCGACGCCGACGGTGTAGGTGTTTATGGAATTCGATGTTTGTGGATCGTGGGGATACCTGGCTGTGTGTAACGGCGAGAGAATTTCGGCGTGTACAGGGTGGCGGGTATAAAGAGCTTAGATTTGCCGGAGCTTGAATGACAGCGCAGCTGACGAGCGAGGATTGAGGCGCGTCCGATTTTATCCTCGCTTGGGCTCGGACAGTTGTTAAGGTGAGTGGAGACGTGATTTTTTGAATGTAGATGAGTGGATATTTGACGGGAAAAAAGGGTTTCTGGTTTTGAATACGCTAATACGTTTAATAGCAGGTTTCTGAGGATTTATTAATGGAAGTCGTCTGGTTGTGAGTTTCCATGTTTAGATGTGTTGCGAAATGTATTTTTTCGACAATGGTTCAAAGAAAAATACGTGTGTTGAAATGGAACTGTGAACTGTTGTTGTGCCGTCCTTATCCTCGCTTGGGCTCGGACAGTTGTTAAGGTGAGTGGAGACGTGATGTTTTGAATGTAGATGAGTGGATATTTGGCGGGAAAAAGGGTTTCCGTTTTTCAACGTGCTAATGCGTTTAATAGCAGGTTTCTGAGAATATATTAATGGAAGTCATCTGGTTGTGACTTTCAAGGTTTATATGTATTACGAAATTTTTCTTTTTAGCAAAGGTTGAGAGAAAAATACGTAAGTATGTTGAAATGGTACTGTGAACTGTTGTTGTGCCGGCCTATTGCCATTAACTAATCTAGTTAACGATGGAGGAAACTTGGTCAGAGACGAAAATACAATCTGACAGTTTTTATCTTAAATAATACTTTGTTCGCTGGAGCAACGTACTCTGAGTCAGGTTGGAACTTAATCTATCTGCCGGTGCTTAAATCTACTTTTATACTGGAAACACTGGGAAAAGTGAATTCTTGAAATATTAAATAGTATGGTTAATTGGGGTGATTATTGGAAAGGTACAGAATCGATTATATGATTTTTGGAGGGTAGATTACAAGCGAAATAATACTTCTTACATTATCCTCATTTAAGTATACCATGTACTTAATAGGCGCAAAGGTGTAACACTATGCAGAGTACGAGTATCGGCTGTCAGCTAAGGATTTGCTAAGAGTGTGTCGTAAATTCTTGGTTGGTCAGAAACACGACGCAATAGGTAAGAAAGTTGCAATACGTGTTCAAGGAAGGTTTCGTAACAATACCGGGAGTCTATTGTAAAAAAAGCAAGATTGAGATGTTGCATAGTATGTTTATTTCATTGTAAATGCAATATTGCACTTCGTAACAAACTTGAACTTATTAACCAGAGAATTTCACGGATTTTTACAACTGACGTCTCTCTCAACATCCCTAAGTCTCATTCAACACAACCTAAAACCAACACAGAAATGCAATGTAAGCTAATCATCGGTGCACAACTTTACACAGTTCAGAATCCAATACCAATAATCCACCGCCAATCAAACACATAATCATACCGCACTCCACCGTCAACACACGTAACACGTACATTCACACGCACAGGTAACCCTTCTCACACAACCTTCAATCCGCCTCCAATCACCACAGCAACATCCTCAAAAATCCGTAAACTCACTCGGCACCAAATTCGACCAAACCAAATTTCTTGCATCCTTCGCGGGATCCTTTTACTCTACCTGGTGTTCCGTCGCAAATAGTAAAATCTTAATTAAAGAATTTGGACCGTAACCAATACGTGAAATTGTTGGGACGGAGATGTGACCAATTGCCCTCAGAAAGGATTAGCCTGCAAGGACAATGGGCCCAAGACACAAAACAGGAGGTTGTAAACCAAAAAAACAACTTCTGTATATTAGTCCTAAAAAAGTGTTCTCACCATGTGCAATGCAACATGTACCCTTGATCGTCCGTCAGAAATCTATTAATTTTCAAGGTCGGACCGTTGCAACGAATTTGGTGTCGCATCCCTACCTGGGTGCATGTTAGCTAATAGGAAACAAGTTCCGCCCACTCATTCCACCATTCGTTAAACAGTGTATAATTTACTTAGTTAGGTCAAATTTTGTATTTTTAGTCAGTCAAAGAAAAGAAAAAGTCAAGAAATCTTCCTTTGGTTAGCGGTCAATAGGTTGGGTAGTATTCAACATAGGTGGCCGCCACGTATTCTGTGATTCCCCTGTTTAACTCGTTCGACAAAATTCGTATTACTAATAATAATTCCAGGTTTTGCCCCATAATATAAGGATATAAGATTCAATAATTTTTAAACAGATTGGTGCAATTTTGCCCCAGTTCCGTGCCAAGTCCGCCCTAGCAGCACTGTTTTTAATTGATTAAGAAAATCACAAGTTTCAGAAGATATTTTTAAACCAAATTAATGCAACTTAAAAAATAAAGCGTGCGCTAAATAAAAACACTAAGATCATCAGGCTTTAGTAGAATAGATAGAAAATAAATCAGTTTAAATTGAACTTTATAATTTCTGGTTCGGTTTTAACACACTCCACCTTACCCCAACTTCAACACATTAAGACACCTCCGATAAAGAGTTAGATTTTCTAGTCATTGCGACATTCTGACTCAACCTTCGGATAAATGGCGATCACTCGAGAAATTGAATTATCGCACGAAGATTAACGGGCATACTGGTTGTACCGACTGGGTTTCGAAGGACGTACGGTACGAGTTCAAAGTTGGGTTTTGAAATAAATTTATTTTGTACAATGATAAGGACTTGTTGAACGCTGGTCACTCGAAGACTGATCTGACGTGTGGTGGCTGTCTGTTTTTAAATGTGTCTGAATATGCAGGAAGGATGTTGATTGGTCAAGGAAGGTGGAGAAGGGGTAGTTTTGAAGCTGGGGGGTGAGAGGAGGTGAAGAAATTAGTGGCGAAAGTAACGGTATATCGGGATGTTTCTGTTTTATGGTAGGGTCGCGGTAGGTCGGCGCGGAGGATGATTAAAGTATTTTGCAACTATTGTGAATTTTAAGATTATAAAATGTTGAGCGGATTGGGCGTGTGGAGAGGATTAACGGATTGTGGAAGGGACACGAGGGATTAGGTAATGACCGACTGGACCTATAATATTTTTGGGAGTGTTACATATGTACGGCAGGGCAGTGGTGTACGATGGGACCGGACACATACACTGAGTATCCGACATTACAACATCCCGAACACCTGGTATAATCGATAGGTCGCGAGTCAAGACGTTAACAGTGGGCTCTTTGACGAAGAAGGAGTTCGTGCCTGGAAGCAGGAAGTCTTGCCCGGCAAAAAGAACTGGCCGCGAACTTACGTAATGTCCACACACGGCCACTCGAGCATACTTCAAAGGCATAACGTGCGAACGGCCAACTTTTGTTGGCCAAATAAGCGTCGACGGCGTATGTATTTCTCCGAAGCCAGAGAGAAGAGACATGAACGAAAGTGACACGAGAAGGGATAAACAAGACACCATATACATTTCTCTCGAGGAAGCTGTATAGAAAGAGACAGACGATAGGTGACAGAAAGTCATGCGAAGAATGATAGAAATGTGTTGGGAGTAAGAAAGGAGCGAGAGAGATACATAGACAGATATTTATTTAGCTCCTGTAGCTACATTATAATTGTACTACCATTGGTAGTAATACAGAAATATTTACTAATTCCGCTTATCACTACTTCTAATCCCCATAAGTAATAATTAAGAATAAAATAAAATAAATATTGCCATTTTTGCTTTATCACTCCCTACTCTTTATGTATGGGAGTAGCTTTCGTTTAAATTCTAGTAATTTTTTTACATTCCTAATTTCCTTCGGTAGATTAGTAAACATTTTGAAACCATGGAAGGGAGAGAAAGAGTGCGACAAAGAGAGAGAGAGAGAGAAAGAGAGAGAGAGAGAGAGAGAGAGAGAGAGAGAGAGAGAGAGAGAGAGAGAGAAAGACAGCGAGAGAAAGAGACCGCAAGAAAAAGAGAAAGGGAGCGAGAGAAATAGAGAAAGAGACCGCAAGAAAAAAAGAAAGGGAGCGAGAGAAAGACACCGCAACAAAGAGAGAAAGGAAGCGAGAGAAAGAGACCGCAAGAAAGAGAGCGAGAGAAATAGACAAAGGGAGAAAGAGACCGCAAGAGAGCGAGAGAAATAGTCAAAGGGAGAAAGAGACCGCAAGAAAGAGAGCGAGAGAAATAGACAAAGGGAGAAAGAGACCGCAAGAAAGAGAGCGAGAGAAATAGTTAAAGGGAGAAAGAGACCGCAAGAAAGAGAGAAAGGGAGCGAGAGAAAGAGACCGCAAGAAAGAGAGAAAGAAAGCGAGAGAAAGAGACCGCAAGAAAGAGAGAAAGGGAGCGATAGCAAGAGACCGCAAGAAAGAGAGAAAGAAAGCGAGAGAAAGAGACCGCAAGAAAGAGAGAAAGAAAGCGAGAGAAAGAGACCGCAAGAAAGAGAGCAAGAGAGCACGAGAGAGACAGATGGAAAGGACTGAGAATCAAGAAAAGTAGAGACTACCGAGGACTGGGGGAAGGACTGGCTGAGCGCAATGAGAGGATAGCGTCAGGCTGAAAAGAGTGGGGCGTGACGTGTCAGTTGCGCGTCTTATTTTACGTCGTATTTACGTAGAGGTCGCTCAAAGGGCACGGGGCTGCTATTAAAATCCCTTTACGCGCGCTGACGCAAATGAAACGCTTCGACCCGGGCGTTCAGGAAGCGAGGCTGGAAAAATAGGACGGATGCGCGCGATAGGCGCGATGAGGGATGGGTACTCTTGCGTTTTGCGACTGCATTGCGGATTCTGAGGACTCTGTTTGGGCTTGTCGGTGCGTGAGGTCGTGATTAAAAGCGCGCGTTTTTTCCCCCCTTTCAGCCGACGTCGCCGGTTTGTTCTGCCTCTTTCCTCGGATTAATGCTCGGATGTTCGCGGTGAGTTAGAGGGCTGGTTAGAGAAGATCGATTATTTATGAGTTAGAGGAGCGTGTGTATTAAAATTTGAGTTCGGTTAGTTTGGTCTCGAGCAATTAAACTGAAGCGAATTTTGGTGTGCTTTCAAGGCGTTCAGAAATTTGGGGTGATTGTTGTAGAGAACGGTTTTGAAAATTGGTTTAAAGTCGGGGGAAATATTTTGAATTGAAAATTGAAATATTTGAAATAAAAAATTGGGAATTGCAAAATTTATGTGGAAGATAAGCATTTATGTCAATTTTATTTATACGTCTTTAGTCAGTCATACATTGTTGTTGAAGAAAAATAAACTTTTTTTTTGTTTCTAAAAATGTGTAAAGTCAGATTCAAGGAATAAAATTCTACATTGGAAGGTAATTTGTGTGCATACTGTGTAAACTTAAACAGTTCGAAGTTCTAGGAACTAACCTTATCTGTTCAAGGGAAGAAAAAAACAAGCACTTACTGCACCTTCCTGATTTTTCTAGCTCAGTTACTCTTTTTCACATCATTGGCTTAGTTACCTTTCGTTGAATTGTAATCTTTCGATCTAACCATTACCACTCCTATTCAGGATCTCATTCGATCTACAGTAATCGAATTCGAGACGGTGTAATTTTGAATTGGAAGCAATTTGCCCACTTTTAATTTTGTATCATTCAGGTTTCATTATTATTAAAACAATCCTTGCCTTTATTCGACCCATTCTTACAAATACATATGAAATAATTTTTACAACGTTGTAAGAATGACATCATTTTAGTGAATTTTATTCATCGATCGCCAATATTCACTATAATTAAAATCCTAGAAATCTAATGCTCATGTGTTCGATCCTTTCGGTTTCCTGCCCTTCAATACATTTTTTCGCATTAGTGCCTAATTTTCCACACAATAATTTTCACTTAAAAATAAAAATTGCCACTTGTTGGAATACATTTCGCAAATGTAATATAACTTATCATTATCATTGTATCAACTTTATTTTCTACTAACATAAACTATTCACACACATATTGACATTTACAGTGTTCTAAAAGTTATACGTTTGTGGAATATTCCATTCTTTGAACATAAATTCAAGTCTTCAAGACCGAAAAATTTAAGAAACCGTAACCTCTTTCGATTTTTTCCCCTTAATTACGTTTTTCGATCATACGGTCACTAATTAAAAAAATAATAGCAAAAAATATATAAACATATATTGCTGCACCTACGTGACACAACAGTTTAGTTGTATCAAGTGTTATCTGTAATAAATAAAAATTACGTAATTACAATATATTATTACATCCGTACAATTAAGTGTCCATCTCTTTCGAGTTTCTACCCTCAATTACACTTTTTCGCATAATTGCCCTCCAGCTAAACATTATTGACACTCGCCTCCGGTCTCTCATTCGAGCGGAGCCAATCGAGCCGAAGGCCATATAATTCGCTGCCGCCGTAGTCGGAATGCGATTTGTCCGCGCGATTTAACGTATCGTTAGAAGACACCGGCCCACTCGGTGCGATTGCATGAAACAAACATTTCTCTCTGAACGACCGGAGCGTGACGCTCGACTCTCTTTCGAACGAATCATGTTTATGGCCTGCCCGGCAAGACTGACGTTCGCCTGGAATCCTCGGCGGACGTCGAACAAAAAACTGAAATCAACATTGTATTCTCGCAAACGAGCGCCACTCGGACTTTCGCGGTCGCGGAAGTCAAAATTGAATCGCAAACGGCCGCCAACGTTCGAATACAGAGTCAGTTCGGATATGACGAAACAATAATGCTTTTCTTAAGTGAACACTTATCGACCACCGTATGATTCAATATTTCGAAACAGAGTACAATACTCCTTCGGCCCTATATCGGTCACACCGGACACAAATGTTTTCAAAACAGATTCTTAAATGAATTCAACGTTTTTTTCCAACTAAACGTATTTACAAACTAAACGTTTCCAACTAAAAACGAAACAATCCTTTCCATTGTCCGCAAAATGAGTTCGATTGTTTATGGATCTCGTTTTGACATTTTTATTGAAATTGTAGCGTACACCAATTTTGACTTATGGTCTTGGAAGCAAAAAAAGACGTAATTCTTTTGTGAAACAGAACGTAATAGAATTACGCAGTAGAAATACAGATACCTGAAAAAACATTGGAATTGTGTATCTTTTGGAATTTTGATAATAAATCTGAGTTCTTATGAGTAATCATGTTTGATTAGTTATTGATATGCAGTCGATCTCTAATTCACTGATTTGAGGATTGAGAGCACAACATTAATTTTAAAAAATTCAAGCAAAGTACTACGAGATAAGGTATCTTGAAACATTAAAAAAAAAAGTAACATAAGTAGTGTAAAAGAAACTACATTATAATGGGGTGCACCCGTTCATATCCAGTCGTTGCGCAAGATTTCGATCGAATATCACTGAATAAGTCACATAGGTATAGTACTAATCATAAAATTAATTTCATCAATGCAAAAAAAAAATTAAAAAATGAGTATTGCTACCGTCAGCAGAGTTCGATCTTTCTCTCTTGCTCAAGCGCGTAATTTGACGAATATCTAAATCTGTCACGAGTCAAAAAATCTTTACAAAATAATATCATCCGAAGAAAACAAAAAAAAATCTACAAACACACGGCTTTGCGTTCTCTCAAAGGAGAGGCAGTTTTGAGGGGTGCGTCTCAAGATTATTGCTGGACCTGTTGCGCATGCGCGTACGATCTCTAACGAAGCCTCGCAGGGAGCGGAGCGAGCGGGTATTTTTATTTTTCACTTATCCGGCAGCGTACCTGTTGCATAGGGAAAATTGGCTGGCTCCGGAGCCGGGGTCAATTGCTTTACGGCGGGGGTGGTCATCCATCCTCGATGACGGGGGTGTGAACGCTGGCACGTGCCACGTCTACGTCAACTTTCTCAATTTCGACCCTCCATCGGACCGTGCTCCGCTTAACGCGCTGTCTGATGCTCGATGCAGTCAATTTTCGATGTTGGCTGTTATGATTTGTCAAGCGGGAGTGTGCTTGGTCAGTAAAATTTTGTCAATTGATACGGTCAATTTTTGAACGTCGGCCATTATGATTTCTCGCGCGGCTGTGCTTGGTCAGTAATATTTTGTCAATTTTGAACGTTGACCATTATGATTTGCTAAGCGCGAGTGCGCTTGATCAGTAATATTTTGTCAATTAATACCGTCAATTTTGAATGTTCGTTATAGTTTGTCACAAGCGACTGCGCTTGGTCAGGAATATTTTGTCAATTGATACGGTAAATTTTAAACGTTGACACACAAAGTATTATTGCATTAATCATTACACTCTTTTTCTTGTTACTTTCCTCCGTAAATTGAATAAATTTGATTTAACAAGCTGCAATAAGTTCCTCTTTATCACAATCGCGACCAGGTCGCAGTTATTTCGCAAAAAATTGCGAGTCGAGTATTTACAGTATCAAAAAGAGAAATAAATATCTGGACAGAATAAACTAAATTGATCGGTGGACATTTTTTTCATATCACTTTGTTCCGTGAATTAAGTAAATGAATTAAAGCGAACAGTTCGTCAGCGAAAACAAGTTTTTAATTGTGAGCAAGAGCACGCGGTTATTTTTGGCGAAAATGTAAACTATATTTTCACATTATTCCGTGACAAAAACTGCGCATACACTCATGAGTTAAATGAGTTATTCCTTCCGCGTATTCTTTCGTATCATTTTACATTACAAACTGAATTAACTGAATTTAACGGGCCGTTGGCCGAAATAAGTTACTCATTGAATATATAACAAGGTTTCACTTGATTTCAAACGGAACTCCGAATCATGAACTGTTTGCGTTTACTGAAAACTGAGGTAAAACAAGTTTAACTGGGATGGAAAATAGTCGAATGTCGTTGACTGTTATTCGGACTAAGTTTAGTAACAAATATGAACTCATATTTCGTTTGACAAAATCTCGGTAGATTCTGCATGGATTTGAAAAATGTTAAAAAATGATCAACAAAAAAGAATGTTTTCAAATAATTCAAAAATTAGAACCATAAATTTATCTCACTTAAAAGGACAATGATTTAAATATAATATTTATTAAAGTTATTTTTATGAAATTTATTTAATTGAAATTTAATACATATTAAATATAAAAATTTAATTCGGATTATCCTTCTAAAATTGCATTATATTTAACATTACCAATTTTGTATCAACCGCTCAGCACAAAAAATAAATCTCAATCTACCAACTTGTAAAAAGGAACAAATTACAATTCTTCTGCAAAAACAAATCTTCCATGAAGAACAAAATGATTCTACCATCTCTTCAAAATCGAAATCCCTCATTTCCGCCTGACACAATCAAACTAAACCAACGTACGCAACCCATCCGACACCCTCACAACATCCCATAAAATCAAACAATCCCCTCACCACCCCCACCTCGTCCGAAAACAAAGCCCGCCCACGCCAAAAAGCAAACAAAATCAGCCGAACAATCCGTCACCCATCTCCCGGGGAACGAGATTACCCAAAAACTCCACCGATCCTCTCCCCCAAAAATCGAATCCACCCCTTTCCACCCCTCTCAGCTTCACCCCCGAAAAATCGAGCAAATTAAAGCCATCCACCGCAACCAACTCTTTCCCGCCCTTCGAAAGCGTCGGCCCACCGCCTTTGTGTTTACCCAGACGTCCGAAGTGACGCACTTCCGGCGCTGCGCAGAAACGTCGGCGCGCCGACCGGTCGCGGATTTAATTGTATTTAGTCGCTCGTGTAATTGGATCGGCGCGCGACAAACGAGCCGCGGGCGATCCATCGCCAGAAGAGACTGGGACGTGTGGGAGTGGGGGGCGAGCGCGAGCGCGGAAGGGGGGGGGCAGTGGAGGGGAGCGTCAAGCGGCAGCCAGCAGCGGAGTGGTGGGGGAAAGCTCCGAGCGAAATTCATTCCGCGCTGTCGTCTCATTAGCATCCGCAAATTGATTTCTAACGTTATCGCGAGCATGTAACTAATATCGCACGGAACATTGCGCGTCGATTAATAGTCGGGGATATTTTCGGCGCTCGATCTGTCGGCGGCGTGGGAACAATTTGCCGCTCAGGCGGGAGTTCGAAGTCTTTCGGGTGCCTGGCGGGCATGGAATTTGCGTCCTGCCTTCGGTCGGGTTCGAGGCGGTGGTGGTTAAGTGTTTCCGGGTGGATTACAGGTGGTTTAGGGACTGTTTTCATGCGAGTGGTACTGCGAATGGTTTTGATGAATAGTTTTTATTCATAGTATTGTGTTGTTCGTTGTTTTAGAGATTGAAGATCGGTGCAATCGTATAGTTGAGTTCACTTTATGTCAGTCTTGTACTATAGCTTATCCAACAGATATAATACTTACAGGCGGCCGTTGACTGTGGCACAAATCGTTGTTTCGTACATATAAAAAAATATATAATGTTGGGTCTTTGGCGAATTCGGTCAGTGTTTTATAATATTAACTACGATTCAATGATTTGAACTGTAAATGAATAAATTAAAGTGCTTGGTTATTAATTAATTTAATTTAACATAATATAATTTGAAAGAATAATGGTGAGTCAGATTTATATATAATAATTTTCTTTTTGTATTTTTTGTTTTATATTTATTTTCTTATTGTTCTTATTAGTCGAATCTCAATATTATACACCTATCACTGACTGTCAATAACCGATTGTTGCAACCTTATTTTACATTTTTTGAAAGTCGACTACTGAAGAAACACTGGAAACTACCATACATGACAAAGTTAGCCTTATGAATGGAGTAAACACGGCCTGAAGATGTTAACTACACTGAGTACTCTTAGTACACTGTAACTCTATACAGTTTAATTTACAATACGTATTTCTGTGTAAAATTTATTTACGTATTTTATATCGTGAATGACAGCAGATTTTGCAACCCAACATGAAAATCAAGATATTCATTTACTTTTAAGACGTGTTGCAACATTAATGCATTATATAAAGAATTCATTTCTTATCTCACTGTGAAGATATTTTCAATTCGGATTTTATTTGAAAATTAGTACGTTTCTCTCCATTTTCTAATAATACGACTATGTATTACGAAATTTGAATAAGCCTTACAGCATTACACAGCAAATATTTCTGTATGAAAAAATATACTTAAGTATTTCAATACAATAGGCAGATTCACTTAAAGTACTGTATCGGACTAATCAGATATAAAAGTAAATCAGCATATTTGAAATAAGAAATTCAGTCTATTCCCGACCACCCCTATTACATTCCCTCCACACCCTCCACTCTTAACCTGCCAACAACCCGCTCGAAAAGCCTACCCTAAACCATTTCCCCCCAAAAGTCCCACAATACATTACAACCCCCTCCACATCCCTCATCATCCCCTGCACTCCTAAAAAGCGAACCGAACCTCCATCAGCAACGCCTCCAATCTTCCTCTTCATCATCCCCGACCATTATCACTACGCTCCTCCGACGCTTCCCGCGTAACGTATCGAACGTTACACTCTATTACAACGGGTTGTAAGCCGGCACTCCGGAAAACAGTCCATCGATTCCGTCGGAATCAAGCGATCCATATCACGGCCGACACACAACAAGCCGAGGGACGAAGCCGAGGAAAGATCGCGTGGCGAATAAAATTGGCCGAGAACAAAGGGGGTTGGGGGGTTGGGGGTGGAGGGGGATGAAAAAGGATAGAGAGAGGGCGGACGCCGAAAATTCGACGAAATTGTTCTACGGCAGGCTCTCTACGTCAGTGGGTCGGAAATAGCGGGAATACCAATGTGCAAAGCAGCCGCGAAGAGGGGTGGGGGTGGAGCAGGGGGTGGCATTCGGGACACGTAGGATGTCAGGCAATACTTTCCTGCTGACGAAACGAAGAATTTGGCCGGTTTCGAGACGTCGCTTGCCAGCTTCGTTCCTGTCCTTTGATGACGGTGTCTTCTTGTAATCGGTCACCTGTGGATGGTCTTTTTGTCGATTTGCAATCGATTGGCATTGTAATTTCAGGGTTGGATCGGAATGACTTTTGAAGATGGCAGTCGTTTGTGCTAACTCGGTTGTGTAGTAGTTTGATTAATTCTATGAATATGAAGTAATTGGTTGGTTGAACAGACTTAATGTTTTATAAATATTGTAAAATTGAATGGTTATTGATCGTCAGTGTAGATGTATAATATTAAGTTTTCGACGTATTCGTTCCTGTCCTTTGATGACGGTGTCTTCTTGTAATCGGTCACCTGTGGATGGTCTTTTTGTCGATTTGCAATCGATTGGCATTGTAATTTGGGGGTTGGGTCGGAATGACTTTTGAAGATGGAAGTCGTTTGTGCTGACTCGGTTATGTAGTAGTTTGATTAATTCTATGAAGATGAAGTAATTGGTTGGTTGAACAGACTTAATGTTTTATAAATATTGTAAAATTGAATGGTTATTGATCGTCAGTGTAGATGTATAATATTAAGTTTTCGACGTATTCGTTCCTGTCCTTTGATGACGGTGTCTTCTTGTAATCGGTCACCTGTGGATGGTCTTTTTGTCGATTTGCAATCGATTGGCATTGTAATTTGAGGGTTGGGTCGGAATGACTTTTGAAGATGGCAGTCGTTTGTGCTGACTTGGTTGTGTAGTAGTTTGATTAATTCTATGAATATGAAGTAATTGGTTGGTTGAACAGACTTAATGTTTTATAAATATTGTAAAATTGAATGGTTATTGATCGTCAGTGTAGATGTATAATATTAAGTTTTCTGCGTATTCGTTCTTGTCCTTTGATGACGGTGTCTTCTTGTAATCGGTCACCTGTGGATGGTCTTTTTGTCGATTTGCAATCGATTGGCATTGTAATTTGAGGGTTGGGTCGGAATGACTTTTGAAGATGGCAGTCCTTTGTGTTGACTTGGTTGTGTGGTAGTTTGTTAATTCTATGAAGATGAAGATGAAGTAATTGGTTCGTTGAACAGACTTAATGTTTAATAAATAGCATTGATAATTAATAATACAGCGTAGTTTGTGGTGTGTGTCAGACCAGGGCAAGGATGATGGTTAACGATACGATTTTTTTGCAGAAGTCTTCCGAAGATTTCCTGGACGCACAAAAAAAGGGCAAGGACGATGGAAACTTTTCTTTATGTTTCGATCACTGTATTTGATCCTTTTCAAATTATTCTGTTACATGAAACGTATTATATGAATTGGAAAGTACTTACGTCTTTGTGGGTTCTGATTAATGTGATATTACTTATAGTGAAGGATTGTATGTATGGAAATTTATATTGATAGTTATTTAACAAGTTTAATAAATTTGGCACAGGCCACAAACTACGCTGCGTTATAATACGAAGACCGAAGTCACCTTCATTAATAATTATTGTTTACATTTTGTTTAGGTTAAGGTAAACGTAAAAAAGTGTATTTGTGGCGTCAAGCGATACTTAACGAATTTTTGCGAAATTAGCCAGACATGGCATTTCAGTTCGGTTTTTGTCCTTTGATGATAGTGTCCAAATTTAATGGGTCACCTGTGGAATTCTCTTGATGGTTTGCTATTAAACAGGCATTGTATCTCTTGCTCCTTTATTGTTTCTGCGTCTTAGAAATGGACAGCATTAAATCATAAACAACTGAAATATGTCTGATATAATTGGGATATGATGTAGCAGATTTATATATTTTCGCAAGAAATACTATTCTAGTCTCTTGACATTAATGAAGTAATTAAGCAATCAAGTGCGATTCTAGCGCTATGACCACAGCTGCTTATATATAATAATATTCATATTGTGTAATGTATTCATAAAAGTTGATTTAATCTGACGAAAACCTGCTTCTTGTCATATGTTAATCACATTCAATAATAATTTACTTGTGAATGCATTTTTTCATCGCTTGGTACTAATTCACTTTTACAATCTGCTTTACAAGCCGCTGGATTCATTTTATTAATGTGCCGTTCATCATTTTTTAATTGTAGAAGTAGAAAATATTTGATTATAAGCAGTTGCAAAATGTAAGACGTAAAACTCTTCCAATTCAAACCTTCATCAATCTTTCATTTTCTATTTCATACTATTACACTATAATCCATCGTCTGTTGATCTACTCTCTAATTGCCTAACATTAACGAAGTAAATCGGTTTTTAAACTTAAGTTTATTATTCGACAAATATTATCATATTCCATCACAAAAGCAAGCACTTTCTTTTACAATTTCATACTATCATATTATAATCCATCACCTGTTGATCTATTTTCTGACAGTCTAACATTAACCAAATATAGTGGTAATAAAAATAAGCTGATTATTCAACAAATATTATCACATTTCAACACTAACTCAACTTTACCACCTCGGAAGCTACCATAAATAAAATAAACAACATTCCTCTTCAACAAACAGTACTCTATTACGCAAAATATGAAAAAACCATTATTAAACCATCACATCGTTAAGGTTTTATAGAGAGTAACGAAGCGGACACAAGACGACTCCTCCCCTTTAACAATCCACTCGAATCGTAAAACAGGATATCTCTTCGTTCCTACACAGCCGCAAAATTCCTAATATCGAAATAGTTTCCGGCGGCGGTGCTATGCACATATTTAATTGCGCAGCAGCCCGGACACGTCGGCGAATTAAAAGCTATCGTCGGACTTTTCGGGGGAAAGACAAACGGGAAGTTTTGATCGCAAAACCGATCGTCGATCAAAGTCGGCCGGAACTTTGGCCAAACAGTATTAATTAACGAGCGACCGCGGTATCCTCCTGTCCGCCGAGATCTCATTATTCATCCTGCCGTTTTTCCAACCCTCGACGAGGCTACTTTCCCTTGCCATCCCTTACCGTCACTTCCTGATAGACATTTTAGGCTCCCAAGTCGATTTCTTGACGAAACGGAAGTGCCTAGTCTGGATTGTAAGCGCAAAAATGTGAAATTTTTCTATATGTAAAAGTGAATGTGGACTTGTATGGTCTAAATTGTTAATCAAACGATTCAGATTACAGAAATATAAAGTACATAAGGGGATTGTACCATAAAAGAATATGGGTTAAAGGAAGAAACTTGGTTTGAAAATGCGATACCTGCAAATTTAACTGGGCAAAAGATATGACGGAAAAATTGTACGAATAAATGGAAATTTTTGAGGATAAAGGCGTTATTTAGGATCACTCTATAAAAGATTAATATAATATGTATTAATCTCGTCCTATAAATATAATAATAATATAAATATAATGTATATAAATATCGTCCTAAATAACGCCTTTAGCCCCAAAAATTTATATGTTTGATTAAAGAAGGCTCACTAAAATTAAATTTATATTGTAATGCGAATTTTGTGTTGGCTATATCTAAAGCTAAAAATTAATGCCAGGGATGGTTTGAAGATTTAGCTGTTACATTCTAAGAGAATAAGAAACAATTCTTTTATTAATTCATACTTAATTGATTTTAACTGCCGTATTTCTGTCGCTTATCGCTTATCTCTCAAAGTCAATTCTTTCCTTCCTGATAAGCAGAGGAGATTTCTAAGTTTATTCCTAAAAAAAATATGTAATTGTGCTCCGAATATTCAGGTTGTACATCTTAAGATAATATGAAATAATTTCTTTATTTATTTACTTAATTAATTTTAACCGGCCGTGTCTCCATTTGTTATTTGTTAAGGACAATACTTTTCCTTCCTGATAGGCAGATGAGGCTTGTAAGTTGATTTTCCACTCTCGTTGGACTAGCTTTCCTTCCCATCGGTGTCTTCCTGATAGACAATCGAGGCTTATAAACCAATTTCTGCACAAAACCCGGCTCCAGTGTAGGTATAGATTCTGCAGTAAAGAGTATGTGATACAATTTTAATAATGTACGCATATGTTCACAGAGCTGAATGAGATTTTATAATGGTATTGCAGCTTCCGTAAAATTCTTAAAATACTGACTCAGAATTGTCATAAAGAGTCAATGCAGAGGATTTGAAGTCACGAAGCAACGTTTTTTTTTTCGATCTCTTATCCTGTCTTTTTAAAGCGGAACATGACCTTGGCGTAACACTTAATATCTTCATAATTGAAGATAATAAATCGAAAATTGAAATTTCATTAAGTAAATTGTAAAATAAATAAAGAACTGCGGAGTTTTCAACAAACTACGTACGTTCAATCTGAACATTCTAAAGAACAAGACCAATACAAAAATGAAACTTTAATATACATGCATTCGATCAAAATTTGTTTGTAATCAGAGCTACAAAGAACAGAAGCATCTTCAAACAATTAATTACAAATTACTCAAACTTATCATTTAAACATCTTAACGGTAACACTATGACTACCCGCTGCAAATAAATTTTCACATTTTTACCAAACTAACAATCTTTAGTTTAAACTTACGGTGGTATACCGGCAGTGAAAACGACTCGCGGTAAGAAGTGAGCAGAGAAAAAGATGAACAACTCCGAGCGTGTTCCGTAAGATATCGATGCAATAGAGCGGAATAAGACCTGGGCCCGCACCGGCTGGAAAGCTTTCCCGTCGTTGAACAGTAGTACATTCCCCCCACTCCCCCCCCCCCTCCACCCCTGCCCGCCCCTGTCCCGGGAAACTCAAGTACAGATGAGCATCCAAGTTAAGAATCACTCACGTCGCGCGCAGTCGGTCGCTCGGTCGACGGTTGAGCGTAATAAATATCAGTCGCTTCCATCCTCCGCCAGGGCAGCCAACCTAACCTACATTCCTCCATTTCCCGCGGACTGCGCCATCTCGCGGCATTTTTCCCGCCACCCAGCATTGCAAAGAGGAAATATTGTTTCGTGGCATTTTTCAGCTTGTAATCTCATTCTTCTCCCCCCCCCCCCCCTTCGTATAATAATCCAGTCTAATATTTATATTTAAATAAAATAATATAATATTTAATAATGTAATCTACTTGAATATAATACTAATTTAATTGTAGTAGTTATTTACCACATGTGTCAATTTGCTTAAGGAGATGAGTGATGAGAAATATTTAAACAATGGATTTTCTTTTAAAAATTGTGTTATTAATTATGTAGTAAAGAAAGTTATGGGGTCTTCCCACCAAAGTGTGATAGGACAATAAATATTACGTTATCGTCAGATTCATCACGTTGACTGTAATATACGTAATAAAGAATATTATGTGTTAACCTAATGTTACTTGAATAATATTATGTACAATACTTAGCGATATCTATTTTATTTTATCTTAGTGCTACTTATATAGTCATAATCATTACATATAAACAAATTTACTATTTATACATTGTTATTGTTAATAAAATTATATGTAAAAATTAATTAATTATTCATTTATATATGCATATATATATATAGTTACAGGATATTAATGCTGTAAGAATAATATTTTATCTTGAGCGAAACATCTCTTGAGAATTTTTGAGAGCGACGATGGCTAGCATGCGGTCAGAATTTATAATAACGGCGCACTTTCGCGCGAGGATTGAAATGCGCGGTTCTTTTTTGAGGAACGTCTCGAGGTGAGTTACAGGTACACTGCTGGCGAATGTCGTGTGAAATGTGTGTTTCCGGCCTGGCTTCCTGTCGCCGACAGATTTCTGGTACACTTAGGGCGATTCCGTAAAATAGAAATACGGTCAGCTAAAATTCGTTATATAAGTAAGTAAACAAATTGCTTCATATTCTCTGAGAACGTAAAACCTAAACCTTCTAACTAGCCTCTGTTTTATCAAGAACAAATTTTTCGGTAGAAGCAGTCTTTACTGCCTTTAATTATACGAAAATGTATTCTTCGTGTTTACTTTAGTATTCTGTTTTAATGAAATTGATTGCTACTGATTAGTTATATAATTTAAAGGGAGAATATTGCATGTAGTGTTGAGGTCAGACGTTTTAGAGTAAATGATCATTTTGAACGTTAAGGATTACATACATTACATGTTTATGTTAATAATCTAACTTACTACTAGTTACTAATTGAAGTAACAAGTATAGACAATGATATACTTTTTTTTCAAACTAATGCTGAGACTGAAATCCTGAAGGTTCTTCGATGGATCAATATCGAATTTCGATATGTAGTATGAGTAAAAATATCAGAAATATTCTTTAACATTCGTTGACACATATTACCCTTGTACGCAAAGATGTCAATTTACACGTCCATTAACTTCGGAACACAATACACGTTTCAAAACTGTTCGAACGATGAATATCGTTGATTAATCCAAAAATAAACGATCGCCCGCGGAAATATCTGAACATCTCCATCGAATTAGACGTCTCAAATTATCATTTACCCAAATCACAAAATCTAACAACGTGACGGGTCAAAGTTTTCAACCTTAATTAATTCAAAAATAAAGATTCGTATTTGAAATCGTTATTCCACATTTTTAGAATTGGTGGCTCTCTTTACACTTTTTATATTGCGCAGGAAATATTTCGAAAAGAGATCAATCTGCAAATAAATGTACATACGCGGAAATATCTGAGCATCTCCATCAAATTAGAGGTCTCAAATGATCATTTACGCAAATCACAAAATCAAATTAACGTTTACAAAAATGATGATTCGCAATTCAGAATGGTTATTCGCCATTTTTAGTTTTGGTGGCTCTATTTACACATTTTAAATGGCGCATGAAATATTTCGGAAAGAGATCGATCTGAAAATAAATGTACATACGCGGAAATGTCAGTGGCTGTCGCATAAATTCGAAGACAGTCCGTATTTTGCCGTGCTGGAACTCATCGCCGTCGATCATCTGATTTATTGAAAACAATGAGAGCTATAGCGGCGGAAGTATCGATACACTGAACAAGCATGCGCCGCCCGCAACGTCGTCAAATTAACAATGTAGGAGAACGTTCCGTTATCTGCTGTGCCAGCTAAGCGGATTGACAGTCGCTGCAAACAGCGCCAATGTTTTATTCGATGCATCGCGATCAAAAGTCACGGAACGTTCTGCACGCACCGATCTTTGCTTCTCGAATCGACGAAGCATAGGTTTTTCTCCTACTTTCTTCTAAACTTATTGTTTGTGCAACATGGCGCCAGCAGCAGTGTTTCAGGAGAAAAGTTTATTAAAAACTAAAATTCTCTTTAATTTCTGCCGATTTTATTTTATTATCTTATGCATCATGATAAAGAGTCGAGAAACTCCGCGTTCCAATCTTTAATTTTTGAATCGACGAAGCATAGGCATATCAGCTAATTTTTTGTGTAGCATAACGTCAATACGAATGTTTTAGGACAAAAATCCAATGAGAAATTTAGGTTGTCATAATTTTTTGTTGATTTAATTTTATTATTTGTTGCGTCATGATCAAGAGTCATAAACATGCACGCTCTTCTAATAAACAAAGTATAGGTATACCTTCGCCTACATTCTTCTCAACTTCCTTTTGTATGTAACATATCATTAGTAACAGTGTTGTGGAAGAAAAATGAAACAAAACTACATTTCTGATTATTTTCTTGTATTTTACCAGCCTCTGTTGAATTCTAGTTATTTTTATTTAATCGGTTCTGAGCAATGTCACAGAATCCGAAACGGCAAAAAATCCATTCAAATACAAATATGCACTGCTTTCTTTTACTTTCATTGA
This sequence comes from Anoplius nigerrimus, assembly GCA_914767735.1. NCBI lineage: Eukaryota > Metazoa > Arthropoda > Insecta > Hymenoptera > Pompilidae > Anoplius > Anoplius nigerrimus. Next base: position 14,038,064 of record OU612081.1, read on the forward strand.
CTATTCAGTATGGTCACAAACTTAGATCGTGTATCATAATTATTTTCCATAGTCTGTGTTTTATATCCAAATATCACAAAGTGTTTTAGGTGAAAAATTTTATTCCACATTTCAGAACGAAGAAAGTGTACAAAACAATTTATCCCTTATTCATTCAATCCTCTCTCTGACGTTCATTTTTTCTTTGCCACACGGACCAATTATTTTGAGTCATGCAAGTCCATATTAAAAAAAAATATATATCACATAAATAAATAATTTACATTACGTTAATCATAAATTATTTGATATTTAATTTTTGTTTAGATATATGTTATTACTTTTTTAACGACACCACAATATCTTGTATTGAAAAAGAATTTCACTAAAACCACAAAATTGAATGACACCAAACAATAAACCACCCCTTTTATCATTTAGCTTCTCAACACGACATCCACTTTCATTTCTCCCAAAAATCACAACCTCCAAAACAAAGATCACCATTCCCACAGCAAAGAAACTGATCATCCCAACTAATCCTTCCACCTAATTCCCTTCTACACTCAATTTCGCACATCACCGCCATTCCGCTCGTCTCACAACAATTCTCCACCATCCTTCATCCGACTCCCGATCGGAAGTCACGAAGAGTGCCGCGCTCGGAATCTGATTCGGTGCTTTTTTGACAAAAGGTACACCCAGAGAGCGCCCTATCCTCCCTTTTCCATGATTCGCAGCTATCCACTCCTTATTCTCCTCGTTCGTCTCTTGATTCCATGCTTCGTCGATTCCGCCCTCTCGCGACGTTCTCACACGATCGCCAACCCTTCCCCACCCTTCCGCACTTCCACCCCCTACCCCAACTTTGGCGCGTGTAAGCCACTGGGATATTTGGTCGTTACACCCCGGAGTCGCCTCATGAATTTCACATCAGCGCGACGAGCTATTATCAAATTCCGATAGACAATTGGGGCCGAGGAGTGACGGGGTGGGTGTGAGGGGATGAAGAGGGGCGCAGGGGAGGGTACGGCTGGCGTTCGGAAACGTGCCGCCAGGATGTGTCCAGGATCACGGCGCCGGGATAAGGACAGTGTCATGGGCTGATGACTGTAGACGTTCGGTTTGAGATAAGACGTTTTTGAGCGTTAAATGGAAATGCTGTTTATTTTTGTGCGGGTGGATTGTAGAAAGATCGGATTTTATGAGTTGGTAAGTAAAATTGAAAGAAGTACTGAGATACGACTAGAATAAGGATAGTGTCATGGGCTGATGATAGTAGACGATTTTGAGTGTTAAATGAAACTGGTGTTTATTTTTGTTCAGGTGGACTTTGCAAATAACAGATTTTATGGGTGGATGAGGAAAATTGAAAAAATGTGCTGAGATATGACCAGGATCAGGATGTCAGGATGAGGACAGTACGATAGGTTACTAAAGATAAGTTTTATAGTGATAATATATTTTTGCGTGTAAAATTGGAGGGTATTTATTATTGTTCAGGTGGACACTACGAATAACAAATTTGATGAGCAAAATTGAAAAAGTGGCGAAATACGACTAGGTTTATGATCTCATTGGTAAGGTGGTAAGAACAATGTGATAGTTTGATGATTGTAGATTGTGTTTGAGATTACGATTTTGCGCGTTAATTGAACATTGGCAAGATCAGGACTAGGCCAGAGTATAAAATGATTTAATACTTATTTTAAAAAATCACATACTCGTATGTTAAATGAACGATCTTACTTGTTTCAATGGATTCCGGGAAGGAAACGGGCGAATTGTTCACAATAGATCAGGATTTGAAATGTATGTCTAAGATAATCGATAACATTTCGGAGAAGTGCTACCTGGGTGTGTTTAAAATATTGACATTAGGATTTGACACTTATGTTGGCTGTTGACTTTACGAAACTACGCATTAGAGTGAACGTTCAACATGTGCTACATATTTATCTATGTATCCGAAGTACAAAAGAAACTGTTCAATTACACTTTTACATGTTTGATACCGATAAACATTCCTGTAACATTTATTACTGTCCCTATTCAATACAGCAAAATAATCACAAGATATATCATACACTTACACTGTTTAAAACATTGTCCACAGAATTCCATTATCAACCAGACCTAACCCAGTAATAAGTACATACTTACCATCGCACTAAATAACCAGAATTTTACAACAAACCAACACTTTCCTACACTCCAAAAAATATACAAAATATATAAGATACAACCACAACTCAACTGAACAACCCTACCAACTGTCAAACCTTAACATTGACATAACCTGAGCACAACAATAATGCAAGCGACTCATCACTTTTGACCGTGCCCAGAAAAGATATCGCTGCTCCAGAAATAATGTTTATGGTGGGACATAAGTATCGAATCGATAATCGATGGTACCCAGATCCGGTTGGAAAGATGTTGGCCTCGGTGGCGATGTGCTTAATCGCTCGTATCGCTGGATCTATAGCCTTGAAGCATCGCGGACGAGCAGATCTATGGATGTATAAATCTACGGTACAAGTTTGCGCAACGTTCCCTGTTCGGGGAGTGGAGACTTGGGAAGTACAGGTATTGGCTTATGTAGACCGTGCAATTTGGTGACTGTGCCGAACGGTGTAAACGCCGGTCTACAGGATGTGTAGATCCTCGCATTTACATCACTCAGACAAAGATCTCTGGACTGCGCATCCGGTTCCAGAAACTGGGCCATGTGTGGACTCTATACTGGACATTCTGATATATGTCGTTTCGAATGTATTGATACTGCTGTTTAGAATGTTTTTCAAATCTTCGATTGAGGATACTTATTGTAAGATTGCCATACTGTGTGAGAATTTTGTATTTTATTGAAGGGGGCATGTAATGTTTTTCAGGTTTGACATTTGTCACGTTTATGTGTTTCAGTAGAGATCATTGGACTGCGCATCCAGTTGCCGAATCTGGGCCATGTGTGGTTTCTATACTGAACATTCTGATATATGACGTTTGGAATGTATTGATACTGCTGTTTAGAATGTTTATCAAATCTTTGATTGAGGATATTTATTGGGATATATGAGTATTTGTGTGGTTTCTATACTGAACATTCTGATGTATGACGTTTGGAATGTATTGATACTGCTGTTTAGAATGTTTATCAAATCTTTGATTGAGGATATTTATTGGGATATATGAGTATTTGTGGGTTCGGGTTTGACAGTTTTCACGTTTATGTATTGCAGCAAAGTTCACTGGATTGTGCATGCAGTTGCAGAAACTGGGTCATGTGTAGTTTCTATATTAGACATTCTGATATATGATATTTGGAATGTATTGGTACTGGTGTCTGAAATGTTCGAAAATCTTAGATTAAGGATACTTATTGTAAGTTATAAGTATTTATTGGTTTAAGTTTGATATTTTTAACGTTTATGTCATTAAGCAAAGGTCTAAGATGAGCAATTTCTGTGTTGGGCATTCTAACATACGATTTTAGGCATGTATAAACTGCATTTAATATCCAGAATATTTATTAATTCCTTCAGCTATTAATAACTTTTTTGTGTGACGCTATTAAAAAAATAACTTATTATACATTTTGTATTTTTCTATATGACAAATTTATTCTTTTTGCAACCGTTATGTCTATGTTAATTTTTGATGTTTATATGTTTCACTATTGAACGGCGGATATTTCTACAGTTGCAGTGCGAGTATCAGGAGTTGACATGTATCAGATACGTTCTGATGTATATAGACATATAGAATGTACGTACTTTCATCGTACGATTTCAAACATTCTGCAAGACAGACATCGTATTGCGAGAAAGAAACAGTCGACATTGAGATATCAAACACACAACATCCGGTAAAGAAGAAGCAACAACTAAAAGGATTCGATTCCATTCCTAAAACAATTGTAGGTATACATTATATAATACTTTCACTGGGACCAACTAATATTTTCCGGACATTTTTAACATTTAATCTTTGCATAACCTTCTCTTTTTGTTTTAAAGCAGTTCAAACTAAACTCAAACATTTACACAATGTTGAAATGTTACAAAGTATTATAGCTTTTATTTGTAGATAAAAATGTTAATATAAATATATAACAAGGTAATTGTCTAATGAAGTTTACGTTGACTACACCCCTTAAAATTCTTCGCATAGAAACAGTTGAAGTCACACTACTGCTTACTATGATAAATTCAAGGTCATCCGACAAAAACCTGTTTATTTTCGCATTAACCCACAAGACAATTATCGCGCTGACTGTTTTTGAAGCAAGCAAAAACTTTATGAACAGCGCGGACATCGATTCACAAAATCGTAATATAAATTCAAATTACAGGCAATACGCCATGCATTTTCAGCACTGATACTTTATGCAAAATTATAATATAAATTCGTATCACGCTCGATTCGTCGAGCATTCGCGAACGAAATATTTTATGAAGCCGCAATGCATACATTGTTTTATTAGTCTGATGAAAAAGTTGGTTAAACAACAACTTTTACAAAAACTCGTCAATTAAGTTCCATAATATATTTGAATCTCATACACCTTGTAGGATCTGTTTCAAATCTACTCAACCCACCAGATACATTTTCTTCAATATTGCAAAACACGTATTGACACCAACAATGACGTCATCATTCATCAGAAAGTCTCAACCGTATCAAATTTAATTAAATTATTACTTTAAGTGAATACATTCATTCTTATTATTACATAAGAATTAACACTCGACATTTGAAAAACAATAACAATCTCTATATTTTTGGCTGCTTTATCGAATTTTGAACCCGAACATAACATTACAAAATGCGTTAAAAGGCAAACTGACAACACTTACCGAATTTATCGAATGACCTTCAGAATTGTCCTCGCATATCCGGCTTTAAACATTCGAACAAACCGGAAGTCGAATAGAGCGAGTGCGGAAGGAAGCGTTTTGCAGAGAATACATTATTTATCGAACTGGCTAACCTCTTCGGCACAGTGTGTCGATCGATCATCGATTATCTTACCCCGCTCGAATGTGAGCAACGTTTGTGAACGTTAAACTTCTTCAGTCGGATCTCGAAAGTGGGATGGTATCGATTCCCGACGTACGTCACGCGAAATATATGAGAATGACGACCCGCGGATTTGCCATCGTAAATTCCGGGTTGCCGATAGAGGAGTTTGCAATTTAAAGTTCGACACTGGGTAGGGAGGTCGGTTTTTAAATTTCGAACGTCGATGTTTCCGATGCCGCCGTGATCGACTTGGGATTACAACTTTGTTTCGGGGTTGAAAAGCTGATTATGGTGGGGGAGTGATTTGTGGGGTGAATTTTTGGTAAGAGCTGTGCGATAATGATTGGGAAATACAGATGTTTGTATCGACTTGATTGCATTGCAGAAACTATGTTAAAGGTCACAGTTCAATTATAGGGCAGTTGCAGTATCAATGTTGCATCTGTTGATTCTAAAGTATATGGACCGTTTATTCTGAAAGTGTAAATCCATATTTTAAAAAAATGAGATATCATATAATTTATGATTAACGTGGTGTAAAGGGTTTATTTATGTGGTATTTAATTTTGTTTTTAAATGGACTTATACCACTTTCAATGCTCATTTTTCTCAATATGACATTCAATCTTCAATCGCCTGAAATATATACAAATAATACGATCACAATCAAGAAAACCTGTGTTTCACAATACACAAACTCCAAACTAAGTTAAAACCACGGAATAACGATAAAAAATTCATTCATGCCGCATTGTTGCTAACCCAAGCAAATACCGCACGAACTTATACACCAACCCAATACGTAATCTTTTATAAACCGAGCTTGCCGGTCAAATAAAGTTGTCGCGAATCAATGTGACTCAAGAACTTCTTACCTCTTCTACCCCCCCCCCCCGCCCCCTCCTCTCTATCCCTACCAGTAGTTTCGAATGCTCGAAGACACGCTTTGTCGTGCACGCAGATCGTGCAATTACGTAAACCGTTTGCGCGCAGTTCGGGAGTGTTCGACTTCGAGAGTAATAAAGTGTTTCGTGCGAGGATAAAATGGCGGATGCGTGCTGTTATGCCGTAAGTGAGGAATCTCGGTTATTTTTAGATTTCTTCTAACTCTTAGTCCAGTTAGTTACTTGACAGAATCCTCTCAAGAAGGATTCTGTCACATTTTGGTAGGAATATCGCATAGCGTTGGTGGACACGTTTTATAAGAAGCATTACCTTTGAAGGTGGAAATTTAGGTTTTCTCACACGAGTTTGTCAAATATTTTGCTTGATAATTGGATTTTTTCAATGACATCGGTAATTGTAGGCACATATATGGGCCGTTTGTTTTGAAAATAGTGTAAGACCATATTTGAGAAAAATGGGATACCATATAATTTATGATTAACGTGGTGTGAAAGATTTATTTATATGATATTTAATTTTTATTAAATGGACTTACAATTACAAAATAAAACAAGTATCACTATAAATGATATCCAGTGTCTAATCTTGGATTAACGTATCTAAATACCTTCTACATATAATACAATGGAACAATAAGAATTAACATAAATGTATGTGCAAAAGGAAAAGAAAAAATTTGCGTCAATCGTAAGAATTAGGGTAGCTTGCAATTGGACCTTGACAAAAGTGTAGATGGATTTATTATGCAAGTTTTGAAGAAAAGAAGAAAACGTGTAAATGGAAAATACTCGAGAATTACGTTAATGTGGTGGAATATGAAGAAATAGATTACGATGAAATGTGGAGGAAATTAAAGGTAGTGTATATCGTGCGTTTCCCGTAATACGTTGTTACTTACTGTATAATGAAATGTATGTAATGGAATAACTGTATAATGCATACCAAATTCAGGATACGAACTTTAATGTGAAAATTATTTATGCCGTAGTTTATTATTTATATATCGAATTTGAGGCGACTAGAGCCGTTAGAAGTGCAAAAAGTTCGCCGATCATAATACATTCAGGAATTGCACCCCTGTGAGGTGTGCACCCTCATGTTGGTAACTGTGGGTTTAGGAAATGTGTTGAGACGATGTCGGCGGAGTAAATGTTCTGGAGCTTAGCATGTTTTATTTATAAGTATCTGAGCATGCGGTAGATGTAACCAACCGGAAAATGACTCCTTATGTGAAAGCAATGATGAATGAACATTGGAACATTATGATCTACCATTGTTTTAAGTGGTCGAAAAATGTAGGTACTGGTAAGGTACCGATTTTTCAACGGAAATTTTCTAGAAGATAAGCTTCGAAAGAAAATGTTACTTTACATTTATTTTTTTATCTTCCATAAGGAATCGATTATTGGCTTTGATTGATAAGTATTATAGATATATCTAAAATGAGTGGAGAGAATAAATGTCTTTATAGGTAATTGTTCTAAATCATGTTTCTCGGTAAATAATCATTGATAAAATAAAACTTGTTCCCGAAACAACAATTCTTTTCACCAGCATGGTAAGTACATTACATGTGTCGAAACATTATCTGTACATTTTGCATCGTCATGTATACTAATTACGGAAAATAAAAATTCTAATACATTCTCAAATCATATAAGTACCCAGAAAATATAAAATTCATATTTCACATTTTGTCCGAATACATGATCAACTGCTTAACTTTCTGCATCGTTATGTATACCAATTGCAGCAAAGATAATTCTAATATATTTTCAAATCATATACCCAGAAAATAAAAATTTTATATTCTGTCCTAATACACTATCTATCCCCCCCCCCCCACCTCCTCATCACTTTCTCACAGCAGCCCTCATATCGAGAACATAACGTGTGTCAAGCGCCTTAGATAGTGTTTTGTATTATTATATAATTTCTAGCAATTCTAATAGGAGACACTCAATTTCAATATATTCTCACCCGATACTCTCTGGAAATTAAGAATTCATTTTTCATATTTTGCCCCAATACATTTTCTCAGAGCAGCCCTCATATCAAGATCGAAACATGAATCTAACACCTCAACATTCTGCATTGTCATGTATACCAATTACAGAAAATAAAAAATTTATATTTCATATTCTGTCCAAATACACTATCTACTCCCACCCCCCCTCACTTTTTTCACAGCAGTTCTCATATCAAAAACATAACACAGATCTAACAATTCAGATAGTATTTTGTATTATCATTTCTACCAATTCTAAAAGAAGATACTCAATTTTAATATCTAACATGTTAGGGATTAACAATATAAGTCAAAAAGTACCATTTTGCAGGAGCGACGTTTTAACATTTTAAAATAATATAATATCAAGCCGAAGAGTATATATTTATGTTTACAGTAACTCAAACTTTTCTAATAGCTTTAACTATCACTGAAATGTTACCAATGAGCATAATCTGCTTTTTTTTTAAATTTAGTTGACTTGTACTATTTGAACTGTTATTATTTTAAACTTATACTCTTAATACCTAACATCATAGATATATTCTTAACCGATATTGGCAGGAAAAAAAGAATTCATATTTCATACTTCACCCCAACACACCTTCTCCGATCAGCCTTCATATCAAGATCTAAACACGAATCTAACACCTCAGCATTCTGCATCGTCACCGAGCGTCGAGCGGCGTCGCGTGGCGAAGTATTAAGATTCGTCGGCCATATTTCATCGCGCACGTAATACCAACTCTCTGTCAGTCGTGCGACAGCGACTTCGGGGCGGAAACTGGCCGCACTCGGCACGGATCGCGGACAATTTTCGAGCGTCGCGACGCCCGGCGCGATATTTCCTTGGCTATCGTCCGGCGATCGTCGATATTTCACGTCGCGGAAAGCCGCCAATTAATTTCTCACCGCCTCCCGGCCGAGTCCGCGAGCCGGCTCGTTTATCGTCTTGAGTAAATTTTTCAAACGCGCCGATCTCGACAACGTTTTCGCGAGCATTAACGGCCTCCGGCAACTTCCGGCGTACGAGGAAACGCGAGCGTTTGATGGCTTCACATTATCAGGAGTTTTAGGAGTGTGAGAAAGAGAATGTGAGTCAATTAAAAAAGTTCGGGAGAATGAATTTTTTGTTGGTGTTGACTTTGAGATTATGTACGGTTGACATGTCATAGAAACATGTATGAAGTAGATGCGGATAAGTGAGAGATATTTGTATTAAGATGTGTTGTTAGTGTTGGGGTTGGCATTTGGTCGTAAACTTTTTCATAGTGTTTCGTTTAAATCCTGATTTCTCACGAGACTGTCATTGTCTTTTGCTATTGAAATTTTCTTCCTGTTTATATTTTAACTTACCTGTGCTTGTTTAACACATTGAAATGGTACAATATAAGTACCATTTTTTTTCATTTTTCACCGTTACCTTTTATCATTTGGCTGATATGCTTATACTTCTAAATTATGATTTAGGAACTATTATACAATCATTATATTGCTTATACTACAAATCTGCTACAATCGAAAGTTTGTATTTGCATGAATGTAAAATCGCACGTCCACATTATCGCACAAGTGTTAATACTTGCATTGGCAAATCTTATCTGCTCTACGTATACCAGACTACATTTGCTGTTTAATTCCATCTATAAACTCTGAGAAGCATTGTTGCAAGCCACTGCAATATGATGTCCGACACGATCCTTATCCTTCCCCACTGCATTTTATGATATTCCACCAATTACGATAGCAACTTTCGTCCGCCGCTATCTCACCCGACGGTTCCCTTTCATTTCTTAACGCCCCATATACAGTCCACTAACATTTTGTAAATTAGCATAAATATATAAATTTTTCTCTATCTCTTTTATTACTGTAAAATCATTACGCCATTTATATGTTACCCTTACCCCAATTAGGCAATTAAAAATTTCCATTGCACTTAACTATATGGATATCACCCTGTTGCTAATTTACCATACATACCCCTTTGCCATGGTCAACCACACTTCACAATCTTATCCCTCTTTCACGTGTCAGACTTACTATTCTATTTCGCGTGCAAACCCTAAGAAACATTGTTGCATGCCACTCCAATATGATGTCCGATACGACCCTTATCCCTTCCCACTGCATTTTATCATATTCCACCAATTACGGCAGCAACTTTCGTCCGCCGCTATTTCACCCGACGCTTCCCTTCCATTTCTTAACGCCTTTAATAAAATCTAGTAACGTTCTGTAGATTATTCTACATGTATACGTAACTTTACTCCTAGCTATTTTGATATCATCCTGTTGCCAATTTTTCATACATACACCTATGCCAAGTTCAATTACACTTCACAATCTTATCCCCAATCCACGCACCGAATCACATTTGCTATTCAACTTCACCTATAAAGTCTTAAGAAACATTGTTGCATGCCACTCCAATATGATATCCGATACCCTTATCCTCTCCCACTGCATTTTATCATATTCCACCAATTACGGCAGCAACTTTTGCCCGCCGCTATCTGATCCGACGCTTCCCTTCCATTTCTTAACGCCTTTACTAGATCCTAGTAACATTCTGTAGATCAGCCTACATGTGTTTATTCTTGAGTCATTTTATCACTTTACTAACATTACATAAGTTATTAGTTACCCTTATCCGAATTCCATAATAAAAAATTTCTACTACTCCTACCTATTTTGATATCATCCTGCTGGTAATTAATAATATATACCTCTCGTCAAAATCAATTCCATTTACAGATTTTCTACCTTACTTAACAATCTTATCCCCCTTTCACGCATCAAATCACATTTTCTATTCAATTCAACCTGTAAAGGTTCGAGAAACATTGTTGCATGCCACTCCAATGTGATGTCCGATACCCTTATCCTCTCCCACTGCATTTTATCATATTCCACCAATTACGGCAGCAACTTTCGCCCGTCGCTATCTGACCCGACGCTTCCCTTCCATTTCTTAACGCCTCCCGTGCGGCGGCGGCGGCCGTTATCGCCGACTGATAACGGCCGGCGTCCATTACCGTGGACTTTCCACGGCAGGCCGTGCGCAGGCGAGTTTCAGCCGGCTTTTCTCGTGTTTCCAGGCAGTTAGCAGCCAAGTCGCTTCCGCAACAGGCATTGCCCAGAGTAATCGTCCCGCTCGGCTCATTTTTCCGCTCCCGGCGGCATCGATCCTCGCCGAAGGCGGACGATCGGCCATCGTCGATGAGGGGTGAGGTTAGGTGCGAGGGGTCAGCCACGGAACTGGCCCGGATGCCGGCAGGTCGGCAGAACTCGTCGAGGGACCGAGGACGTGCACGAAATTCGGCCGCGGACGACTCCTTTCGGACGACGCTCGAAATATGCCGGCGGAATTTCTGCCTTTGAGGCCGCCGTTTAACATTAAACACGTACCTACCCAGTCCCGCTGCCGCTGTCCTAATTGAATTGGGGATGATAAATATTGTCCTTTGGTATGGAGAGGCAGTGATGGGTTGAGGATGGTGTTCGAATGCTGTTGGGTGAGTTAGGAAAGTTTAATTCGTTAAGTGGGACTTAATTTACTTTATTTTATTTTGTTGAAAAATATTGTATTCACACAAAAATAACCTATTTCGAATCAGTTGATTAGCATTAGATACGTACTTACTACTGCTGTTTTAATTGAATTGAACACGATAAATTTTGTTGCCCGGACTATAGAGGCAAAGAAGTTTGAATATTTGGAAAATTCGGAAACTTTAATACATGATAAGTGGGACCAAATTAGATATTTTATTTTATTTTGGTGAAAATCATTTTTATCGGAGTAAATATGACCTATTGCGAATCAGTTGATTAGCATTAGAGTCGTACTCACTGCTGGTGCTCGAATTCGATTGGGGATGATAAATATTGTCGTTCGGAATGAAGAGGCAGAGATGGGTTGAGGATGATGTCTAAATGCTGTTTGACAAATTATGGATGGTAAGTATGTAGTGAGTCTAGGCTAGGCAAACGAGAAAGTTATTTTGTAATATCGACGGATAACATTGATATTGGAATAATATCAAATGTACCCCGATTGAATTTATTGACAATGAACGTGTGGTTACTGCAACTGCAAGAAGGAAAAAGACAACACAACAGCACTAAACACAAGCACTAATTCAAATACGGGCATATGCTAATCTTTTATGTCTATAGTAATATTACACCAGCTCTCCAACCCTAGTTGAGTTTATTAAATATTAATTATATATATGTCACAAATCTTAACAGATATGGAACTAACAAATAAAACTTGAAACAGTCCTGCAATCACAGAATTCAATAATCATTAATCTTCAACCACAGACAGACTACCATTTAACACAATGAAACATAACAACTCCACAGCATAAACACCCCCGCCCCCCCTCCCCAAAAAAAAAACCACCCATCAATCCTAACCTCAACATTTCCAGCCAACCTAAAACACGCAGCCATCCGCTTCCGGTTAACCGAACAAGAAAGCAGCTTCGTTAAAAAGCAGAATCAACTCCCAACCCCAAGAAGGGAAACTCTGTGCGCATTCAAAGCTGCGATTAGTCGAAATTAAAAAATTCACATCCCGCGTTCCAGCGCGATCAACGTCGAGAAGGAAGACAGAGTTGGCCGCGACAAACGTCACGGGCTTTCAGGCTAAATTCCGCGAAAACGCAAAAAGCCAGCCTGGGTGGGAGGGTGGTAGAGGGTGGGGGTAGGCAGGAGGGGAGGGGATGGAGATTAACGCTGAAGCGACGGAGCATTTAACGTCTCTGGCTAACGCACTGACAGGAGACTTGGCGAAGGATGCATCGCAAAGGCAACAACGGTAATTACTCTCAAGGACATAACCCGCTAACGTATTCTGATAGGATTATGCGAGGCTAGGGAGCAAGAACGTTTCGCGATGGCTTGCTCGCCGTGTGTGGGACACGTACGCCTCGAAGTATGTACCGGGTGTACGATTCGATGGCGGCGAGCTTCTTCGGAGTTAGGGGTCTGTGGGTTGAGGACTTTTTTAATTGACCTTGGTGGTGGTGGGTGGAGAAATTTATCATGAGATGAGTGGGACTGGCAGTAGGTGGTAGGGTGTAAAGGTTGAGGAGGGGGTGATGACTTGAATGATGGTTTGGTTGAAACAGATTCAGTTCAGGTAAATGGTATTCCATGGTGGGTTGAGGAATTTTTTAATTGACCTTGGCGGTGGAGGGTGGAGAAGTTGATGTGAGATGAGTGGGGTTGGGAGTAGGTGATAGGATGTGAAGGTTGAGGGTATGATGACTTGAATGATGGTTTGATTGAAGACTGATTCAGTTGTGGTAAATGATATTCCATGATTCATAATCAAATATCATATACTATCAGTTAAGAAATGAATAAATTATAATCATTAATTCTCAAATATAATTATATAAAACTTGGATCTCTGAAACTCCACTCCTCTAAAGTAGCTTGCTGTCAATCACACATTCCATATTCTCGGTCAAAGATTCATAATAAAACATAATCAATAAAAAATCCAATTTTTAATCATCACTTTCGTTAACATATACGTAACCAGCCAAAAAACCATTTACTCAATGGTTTGTGAGTACGTGGTTGATTGGTGTTAGTTTTTCGATTTTGGATTAGGTACTGTGTTTTATGTATTATGTGAAATAATGACTGATTCGGCTAAGGTAAATACAATTCTATGATTAATGCTCAAATATCATGTACTATCAGTGACAATAGAAATAAATTGTCATAATCAATTGTCGGATGTAATTATTATGAAACTCCACTTCTTTAAAGTAGTTTACTTTCAATTATACATTCAATATTCTATGTCACAAAAATATAAAAAACGAAAAACGTAATTTATAATTTTCACCTTCGCTAACATAATTAGGTATAACCAACCGAAAACCAAGAAATTCGCATTTTAACATTTTTCCACCTAACACATTAATAATTCCGTTAATTCGTAATATTCTTTCGGAAACGTAGGTTCAATTAATCAAATCTCAAGGGAATGTTACACTTTGAAGTACAAACGCTCCCTCGAAGGCCAGTAACAAGCTCTCAATCCGGTGCTGTAAACTTTGCACAACCTCAGCGTCAGGGAAAAAATCGTAACGCCCTTTAATAGCCGCCCAACCCCGAAAAATAAACCTCGCTAATCACCCTTTAAAAAATAATAACCTTCCGAGGCTCAAACCTGCGTTCCTTCCACTGCAATAAAACGCTTCCACCTCCGACGCCGCAAACTCTCGTTAAACACAAACACGAAAGCTCGCGAATCTGTTTGGCTCGCCGAAACGTTTCTGCAACATGAAAGCTCGAGCTAAATCGGCCGACGCTTACGTTCTCATTAATTACACTCCTTTTCCCCGGTCCCGATCGAATATTAACTCCCGGCGAGTCAAACGTGGCGATCGAACTCAAATTTGAACACAGGTTATATTGTTCTTTTCAGTGACAGTTTTCAGATTTAGTAATGTGACGATTGGCAGGATTGATTTGTTGTCGGACAAGAGTGAGAAGACTCTTGACATTTGATAAGTAAAGCTGAGAATAGGGCGTATGTGTTATGTAAATGTGATTAAACAGGTGATTGTGTGTAATTAGCGGTAAATTTGATGAATAATCAGTGTTAAAGTTGGTAAATGCAATTAATCCGGTGATTATATGTAATTACCGGTTAATTTGATAAATAATCAGGATTAAGGTTGGTAAATGTGATTAATCTGATGATTGTGTATAATTGAGGGATATTATTGAAGTAATTATTTAGAATCCTTCCAGCTCGAGAAGGATTCTATCACGCTTTGATAGTAGAGTACATAACTTCGTTTGGTCCATACTTTTTATCAGAAGCATTACTTATGTTTGAAGATGAAAATTTAGACTTCCATTTCCTCTCATAAAGTATACATACGACTATTAAATCAATAATTTACATTCATCATCAGAATTAGGGAATTCGTGAAAATTATTGCGCGGACAGGCGCTCTGCAGACGACTGAAAATGAGTAAAAACCAAAATTTTAGAAATATTTAGTTTAGTTGACTAATAAACTACTGATTCAAGTATCAGTTGCGAAAAAATTGCCCTAGGTAAATAACGGCGTACATAACAATACAAAATATTAATAATTAAGGTGTACGATATACGTAACAGAAAGAAATGACCATCAGAATTAGGGAATTGGCAAAAATTTATGCGCGGACAGGCCCTCTGTCAGCAACTGAAAATGAATTACATCCAAAATTTCAGATGTGTATATCGATGTTATATCACACTAATCGATGTTAGTCAACTAAGCAACTGATTCAACTATCAGTTGCAAAAAAATGTCATAAATAACGGTGTATACAATACGAAACATCAATAATTAGGATAGCAATAAATGTAACAGAAAAAAATGAAATATTCAAATCCATCATCAGAATTAGGGAATTTGGCAAAATTTATGCGCGGACAGGCCCTCTGCCGGCGGCCAGCCGACTTAACCGACTGAACCGACGGCCTCGTCATAAAAGATACAATGTCCCAGCGGCGCGAAGGATTATCTCGCGATAGCGGCGGGCATCGTAAAATTGGCCGCGGTTTACAAAATCCCAGCACGGCCGCCGCCGCGCCGGGAGGAACGTTTATCCGTTTTACATTCCATTTCGCGGAGCGCGGCATACATAACCCCGCGTTCCGAAGCACGCGGAAAATATTTAGCGCGCGAAATTGCGCGCACCGTCCCGGTGATAAATACCCCCCCGCTATGTTTGCCCACCCTGTATGTGTGCCTCTGTCCACCTATGTTCGCTCGTGTTAGTGGGTGTTAGCGGCCGGGTTCTGTTTTCGATCCTTGTAACGGACGGCTCTGGCTTTTTGGCCATTTTTTTCAGCCTTCTTTTACTGTTTCTTTTTTATTTGGACTGCTACGTGGCTTTTTAAATGTGACGCGCGGAGTACTCCGGCAGACGGATGGGGGTTGTAAGTTTTGCCTCGGGGGTACGGTTCAGATTTTTGGAAGAGGGCGGATTTTAATAATTGTTTCTGGATGTGATGGTTTAAGAACTGTTTTCTCGACTCAGGATTTAAATCGTAGATTTATCTGTATTAAAATTTATTGTGTGTATTATTTAGGGATAGGGAGGGTGAGTTTTGTCTTACAAATAGTCACGGTCCTGATTTTCGGAGGGGTGGGAGGAGGTATTGCAATAATTGTTTCTGGTAATAATATTTCAATAAGTATTCTATTTGCTCCATTGCTGCCTTATGGTGTGTAGATTTTGATAAGTTGAAATGGAATTTTTAGATGTTAATAATTCTGTTTGGCCGCTATGGATTAAGAACCGATTCATTTATTTGTGTATGTATTTGCTTTTCCAATCAATCTCATCTTATCATCTTACAACGCTGGCCTTTAGACAACCAAACCCTAACGTCTTTAAATTTTGAATTTTCTTCCGCATTATGATGAGCACATAGAAAATTATTAGAGCTCTTTGCAGTTCGGTGAACTGTTAAGAATTTCATTACCAGCACTACATCGTTCACAATACTTATTAGTTATATGTCCTATAACTAATAAATTATATACCCATGCAGCTATACAATAATAATAATGATAATATAAGTATTTATACAAATAAATAATATGATATTAATTCTTTATTTAATTACAGTAAAAAACGAAGGTCGCAAATTAAAATTAAAACAAATTTACAAATTATTTGTACATGGAATTTTTTAATAACAACCGCTCATGCTTTAAATAGTGCTTATTTTTTACACCTAAATCTGTTTATTTCGACCACATCTTCAAGTTCGAAATTGTTACTTTCAAATAACAACGTTTAATATCTTTCACTTCGTCATTTAATCGCTCAGTGCTTATATTCATATTCTGCTGCTTATTATCTGCTTTCGCATTAAGTTTCTTCCTATTCACTTTCGAATTCTAGTTCTTACTATTTACATTTGTGTCTGGCTTCATATTCTACCCTCAGATACTTTACACATTCCACTCTCATAACAATATCAATTCCTTTGATTACTTTGTGATTGTAATATAGAGGGTGGCCACAGAAAAATTGTACAATTTTAGAAAGTCATAACTTCTTCATTTTGTATTCATATGTCAGAGTACATTCCTTCTAGATTAAAATAATTTCGTATGAAGCCCGCAGTAAGAAATATCTTTTTCCCGTTAAATGAAAAATAAATTGTTCAAACCGTCCACTAGCCACTCTCATAAACAAAACAAATATTAGGACAGTACTACACATTACATCAGTTCCAACCTTACACTACACAATCCGCATCAAAACAATTACTTAAACCCCTCCCATCTTTCGTTCCACCTACCGACGATTACGCACCCGACCTAACCCACCGACCTCTTCATCCCCTTACACACTTCGCACCTCCGACCTCAGCCCCTCGCATCTTCAACTTCCGGTATGCCAGGCTCACGCAAAACAAGCAGCGACAAAGAAAGACAGGAGGCGAACCCGGCGTGCGAAGCTTAGCACGTGTGGTTTACGGCCGTACGTACGCCGGATGTAGAAAAGGGGTGGACCGACGGTACCCAGAGGGGTGGTGGGTGGGTGGGAGGGGGGGGGGGGAGTGGGCAAGGGCTCGCAGTAATATTTGATGTACGAGTCCCGAGCTATACGCTCGCCATATTTCTGCCGACTTTGCGAACCGTTTTAGTTTTTCGTGCTAGTTGGAAGGCTTCCAGTTGCCAGACGTAGCGAGCTGCCCTGCGGAGGGGTGGGAGGAGTGGGGACGGTAGGGGGGAGAGGAGAGGGAAGCTGGCTTGCTCGGTACACGGCCAGCCTCCGTTCGCTAAAATATACTCGCCTCAATATGTGTGAAAACGTACGACGCGGACGTATGTTACTATGTGGCCGACTAAGGCCGATGAACATGTGTCTGTGTGGGTGTGTTGGGATGAGAGTGCGGAAAGGAGGACGTGCGCGGGACGGTACTGGGTGTGCGAAAGAAACGAATGTTTGGGTATGGGGCTTGAGAGGTTCAAATGTAGATTTGGAGTTTAGGTAATTTTGTTCGGATTTGTTCTTATTGATTTATTCATGTTTGATATTGGAATTGTTTTGGGTCTCTATTTTCAAGGCTGACTTTCGTGTACGATTTAACCTATTAGCTGCCACGATCCCCATTTGGGGATTTCGGAATTTATATGATTATATTGTTACAGAACCTTTTGTGCATATATATAATTTATCCGGTCAAAACTTCCAAAAAAGAATTTGGGCAGTTAATGGATTAATCTACATCGTGATGTAGGAAACCGTGTTGTACGGAATTTTTTGTCGCACATAGCGTGTAATATAGAGTGCCATGTTTGAAATGAATGAGGCTATACCAAATTTTATCTTCTGCTATATAAAAAACAGATCGTTACTTTGCGTGTAAATGGCAGTTACATGATTTATTGGAAATACATATTATTTCGGTATGTGAGAAATTTTATATTTCGTTTAAATCTAAAGGAAATATAATTATACAAATACATATATTTATTTCATGTTTTTAAATTTAACAAGCTTGATTATTACATTGCAATGTCTCCCTTTTGATGATATAATTATTCTCACTGGTAAAATTAAACTTTGTTTTTAAAATATCGCGAGATGTTAAAATAGTAAGAACTATTTCATTCGAGAATCCACTGAATTATATATAATACAATATTGTTTGGAAGGAAGTGGTTATATTTTTGTTTGAGAGTCAAAAATATTTATTTAAATAGATCTTAAAGGCGTATGTAAGAATGCCGAATGGTATCACGAATAAGGGAACCAGGCCATGCGTGAAAACATGAATGAACGTATGCCGATACCTACAGGGTGTTAAAAGAAGAAATATCAGCGCTGAATAATGTCCAATATCAGATATGAAATTTTGTTTTCAAATATGTTTGTAGGATCAATGTCTTACATTTTAGCAGATTGCAAAGTTTACAAATTCGTAAGATTTATTTGCTTTCAATAATAAAGTTACCTGCCTACAGCAAGATAAACAGGAAATTGCAACACATCTGATAGATTTTCTCAACAAATATTCTGAAAAAAAGCAAGAAATCTCTATTACACCAAAAATCAAATTGAGACATTCTTTTCCAAACGTACAGAAACGAAAAAAAACGTCCTTACCCTCACAACCGTTCTCATAATCGGTACATAAGAAGTTGAATATATACTCGTTGAAGGGCGCAATTTTTGACTGCACCCCGTATACTGTATCTGTGTGCGTTAGTACGGACTGGTAACCCGGTGCCAAAACTTTTCCCATGCCCTCTGACCTCTCGCCTGCCGCCTAAGCTTTCCCAACCTAACTAAACACTTTTCTCCCGGACTCACCCTCACGACTTCCTTCCTTCCTTCCCCTGCGAGTCGTACTTTCGCACCGCCGCCACTCTGCCTACATTTCACCCCCACGGGCTCACGCTTTTTATGTTAACGCCAGAAACGTCGCCAATTCGCCTCGTTCGCGGTTAACTCGATTTAAGACCTGTTTATGTCACGGGGAAGATTACGTGAGTCGACTGTTTTCTTTTTCGATTTTTCACGCGCCACCCGCTACAGGGTTGAGATGTGGGGAAAGAAGGTGTTGGGTTTTATGCCAATTTTTGTGTTCTGAAGATTTTACGTTACTTCCATATACTTATGTATGCTTTTTTTCGCAGAATAAATATTTAGATGATTTGTTTTGTGCGGAATTTTTGGAAAGAAATTAAAGATTTGATATGCGGCTTTCTGATATGTTTATCTATATATTCATTTACTATCATCCATATAAGGTTTTTGGAAAAATATATACTACGGCAGGAAGTATTCGTATTATTTGTTTTTGAAGATATCAAATTTGTGTACTTAGACTGATGAAAATTGGATTAATCTGTGTGCTAACCAAATTTTATTTTCGAATTATCCAGCGTCACCTGCTATGGGATTGAAATGTGGGGAGATAAAATCTTCTGTTTTATATCAATTTTAGTGTAATGATGATTCTATATTATTTGTTTTGACATTAGTACGGCTTCGACATTTTTGTAGTACAAGTACCCAGATAATTTCTTTTGAATTTTCCTATAGTATTTCTTTAGGGTAAAACAGTATGATTTGATCTGCGTCTTTCTGTTGTTGTGTATAATATACATATTGTTGCAATTTATTCGAAAACGGAATTGTTCGTAATTAGATAACTTCCATTTTCCGTTTCTGTGAAAATAAATATTTATATACTTTATGATTAATTCTGCCACGAAATTTGAACAAACCGACTAAAATTATTTTACTAGTTTTTAATTAGTTATGTATCGGGTAAAATGTAAAACATTCTTTATTTAATCTATTTGCAATTTCATTTACTTACATTCTCCCTTGCAGACACATACGATTATATGCTGTAGCCTCACTTTCTGTCTAAAATCTTGATCGCGACGCATAACTTTGTTTTATTGGTCTAATAATGGATTCAATTAGACTCTAATTGAAACGTCCAGACTTTCCGTTTTGAAATATTTCGATCCGTCAGAACTTCATCTCTCGTTCCCTTAAAAATCTTTTTAATAGTAAAATCTACCGTTTTGTCATCCCAGCTACGTTCGACAATTCCACTTTCAGTTATAATCTAAATCTGCTGTTTTTTGTCGGTCCAAGGTTCCACTCTTTCATTTTGCAACTTTAAGCTCGTCACGCTACTGGCTAATGTGCTTACCAGAATGCGAAAAATCAGAATTCAGCATCAATCCACTCGCTGTACAGTTTTATAATCCTTACCATCCTTTTATTTCCCGCCACTTGATTTCTCATTCCCATCAAATAATCTCATCGAACCGACGAATCAATTTTCCATCTCTATTGACTTCGCCGAAATTTGAAATTCGACCATTTATAATCCAGTCGGTATTTTTCATCGAATTCAACCTTTTCCGTTTGCACTACTTCATTATTTAATTTCAACCTTGTTATGTCCATTTGCTAAGCATTTTATGGATTAAAGCGCCGATGTTGGACAATCTACTTGTGGTTGTTTTTTTCCTCGATTTCGTGAACAAAGTTATTTGAATCAAAATATCATCCTTCGATCACTGAATTTAGTCGTTGATGGTATTGTATTATCGAATATCAGTTTTGAATAGTATTTTAGTATTTAAGTAGGTGAACGTATCAGAAGTAGATACTTCAAGTTTTGTATAAAATAGATATGTCTATTAATATACTTCTGTTGTTGCGATATATTATTATTTTGTTGTTGTTACTATACTCTTAAGACAACTTTCAAAATTGTACGTCAATTATTCAAGCATGCGAAATATTAACTTATCTTCGATAAAGTTTCCCAATTCGAAGGCCGCAACGGCCTTGCATAAATTTACAATTAATTCACCAATTCTTTTCCAACCTACTATCTTGTAATTATTTTAGTATATCAGATACATATTCCAATGCTAATGATCCGACAACTTCATTTTTTTAACAATTTCACTTTCAACCCTTTGGCACCAAAAACTCATCTTCTCATCATTACTAAACCTAGCAATTCTACCTATCACCACCTGATCAAAACTCAACCTATCACCACCTCCCGTTTCCGAATTCGAAGCCCGCCACGCCCCTCCGTAATGCTTTACAATTAATTCACAAATTTCCTTCCATTCTACTATCGTTTAATGATTTTAGTATGCTAAACAAATATTCAAATATTGATCATCCGACAACTTCACTTTTTTAACAATTTCACTTTCAACCCTTTGGCACCAAAAACTCATCTTCTCATCATTACGAAACCTAGCAATTCTACCTATTGTCGATGTAGAGATCAAAACAAACGACGGTCTGGAGGGGGGAGACTGACCTCTGGCGAGCCGGAGACGGTAGTCCGTCTTGGCCAGTCAGTAAGACAGCAACCAAATAATAAAAGTTTCTTAATATTACCTACTGTTCGTTAATGCGCAAAACTCAATAACCTTCCACACCTATCACCACCTCCCGTTTCCGAATTCGAAGCCCGCGACGCGCCTCCATAATGCATAAACCGCAGGTCAAAATTTGTACACGCCGCGCGGCCTGGCCGTAAGAAAATCCGCGATCCTCGCAAGGCGCGGGCGTATATCTCAAAGACCATAATCTATATACGCGCCGCGAGGGGCTTTAAGCGAAGAGTTCGCAGCGAGCTAGGCTCATAGCCCGGACTTTTACCTCCCCTCCCCTCCCCTCCTCTCCCCACCAGTCTTCGCTCAGCGCTCACCGCTGCTACCCCCACTCCTCCTCCCTCTCTCGGCGGAGAATCTCGGCTCGGTCGCGGCGTCTCAACTTTCGAAGAAGGTCATCACCCGGTGCCACCCTCGGGAAATCTCGGAGGTTCGTCAGAATTTTCTTCGCAGATGCTCCTCTTTGTACGTCCGCGGGCGTCCTTCTTAATTCTCATTGCGCGTATCCTCATTTATCGTCCCGGCTTCCTGCGCCGACACGCTTCCCGTAACGGCGTCTTTGATGTTTGCTTAATGCACTTCCCCTCCGTCGCTTCTTCCCACCCCGCCACCCCCACCCCAGAGGTCGCCAGAGGCACCTAGCACTTAGGGGGGTAACGAATTATGAATAATGATAACGGGGTGGCGCTTGCGACGCTCTTTTGTCATTGGGATTGGATCGGATGTTGGATGTTGGTGTTTAGTCTTGGAAGAAATTAACTTCTTGGGAAACTTGTGGAGGGGGGAGTTGTTCGTTGAGTACTGGTCACCTGGACCAATTTATGTTTGTGACTTGTAGTAGAGAGAATAATTGTCTATGTTAAATAATATTATTGGCTTTGGATTGGGAAATTAATAATTTTATGCTCGAGGGTTATACACATTTATTTAATCGGAGCTCGGTGTTTAGAGGCTTTGAAGATATTAACTTCTTGGGAGACTTGTGTGTGAGGGGGGCTTCTTTATTGAATACTAGTAAATTAATAATTTTATGTTCAAGGCTAATATACATTTATTTAATGCGATTGAGTTTTATGTTAAGTAATAATAATCATTAGAAAACACTTACTTACGCGTACTAAAATACTCATTAATAATTCCACGATATATATTAAGTAATGTGATTTTCTATCTAGTAACCTGTAACAAGTTTTATATCCGATAATTACCAATATCTATTTAGTAATCATTAATAATACTAATAATCAATATGAATGTGTTGTTATTATTAATTTGTATTTGTATACATTAATGCATTTACAGATTAAGTAATGTTTTCTAAGTTGTATAATAAAATAGTAGCGTCATCCTGTTGAATCCGGAATATCTCAAGTAACATTGATGCAAACTTTAACCAATTATTTGAAGACAAATTCCAAATATCATATTTATGATAAGTATACATTATAATTTATACAATTTTTTAAGTCAGACATTTAATCTCACTATATTTTCTTCTTGGATGGATTGAGGACATTATAGGTACGTACAGGAGATAAATCTAAGAAGAGATAAGGTTTGTCAATTTCAGGGATTAAGGACATTCCGAAGAATTCTTTTAAGTGCCATCGGGTGTACAAATTATTCGTATAAGGTTGCCAGGTGGTCAGATATTCCTTATGCTATGCCGGCATCCAATAAGGATGTGGTGTGGGTGGGTAGGGGTGGCTTGGAATGTGCAGGCCGAGGGAGGGAGGTTCGAAATGTTACACGTCAGGAATATGTTTGTAGTAGTAGTACGAGGTGGTTTAGTAAAGTTGTACAGTTCGATTTATTTGTGATTGAGACAGGATCATGAGTTATCGTTCTGGTAATCGGATTAAGAAAGGGTGGATAGAGAAGACGGAATAAATTATATATTAATTTTAATATGTCTAAGATTTGCACTATTGTGTGAAAGGTAATGTTGCTTTGATGGAAAACGATTAGCTCTACTTTTCAAGGGAAACGCAATTTTTTTAGTTCAGTGTTGTCATCCGCAAATATAATAGGGTGACGAAGTTGTACCAGGGCGGCAAGTAAGTAATTACTGTTTTTCAGCCTAAAATAAAACTCATATATTTCTACAAAGAAAAAACTTTAATCAACTATCTATTTTCAATTTTGTTCCGTAACTTAAATGTGACTAATATAAAACGGACAAATGAACATATTTTAAGACTCACACAAGTGCTTAAAAAAAAAATAAAGAATGATTCGATTTCTACGATTTTAAGATATTTCAGTTTTAAGGATTTTTCACATGTGAAAATGAGGGTTTATGAAAAGGTTATACTATTATGATAGACACCCTGTATATGCTGGACGGATGAGTGTCGATGAAAGCGGAAAGGGTGCGCGATGGAGGGTGCGGGCATAGCTTGCTATTGGGATGAATATAGGGGTGGCGGTAGTACATTAATACAATCGAAATCAAAAGCCTTTTCGTGTAAATTATAAATCGGAGAGCATAAATCTGCACGCTGCCTACAAATCTGTAGATGGAAATTTCCGGGGGATTCAAAATATTGCATTAAAAGAAATTGATGTACGGAAATTAAAGCAGATGCGCGTGTCATTGATCGCGGATAGGGGAGGTCAATTTAAGTTAAGTGGCGATTTAAAACGAATTTTTTTAAGAATATTTGCTACTGGAGGGTCTATTGATGAAATTAAGTCTAATGGCATTTTCGTGTAAATTATAAATTGGGTGGAGTGAGTGCATTAGTCGTGCCATTGACGGAACTGTTCGAATTAAAGTTAATGAAGGATCTCTAATGCAACTTTGAAAGATCTTTCCTATAAAGTAAATAAAGTTTAAATTAACTGTTTTATCGAAACTAGTTGAGATGATGTTAAAGATTATGCGAATGGAGTACAGTGAGTTTTTGAAAGGTATGAATTAAAAGACAGTTCTCCGCCTTGTAAAAAAGAAAGAATGTATTGAATTTAAAATCTATAACTTTTTCAAAAGATCCAATTTGCCGAGCATTCGAATACAACCCTAATTAACAAATATTCGTTCAAACTGAAAGCCAGAAAACAAAAAATCCAAACAATCAATGTTGTAAACACTACAAATAAACCTCTATGACCTTAAAATAATTCCAACGCAATATTAAACAGTCTAAATAGCGTCAACAAGTGAATAGAACCATAAAATGAAGTCAAAAAATACTTCTAAAAACTGGCAACGTCTCTCACCCAACAACCTAACCCCAAAAAAACTAAAAACGATCCAGGCGGAATATCGATTCATTCCGCCAAATAAAATCATCGAACCGTCAATGCACCGAAAGCATAATATCGCACAATCGTACCGGGTGTCCTCGCAAAGATACTGGCCGAGATCCCGTTGACTTAATAAAATTGAATCGCATTTATGCCGTCGATTTAATTCCAGCCTCTCGCCCCTTAATTAAATCCCGCCTTTTTAATCGACGGGGCCCCGGTCTGAAAATTTAATTCAACCAGCTCCGCCGTCGGCAAAAAAATCGGCCGGAATTCGCATCCCGAGGAATCCGATGAATATGAATACGTGATGCGCCGAAGATGAGGGCGCGGGGTGGCCAGGGGGGGTTGGCGGGGGTCGATGGGGGGTGAGATTTGAAGGACACGTTTGCGGAACGGATTCCGGGCTCGTATTTATCGTCGGTTATCGAGAGGGTGGTGGGGGTGAGATTTTTTTCGATAAGTCAAGACTTATCCAGCCCTCCCCCCACCGCCACCGCCCTGCGGGGGTGACGCGACCCTCGTCAGACGTCAGCAGTTTCGCAGGATGGCCAACCGTTCAAACAGTGCGATCCGGTAACTATCCAGGCTTGTCCGGAAACTTACGAGGAACTCGACTCAGCTCGGGACTTTTTCGACACTCTCGATAATGGCTAACACGATTTAGTCACCCTTCCGGATGTTTTCGACCCCCTGGATGCCACCGAGATTGGCGGGGATGAGGCTGTTTGCGCGCGGAGCTTTCGGAATGATCATGGACTGAGACTATTTCTTTTAGTGGATCTTGGAAATGGGTGGGTATCAATTATGGTCCTGCGTAAGCGTTTCTGCGTGGCAGGATTTGATGGAAAGAATTGCATGAGCTGTGGAATATTAACATTTATGGGAACATATTATTTTTATATATGCAGTTGTTGGGGTTGAATATCGCGGATTATTTCCTTTTTATGGAGGATTTTTTCAATGTTTATGGAGATAGTTTCTATTATTATATGTTATGAATATATCAGTAATTATAGAATGTAAGTTTGTAAATGTTATTGTAGTGAACGTATTTGATGATTACGGAGCATTAAGAAAATTATTTTATTTTTATTATATTTTGAGATTTTATATATTTCTTTATGTTGAATGAGTCGTATTTAGTGTTTTCAGCTATTAAACTTACTTTCTTTCGACAATTAGGATTTGACACGTAATCCAATTATAATTTTATTTCATTAATAGTACACAATTTCCACAAATGCAAACCTCAAGAAAACGTATTCTTATTGTAAACAGAAGATGGAAAAAGTGAACAGTATATTCTCTGCCAGTTGCATTCATATTTCCACCTAAATAAATATATGTCGACAGAAAATTCTGAATTATGAATAAAACGTATTGAATTTTTTGGTGGTTTGACGCATATAAAATTTACAGTTCAAGAATTGTGTGCAACAAGTGTAGACAGTGTAGGCGTTGTACAACACAGTTCAAAAGAAACACGCTGTACATAGCCTTACATGAATTTATAATGATGCATTGAATTTGAAGCGAACAAGTATCATGCATTTATCCAAGTCAATAATTGAAGTTCAGACTTGGGCAAATATGTATATTCATGTTCTCTCACCTTTAAAAGGCAAATGATTACCAAATTTTTGTTTTAGTACTTCTGAAATTCACCTTCACAAAACTTTGCAGAAAAAACTTTACAAAACATTCCGAAAATTTAAAGTGCTCAATAAACATTACAGTGAGGCTTGATCCTTTCTTGAAAATCGATATTTAGTAGAATTGTATTTAGCTCAACCTTACGAACGTACAAATTGTATAAATTGTACTTACATGCTGTACTATACAAAAGTTTGTAGTAATTAATTTGCAAGAAGAAAGGAAATACATATTTGCTCATTTATAGCTCAATATAGAAATATACAGTATAAAATATTGAATTTTATATTGAATCAAAAAAGGTGACATATTACACAGATGGAAAAAAGTACGTATTAAATAAATTATAAGTATAGAAAATAACACATGTAAGATTATCCAAAAATAAATAAAACTTTTTAAAAGAATCCTATGAACATTAACAATGTGTTTAGCAAGCCATGCAGAATCTAATAAACCATGTAGAAACAAATAAATTTCATCATCTGAACCGTGTAACCCATGTCAAATAGACCACCAAAAACCGATCAACAACCTACAAGCACCTAACGAAACAGAGTAAAAGAATTGTGTAGACAATAGTAACATGGATTAAACAAACCATATAGAATTTAAAACATGTAAAATAAATTATCTAAAAATGAATAAGACTTTTCAAAAGAATCCGCTTAACATTAATAACATGTGTTAAACAGACTTTTTTTTCTTTTTTTTTGCGTCCAGGAAATCTTCGGAAGACTTCTGCCCCAATGTGTTAAACAGACCTTGCAGAATCTATTGTAGTAAAGCATGCCATATAATCTATGTAGAAACAAATAACTTTCATGATCTACCCACCCATATCAAATGAACCACCGAAAACCATTCAAGAACCTTCCACAAGCACCTAACGAAACCGAGTAAACCGCGTAAAAGCGAATCCTTTAACACGTTGCGTGCCATGGGGGTCACCGGTGACCGGCGGAGCCAAGATTATTAGAACACAATTCGAGTGAATTTTCAATGTTTTTCAAATTTTTCAACATTATCATCGTTTGTCGGTCGACGTCGGTCCGTCTGGTGGTGGGGGTCACCAGTCACCAAAACTAAGTCGCTCCGTCTGGCCATGGGGGTCACCGGTGACCCCAAAAAAAATTATTGCATTATACGCTCTTATATACTAAAATTTACCTGTTGTGCAAACAATTTCGAAAAAATATGTAAGGCATAATAAGAAATTCACGTTGGCCAGACGCGGCGGACACGCAAAATCAGCGTGGCACGCAACGTGTTAAACAGGCCGGCCAGACGTATCAGCTTCTTCCGCGGCCATTAACCTCCAAAATCTAGACTCCAGAGGCATCGCATCGTGTAACACTACCCGCCACCGGACGCTGCTTACGCCGGACAGTAAACACTGCAAGGGCCCTTATCCGTTCTCCCAATAACAAATATTCGCCAGTAGGAGTGTAACGTCTGGTAGACAGGATCAGGAACACGACTGCTCAGGAACGATCCTGATGGAGCCTCGAGGAGCACTCCAGCCTGCTCCTCCTCGACCTCTTGGCTCCTGGCCAAGGTAACACTGGTCCTCGAGGACAAAAAGGTGTCAATCGTACGAGCGAACTTTCGTTATCCGATATCGAGTCCGATATCGATAATTGCGATGCTGGATTAAGACCGCTGATGGCCGCAACTTATTTCACTTGGGCTCTACGTAAAGTGTAATAAGACGTTCATTCCAGGAAGTGTACGCTACATGTGGTTGATGGGATGCAACGGGTGGGTCGGTTCGTTTGGGAGTGGTTGGGGAAAATTGTTTAGAAGAGGAGAAATTTTGGTCAAGGTGTGTGATGGTATTTTAAAGTTTAAATTTGATGTCAAATAATTTGATTCTAATAAAAGTAGTTTAAAATGCTAATTACGTTTCGGGTGGTACTATTGATGTTTCTGTGTTTGAGGTTGCATTTTGAAAGTTTTGTTGGTCGAAGGAATGACTAGAGTAGAATTTTGTTTGATTTGGCGAAAGTGTGGGGTGGTGAATGTATATCAAGTTTAAATGTCGGAGGATGAATTTAGATAATAGCCTATGCACCGAATGTTTCGATGAAAGAGATTTTAAGAAATTGTATTTTGTAGTATTTGTGGTGAAAGGGACAATTTAAGTCGAATTATGTGGCGTTTAATTAAAGTATAACGTGTTGAACATTTCTGTTCAGACGAAGATGAATTATCAGTGACAATACATGGTGTTTCTGTGTTTTGAGCTAGTGTACCATATAATCTTCAATCTAATACAGTTAGATTTCAAATTACATCCCCCAGTGTACAACATTAATGATCTGCAGTCTTTCATAAACCAAATTAATTTGAATTCCAAACATTACTTTTACTTAACAGACTGCTCATACGCTAATATTGTGAGAAGAACAAAATTACGCACCTTATATCGACACACATAAAGAAACATGTGTAGATGCGTTGACTATTAAACAAAACACTTTGACAAATCTAAATTTCCTCAAACAATAGACTTTCTATTCAAATTACTATATCTCGCAAAATTAAAAATTGGACTTATGTTAATCCTGGCAAGAAATCGAACCAAGACACCCTATATCATTGATTGTGAAAAAGCATATGTAGATAGACAATCTATGAAAAGCACATTTTGACAAATATGTACACATTTTTGATTCAAACTATATTTGTCTATAAAGTACAACTTTTGATCTTATCTCTGCAAGGAATCGAACCAAGACACCCTGTATTGTCAACCGTAAAAAAGCATATGTAGCTAGACTTTCTATCAAACATACATCTTGACAAATATCTACGCATTTTCGATTCAAACTATATTTGTCTATAAAGTACAACTTTTGATCTTATCTCTGCAAGGAATCGAACCAAGACACCCTGTATTGTCAACCGTAAAAAAGCATTTGTAGCTAGACATTCTATCAAACATACATCTTGACGAATATCTACGCATTTTCGATTCAAACTATATTTGTCTATAAAGTACAACTTTTGATCTTATCTCTGCAAGGAATCGAACCAAGACACCCTGTATTGTCAACCGTAAAAAAGCATATGTAGCTAGACTTTCTATCAAACATACATCTTGACAAATATCTACGCATTTTCGATTCAAACTATATTTGTCTATAAAATACAACTTTTGATCTTATCTCTGCAAGGAATCGAACCAAGACACCCTGTATTGCCGTGCGTAAAGAAGCGTACGTATGTGTGGGTACGCGCGGATGGCGGCATATCGATGTTCCGCGGATTATTTATGGACTCGGAACGGGCTGGCTGAGTATATCGACTGGAGACACGGGCCAGGAATAGTCCGGAACACGGAACGAAAATTAAGGGACGTCACGAAGATCTATTAGCGCCGTAATGCGCCGTCTGCGATTGCGAGAAGAAATTCTCGAACGGGCCGGAACGAGTACTACGCAATGTCTGTAATTTAGGAATCGCGGGGGAGGGGGTAGTACGCTGACGTCACTTCCGGGAAAATTACGCTCTCTGATAATCGATACGGTCGAACGTGCAGTAGACCTCTGAATGGAATGGAGTGCATGCGGAAATATTGAACACCTGGTATGGCGGTGTCTTAGTGTTAAGGAGCTGAATACGGAATTTTGTGGAGTTGAAGGAAAGTATGACTATTGAAGGTTTGTGGGTTTGAAGGACGGTGTGATGACTAAAGGCGGAGAGTTGAAGTTTAGGGTAATAGATTGTTGGTATAATATAAGTTATGAAGGACTCTGTAGAAGTTGGAAGGAATGTTATTGTTATACGGTTAAAGGGATTTTTCGGAAAATATTTATTTTAATTATTGTCGTGATAAGAATATTTTTGTTTTACAAAAATTGTGGAAGGATTCTTCTTAAGTCAATAATTTTGTATTTATCTGTGAAATTTTGGGTCTCACTTAAAGTGAAGAATGTTTTATTATTTTATCTTTCAGCTTATGTGTACTAGACTTCAAAGTTGTAACACCATTACATTATTAAGTAATCTATACTTTTCGTTTCAAGAATCTCACGATCAAAAGGAACGTATATGTGAATATTTCCAAAATTGTTCATAATTGCTTTCGACATAGCACACACTCTAACAGTGACAGATAATAACTATAGACAAAAAAACCTCAATTCAAAATTGACCGTCGCTTTTCAAGCATCTATCACGCACATTTTCTGCAAAGTTATCTTACATTTCACATACTTTCAAATTTATACCTTCTTCTCGATATTCCATGCACTACCATGAAACATCCTAAAATCCGCCCAAAGTTTCGAACCACTCCATGCAGCAAAAAGCTATTCGAAATTTGTCTCCACCTTTTCTCGCGATCGCCAAGAAAACATAAACAAAAATAATAATTTTATTAAAAATCCAAAAATTACATCTAACTCATATTTGCCCCCAAATTTTCTTACACTTCCCATATTCTCGAAATCCATACCACTTTTTCGTTATTCCACGCTCTACTCTCAAATAACTTGAATTCCCCTCAAAATTTCGCACCACCCCATACAGCAAAAAGCAATTCGAAATTGGCCCTCACTTTCGTCGCATCCGCGAAGAAAGCGCAGCCGAGAACAAAGGTGAGTGGAGTTGGCATCGAAGGGTGCTCGCCGTCGGTCAGAGGGGTAGCGGCGAAGGAGGGGGTGGGGGGTGGGGGATGGTTGAGAAAGGGAGAGAGTTAACTCGACGCTGAGCTGACCGAGTTCGTATTGATTACACTGAAAATTGAAACGGCCGTTGCAGCAACGGCCCAGATTCCGGCGTGTTCGCGGAAAATTGAATTGTACGCCACGCCGAGCGAACAGATGAGAGAGAGAAAGAGAGAGAGAGAAAGAGAGAGAGAGAAAGAGAGAGAGAGAGAGAGAGAGAGACTTGAAAAAGAAAGAATTAAACCGAACGATAAAAAGAGAGCCGGTCAGAGATGACTGGAGAATGACAGTAGAAGCGTTGCCGGAAAACAGATAGACACTAATTTTCCGCTTATCGGCGATCTGATTGTGAGCCGAGGATGGACGAGTCGACTGCCGAAGCTTCGTTTTTTGCCC
The DNA here is from genome assembly GCA_914767735.1 of Anoplius nigerrimus. Taxonomy (NCBI): domain Eukaryota; kingdom Metazoa; phylum Arthropoda; class Insecta; order Hymenoptera; family Pompilidae; genus Anoplius; species Anoplius nigerrimus. The sequence continues at coordinate 14,069,905 of OU612081.1, forward strand.
ACCAGGCGGCGCTCGAATCAATCCGATTTTCAGCCAGGATTCGTATCGGAGTGTGTCGCAGACGCGCCGATCACGTGCTAGCCGGAAATGAGGGTAAGGGGGTGGGGGGTAGGTGTGTTTGGTCATTAATTGAAAGCTCTATTCTCGTGAGACGACGGAGTCGAGTGTGTGCTCAAGGACGTTGGAACGAATTGAATTAGGCGCTAGCGAAGGTTCAATCTTGATTGCGTGAAATTAAATATGTAATAGGTTCAAGATTAAGGGGGAGAGTGTAATTTTGTTAATGGAAAATCTTTCGCGGCGTAAGGGCAAGTATAAAAATGTTCCCTTTTTTAGATTGTTAAATAAAAATGTTTTAGTACAGGTAACACTCCTATAAGTTAATAGGTGTGTAGAATAAGCATGTTGACAAGCAAGCAGTACAAAAAAAAGGGTTACGTTCGGAAAACTTAGTAAAAAGATATATTGTTAATTCCGTATAATGACATTTTTTTTAATCGAAATGTAAATTAATGTATAACACAAAACGATAATTAAATATTATTTTCATTTAATGTAATCTTAATATGATAATATTCTTCCTTATCACTACCGAATATAATCAAACGAGAACGTTTTTTCGGTTCAACGATATCACCAACGATAATAAATAAATTACAATTTATTAATATATTTTTATGTAAAGACACTATTATTCATAATTTTGCGGTCATTTTGTTTTTAAATACGTTAAACAAAAATTATATCAATCAATGCTGTAGAAGTACAATATCTTTACAAAAGATTTTGTAATTTTCTTATCGCGTTAGAACAAAACCGTGCTTATAGGATGCCGTGTTATAAGAAAGCTACTAATAATTTGCACGACTTCGAATGAGGAACGTAAAATAACAATATACGCAATCCCAAGTTAATCAATTTAAAGTACGAGTTCAATGCATTAAATCTTAAGTTAATCCATAAATGAATCACATGCACTTTAAATTGCGAACAATTCCCAGAACGTAACCTCAACCTTAATTGCAAATATACTCTCCTTCCTATTTGTTTATTCACTTTGAACACAGTAAAATTTGAACAACCGACTGCCTCAAAAATCAGCTAAAATCGGTCATAATCCTTCATTTTCATCCGCGCTGGCCAGGTTTTTTCCCGAATATTCCATCAATTTTCGCCGAACTTTATTTCGGCCCGGCACATTCTCGCTTTATTTTTCAATCTGAGCGAGGAGCGCTTCCTGTTTCGCCGCCGGCCACCCGGTATAGGCGCGGGCAGGAAGGAAGGAAGAGTTGTCCGGACTAGAGGTTATGGCAGGCAAATAGTTGGATTGGGTCCAAACGTGTCCGTACCGGCAATAACCCCCGGCTCGAGTTTCCTGTGCACGATCGAAAGTGAAAATCCCCCGCGAAAGATGGCCACCGACTCACCCCCTTACGGCCCCGCCTGCCCTTAACTGGCAAATAACACTAGACCACCCTTAACGTCGTGCCTCGTAACCATTTATTTGAGAGAGCCCGAAGACAGGGAGGAAATCTGAATTTATTCCCCGGCCGGTTTCATTCAAATTGGGGGATGAAAATTGATGCTCGCTTTGTGAATAGAAGGTTTAGTGCAACAAAAATTATGGAACGGGGTAATTGTACTTTGTGTTAGAAACATTAATATTAGAAAACTTAAGTAGAGAATAGATTCTATGTAAGATAGAGAATAGTATTACCCCAAACTTCGAAAAAATAAGTATTTTTTCTCGGGGCGGTTTCCTTCTAATTGAGGGATGAAAATTGATGCTCGCGTTGCGAATAGAAATTTTTGTGCAAAATGTACTGACTGTAGAGTAATTGCATGATTATCAAAGTTATGCAAAAATCTTATGTTTCGTTTGTGAATATTAATATGAGAAGTGTTAAATGGAGAATAACGTTTGTACGTGAGTATAAAATAATCTTGTTTAACTTGAAGTTGTAAAAAAGCTGAAGCACAAAACTGAACACTTTTGTGATTTGCTTGTCACTTTTTTGACAATATGCCTGTAAACAGGACAATAAAGTCATAATGATCTCATGAGATCGAATAATATCATATTAAACGAACTAAATAATTAACAATTATTTACAAAATATTCAAATGTTGACTTTTAATCCGATAGAATTCGACACAGCCTAAAATTTGCGCCCAAGAAAATCTTCCAATACTTTCAAAGAATGCTTTACTTTCGAAATCCAGAGCATTTTCACAATTAGAGATATTTGAAAAATTTTGAATTATATAAATTATTCCCGGATTCATATACCGCAACAGATACAACAAATTACAATGAAGCCGCAGAACATCTACATTTTCTACCAAAATACTCTAACACATTTCCACTTATAAATCACATCAACAAAACACAGTAATCAATGCATAAAATAATTCAACCTAAAATCATCTCAATCGAGCAAGCTACAGCAACTCTCAAAAACTGCCCTCCGGATTAACAGTTCCCAATCGTCCTAAAAATCAGCCCTCAGAAACGACTCGCCCTTTTATCGAAAAATCAAACATTTTGAAAATATCAAATTGGAAAATTCGATATTACGAAGTTACGAGTAATCTCAAAATGATTTCGACGAATTTACATTCTAATCTGCGATCGGCTGTTCGTCACTGCGCTCAAAGGGAAGGTGGAGGGGGTGGTTCGGGGGTGAGTTTTGAGAGTTTGCGGAGGGGGTGAGGTGCAGGTATCGGGAGAGAATCTCACTTCTGGCGAATCCTCGAACCGCGAAACGATATCAGGGCGATACGTGCTTCGGGAAGGAAGTGGAAGCTTTCGGAAAGACACGCTCCCGGTCTTGTCCTTTTTTCGGGGTTCCACTTCCGGCGTCCTCGAGGGTGCTAGGGTGTTCTATATTCAGTGTCCCTCGCTACCGATCTCCGATATTCTGCGTTAAGCGCGGATTTAGTTTACACGTGCATCAAATGTTCTACAGCAATGTTCCACATGTGTCGCTATTGACATATTTTAACATTTTATTGTACTTTGAGGTATGCTATATATTAGTGTTTGATAGCAATTTTGAACGGAATGCTGTGTTAAGCTATGTATTAGTTTGCATCATATTTGTTTATTAACGTATTTTAACCTTTCGTTGTATTTCGAAATTTGTTTTCGCTAAGTACTACAGCATTATTTCACACAAAGTTTATCATATATATCTATTTGCATATTTGGAGGTATTGTATTTTGAGATATCCCATATTTTTGTGTTTGACAGCGATCTTGGATGTAATACTTTAAATTAAACGAGAATTTATTTTATCATGTATTAAAAATAATGCGGGTAAGATATTGTATTACAAAATTCGGGTATATGACTCTAGATGCATTTGACTTTTTTATTTTGATTCAATATGATCCACGTTTTAGTGTCAAATACCTGAGTTTCTGTGAATAAATCATTACAGTTACACGATGTTACGTATAATTTTTTTATTTATGCTCGTGGAATCACAATATTCATACACGTAAACGCCACTAACCATACATCACTATTCACACGTTGGTGTAATATGCCTTTAAAGTTCAACATACGTTATTATGCATTATTTTTTATTTATGCCCTGGAATCACAATATTCACACGTGAATTGAACATACCTTTAAAATTCAACAGCCAATTGTGTCTTTACGTACTATATATAATTTTGCATAAAGTATATTCGACATAAATTCCATAAACCATCCTGTTCACTTAATTACACTCAAGCGATTGTCTTAACGATAAACTGGAACCCCTAAACAACCTTAGCTAATTATTAATTCATCCAGCATAAAATGTTTTGCAGCTCATCTACCAACCCTTATTATTCCGCAGCTCGCGGCTAATATCCACCAACCCCAAATTACCAAAATAATATTTAACACCCCTCTTAGCGTCTATCAAAGGCGACTTCCGGCCCGAAAGGGAAAGAATTAGTCCTCGTCCTTTGTAAGACAGAGGGGTAGGAGAAAGATGAAGAAAAGGGCAAAAAAAGCAGAGCAGCAGGATCCTCAAGGGACTCTCATTACGAGGGAAGAAAACCAGCCGGGGTTTACAGCAATTTGCGATGACCGAAGTATCAGCAGAGGGAAGGGGCAGGTGGGGATGCAAGGGGTTGGAAGGGGTGGAATTACGGGGGGAAGTAAATGAGAACGGTAAATTTCTACTCTCATCGTCAATCATGTTCACTCTCAAACTCTGAGCAACCCTTCTTTTTCCGTAATTTTCTACATTTTCAGTTTTTAGCTTAACATTTCATTGACTTTCGGATTGTGGAAAATTTTCACTGTGTGCTGAATAAATTGTAACTCGAACCACCCAATTGTTGACACTCAAACTCGTAATAATTAAATGGTTGGTTTGGTCAAAGATTTATTGATCAGACAGATATTAGTGCTTAGAGGGTTCCTACAATATAATAATTCTAAATAATTGTAGCGTACTTGGCCTTGAAGTCGTTAAACATCTCCTAATTGGCAACCTAAACATACATGTATAGCATACCATTAATGAACAGTTTACTTTGCAAGTGGCTTAAGCCCATTTGTAATTTTTTTTATTGTTGCATCGTGTACAACTTTAAATTAGCTGCCATAAACAATATTTTCAAGTTTGCATTATTAAGAGTGTTCGATAATTCTAAGTCCATAAATTTTCGCTGTTATATACATTTCATGGATAATTCATACAGTTAAAAGATTTCCTGTATTGCCTAAATTAAGTATTGCGTTTTCAACTTGAAGCATTTTAAATTATGTTGAATGGACTTGTGCTCTGTCAAATTTGCCAACAAATCTAGTTTTTAATTTTGAAAGTGGCATAACTCCATTTCCGTTTAAAAAGCACATATGATTTACTTAATAATTGTTATCATTATAATAGGAATTGCAAATTTACCTTTTTTAAATATATTTAAAGAGTGTGATATATTGATATCCCATAAGTACGTATATTTTTACATTCATTGAAACGCAAAATCTGAAATATCTTAATTTAAGCTTAAATGGACTTAGGTCGCTTGCAAAATAAACGGTTCACAGGTATATATAATTTATGGGCTATCGGCTTGAGGATAATCAGGCACACGTCACAGCATGTGTATTGTCAATTGACACTCGATGGCTAGTGGCATGTTCTTGGGCTATTAGATACAAGAGGGAAACATTGGAAATAGCTGTCTCAAAGCAATATTATCACCTCTCAAAAGAATGTAACATATACAATAAGGAACGTAGCCTTACATTCAACCATAGCCTCTTTATGTGACCTTGACATGAACCACCCTAAGGAATCCTTAACCCTTCGCACTTCGAAATGCTTAGCAGACGGATACAGGGTCCGCCCGGACCCATACGAAGAAGTTGTCAGTAGTTGTAATTGAAAATTAGTTTCCCAATTTAATTTCTATTTTTTCAGCTTATAAAATAACGATTTACAAAAATATTATTATTACTACCTAGTTGATAAAATAATTAAAGCACTTCTGGTGTATGTGCAATATTTATTTGTCTTTATAATGTTTCACACATACAGAATGTTATCTATTTATATTTTTTTGATTATTTTATACATGTTTGCACATTTGTCGCTTCGACAATCGACTTGAGCAAACAAATGAACTTGAATGAACAAACTCAAGACAACTATCAAAGTTCGACTATTTATAAACACTGGGTCCGAATGGACCCTGCGTCCGCCTGGCGAGGGTTAATATTATACTACATCTTTTCATCCTTTTTTGGAGGCCTTCTCTCTCTGCGTCTCTCTCACTCTCTCTCTCTTTCAAATACTCTCACCATCCCCACCCATTTCACCTCCATTCACATTACATCCACATAATCCGCAGGAACTTAATTAGTAATCTCTTTGAACGGACAATCGGATTCGACAGTCTGTCGGGCGTGTCGGGTAAACTCGGGAGCATTGTCGAGGCAAGCGGATAGAAATTGTAAACTGAGCGTCATTCTGTCAGCGGAATTGTGCATGCTCGCCAAATAAGCTAGGTGAGCGTGCCGACGTGCGCGCGCGCGCCGTTTTGTCATCGAAGCTTAGCGATGAAAGGGAAACAGGCTCTGCTCGGATGGACTGACGTCGAGTAAGAATCGTTCGATTCCATTCAGCCTGTCGCGATCCGATCGAAGGAGAATTGGACTTCCGTTCAGAACTCTCTGCGCATCTTTTTGCTGACTGTAATGCTGGACGGTTGGTATACTTGGGATTATGGGATGTGGAGGGGGTTGAACATTTTTGGAATTGAGAGGTTGTATTATTTGTAGAGATGTTGGTATATTTTTGGTTTTTAACTATTGAGATGTTTAAGAATAAATCATTATGTATATTAATCTATTATATATTAAATTGAATATAATTTAAAATATAATTTAAATTAATTAAAATATTAATAAAAATGTTTGTTGATTAGTAGAGTTTATATTATTAACTATGGGAACATTTTTTAAGGAGTGTATGTAATTAAATGTATTGTTATTAAGAATGATTAATGTATAATCATATAATAAATATCTTGTAATTGGCAAGGAAGTGCTTTCGGTTTTGAAGCATCGATAGACTTCCGTTAAAATATTTTCCTTTCGGCATTTGATATTAATCACATTTAAGTTACTGCAGAAAAGATGAGTTTTATTTTACACTACAAAACTGAAATTACATTTTTGGCAACCTGATATAAGTATTTATCTGAAATTTTCTGTTACAGCACTTGAAGGATCAACAATTCTGAAAATATTGTTAAGTAGGATAAATGACCATTAACTCTTTCCTTATTTTGTATCAGTCGATGTTGTGTGAAGAATAACTATATATTTTCAAAGTAAATAACTTAAATAGCCGTAAATTAATTCACTTATATTGACGTCTTAAAGTAAAGTGTAACTAAACAACATCTGTCCCGAAAATGAACAGAAATCTGCTCTCTTTAGGTATATTCACTGTTCTTCAATATTACTTGTACATTATTCCTCAATACAACCACACACAAACAAGTACATGCTCTTTTAATACAGAACATGATTCACATATTATTCTCTCTCAGAATAATTTAGTACAATCTAATATATTTACGTACTCAATATACTTCTACACACCTGTACTAAAAAAAAGTACATACACCTTCAGCACAATATAGGATACCCATACATTTCCAGTAGAAGTCTTAATCTTCTACGTAATCGAAAACACTACATCGACCGATTTACGACAAATCCTCCAATCGAGAATTATCAAGAGACTCTCAGCAAATAGATCGCGGAATTGCCTGAAGTCTTGACGATTAGGGGGCAAGCAGTGGGAATTGGGAAGGATAATTTTGCGCAATGGCGGCCGTAAAGAGTGAAGCGTTGTTCCGACGTACGCTGGACTCAAATCGTTTCCGGTCAGAGGGCAGTGCTCACGTACTTTCCCTTGGGCAACCGGGATTTTGCTATATTTTAACGCGGTCACGCTCTTAATAGTTTCCCACAATCCGCTCGCCGTATTTACTACTGCCTCGTTCCCTTGGCATTTTCATCTTTGGCCAAACCAAAGGGGAGTGCATAACTTCGTTTGTCGGTTAAACGAAAAAATGTCTGCTGTGATGTTATCAATTTACGTTCTTTCATGTTATATCAAAGTTTCGACACCAGTGTGCATTCAAATGTTTAAGTATAATTATTGGCGATTTGAAATATTTTAGTTTTGTTCTGCTTAAGTAAGTGTGGGAAGAAGACTGTAAGTTGATTTTGAATATATTTGAAATTAAAGAACGGGTTATAGGTCAGAAATTTGTTCAGGCATGATTGGAGGATTTGATTAGTTTGTATGATATCAATATAATTAAACTAATCACTTTGTATTTCTATGTTCTGTTTTCCACTGCTTATCGCGGAGTGAAGAATAATATATTATATAAAATACAAATATTCTTTACAATCGAAGTGAAACACGACACAATACTCGAAGTGGAGTATAAAACTTTTCGGTTAAATATCAACACTATTCCTTTCACCCACTTTTCACTCCATTCCGACATATGATTTAATACGCAAAAGATACAATCTTATCTACAACTCAGAAATGAACATTACAATATTATTCAGATTCCAAATACTCCTCATTTACATAATTACCACCATCCACATTCAAATCCTTCCTTCCACTTTTGACTTCTTCAAGAACTACGATCTAAAACGTAAAATAAGCTGTCTTATCCATGTCTCAAAAATATACTTTTCAATTTTACTCGCATTACAATTTCTCCAATAAAACTATTCACAACCATACATCCTTTTCCCCCTTTATCACTCTTCACAACAGAATACACAAAACGTTTACAACACCGAAATTCTTGCATATCAATTATCAGCCATCATCACATACCAAAAACTTTCATTACTTCACATTCAGTCGGTCGTCTATAACTCCCCTCCACTTTTCACCGCTCGTCGAAATACGATATAATATTCTCCGCGCTCTCCATTCATCCTCCGTCCCCCTCACCCCTCCCCGGCCGCGCTCCCTCCCCTCGCGGCCTTCTCGCGCGCCGGCAGCCGCTTCAGCAATCTCTCTCGCAAATGACAGCAATCGCTCCGGTATCGCAAATAGCCGCGGGCTCTTCCGCGATCTTCGACGAATCCCGCCGTCTGCCCTATCGACTGACCCAAATAGCGTCCCTTTGTCCCTTTCGCAACCCGGAGCCGGAAGTGCGGTTATGCGGCCAGAGACGGATGTGCCCTGTTTCTCGCCCGCCCTCTATCGAATACAATAATTTGCGCCCCGGCCGCCGATCGCTCGGGAATTAAAGTGGATTCCTGCCTTTCATCTTCGGTGTGCTGTCATTGGGGGGTCAGAAGGCAGAATCAAATTTCTGGGCCGAATGTTATGTACGTTGTGTAAAAGTGGTTGTTCATCGGCTAACAACTAACGTAACATTTTCTTGTATGAGAGTAATTTTATCATTTATGTACTTTATTAGGAATAAGTAATTTTCATGTTCGGTATGCTGTCATTGGAGGTGGAAAGGCAGAATCAAATTTTGTGGCCGAATGTTATGTACGTTGTGTAAAAATGGTTGTTCATCGGCTAACAAATAACGTAACATTTTCTTGTATGAGATTAATTTTATTGTTTACGTACATTGTTAGGAACAAGTAATTTTCATGTTCGGTATGATGTGATTGGGGGTTGAATAACAGATACAAATTTGTGGGCCAAATGTTATGTATGTTTTGTAAAAGTTGTTTACTGTATGACGACAAATGTAAATTTTTCTTGTCTCAGTTTAATTTTACCATTTATGCACATTATTAGGAATTAGAAACTTTCATGTTTGGAATGCTGTAATTGAGGGTCGAAAGGCAGATTCCAATTTTTGGGCCGAATATTATGTACGTTCTGTAAAACTCATTGTTCCTTGTATAGGGACTAACGTAAGTTTTTCTTGTTTGAATAAATATGTATTGTTTATGTATATTGTTAGCGACTATTAAATGTCGTCTTTGGAATGATGTCCTTGAGGGTCGAATAGCAGCTTCAAAATAGGACGAAAAATTATCAGATATTACGTGGCCCCTGTTAGAGTTAATATTCTGAATTGCTATACCGCGACAAACTTTTTGTCATTGGAGGTTACTTATATCTTATGTACTTATTATTAACAATCATGAAAATATCTTCAAATTTCTTCTTGGGTATCCTGCCATTAAGCGTCAAAGCACAGTTCAAAATTGCTGGATTCAAGTTTCATCACCGCTCATTACGTAGATTCCATAAATTCTTCTCACATATTACATGGTAAATGACAAAACATATTCTTAATTGCCTCAGATCGTGTTACCTGTGTATATAATAACCATAAAGAAACTCCGACCTATACACAATGACCTCACATTCGAAAACTAAATTCAACCCTCCCCTCCGACACCACATAACACCCTCTCACCCCTCCCCCATCAATACCGGAAGTATCTCGACACCGTTTGCTCACTCGCTACTCGCCCTAATTAAATCCGACCGGCCAAGCTTCCCATAAGCTTGCGGCAGCAATATTCTAATCTTCACCCCCTCCCCCCACCCTCCCACCCCGTCCACTCACCCCTCCATCCGCCGATAGCTAGCGCCGGTCGAGACTTCGGAATTGTCATCATTAATCGGCGATCCGAGCCGGTCGATTTAATTAAGTCGTAATTCGTAGCGCGAGCGGGTAGTCGCGTTTTAATTCGAAAATGAGCGACGCCGGTCGAAAACGCGTTATGAGGCCGTCGCGCGTCATCGAGTTATGCCAATTAGCGTTACGAATTACGCTCGGCGAGCTGCGGCGCGTGCCGGCTGCGCAGAAGTGTGGCGAACGGTGTACGAACGTCGTAATATGACTGTATGGGGGTATGTGGATGCCAATAACATCGTGTAGCTGGGTAAAGAGATGTGTGGATGTGTGTGTATGTGTGTGTGTGTGCAATAACATCGGGTAGGAGTGGGCAAGTCTGTGGATGTGTGTGTAATGTTGTGTAGGAGAGTATATGGGGATGCGTATGTAATGTTGTGTAGGAGAGTGTAGATATGTGGGTGTATGTGTAACGTTGTGTAGGAGTGCATGGATGCGTATGTAATATTGTGAAGGTGTAGATGGATGTGTTGATGTGTACATAACATCGTGTAGGAGAGTGTAGATATGTGGGTGTGTATGAAACGTTGTGTAGGAGAGAGTAGATATGTGGATGTGTGTAGAATGTCGTGCAGGAGAGTATAGATATGTGGAAGCGTATGTAACGTTGTGTAGGAGATTGTCGGTATGTGGATGCGTATGTAACATTGTGTAGGAGTGTATAGATGCGTGGATGTTTATGTAACATTGTATAGGAGTGCATGAATGTGTGGATGTATAGATAACATCGTGTTGGTGAGTGTAGATATGAGGATACGTATGTAATGTTGTGTAGGAGAGCATGAATGTGTGTATGTGTACATAAGATCGTGTAAGAGAGTGTAGATATGTAATGCGTATTTAACGTTGTATTGAAGTGCATGAATGTGTGGATATGTATATAACATCCTGTTGGAGGGTATAGAATTATGGATGCGTATGCAATAGTGTATAGAGGTATACCTGTATATACCATCGTATAGAAGAATAGACGTGTTGATGTGTACTTATTATCCTATAGAAGCGTACATATGTGGATATGTACGTATTATAGCATAGAAGTCTATAGAAGTATTCATATGCATATACAGTGTTTGGGAGTATACAGAAATGTGTATGTGTACGTGTCATAGTATAGAAATGTAGAGAGTTGCTCATATGCATATACGGTATTTATAATAGAAATATATAGAGGACGTTTAAATATCATTGTATAGAAGCGTACAGATGTATCCGGATACGTACATAACACCGTACGTTAGTGTGTGTAAACGTGCGAAAGTGTATAGGATTCGACTGGCGGCTGTCGGAAATAATTCTGTCCGATATTATCAGGCATTGTCATTAGCCGGGTGCACTGACGGTCACTCCGGCCATATTTATTTAGTCGGCTGATCGACTATGTGCCACCCAACGCGCGTCGGACAATTAGAACCTAATTAGGATTATGTTCCGAATTGATGGCGGCGAGAATGGAGTTGCGAAAGTCGAGAGTGACAAACCTGCATTGTGTTTGAATCCTGGCACACGAATACGATTCGAAGATTCTGTATTTGAACTTGGCGGTATCTTTACTGTTTGAGGTTAGGTTTAATGGTGGGTAAATTAATGGATTTAATAGGTTTGGGATATTCCGTGTTCCGAATCAAAAACACATTGTGTAATTCAATAACTACAAGATCTGACAAATTGGTCATAGACCGGATTTTGCTATAAATTTTTGTTATTCCAGCCAGCCGTGGACATTCTGTATTTATTCGATATGCTTAGTCTTGCTTGGCTATAATTGACTTCTTGTTCAGTTATCAAATCTTATTTACCATCTTGCCAAATAACAAATATTTTCCATGTCGTTGATGTGATCAACTTATGTCTCGGCAGGTTCTTATAATCTTAATATTTATTTGAAATTAATGTTCGGCGGCATAAACTAAAATTTCGAATTACAAGCGAGTGTTACTTATAACACTAAATTAAGTCTTCATTGTCGCCTGCTGGCCAACTTCCCAGCACTGCGCAGTACATTATAAAAGAACCATCTTCGCATTTAACACTGAGATAAGTTAACCCATAGTCTTAACAACTAATAAGAACTGTTAAACGGTGTTGAAATAAACAACTCATTTCCGAAAAAAAAACAGCTTTCAAATTCTATTTTTCCTCCGAAAAAATCTCCATACAACCTCGTATAATCCCGCTAGCCAACTCTCCAGCACTCCGCTGTACATTAAAAAACACTCTCCTTCTTCGCATTTCACAAAGGAGATCTAACCCGCACCTTACATAACTAACACATACTATTGAAAACCGACCACGGATTCAAAACACTTCATACAAAATCACCGCCCGAAAATTTAAATCCTTAACCCTGATTTCCGCATCCGAAGCGGAGCGTAAGCCCGCTCCTCTAATGGAAAGCGGACATATTTTATTGCGGTCAATTATGATCGCATCCCGCTCGCCAACTTTCCAGCACTGCGGAGTACATAATAAAACAACCGTTTCTGCATTTTATAATGAGATAAGTTAACCCGCAGTCTTAACAACTAATAAGAACTGTTAAACGGTGTTGAAATAAACAACTCATTTCCGAAAAAAAAACAGCTTTCAAATTCTATTTTTCCTCCGAAAAAATCTCCATACAACCTCGTATAATTCCGCTAGCCAACTCTCCAGCACTCCGCAGTACATTAAAAAACACTCACCTTCTTCGCATTTCACAAAGATAACCTTACGTAATCAACAGACTCTATCGAAAACAGACCACGGATTCAAAACACTTCATACAAAATCACCGCCCGAAAATTTAAATCCTTAACCCTGATTTCCGCATTTGAAGCGGAGCGTAAGCCCGCTCCTCTAATGGAAAGCGGACATATTTTATTGCGGCCAATTATGCTCGCATCTCGCTCGCCAACTTTCCAGCGCTGCGCAGTACATTCAATTACGGCTCCTCGGAAGGATAATTCGAGGTGCGCGAGGCTCGGGCCGTTAAAGTAAGACAGCCCGAGCCTCGACAAGGATCCTCTTACAGTCGGAATTGCCGACAGTGAGAACTAATAATTATCGCGCACGTGGCGCCCGCGAGGTCCGCCATTATCGTCCTCCGACCTGGCCGGATCCAACTTTATTGCCGGCGCCGTATGTTAGAGCGGACGATCGACGGATTTTACTGCGACGAGTGTAGTTGACAAAAGTGGACGGAAGTTGGCCGATGGCTTGCCGGATTCTCGATGTGTGCGTCGATGTGTCGGGCAAGATTGCGTGCTGGAGTGATGGCCGACGGTGAGGCTTGATTAAATTTTGATCGCTCGCTATGCCTGATTGTGGTGGGCGATGAGGAGTTAACCCCTTAACGTGCACGCTCGAGTTTATTCGAGCGCGTCAAACAGGCCAAACTGTGCATACTCGAGATAATTCGAGCGGCGTTGTATTTGATGCTGCTATAATTTTTCATACTCGAATATAATCGAGAATTGAAAATAACAATATGAAAGCTAAGAAAAAAATAGTTTTATTGATATTTATCATTTACATAGGATTGTAAGCTTTAACATTTATTTATTTGAAACATCTGTGCGTTAAGGGGGTTAATACTTTGGGTGTGCTAATTTGTGTGCACATTGTAAGTGCTAACTTAATTATTGTACGTTGCTGCACTGAAATTAAGGATTGAAAGAGGTTTTGTATTACTTTGAGTTAAACCGCTCTTTGAATTTTGAGAAAGCTTAAATAATTGTGCATTCTGATTTGGGTTCGTTGGTGAGATTAAATTAAGAATTGAAACATTACTTATCGTACTTTGATTTAAGTCATTTTATGCAATTTTGAGAAATCTGAAATAATTGTTCATTATGGTCTGCGCTTGTTGCTGAAATGAGATTAAGAATAAAACAGTTGTATTACTTTTATTTGACAATTTTCCGCATTAAATTCTCAGATAACAAATAAATAATTCTATATGTTTAATTCACTTTATAGAACTAAGCATGTTTCTTAATTTATTTCTAGCTTTAATCATTAAAGACATAATTGTGCTTATGTTAAGATGCCTCATAAAATCCTTATGAATTAAAAATTCTTAACACATATACCTGCCTTCCAAAACGGGTCAGAAACGCAATTTCAATTACAGTAACAAATTTGAAATATCCAACAATTTTCTACGCTCAATCACAAAAACTCTCACGAACATTTTATTTGCATTCAAAATAAATTACATGTTTATCTTCGCTTGTCGATCAAAATTAAACAATTATTTGTAGAAAAAACTTTGAATCCGTGCAAAAAATATCTTTTGATAGCGTTAAGTAGTGTGAATGCGCAAGAATCAGTTTCAAACCAAAACACTTCCTGTGAACGTAGCATCGCGGAGAGCTGCATTTCTCAAAATCACATTGCTAACACGAATTACTCGTACATTCTCCAAACACGCTGCGTCTACAGAGAGAATGCATTTGCGCCTTTCTCGTTTGCATCCCAGATCCTTTGTTTATTTATTCTAATATGCAGCCTGCTGCACAACGCGTCACACTATCGTCACTAGGAAATTCTTACTTAACTCCGACGCTCAGCGGAGCTCAAATCGAAATATGTGAAGAAATTATACACTGCACTCATACAACTTAAAAAGAAAACATTAAGATGGTCCGTAGACTGCAAAATAAACATTGCAATTCGTGACCTCCTTTCCCTCTTGGAAGAAACAAACCTGTACCATTTAATTTAAGTTATACTAATGTAATGTAATGTAATATAATGTAATGTTTATGTACTATTATCTTTTTATACGTTCATTGCATATAAGGTGGAGTGGGGTATAACCGACCCAGAAATTGTAAAGTTTACTTTAAACTGATGTATTTTCTATCTATTCCACTAAAACCTAATAATCTCAGTGTTTTATTTAGCGTATGGTTTATTCTTTAAGTTGCATTAATTTGATATAAAAACATCTTCTGAAACTCATGTTTTTAGTTTCTACTTTTCCATTCGGGACACCTTTTGTTTATTTCCAAAACTTGGGATCTATTTGCATTTTACATTCTTAGACAATCTGTTTTCTCGTACGTTATACTTAATTTATAATTAATTTTAATATAATATACTCAATTTTCCCACTTTCGTTAAACACATTAGTCGAACTAAAACAATGATTCTGAAATAAAACATGTTTTCAGATAGAAACAAAAAAAACACCTTAACACAAATAAGACATTGTCTACTGCACATTTCATTCTTCAATTACATCCTTCATCTCGGAGCACCTCTCCAAGGACATCCTCACCCCACCCCCACCCATGATCCAAAAACAACACAACATCGTCACCAATATGAAGCCATGAACGTCCAACGTTCACTTCAGCGACCCAAACGGAATTCTCGCCAAACTTCGAGTCGACATCAACGCTCCCCAAGAAATTGCGACATAGAACTGACATAACACCTGCAAAAAAAAAAAAGATCGTGTTCGAAAATAAAAGAAGCATTAAGACGACGCGTAGACAACGGACGTAAAAACGTTGCAGAGCAAGCGAGGAGGTAAAAAGAGAATCGTGGCAAGAGGATGAGACGGCAGGAGGGGGTGGAGGTGTTGGGGGTGGACATAAAATAAGATACTTGAGCGGGTTAAGGAATGGCGAGCTCCGGGACGGAGGAGCGAGATAAACTAACAGCCTGGCGGGAAATAAAAAAATATCAAAGCCCCGCGGAAGATGAAACGTGCGAGGCGAGAGACTGCGGGACGGCCGCAAATGGCGGCGGCGGCGGCGGAAGGAAACGTGCCAAACGAGAGTTGAAACGGAGGAGGACGCTAACGTCGGTGAACGTGGGCGAGCGTGGGCGAGCGTGGGGTACCGTCGGTCGGGAGTGATGTCGGGCTGCGAATGAGGGAGCATAAAAGGAGTGCGCCGTCGTATGCAACGGGAGGCGGTGGAAGTCGACGATATGATTGAGGGATGGATGGAGACATGAAAATATGGGGGTGAGATAGAAACGTCCATGGAGTGTGTGGACGAGAGTACGAGTGGTGCAATGCGTACACAGGGTAAATCAGAATTCGGGGGACAAAATTTAAGGGGTGGTAGAACACGTCGATATAAGCAATTTTTGTAATATAATGTATGGGCGGAATGTAAGGGGTGAACAGTTACAGGGTAGTTTTAGAGATAGATAATAATTAGAGTGTGGAAGTCGACGATATGATTGAGGGAAGGATGGAGACATGAAAATATGGGGGTGAGATAGAAACGTCCATCGGGTGTGCGGACGAGAGTACGAGTGGTACAATGCGTACACAGGGTAAATCAGAATTCGGGGGACAAAATTTAAGTGGTGGTAGAACACGTCAGCATAAGCAATTTTTGTAATATAATGTATGGACGGAACGTTAGGGGTGTTAAGTTACAGGGTAGTTCTAAAGATAGATAATAATTAGAGTGTGGAAGACGACGATATAATTGAGGGAAAGATGGAGGGAGGACATGAAAATATGGGGGTGAGATAGAAACGTCCATCGGGTGTGTGGACGAGAGTACGAATGGTACAATTCGTACACAGGGTGAATCAGAATTCGGGGGAGGGAATTTAAGGGATGGTAGAACACGTCGATATAAGCAATTTTTGTAATATAATGTATGGGCGGAATGTAAGGGGTGAACAGTTACAGGGTAGTTTTAGAGATAGATAATAATTAGAGTGTGGAAGTCGACGATATGATTGAGGGAAGGATGGAAGACATGAAAATATGGGGGTGAGATAGAAACGTCCATCGGGTGTGTGGACGAGAGTACGAGTGGTATAATGAGTGTGCAGGGTGAATCAGAATTCGGCGATAAAATTTAAGAGATGATAGAACACGTCAATATAAGCAATTTGTGCAATGCAATGTATAGGCGGAACGTAAGGGGTGAAAAGTTACAGGACAGTTTTAGGTATAGATAATAATTGGAGTGTATTTTTTGACCCGGAAAAGTCCTGGAAGTAAAAACCGTTCAATTTCGCACACCGAAATCAGGTGAAACGAAGAGTATTCCGGATGCTGGAGAGTGGGATCAATGAATATTTATTGTTGGAAATTAATTGAACTGCCCAGTTTTTTCTTCAAATCTTGAAGTTGTATTAGGCGGACTTGAATACAATCATAGTTTGTCTACTTCGATCGCTCCATACTGACTGACAACCGTTGTTCTTTTTACGCCCAATGTATTGGACGCAAACAAAAATCATAGTACAAAATCTTACCGGATCGTCCGCCTCTAAATATTGATTTAAATCGTTGAAACCCAACGTTTATCAATAACTAATAGTAGAGAACAAAGAGAGAACAATGAACAACAAAAGCATAAACAATAATTAGTCTATTTCTTGACCCACAGGAAACCCGGAAGTAGAAGCCGCCCGATTCTGAACACTGAAAGATAAAGCGATGTATCCCGCATCCTGGACAGTAGGATCAATGAATATTTATCAATAACTAATAGTAGAGAACAACGAGAGAACAATGAACAACAGATACAAACAATAATTAAAGAATTCAGAATATCACTTGACCCACAAGAAGGCCGGAAGTAGAAGCCGCCCGATTCAAAATATCGGAACAGAGCCCGATGCATCCCGGATCTTGGATAGCAAGATCCATGGATACTTATCAATAACTACTAAGTAGAGAACAGCGAGAAAATAATGAACATCAGACACAAAACATTAATGAAAGAACTTCATGTATTTCTTGACCCACAAGAAGGCGGGAAGTACAACCCGCTCGATTCAGAATCCCGTAACAGAGACCCACGCATCCCGTATCCCGGATAGCAGAGTCGACGAATAGCTCTGACGCATGTTGACAGAAGCTGAAAACGCGCCGCGCGACGCCACACCGTTGGCGGCTGATCCCGTAACGGAGCTTTGTCTGTCGAGTTTGCCACGAAAGACGGCGGGGGCCAGGTACCCGCTGCGAGCACGATTCTCGTTACCGGCGACGGTGTAATATCGTCTCCGAACGAACTCGACAAAGCCAGGACGCAGAGATTACTTCGGCAGAGTGTGCACTTACGCCAGTCAAGAGTGCCTGAAACTTCTAGCCAGCCCACGAGTAGTTCCCTCCTCGTTCAGACGGAAAATAGCGGCCTGGAGTGAAGCCGAAGCGAACGGCGAAGAGTGAGTGGGGAGAAGGGACGGGAGGGGAAGGGAGGGGAGGGGTGGGGGGGAGTGAGACTAAGAGTAGGGGCAGAAGCGAGAGCCGGAGAGAAGAAAGAAGTGCGTTCGCAAGATTTTTAGCCCGATCGGACGGCGGGAATGCGGCTTGTCGGTGTGTCGTGAAAAATTTGTTCGGCGAGTTTCGCGCCGGGCGCTTCCTCGTTGGCCGAGAAAAATCGAGTTTGGGGGAGGGAGCGAAAATTGTTGCTCGACCGAGGATTTTTCAGCGGACGCTTCTCGACCCGGGTTCACGGAAAGTTGAGATCGCTGTTATGTATGAGTCTTAGGTGAGGGGATGGAATTTTGCTTGAGTTTTTTTAAAGGTTTGATGATAGTTCGTGCGGTAGATATTCGGGTGATTTTTATCGGTGGGGGTTGGGGAGGATTTTTTGGTTGGTTCTCGGTCGATGAAAGGTAAGGAGACTTTTGATGGAATTTTGCTGCTGGTAGTATTGAAGATTTTTTGGATCTTTTTGACGGTCGAGGTTAGGTTGATTTTTATTGATTTTATCGTTTTACGAAGGTCAGGAATTTTCGTCTGATTTCTTGCCGGTTGGAGGCAATTTTCAGCTAATGTTTGCTGATGGCAGCCAGGAATATGGTTTGGCTGAATTTCGATTGATTTTTGTCGATTCTGGTCGCTGGACAGTTTGGGGCTGCTTTTCGACCGATTTCTGTCGATCAAAAATGGGACAAGTTTTTCGGCTGATTTTTTAGCCGCCCTCGTCAGCGGAGGTCGCGAGAAAATTTCGGCTGGTATCAGTCGATAATGGTCGCACGAAATTGTCGGCGGATTTTCGACCGATTTTCATTGCCGAAAGTAGTGCAGAATTCTCTGTTGATTTTCGGCTCATTTTCGCCGATGGTGGACAGGGACAATTTTCGGCTGCCTTTCGTCGATGAATAATGCGCGGAGCTTTTAATCGATTTTTGGCCGTTTTTCGTTGACAGATGTTACGAGAAAGCTTTGTACGATATTCGTGTAATTTTTGTGAAACGCAGTGGACTTTTTTTCGACTTTCATCATTGGAGTGCTAACAAAATATGTTTCTTCGTGTTTGTGTGTAGTTGTCAGGCAAAAATGTCAACTCATTTTTATTTTGATATTTATCTGCTTTTTTAAAAATGATTAACGATTTGACAAAACGTAATAAATTTTTTCGTATTTAAAGCATGTGACTATCTTTCGATTAGTATTTACAATTCTATTTTCAATCAATCATTAGAACATTGTTTACAATAAGTATCACGAAAAGATTTTGGATAGTTATTAACTAAAGTATTGCGGTTCAGCTCATACCTAATCTGTCTATTCTTTCTATATTTCATTGTAAGTCGGAATTTTACATATTTTTACCTAATCTTCGTGAGTAAGTACCAAAAACAACTAGTTATTACCCATCACTCAGTCCTTATGTACTCCACTGTCTCCATAACTGTTATGTGTATATATTTAACAACTAATAAAATAAAAAACTGATACTTTACTGAAAATTGAACAGGTAAGTCACAATAACGAAATATTTATGAATGTACATGATGAATATGAATATACATTCACAAAAAAAGAAGATAACAACTCATCCCCAACCTATAAAACACAACTAACCACTAATAAACACAAACCAACCAACTGAAAATTATCATCAAAAACAAATACCTTAAAAGTCTATCCCAAATAAAATACGAACCACAAACCCCACAGAATACACTAAAAACAGCCTCAAACATTTTCCTAACACAAGCACAAAGCGACAAACTGAAAATGATCATCAAAAACAAATACCTTAAAAGTCAACCCCAAATAAAATACCAACCTCAACCCCACAGAATACACTAAAAACAGCCTCAATCATACTCCTAACGCACTCATCACCAAAAACCACTCACACAAAATTCTACCTCACTGCCTAACTCCACCGAACCACCCAACCTTATAACCTCCCACCTCCAACCATTCGACACCGACGATACATTTCGCCTCGGCCCAGAAAACATCCGGAAAACTCCGCTTCAGCCGCGGAAAGTCTTATCTGCCACGGTTAGGAAGCGGGACCGATAGAAAGGACTCCGCGACCTTTGACATCCGGCAATAAGTCACTGTATCGACTCCGTTCCTTTGTCGAAGCCGACAATGCCGGATCATTTGTACCTTTAATCCGCCGAACTTTTTCGTCCGAGCGCGTCGGCCTGAGACAACGTTGACGCGCAATGTCGAGAGACAAAGCCCTGTACATATTGTGAGTTGATAGGTAGGCGAGGGTGGGGTGGGGGGGGGGGGGCATCAAAGGGACTTCCGTCAAACTTCGTTGGGCGCCAGATATCTGTGTCCAACTTTTTTTGCCTTTCGGCGAGGAAATAAATCTCCGCGAGAAGTCCCTCATCTGGAAGGAGGTGTGGAAGGGGAGGGGGAGGAGTGGGGAGTGGGGGTAAGAACCTTTGTCCAACAGTGGCTCGCGGCCATGAAAATAAAAATCGTCCCGGACGATACTTGCGCTTCGGGCTGAGGATGAAATAAACGCTTGAGAGCGATGTAGGGGTGGGTTAGACTCAGGGGGGTGAGGGGTGAAATTTATGGCGAGGCGGTGAGTGTGTTTGCTTACGGGTGCTGTTTTGGTTTTAGATTTTGGCTTTACGGTCGGTGCTCGGTGACGGTCGTTTGAAGGTTACGTTGTTTGTATTGTATATTAATATTTTTCAAGGTTTGGTGTGGTAAGTGGTGGGTTGAAGTTGGGGATGGGGTAAATGGTTGAGGGGGATGATATTTGTGATTTGATTGTGAATGTGAGTGTTTAGTGTTATGTTTAAGTGTACAGGGAACATTTTGTGTTTCGTTGAATACTTTCAACGGACTCGAAATATGAAATAATCTGCGATGACATGTTGATTAGATAGAAAACATAAAAATATAGCAATGAAGGAAAGGATATTCTGTAATTTAGTAGAAAGAGTAAAAGTTAGATAATACTCTTTTTACTAAAGTCAATTTATTACATCAGTATAGGGACCGTTTATTATGAAATTCGCGTAAGCCCATTTTTTGTTGTAAATGTAGTATGGCATAATTTGTGATTAATTATTGTAAACTTTTTATTTGTGTAATATTTTATTTGTTTTAACGGACTTGTAGTACATTCAAAATAATCGCTCCATTTATTCTCATATCGCGTATAACAAAACAAATAAATAAGTACTCTTATTACAACTGAAAACGTATTTGTATGGTTTAGAAAATAATAGAAAATAGGAAATCGAAAAAAAGCAGCATGCGGTGATAATCGGTATTTATTTTGAAAAAGAAATAGCCCTTGGGGTTTATACTAAAAAAGGGAATGCAAACGAATATTTATTCGCGTTTTGTTGGCAGCTACAATTTATTGAGTCTATTTACGTTTGGATAGAGTGTCCGTTAACCTAATGGAGTGCAGGCACTGTATACTTTCTAGATTCGCAATGCTTTACATGTACAAATGGTCGAGAAAATAAAAGTGTAATAAATCATGTGATGTCGCAGTAAAAGAATAAACGGTGGATTAATAAATTACTTTATTTGCCTTGGTCAACAGACTTTTTCAATCAATTTTAATTGAGATGAAAAACATGATATTTATACTTGTTATACGACAAAGCATACAGATAAAACTGCATCGAACGAATTAATTATTTGAAGTGGGAATATAAAGACTTTTGTGCCGGATGTGTTAATTGACATGTGTAACGTTTACAACAGAAAAAGAAGATAAATTCCAAATTCTCGACTATTTATATAGTTTTAAACTAATATGATAGGATTTTTAAAACTTCATCCCTGTCTACATTTAATTTACATCATGTCTGAAATAATGTAAGTAATAGTTTGATTTTAGTATTACACTACAAATAAAGCGAATTAACATAAATTATGTATAGAATAAATACTCATCTAATAGAAAGAGTTAGCTCCAATTATGCTACTTCCTTCAGCGGTTCATTTTTTTAGATTACTTTTTGCTTAAACAAAGCCAGCAACAACACAATGAAAGTTCTGCAATCTGTGTATTTTCCGATAGACTTGTCCATAATTAATTTAAAAATTCCAAGAATAATACTTGAAAAACAACACTATTCGTTAAATCAAGAAAGAAAACACGAAGCACTTGCAAAGAAAGAAAAACAGTAAACCACAAGAGTTTACACAGCATTCATTGTAAATTCTTTCACAAGCTCAACTTTCTTACATTACTCTCTGGTCAGACAAAGCCAGCAACAAGATAACAGAAGCTCCACAATCTGTGTAGTTTCCACTAAGCTTCTCCATAATTAATATAAAAAGTTCCAAAGATAACACTCCAAAAACAACATTAATCGCTAAATCAAGTAAAAAAAAAACAGCAAACACTTGCAAATAAAAGAAGCAGTGAACGACAAGAGCTTACATAGCATTCATCGCAAATTCTTTCACCAGCTCAACTTTCTTACATCACTCCCTGGCCAGCAACAAGATAACAGAAGCTTCACAATCTGTGTATTTTCCACTAAACTTGTCCGTAATTAATATAAAAATTCCAAAAACAACACAATTCGCTAAATCAAGAAAAAAAACAGCAAACATTTGCAAGCAAAAAAGCAGTAAACCATAAGAGCTTACACAACATTCATCGCAAATTCTTTCACCAGCACAACTTTCTTACATCACTCCCCGGTCAGATAAAGCCAGCAACAAGATAATAGCAGCATCACAATCCGTGTATTCTCCACCAAACTTGTCCGTACTTAATTAATTAAATAATTCTCCTGAAACAACATTAATTACCAAATCGGGAAACGAAGCGAACGAAGAGAAACAGTAAACCATTAGAGCTTACACAACAATCGTCGCAAATTGTTTCACCAGCACAACTTTCTTACATCACTCCCTGGTGAAACAAAGCCAGCAACGAGATAACAGAAGCTCCGCAATCCGTGCACTCGTTTACATTTAACGAACGAGTACACTCAGTCCGCGCGAGATTAGGTTAGAAACCGGAAATGTGCGCGGCGAGGTGGAAAAAAATAATCGGCAGCCGTCAGCGGGAAAATTTAAAAAATCCACGCCGACCTCCAGAAGGCGACATTGCCTCGGGATGAGCGGAGAGTCTCAGTTTTACGAGGTGGATGTAACCGTTCGGGGACAAATTCAGGATAGTCTCGAACGAACGACGCCTCTTTAGTCTTACGTCTGGCTTTACGACCGAATTTTAACCAACCCCGCCAAGAGGGATGCTCGCCAATGTAACTTGACCCCCGAGAAATGCTTCTTAGGAATGAGCCCTTTTTTTACTCGCTTCCTGTCTGACAGAGTGGGGCAAACTCGATTATGCGCGCTCAGTTGAGAAATCTGCATTAATTTTGCAACTTTTGATTCTGTGGTTAATATCAACAAGTGATTCACTTAAATAAGTACGTCGCATTTAGGAATCCTTATTGATGTAAGTTGAACATTGAGAAATTATTTTACCAAAAAGCGACAGATTTTCAATCGAAATTCACAATGATCATTAACAAACCCAAACCTGTTGATTACGCTGATCATGATACCAAAAGAATAAAAAAATGTTAATATTTATTCATTTGGAAATACATTAACCCTTTAACTGACAAATTTATTTTTTGAAATTGTTTGTCAAATAAGTTGTATATATGTACACAATGTTGTGTAACAGTATAATTATACAAATTCCAAAATCTCCAAATGGGGATTGTGGCAGCTAATGGGTTAAGAACGTCATACTACATATCTAACATGTTAGGGATTAACAATATAAGTCAAAAAGTACCATTTTGCATGAGCGACGTTTTAACATTTTAAAATAATATAATATCAAGCCGAAGAGTATATATTTATGTTTACAGTAACTCAAACTTTTCTAATAGCTTTAACTATCACTGAAATATTACCAATGTGCATAATCTGCTTTTTTTTTAAATTTAGTTGACTTGTACTATTTGAACTGTTATTATTTTAAACTTATACTCTTAATACCTAACATCATAGATATAATGACGACTATCCAACTTCAAGAAATATCAAAAACGTTCGAGCATAAAACATAAAATACAATACCCACATTTGCAAACATTCCCGAACCACCGCCCATTTGAACAAATTCCCAGTACTTACCTCGCAAAACTCGAGCTCTACATTCATCATTAAAAGACCCTAAAAAGAGGACCGTCCCATTGACATCGCAGTTTTAATGCGCTGAGTAGCCGAATTCATATTATTTTGGAAATTCATTAGAAACGTTAAACTACATATATACAATTCCGACTATCCAACTTAAATAAATATCAAAAACGTTCGAACATAAAACGTAAAATACAATACCCACATACGTTCCAAAACCCATCCGAACAAATTCCCAGTACCTCGCAAAACTCGAACTCGACATTCATCATTAAAAGACCCTAAAAAGAAAACCGTCCCACTGACATCGCAGTTTTAATACGCTGATTGTGAGTAGTCGAATTCATATAAAATTAAAAATTCATTAACAACGTCAAACTACATATAATTCTGACTATCCGAGATAAAGAAATATCTAAAACGTCCGAACATGAAACGTAAAATACAATACCCACATACGTTCCAAAACCCATCCGAACAAATTCCCAGTACCTCGCAAAACTCGAACCTCACATTCATCATTAAAAGACCCTAAAAAGAAGACCGTCCCACTGACATCGCAGTTTTAATACGCTGAGTAGCCGAAGGCCATAACATCAAAACTTTTCCGCTTCCCGCGAACTTCGCGGAACGTCGCGCGACCTGCACCGTCGAAAGAGACCACCCCAAAAAACTACCCCCGATCGATGTTAAAGGAAAACGTCAAGATCCGTCGAAGCTAACGTAAGCAGATGCTGCCGCTTCTAGATCGTTAATGCTTCCTTTTATTAGGACGTTCTTGGTTCGCGTTCGAAAACGATCTTCCCCCCCTCTGCCATCCCCTACTCTCAGATCCCCTCCCCTCCCCCTCTGTCTGGCACCGATAAAGGCCGGCCAACGGAATCGGTAGGCGTGGCCCTAAATTTCCGGCGAAACGGAAATTCAATATTGTTTCCCGTACAGTCGGGCGTGTAACCATAAATCCGAAATGGATCGCGGTGTCCCGAGGACACTTCGGGACATAACGACTGGCCATATGGCCGATGCGGTCTGCCTAGCTTTGGCTGCTAGTTCAGTTTTCGCGAGGAGCAGCCTTTCGTTGCCAACTTACGGCGATACGTTGTTTGCCGCTGACGTTAAGCCGCTGCGGACTTGTGTTCCGCTCGCGTGATTGTCGGATCGCTGGGTATATTGGCTGACGGGTTGTAAAGACTGTTTTCGGGGCGGGGCGGGGGGGGGGGGGGGGGGGGGTAGTGGGTGTGTGAGCGGTAGTTGGGGGAAAGTCAATTATATACGTGGCTGCTGTTAGTAATGATTATTGAAATATTATATAAATAGGTGTAATTATACTTAACATGCATTATTACGTAGCACTAGAGTTAACATATTTAAATTTATAGTAATTGAGAAATAACATAAAATTTTTTTTTTTAAACTAAATGAACAATAATCTAGTTAATAAATAATCTAGAAAAAATAATAAAGTTTTATGGATATAAGGATATAATTAATGGGTTATTAGGAATAGCTATTTTTAAGAAGGAGGTATAATTAAATTTGATTCTCATAACTACCGTGACACAAGACAAAATTATTTATCATCCCTGGCATTATTTGGGCATCGATTTTTGTTATGGACAACTATTTTGTGTTCTGGTTTCATTGTCGTTGAATGCTATTATAATTCCTTCTCAAGTCAATTGCTAACGTGTCCTTTTCAACAATTTTACTTTTTGGTGTCCGTTCAAGTTCATTAGCTAAAGTATTTACGACGAAATACAGATGTCATTTGCAAAAATTATCATTCCCAAAAATGACTGGTGTCTTGATAATGACTTTTCTGTCAAGGAAGATATTACTTTTTTCAATGTTTTTTTACGCTGGCTGAGATACGTAAATAATTAATTGTTTTATGTTTTGTATGTTTGGACGTAGTGTCTTGTAATATTAGGGACAGTTAAATGGAAATGTGAATAGCAATCGATAGCAGATCCGGTGTTAAAGAATTTTGCCTACCGAGGGGTTACAGGTGGTTTCAATTACGAGTATTTGCACTCAGCTATATTTTCTGGTTTAGCGCGTTGTGAGAGATGTTTTTTTGTCATTTTTGTGAAAGAATTCAAAGTATGGTGCCACAATTGTCCGTTTTTTTTATTAAGTTCAGGAGTAAGAAACGTTGGAAGATCATTATTAAAATTATTGGCCTTGAAAGAATTAATAATATTAATGATGTGTTTTCTGATATAATTGGAGTTATTTATAAATGTCAGTAAGAATAATGAGAAAAGTTCTGATCATTTTAATGAATTCAAGGGTGAAAATTTGGTAAATTGTGCGTTTGGGTGATGTATTGTAACAGGACTGGTTTTTTGAGAATTTGAGTTTTGATGCTGTATTAAATGTTTTTCAGAAGTTTCGGCAATAGCTATCCACCACCAACATAATTCCAAAAACACACACGATTTCACCCACTCCCGAAACGTGAGAATCCAAATGATTTAATGCCAAATCCTGCGCACATCGAATATAATAATTAATTTCATAAAATATATCGCTGTAAAGTTTGATCAAATACACTTTTTACCACGTCAATAATTCAAAAATTCTCAACATTCTCTCATTTCTCATACATTCACATGATTTGAGGGAAAATTCTCCATAGACCCAAGATAATAATTCTACTAAATCCAACATTTGTTCTTGCAATATTTCAACAAATCCACTTTTTACACCCTAAAAATTCCCAAAATCACCAAAACGTCCACACCAAACTCTCAACTCCAAAAACATTGCACTTCCTGAAACAATGCAAACAATTCCAGTGCGAAACCTCACCCCACCAAACAATATTCTCCCCCACCTCCCGAAAAGACGAGCCAGCGAACATCGACGTGCCAAAAATGTCGAAACAGTCGCAGAGTCGGAACACCGTCGGACTGCTTCGCTAAATAAATTCCGTCGTCGACGGCGGAATATTTTTTCAAATCGATTCGCCATTCCGAACTACCGCCTTCGGCCATTGTACGACCTGCACCCCAGTGCCACCCCCCTCCCACCCTCTCTTCTGCTCCCTTTTCCGCTCGCCACCCCCGCATGCATCGATGCTCACTCGATACTCTCACAGTCGTGTCGGTCGGTGTAAATCGAGCGGCTGGAAATTTTATTGCGGTCAAATCGAGGATTTCGAGCTGATCGGCGCCAATAAAGTGCATTAATCGATTCAACTTATACCGCGCTGGGAAACGCTGAGGATGGAATGGAAGTCTGGGCAGAAAGCGTAAAAGCTGGCGTATATCGTGTAGGTTGTGTGAGGGGTTGAATTACGGAGAGTTTTTACTGTCAAAGAGAACTTTGATGGATTATAGATGAATAATTGTTATTAATTATAGGCGTAATATGGAAAGTTCTTATTTTGTACAATATTTTGTTTTATTTTGTAAAAATTTTCGTCGGGATATTTTTCTATTTTTTGCGAATAATTGCTATTTATTATAGGCGTATATAGTAAGACGCATATTACTTGCTTGTGATTATCTTTTAAGTTGTTATTGTCTTTTATTGCGGATAAATCGAGGATTTCGAGCTGATCGGCGCCAATAAAGTGCATTAATCGATTCAACTTATACCGCGCTGGGAAACGCTGAGGATGGAATGGAAGTCTGGGCAGAAAGCGTAACAGCTGGCATATATCGTGTAGGTTATGTGAGGGGTTGAATTATGGAGAGTTTTTAGTGTCGAAGAGAATTTTGATGGATTATAGGTACATGAATAATTGTTATTTATTATAGGCGTAATATGGAAAAATTTTTAATGTTGAAGCGAATTTTTTTGTACAATATTTTGTATTCTGTTTTGTTTTGTAAAAATTTTCGTCGGAATATTTTTCTATTTTTGGCGCATAACTGCTAATTATTATAGGCGTATTATGGTAAGACGCATATTATTTGCTTTTAAATTGTGTGGAGATTAATTGGATTATGACAATTTTTAACGATGGAGCGAATATTATTGTATTATTGGCGAACAATTGTTATTTATTATAGGCGTGCTGTGATAAGGCTTATTTTATTTGCTTGTAATTATGATATAAGTCGTGTGAAGACTGATAATTGAATTATGGAGAGTTTTTGGTGTTGAAATGAAGTTTGTTGTATTACTAAAGAATAATTGTCAATTGTCCTTAATATTGTTATTCATTATGAGCGTCACATACTAAGAAGTTACATAAATGTGGGTGCAAAAACTTAACTAAACTTTGTTTGCTCACGGTTTCCATGTAAGTTGTATAGAAATTTGTAAAGCACTACACTGCAGAGTTCGTAGTTTTGAAAGTTGTTGCCCTAAAATTGGAATTTAATATTATCGTTATTATGTGGTAAGGAAATAGTATCACAATTACATATAATCACTACGAAATGTGGTAAATGTGATGTCTCTTTAAAAATTTATTAAACTAACCGATCATTATACATAGTCACCACATTAATCACATTTACAGTAACATTTGAAACTGGTGTAAGCTCATTTGAAAGAAATGAGATATCACAAAAATTATTAATTTAGCGTACAATTTTTACTTGTATAATATTTCATTTTAAAAAGAAGTGGATTCATACAATTTTCGAAATTAATGGTTTGAAATTAATGTTACTATAATAGTTACATCGGCCGTTTATGTTGAAAGTGGTGTAAGTCCATTTAAAAAAAACCTGTGACATCACATAATGTATGATTCATTTACTGCAGAATTTTTACTTGTATGATATTTCATTTTAAAAAGAAATGGACAACTTTCGAAGTAAATGGTTCACATAACTGTTACAGTAACTGATTTTCGAAAACATAAGTCTTCCACACCTTCGAACAATGCAAACCAGCTTCTAGAACCCACAATTCGTCAGTTTCGCAAGTGTTCGACGAATCGATCATTCTCGAGACTCGGTCCGATTTTTCTTATCGCCCAATCGTGATCGGCCTCCATCAATGGGCGTTTACCAAATTGTTATTTACGCATTGCCATTGCATGGCTCCCTGTTTTCCACGCAAAACAATTCTGCGAAGGGAAAAAGTGTCACGCAACGCCAATCGCTTCTGTCGTGACTTCGACTCTCGTTTCCGATACTATCGATCGTTGACGGAATTAGACCGAAGGGAAGGAAAAGTGCGAGTGTGAAATGTGCTTCTTACGCTTTCTGCCTGGAAGCGAATTCTTCGGATTTCTTCGAAGCTGTTTCAGCTGAAACGATCTGGACGAGTCTGTTGTAAGAATGCGCGAGTGAGAGAAGGAATTGGTTGAAAACAGTGATTTGTGAGGTTGTCGTTCGTGTATTTGTTTTTACTTGAGATTGGCGGTACTGTTTGGGGAATACTTTGAGTACAGAATGTGATAGAAGAATAGAATGTAGGAGTGTTGTATTTCTTACATGGAAAATAGTAGACATTATGTAATGTGTAATGGGAAGTGCTACTTAACAGAATTTTTTGTTCAATGCACATTTGACTGATGATAATATGCCACACATATACTGAAAAAAAATTAGACATAAAGTTATCAGACGATCGTATCTGAGACAATAAGAGCATTAGAATCAAAGAAGTACTTTATCATCCGCGTGAAAATGAGAAATTTCAAAACAAAAACTTTGGACTGAAATAATTTCGACCAGTTGGTGAGTTCAAAACCTAACCCCAACTGTGAAATAAAGTAATTAAAAAGGTTACTCTTGCAAAGCTTAGCCAATATGATCTATTTTATATCTTGTCAGCAATTTTCAAAAATCGTGTTAAACCTAACAAACCATATAATATCACATTAAAATTAAAAACATAAAATCTCATACTTTATTAAATCAATGTGAAATGTGTTATGTGATATTGCAGAACAAAATAATTTTCTAGAATCTGTAGCTACTATAAAATGTGTTCAACTTAATTTGTTACTTATATATTTTGGACTATTTTAATTGTAGCGTATATTCTATTACTGATTAGAATCTCTTTCCTTCTAATGTTACTCTCAACATGAAAATGAAAAACAATCATGATCCGTCAATGTAAACAAAAATAATCTTTTACAAATATATCGGAAAATCATAAAAATCATTTAAACAATTCAACAGTTTCTCTAGAACTCACTGTAAAATTCTGTAATTGGAATCATTACCATTTACCTAATGTCCTTGCTTGAAAAAATGTAATGCTTCAAAAACGACGTTTAGTAACAAAAAAAATGTTATGGTTTGATAGCACATCTGTTTGAAAAATCATGGTTTAAATCCAATGAAAACAACACCCACCTCTCCCTTAGTTAAAAAATTCAGTGTTTGAAGCATCGTCAGAGCTCGATCTCAATCTCCACAGAAACGATCCGCGTCGGTTGGTCAGCGTGGAACATAACACCGATGCGGGAATAAAGAAAATCAGAAACGTAACGCGAGTCGTGGCCAGCCAAGATTCTTGGCCAGAACGTAACGCAACACCGTCTGCAAGGGTCGAGGGAGTCGAAACGGAAGATTGCGTAAGAGGTGGATCGGGGTGGGTATACGGTGGCGAGTTGAATAAGGGTTGCTAAGCTGGAGCGAACTAAGAATCACAGAAAACGCGCAGAATTCCGAGCACAGTGATTAATTCCTGCCTGACTATCGTAAGTTTTCGTTCAGTCTTTGTTTTCCTCCCCTGCGATTCCGACATTGTCCCTGTCGACTTCAATATTGTCACTGTGCACTGTCTGATTCTCCCTGTCTCTCTTCCCATTCATCTTTATGCGAGATTCTCACATTGTCCATGTCGGATTCTGACATTGTCACCGTGCACTATGTGATTGTAACTTCCCGTCCGTTCTAAGTCCGATTCCGACATTGTCCATATCTGATTTTGTCATCGCCACTGTGTATTGCCTCCGATTCTGACTGCTTCTTTTCCCATCCCTGATTCTTTGTCTGTCTGTCTTTAAGTCTGATTCTCACATTGTACCTGTCTGACTCCGACAATATCACTCTACACTGCGTCTGATTCTGTATCCTTGCCCATGCTGCTGTGCCAGGCTTTAAGTGTGATTCTGACATTGTCCATTGTCTGATTCTGACATTGTCACTGTACGCTGCCTCTGATTCTGTCTCTTCCTACCCATGCTGCTCTATTAGTTTTTAAGTCTGATTCTGATATTGACCATGTATCTGATTCCGACATTGTCACAATCGCCTATCTTCCTCTCTTTCTCGTATACTCTCCGAACCGCTGCCGCTCTCTCTCGTCCACGTGCTTGTGCCTCTCCTTGCATGCTTCCTTGCCCAACCTAACCTCCCTCTTCCTTCTTCCTCATTCCCGCACTCCTTCTCGAAGTCAGGAACAATGGCTCCCCGAAGGCACGGAAGTTTCCTTTTGTTTTCTCGCCGATTGTCCCAAAAATGAGGATGCGACCGTAATCAAACACTCGGCTCATAAATTACTCTCCACGGTCTCCTCGTTATGCGATCAATTAATCAACCCGGGCGAGTCCTCTTTGTCCTTTTTGCCGGAGAACTGCATGCGGTATCGCTGGCGTTTAGCATTGTTAACGTCGGCCGAGAATTACCGGCGATGTAATAGGCTTCTCAGACTGCTCTGCCCGATGTTTCTCCAGGATTTTTTTTTTTTTTTTATTCATGGTTTTGAGTCGCATCCTCAACGATCTCCAGGATTATTTCGGATTATTATCTCTATTTACGATATTACAAGCGTAATTGACGTCCTGAGATCGAAATGACAACCTAATCAGCTTCACTCTTATACTTAAAACTGATCAAATTAGCAAACCCTCTATTGTTATTTGCGAGGGAAGTAAAGAATTTCTGTTACAAATAATAATAAACTATTACTCTTAAACAGTCGTACTTATGATTCGATAAATATAAGTAAGTATTCGTTTTTACAATGTCGACATGATAGAGAGGATTCTAGCGAATAAAAGGTAAGAGCACTTTATGTAAATAGATTTTTATTACTCGTGATATATAGGCCGAAGATAATTTATTCGTTGGCAGATTCAATTTCTCCGCACATCCTGTATTCGCTTCAGGTGTTTCATGAATTATGTCAATATATCAAGTGGAATGGGACGTAAGAAAGGTTCAGGAAAGTGTTCTCGTGATGTATTATTCCACTGTGGTCCCTAACGAAAACGGTCGAATTTTCTATGCCAGGCATTGTATTAAACGTCCGATTTAACACGCGAAACCAAGGTCAAATAATCAATACCATATGCTTCAAAATATTCCCAACTTCTGTTCATCCCTTCATCCCATATTTATCAACCGCAGGAATTAAATGGTGTGAAATGAAGGTTTGTTGGTTGAACAGGCGCCATGTTTGCAATAAAAGAGGTTAAATGTTTTCGATAATAAGATATTAGTTGTTTAATATACTATTATATAAATAATTCTTGTAATTTCCGGTAGTAGACATAAATTTTGTATTTTTCATGTGTAATGACATTCGATATGGAAATAGCCTTATTAATTGTTTAAACGAACAACACGCCTTACCCATGAAATCTAAGTGGTATTAGGGCGAGACCTGAAAACTATTGCAACGAGAATAAAATTCCACCGCCAGAAGTGTTGATACTAATTTTACTACGTCAATTACATACACAAATGTTTCATTCATAATGCAAAACAGAAAATTGGACAAAGAATTAAGAAATTTTCAATCCAATGAAATTTACCTATACAAAAAGGCACAATAAATACTTACAGTTCAATCTGAAACCTATAAAATTCCATAAACCTCAAAACTGGACTTAAACGACCAACTCAAACAAATCCCCAGACATAACCTACAAACTCTTCAACCCTTCAAACTGAATTAAATTCGATCGACAACCTACAGCGCCCTATTAAAGCAAGTTATCGCCCAGTACAAACCTGACGTACCTCAAACCTAATTATATCCGATTCCCACCGCGTGCGGATATCGAAAGATGGCGGTGAAGTAATTGGGTCCGAAATGACCCGGCGATCGGCGAGAGGTGCTCGACGGAAGAAAATCTGTTGATCTTAATCGGATACATCGCAGGAAGTAATCCGATCTCAATTCCGATATCCCATCCGACCTTCTGCCATTTATCTTTGAATCCTCGATGACTTCAGCAACCGGAAAAAGCTCCCTTCGCCGTCGGCACCCTTTGAAGTCCGACCCTTTTGTCGCGTGTTCAGGGAAATCGACTTTTGCCGATTGGACGGGGAGGAAAGTCGGGACCTGGGGGACGATGTTAAAGAGGAAGACTCCTGGAGGAAGCTGTCCGTGTTCTGGGACCCTGAACTTCGAAGATGAAAGGCGCTGTATAGTTAAATAAACGAATCGGAGCAAGCTGCGTATAGAATGTACAGCTGAATGAAGAAGGGGGAATATTTTGAAAAGCAAAGATCAAAATAATTTATGTTGGCTAAAAATTGTGATTGTGATATATATAGGGTGGTTCGGAAGAAGGATAATTTTGTGGAGAGGTGTGAAGGTTCTATGGTTTGAAGAAAACAACTGGCTTTGGAATGTCAAAAGGATAATTGGTTTGATGTAAGACAATTTTCGTTCAGGAACAGGCACATTTTGATTTTTAATTTTTTGAAGGTTGAAATTGTTTCTTTCATGATGTTTTATCAAATGTCACACATGATAATCAATAACAGTAAGGAATATAACAAACATACAGCAACGAATAAATGTACGAACAAACGTAAATTCCGTTCAAACAAAAAAGAAGATAAAGAAGAAACAAAAATGAAAAAAAATACACCAGAAAATATTCTTATTATAATACAGTCTACTGTTTTTACTTTTCTTTATATATACTTTATACTTTAATTTATATATTACAAAAAGCAAGTAACCGATAAAAATATAGAATGTAACAAATACATAACTGAACCTAAGTTCCGAAAAGACAGACAAATTTTGTGAAAGATCTATACAAAACTCATGTATTGTAAGGATGGATTGTGGAGGTAGGAGAGAATCAGGACGGTGATAAACAAATTCTATATCCATGAAAGAAAAATAATAAAATAGCTAAATCAATGTAAAGCAATGTAAAATTTCATGGAAAGGCAATTGTGGTATGAGAAAACAAAACAAAAGTAATAATAAGTAGTTTCGCAACACCCCATCTCAGCTGGTCGAAAGGCCATACATGAACAAAACAGTACTTAATCTAACAGTAATATAATCCTAACATTTTTTGAGATTCTTACATTCGATATAATCGAACTTCTTAAGATATTTTATTATATATCCAATCTCAAATATTCATCCAAATAATGGAAAGAAAATCTTACCCTCATTAGCAAGTTCTTCATGTATGTGTACATAATCTGACGAAGTTCTTATTGAAAAAATGTCACCCTGCAGCCAACAGGTTCCAGCATGGAACCTTCAACCTTCAAATCAAGAAACATCGACGATTTTCGCGTTTCGTCTCATGCGCATTAGGGTTAAGGCAGAAAAATCCCGAACGAAAATTCGAAAATAAGCCCACCAGCGAACGATCCGATATTGCTGGCAGAATTGAACCGGGAATGACAGAGGCCGCCGACCGCCGTAAGAAGAGCTGCAAAGGGAATCCAGAAGGCAAAGGCAGCGGCAACGGTGGCAAGTAAAGGAGCGGAAAGGTGCTTGGGTGGGAAAAGGACGCCGGGATGGAAAAAGGGTGGGAGCGGTAGGACGGGCAGAGGCTTTTCATTAGCAGTGAAAAGCATCCCCACGCCAGCCGCGACGGCCCAGTACAGAGGATTCTGAAATTACGCAGGGGTTGGTAAGTGCTCGGAGCAATAACGAGTGCTTATCCTGTATACGCATATAACCAGAGGAAAACGGAGAGATCAGAGGAGTCTCGGATGTGAAGTACTCCGTCTCTCTCTCTCTCTTTCTCTCTCTCTCGCTCTCTCTCTCTCTCTATCTCTCTTTTGCTCTCCAACTACGCCTGAGTCAAAGGAGACCCCCCCGCAGGCAAACTAGCGATATCTCACGGCCCTAATCGCGGTTACGCGCCGGAACAATAATGATAAACACGGTATTGTCTAAGGTGGCTGTCCTGGAGGTAAGTTTGAAGTGCGCAGTGCGCGATGCAAGGAGTTGATAGTCCTTTTCGCCGCGAAGATGCCGGGAGATTGATGCGAATTAATTGGCGGCGTGTGTCCCGTCGTACGGCAGAACGTGTTGCAAGTTTTTACATTTATAAGACTAGGTTGATTTGGAAAGGGGATTGTAGGGGAATAGATGAGTTAATCGGTGTGATTGCGACAGAAGGAATATATGGACCGTTTATTTTGAAAGTGGTGTGAGTCAACTTTCTCTTGTTTCGAGAAAATGATAGGTTAGCATATTAGATAACTAAAAAATGTACATTATTTATATTAAGTCTGACAATGTTTTTACTGATTTATCAATATGTAATTTGGTTGCGTAAGTTTCTTTTAGGCGAATTTAACAGAAGTAATACATATTTAGTTGCGTATTTACTTGGCTGGACTTACACCATTTTCATAACTAGTCAATTGGATAAACAATTTCATTTTGATTATGAATAATTAAATATCGGTTAAAATATTATGTATATTTTATTAATTCAATTTTGTTTATAAATAATAACAAGACATGAAATTGAAGTAGTATTTTTGATTTTGAACGTTAATTAGTTTCTGTTATTCAAGTTTGTTATTAAGCTATTGTTCAGTTATTAAGGTAATAATGGCTCTATATGATCATAATTTTTGTATGGAATTTGGTCCGGCATCGTTATACAATGATGCCAAGATGCTCAGAAACGAAAAATTTGTATGTATATTAGGTGTACACGTCCATTTATAAGGTTGAAAGTACGCTAGATATGATCTCGCGTAGGAGTAACGGAATGAAAAAAAATCTCCTTCAACTCGGGTTAGATTGAACCATACTACATCTATCGGTGGTGAATACTGAGTGTTGATGCCAATTTTTAGGACTCTACGACTGCTGCTTTATGTAGGAACACTCTTATGTATTAGATGTACTGATCGATTTATAAGGTTGAAAGTACGCTTGACATGATCGTTCGTAGGATCTCAAGTGACGGAATGAAAAAAAATATCCTTCAACTCCAATTAAGATGAACTATACTACGTTAATTGGTAGTCAATGCTGAGTGTTCATGGAAATTTTTAGGACTCTACGACTGCTCCTTTATGTAGGAGCACTCTTATAAATTAGGTGTACAGATGCATTTATATGGTTGAAAAGTACGCTTGATATGATCGTTCGGAGGACCTCAAGTGACGGAATGAAAAAAAATGTCCTTCAACTTCGGTTAGGATTAAGTATACTACATCAATTGGTAGTCAATTCTGAGTTTTCATTCCAATTTTCAAGACTCCAGGACCACTCATTTATTGTTAATTTATTTTAATATGAATTTGCGCAATCGAAGAATCTAAGTTTCGTATCGCCACTCGCATCTTTCCAATTTCGGGAACAATTGGCCACTGCCCGCCAAACAAAAACCGTTCAAAGGACCCTTCGCATACCTCCGACCTAACGGAACGAGTCCTCAAAGGAGAATTGAAACCGGGAAGAATGAGATAGCATTTCAATTAGCGGCGTCGCATAATCGGTATTCGGAAGTTAACTGAAGGCTCCATTTCCGTTAAGGGGCTATCGCGGCTGTCAAGGGACGAAAGGATCGTGAGGATCGAGTCCCGGCGAAACGTCCTTTTTCACTGAGAGCGTCCTTATCGTAACGAGCGATCGTCGCTCGGCTTCGCGCTGGAGAGAAAAAAGCGGACGGAGAACAAACGCGTCCCTGGTGAGTTACGAAGTTCGGCCTCGACAGGACGTCTGTTCCTGAGAGTCCCAGATTTCTCTCGAACCCCCAGGACCTTCCCGCAGGAACTCCTGGCCCATGATGCACTGGCCGAGTTATTAGCCTTCGCGCCTGATCGGTTTGCGGCTGTCAGCTGTCAAATTGTCTGATTTGCAGTAAGAGGAAGTGAAGTATTTTTGGTTATGTTTGCTAGACTACCGACCTGTCAAAATCTTAATAGTGACTTTTGTGTTATTAAAGATTTTATTTTTTTTAGATATTCTTTGATGGAAATATTATTCAGACAAATTTAGTGTAAATGTGAAGACAAATCTTTAGTAGTTGTAGTAGTTGTTAGGGGTGGTTTGAAATTATTTTGTGGATTTGGTGTCTTCAGTGGTTAATGTTTAAGAGGTTTGTTTGTAATTTTATTAATTTCTGATTTGATATATCGTGATGTTTTCGAATCGATTATTGATAGTTCCGATTAGACATACATTAACATTAGCAGTACATTTAGAGAATATTTTTATATTAAATACTTTTCTTGTAGCTAATAAAGTGTGTGGATAATAAATATATTTGTACGAGTTACAATCTCTCAAAGTTTATTTCTCAGTGAAGAAAACAGACATAACGAAATGTATAATATTTCAGAAATATTTTTTGCACTGTATATTTATTACAGAGCACGACGAAATATTTTCCTATATACGTATTTCACTTTACAATAAAATATTTGAAAACATTGCAAGGTTCTAAAACGGAAAAGGCAACGGATGGTTTCTCTTATGATCTCATTAAATCTTGAATAAGAACTAAGCATGTATATCACATTATATTTAATCTTATTGCTATTAGTGTTATTATTACCGTCATTAAATTATTATATACCTCTCTTATCGAAAGGAAGGCATTATTCAATGACTTTGTACTGTCATCGAAAAGTTACATGACCGACATCCGTACGTTCCTATCACAGTACATACAGGGTGATCCACCTGAACAACTCGACTGTAACTGTCGACAGACAACAATGCATCAGACCAATCTTGCTCAACTTATTCCTGCTCATCTCACCATGACTTGTCTTTAACAATTGTTATGGCAGCTAACCTGAAAAGAAAACCAAAAAGTAAACCCGATTCTCACAACTATCGTAACTACGCTCTCACGCCATCTCTAGTACATCTCGGGACCCATCCAAGTCCTCTCAAGGTCACCTGCATAAAAATACAATCACAACCGAAACAACACCTCTTCCACCCTCAAACATTTCCACCGTACAACGCCCGAACCCAAAAGTCTCCTAACCCACCGTCAGCCGCGTTCAAACACACGCCATCAAAGCACCGACAAACGTCGGAACACAGAAACGTGAACAAGCGAACGATATCCCAGCCGTCTTTCTCCACCGAATCCTTATCAGCCAGCCAATCCAGCGGAACCGGACAAAGGCAGTCGTTCTCTCTGCACAGAATGAACGCGTCCCGAGTGAGTTACGTGCCACTGGAGGAACCTTGGATTCCTCCTACCTACCCCCCCCCCCCCCAACCCAACCTTCCCCACCTCCCACTCTATTCCTAACCATCCTCTGCAGCTCTCACTGCCGTCGGTTCGTTCGGTCGGACTCATCCGTCCGCTCATTGAGCTGGCACTGGTTATCAGGCGGTGTCTTTCGCGGGGAACCGGAAGAAGCTGCCGGATGTGCAAAGTTTGACATTGGCGGGCTTCGCTAATGGCGTGGGCGGCAAGGAGTCCCGGCCAAGACGGTAATGTCGTTCTGGCTCAGCTCGCGGCAACGAACAATATCTGTCGCGAGGATCTTAAGTGCTGGGAGCGTGTGACCTTGAGATTGGCTAGTGGAGTTCGCTGGGTGCAAGGGTGCGAGGAGAGTTGGCAGGATACGGTGGTGTAGATGATTGTTTCGTTTTCTGTGGGTCCGTGTAACTTTAGGGTTACGTGGTAATATGTAGATAGGATACGAAATAATTTCAGTTTTTTTTCCGAAAGATGATGTATGCGTCTGAATTGTAGATTGTTTCTGAGACGACCAATGATAATTTTGGTTGGCCATTGCAAGTTGTCTGGAAATAGAAACCAACGGAAGCATCTTCTGCATGTGACAGCATTTGTGCTTCTGTTGGTAATTGTCAAATAAAAAAAGCGTGGGTTTGTATATCAATAACAAATTATTCGTTTGCTTTTCAATAATCATTTTGTTACTATATCTATATGATACAGTTTTGAGACCTTCAAGTTACAGTGGGCTATTATCGGCATTTTAGGATAATGCTTGCACCTTCTTCTATTTTTAGATTTATATATCATATAACCAAGATAAGGGTACAAAATGACAAAGAAATAAAAAAAGAATTAGAATTAGACGCATTGGCGGTAACACCTTCATTCAAAGATTATTGATTAGATTCTGAGTGTGATGAACATGATTCAGTAGTATATCAGTGAACATGATACAGTACATAGCGTAAATATAATATTATTGACAGTGACTATGAAGTTAGTACTGAATAATCTTCAGATTAGGAACATTCAGCGTCACGAAAAATTGTTTGGCACTCAGCATCTCAGAACAAATACAATGCTTCCCGTGCGAAATGATGAAGTTGTACGTTCGCCAATTTTTCGGGTAATACAGGACGCTGCAAAAAGTCGTGGTGTAAAAGAATTCCAAAAATAAATGTTCTAAATTAAACGTACATCTATGTATAAGTGTAAACTGTATCATGGAATTTCATACTTAAGTGTTTATGCACAGAAGTGCGAATACCGTACGTTGATATTTCGTGAAAATTGTTTGAACTGATAAATTTTCGTTTATTCAGCATATATAGGTTTCTAATTGTTATTCATACTTAAAAGAAAATGTTATATAAATATATGAACATTGATTGCTTATATTTTAAAAAAAAGTGGCTCATAGAAGATTAAGTGGAATTTAGTTGATATTATATGAATATTTGCTTTACCGCTGGAAACCTATTATCATCCTTCCTTGCCATCCAGCTGACATTCGATCAGCCTCAACACTAAAACTTGACAAAGAATAATGCATCCTTACAATTTATATCAACTTAAACGTTCTCGAACTCACTTCCCACAAAATTGCGTAAACCCGTGTAAACTCGCCCGACGAATGAACGAAACGAAGACCTAACCCACCCTCTCTAACACGTTCACAAAACACTTCATCGGCAAATCGCATCATGTTCACCGCAGTCTACAGCCAGTCTCATTACCGGCTCTTTGACGATCCCCCTCAAACTCTGCACCCTACGCATCCCTCCACGCCAACCGCCACCCCCAGCTCCCCACAACCCCTTAAACCGCCGAAAACGACACCGAGCCCCGATCCGATCCACGCTCTCGCGATCCGAGCAAAAACTTCCCGGAGCGGCACTTCGGCAAGTTGCCGATAACGAGGCTAAATTACAGTCATGTATCTCGGATGTAATCGAGCGTGAAGTCAGCCAAGGCCACGCCCACTTCCTTTATCCCATCGCCGAGGCCGTTATTAAAGTCCCGCGGCAGCCGGAATCCTCTCAAGATTCTTGGTTTTCGTCCGATAGATCGAATTCACCGTTCAAACTCCCCCCTCTCCTCTCGCACCTCTTCCTCCACCTCCAGCTCAACGTCCAGCCATCCTCCATTCACCTTCCGCGATTAATTCGAGCCGACTCTTTCGGCTTCCTTGAAATGCAAATGGCGGAAGCCTCCTCGCGGAACGAGGACGCGACAAAGTTAAATTGCGACGAAGGCCGTATTGGTGACTCCCCCACCCCCTCTTCCTCCCCCCCCTGACCCTTTTCCTGCGAACCCTTCACCCGAAGCAGATTGAAGCGGCCAGCTTAATGAACTGTAATTGTTGGTGGGGAGTGGCGCAGTTCTGGGTGGGAGAGAGAGAGAGTAGTGTAGGGTAGGGGGAGGGGGGGGGGGGGTAGGATCGGCATTGAGACCGCAACAGTGGCCGTATCCCTGCTTGTCTACTTGGCCGAGTGCGAGTTCGACGTAGGCGCCCCCTGGGACCCACTTTCGACGCTGACGAGGCCGGCGGCGTTATCTGTTTAAGCTGGAAGCCGAAAACGGGGACAAAGCGATCGGCGCCGCTGATTCGCTGAAACAATCGGCTGACACGGTTATGGAACCGGGGGAGGATAGTGGGGGTGAGCGGGGACGCTTTGTCTTTGGGAATGTTTGGAGGTTAGGCGGACGCTGGTTCGAGATTTATGGTGCCGACGGATATCGGAGGTTATGGTAACGTTTGTGGCGGATCGTTTTGTTTGGATTTATTGTGTGGGTGGGGTAAGGTTGTTTGTATGGATGGATGGATGATCGTTTGTGATTTACGGTGCTGACGGATGGGTGAGTATGGTTGCGTTTGTAGTGCGTTGTTTTTTGGGGGATTTTATGTTTGGTTCGGGAGGTAATAGGCTGATGTGGTCGTAGGAATGAGATGTATGTATATTGTTATCATACATTCTAACCTCAAAACTGGATGATGTCTTCCAATATTTCTCTTAAACACGTTCAGGTAATGTTGTGTAGGGACTGAAGGTGGCCTGGTTAATTTGTAGTATGTTAAAGAGTGCAAAGAGTGGAAGTCGGGAACTGACAGAGTGTGAGAGAGAGAAAGCTTCAAATCGTGAATGTAAGCGGTATAGAGTCAAAAGTGAAGGGTTATATTTATCATTCGGAAGATATAGAGAGTCTCGCAAAGTACAGTCCAAATAAAGTTGAAATTCCTTACAAATGCAAGAGGTGGGAAATAAGGATTGAGAGGCTTGAGTGTTGCTTGAATTTCTAGTTGTTTGGAGGTTATGTGAACACTTGTCTGTGATCTGTGGTGTTAGCTGAATTATGCGTATATGATAACGCCTCTATATGTTATATAAGTAAACAAAGAAGCTGATATGGTTGTGGATAGAATGTAAGTGGAGAGAATCATGCTGGATTCTTCGTCCTCGAGAATATTTGGAGGTTATATACACATATGAGGAGATTCGTTCCTTATTTGTAGTGATCGTGTAAACCTTTATGTACCATAACGTTACTATTATTTAGTATTAACCGAATCAAAATTATTTGTTATGAAATAATGCTTGAACTGTAAATTGTTCGATTTGGTATTTTGTGTCAATGGTTGTCCGCCATTTGTGATTTACAAAGTTACTCATTATTTGTATTAGACAACATATGAACTTCAGTTAGCGAAACTATGTAAAAAATGATAATTATGTAATAATGTAAATTTAATTGAAAATAAAATATAATTGATGAGAGTCGTTAGATTGTGGAATTTCAATCGAGCCTTGAATTTGTTAGCTAAATGCACCAATTTCCGACTAGATGTATACAGCACACAACACATCGTGTAGTCTAAACTTTCGGGAAGCAAGTGCACCATGAACATACACACAGTACACCACGCACCATTAACTCTCTATACCATTCACACTTAGCAAATCCAACCCACTCAACAACGCACACACCCCAAAGACACAAGCCTAACGTTTCCCACCACTAAATTTAATCCTAACCGTCCCGTCGTATTTACGCTCAGCGAAGCACGAATATACATGCATCCCATACACGTAATCGATCCCCCTTTCGTTAGATACATAACACAAAATACCATAAAAAATATCTTTCTGATTTCATCTCGGAATATAATACATGCGTTACTCGAAGTTATGCCATCATCAAAGTACATTTCACAAAATGAATAGTAAGTATATGTTTAATAAACATACAATCAGCTGCATATACCTATGTGCTATACATA
Organism: Anoplius nigerrimus; assembly: GCA_914767735.1. Lineage (NCBI taxonomy): Eukaryota > Metazoa > Arthropoda > Insecta > Hymenoptera > Pompilidae > Anoplius > Anoplius nigerrimus. The sequence goes on from OU612081.1 coordinate 14,112,990, forward strand.
GATATAAAATTTAATCCCAGTCTCCTCTTCCTACGTACATGAATGAAGGAGGGATATATTATATAATAAATACAATACATTCCACAAACACCAATCAACTTCTTTCCTTATATTCATGAACAGACCATTACGGAAAACAATGTTACTGCATTACTACGTTACAACATACATAACTATATAACTGCATTACAACAAAACTAAGTTATACCTACCATCAGCAAAGTCGTAAAAAGCAAGTACATATCCTGTGTACCTTAAAAACAACCCCATACGCTTATTACACAACACATCATCCACACCTAACAACTCCAATCCCGACGTAAAATTTAATGTATTATTTGACTAAGTACATGCAATTTATCCTCCTCTGGTTCTGTTTCTGAACAAAACAGCATCACAAGCAGATTTCTAATTACATACAAGAAAATAAGTCGTGCATTTCCTAAAGCTGTACCATTCACAAAATTCGTTTCACAAAATACTACATCTTGTAAGCTACACATATAAATCAAATCCTGGCTACCATACAAACAATCCCATATCCTTCCAAATCCAATCCCGACGCACTCCAAGGCGCAAACCCAACATTTTCCTATACAAACCTTAATCCCACCCATCTCCTCCCACACCGTCGGAGGCACGAATAAATACATCCCACACACCTAATCGATCCCCCTTCAATTGCCATCCCCTGCACCTTAAAAACATTCCCATATACTTACTACACCACACATCATCCGCACTTAACAATTCCAAACCCGATGTAAAATATAATGAATCTCTTGACTATAAATGCAATTGGTCCTGCTCTCATTCTGTTCGTGAACTAAAACATCATCTCAATCAGATTTCTAATTACATATTAGAAAATAAGATAACGCATTACTTAACCTGTACCATCCACAAATATCCGTTCCACAAAATACAACATCTTCTAAGCTACACATATAAATCAAATCCTGGCTACCATACAAACAATCCCATATCCTTCCAAATCCAATCTCGACGCACTCCAAGGCGCAAATCCAACATTTTCCTATACAAACCTTAATCCCACCCATCTCCTCCCACACCGTCGGAGGCACGAATAAATACGTCCCACACACCTAATCGATCCCCCCCTCCCATCCTTGTACACTCCGCGCGAATAGCGGAACGATCGTAAAGCCGCAATGAGCCTCTTGTCACGGTAGTGGGAATATCAAATGATAATTGCAGCTGCAGCTGCCACGTCGCATTCGCCGCGGATGAGGATCGGTGAGTGGTGGGGAGGAGGGGGTGGAGGGTGCAGGGTTGGATAGATACGGAAGCCGGAGGGCTTAATTATCGTCGGACGAACGACTTACAAACTTGGTCGTGGGACTCGATCGATTCGAAATGACGGGCAAGCTCTCCGTTGGACGAGCAATAATATGTTTCATCTGGTCGGATCGCTTACGTACGTCGAATTCGCCGGTTCCTGAGGATCCCGAGGATCCCGAGGATTCGTCCTCCTACCGGCACAATGGCACATTGTCTCCCGGGGGACCGGCGCTTCGCCGAAGTCCGCTTTATAATTCGCGACGCTGTTAATGCGGAGTACGTATATCATGGCCGAGCGTTGGAAAGTTAATATTGTGCGGCGGATGGATTAATCGGGCTGCAGGGCGGTGGGGGGCAGAAGATTGTCGACTTTGGACGTGGGTGGGGGGTGGGGAATGGGGAAGGGGCGGGACGTGTTGCGTGAGAAGGTTGTGGGTAATTGCGAAGGTTCGTGACGGATTTTTGTAGGTGGCAGATTTGAATCGTAGGTTCATAAAAATTGTAGGGGGTGATTGTAAGAGTTCGTACCCGATCTTCATAGGTAGGTTTTAAGTTGGGTACGAAATTGCGGTTTAATATATTTTTTTGTTCTGAGCGAGTCAAAATTGGTTGATGTGTGATTTATGGTTGAAATTTACCGGCTATGAAAATTCGGTACAAAGCTTTGTAATCACCAGATTTGAATCGTAGATTCATAAAAATTGTAGGGGGTGATTGTAAGAGTTCGTACCCGATCTTCATAGGCAGGTTTTAAGTTGGGTACGATATTGCGGTGTAATATATTTTTTAGTTCTGAGCGAGTCAAAATTGGTAAATGTGTGATTTATGGTTCAAAATTGCCGGCTATGAAAATTCGTTACAAATCTTTGTAACCACCCTATACTTTCATAAATTTTCATATTTGCCACATTTTCACAGACCGCAGATTTCAAATTGGGCACGAACTTCTGCGGTCTGATATATTTTTTGGTTTTGAGTGGACCGTCAAATGGGTGATGTTTGATTTATAGTTGACATTTGCCGCCATTAAAGTCTGGCTAGAATTTATGAAACCATCCAATATTTTTAAGTATTTTCATTTTCAGTAAATTTTCATAGACGGCAGATTTTAAGTCGGTCACAACATTTTTGCGATTATTTTATAGATTGTTTGGTTTCCAGACGCTCGTGAAAAGGATGATGTATGGTTTATAGTTAAAATTCGCCGACTATAGAAACCCGGTACAAATTTTTGCAACTATCAAATACTTTCATACATTTTCATACTCGGCACATTTTCATATAAGGCAGATTTAAAATCGGTATATCAAATATATTATTTGGTTTTAAGTGGATCGTCAAATAGTTAACGTGTGATTTCGCGAACTTTAGTGTGAGTGTAGAAAGCAGTTAATGAAGTTAAGTGAATTCCCATTTTCATCTAACCTGATTCATTTTCATGTATTAGTGAATAATGCGGTCAATTGTCTGATTTGTGGAGGAGAGGATTTATGAAAAACAGATAAAATATGTTATTGGCAGGTAATCGAAATGGAAAGTACCTCGTGTAAAGGTTGCTTCGTTGCTTCGCAATTTCAGTTCATGCAACAAGTGCTGAAAAATAGGAAGAAATTGATGTTGGGTCAGTGTGACGGAATGTGTTACATAATATATATTCCGTTTAAATAAAATCATGTTTATGTCCCAGATAATAAATTGAGTAACATGTTCAAATTTATGCATCGGTTGCTAGCTTTAGGAATGTCCGCTGACACTTACAAGTTGCAATATGAATAGAATCACGTTTCATTTGCGAATAATTTAGAGGATCTTCGCTGTATAATTAGAACGACTAGTTAGATAAAACTGTACTTAATTCTTGGGTAATGATGGGGTAGAAAAGGCAATTCAAGAACGATTCCATTTCACTACCTTTCATGACTGCGACATTTGCTAGCATAGTACTCCATTTATGTCTAATTAAAAATAGCGTGATTCGACTGATTAACTTAGGACGTCATTCATCATTTATGAGTGCAGGATTCAAAATTGGAGCAAAATCTGATTTCATAATCATTTGAAAATAGTATGTGTGAGTTCATAGTTCAATCCGGAATTGCGTTTAACACCCGTGATTAGAAAATATTTTATGTATTTGAAGATAACTAATGTAGGTGTATGTAATAATTATGACAGTGTACATTGTTGTAAATAAACTTTCAATTAGTGCTTAGTACAGAAACATTATATTGTCAGCTTTCTTCGCTAAAAATGATCAAAAAATGAAATATGTATTGAACTTCCGAAATTTGCAAAATGTTTGCTTTAGTACATGTACAGTTTCTATTATTTCATATTGACGGAATTAGAATGCCCGATCGTGAAATAGTCCTTGAACTATGTTTTATTTCCTTACATATTTTGTGTCACCAGTTATCTGGGCAGCCATTTGCGATTTACGAAGTTATTCATTATTTTGTACTAGACACTATATAAACATGAGTTAATGAAACTTAAACAAAAATAATAATTACATAAAAAATAAAATATACAAAGTAATAAAAAAATATATTATAATAAATACACGAAAATAATAAAATCTAAAATTAAATAAGATAATAAATGAATAACTGACCAGAGTGTTTCGATTATGTAATGATCAGATGTAATGATTGACCAGGCCGAGAAACGGGACAGTTGACAATCGAGTCGCGAAATCGTTGCCAATTAACAGGCCGTAACTTTTCGTCAACACCCGCGGCCGGAAGTTTATTGTCCGAAGCATCGCGTGCGAATATTGCGCAGCGGCGAACTATGTAAATTTAATTATCGTAACGCGGATCGCGGGGTGGGATGAAGGGGGCGGGAGGGGGGTGGGCACGGAATTTACATTGCCTGTAAATCAAGTTAAACGAGAAGACCTCCGCGGACAGGGAAGTTGATTCGCACGCAGAAATACGGGAACAAAGCGAACGGAACGGAGGAAATCGGCTGTCCGTCCGAAACTGCGCGGCATTTTTTTTGCCTCGAAGTGCGATCGAAACGCTCAATTTTCGGCCTTCGACGTTGGCAGCAATGCCAGCGTTTGGCATCTGTGCGCGGAATTGATTTAACCTTCTGTGTGCTGCATATGTTTTCTTCAAAATAAACAAATTTGTTCAACGTAAGATCAAAATTATAAATCGATATATTCTGTATAAGCAATAATTCAACGGCTTGAATAATTTTGTTATAATTAGTTCTTATTGTTATTTTTTGTAACTCACTAATATCCTCATTGATTTTAGGTTTTATTAAGCGGTTTGTATGTAGTTAGGTATATTAAGAAATCGGTAGTAATTCATTCCGATTCGAAATTTGAAATAGTTTTGGAGTCATGGCTGAGGAAATATCAAAAATGTAATAAAATAGAATCCAAAGGGATGAAAGGCTGGCAAAGAAACTTCACAAAAATTGCAAGTATAATATTGCAAATAAAAAAAGAAATTGCCTTCTAGAGAATAAAAAATTAATTATTATTCATAATTTGTTCAATAATATGATCAACGGAACGGCATTACGATAAGTAAAATTTTAGGATGCGTGCTCAGAACAAGACGAAAAACAATTAAAAAAGTCCTGAAGTAAATAATTAACAATAAAGCAACAACGAAAATATAACCACGCTACAAAAATATAATCGTACTTTAATTCTTGCCTAACGCAACGGTCAGCGTGTTAATAAACCACCCCCAGGAACCTACCCATCGATAAATCTTGAACCTTCAGCGTACCTTTTTTTCTCGAGCTGCATGAATCCCTTTACGACGCTCGAAAATTCAGGACAGCGAGCGAAAGTATTGCGGAAGCCAGTTGTGGGGGTGCAAGGGGTGCAGAGGGGTGCTGTAAGGGTTGGGCTGACAAGGGTGCGGATGGAGGCCGGAGGGTGGATGCGGATCACGTAGAGAGGCGGTGACAAGGCACAACGATATCCCGCTCGGGATAAGGGGAATGGAATCCTACAGGAGCCGCGGCCTCCAGGACACGTTTACAGGATCCTGAATGCACGCTTACGCAAGAAGTGTTCCTACAACGTAATTGATCGTTATTGTTAGCGTCGTTTGTTACGGCTCCTTTCGCGTGTGTTGATTGAAATTATAAAATTGAAAGTTTGAGTATTACAGTTTTGATTTTTAGTCCAAACGATTACGTAATCCACAAATAAATAAATTGCATTATTTTAACATGAATTGTATGACCATAAGAGTTTTTACTGAAAATATAAAATTAGTGTATTGGTAAATGCTCCCTGCGACTTCTTGTTTTTTGAGAATCAAAGGGATATATAGGAAATACCGAATGGAATACCTACGGGAGTCGAAGGTTCAAGGATATGATTATAGGATCCTGAATGTACGCTTAGGCAAGAAGTGTTCGTAAAACGCAATTGTTATTTCACTAGTTAACAACGTTATCATATACATATGTAGGTACAGCACAGTAGCAGAGAATGTGATGTATTGTAATAATTAAATTATTAGCTTCAGAACAAAATTTATAGATTACAATAATAACTTAAACAAAACTCGCACCACTTCAATCACTCTTTCAACTTAAACGACTTTACTGTCTTTTAATTCTACTCTACGACTCCATTTTTTAACTTGACCTAATCAAAGCCACTCTCTTCACCACTACACTCTGTACTCATCCATGTCCACATATATCCATATACAATATTTCTCTCACCACCTTACCCATCATTCTTGCTCCTAAACCTTTCCATTCAAACATTAAAACACAAACATGAAAATAATACAATTGCAATACATATTCACATCTCCAATCTTCCGAATTCACACCTCCTACACTTCATGGGCCCTTTGGAAGGCCCAAGGCCCTTCGCTGCTTCACTGAGAACGTTGAGAGAATGATCGACTCGTCGGCAGTTCGCTCAGTTTGGCAAGCCTGGCCGTCGAGAGAGGCGTAAACGAAGTTTACGCGGATAATGACTTTATCGCGCCGATCGATAAATACGCGCCAGGGATAACGCTGGTATTATGACGCGGATGTGACGTTGACGGGATTTCGACGCACAGATTTCCGCCTTCGAACGTTTCTCGCTCGCTAACGAAACGCGTAAAGCGTGAACAAACGATAGAGCATTAAACTCAAATCTTCCGGAAATATTCTTTCGTTCGGTTAGCAGATTTTATCGGATTTCAACGACGAGTACAGTATGCTTAAAATATTAATTTAATAAGATGCAAGAAAATGGCATTTCATTTATAAAGTGGTGATAGTATCAATTTTGGATGGGCGATATTTACTGATTTTCAAATCGAATAAATCAAATACTGTGAGGATGATTCAAATGTTCCAAAGTTTTGGTGTTTCTAACTTTATGTTCGTCATAGCACTGTCATTTGATACTTTACAAAAAAAAATGTTGTTTGCTAACAAAACGCATAAATGAGAAACAAACGATGGGACATTAAATTAAAATCTTTCAAAAATATTCATTTGATTTGCAGGTACTAATAATATTTGACGGAAAGATTCAAATTTTATATGTAATTTTAAAACATAAATTTAGAAATTAAAATATTTCTTAACTATTGATATTCTAAAGATTACACTAGATCTCTTCAACAAACTAATTCTCGTGCCAACATATTAGAAAATATACGAATAACAGCAATATGACAACATTTAATTTTCATTCTCTCTTTACTGTCTATTAAATCATTCATCCTTTCGCTGCATAAAATCAGTGACTGTAAATTACACCCTACTTCTAATTACACTCCATCTTAAAGCAAATCGCAATAATTCGCGCAAATAATTTTCCCTCAAATAATCTTATAGCTCGCATAAATTCCAGACTCCCTAAGAGATCATCATAACAGATTCTACCAAACTCAAATGTCTCCAGACACTCATACAATAATCGCAACGGCTCCGAGTCTTCAATTTCTTCCCCTCTTTAAACTCGCAAGATGATCTTCCCCCACTCCTCCCGAAAATTAATTGAACCATAACACTCCGGCAAATTAATTCCGGGTATCTCAAACTTTCCTCCCCCCCTAAACGCCTTGGCAAGCAAAATTTATCCGGCCGTGAATATTACGTTTAACACTTTTATCTCTCGCTTACGCGAGGCGTCGGCGGATCTCGAAATTCGTGTATAAAATTTCGAACAAAAATCCTGGCTTCACGTTAAGTAGTCGGCGAATTTACGGCCGAGCGTAAACAGAGTCGTTCGACTTTCGCGAGCAGTTGCTTAAGGATTCTCTTTACGACTCCTGACCCGTGGACTAAAGTCGGGATAAAGTGTGAGCGTTGTTTGATAAGTTTGGCAAAATGTCGAGCGCCGATTTTTTAGATAGTTTCAATTTAATATTGTTGTATTATACAATAATTGTTTTCGACGATACAGTTCTCGCAAAGTGATTTGTCCGACAAATTTTAAGATCGGTGTGAGAAAGTCAAAATTAGGTAAATATAGGTTAATATTCGTGATGATTTTCTGAAAAAAGTTCAAATCTCATTTTTGAGATTTGAGAAGGAATGAAGAGGTCAGGTTGAAGCTTTTGTGTATTATTGATACAAAGTCATGTTTTTGGTCAACTGTTGCGATGTTCGAAGAAATATTGGCTGTGATTAACAGTATTTGTTTATATCCTTGTAACAAATAACTGTCTTTGATCAAGTATTGCAATGATGGAAAATTGACAGTTATAGATTTTTTGTTTTGATTCTATCAACGAATGTAAGTTTTCATTTAGTACTTTCTTAAAATCGCAATTTATCTCTAATATAAACATTAATTATATTCTCATATCAATTAAATGATATTATTACTAATTTAATACAAAATAAGGAGCTTTTTAAAAACATACTCAATATATTTAAATTAAAAATAATTATCCTGAGTACTGTATATTATTACTCATAACGTATATTTATATTTGTATTTTAATAATTATTACATATACTAATGATTCATTTAAAAATTTTTAATCAATACATGTACACCCTCTGAACTGTTTCAATGCTTGCATTAAAATCAAAAATAGTCAAGCATACTTAGTTTCCGCCCAAAATTTGGCATAATCACCCTTACCTTGACACTCGCCATTAAGTTTACTAAATCATGGCCGCCATCAATGGATTTTTGACAAAACTTATCGAAAGAGTTCCCGACTTCGCGATCAATCAGCAAACGGCCAAAGTCCGACAGCTTTTAATCGAAACAGACCGATATCTATATAGAGATCGCGCCGCCATTAATTCGCCTGACATTCAATTATTCAGATATTGCCGGGCATTGGGCTCTAACGATTTAAATTACCGCAGGATATTGGGATAGTCCGATAACAATGAATTTGGCCATTTTCGCTGAACATTGAGACGCTAGTATCGACCGATATGGGCTCTTTTTAAAATTAAAAACGAGAGCCGGGATCGATAAACCAATGAGTGCCATTGCACTGATTGACGGATGCAAAAAATGTGGCCAGGATTGTATAGGGTGGCATGTGAATTGTGGAGGAATTTTAAAGTTGCCAGTCTTAAGGTAAATAAGTGAATTTTGAATGAAGAATATGGTGTTTGTTAAAACAAGTGTTTGTTTTGCTGTTTGGAGATGTTCATAGGTTTGCATATGTGATGGTTGAATGTTTATTAGATATGGTAGATTGAAAGTGTAGTGTAAGTCAGATTTGAGCTTTTAGATATTTTATATTTTTGTCTTAAGGTAATTATGTAGAGTAAACAGTGTAGTTTGGATGAATAGTGCGGTTTTTGAGATGTTCGTAGGTTTGAATGTGTGATAATTGAATATTTAGTAGACAATGTGGATTGAAGATTGAATGTAAGTTGGATTTATATTTTCATATTACAGTTAAACACACATTGCCATTTAGATACAAGTAAAGAAACTAAGAAAATTGCATGATTTTATAATTCAAAGGTATATTGCATTAAATAAAAATCTCACAAATAATTATTACATACAAAAATATACAAAAAACTAACATATACAAACAAAAAATTGTATATTGTATTGAGCAAAAATCCCACAAATAATCATGCCTTAGATTTTACCAGTATCTCAACATATTCATAAATTTACAATAATAATAAAAATAAACAAAAATCTTTCAGTATAATTCTTTTTTCACATCACCCAAGAAACAAAAAAATTACAATCTCACGAAATACTCTCTCACTCACAGTTTTCAGTTCAAATCTTCCACCCACACCAAAATCAATTCATACACAATAATGTCCAAAAATTACCTACAACTTTACTAAATAAAACCAAAACGAGTACAGCAGACTCTCTCCTACTTCCCTCATACCAAGACAGAAAAATTAAGCGCAAGGAACAAAAGAATCACAATAACACTTCGCTAAACAATCTCTTCCCCACAAAATCAAGTTCAAACCAGCCACAAAAATAATCTACAACTTTACTAAACAAAACCAAAACGAGTACAGCAGACTCTCTCCTACTTCCATCATACCAAGACAGAAAAATCAAGTCCACGAACCTACCCCCACCCCGCAGCGTTCGAGAAGCGAGTGAGCGGCTGAGTGCATTACGGGACACCGTGTACATCGTCGACAGAAGGAATGGCCGAGTTCCCGGAATACGTCCGCGCATACTGACATTAAGCCAGTCGGCGAGTAAAAGGACATTTTCGGGAGAGTGCACGCTTCGTATTCCGTCAAAGAGTCCTTCTCTCTTTGTCCTGCATGCCTCTCGACTCGGAATTCTCGTCGATAGATCCTCCGATCCTGCCTTTGTTCCCGATTCGTCCCTGATGTTTAACGCAATGACTCCCGCGCAAAATTCAACCCCCTTCGACCTACAGGACACTGTCCAATAACAATTTACGTCCGAGCCAATTGATTACTTCAGGTACTGTCTTCGAATTTGAGAAAGAATATGTGAGAAAGATAAAGGGATGATCGGGGGATGAAGGTTTTCTCTGGGGTGAGTGGTGGGATTTTGAGGGAGGAAGGTCAGTGATTGGTGGGGTTGATAAAGTGTGAATGTGTTTAGGGTATGGTTTTGAGAGGAAAAGGTAGCTGTGGGATGGATGTATTTCAATTTTTAGTCTCAAGGTGACGTATCAGGACTTCATAGACACTTGGTAGAAACTAACATTGTCAACAAGTAAGTATTCCTTGGTTTATGCTTTTTCAGTTAAAATTAAACATTTGTTCGCAATTAGTTGCAGATATATTTTACTTCTCATGCGCTCGCTGAATATATAATGATATCTTAAAACTTACTTCGTCTGTAAGCCTTCAACTGTCAGGATCACTTTTTAATTCGATCTCCGAATAACATTGCTGATTTTGGATACGTATGACATTTTCACTAATATACACAATCTGTGTTGAGTCCTATAAGTTCATTCTGACAGTAATTGTTGAAACTGTCGAAGTCTTGTCTACAGTGGCTAAATGTGATTATGTACCCGGTAGGAGTTGTCAAAATTTGGAATTATCCAACGACTGTAGAGCTATGGTGTATCAAGAAATCAGAACAAAAAAAGGACGCATATGGTGCCGACAAAGTTGTCTATGCGGTCCTAGATTGATTTATTACTCGAAAGCGTGCGTACTTTGATCGGAAGTCATGCGAGGATTTAAAGGTTAGTTACATTTTCTGAGTATCGAAAGTTCAAGTAAGAATCTTCAAAACAGACTAAAATTACGAAGGAACACATATTTAATATGTCAATACCAAAGTATATCAAATATGTCGCCTGTTCTGCCACAACAATATAAATCCTCCGAATAACAAAATAAACTCAATCCTACTCTCATTCAATATTCCTTACACTTCCCCATAATAAAGTACACCTAACCTCTACAACTTCAATCATAACCCTCAATTAATCAACCAATCCCCACCTTCCAAAATCTTCTTCCCTAACCTAACAAAAATCGAAACTCGCCTACCCCCAAAACAAAAAATCCCAACGCATTATATCTTACCTCCAAATTCAATCCACTCCATAACCTATCCCACACACCCTGTGTCTCACAAATTGCACAACCTAACCTCTCTCACTTCTTAACATCGTTTCCCTCCAAACGTTCCGAACTAACCTCTCGCCACTGTTTCCCAGCAGGCCAACGAACCTTTACCTTTCTCCGCTCGCACTCCCGACTACTACCCCTTCCACCCGCACCTCCCCCCCACCCTCCCCCCTGTTTACCTCAGCTAATCGAGGCCACCGCGCTAATTGCCGCAATCGCAGAAGAGTTTCCGAAACTGGCGATACTTTAAGCGTGAAACGAGATCTGCGTCGAACTTGCAGAGTCCTCTACCGATCGCAAACGGCACTTCGAACTTTGCCCGGAAGGGAGTGAGCAGAAGGAGGAAGGAGTCGGGGGGGGGGGGGGGGGGGGGGTGAGTAGCAAAGAAGTGGAGGGGGCGTAAATATCGCGCGAGAGAAAACTCGCGGAAAGTTTCCTTTGTCGCGCGTAAAAACGGGACGCGAGCGCGTGCGAATTTTTTTTACCCCCCCCCCCCCCCCCCCGCCGCTCTTTTTTTTTTACCAACGCCGAAGCTCCGCGAAACGAGCGTCGTAATCTACTTCCGCCGTAAACTCGTCCGTTTTCCGGCTCGGCGAGTTCGGCGCAAAAATGGTTTGCCATTTTCGTTGGCAGAGTTCGGCGACGGTCTTCCCGTAATTTTGGGTTGTGAGGTAAGGGTGGGATGTTGGGGGTGTTGTGGGACGTGGTCAGGGGAAGTTTTGAATTGGGCTTTGTTTTGGATCTTGATGTGGGTTGGATTGCTTTATGGATGATGGGAGATTTTTGGATTGGCGTTGGGTGTGTTTTGTTTGTGATTGTGCGAAGAGAACTTGAGGAATTTTTTGTTATTAATTGAGAACTGTGTGAAGTGTCAGTTAAGAATTTGCAAAATGCACATTGAAGGCTTCTTCTTTGGAGATATAGTTTTTTCGCCTTTCAAAGGTTGGCAATATTGTTCTTAACCAGTTGTACGGAATGATCTTCACGATTTTTCGTTTCAAATACAAAATTATAGGAATGTGTACAGTGAATGTAGTTGATGATGTAATGGAACTGTGTGCAGAGTGAATGCCGGTTGTCAGTTAGGAATTTGCCAGAACTTTGGGCGGATAGGAGAATAAGTAGAGAAGTTTTGCTGAACTGTTGTCAAATGGCATCGTAAGGAAGAGAATTATAAACATACCTATGAACTACTCTAAAGAAAGTAAGGTTGACGCAGGAGAGGATTAAGTATTGTCACGTGTGGTTAATTTATATAATTTTTTTAGATCGTTTCAGGTGGATGCGAATGGATGGAATGCAGGTGGAACGAAAATTATTTTAAGATACTACGAATGATATTGCAGTTCGTAAGATGTTTCAGGATTTCTTTGTTGCAAAATTAATAAAGTGACTTGTAATTGTAGACTTCGGTAAATGTTAAAATAGAAAGGTTTTAATGATTTAATCAATGTAATACTGAATATTTCAAAGTGTTCAAGAATATTTGCAGATAAAAACGAAACATTAACATATACAGCAATACTGTCTTATAATCGGGTACTTTTGTGACGTTTCAAATGCACCACCGTATTAATTAAACAGGTAAATTAAAAAGGTAAAATTTGTTTACATAAAACATACCTTTGTTTGTCACTGTATCTATAACATATCCATTGTACAGAAAAAAATCACAACCGTAAGATTACTCGTCAAATGAATGAAGCAATACATTGTCAGTCAAATATGAAATGCATTGTACAGCTTCGCATGACAGAAGACCATACGTCGCTTCTCCTCTTGAAAATAATTCACAAAATGGGACGAGGACATGCGTATTTTTTCGAAGCCACTCAAAACGTGCGTCGTAATCTACTTTCCCTGGAAATTCATCCGCTTCCGCATCCCAAAGCCCGCTTATACGCGAAAAATAGTTTTCCAGTGTAAGAGGAGACCAGCCGGACTGATCGTTTTTAATATTGTTCTGAATTCCTGAAAATCTGTGAGCGGATCAATTCGCAGATGTAAGCTTCTCCGTCAGGAAAATGGTCGACATGCTGTCTACGTCGAGAATTTCATTAAATAATATTTAAAAAGTTCTCTCTGAAGCAGTCAAATAAACGTATAGATCAATACTTTAAAAATGTTCGATATAATACTGCTAACAATTTTATGGTTTATTCGAGAAGTTAATTAACGGCAATCTTTTTTGTGCACAAATATTGTAATTCAGTTTTTATTCTTATTTTATTAATTTTCGAAAACAAAGTTCACAATAATGACAAAAATGTATTTCTCTGCCAAGCAGTTCATTCGTTTATCAATAATGTTTAAATTCATCCTAAACTCGAACATTCTAAATAATGCAATTCCCAGAACTTAAAAATGCAAGCATAAATATATAAACATATTATAAATAAAATTAAAATTTCCTTACTCTATTTAAAAGGAACGGGTGCAACCTTTCTAGTTAAATTTCACCAAAGCAGAGTTTACATCTGTAAATACGAAACAATCCCGTAAAGCCGTGTAACATAGCGAATTGTTAAACTACCAATTTGCAGGGCTAATTAAAAAAATGCGTCGGCCGGTGGGCAATTAACTTTGGCCATAATGAAGAATTTGCAGGCGTAAGTACGGAACATCTGTGTGAAATCGTATAGGACGGAAAAACCGCGTGCTGTACCGGCTTCTGAAATTAATTCAAAAAATTCCGCCGGCGCACGATAATTAGCTTTCGCCACGGCCAAGAAATTTTGAGTTTAAGTGCTTACGAAATAGTCCGACCAACCATTTGTTCGAATTAGAAAAGTGAAAAAGGAACGCCGTATCGTTGGATTAAGAAGAATATTTCCGGGCTGAGATTAATTTTGAAGGACAATATTTATATATCTGAGTTTATAAACATAATAGCAATCGAATTTTGTCAATGGAATTGAAAGCAGTTCGTGATAAATCTGAGGAATGTGACCTTGATTTTACTATGATGGTATGATGGTATACAGTACAAGCTGAATAGTTCGAATCGATATTGTTCATAAATCATAATGTTATTGTTTCGAATTTGTAATAAAGTATAGTAGCGATAATTATTGGAGTTTTACTTTACGTTTAGTTATTCAAATGATCTATTATAGAATGAAATACGAACTTCACAATCTTCTTTGCGTAAAAAATGTTCCGTAAGGAATATAAACTTTTGAACAGAATACATGAGCTAACATTAATTAGTCGACAATGTTTGGATTTTAATAAATGATAAGTTGTATCTTCATAGATCGAAAGGATAGAAAGATCATTGGATAAAGTGGCTTAATTTATTACAGTAAGGCCTGTTTTTGTGCGGTTCTTTTCTATGCGATTTTATTTTTGTGCGATTTGTTTTGTGCGACTTTATTTTTGTGCGATTTGTTTTGTGCGATTTTTTTTTGTGCGGTATATGAATCTCAGCGGCGTTGGCACCAGTTTAATGATTCCTATCAGTGTACGTATACATGTTGTGGACGAACCTTGACTACGAGGACTCCTTGACGACAATGTATGTGCACTCCGCGAAACTCTGTTAATTTGTTTTAAATAATCTCCTGACAAAGTGCAGTCAGTTACGTATATATACTCGCTCAACGCGCAAACAGTATACGCTTGGTATTCGGAGTTTTATCTACGATGTTAACAATGCGTAGTAATGTTGATGTACAGTTAGAAAAACGCAATCATCCGCCCAACACAAACTGTAATACCCTCCGCTAATCCACTCATTAATACGCAACCCAACCGCGATTTTATTACCCTAAATCGTATCCCCAAACCCTTGGTCTCTTTTCTTTTCCATGCACGAAACTTTTCCTCTCCTAATCCGCCCTGCACTGCAACCTCTCGTAATTATTTTTCCTATCCATTTTCAAGTCGTATTTGCCATGCAAATCATCACCTCTCTTCCTTAGTCTCAACACACTCTACAGCCCCGATTCAAACGTCACAAAAATTGATAATCGATTTCATGGTCAAATAGTCAATCTTCTCCACGTATATAGTTCCAATGTAAAATAAAATGTTTTTAAAATAATGCCAGGTCTAATTTAATTATTTAAGTTGTTGGAAAGCATTTTCTCATCTATTTCGTAAATAATTGATGTATTTTCGAAGTGCGACTTTTTTTATGCGGTCCCTATCCACCGCATAAAAAAATTTTTTTTTTGTATATCGTACGCAGATGTTTATTATATGTCAGTGTTAATAAAATTTTCGAATTTTTTTTTGTGCGATTTTTTTTATGCGGTCCCTATCCCCCGCACAAAAACAGGCCTTACTGTACACTAATGTTAGGTGTATGATTAGTCCTGAATTTTACGGGTTTTGCGTCATAGTACCGTAAGGTAGATAAATGTAACCAAGAATAAAAAAAAGAGCAATTTTTTTGTCAGTCTTGATCTAACTACCATAAATTGTCGGCCAATCCGAAAATGATCAGTCCCAAATTTTTCGAACCAGCGTCAAAAAATCATAATATGTAAGTATACCAATTATACAATTTTCAAGTGTCTGTTCGAAAGTAGAATTTCAGTGCAACGAAAGAAAAAAAATTCCGCAAAACTGTCCTGCGTTCGATCCGAAAATGATTACCCCAAAATTTTTCGGACCAGGCTCGGATAATCATTCAAACGCATACTAATTTCATAATTTTTAAATTTCTCTTCGAAAGTAGTATCCAAGAGTCTCAGTCCCACGAAAAAAAATAAATTCCACAAACTGTCCGGCGGCCAATCCGAAAATTTTTCGCACCAGCGTCAAAAAATCATAACATGCATACCGATTTTACAATTTTCAAGTATCTGTTCGAAAGTAGAATCTTAGTTTAACGAAAGAAAATAAATTCCGCGAAACTTTCCGGCGACCGATCCGAAAATGATTACCCCAAAATTTTTCGGACCATGCTCATAGCGGCATAAGATAAATAGCTGCCGGACGGAAGTTCGACGCGGAGGGTTAGTTAATCGGGTTTTCACTGTAATCGGCTTAATTGCGAAGCGGAGTTTGCCCCTGGGCTACTCTGGCGGGTCTCTCGGGCGAAACTCGAAGCACCTACTTTAGGAAGAAAGTCGTTCGGGGCCGTGGCCCGTCGCCGTTTGAGAACAGGGCGAAGGGGTTTCGCCGAATGGGGGAGAGAATATCAGAGAGATATACAGAAGAAGCGAAAGAGCGAGCGAGAGAGAACGAAAGAGAGAGAGAGAGAGAGGGAGACCCAGTCGCGGCAAGACGTTCGATAAAAATATTTACGACTCGCTGCCTCCTTTCCGAGCTCTGTCGAGATGTTCCGCGCTTCCATAGAATGCTTCGAGAGTGGTCATGCATATAGAACCGCTCCGAAGGAAATTGTCGGACGTTTCTAATTTATTCTTTCGGGCAGCGTCGTTCTCGTATCCGGTGGTCAGGAACATTTTTGATTCGACATTGTCTGTGGGAAAATAAGTTTTTCTTTCTTTAGTTTGAAAATTACTAAGCCCTTTTTTTGGTTGAAATTTTGTTTATTTTCTTTATTGTACTTTCATCAGAAATAGTTCTGTAATATATTAAACAATTTTTGTAGACTCCTGAGGAGGACACCGAAAGGTGTCGAAACATGTAGAGGGAACTGAGTAAAGAAAGAAAATTTCAACCAAAAAAAGGGCTTATTAATTTTAAACTAAAGAAATTAAACACAAGGTTGAAACAAGACATGGATATATACAAAAGTTTTCTTTCTGATAACTTAGGGGTTCTGTTATGCACGATCTATGTAATTTTGAGAATGTTAATTTCCAGTTTCTTACTGCTAGCTTTGAAAATGTATTTTTATATAAGAAATGATCTTTTATCGACAATGTACTTTCCACTTTGATCCGTAAGTTATATATGACTAATATCTGACAGAAGTTCTTGAAAAAGATTACAACGATATGTTTGAAAACCGAAAACAATTTATTGACAACCTTTATATAATTTAGTATAGTTCAATGACATTATTAATAATAATGGGATAAAAAATAATTACGTATTATTTTACCACATTTTACTACTCACTTTTAATTCACGAAATCATTAAAATTTAATTATCATAATGTCCTAACCGAACAGACTAAAATAGCATCTACTTAATCTGCTAATCAGAAAAAAAAGTTGAACAAAAATATTATCCCAATCTTATGATAAGAAATAGACAATTATTTCTAAGAATTAACTGTTAGATTAAATTATTCGTATCTCCATTGAACAGTGAATACTTTCGTAAATCCGCTCAAAATTCTCAAACAGAATGAAAAGTATACTCAACACGAAGCTAAGACAATTATTTCAAAGCACCAACCATAAGCATTCTAATTAAGCCATCAACAATTGCATACAAATCCCGATCACGTTCAAACAGCCTAAAAGATGCTAGAACCAACCATAACTATCATACATATTCCAATAAAAATCAACAATGGCGGGTGTGCATGCCATACAGTACACGCAAACGAGAAAATCGAACAAAAATGTTTACGCGCACGTCCTATAAGAACCGGGCAATTATTTGTAAGAAATTCGATTTTCCCTTTGAACGAAGGTTTTCATATCTAGCCAGGGGTGGAAAGGGGCGGATGGGGGTGGATGGGGGTGAGGGAGAATCCTCTTTGCCTGCTTCCAGCCCTTCTTGCATCGTTTGGCGGCCAGCTCTCTTGCCTTCTCTGTCTTTCTCTGTCCTTTTCTACCTCTCTCTGCCCTTCTCTATCTTTCCCTGTCCTTTTATAGCCTTCTCTGTTCATCTTGATCCATTTCTGTCCTTCTTTGGTCTTCTATAACATTCTCTTACACTCTCTGTTGATCTTGATCCATTTCCATCCTTGTTAGGTCTTCTGCAACCTTCTCTGTCGTTCTCTATTCATCTTGGTCTACTTCTGTCCTTCTTTGTCTATCTTGATCTATTTCTGTCCTTCACTGTCCATCTTGGTCCATTTCTTTCCTTCTCTGTCCATGTTGATCCATTTCTGTCCTTTTCTGGTCTCCCATACCTTCCTCTGTCCATCTTGGTCCATTTCTATCCTTCTCTGTCCATCTTGATCCATTCCTGTCCTTTTCTGGTCTCCCATACTCTTCTCTGTCCATCTTGATCCATTTCTGTCCTTTTCTGGTCTCCCATACTCTTCTCTGTCCATCTTGATCCATTTCTGTCCTTTTCTAGTCTCTCATACCTTTCTCTGTCCATCTAAACGCATTTTGATCCATTTCTGTCCTTCTCCAGGCTTCTGTAATCTTTTCTATCCCCCTCTGATCTTCTCTCCTATTCTCTGTCCATCTCCGTCGATCTCTGTCCATCTCTGCCCACCTCTGCCCACCTCTGGCATCCCCCGGTCTTCTCTGACCCAGACATTCCCTTCGCAATATCTCAAAACGCAGCGGGAGGCGGCCAATAAACCGTTTGAAGCGCCAAAGCCACCGCCTTCGCTAAACCAAAAACTATTCCTTTGCGGAATCTTCCGCCGCGGCCGCTTTCGCTTCCCGTCCTCTTATTTTTCAGTTTTCCCTCTTTTTTCAGTATCCTTCTTCCCGAAGGTTGCGCGCATTCACACGCTCAGCTGACGATCGTTTGACACGGTTGGCAGGAATGCGTGAGTTGACGGTTGAATGCACTTAGCGAGTTCGCGGCTGGCAAATGTCAGCTTTAGAGTCAGATTCGGTCAAATTTTACGTCGAAGTGATGAGTTGTTTTTTATCAGAATGTTAAACATTGTTGTAGTTGATTGAAAACGTTCAAACGTTTTAATGTTTTTTTTATAATGGAAACGTTGGGTGGATTAAGCTTCAAGTTTATGTTTCACCCGTTATATTCAAATGGTCTGGACGTTTTTGTTTTTATGAATTTGGTAGGTTCAGACGAATAATGGCGTCAGTGACAATGTTAGTGTATATTTAACGTAGGAAAAAGAAATAATTTTTCGATGTGAAATACTTATTAGCAAATTGTTACTAAAATGCGTCGAATTAGATCCAGCCTATGTCAATAAAAATATTTGACTTTTCCAGAACGCCACCTTTAGTTTACCTTCACTCTACTGATCAAAGCGTCATATAAATTATTAATAAAATTTAAAATTTCCTAAAATTTAAAAATCCTAAAATTTTCATTTTTTTCTTTTTTCTCTCTTTAGTTTTGACCTTGTGCGCTCGCAGTATTAGACAGACGTACAGTTTAAAGCTGTCGCAAAAAATTCCAGACAGTCGTTACATTAACGAGTCCAAAATTACAACCTGTCAAATAAACGTTCTATCATTTTTTTTTTGCTTTCTTTCATTTACTTTCCCTTCGAAAGCTTGCGTGTATTCACACAGTTAGTCGGGCGCATACATAGAAGATATTAGCGAAATTCTGGGCATAAGTTAAATTGGCTGGTTCGAAATTACGACACTATGTCGGATATTATATGAACGGCCTCGTTTCATCACGAAGTCTGTGTGACTTATTGTTCGACGCGATTGTTATCGTCGAATGAAGGGGAAGTTTGATCTTCGAGAATTGCCTCTAACACGAATGCTAGTCTTTTAACATCAGTTTATGGGACAGCAGATTCAGAATGTACATTGAAGTTATTTAAATTGCTTTTAGCCTCTCTTTAATAGCTTGTGGAGTATTGGACAGAATTGCTTCTCTTGAGAATAATCATAATTTTACTACAATTTATTGAATGGAACAACTCATGCAGATTTGGTTTCGTTACATTTTTTTTATTTGTCTTATATTTGGTTTTATTTAACTTTTTAGAAGTGACAATTTGATCAATTTATTGACATTATTTTCATGTACTTGTAACATTTTGGAAAAGGTTTTCATATATCTTACTCTCAATGCTTCAGCTGTTTTTTTTGATATCAGAAATTATCGATTTCAAAAACCTCCAAAAGTTTCATGATAAAGCGCAGCTACTTAACTTACATATTACACAGTTGCACACAACAGTAAGCATGTAAAATGTCCTAACAAGTTAACACAAAAATGACCACAATTTTTAACCGTTACATTTTGCAATAAATTCATTTTACGTTCGCACACATCCATTGAAATCATTTTCCGAAATTTATTCCTACAGCAGTAGCAAGCTTTCGAAACACGGGTTGAATGTTTCGTGAGACTCAGAGTATCTTGGCGTTCTGTAACGAAAGTAAGTACGAAGCTCGTGATTGTGCGTAATTATTCTCGCGAAGGAGGTTATGATTTTCGAAATTTCTCGAAGCGTCCTCGCGGAATGTCTGTTGTCAGTGGAAGAGTCGACGGACGAAATATGTCGCGAAAATTGTTTCCAAAAGGGAAACGACGAACTTTCGCGAACAGCGAGCGATGTAACGCAGGCTGGCACTGCTTAGGAATTTGAATCAGCCAGATTCTGGCATGTAACGTGCTTACGACAGGAAATTGATAACTCCCGTAATGTTTCGTAATTCGAAGATAGAGTGGAGAGGAAATTACTTTGCTTACGTGTCAGTAAAGGTGTCTGTTTGAGGATGAAAATATTTATGTTTAATACGAATGTAATTATTTAGTAATTTGTTACATGTAAAAATAATTCGTTATTGACCGTCAGTGTAAGATGTATAGTAATAAGTTCTCGGCGTATTCTGTCACTGTTGTATATTACTTTAAAACAAAAAAAAAACTAATTGTTTTTTAATGGATTTTATAATTTTATATTATAATATCTATTATAATACCTAAATAAATATATTTATATGTAATATATTTATAATTTTGTGAATCTGGTAATTGGTTACTTCTTCAATTTCATTGAAGATGCAAGAAAAAATAATAATCAAATAAATGAAATTATTTATTAGTATATTTGAAGGTTTTGAGGCAACATAATTTGTTGAGAATACTCTCAAAATAAAATTGATTACTAACATTCATAGTAATTACATAATATACTCCAGGGTAACGCGAAACATTACTCTTTAAACAATTACTATACACATAACTATATTCTCTCATACCATACATGAATTACGTCGATAAAAACTCTATCGCCGAACAATAAATCAATTCCTTCATCTTGCTTGTACGAAACTAATCGCACCATTCATTTTTCCGCTTTCGGATAATGAAGCAATTCCGACATCCTCGAGCAATCAATTTCAAAATGAAAGTGACTGAAAAATCGTCGTCATTATTCGAGAATGTCGTGCGAGACGATAATTGCGACCGACATCGGCGGCAGGTGTCACGGTATAAGAACGGAATAAGTTCTCCGTCATTATGGCATGGCGAGAATTTTTCCCCCGGACACGTCTTACGTGATTTTTCTCCTCAGCCCTTAGGCCGCAAGCACGGCTAATGAGCGGCGGACTTTCAAGTCCGCGAAAGGGGTTGCGAGCCGACCCTCCGATGCCACTTCTAATTTTCATCATGCACGCAGCGTGTAAGCACGCATGCTTAAAGTTATGCGTTCGTTAATGTCGGGATAGATTTAAAGTTGTTTCGGTTTAAGCGTAAATTTAACGGAAATGGCAATATTCTTTCATTTTTTACATCAAATCGTACTTATGAGACACCCCTTTGATGATAAGAGCAATTCTTTATATGCATGCAGTATGTGGGAATGCATGCTTAGAGTTGTTTGGGTTAAGGGTAAATTTAACGGAAATGGCAATATTCTTTCATTTTTTACATCAAATCGTACTTGTGAGACACCCCTTTGATGATAAGAGCAATTTTTTTCACGGATGCCGTATGTGGGAATGCATGCTTAGAGTTGTTTGGGTTAAGCGTAAATTTAACGGAGATGGTAATATCCTTTCATTTTTTACGTTAGATTGCACTTGTGAGACACCCCTTTGATGATAAGAGCAATTTTTTTCATGCATGCCGTATGTGGGAATGCATGCTTAGAGTTGTTTGGGTTAAGGGTAAATTTAACGGAAATGGTAATATCTTTTCATTTTTTACTTCAGGTTGTACTTGTGAGACACCCCTTTGATGATAAGAGCAATTTTTTTCATCCATGTCATATGTAGGAATGCATGCTTAGAGTTGTTGGGTTTAAGGGTAAACGTAATACGGATGGTAATATCCTTCCATTTTTTACTTCACCTTGTACTTGTGAGTCACCCCTTTGATGATTACCGCAACTTTTCTTATATATATCGTATGTAGAAATGCATACTTGAGTTATGCGTTTCTTAATGTCGACTTAAATTAAAATCTGTTTGGTCTCAAATATACATTAAACACAGGTGCTAATATTCGTTTAACTTTTCTCCTCATTGCATCAATAATTGCAATTTGTCTGCATATAAATGCAAACTTAAAGTTGTATTTATTAACATTCAGCCAGATTTAGAAAATTTAACAGGTATGGTAACATTCTTGTAACATTTTATTGAGTTTGTAATTGCGAATTATCCCCATAATAATAATAATTCAAATTTCCTTCATACATATTCTAAGTAGAATTTTATAGTTAAAGATGTGTATTCTGTAATTTAATTTATCATTTAAATTTCCTCACAGAGACAAAGTTGTCCAACTTTCTCATTATGCAGTTGCATATTTAAAAATTTCCTTTTGATTTTATTTATCGACTTTCCTTCTTTCGTTCTTATATTAGAATCTTAGTTGAATAGCAACATTTCAATAGTTCTTGTATTTCACCACGTAGAGATGGCTTGAGACACGCATTGACAAAGTTATGTTCTATATTTCGAACACGAGCTAACACTCTTATTTATATCCGGATGTGAGGTTGGCCAGGAATATTAATATAATCCGCCATCCACTCTCTAATATTGGGTGCCACTCTTTCAGTGATACTTTTTTTTTCTCACGCACGCAGCGCGTAGACACGCATGCCTCAACTTATGTATTGCATAACGTAAAGTGAGTTCACCCTGCCATTTGCATTTTTATTTGCAGACTTAACATGAAATTTATTAGAAATGATAATATTCACTTAATTTTCATTTAATCGGACGCATGTGACGAAAAGTGAATGTATTTTAAAGAATTAAGATACAGCATGATGACGATTGTGTACTTTTTACAAATTTGATACAATTCTTTGCTACAGTTTAGGAACTTAGAAGATTTTGGTTCAGATTTGTCTTTTAATTGTGATCAGTTTCTGTTCGGCCTAGGAATAGTGCAGTTTAGTATTTTCTTCTTGGTAGAGTTGGCTAAATTTACGTCTTATTAAGGAGATAAATAAATTTGTTATTTAAAGATCTTGAAAAATGATATGCCCTTAATTATTTTCGATTTGTTCCGGCAATGGTTGTATTTTCTCATCATAATACGTAAACAAACAATAACCCCCACACAGTAACCGTACTGCTACATTCAAATAACTTCAACATTCCGCTCCAAAATAACATACATTAACATAAAACGTCAAACAGTTAAATATCTTAGTCATAACTTATCATAAAACAACAAAAGTTTGTTTTGACCCTCAACATTTTAAATATCGCACGTAGATACCTAAACATATACAACAACAACATCCAATTCTTCATTATGCCCAGAGTCGCCGTCTCCTTAATTCTGGCAACGTTGAAACTCGAACAAAAATTTCAATATATCCGCGTTAGTCGTCCGGCCGACATCTCTCCGAACATTTTCATCACACGGTAAGTTTGTGGCGCACGCAAAGTCGAGAAGATTTGTTATTTAAAGATCTTCAAAACTATACGACCTCAATTTTCCTCGATTTTTTCAATCATGTATCGCATGATTTATTGACAAAATTTGCATTTTATCATCATAATACGTAAAGAAATCAAACCACCTACAATTACAAATATTTTAATGTCTCGAAAATAAAATCGGTAACCTTACACTCTAAACATAATAAACACACACTATCAAAAATCAAACCGTTACATTCAGTACACCTGAATTTTCCGCTCCAAAATAACATACATTAACATATAATATCAAACAGTTAAATATCTCAGCCATTAATTATCATAAGACAACGAAAGTTTTTTACCCCCAATATTTTTAAATATCGCACGTAGATACCTAAACATATACAACAACAACATCCGATTCTTCACTCTCCCCAGAGTTGCGGTCTCCTTAATTCCGTCAACGTTGAAACTCGAACAAAAATGTCAATATATCCGCGTTAGTCGTCCGGCCGACATCTCTCCGAACATTTTCATCACACGGTAAGTTTGTGGCGCACGCAAAGTCGAGGAGGGAAAGGTACGTCATATCTGGTAGAGTATGTCGGCTCACACATGCTCGGTAATCACTGGCGCACGTGCCAGACTGTGCACGTGCTCAAAGGTGCCTCCGATGCGTCCGTTATTCTCCGTATTTCTCCGGGGGGAACAACTGGGTCAAAGGATTTCACGCTGGATGCTGCACGTCTGCCACGGATGCATCCGTGACTCTCTTTCGAGATGGCGGAGGCGGTTGCCATGAATTTGGATGATTGGAGACTAATCGAGGGGTTCGGATTCGGATTCGGATTTGTTATTGACGAGCGATCTTGAGTGGGTGTGAATGAAGGTGGAGGTGGAGGAGTTTTTGATGGAATCGGTTTGAGGTGTTAATAAAATAATAATTATGTAATTTAAAAATAGTTAATTTTGAAAAGGGGAAAGCCAGTTGCCATGAATTTGGATGATTGGAGACTAATCGTGGGGTTCGGATTGGGATTTGTTATTGACGAGCGATCTTGAGTGGGTGTGAACAAAGGTGGGGATGGAGGAGTTTTTGAACGAACTGGTTGAAGGTGGTAATGAAATGATATTTAATTTGATAACTGTATATATGTTACAATATGAAGTATTAGGGCGTATAAAGCTGAAATCATGGAATGGAAGCAAGAATGTATTGAAACGAATGCTTATGGTTAGTATCTATGTTGGATAAAGAATTCTATTATGAAAGTAAGTTTTTGACCAATGACTCTCTTCCAAAAGACCAAAGAAAGTTGGCATGAATTTGGATGATTGGAGACTAAACGAGGGGTTCAGATTTGTTACTGAAGAGTGACCTTGAGTGGGTGTGAATGCAAGACTTTCTGGCGGGACTAGTTAAAGGTCATAATAAAATGAAATTTCATTACATATTTGTATATTTGTTACAATATAAAGTGTTAGGACGTATAAATATACAGTAATGGAACGATGTAAGTATTGCACATAGGTACGTTTAAACTTAAGCCATTGTTTCTGGTCACTATGTTGGATATAGAATTCTGTTATAAAAGTAAGTTTTGACCAATGACTCTCTTTCGAGATGGCTAAGACAGCCGGCATGAATTTCGGTGACTGGAGACTAATTGAGAGGATCAGATAGGGTTTGCTACTGAGGAGTGACCATTTTTTACGTTCAAGAAATCTTTGGCAGTCTTAAAAAAAAAGAACACCCGTCTCAAATTTTCGCAGTCGGTAGGACTCGAACCTACGCTCCCATAGGGAATCTGATTTCTAGTCAGACGCCTTAACCACTCGGCCACGACTGCTTCTGTTGTGGAGTGACCTTGAATGGGGATCGCTGGAGTTTGCTTTTGGCGGAATTTGTACAAGTTCACAATGATGTAGAAATTATTCATTTGTTATTTATTCATTATTAATTAAGATACTTTAACGTTTATAAACAAATTGTACATGTTACTGAAAAAGATTAAACTGGACATCAATAGATACAGGAACCAATACTAATGGTCAGTATGTTAAGAAAGCAATGAAAATATATTTTGTACAATAAATTGTTGGTGTAAATTTTGATGAATTCTGGCTAATTACTGAATTCAATCAAAGTTTTATTACCAAAAACTGGTCGTGAATAGGTGTGAACAATATTAATAACCGTAGTCATGTTCCAAAAAAGGATGGGCCAAATCAATAATAAAGCAATAATTAGCAACTTTTAGATTTACTATTTCTTAAAGTATACACGAAATAATAAAATTGAAAACTAAGTCTCATCCCTTTTATAACAAAATGATTTCTGCAAAAGTTGTAAAATCAAGTACACAATATCTATAATTCGCACATAAAAGTTCATCGATAACAGCTTTGTGACGACAATTACATTTTTCTCCGCCTTTCCACGCTTTCGCTGGAATCTGTTTCTGCTGTTCGATAAGGGCTTAAATTATCGCTGAAAGAAAGTTTTCCTACAGGAAGCACGTTAACCCATCGACGAGATACTCTTTTATCGCGAAGCATTGGAAATATTCCACGATATGTTTTCCCTGTTGGCTTTTTCTCTCACACAGACACACACACAGGTGCAAGCATACACGTATACGACACGCTTGGCGAAAATTAAATTTGCTCCTCTGACAACCTATTGAGTATAAAATCTCAACCGAAGCCATGGTATTCGGAAGGTGGAGAGTGAGAAATGTATAAAATTTATGGAAATTGTTGGACAATTGTGGACAATCGTCTTTTCTCATGCGATTCGTAAATCGATATTTATGTCTAGACGGCAAAAGCGGTTGGATCGCATTAATTTAAACTTTCCTCCGAACGAAAAATGATGTTTCAATAAATTTTCACACCAAGCGAATCGAGAATGGTATTTAGATATTTTTCATTGTGAGTCGGAAGTTACATCGTTCTGTTGTTTTGATATTAGTTTGTATGGTTTTGGGTTGTACAGGCAATTTCTGTTTAAACATATTTCTTGCTGCACATAATGAAAGGTAACATTTAAAAGATAATAATTATTACATCAATAATTTTATAATATTGTAATATAACGAAGGAATACCTAATTTTATATAATGTGCCAATAAAATTACGAAATTAGCTTCCAGTAGATACATACGACACGTGTCATTCATTTTAATATCTAATTGTAAGTTATAATTTGTGCAACCATAAAAACCAACTTTTCTTCAGTAATATTACATTTCCCCACCTCACTTGCAATAAATGACAAACATATTAACGCATTGCAATTTCTTGAAGATTATTTCTTGTCAACCACCACTAAATTATGTCCGCTTTATATACAAAATGTCGGAAATCTGATTACCTTATTTTCGCTATTACTATACTACTCCGCCAATAAAATGAAAAAAAATTAAAAATCATAAATATTACGTCTTCAACCAACCGACATTATTGACACCTTTTTTATTATCAGAGTTTCACAGTTTCACAGTTTCACAATGATCACATATCAATTTTCAACCTCGTGTAAGAAAACTCAATAAAATATTATTTTTATATTATTTGTACATAAGAAAAGCAAACGTTTATAGTACTTAAGCCACACCGTCATATAACTATGAACACTTCACATGTTTCATTTTGGTAGGCCACTAATAGCAGATGTTAACCACATTAAAATCTTTTAATTTCACTAATAAATATTTCCCATAGAGAACCATAAAAGTCACAGCTTTAATCTCATTTTTCCTATTTTAATCTAAAATTTTTTTTATAATAATCCCACATTACTGGTTAATCTTCTACCTTATCAACATAATACGTCAGAGCAGGAAATATGTACACTATTTGAATTAATCCTAATTAAACCTACGAACACTTCCCCAAATTTTTATTTCTCCACACCGCTAACGAGAAACAACAACATCCCCTATAAAAATCACGGCGATATCAATCAAATTTTTAATTCGTCAAATTTTTATTTCTTCACACCGCTAGCAGCAGGAAACAACCACATCCCTCATCCCCCATAAAAATCACGGCGACATTAAACTGATCCTACAATTCCCCGGAACCCACCCCAAATTTTCTCAGGTCAAATTCCCACAACATCGCCACCCTCCCACATTAATCCTCCGCCATCCCGCTGCCAGTGCCACCCCCTCGGAGTCTAGACCACTTAAGATGAAAATGAGGGCAGCTTTGGGCATGAAAAATTAGGAGACAAACCCGGGAAGCGAGTTAAAGTTCGCGGACGCTGCTTTATTTGCGATTATGCGCCGAGTGCTCCGCCGGAAAGCTTGGACTGGCGCCGAAGGGGTGAGAAAGCTTGCTGAAGGGGTGGGGATGTTGAGAACGAGAACGGGGTTGAGGAGGGGGCTCGGCCAACGTTCCGCGATGGTCCCGAGGGAAATGTTTGCCACGGCGTTCCGGATTAACCGGAAGCGTGTCCTCCAGTCCCAATAATACCAACACACGGATGCCAACCCTGCGCGCGATACAAGCGGCCGACACACAAAAGGCAGGAAGCGGATGGGGGGTCCGCGAGTCGTTTTCAGATTGCTTCGTCCCGATCCCCTTTTCTCTACCTCCCACATTCACCCTCCCCCCCCCCTCTTTCTCCACCTCTTCACCTCACCTGAGGTCCCTTCAAGTTCCTCTTGGGTCACTTCGGACAAAGGATTCATTAATTTTCCAATTTGCGGATCTTGAAGGTGGCCGAAAGTGCGGAACATTTTAAGAGACGCTCGAATTTTTGATGCTCGATGTGCGTCATGTGTTGAAAAGTGTTAGGTGGGTTATGAAAGGTTAGGTCGAAGCGACGTTCTGTTCATTAATGTTACGTAATGTTTGTATTACATTTGTTTGATTTACATCCTGTCAATGGATTTGGGTCCATTGTCCTTAGACTCGTCATGGTTTCCGTAATCCTGAAAATAATGCAATGGAAACATTTGCAGGAATAAATCAATAAAATGTGGAACGAACCGGCTTACGAATGCTTGCTTTCGAAAAACTCACTTAATTATCTTCTACGCGTGTGTAACGGTTAGCCACTCTTTAATTCTCACGCTTACTTACCCTTCCAGTGGCCTTTGTTCAATCCTTAACACGTTGCGTGCCACGCTCATTTTGCGTGTCCGCCGCGTCTGGCCAACGTCAATTTCTCATTATGCCTTACATATTTTTTCGAAATTTTTTGCACAACAGGTAAATTTTAGTATATAAGAGCGTATAATGCAATAATTTTTTTTGGGGTCACCGGTGACCCCCATGGCCAAACGGAGCGACTTAGTTTTGGTGACTGGTGACCCCCGCCACCAGACGGACCGACGTCGACCGACGAACGATGATAATATTGAAAAATTTTAAAAACATTGAAAATTCACTCGAATTATGTGTTCTAATAATCTTGGCTCCGCCGATCACCGGTGACTCCCATGGCCAGACGGAGCGACTCGGTGCCGGTCACCGGTGACCCCCATGGCACGCAACGTGTTAATGACGACTTTCCAAAATAGCAAACATGGGAGATTATACATATATATCTATATGTACTATAGCATACGTACGTGACATAGGTATCGATATTTATACATACTTGTTATCACGGACTTACACATGTAAACAGGTAAAACTTTTTCACGTAATTGCAACAATAGGTAGAAAAATGTACATGTTACAACTTACAGAGTGCAAAAAATCAGATCATCTCGCTTGCAGCATACTAACACCGTAATAAACGAAGCTTGCTTTACCATACCATTACAATACCAATGTACAGACAAGAAGTAATTAGTCAGTGGTCTGGCATGGTGAGACAAGTAGTAAGTAGTCAGTGGTCGGGCGAACACTGCACGATCGGACAAATAATAAGTTGTCAGCGTTCGGGCAAATAGTTCGTTGTCAGACAGGTAATAAGTAGTCAGAGGTCGGCAAGCAGTGCGTGGTCAGACAAGTAGTAAGTAGTCAGTGCTCTGGGGAGTAGTGCATGATCAAAGAAGTGCTAAATAGTTAGTGGTCAGGCGAGCAGCGCGTGATCAGCCAAGTAGTTCGTAGTCAGTAGTCAGGTAAGCGGATCGCTGTCGAACAAGCAGTAACGAAAAAATTCTGAATTCGACCCAAAAATGAACGTTACCGAAACAGAAAGATTTCGCGCGAGGAAAAGTGTCGCCAACGACCATCCCGACGACTTAATTTCAAAAATTGCCGGCCTGGGACTCGTCTCGGGCGAGCCGTTAGCAAAACTATCAACCCTCCCGTACGACACGGCCGCCATTTTGGAAAACAGTCGTCGGACAACGTTACAATTGCGCATCGCGGAACGTACATGTCGTAATTAAAAAAGCACAGCATATTTTTTCAACGATATCGTATCGTCGAGACTGCATTGTTTCCGCGGATAGAGTATTTCTCTTTAGATTTTTACATCCTCCCCCCCCCCCCCCCCCCTCCCTCACCATCCTCTCCCCACCCTTTCATCTCTCTCCTCTTCAAACCGCTGACAGCATTGTTCTCATGCTCTGTTTAGGGCTGATACTTAAAAAAAACGGCGGACGCCGAAGTACCGGGTGAGCCGTAATTTTTCATGCGGCTGCCGAGCGTGAAAAAAGTTAAGTCGAAGTGCGCGGCAAAACTTTTTCTCAGCGGCGCTCGTTTCTGAGCCGGCTGCTTTTGAATTATCGCGCCTGCGAATTGAGGTAAGCATTTCAATTGGCGGATTAGCCGTTTTCGTTATTTGTGAATGAAATAAGTGTCTTACCAAGCAGTATGGTGACTTAGTAACATTTAATTTGATGATCATTGGAAATTTTAGTAAGTCTAATTGATGTATTATAGAAATTTTGTGTTAATAAATATCACGTGTTTGTTATGTGCAATTGTGTAATATTTATATTTAAACACTGATTATTGTTAGATTTTGTGTGTGCAACTAAAACAGCAGGGAACTGGAAACAATCGGGGATTAAATATAAAATTCAAGTTGAATTGATCATTTTAATCAAATACTTCATGCTATAGATGTTAAAAATTTATAATATATATTTAATTCATCTGATTGTAGGCTAAAAATGAATCAAATGCTTAACAATGTTGTGTGTTAAGAGATATTTGGTAAATGTATCTTTTAACGTTTAGGTAATATCATGCACTCAAATATTTGGAGTATCGCTTTTATTTTAATAATTTTTAAAAAATAAATTTTTACTATTCGGAGTTAATAATTGCATTTTTCCCCATTACTCATCGATATACATATGAAAATGTAGGTAAGTATATGTGTTTATTATAAATATAATCATAGATTAACGTATAAATAGTATTAACCACATATAACAGTGCTACCATAGTAATCGAAGTAAATACAGAACTTTATACCATAAACTAACAAATTATACAATCCATGAGTAATACTTTTGCATCATACCAACAAACCTAGAGCATCTAACATAAAGCTTACTCTTTCCACAAATTTTTACCCCAACAATTACTCCGTCCTCGTTTTAATCGTTCATCCGAATTTTTAATTATTATGTCACATTACATACATATATATAGCTGTATGTAGTTGCGTAATTCTAATAATCATCATAACATTAAACGTAAATAATAATCAAATTATATAATATGATTATAATCTTAACCAAAAAATTATGACAATAAAACAAGGGCTTCATAAACTTAAACATAAATAATAATAAAAAATCCGTGATTCACATTTTCGCACCATTCCAACAAAATTAAACCATCTACCACTCAGCTTCTTTCTACCCCAATAATCATTCCGTCCTCATAATCGTTCATCACCGAACACCCAGTATCCCTCCCCTCCCTTCACCCTCCTTCACCTCCCTCTTCTACTGCCGCCCCACGGGCGATTATTTTCACTTCAAACGAAGCGCATTCTTTCCCGGAATCGATGACGATGGATTCAATGTTGCAGAGTTCATCGCATATTCGGACGAAGCGCAAGTAGTCGACGCACGCTTTATCTTCATGCAATATGAAGTGGGCGGCAAATGGCTGCGGGGTAAATAATACAGGAGGGTGGATGAGGCTCGGCGAGGAGAAGGAAGGGGTGGGGTGGGGTGGGAAGGGGTGAGAAGAGGGTCGGTTGGAAAGGAAAGGCAGAAAAGTCTCTCGGGTATTCCGCACTTTGTCGTACCCGCGATCCGTCGATCGGGATCGAGGGCCACTTCCGGTAATCTTCGAAAATGAATGTCGAGCGTCGAGCTTCGAATGTCGAGGCTTTTTTTTTTTGTTGTCATTCTTAATGTCTCTGCGGTACGCGATTTGCTTTTTTCTGACGAGAGACTCTCGAGAATTATTGGAGGATAATGAAATCGGTGAGGAAAGGGTTCTTGATTTGAGGGCGAGCGGGGGAGGGGTGGGGGGGTGTTAAGGTTGAGTGACAGGCTTGTCGATGGTGTTGCGTGTCGGTTGAAGCTGCGATTTATTGATCATTTGTCAGAATATTTTGTCGAGACCCTGATTGTTTAAGGTAGGGTAACATTATATTATGCATAATTGTACAATATATGTTCATCTATCTCTAAATCGTCATATGTTACTTATATATGGACCGTTTATTTTGAAAGTGGTGTAAACAGTTTATTTATGTGATATTCAATTTTTTTTCAAATGGACTTACATCACTTTGAAATTGAACGGTCCATATATAATATATATGATACAGTACTTATATTATTTTAACTTATATACATTTATAATAATTTAGAATTTATTAATATTAATATAGATTTATGTATGAAACATATTATATGTACATAATAGTTGTTTTATTACTGATATGAATATGTATCAAGAATTAAATAAACGACTATTCAACAAAAAATTAGTATGATAATGATGATACAATAGTAAATGTACATTAACTTAGCGCTTAGTTTATGTTTACAAAATACAAATATGTAGGTAGTACACGATACCTTCCAAAATATAAAATTACCATAAAGTGTACCAGTAACAGTGCACAGAGTGTTTATAACAAAATAGACAGATTTTATTAATATTACATAAATTAAAATAATTCGTATCAGAATCTACCTCAGTCCTGTCTAAATTATTTTTACAGTCCACACAATTTTTTTACAGTCGCACCGAAACGTGCAGTGCAATACATTGCCAAACAGTAGAAATACTATCTACCTTTTTAATAAAAAATTAAAGTCTAAGAATACACCTATGAATCATACAAGTACCAGCCTCACACATAGATTCACATTACGCCCGCGAAATTCGAATCCGCGATACATTCCGCGCAATTCCCGGCAGGTTAAGACTTCATTACACGCTCACCATTGCCGCCATTTTTTCAACCTCTTACATCCATTCGAAACGTAATATATTCTCTACGTGACCAGTATCAAATTGCCGGACGGTACTTGAATCACAGCTCCGCGGCACGAACCACCTATTGTTACCTGGAAACGAGAAAATTCTCATGAACTCCCCCCCCACCCCCCCCCACCCCCCCCCCCCCCCCCTCTCTCTCTTCATTCGCCACTATTTTTCCAGCTCCTAACCTCCTTTCATCCGCGTAGGAAATTAAAGTCAGTAACGGGCCGTGTTTTTTCAGAAAATAACGGCTCGTCAAGCGGGACAAAAAGGGAGGCGAGTAAAAAAAAAAGAGGTGTCGGCCGTAAAATATGCATCATGGCGGCCAGCGCTGAATGGAATCTAATTGACTCGTCCGACCGAATCGCTGGAGGCCGGATAGAATAACGAACTCTTATGAAAATCAGACTTCTTATGTTTCTGTTTTGCAACATTCGGTCGGGCGGAGAGAAGAAGAGTAGGGGGTGGTTTTGGGTGGTGCGAGAGAAACTTTGGGGTGCTGCGTGGAGTATCGCGTTTCATGTGTAACGATCTTGGCGGAGTATTCCGTTGTCGGTAGATCACTATAAAAGGATCGGGGTAGAAAATCGGTTGAGTGAAATTTGGAGAGGGGGGTGGGGGTATGCTTGCGTATACTCTCTGCCGAACTTGTATGTAAGTGAGTGAATATTCAGGATTTTGCAGGATCTCTTTCAAATAACAAACTTTTCGCTCAAGTTTCAGTCTTTGGCAATTATTACATTTATTTTGGTATTTTTTAGTGTATGAGTCAGATATGAAGATTTTATTTGACTGTCGGTAAAAAAATAAGATTAAAAGAGATGTAAAATGCAATAATATAACTTATTCAGTGTAATATTTTATTTAATTTCAGGCTTGAGTATATTCTCTGGCGAAGTCATGTGTAAGTGAGTGAATATTCAGGATTTTGGAGGATCTCTTTCAAATAACAAACTTTTCGCTCAAGTTTCAGTCTTTGGCAATTATTACATTTATCTTGGTATTTTTTAGTGTATGAGTCAGATATGAAGATTAATTTTGTCTGTCGGTAAAGAATTAAGATTAAAGAAGATGTAAAATCCGATAGTGTAACTTATTCTATGTAATAATTTATTAAATTTCAGGTTTGACTATGAACGAATAAAAATTGTTTAATGTCTTGTCAGTAAAGCAATTCGTGCCAACCTATAAAATATCTCTTAAAGCCGAGCTCTCGTAGTATAACAACTCAGTTTCAAAGGACACGCTTCATTAATCTTCTCCGACCAGAAACTAGAAAAAATAAAACTTTAATAGTATGCAAAATGTACATTACTCATCCTCGCCATAATATTAACACTACAGCTACAGACTAGTGAAAATGACTGGCCTGACCGTACCATAATAATGACATTGCCTCCATGAGACATTTTTCGTTTTGACATTTTCTTTGGCGCTCGTTAATCGTCTTCCATTTTGTAACTCCGAAGACATTGTCTTATATTGAGAATATCCATACTCTCAGCTGTCGAAACAAACAGAAAAGTAAACATTAGACTAAACAAAGTGAAATAATTTTCCGTCTCATCTTGTATCTCTTATTGAAAATTTTAGTGGAGTGATAAACAGTAAACATCTGCATAATAAAAAAAAATCTATACGTTCACTATTTTTGACACGAGATCCCAATTCGAAAATATTACTGTCATTACCTAGCTCTATGAAAACCCGAAAAGAAGAAATTTACACTAGACAAACTTTTTATCTTATACCTAATACTACTAACATACTTACTACTATTTAAATATATATCTCATTCAAAATTCCAACAGAACGATAAACAATAAACATTTACACAATTTTTGAAAATAGTTACGTTCACCTACAATTAACATGAGATCCCAATTCAAAAATATTTCTCCCATTGGCAGACTTTTTTGAGAAACTGCAGAAGAAAACGTCATAGTAAACAATCTCGAATTATTTATCCCTATTATAACATACGACTTATTCAAAATTCCAGTAAAGGGGTGACACTGAACGATTCCCTAATCTTGGAAAACTGTTCCGTTAATGTGCAACCGACACAAGATCCCAATTTCGAAAAGACGCGTGCCGTCGCCGATTTCATTAAGAAGCATTTCCGATTTTCGTTCGGGCCGACTCGCCGGCGGACTGTCATTAAGTGGGCGAATCGCGGAATCGCGGGGCTGTTTACAGTTCCGACGAACTGGCAGCAATCAGCGGCATGCGAGCCGGGCGAGAACTGGCAATCTGCTCGTAAAGAAAGCCGAGCCCGCCACTTTTCGTATCGCCGGATACCATTATACCCGGCCCGCACTTTCCTTCTTTCTTCCATTCGTCATGGCGCACACCTCCCAGTCCCGTTTTTGCCCCGGAGATACACTCCACTGTCAAGCTAATCTAACTGCCATCGCGTGGAAATCTCGTGTCTGCTGATGGAATCTAGAAATAACTCGCGAGGCCAACTTCGTATGAACAGTCGGCATGATGTGCGTATAACATTTCTTACGATTGTAAGTGGTGGTGTGGAACCGTTACAAGCATATGTTTTTTTGAAAGTGTATTTGTGAACTTATAATACGTACTTGGTAGTTGCTCAAATCTTATAAGTTGTGGAACAGGACCTTAACCTATCATCTTCACACCGGAGATCCAGTTCTCTGTCAAGACAATCTAACTGCCATCGCGTGGAAATCCCGTGTCTGCTGATGGAATCTAGAAATAACTCGCGAGGCCAGCTTCGTATGAACAGTCGGCATGATGTGCGTATAACATTTCTTACGATTGTAAATGATAACTTGTGATATACAATCGTTTCTAGTATATGTATCTTGAAAGTGTATTAGAATGTAAATAATGCTTGGTACTTGCTCAAATCTTATAAGTTGTGAAACAAGATCTTAACCTATCATTTTCACACCGGAGATACAGTTCTCTGTCAAGATAATCTAACTTCCATCGGGTGGAAATCTCGTGTCTGCTGATGGAATCTAGAAATAACTCGCAAGGCCAGATATGTATGAACAGTGGGCATGATGTACGTATAACATTTCTTACGATTGTAAGTGGTGGTGTGGAACCGTTACTAGCATATGTTTTTTTGAAAGTGTATTTGTGTACTTATAATACGTACTTGGTAGTTGCTCAAATCTTATAAGTTGTGAAACAAGATCTTAACCTATCATTTTCGCACCGGAGATACAGTTCTCTGTCAAGATAATCTGACTGCCATTGCGTGGAAACCTCGTGTCTGCTGATGGAGTCTAGAAATAACTCGTGAGGCCAGCTTCGTATGAACAGTCGGCATGATGTACGTATAACGTTTCTTGCGATTGCAAG
Organism: Anoplius nigerrimus; assembly: GCA_914767735.1. NCBI lineage: Eukaryota > Metazoa > Arthropoda > Insecta > Hymenoptera > Pompilidae > Anoplius > Anoplius nigerrimus. The sequence goes on from OU612081.1 coordinate 14,149,635, forward strand.
CGATAACTGGTATATGTTTCTTGAAACTGTGTCTATGTGCGTATAGTACTTCAGTTTATTACTTCGCACTTTCCTCAAACTTATAAATTGTAAAACAAGATCTTAACGTATCATTTTCACACCGGAGATACAGTTCTCTGTCAAGATAATCTAACTGCCATCGCGTGGAAATCTCGTGTCTGCTGATGGAATCTAGAAATAACTCGCAAGGCCAGCTTCGTACGAACAGTCGGCCTGATGTGCGTATAACATTTCTTGCGATTGTAAGTGATAACTGTTGGTATACAATTGTTTCTAGTATATGTATTTTGGAAGTGTATTTGTATGTAAATATTGCTTGGTACTTTCCTCAAACTTATAAATTGTAAAGCAAGATCTTACCCTATAATTTTCGCACCGGAGATACAGTTCTCTGTTAAGATAATCTAACTGCCATCGTGTGGAAATACGATGTCTGCTGATGAAATCTAGAAATAACATGTGAATTGAGCTTTGTTTGAGGAGACGGGATGATACAAGTATAACATTGTTATGTTGAAATAAAATCCTTACCTGCGTCTAACTTTTCAATGTGATCCTGTTCCATGTGATTTTTTAAATTATAAATGTAAACAAAAACATGACATAATAATTTATCTAAAAAATGGTCCATGAAAATGTGATGAACAAAGTCATCCGTTTCCCATAATCAGCTCAAGAGTCTATTTCTTTCTAACTTAAACAGGTCTGAACATAAAAATCTTAAGCACATCAAACCGAGTATAACATTTCTAACAACAAATATCATGAATTACAAAAATTGTATTCCATCAATGTCAAGTAATAGTCAACTACGTAACATTCATCCTCTCCGACGAACACATCCGCACGTTCGTAAATACAGCGGCACGACCTTCGCGGCGTACGAAGGTCATCCGTCTGCGACAATCAGCCCGAGGCGTCTCGCCGGGGCGTCCCTCGTCGGAAAGCTTCGGCAAGCCGACGATCTCCGTTCGGATCGAGAGCAGGCTTCCGGCTGCAGCTGCGATTCATTTCATTGCGCAGACTTGCACGTACGTGTTACGCTCTGGCAGGAAATGCAGCGCTCGCACTCTCTGTCCTTGGCGAGGACCGTGGCTAAGATCGATCGCGGCTACGGCGGACGGAGTCACTTGCAAATGTACGGAAAGATCGGCCAAATGGCCCGGCTCAAAGTGCCAAACTTCGGCGGAGCCGTAGGGGCGAGAGCTTCCCTTCCAAACGAGGGCGATTAACGTCGCTCGCCGCAGAATTCGACCGCGGCACTTCCATTTATCCTCCGTAAGCTCTTCGACGCCGGAAAAAAGCCTGCCTTCGAAACGGTCCGCCGATGTCTGCGGCCAATTCGTCGCAATTTCGGACGCAGCGTTCGGACTATTGGACGCTGAATGAGACTCAATTCCTTCGAAGCACATGTTACGTTAAACTTATTTCATTTTTATGTTTGTAAGACTTTGTATGAAACAGTAAGTAAAGATGAATGACCATTCTGTTTTAGTGCAGGTTGATGAGTAACGGAGTCTAATTTGGAAAGAACGATGATATTATGTCATTTCTATGTTTGAAATTCTTTGTAGGTATTCGTAAATAAAGATATAAGTATTTGTTTTAACACAAGCTAAGAAATGAATCAGTGTTATGTAGAAAGAAGTCTGCGGCCAATTCGTCGCAATTTCGGACGCAGCGTTCGGACTATCGAACGCTGAATGAGACTCAATTCTTTCGAAGCACATGTTACGTTAAACTTATTTCATTTTTATGTTTGAAAGACTTTGTATGCAACAGTAAGTAAAGATGAATGACCATTCTGTTTTACTGCAGGTTGAAAAGTAACCGAGTCTAATTTGGAAAGAACGATGATATTATGTCATTTCTATGTTTGAAACTCTTTGTATGGATTCGTAAATGAAGATACAAGTATTTGTTTTAATACAAGATAAGAAATGAATCAGTGTAATGTAGAAAGAAGTCTGCGGTCGGTTTGTCGCTATTTCGGACGCAGGAATCGGACTATCGAACGTTAGTTGAGTCTCACTTCTTTTGAAACGTATATTACGGTAATGTTATATAATTTTTATTTCAGTGCAGACTAAGAATCAAATTAGTGGAGTTTGGAAGCAATTCTGTGAAGAATTTGTCGCAGGTAATTTCGGACGAAGCGTTGAAATCGGACAATTGTGGATGTAAGTCAGTAGCGGGTCTTCAATCACTCTTATTTTTTTAGAATCTGTTTTTTTTTGAGATTTTGGTCAGGTTTTAATAATTCTCAAGTGAATTCTCATGTGAAAAGGTGACAAATTACTTACTTTGACTTTGAACAAAGCTATATTGGAACTTACCTAAGCCATAGATAATATCTAAGCATTCATCTCTTCAAGTAATTGTCTTTTGCAGTCTTAATCAAATTATTGTTTTGGTGACACTTTTTCTTATATAACAAATTGTAGAATCAAATGTTCACTAAGTATCGAACAAAACGAAAATCCACAAAAAGTTTAATATTATACAAAATTGCATGGAAAATATAGTATTACGTCACAGAATCATAATAAAATGACAACAGAAAATAATTAAAAAACTTTTCAAACAATAACATCATAATTTTTTTTAAATCAATATAATCGCGTGAAGAATTCTCAATAAATACCATCGCCAATATTGAATGTATAACCAAAGAAACTACGAAAAGTGCGAGCATGTACAGGTGTCTATAAAAACGCTGACTACCAAAATAGAGTTTGACGTACGATTGACGTTTCTTGCCAGAATTAAGGAGAGCGACTGCGAGTTTAGCGAAACTTTAAGTCTTCGGTATATCGTAATCTAGGTCATTCCACAAAGAGACAAGCAGCCGTTGCCTTAATAAGTCTATTAAGCGAATCAGACAACTGTTGATTCTGGCGCTAATTTATGGTCCCGAAAGCATCAAGATTTTACGTCCATAGTACTTAAACAAGAACAACAGTCTCCCTGCTTCCATAATGAGCCTCGTGAATAAGCGTCTTGTATCCGGAATAAAGTTCGGCTACTGCCGTCAATTGCTCGAAGTACGTTTAGGCAGCAAGCGCTTAGCATGGAGATAATAATAATGATCACTGACACGCACAGTGAATCCCTATTTCCTACGAAATATTCGGAATAAAACGATCGTTACGAACAACGTTCAAATAATTAATTATTACAATTCTGGGTTGTCATAATATACATAAGTCATAATACACAATACATAAGTGAAAGTTCTAATTATGTAATATTCTTACCGCACTTAGCAGTTATTACCTTTAACAATGTTATTTACAAAATACATTTACATTTCAGTTATGAATTTTCATTAATTTTCTAAAGAGTTAAATTCAGAATTCCTATTAAAATAATTACAATTGTTAAGTGAGTAATTTGTGTTTTCTTACAAAAAATGGATTTCAACCACTTCGAAAATTAACAACTCGATATGCTACAAATTCTGAAAGAACCCGAAGTCTATTCGATATAATTTAAAATGCTTCAAATTGGAAAAACAATACTAAACTTATTATATATAATTTTACAACATTTCTACAATTGTTTGCAGATACCAATGTACTACAATCTTTATGCAAATCAGAAAATCTTCCAGCCACATAAATTGCAAAACAATGCATAATCTTTCCAACACTTTTTGATAACATTCTAATGATCTTGTACGACGAACGGTAAATTATTTACATTAAAATATCCGCACTTTCGGAAATTGTTAATAATATATTCGACTTTGGCCACTTTCATAAAAATATTTTTATTTATCGGTGCAAATGTAAACATATGTGACTAAAACTGCCGTGTACTCTCAATAAATTTATCTTAATTATCTCCTTAAATTTGTACACGTTAAAACCAATCATCAAGGAGAAATTAACCAATTCAGTTAGGCCAATTTCAACCTAAACACATATTCACTGAAGAAAGCACATAACTCTTTCTCGGCCCAACAAATTATTCGTCAGCCGACGTCCGTTGCCTCCAATCAGGCGCGAGCAAAAAGTCGGCGAAGAAATTCGGGCGAGCCGTCGTTCAATCCAGCGAGCAGGATTCGATACTCCTCGCGAGATGTGCGCCGGAAATGCAAATACCAGAGTAGGTCGACGATCGAAATGTCAATGGCTCTCGCGCGAGATTAAATGTCAGGACGACGCACGAAGTAATCGAGAGAATGGCGTCTCTCTCCTGCGCTTTTTGTCCCCAGGCCCCCATCGTCAGTGGTGCCAACCTTCAGCTCCCCCCTCCACTCCCCCTCTCATCCCACTCCGACCGGAAGTCGCTAAACAGAGCAGGCCGTCGCGCGAGCGAAAGAAATTTTTTGCCGGACTCGAGAAGCTAAATGCGTCGAAATTGCTGTGTTTTTTTCTTTTGTTGGCCCAATGGTTTTTGTCGCTTCCCGGCGAGAGGAATTCTTAGCTGCCGATTCGGTCGGTCCGACGGAATTGAGGGGGAGGGATTGGAGAACTTTTTTTGCCGGACGGTGCGGAATCGGACAGATTTCGGATTCGGAGCTGGAAAGTTGGCGAGTGCTTCGAGTCTCTGGAGAATGATTATCGGGAACGGGAGGTGTGAGGTTGGTAGGTTCCTGTGTTGGTGTGTGAACGGAGGTGGGTTGAGATTTATTTTTGAATCGGACGTACAGGTTTTCGGCGGATGGAAGGTGGGAGGGAATTATCTTTGTAAGAAATTAATAAGCCCTTGTTTTGGTTTAAAGTTCTGTTATATATTCAAATACTGCTTTTAACTGTACATGTTTCAATACCTTATAGTACACAACAATAGCTTAGGTAACTAAGTTTTTATCCTTTCAATCTTGATTAGTCATACACAAGTAATTATTTTGTAAAGTATATCATTGTAACGACTATACTAATTTGTAAAATTAGTCAATTTCTGTTGAGGACACCGTAAGGTGTAACTTTTTACTATACACGCATGTAATATACAACAATAGCTTAGGAAACTAATTTTTTATCCTTTCAATTTTTATTAGTCATACACAAGTAATTATTTTGTAAAGTATACCATTGTAACGACTATACTAATTTGTAAACTTCTGATGAAGACACCGTAAAGTGTTGATACATGTAGAGTTAAAAGAAAAATTTGAATATATGACAGAACTTTCAACCAAAGCAATGGCTTATAAAATTCTTACAAAATTTTAAACACAATGTATTGATTTTTTGTCGGGAGAAGGAAAACTATCCTAGTGTGTGTGGAGTGACGTGAATTGTAATTGCTTGAGGCGTTAATGATTGTAATTAAGGTGACACGACGAAGTACGTGTTGGTACACTTATCCTCTTAAATTTATTTAGACATTTTGTTATTAAGTGTAACGTAATTGCAGCGTGTAGATCGCGGGACAATTACTTTGAATTACAGGAAGTTCGTATACGATGTAAGAATGTAAATTTATGTACCGCCTTGCATACCCTTTCCTATCGTGTTTTATGGAGTAGCCATAATTTTGTCCGACAAGTTATACTAAAGTCTATTATTTATTACTCATTTGGCTGGATTAATTATCTTCAGTTATTAAAACTGATCATTCAATATGAAATTTAATCAATGTTATCCTCTGTAATACACAGTGTAAGCACATTAACTGTTAATTATCCATATATTTTTGTATAGAAACAATATTTTATATATTTATAATTGTTAATCTGGTGGAGGTGTAATCATAACAAATAAAATTACAGGCGATTTTTCGGAAAATGTCTTAATACTTATAATACAGTGCAATATGTAATTTATATTTTGAAACATTTATTGTGAAAATGACATATCTTTGACTAATCAAAAACATTAACTTACATAAGACAGTGATAAAGTTAAAATTCTGATTATTCCCTAATCTTTTCATCGTAATCCAAGCATTACATTTCGAAATATTTAAAGTAATAATAACATATCTTGACAAATAGATTTCAGACTGGATCTGACTTACCAAATAAATCAACTTACACACGACAGTCATCTATTTATTAATTCTAATTTTACCCTAAGCATTTCAAGCTTACTTCTGTCTAAATGTAATAAAAAACATCTTGGTTAATTAGAGCAACATAAGAAACCATCTATTTTGAAATATTTTATGCGAAATTTACGTATCCTCGACCTACCGAAAACGTTAACTCACCAGAAGACAGTGATGCATACGAAATCCTGACGATACCCGGAACATTCCCGGGAACTCTCCGTTCTATCCCCGGGATAAAACAAAATCCAGGCCACGTACGTTGGGCCGAAACGAGCGGAATCGCAGCATTTTCTTCCCCTTCGTTCGCCGATTCTGCGTCAGCGCCTTCCTCGAGGCCCGAAAGCAATCCTGAAAGTTTACAGACCATCAGACAGACTCCCTTCGACAAGGAGCCAGACGACAATCGGCCATAGCCCTCTTTTCCTCACTCTTGTCCGCTCCATAAAAAGACTCGAAACGCACGAAAATGTTACAATTTTTCACTGAGCGTAAAAGCATCGACCGTCTTATTTCAACATGAATTTATGTTAAGTTTCTGGGTACATTAAAGAATATTTTGTTCAAACAAAATTTTTTGGCTATAGACTGCTTTATTACACCTTTCACACTTGATAAATTCAAATTATTATAGTATTTTTATGTGATTAATTATTATATTATTATTATTACAATTATTTTATTTATATATGTTATATACATAATATATTAATTTATTATGAAATTAAATTGTATTGTTATGTCATTAAATATTATATTATTACTATTACTATTATTTTATTTGTGTATGTTATATATATAATATATGAATTTGAATTTATCAAATGTGAAAGGTGTAATAAAGCAGTTTACAGCCAACAAATTTTGTTCGAAGAAAATATTCTTTAATGTACCCAGAAGCGTAACATAAATTCAAGTTGATATAATATATGTAATATAAAAATCTGTAATATAATATATATAATATATATAAAAACATTAAACATATGGATATCGATATAAATCCTCACACACACTGTATACACTCTTGTATATCACTCTTTAATTCGATAAAAAGATAAAACAACCACAACCATGAACACGTGCAAAGTTTCGGATCGTATACATAAAATAATAGATAGCTTACAGAATTACGTCTTAACTACTAGACGAACCATCAACCGACCTGAAGTAAAAGCTTGCGAAGGAAAGGTAACTGTTTCTAAAGTCCGGGAATGATTCAGGATCGATGATCGAGGGTCAAGGATCGACGTCGGAAGTTCCCGATGGGCACATTGTGTTATGGCCATTGTCGGAGGAGAGAAAGTTTTTCAGAGCATCGACGTCCACTCTTTAGCGATGTCTGAATAATTTGCGCTTTCATCAGCTCTGTCGGCCGGCAGCTCGCCATTCAGCTCTAATAGAGACCAAACTTTTTTTACACCCTCGTCAATTACGTACTCAGCATCCTGTGCGGTGGCGGGCATTTTTTTGAGGGTCGAGCTTCAGGTGCGAGTCATTTTTAGTTGAATACGGGCTACATGTTAATAACAATAATCTGTCACTATTCATTTTTCACTGTGTTACATTTTTAAATTTATAGGAAATTTTGAAGGATGTAATTATGTGACTTTTTTTTAAAAAATGGATTTGCAATTAATGTGCATGTATTGTTTTGTTTGTGTTGGTCTATTGACGTGTTTTGTAACAAGCAATTTTGAATAGAATCAAATTTTATATGGGGAATTTATTGTTAACTTAGTACTTATTTTTGTTCACTTGTAATGTGTGTTTCTATGGATGGAATTATGTAGATAATTTTTGAAGGGTCCAGATTCGATTATAATAAACGTAATATTAACGTATTTACCTTTAATTTTTAACAGAAAATATTTACTGGGATGTATGCAGAGATGGCAAATATCTATTACTTGACAATGATAACGATGTGTTGCTTTTTATTTGTCGAAGAATGTAAGTACTTATATTGGATATATGTTACAATATTTGATATAAATTTTGACTGTTTGAGTCGTATTTGAAGGAAAGTGTGAATGGTGGTGGCCGAAGTTATTTGTCACCAATTATTGATTAGTGTATGATATACACAATAGATTAATAATCATTTGTTAATGACATATACTAAGAATGTAGCTTTATAGTTGGTATGATTTATTACACTTTCAACAATACGAACAGTTCTGATTAGGTCTAATTTCAAAGGAAACGGGAACACATTGAATATACATAAAATAATAATAACAATATTCACAATTTCTTAATAATATGCCTTAGACTTAAATAAAAAACCTGTATGCCTTAGTAATACATAAGACTTCATTTATACATATATAAAGAAATATTATAACTATAATTCCCAAAAATCAACTTACACGACTATCTAATCTCTAATCATAATCAACTAACGACTAACTTTTCACACCAAATGCGCAATCGGTTTAGCTCCAAAAATGCTTTCACAATCACATTAAAACACTTTTAGCCACACGTAACAGGATCAGATTCGAAAAAATCGAATTTGCAACCATCCGCAAGCTCCGTTTAAAATCCGCCTATGCTCATTTGTCAACTTATGTCGTCTTATCATTTATTCAAACCTCCGACTGTCGCTCTCACCAAAATAGAAACTTTGCCCTAGAATTGTCATTTCTGTCCACAATTTTAAACTCAGATAACTCGACAAAAATAATTTTATCCGTATTGAGACACCAAAATTTTGGAAATAGAAGTCCTGCTTACAGCGCAGATTGTAATTTCAGTTACAACCGGAGTGTATTCTGTAAAGAAAGGAAGTGACCGCCAATTTTGCATCTAACGATACGTACTTTCGAGAATTTTTAAGTGTCTGGTGGGAAACGTCAATAGACGACGACCTGTCGACAGTAATTAAGAGCCAATGGAATCCGATATCAATCGATTTTTTGTAATGAAAAGATTTTTACGAGAGCGTTACTGATGGCTCTTAATTACTGTCGACGGGTCGGAAAAGGTGGAGTTTATCAGTTGCATTTTTTATCACCTCAATTATTGAGTATCAAAGTGTGATTGAGGGCATCAGATGAAAAGGACAGAGATCGATAGTTTCGTTTGGTGGAAATCGGAGTAAAGTAGAATTGATCGCTGAATTATTCGTTGAGCTTTGCAAAGTTCGGCACAAAGAATACTGCGAAAAATTGTAAAAAGAATAAAAAAGACCAATATCATCGAAGAAAGTTGAATATCGACTGTCTCACAAAATTCCATTCGATCATTTTTCAGTAAAAGAGCAGGAATTAGACAGAGAAAATATAAGTGAGAACAATTTTTTATTTTCAGATTCAAGAAACTGAGTTATAAATTCTCTGAGAATACGGGCCAATCGATGAAAGATAATCAAAATAAGGAGACGGATACCTAGAATCGTAAAAAGGACGGTGCAATGACGTCAGAAATTCTGACAAAATTTTCAGAATCATTTTTAACAAAAATCGCTTTTTCGGTATTTAGTATGAGATGAACGTTGATCAGTCCAACCAGCAACAGACTTAATTAAATGTCATTGGGTATAAGTATTAAACACAATGCAATCATTTTTCACTAGTTAAAATAACAAAAAATCCATAACATATTTAGTCAATATAATACATAATATAGAGGGTATGGATCGAATTCCGAAAAAGTATAAGAAATTTAAACGAAACCGTAACTGACCAGTTACGCCTTCAAGAAGCTCGACGACCAAGAAAACCTTCCCAACTCACCCTATCAGCCTCACAAAAAAAAACCCCCTTCCGTGATAGTCAGGCACGAGCAAGAACTCGATCAGTCGAACCGCGAAGAAACTGAATTAAATGTCATTAGGTATAAGTATTAAACACAATGCAACATTTAAAATTACAGAGAATCCATAACATATTCAATCAAAATAATACATAATGTGGAGAACTATCCAATAGGTTAAGTGAAGTAAAGATGGGGGAAGGAGGTAAAGTGGAGGGAAAGAAATGTAAACGTTAACCGTAAGGAAATCGTTAATAAACAAATACAATACAATACAATAGAGAACTATCATGGACTTGATTCCGAGAAAGTACAAGAAATCCAAACGAAACCGTAACTGATCAGTTACGCCTTCAAGAAGCTCGTCTACCAATAAAACCTTCCCAACCCTCCCTATCAGCTTCGCAAAAAAGAACCCTTTCCCTCGATAGTCGAGCACGAGCAAAAAGTCGATCAGTCGAACCGCGAAGAAACTCAATTAAATGTTATTAGGCATAAGTATTAAACACAATGCAAACATTATTCATCAACTAAAATTACAAAGAATCCATAACATATTTAGTCAATATAATACATAATGTAGAACAGTACTTATCCTGGTTTGAATTCCGAGAAAGTACAAGAAATCCAAACGAAACCGTAACTGATCAGTTACGCCTTCAAGAAGCTCGTCTACCAATAAAACCTTCCCAACCCTCCCTATCAGCTTCGCAAAAAAAAAACCTTTCCCTCGATAGTCGAGCACGAGCAAAAAGTCGATCAGTCGAACCGCGAAGAAACTCAATTAAATGTTATTAGGTATAAGTATTAAATACAATGCAATCGTTTTTCATGAATTAAAATAACATATTTGGTCAAAATAATACATAACGTAAAGAACTATCCTGCACTTGATTTCGAAAAAGTACAAGAAATCCAAACGAAACCGTAACTGATCAGTTACGCCTTCAAGAAGCTCGTCTACCAATAAAACCTTCCCAACCCTCCCTATCAGCTTCGCAAAAAAAAAACCCTTTCCCTCGATAGTCGAGCACGAGCAAAAAGTCGATCAGTCGAACCGCGAAGAAACTCAATTAATTGCCACTCCAGCGTCAAAAGAACTTCGAGTCTCGGCATCGACAAGCAAACCTGTCCCAGCACGCTCATCCATAAAAATCGTCCAACCTCGGAAGTACCCGTCCTACCTCAAGGACGCGAAGTTCTTCCTTCCCATCGCGAAACGCTGAAAACGTCCGTCAAAAAAAAAAAAAGAAAACTCAGCACTCCGAACTTTCTTGCCGCAGCGGCGTCTTAATTGCCGGCTTCCATAAAAAATGCGACGCCATTCGCGACGGGACAATTTTTTCCCCCCGGTCAAGGCGTCGGATGGCCTCGAAAATCGAATTAGAGCCCCTGGCGGGACGCGTAATATACCGGGTGGAACGTAATTATCGACCAGCGGCAGACTACTACTTATTTTAATGCTCGACGCTTGACTGCTCCGAGCGCCATCTGCAGCCACTTTTTCTTAACCCTCCTGTCCCCCCACCCCCCCTTCTCCGTCCTCAATCCACGACCACTTTGTCACCTCGATTACAAGGCAGCCCTCCGCCCTTTTCAACTTCCGCCCACCCCATTAAATTACGTCCCTTTCTTGCCGTTCGGTTATTTCTTCCGACGCGTTATTCTTCTCGTCCTTTGTCCATCCATGTTGATTCTTCCGGTTCTTCCTTCGTCCTGCCGCTTTCGACCCGCCTTCTAGTCTCCCCCGTCGTTCGGCTCGCAATTCAATTAGGGGATTGGAGAGGCGTCGAAGCTTATTGTAATTTAATCGCTCGCTGCAAGGTCGAGCTGGCGAAGGATCGTAAAGCTCTCGCACGCTGCATTAATCGTTCAGGCTTCCACGGCTGAGGGTCTCATTGAATTAGCCGCTTCTTTACGGTGGCCTTGGACGTCTCTTGGGGTAGTCATAGGTGGAAGATGTGGATTTAGAGTACGGAGTATGGTACAACTGGGAATTGAATCAATATGTGGAGATGGTGTATAATTTTTAACGTAAAATTAGAGTTTTCGTGACCGTCAGTGAAATGTATAATAAAGCCTGAAGTGTATAATATTTTTGGCCTATTCGGTCAGTGTAGGTTGTAACAGGATAATTTTTCACTTATAGGCATGCGAAAGAAGCGAAATAATATATTAATCGTTCAGGGTTTCACGGCGGAGGGTCTCATTGAATTAGCCGCTTCTTTACGGTGGCCTTGGACATCTCTTCGGGTAGTCATAGGTGGAAGATGTGGATTTAGAGTACGGAGTAAGGTACATCTGGGAATTCAATCATTATGTGGAGACAGTTCATAATTTTTAACGTAAAATTAGAGTTTTCGTGACCGTCAGTGAAATGTATAATAAAGCCTGAAGTGTATAATATTTTTGGCCTATTCGGTCAGTGTAGGTTGTAACAGGATAATTTTTCACTTATAGGCATGCAAAAGAAGCGAAATAAAATATTAATCGTGCAGGCTTCCACGGTTGAGGGTCTCATTGAATTAGCCGCTTCTTTACGGTGGCCTTGGACGTCTCTTCGGGTAGTCATAGGTGGAAGATGTGGATTTAGAGTACGGAGTAAGGTACAACTGGGAATTGAATCAATATGTGGAGATGGTGCATAATTTTTAACGTAAAATTAAAGTTTTCGTGACCGTCAGTGAAATGTATAATAAAGCCTGAAGTGTATAATATTTTTGGCCTATTCGGTCAGTGTAGGTTGTAACAGGATAATTTTTCACTTATAGGCATGCGAAAGAAGCGAAATAATATATTAATCGTTCAGGCTTCCACGGCTGAGGGTCTCATTGAATTAGCCGCTTCTTTACGGTGGCCTTGGACGTCTCTTCGGGTAGTCATAGGTGGAAGATGAGGATTTAGAGTACGGAGTAAGGTACATCTGGGAATTCAATCATTATGTGGAGACAGTGCATAATTTTTAACGTAAAATTAGAGTTTTCGTGACCGTCAGTGAAATGTATAATAAAGCCTGAAATGTATAATATTTTTGGCCTATTCGGTCAGTGTAGGTTGTAACAGGATAATTTTTCACTTATAGGCATGCGAAAGAAGCGAAATAATATATTAATCGTTCAGGCTTCCACGGTTGAGGGTCTCATTGAATTAGCCGCTTCTTTACGGTGGCCTTGGACGTCCCTTCGGGTAGTCATAGGTGGCGGATGTGGATTTAGAGTACGGCTCAATGCAGAAGAATTTATTTATCGTATTATTTAAAGTAATTTGGTAATTATCAAAATACAAGTTTGAAAAAAATTGTATTATGTTTTTAGGATTCGATGAGGGGTATTGAACACTTTTTCGGTCATAGTGTCACGTCAAAGAGTGACGGATGTGGATTTAGAATACGGTACAATCGAGTATGAAATCATTATGTGGAGTTGGTGCATAATTTTTAACTTATAAGCATGCTAAGTGAGTGAAATAATTTATTGAAACAACCTGCTCTGTAATGATTGTATTCACATACAAGTGTGAAGGAAAGTATATTATATTTCAGAATTTGACGAGAAAATGTAATTATTATATGAAGTTACTGCATGATTTTAATCTTATAAGATTAATATACGTGAAGGAAATCACTTATTGTATTATTTAAAGTATTTTGGCATGTATTAAAGTACAAATTTGAACGATATTGTATTATATTTTATGGATTTGACGAATGGCCTTGAACATTTTTTTCGGTGACACTGTCTCGTCATAGGCAGCAGACAATTTTGTTGAGAGTATGGTATGTCTGAGGATGGAATAATTATATGGAGTTAGTATATGATTTTAACTTATAAGTATGACAATACCTGGGTAAAATAATTGAATGTATTATTTATATTGGCATGTATTGATTCCACTGAAACACGAGTTTGAAATTAATGAGCTCCCGCACTTTGCTTTGGGTGACAGTATTTCGTCATACGCAGATGTATGGGTTGAGAGCATGTGTTACTTGACAGAGGGATGAAATCATAACAAAGGGAGAGCACGAAATTTTAAGCTTATAAGTATAACAATGTGTAAATACGTGATCGGAATAATTGTAATTATTCGAACTTCATCGGTACGTGCCGAGTGTATTCAGAAACAATTTTGAAATAAATTATATTATATTTTAAGGTTTCGATGAATGATTTATTGTGATTGAATTTCTGTTATAAATTTTTTCTGGCTGTTACGGTTTTGTTCTAGGCCGAGTATGAAAGATTAGAAGAAGATGAGTGTTGAAGATTAGAATTTACGTTGTACAATATTATAAAATATTAATAATCACTTATCAAGATAACTTTTTACCTGATTACATTAATGAAGGAAAACATTATACAAATTTTGTTGCATTTATTGATATTCAACGGATGACTACGTTGACTTTGTCAATTAACTAGATATAGTCGAATTACTAACATCCACATATCGGATAATAATGTACCGCACCTTTAAAATTCGAAGGAATGTAATAGTAATTTCACGACACAAGTCATTGCAAAATCAAATTCAATCACTGAATTATATTTAACTAAAGTGTTGACAAACTCATCCACGCAGTGTTCCCAAGTAGAAATATTTTTTGAATATTCTAATCGTCACAATTTCTTTAAAAGGCGAACAAAACACACTTTGTACAATTATTCCGAAACAATCGTCAACCAAAATATAATAAGCTTATTTTTCATGCAACGTATTTTCCATCTTTTTACTTTGGATCAATCCTTCATAGATCCTTCGCGTGCTCTTAATCTCTCATCAACTTCCGTGCTCAAAATATGTTTCACATTTTGAAAAGCGACTGGCTAATTATCCATTTAGCAAAATTCTATTTGTGGCCTCTGATTTGCCGAAGCTATGCGACGCTTTGTTCTTCCGGGCAATTTTGCTGGGTGTTAATAAATGTTAATTAGCCGCACGAGGATGGTTGGCTTTATGAAATTTCGTAATGGGACCGAGTGCCGATAATTGCTTTGGTGATCAACGCTGAATTTGCCGATAATCCATTAAATTAACTTGGAACTAGCGTGGCACTGCCATTTCTATCACTGCAATCCTGTTGCTTAATGCAAATCGACGACGATTCTTGGATGCTGACGTTAATGTGGTGGTAAATCATAATAAAACAGGTTATCCAACTTTCAGAAAAATAATTCCACAGTTATCACTCTCATTCAGTATTATTGTATTGTGTTTTTGTGTATATATTTTTATTGATTGGACCGTACATTTTAAAAGTGGTGTAAGTCTACATTTAAACAAAAATGAGATATCATGTAATTTATTATTAACGTGGTGTAAACGGATTATTTAGGTGATATTTAATTTTTGTTTAAATGAACTTACACCACTTTCAAAATAAACGGTCCAATTAACGTAGTTGGTATTGACGTGTTTGTGATTACCTGACGTTTAATATTAGGGTAAGGTATAATTTTGTTATTAAGTTGAAGGATGGGAAAGATAAAAAGAATTTGGCAAACTTCGAAAATGTTGGATGGAGATAAAAACTCTATTCTGTGTAAAGTTACATTTAGCATTAGAGTTAATAGATTCAAATGAAAAATCACGTACTTACAACACAAACTGATTCATGATATTCGGTGTTAATACGAAAATTAGTAGTTTTCGATACGTAAACCTTTCCCTTCTTTTGTATTCACTTCTTTGGAACTCACATACTTAATAAACGAAGTCCTATATAAAATTAGTCAATAATCTATGCATTTAGAGAACAAACATGAAAACATAATGCAAGAATTCGCAATGCATAGGTAATACATTTTACCTTTTTTGGATTCTATTTTTTTAAAATTAAATACTGTTAACAAGTAGCGCTAAAAATAAATAGCAACAATCGGAGCATAATTTAATACAAACCCACCGCTTCTCAAAGCAACTCCTTCATAACCCAATGCCACTCCCTCCATTTTTTTCAATATCCTGGAACATAAACTCATATTTCCCCCACCATACTCCTTCAAACCACACATACAAAATAATTGTATAAACTGTTTCGAAGCGCAAGTTTGCTGTTTGAAATTTAAAGTTACCCGCGTTCGAAATCAACCCCTCGAAGCGCACGGCAGTCAACGCCACCCCTTTCTCACTTTATGTACACATGCCGCCCTCTGTCGGCAACTGGGGTGAAACTCATCGTCCTCGCAACCTTATCCTCGAGGTCCAACCTCGTCAAGTTCGATTATACTCCGCGAGTTTTGCTCTCTCAGTTACGCTTGTCGAACAAAAGGGCGCTGCGATCTGTTTCCCAAGCGTTCAAAACTGAGACGGATTTCAAATTTTCACGCTTTCGCTAAGAATAATTCGACGATCATTGACTTTATTTATTGTCCTCGTTGAATTGGCAACGGTCCTGTTATCTGATCTTTTATATATCGTACGGTTTGGTTTTCTGCTTTTTTGGGTTTTGGCGAGTGATGACCTTCCAGATTCGTTATTTTTGTACAAGTGTGCCTTAATCTCGCGGATTGTACTTTAGGGTGAATGTTGGGTCTGATTGAACACGGTGGGGTGAAGAATATTTCTTGATGTCAATCGTATTTTAATTCGTGGGTTTTGTCTGAACGGCGGGATTTTGTTTGATACTTATTATAAAAGGTATAGATCTGCTTGTTTATTGATTTAAAAACTGTTATAACAAGTACACAACCCGCTATTGTGCTGTATGTTTTTAAGAAACAGTTGATATCATTTTCAGTGTGCCAAACAGAAGAAGCAGTTAGGTTAGTGTTAATGTCAAGAGTATAGTTTTGATGTTTTAGAAAATAGAATTTTTGTACATTCGATGTCAGTACACTCACAGTATTTAAACATTTCATTTAATTTTCCAATTCCTCCACGTATTTTTTAATCCATAAAAATTGTTGAAACCTCGTATGGAGTATCCATTAATTGCAGTTCATCAGGTAATAAAGGCGTTAACGAACGTAACAAACAATAGACCAAACGTTTTGCATACTGTTAATCGCAGCTGAGCGTGGGTCCAAACGGACCCAAAGCTCAGACGGTTTACAACCACCACATTCAACATCACAATCACAACAAACAACGTACCAAACGTCTTGCATACTATTAATCGCGCTAAGCGCGGGTCCAAACGGACCCAAATCTCGAACGCTTTACAACCACCGCATTCAATTTCACAATCACAACAAACAATACACTAAACGTCTTGCATACTATTAATCTAAAACGCTAAGCGTGGGTCAAAAAGGACCCAACATCCGGCTTACAGAAACTCGCTCCAGGCACGCATTTCGAGTCGACTCCCACCATGTTTCACCCCAACCCTCCTGTTTTTAGTAGGTGCGAATATGTGTAAGAATAATAGAATAATAATAGAAATGCTCATTAACGTGGGTCCAAACGGACCCAAACCTCAAACGCCTTACAACCACTACATTCAACTTGACAATCACAACAAACAATACACTAAACGTCTTGCCTACTATTAATCGCACTAAGCATGGGTCGAAAAGGACCCAACATCCGACTTACAAAAACTCGCTCCAGGCACGCATTTCGAGTCGACTCCCACCATGTTCCACCCCTACCCTCCTGTTTTTAGCAGGCGGGAATATGTGTAAGGATTACGGGCCGGTTCAAAAGCCGGTGACACACTTTCGCCGCTTTCTGCCGCGTTATCTTTCAGCGGCCGTCTATTCAGTTCCCGCGACGGGGCTTTCGGTAACGCGTAAATCACCCTGCTTTCTCCCCCACCCCCCTCGCCCCACCCTTTTTTTTACCTTTTTATAATGCATGCGCGTCGAGGGAGTGTCGGGGTCGCGCCGAATCAAAAAGCGCGAGCAAAGCGGCGTCGGTTTGGAGAAAGGATTAGAAATTGGAGCGAGGGGTGAATCGTTTCGGGCGGAAAATATTTGAATTCGCTCGCCGAGCCGGCGATATAGCGAGCGTTGTGCGCGTAGCAAACGTTTTCGATGTCAATGGGAGGGGGGAGGGTGGCGGATTCTTTCCGTGTTTTTTTTTCGGAGGGATTTGTCTCGTTCGTTCGAGAGAAGCATTGTTTTAATGTCGTTGCGATTTGAATACTGATAATAGGGCTGTCAGCTGAACATTCTGAGTTATTGTGTTTGTTAGATAGAGTTTTGTATTGTTCAACTGTTATAGAAGTAATAATTGGAGCAGTATTTTCAAATTGTTTTAAAAATATGTATGTAGCGAAGGAAGGAAGTGAGGGCGATTTCTTTTAGTGTTTTGGAAAGAATTTGTCTTGTTTGTTCGAGGGAAGCATTGTTTTAATGTCGTTCCGATTTGAATACTGATAATAGGGCTGTCAGCTGAACATTCTGAGTTATTGTGTTTGTTAGATAGAGTTTTGTATTGTTGAACTGTTGTAAGAGTAATAATTGAAGCAGTATTTTGATTAAAATTATGTATGTAGCGAAGGAATGAAAGGATGGAAAGAATTTATCTTTTTAGTTTCAGAGAAGCATTGTTTTTATGTAGTTGTGATGCGAATACTGATAATAGGGCTGTCAGCTGAACATTCTAAGTCATTGTGTTCATTACATACAGTTTTGTGTTGTTTGAACTATTATAGGAATACTTGAAGCAGTGTTTTAAAATTGTTACAAAATTATGTATGTAGCGAAAGAGAGAATTGGGGGTGGTTTCTTTTAGTGTTTTCGAAAGAATTTGTCTCGTTGGTTTCAGAGAAGCATTGTGTTAATTTCGTTGCAAATTTCATTTTTCATACTAGAGCTGTCAAGGGAAGATTCTAATTGTGAGTTATGTTTACTGCTTACAGTCTTGTCTTGTTTGAGCTGCTATAACATTATTAGATTGAAGCAGTGATTTATATTTGATTGAAAATTATGTATAAGCTAGTGATAGGGTGCAGTTTCTTTGGATGTTTTGAAAAGGGCTTTTCTTGTTGATTTGATCGAAAAATTGTTTTAATGTCGCAACTTGAATATTCACAATACAGCTGATAAGTGAACACTCCAATTTGGTTTGTTCATTACTTATGCATTATCTTGTTCAAATAAGTGCAATATTCAGTACAAGGTAGAAAGAGTGACATTTTGAAATCCGTTGAAATATTGGTATTTTGCGAAACGAAAAAAGATGGTGAATTTTTTGAAGTTTCGGATGAGATGTTCCTTGTTTATTCAATTGGAATATTGTTTTAACGTGATTGTTATCTGGATTCTGAAAATACAACTAAAAAAATGAACCCTTTCAGTTACTAGAACGTATCTTTCATGCTTTGCGTTGTTCGAGAAAAATGATCCAAATCTTGCAAGATAATAATACACAGAACTATTATATGATTATTTTGGATTATAATTGATGACTGAAGTGTTTATTAAAGAAGATTATTTCTCCATCCATCGAGCGATACACAGCGACCGACTTTAAATATAAAAATAATTAATCCCTCCACTCTCCGCCCGCAAACAACAGCCTCGCCCTCCTTCCCCGCAAAACGAAGAGTCGATTTAGAATATTTTTTATATCCGCCGAAGCACTCGAAACTTGCAGTCACGCATTTCCGGCGGGCAGGAAGCGGGAGTTGGCCAAAGAGAGGAGTAAAAAAAAAAGCGAACGAGAGGCAGAGAGCGAACGCCGGTTTCCGACTCGCGACGCACTTTTAACCGGCAAAATCCGGCGCGGCACGAAAGTCGAAACGAAAAAAGCGGCCGGTCGAAAAAACAGAACGAGATCGCGTGCGGTCGCGAAAGAAAGCCGGGAAAAAGATTAAAAGAAAAAAAAAAAGCCCGTTTGTCGCGTTTCGGGCCGGTCGTACGGACGCATTAGACTGCAGTTTACAGCAGGTTCGCAAAAAAAAAAAAGAAACAATGTTTGCAGTGCCATCGCGGGTTCCATTTTTTTGTCACACCCCTTTCATTCTTGTAGGCAAGAGCAAAATTCTGGCGTCGACTTGATTTTTTCTGTTAGGCTCAGTTCTGTTTTATCGCGTCGTTTATTTGCTTCTCTCCTGTTTCCGTTGATTTTTGCAATAGACTCGGTCAAGTTGAATGCATTGGGTTGCCCGGAAAGTTCGTGCCGATGTTGAAGGAACACTTAAACGCAGGAGATTTAAATTTTAGTATACATTTAATAAGTTGTATAGGTGCCATTCTGTTCTACAACCTTTTTTCATCTTTCGGGCAATTTGAAAATTCCGCCCTTCTAGAATATCTTATATTTTTCCGTGAAAAGCTCTTCCACCTGATTTTTTGTGTCGACCAAAAAGTTTAAGTTTTTTTCATTAAGAGAATTTTGTAATGATGCAAATTGATGGAAATCGGAATTGTTTTCTTCAATATTCTAACGTATAAAACTGACAAAAATAAACGTATTGATAATAGATTTATTTCAAATATGACTGAATTACCGCCTTTTACAATATGTATGCATGTCATATGGTGTCAATCGTTCTAATATATTTAGACCCGTCCTTACGTTACCTACCAAAAATCGGCACGAACTTTCCGGACAATCCAATATTTTCAGTTGTCAGAGTCTCTTGCAATTTGATTCTTGCTTCAATGCTTTTATGTCTCTCTCTCTCTCTCTCTTAGAAGTCTCATTCTCTTAATGCGTTCTATTCATCTAATCACTCCCTTTCTCTGACTTAGTATTTCTTCCTGTAATCTACGAGTCCCCTAGTATCATTCTCTACAACTGCCACCATCTTAAAGTCTTCCTCCTTTACTCTCTTGCTCTCTAAATATTACTCGCATTAACTTTCTCTTTCAAATCATTTGCCTCTCTTCGTTTATCACTCTATTATCTCTTTCTTTCGCTCTCTTATTTTCCTAATAATCGTCTCCTGCACTTTTATACTCCGCTAGAATCCGCCTTTTCCACTTTCCCACATTTCCAGTATTCCAGTTTTCCACTCTATGGCGCTCTAGAAATGCTCGCACACTCTCTTAATATCTCTCACCTCCATCTCACTCTCTTTCTATCTCTCTCACAACTTAACACACTTTTTCTGACTTATGTCTGTATCACGCTTCCACTCCCTTTCGTAATAATTGTCTTCAACACTCTCTTACTTCCAAAGCACCTCTTTTGTTTCCTTTCTAATTCTACTTTGTTATTCCTCAAAATCTCTTATTCCCCTCCTCTATCATTTTTATCGCTATAACTTCCTCTCCTTCTTTCTCTCCCTCTCTCTCTCTCTCTCTCTCTCACAACTTAACACTCTTTCCACGTATGTCTGTATCACGCTTCCACTCCCTTTCGTAATAATTGTCTTCCCCACCCCCACTCTCTTACTTCCATAGCATCTCTCTTCTTCGCTTTCTAATTCTACTTTGTTCTGTCTCACATTCTCTCTATTTCCCCCTCCTCTATCATCTTTATCGCAATCTCTTCCTCTCCTTCTCTCTCTCTCCCTCTCTCTCTCTCTCTCTCTCTCTCAGAACTTAACACTCTTTCCATTTATGTCTGCATCACGCTTCCACTCCCTTTCTTAATAATTGTCTTCCCCACTCTCTGACTTTCATAGTAAGTATCTCTCTTCTTCGCTTTCTACAATAATTGTACTTCGTTCTCACTCACATTCTCTCTATTCTCCTCCTCCTCTATCATCTTTATCGCTATCTCTCCCTCTCTCTCTCTCTCTCTATCCCCCTCCCTCTCTCTCCCTCTCTATCTCTCTCTCTATCCCCCTCTCTCTCTCTCCCTCTCTCTCTCTCTATCCCCCCCCCTCTCTCTCTCTCTCTCTCAATAACTATCCTTACCACTCTCCCACTATCTTTTTCCATTCTCACTTATTTGCCACCCTCTCCCGATCTCTCACTCTTCCAATACCTCCGCCGCTCTTCTCTCTTAAAACCTCTTCTCGCCCCAACACATCCCCCCCACTCCTTCCACCTGCCGCGTCACACAGTCTCCCCCCACTGCGCCTGGCCCGCCCTACCACCCCAGTTCCCCGCCGCGTTCCGTGTCTCTGCAGTTTTACCGCGAACGGTACGCAGCCAGAGACCTTCGAAATTAAATTTCCCCTGGCGCTCGCATGTGCAACTGCAGATTCGACCGACGGCTGCATTGCAGTCGGCGGTTTGGCAATCGGACTGCGGTTCGGATCGATGTGTGCGCGTATGAACCTCCTGGACAACCCTCGACACGACTCCCACCACCCTCCTTGTCACTCCTTCCCGCTCGAGTCCACTTCTTCCTTTATTGTTTTTCGACCCCCCCCCCCCTCCGCCACCCGGCACTTCCGCCAAAAGGATTCCTTCGCGATCGTCTCTCTGTGTTGTTCTTTCTCGCACTCGCAATCTCTGTTTCTTTCTCTGTCAGACTTATACACTCTTCTTCGTTCTCTCTCTCTCTCTCTCTCTCTCTCTCTTTTCTCTCTTTCTCTTTTACTTATTCTGTTACGGTAAAAGCGTAAGCTTTGGTAAATGTCTATATTTGCTGGTGGCTATGCATTTTGATAGGGCCGTGTTAGTGTATTGTTTGTAAGATGGTAATAGGTTGGGAGTATGTTTGTGTGGAGTCGTGTTGTGGCACAAATTTAAGATATAAGAAATGTGTGCAAAGTAGAGCAGAGATTTTTAGGAAAATGTTGGGAGAGTTGCTGGTTTTCATATTGGATTGTTTGTTGGGATGTAATAAGAAAAAGGAAATTTAGAGCTGCAATTGACAATGTTATATACTTTACAATTGTAATCACTTTGACTCTGTATGTCTATACGTTTAACATCACAACCGTTGACAATTAAAAACGTAAACATTATTTCAACGCTATTAATAAATAACATACTAAATACTAATTATACAAAAACATAAAGACACGTATCTTATTGCCAAATAAAATCCACTTTATGGCACCAAGAGTTCCACACCCTCTGATCCGCACAAATAAAACTTTTACATATACAAACTTAAAATATCGGAATTTACCGCTCTTACAGATTTCCTAATAATTATTCCGAACGATCGTACATTCGAACCGTGCGAAATCATTTCGAGCAATTACCTCGCTTCGCCGACACCACGAAATATTTTTCCACTCCGCATAAGTTAGGGGGCGATTATTCATTACGGTTCATTGATTCCGAACGGTCGGCGAACATTTATTTCCCGCCGCATTGATTTTTCAACCCGAGAAACGCTCGTCATGCGCGCCGATGACAGCTCATCGACTGTTTATCATTACCAATTCTCCCCCCCCCCCACCCCCCATCCCCTCTCTCCGTCACGATTGCCATTCGCGGGCCACACTCATAAATTTTCAATGGCGAAACGCCGATCGACCCGTCGATCATCCGAATTTTATTGTTTCAACGAACTTACGTGAGAGATAAATTCGCATCACTGATTGACAGCCGCGTGACAGCTCGCGTTGCATCGTACGAAAATCTGAGAGAAGATCAAACCCGCGCTTTGTTGTCCCCTTCGATCGATCTTGAACGTCGAAAAGTTTGGCGCCGCCGACGTTCGGCATCGAAAATTTCGTATTGCGCGCACTCTTATTCGGGCCTCCTCATTTTCTTTTGCCGCCGTTCGAACGCGCGAAATTGAACGTTCCGCCGTTATTACCCTGCCTTGGCAGTTTCCTCGACTCGAGAAAACAGCCCCCGGTTGCTTCGGATTGTTATCGGAATACGATCGTTGTATGAGTGAACCTCGTGCAGGCGAACGCTATTCCCATCGTCTCTTTACATTATTTCGTACATCTTTCACGCTCTCTCTCTCTCTCCCTCTCTCTCTCTCTCTCTCTCTCTCTCTCTTTAACTCACTATATCTCCCCCCCCCCTCTCTGTAAAAAGACAATCTATTATTAGCATTGTGTGAATTATTTTGTCTTTCTCATTGACCCTTTCCGAAACTTAATATCTCTGTCTCTATCTCTCTCGCTCTCTCTCTCTCTCTCGCCGTCTAAATAAAAAAATTAAAATTAGTATTTTGAAAAAAATCTCACTCTTAAATACAGAATCTATTATTAGCATTGTCTCAATTTTTCTACCCTTCTGTTTCATGTACTTTCTCTACAAATCTCTCTTTCTCTCTCGCATTGACTCATTCTCAAACATAATCTCTCTCACTCTCTCTCTCTCTCTCTCTAGCTACTGGAGCTAAATAAATAAATAAAAGAAAAAGATTCAAAATGTTCAATAATCTACCAAAAATGTAAAAAAATAACTTGATTTTAAAAGAATGCCAGTTTCACACACAAAGAGTGGGGACAGAAAGCAATGAGGGCAATATTTTTTATTTGTGTTCTATTGGGATTAGAAGTAGTATATACGAAATTATTAAAATTTTCTGTATTACTACCGATGGTAATACAACTTTAATGTAGCTACAGGAGTTAAATAAATATCAATCTATCTATCTCTCTTGCTTATTTTCTGACCGCAAGTTTTCCTCTTTCCACCCCCTCGTTCATTCTGTCATCCTCCTATTCTCCTACTTAACCCCTTAACGTGCACGCTCGAGTACATTCGAGCGGCGTTGTATTTGATGCTGCCAAAATTAAAAAAAAATTTTTCATACATTTTTTTTTTGCTAACATAATGTTCTAAACTGTCTTTTACATAAAAACAAATTGACTTTTTTTAGCCGGTTTATTTCAAAGAAACCGTACATTAATGGGTTAATCACACTTTTCCTTATTCATTCGCTCACTCACAATCAGTTTCGTTGTCTTTGTCCTTCCACTCACCTTCAAATGGTAAGTAGCCCCAACGGCTTCCGGGCAAAGACTCGCGTAATAAGTTTCGCCGGAAGAAACGTTCTGGACAAATAGCCGCTGATATTCGCCGGACGTAAACAATGCTCTGGAGATCTCTGCAGTTTAAGGGGTTAAAGATCGTCCGGTCGGAGATCAAACTTGTCTGCGCACGAACGGGCAGGCTTCCGTTATCGACTGGATGCGAAACTATGAGAGGATTAAATGTTTGCCCGGTTCAGATTTTTGTTCAAATCCTTTATCAATGCCCGTGTTTTCCTTCAGTCGAGATTGTCTGTCGTTTAATTCGAGATATTTTCACATTTTTGCAGTGTTGATCTGCCGAAGTATGAATTATCTGCAACATTTTTCAATGTTAAATATTAATGGACTATCATGATCGATTAGGTATGAAAGGAATGACAGTTTGGCTTATTCCATTTTTTTATCGAATTCTATATAACTCTATTTACTTTATAAACTTTGTAGGTATATCTTGTAATTGTCGGATTATCAGTGTGTTAAATTTGGAATTTTGGTGTGAAACATTTATGAAGGTTATAGGTAATTACTTTCCGATTGATGCAGTAATTAATTAAGGTGATAATCTTGAAAGGTAATAAATAATTTTAATAATGATAATCGTTAGATATTAATAATCCATATCCATGTCATTAAGCAATTTATTGTATATTGTTTTAAGAGAGGAAAATAATAAGCTATAATTCCATGCAGCATAATTAATTTGAATGCGTCCATTTTCAAAGCCTTAGGTGTAATAAATTTGATTGTCGTATAATAATTGGAATGTTTTAATCAATTAGTTCCTGGCTTTATTGCTTTCACACGATGCTCACCTTTGCCGATTATTCTGCCGCCATACTCGTTTATCTGTATATTAATCACCTATCGATGCTAATTTATAATAATTAATGTCGCTGTCAGTGATCAAACCTCATCACAGACAAGAGAACATTTCAAAAATCGGGGCGCAGTATTGAAATTATCCGTTCCTTCTACAGTAATTTTTCGCTCATTGAAGACTGGCCATTTATCATAAACAGCATCATTAATCTGTCATCGAAAATCATTAATCAGTTCGTTGATGAGAAACTTGGTCATTAATCATGAAGTATCAATTTCTTTTAAATTGCGACAGTTATTTTTGGACTTTCATTATAGTTAAAGTGGTTAACAAATGTTTCTCGGGACAGAATTATAACAATGTGACAGTAGGTAATAAATTAATTCTGCAGACGTAAACAATTATTATTGGTATTTTTCACTTTACTCCCTTGAAAGTTTGCAATAATGTATCTGAAATGGCAAGACAATAATAAGTAAAATTTTCACAGAAAAACAGTTTATTTTCATGATTTAATCGATTAAAGAGCATATGTTTTGTAATATTCGAAACAGTTTTAATATTGTAAGCATATGTAATGATAGCGTGTAGCCTTTTTTTCATTATGTCTTGAACTGACTTTGTAGTACCTACATAAAAAATCACAAAAGTATAATAAAAAGCAAAATTCCGTTAACCGAATCGATTTCTTACTTTTGACAATAAACAGAATGTCTTTCTATACAAACCATGTTTCTTTAACAGAAAATGTTGAGTTTTGCCGCTCGATTGCTGATAGATGAACGAATTAATATTATTTCATATAAACGATTAATTACGAATTAATGTATTGACAAGTAAGTCATTCCAATTTACAATAACTGCCTTGTGTACTTTACCTTCTACAAATGTTACTGAAACCAATGTAAACTCATAACAGATTATATGGTAAAATATTTGTTAACATAACAATTCTGTATTCTCCATTATTTCGAAGGCATGCACACACTGCCACAAAAAACAATTCATTTCAACGGCACGATCGTTTATGAAGCACATATTCCATCAATTTTTAGATAATATAAAAATTCTATTTACTTTTTTTTTCATATCCTACAAATGCTTCTATAGTAACCCTAAACTACAATACGCACAAAAATTTCTGTGTACGAAATTAATTTGACCCCCTCCATTACTTCACAAAAAATGCACGTAACAGCATTCTGCCACAAAAACAAATTAATTTTCATGACTCGCTAGTCCATAAACCATATGTTTCATAAATTCCATAACATAAGGACTCCAACTTCTGTTTTTCTCCATATCCAATAAATGCTTCCACAGTAACGCCTAAAACAGTCACATAATACGGCTGAAAATTTCCGTTAACCAAAACGATTCCACCCCCTCCATTACTTTACAAAGCATGCATGCAATTAATTTTCACCACTCACTATATTTCATAACTTTTTGAATAACATACAGGCTGCAAACTTTTGTTTTTCTCCATATCCTACAAATCCTTCCACAGTAACGCTTAAAACAGCCGCACAATACGGCTGAAAATTTCCGTTAACCAAAACGATTTCACCCCCTCCATTACTTTACAAAGCATGCATGCAATTAATTTTCACCACTCACTATATTTCATAACATTTTGAATAACATACAAGCTGCAAACTTTTGTGTTTCTCCATATCCTACAAATCCTTCCACAGTAACGCCTAAAACAGCCGCACAATACGGCTGAAAATTTCCGTTAACCAAAACGATTTCACCCCCTCCATTACTTTACAAAGCATGCATACAATTAATTTTCACCACTCACTATATTTCATAACTTTTTGAATAACATAAAGACTTCAACTTCTGTTTTTCTCCATATCCAACAAACGCTTCCACAGTAACGCCTAAAACAGCCGCACAATACGGCTGAAAATTTCCGTTAACCAAAACGATTTCACCCCGTCCATCAATTCGCTGGATAACCCCTTTCCACGTGCGCACACACAGCGTTCGCACAGTCCATTTTCGCGAGTCGATCGTCCGTGGAAGTAGGTATTCGCGTGTTCGCGCACAAAGGCGTCGGTCCGGCCGGCGGGAAATTTAATACCCCGGATGCAGCCGGTTAACGGGGCTGAATTTGATTCACGCTTCCGGCGCACGTAAGCTCGAGAGCTTTTCGTACACCGCTTTCCCACTCGAAGCTCGGAGAGCCGCGGCCACTTCGAGCGGGCCGAATCCTGCCTCTCCTTTCTAATCCTGGGAGCTTCGTCCTGGCCGTCGGTTTGCGACGGTGACACCCTGCGATAAATATTTGGTTAGACGCCCGGGAGACCGACGTCTACTCGAGTTACGCGAAAACGACGTCCTAATATGGAGCCGTCCTTCGCATTCCAATGATTTCTGCCGGCGGCTGGAGGAGTGCTGTTTGCGGTTGGAAATTGAGGATAGAAAGTAATTTTGTACTTTTTGTTATGCATTTTTTTGTTTGTGTGTGGTGATAAAAAAAAGAAAGTGGAGGAAATTGTATTTAAGAATTTTGGAAATTATTCGGTATATAAAAGTCTCATAACATTATAACTGCGACTGTCGTAATCGGATAATAAGAAATTATTGACAATAAATAAGTAAACATAATAAATATTGAATATAATTATACCAAAATGACGTCATAATATGGAGTCGTCCTTCGCATTCCAATGATTTCTGCCGGCGGCTGGAGGAGTGCTGTTTGCGGTTGGAAATTGAGGATAGAAAGTAATTTCGCACTTTTTGTTATGCATTTTTTGGGATTGATAGGTGGTGTTAGGTAATATAGGTTGTTGATTAGTCATGTATGTAGAAGTGATGGAGAGAAAGTAGAGAATGCGGAATCTAATCATTTTTGAAGTTATTATGTACATAAGAGTTTCATAACATTATAACTGCGACTGTCGTAATCGGATAATAAAGAATTGTTGACAATACATAAGTTAGCATAATAGATATTGACAATAATTACAACAAAATGACGTCCTAATATGGAGCCGTCCTTCGTATTCCAATGATTTCTGCCGTTGGGCAAAGGACTGCTGTTTGCGGTTGGAAATTGAGGATAGAAAGTAATTTCGCACTTTTTGTTATGCATTTTTTGGGACCGATTGGTGGTATTTGTTCAGGTATTTATGTCGAGATAAAAAGAAGAAAGTAGAGGAGAATGTAATTAATAATTTTTTTAATTTTTGTGTATATAAAAGTTTCATTGCTTTACAACTGCGACTGTAATGATAGAATCATAAACAATTAAATAAATTGACATAACAGATGTTGAATTACATGAAAGTGTGTTCCTCAAATGGTGAGACAAATTTATGGAACTGGACGTACAGTTGTATAAAGCAAATGATTAAAAATGTTGGCAACAGTTAATCTGTAGTTGGAAAAACATTGATATCTCTTCTTATAGTAATTTATTTAAGCTGCTAAAATAGTGTAAAATAGTATTTCGTACACCGGCATGACACATTTGTATTAATTAAGTTGACACGGGATAAAATGACACCGAAAATTTATTTGATAAACTTGATATAGTAACTACTGAAAGTGAGGAATAATTTCCTCTGGGGAGGGTAATATTCTCTGTGGAGAAATGTTTAAAAATTTTGGGTTGGGTAGGTGGAATTGTTTCGGTGATGAACGAGTGTGTCAAGGGAGAAGGAAGATAGTTGAGTGAAAGTCGGAGGGTAGGTACTTTTAATATAATCATGTTTACTTACAAATATGGCCATATTAAAATTTACATTATAAATGATATCCAATGAAACCTTATGAATATAGCGTTATCAGATAACAATACAGAAATAAATTATATTTACAAATATAATGCAATTCTTATCACATAAATGTGCTTTAGGAATATCGCAAGGTAAAGTAGTCAAAACAATATTTATTTGTTGAAATTGATATAACGAAGTATTAAGATATAAATCCGATATTTATAAAAACGAAGTATTATATGCAACGATTAAAGTAAGTAGTTAACCAACAGGCCGAACATCAAAACACAATGCATCTTCTGTTCATCACTAAAAATTCAACACGATCGATGTAATTGGATCTTAAAAATATGACGTTTGTAATCGTAAGTATAGTACAAATATATATTAAGAGAGAAATTAATTATCATACTAATGTTGGCAAATATGTAAAATCTTAATGTCCTCTTACTTAATCCGGAACATTTGAAATTTGGAACACAAACTCACACATGACCATTCTGCAAACAAAAATTAAAATGACGATAAAATAGCAAGACAGATAATTCTATATTTTACTATATTTTCGTCCCAGATTTTTCCAACGTTCGAAAAAAGTCTAACTTAACCTAACATCCGAAAATTGCAATACAAACTCACACATGAACAATCTACAAACATAAAGCAAACAATAGTAAAATAGCACGTGAAGAAACCTCCTACACCTTTCACCTAAATTCTTTCTACGACCGACAACCGTCAAACTTAACCTAAAAAACCCTAAAATTGCAACACGGACTCTCATCTAAGGTGACCAACTGTACTCATTTACTGAGTTTTGTATTCTTTTTTCGCAAACCGTACTATTTTCAAATCCAGTACTCTAAAAGTACTCATTTGTATAATTTTATACTCATTTGTATTTCCAAAACATTTTTTTAGATTATTTTATTTCAATTTTATTAATATCATATCCCACATGAAAATTTAAAAGTTGTAATAGAAATTTCCTTATGTTGTTCAGGCACTAATGCTGCTGTTGAAAGGGTATTTTCACTAGGGAATGATTATTGGAGCAGTGAGAAGTCGAAACTTTCTGTAAAAACGTTATCTGCCGTCTTAACAGTCAAATTTAATATGCAAAATGAAAGTTGTTCGGATGTGGCTACATTATTACACAAACATCCTCATTTAGCAAAAAAAATCCACTCCGAAGAAAAATATGTTTTTAAAAGAAAATAAAGTTTTTATCGTTTTTTCTTCTTTTTTTTTCACCTATGAAATACTTGCAAAGTGTACTCTTTTTGAACAAAAAATTGGTCACCTTACTCTCATCTGAACAATCCACAGACATACATTAAAACAATAATAAAGTAACAAGATGAGTAACCCTGTATCTTTCCCACGAAACTCTTCCCACGGCCAACAACCGCGAAAGTCAAGCGGAAAAATGGGAAATTTGCAACGGGAACTCCCGCAGCAATAATCCAATAAAGCAAATGGCCGCCTCTGTCGGGAATTCTGGGTGGCCTCGACTCGCCGCGAAGAATCGTCGGAACGGAAAGAATTCCGGTTTGCCGCATAGGTCGCGGGCCGAAATCATGTTTATCCGGCGGTTTGGCCGTCTCCCGAATGTAAACACGCCATTGCCCTCGGGCTTACACCGAACAGTGTAGTCGCTCAGTTGCCTTCGGATACAGACTCGCGACGAGTCGGCGGAAAGTTCTTGCCCTTATCGGAAAGCGAATTTTAAGCTTTCCGCTCGGATATAACGCGAATAATCTTCCTCGCCCGAAGCTGTTGCGGACGATTGTTGCTCTGCTACGACTCGAAGAGAGAGCGTATGTGCAGTAAATTTCTGTACAGGGTGCTTCAGTAAGAGTTAAAGCTTTCAATGTATGAGAGTAAGAGAGTGATGTTCAATGATGGTTGGTATAAAGTTACATAGTTGTTGTGTACGAACGATTATTGGTGGATTGCAACCTGAAGAGAGAGCGTATGTAAACTAAATTTGTATACAGGGTGCTTCAGTAAGAGTAAAGGTTTTGAATGTATGAGAGTAACAGAGTGATGTTCAATGAAGGTTGGTAGAAAGTTACATAGATGCTGTATACGGATGATTGTTGCTCGACTAAGACTTGAAGAGAGAGCGTATGTGCAGTAAATTTCTGTACAGGGTGCTTCAGTAAGAGTTATAGCTTTGAACGTATGAGAGTAAGAGAGTGATGTTCAATGAAGGTTGGAACAAAATTATATAGTTGCTGTGTACGGACGATTATTAGTGGCTTACAACACGAAGAGTGCGTGTATATACAATAAATTTGTTGATAGGGTGCTTCAGTAAGAGTTAGAACCTTGAACGTCTGAAGTAGATAGAGAATGAGATTTAATGTGTCTGGACGTGATTTTGGTACTCTGCGATTTTGGGTCGTTGGTTTGGAAATGGTTTCGTGATGGTCAAAGCAGTTTTATAGCTTACATAGGATTTTTTGTGGTGTTAAGTAAGGATTATGTTGATATTGGAAAATCGTTTGAAAGTGTTGGGCTTTCGTGAGGATATCCGAGCCTTCAGCTTTTTAGTGAATTAATGTATTTTTGGATAAAAGAGATAAAATGTCTGTATAATAGCGTGTTCTACTCGTTTCTGATATTCTGTACCGATTTAATTTAATGTTTATGTTGAAATCCTGATTTTCCTACCTTTTATACTGTTAACAAATAAATTAACAGATATTATATAGAAATAATCGTATCCAGATTTTTATTAATAAACTACCACTACTTCAATATTTCCACATCTATTTATAAACAATCATGCAGATAATATACATTATACCTATACATTGTAAACCATACTCTCACATTATTCACAAAAATTAAATCCTTCCTCACTACAAAGTTAACTTTTTTCTTCAATAAACCATCTGTGCTACTTGAAACATAGTAACGATCGATTCGTGACCACCCTGTACGTATAATATATATTATATATATGCCGTCTACATATATATATGTGTGAATAGAGAGTGTGAGCAGTGTGCCAGTAAACCTCGAGGGATTTTCGCCAAGTCCGACTGGTAGCCGTCCGATCGGGCTGACAATTTGTTGGAAACAGAGATCGTACCTGCTAATTTGACGGGGCGAGTTCCGGCTGTTTGCGTAATTTACGACGAGACACTTCCGTGCACGCTCCGCGTCCAGTTTTGCAGATTGATTTTCGATTGTTTGACCGTAATTCGACGCTATTTGGCCACCGTTCAACTGAAATTCGCGTCCTGAACGGCTTACGTGCTTCAATGTCTGGGATAAAGGTTAGAAAGACTGAGAGTTAACGTTAAACAGTTGAATCTGAGCATTCAGTAGTTATTGTGTGTGTGTTTAATTTTTTGTCCGGCTTTTTACTTCTATAAATGAAAATTGTGGGTTGGGATGGATATTTTATTGTTTCAGATGAGATTTAGGAGAAAATGTTTTTGAGTTAGTGGTTTTTGCAATTCAGTTTCTGTGATTAAGAATGACTGGTTCTTGGTTAGGATGGAAGTGTAAAATTGTTGGCATTGAAGCGTAATAATTGCCCAGGTTGAATGCGATAAGCTTCAGTTGTAATATATGAAGTGAGCTGGTGTAAATGAAAAGGTAAAAAAGTGACCTTCAATATTGATTTATTCGGAAATCGTCATACTAAAACATGACATTTTACATTTACTTGTGACTTTTCCACGGTAATGATTTTTTTCTGTATTATCGCTACGCTTATTAGAAGATATACATATAGGGTGTCACATTTAAGCTTTAGAAAGCTATGTCAAGAAAACTTCACGTATGTGGCACGTATTATTCTCTAACATTTCTGTATTTGATATTAAAATCTTTTGCTGTATCCATTCTAAGCATGATTTATTTTTAACGAACTCTGAAATTAGAACAAAGTAACTTTGTGAATTTCTCATGTCAGAAAAGTGTCTGGATACTTTCACACAGCATTTTATACATTAATAGCTTAAACCAAGAATCCGGAAAATATAGGATTTCCCAAATTCTCGCAACAAAAATCCTCTCAAATATTAAATAGTAATAAACCAAGTTTCCAAGTCCATCCCAAAATAACATCCTCTAAATGTGACGGTGGAAAACTACCCTGTAACTTTTCACCCCTTGCGTTCTGCCCATACATTGTATTGCAAAAATTGCTTGTATTGATATGTTCTATCGCCCCTTAAATTTTCTCCGTCGAATTCCCATTCATCCTGTACAAAACTCAAAGCAAGTGCCGAAACATTTCCCATTACGTCAATCAGCTCATTTATCGTCAACCGGAAGTGAAAAAAATCCTCATGACGAATGAAACTATTTTCCAACTTGACGGCAGATTCGGTGAGATCGATTTTCGTGCGAGAACATCGAACAAAAATTCGTCGAACGCCAACGGGTGTCCCGAATCGTCGACAGAGAGGCTGCGAATTAAAAAGCGAACGAAAATCGTAGAAACGAGGCGAGTTGTTTCACGTTCGAATATAATCCTGACCGCTCATACGGGCAGGACGATTAAAATGGCCGACGCGAACGATGTCCGGCCCAGTCAGATACTGCCCGGAATAAAATGATTAAATTCGTCTCTTCGTTGTTCGGCTGAGAAGTCAAAGGGAATTCTGGGAAATCGGCCGCCAGCCTCGAGAAAAAGTGCGAAGCGGTCGTTTTTCCAATTCGGCGCGCGCAATTTTGGCCGACGGCCGAAACTGTAGGTTAGAGCTTCCTTTGCGGGGAATTACGAGGTTTTAATGCTGTTGGAAAATATCTCTGCCTTTGATAATATTATGGAAGGGAACGTGTATTGATTCAGATCGAGGAATTTTTTTAATTCTCTTCTGTGTTGAGTCGAGAAGAATCATCAATAATGTAAAAGAAGAGAAACATGCGTTGCTGTTCTGTTGAAACAGAAACCACTGGCTCGGTTTTGACAATGTTTAAATTTGTGTTTGAAAGTTTCTGTCTCAGCATTCTTTGCAGACGATTATGGGTTTTAATGCTGTTGGGAAGCATTTCTGCCTTTGATAATATTATGAAAGGGAACGAGGGTTGATTCAGATCGAGGAATTTTTGTAATTCTCTTCTGTGTGAGTCAGGAAGAATTAGTGATACTGTAAACATATAGAATCTTGTGTGACTGGTTTCGCATTGACAATTTTTTTGAAAAAAAAGATTATTAGGTTTCAGCGGTATAGATATAAAATACATCAGTTTAAAGTAAACTTTACAATTTCTGCGTCGATTTTACCCCACTCCACCTTTTATAAAATACGGAAATAATATTATGGCTCTGACCCAAATTATGACATCGCTATCGGTCTGATTCACACTTTTCGACATTGTTTTTCCACTTACCCCCGAAATTGAAACGGTCAACGATTCCCGATAGTTCGAACTTACGCTGAGATGCAGGCATCGCGCTCGCGGGCGGCCATTTG
Organism: Anoplius nigerrimus; assembly: GCA_914767735.1. Classification (NCBI taxonomy): domain Eukaryota; kingdom Metazoa; phylum Arthropoda; class Insecta; order Hymenoptera; family Pompilidae; genus Anoplius; species Anoplius nigerrimus. Next base: position 14,184,159 of record OU612081.1, read on the forward strand.
CAAGGACTTATCCGCAGAAGAAAGGGTTGCCCGGGGTTCCTTTTGTTCGGCGCGGCGTTATCTCGAGGCTGGTAAATTTTCCTGAGTTACAGTCGCGGATTCAGTCCGGCCCTCGTTAATTAGCGGCCGAAAGAAGAATCGCCGGGGGCCTCGTAAATCAAGAACAATGGCGGGAAATATCGCGGTCGCCCTTGCTGCCGGCCGACGTGGCCTGCCGGCAAATTTTCATCGCGCGATGGCGTATATACGAGGCCGGGACGATGATACAAAACGAGAAATATCGATCGGACGCGGATTGTAATCTGCCCGCGAGAATTTCGAAGAATTAACTTGGCTTTCGATTTTTAGTTTCGGTGTTGCGGTTCGATTGTCTTGCGTCAACTTTCGTTTGTTCTGATTCCATTCGTTGGTTTTTAGGAGTGGATGGTGAGGGGTTGGAAGGGGTGGTTAATGTGAAGAATTTTATTTTGAGAGTAGTGGAACGTGTTATTTCATTTTTGTGATATGAGCTATTACTTTTGAAAGTGGTGTAAGTCCACTTAAAAAAAAACATGTATTAACAGTCATTTTTGTCAGATACCTTCTCTTCATATTTATAATCATACATTCAATGTATGATGCTGAATATTTTGTTGAGGGTAGTGGAATTTGTATTATTATACAGCGTGTCCCGTAAGTGGTGGTACAAGCGGGCAGTGGCTGATTTTACATGAAACCTGAGTTGAAAATGAAGAATAACATTTTTTCATATAAAGCTTTGATTTCGAGAAAAACAGGTTTGAATATTTGTCAATAAAGCGTGCAACTCGGTCCAGATTCGACTTAACGGAGTCTGCAGTAAACTATCTCTGTCCCCTCTTGTAAACATATTCAGTGTTTGTATACATAGAATAGATTGGCAGTCAAAGCCGCAACATTAAAAATTCTTACTTTTTAGGAATTTGCTCACTTCAATGTTGGGAGTTATTTCCACGTTGCTGCATATATAATTGTGTTCGTCTTTTCAAATTCCCACGTACGTGTGCTAATGTTCTATTATGTAACTTTAATTTTCCAAATGCCGTAATAATATTTTGTGTGCTAACGTTAGATTATGTAACTTTAATTTTCCAAACGCCGTAATAATATTTTGTTTTAATTGTTCACACTTGTTATGTTTTCACTGTACAAAACAGACTTAACGTGTGTCTACAAAAAAAAATCCAGTGGTGACAAATCGGAAGATCACGGCGACCAAGATAATATAATATAAATGATAAATTTACGGGGTCAGTATCTTACGTAATAAGGATTACAATTCAATCAATATTAACAGTCTATGATCATCTTATATTTCTCCAGAATTAATTCGACTTTTATGACACACTCAGTCACAGTTCTCTCTTTTGAAATACTGATTACCCACAGATGTGCAAAATGAAAAAATTCTCTGATATCACATTCATCTGACGGCGTATAAAACTCCAATAAAATCGATAATCTCCAATAACACGTAATTCCTCAATAATTGTCTTCAATTTCATCGAGAACTCATCCATTACATCCTCGTAGAATTCATTTCTAGCTGACGTAAATCGAGCCTTGAACATTTCGCAGGTATCTACCAAAATCATCCATTCCATTCTCATACATTGCATTCTCATATTTCAGAATAAACTTGTATAAAACAAGCAACTATATTCGACAAATTATAGTTATAGCAGTATATTACAGTGTGAGCAGTTATTTAGGAATTGAAAGCTTATTAAGCGAGCACTTTCATTTTTCTAAATGTCTTCTTTCAATCTTAGTTGCAATTTCAATGGTGTTGGTTGAAAGCAACAGTTTTTGAGAGAAAGAGAGAGTGAGAATGGAGAAAATGTGGCTATGAAACTAAAATGTAAAGAAAATGAGAAAATGAAATGGACAGAAATAAAATTACAAAGTTGGGTAGAAAGAGAGAGTAATAGAATGAAAGAGTAGAGAAAGCTAATAGAGAGGAAAGATTAAAGAAGGAAGAATGAAGTAATGAAAAACAAGAAAACAAGATGTGTAAGTGGGAGAGTTAAATATTACAAAAATGACATTGATATGTAAATTGAAGAGACTGTTTTGAAGACAGGCTGGAAGAAAGAGAAACAGGGAGAAAGAACAATAAATTGGAAAATAACACGTAAGGTAAACCACAAAAAAGAGAGAGACGCAGTAAGAAAAAAGCAAAAAATTCTACCGAATATAGATGCAACACCAACAGAGAAAAAAAAGATAAATAACGGTAAAAAGAGAAACAAAAAAAACAGGACAGCTGAAAAATGGCCACGTGTGCGCAGAGGCTGTTAGCGAAAATTCTGATTTAAGAGTTTCGCGCTTGGCCCACAATGTGCGCGCATCCCGCGATTACTTTCCGTTAAGCGCATTATCCAAAGCTTGCCTGGCTATTATGAAAAGCGCTGTACGTCAGAGCATGATCCCTTGCGTGGCTATTACAGCGATTTAATACTCGTTGAACAATTGCTTAACAATAAAAAGATATTCGTGCCTTGCAGTTGAAGCGTTGATGTTTAATCGTGTGTTTGAAAGTGTTCCTTCTTTGCCGCGCGCGCGAAATTTGAACGGACTCGATTGACGAACAAAAATTTAGTGCAAAATTGTTTTTCATGAACGTTTACTAAATTGGTGTTGCTTTAATTTTAGTCCGAGTATAATTGATGTATGAACAGTTCAATGTATAAGGAAAAGTGCAAACAAAAAAATCGTTGGTTTTTCGTCATATACGATGTGATCTACAGTTTAATTTGTTTTGTTTGAATCAAAACTATGATCTATTTTCAACCTTAATAGCTCATATACGCAGATAAATCAGGAAAGCGGTATATATCACAGTAAAAATAAAATTATTTCAGATCTATCTTTAAATAAAGTAGACAATGCAAGCAAACTTTATATTTTGATACAAGATCATCGATTTGTTCACATATATTTTGATTATTTTAATTTTTCCTTTCAAATTAGATTAGTTCAATACCTCATCTGAGATACAAATTTCATGATCAAAATCTGCGTTCAGGAATAATAAAAGAGCAATGTCTTGACTAAATATTCCTGTGTATCAACAGTAATTTTTCTAATTGCTCTTCATATTAAATAAAATAATCTGTCATCACACTTCCAGTAATCAATCAACCTGCTTCTTCCATTGACATGTTAATCTGGTCAATCGAGCGACCATTTAAAAATTACTCGTATAAACGAATAATTCCTTTTTTTTCAAACTACAATTTTCCATGTTTTAAGCGCGGCCATTCTTTTATTTATTGCATTTCGCACGCTCGTTGAAACTGTAACTGATTCCCTATTAACCTCTCACGTTAATCAAAACATCGAGCATGCTAATCAACACTGGAGGTGAAAATTATTCGCACGGCAGAGTATTAAATTGTTTGCGCTTAACTTACGTGCATACGCCAATTACATAATTGGTATCCCATGTTTTTGCTAACGATACCGCTCTTGCCTAATTACGGTCACCTGCTTTAATTGCGATCGTTCGTTAGTTCCCTGCATTTAATCGTAGGCAGCCATTAATTTCCTGTTAATCTTACATCGGTACCGATAATTGCATGGGATTTCTTAAAACTTGGCTGCAACGCTGTAAACATTGAATTCTTGGCTTAAAAAGTAAACTTATTTCTTTTCGTACTTTGCCATTTTTATTACAGTTTTTTTAATATAAATTGTATGAACTGACATTGCGTTTGTAATGTAATCAATTACAGAAATTTTACAGTGTAAATATTATTATGTACCATGTAGTAATTAGTTAGTTAGTATTAAGTTATTATTATAAGTGTCACGCATACTCACATAGAGACATATTGATAAAAATTATTACTAAATAACAGAATTTTCATTAATAATTATGATAAAAAGTTTTTCCTGATTGAATATAATTGAATTGTAACTCTAAGTATTATTGCTATTAACAATTAATATGCTACTCTTTTATAAATAATAATTGAACAAAGGTATTACCAATTTGTTAATCATCATATAAGTATATAATTTACAGAATATTACTACATGTGTATTATAAGTATATATATCAGGTTTGCTTAATTGGTTTACATTTTGTGAAAGCGAATTTCAAAAGAATGTAGAAAACCAATTAACACGACTTTTATTAATTCAACAGGGAACTGACTTATTAAAATTTATACTATTAAAGCAATTTATCTAACCATAAAGAAATGCAAGTCCGCACCAAAAATCATTGAATCAAACAAATCTTGTTTTCCGAATTGTCATACACTTCCTTCATGTTTCCATAAAATATTCTTACTATTATTCTTCCCTACAACACAATTTCAAAGCTCAAAACGAAACCAAAAATATAAAGAAACGCTAACCAACATAAATCCCAAAGCTTTAAAACACAGTATAAAATACAACTGATTTATCTTCAAACAAATTAATTTGCTCAACCCACATCAATCACTTCAGATTACCAAATCGCAGAAAAACATCTTACTCCCTCCATTTTTATACAAAAATAAAAGCGTACCTCGATGAACCTTCTTCCCGATACCTTCAAACCTAATCGACCTCCCCCTTTCACACTCCCGCCAAATCGCGGATCACAGATTCCCAGCAAAGCTTTCATCGGCGCCGATAATCGGCCGCGATCTCTTAAAACGTCGAACTCGCTAATCAGCTCCAACCCGGAAGGTCTCAAGGTCAAACGCGATGGCCGAGAAGCCGGCCTAACTGCCGTTCGTGCGCGATAGCGGGAACGAGGATCCTTAATTCTCACGGAAGCCAATTGGATTAGCGGTTAGAGCCGCTTCTTCCACCCCTCCATTTCCGCCCCTCCCCCACCCTCGAGCGACCTTTTTTTCGTCCCCTCCCCATTGCCCGGCTTCGCTCGCCATCTCGCTAAACGTTTCCCTCCTTTCCCGAATATTCTCGGCCACTCCGTCTTCGCAGGATCGCTCCTCTTCCGCCTGGCCGACTCGCCATCTTCTCATCTCCGTTCCGCAAATCGCACGGCGAGCTCTCTCGCCCAGCTTCGAATCGAAGTCTGGCTCCTACGACTGCATAAAATTAACGGGATAAAAGCTCCTTGCTCCTTTCGCCGAGAAATGGCCTTTTTCCCTTGTCCACTCTGCCACCGTGTCCTTCCCATTGTTCCTCGTCCTTTGCCAAGCTCTCTGTGTCTACTCGTTCAACTCGTATTGTTCTTGCATCGAACTGTTCGGGATGGGATGTTCTGAGTATTCGTATGTGGAATCGAATAAATTTAAGGATAAAAGATTGTAGTTCACAAGAATGAATAACTAGTTGGTAATTTAACAAATGTGCGAAAGGTTTTTAAATTTCATTTTATAGCGATGATATTGTATCCTTCCCATTGTTCCTCGTCCTTTGCCAAGCTCTCTGTGTCTAGTCGTTCTACTCGTATTGTTCTTGCATCGAACTGTTCGGGATGGGATGTTCTGAGTATTCGTATGTGGAATCGAATAAATTGAAGGATTTAGAATTGTAGACGGCGAGAATGAATAATATTGTATTTCGGTTTTTTACGAAATGACGAAGAATTTATTAAATTTCACTTTGTAGTTACAGTACTTATTGATATTTTACTGAAAAATTTAATAGTTAGCAGTATTATAATAAATGTTAATTAGTAGTGTAAAAACTCTTGAGAAGGATATAAAATAAATGTCGAAACGTTGAGCAAATACACGGAATCCCTTGGTCTTACACACGCCGAAAATTCTTACATATGGAGGGATCGTTTAAAGTTTTAAAGGACTTGTAAATATTTCGGGGTTGCAGTCAAAAACTCGGTAAGGAATGATGCGTTATTGATACTTTTGGTAGTGCAAGTAACGTAAAATTAACTGGTTATCGACCGTCAGTGTAGATGTGTAGAAACGTCGGGAGATCGCTGACATATTAATTTTTTTAACTTTTTTCTTCTTTTTATAAAATTTATTATCGAATAATTGTTTTCTTCTTTATTAAACTTCGATATGTTAAAATTGTATTAGCTTTAAACGAATTACTTAAAGTCAATGTTTTTTTGTTAAAAATCATTGAAATTTAGTAGTCGAAAGTACAATACTGACCGAATACGCCGAAAACTTAATATTATACAAGTGTAAATAATGTAGAATAAGGTTGCAAACAAACGGTTATTGACTGTCGGTGATATCTGTATAATATTGGGTATAATATTACAGTTAAAATCATTGAAATGTTGATGTATGTAAAACACTGACCGAATTCGCCAAAACCTCAATATTATGCAAGTGTAAATAATGCATATTTGTTACCTAATATTTGGTAATAATTTTAATGAGTAATATTACAATTTTATTTATTTTGTTTAATTATTGTAAATTATATATCTTTATTATATATAAATCATTAACAACAATAATATATATATTCTCTTATTAATTATTACTCTACATATAAATTGGTAATTTGAAATTAGTATAACGCAATTAAAAAAAAACAGAACTTTTTATTTACATACCTAATATTTTTCCCCTAAGTTTGCACTAAATTAATCATAAATTATGTGACATCACATTTCAAAAAAAGATGACCTTATACCACTTTTAGAATACGGTCCATATGCTTTATATATAATATATTCTTATTGATACTGCAGACAATTTACAACTAATCTAAACCACAAATAAGGTTTGGAAAGCACCAATAAAAACTGAAATGTGATATAAAGTTTATCTCACACCTTAAAGACCACGATTCTCAACCCGGACAGTATTAAGATGCCGCAAGATTAACAGAATTTGCCCGAGAATCTCATCTCGGATTTATGCGAAGCAGCTATTGTTCCGTCATAACGTCCGGCGTTAAGTTTATAACAAATGGCGGTCGTTGCCACGTGTTTACGTACTTCGTTACCCACTTCCTAGCCCGTCATTTTTACACAGGGTGCGAAACTTACCCCTCTATTACGAGAATTTACGATAATCGGCCACCATTTCTTCCCTCCCCTTTTTCGGCAGCTATTAATTCGAAATGTCGAACACTCCCGCGCTTGTTTCGCGGGATAAACCTTAATTTATGCCGGAGAATCCGCGAACAGCCGAACTTTCCTGTTTAAGTGCGCCGCGATCATGCACTGTGAACTCTTAACAAGGTCGGGAGCCACAAAGGCAAAGGTAGATTGCTTAAAACAGGCGTCTATCGCGAATAAAGTTTCATGGAAACTGGGTTTCCTGATCGGGTTATAATTTCAAGGGTTTTCAGCGGATCGATACGTAATACTAATAATAATGATATAAGCTATTTATTTTGAAAGTGGCATAAGTCCATTTATGTTAGAATCGAGGTACTGTATGTTTCGTGTTGATTAAATTTAAAACTATGTGTAACAGATAACATAGTAGAATAATGTTTTTGGGTTTCCAAGGCTGCCAGATTTATCGAATTAATTAGCTTATTTAACATTATTTAAAAAATGATATGTTTTTGTTGGCTATGATGACATCATATTAATTTGAACTTGACGAATCTTTAATTATAATTTACATGAAAATGAAGCGTCGTACAAAATGTTTTTACTTATACGTATTCTCAACTATATTAAAAGTCTTCTCCCACATTCATCCCCTTTGACCTTGAACCAGACATGATGTGTACATCTTATCATTTCAACAAAGTAAAACCTGCTCCAACCATCTTCAGCACTCAACTGTTACATCTAGTCAAAAACCGCCCCTTTCCAGCTACTCTCTCCTTTATTCTCCCTCGGATACTCTCCATTCCAAGCACCCTTTGAATCAGGTCCTACATGAATGCCTACACTGAGCAACGATAGCCAATCAAGGTCACAGATTCACAAAATTCTCTTAACCCCTTAACATACGATTTCTTCGAAATAAACCGGCCAATAAAAATTTTATGTAAAACACACTTTAGAACATTGTCTTGGCAAAAAAATAAAAAATTTATCTAAATATTTATCTTAATTTTAGCAGCATCGAATACAACGCCGCTCGAATATACTCGAGCGTACACTTTAAGGGGTTAAACACATTAACCTATCATCATGCGTCTCAACAATTGAACCTGAAAGAGCAACTAGCTAAATCCGAACCCCTCACCCCACCCCAACACCCCACCCCTCGAATCCTTCATTCCACCCCGATTAGTCCAGGACGACAGGCTCTGAATCGAAATGCCTAATTGCATTCTTCGAGCCAGACGTCTGCGGAGTCGGCCTGCTCGAGGAAACGATTTCGCTGAAAACTATCCACCCTCCGCAGATGCTCATACTTTTCTACCACTCACGCCCCCTGCCACCCCTCTATTTGCCGCTGGCGTAAATCGCGAGTCCAATGGCGCGAAAAATCGTTGGGGATAATAATCGTCGCGGACGGCGTGCCTTGCTGAATCTCGCGAGATTGAACGCGTGCAAATGTTCGTCCTTGTCCGTGTGCCCTTGGCTGGAAGCGTAACCACGCTTCGCGGGGCGTCGCAGTAGGTGTCGGAGGACAAGAGGACCCTCGTCACCTTCTCAGCCGAGACTCGCCGTCGATTGCGATTCTTCCTCGGCGTTTCAATGAGCGTCAAGGACGTTTTTCGCTGACTGCAACTTTGGATAGACGTCTGGGATGTTCTGAGTATTCGTATGTGGAATCGAATCACTTTACGAATAAAAGATGGCAGTTCAGAAGAATGAATAATTATTTGGTAATTTACAAAATGTGCAAGAATTTATTTAATTTAATTTTACACTGATGGTACTCATATTTAATTGGGAAATTCAATAGTTTATGGTACACTGATGGTACTAATATTTTATTGGGAAATTTAATTGTTTATGGTCTGGTTCATTTAAATAAATTTGTTAGGTATTCCAAGAAGGAGCAAGATCCTCGTCACCTTCTCAGCCGAGACTCGCCGTCGATTGCGATTCTTCCTCCGCGTTTCAATGAGCGTCAAGGACGTTTTTCGCTGACTGCAACTTTGGATAGACGTCTGGGATGTTCTGAGTATTCGTATGTGGAATCGAATCACTTTACGAATAAAAGATGGCAGTTCACAAGAATGAATAACTATTTGGTAATTTACAAAATGTACGAGAATTTATTTAATTTAATTTTACACTGATAGTACTCATATTTTATTGGGAAATTTAATAGATTATGGTAGGTATGGTACACTGATGGTACTAATATTTTATTGGGAAATTTAATAGTTCATAGCCTGGTTCATTTAAATAAATTTGTTAGGTATTCCAAGAAGGAGTAAGATCCTTGTCACCTTCTCAGCAAAAACCCGCCGTCGATTGCGATTCTTCCTCCGCGTTTCAATGAGCGTCAAGGACGTTTTTCGCTGACTGCAACTTTGGGTAGACGTCTGGGATGTTCTGAGTATTCGTATGTAGAATCGAATGAATTTATGGGTTTAGAATAGTAGTCAGCGAGAATGAACCATTTTTTGGTAATTGACAAAATTTGTTAGAATTTGTTAAAATTCATTTCATGCTCATGGTATTGGTATTGTGTTCGGAGTTTAATGGTTTATGTTAGGATAGTTCATTTAGATTGATTTGTTAGACATTCCTTAGACAAAGACCTTTGTCACGTTCCTAGCCGAAACTCGTTTGCGATTGCAATGTTTGTGAGCGTCAGGGACGTATTTCGCTGACTGCAACTTTGACTAGACGTCTGGGGTGTTCTGAATATTCATATGTGGAATCGAATGAATTTAAGGGTTTAGAATAGTAGTCGACGAGAACAAATCATCTTTTTGGTAATTTACAGAATTTTTCAGAAATTGTTTAATTTCATTTTATACTCATGGTACTAATATTTTATTGGGAAATTTAATAGTTTACGGTAACGTAGTTCATTTAGATTCATTTGTCAGAGATTCCTTAAAGGAAGACGATCCTTGTTTCGTTTTCAGCAAAAACCCGCCGTAGATTGCGATTCTTCCTCGGCGTTTCAATGAGCGTCAAGGACGTTTTTCGCTGACTACAACTTTGGATAGACGTCTGGGATGTTCTGGGTATCCGTATGTGGAGTGAAATGAATTTAATAACATAGGATAATAGTTCTGAAAAATATATAATTATTTGGTAATTTTCAAAATTTGCAAAAATTTATTAAATTTAATTTTATACTGATGGTATTGACGACGTTTTATTCAGAAATTAAATATTTCAATGCGAGATGAGACCTTTTCAAATATTATATAATAATATCATACAATAATTAACATAAATTCTTTAAAGAAGGTCAAGATGATCATTGTATCAATCATTGCATACTTCACATCGGATTATGCCATTAAAAAAATAGAACAAAAAAATATTATTGTAATATACTATACCAATAAGTCCAACATTTTCTATTTTAATAAAAAAAAAACAATTGCGCCTGGTTTATTATACAATTAAACTTTCAATATTATATGCAAAGAGTATAGACCATCATCAAAAATGTTCAACAAATTATCAGAACGCGCACAAAGAAAACAAAAGAGCTAAAACCACGAACTGAAAACATACTCGAGATTCAAAGATGCGCGTTCAAAGATTTCGCACAAAAAGTCTGAATAAAATTATCTGCCTCGCCCTCGAAATCGCATATCTTCCGAAATTTCGGTGGAAACTTTTCAATAAGCGGTTTAGTCACGCCGCTCAAAGTGCGGTGTTTGAAGTTTCCGGAAGTAGCCGCGTCCTTTTGTCCATTAAAAAGTTAAAGGATACACACTTTCGCGCGCTCTTTATAATGTCTAGACTGCGTAACGTCTGAAGTTCGTCGCGTTTAAATTCTTGAGCGTATGCTGCTTATGCGGGACCGACTTTTATCTCACGACCGGAAGTGTGCATTGAAACATGAGGTGTTCCTGGTCAAAAGTGCGCAGTCGACCAAGTTGTAAATGTAACGGCAATAAAAATGCACTGAATCACAATTTTTGTCTTTTTTATTTGTTATTGTTGTCACTGTTGATTAGGCGCTCGTTTGTTCCATTTTGCACTGTGCTTTTCAATGAAAAATTTCGGTGTTGTAATTTTTTTACTGCTGCGTTACTCTGAAATATAGATTATCGTTGATGATTGCAAATCATCAAGTTACTCCGGTTTTAAAGTAACTGTTATTGTCGATTTTTACTAGATAAGTTACTGTAGTAATTTTTATAATCAGGTCTATGATCTTACGATAATTGAAGTTTATTTGAACAGCATTTGACAATTGTCGACTAGACCGATTAAAAGTGTAAGTGTACAGAACATTTATTAACTTTACTTCTACCGCAACTACTAAACATTCCTTCCGATTATAAAAGAAACAAAAACATGTCATTCATTCAATTCCCAATTACGGCATAGAAACCAACCACCAACCATTGGTATACTCACTATTTAATAACCATTAATCTATCTACGCAAATATATAATAATTTTACAAAATAATTATTAATTATATGATACTATTTTAATCATTACCAACAATAATATACTAAATTATAATTCAAATATATGTAGTCGTTAGCTGTTCATTATTGTTAATGCTAATTCTATTATTTAACAACAATTTTTATTACAACTGATTAAATAACAATTGCAATAATACGCATTGCATCCCAAAGGAGCGCTAAGACTCATGATAATTGTCCGGCAGCTTCAGCTATCAAGGTCAAAGAGGGCAACTTCAGGCAGGGCGTGATTTTCATCGCTCATGTACGAGTTGAAACGTATGCGCACTCCGCTGATGTATGAAAATGGATGAAGGCACGTCGCCATCCACAATTCCGCTTCATCGCGTTTCTCAGGCAAGCGACGAAACATTTTTTTTTTCTCACCCTCTTTCTCCCTTTCCTTTCTCGGCCCGCCGCTCGATTCAGGCAGCCCTTCCTGCCCTTTGGAGTAGCGAGCCGGCAAAGGACACGGAACGAGGCCACGGCATTAGGGTCGATAGGGATTTGTTGAGAGTGAAAAATCGTTCGACGCCATGGGACGCTTCCGGGTGGAAAGGAAGTTGTCGCGTTTGAGGAATAATCAGGATGCGTGAAGATTATGTGCTTCTACAGATTTGATGGCTTAGGGAACTCGGCTTTTCTAGCTTGGAGAATATTGTGGGTAATGAAATGTAATTCGGGTCTACGTGAATATATAATACTTCGGCATTTTCCAATTTGTATATTATGGTGATGTAGTATCATATATTTCACAGTAGAAAGGAAGATTTTCTGTTTGAAGAATAATTAGGATGCGTGAAGATTATGTGCTTCTGCAGGTTTAATGGCTTGGGGAACTTGAGTTTTTGTAGCTTGGAGAATTTTGTTTGTAATGAAATGTAATTATTGATTCGGATCTATGTGAAAATAAAATACATCGGCATTTCGCGATTTTTATATTATGGTGTTGTATTGAACAAATAGTAAGTAATCAGAACAATTTGAACGGTTTTGTTTCCAGACGAATAATGTGTGACTTTATTAATTGAAGTTTAAAGGATAATCTAAGAAATTTGTTAAAAATTATTTCAAAATAAACTGGCAATTAAAATATTGCGTTTTTTTACTTTGACATTACTAAGTTTGGCAGAGTTTAAATTTGAGAAACATTCAAAGTTGCATTACTAAACTAACGTGCAGAAATAATTTTATGTTTTTCTTTTTTGAAACCAAGAAGGGTAAGTCAAACTAACATTTAATGCGTAACAGTTTGTAGTACCATTAAATGTATTATTTCAGAATTCAAGCCACAGAAAGTAAGTTATAACTTCATACAACTTCATTGACACTAACTTACAATTACACACGTTTAAGGCTCATAATCATTATTTTAGTTCCATTTCAGTTCACTTGCCGTAACAATCACTGTCAATTAAAAAACATTTCATATCAATAACAGCTAACAACAATTACGTGTCAAAATCCAACCACTGAAATGAAAATCATTCCCTATTCCGCTGATTCAAATTCACGATAATCTTCCGGTATTATTCGATTTCAATTACAGCCGCATCCAGTTGCTAACAATTAACGAACCACGGCAAATTTTCGGGAAACAATGAAACAATTTGAATCTTCAGTCAAAATATATTTACTATTCAAATTTTCCGCCTCCATTCTCTCAAATGTTTACGAACATCAAATCTGCAATTATGATCAATAATATAATATAAAACAAACGAAGTACCATATATTACATCTGTAAAACAACATAGAATATCAATTCCACACAAAGAATCCATCGTAGTCCTTTTCTTCCAATTCTCATAAATCCAAATAATCGTTTCTATGTAAATATTTGAATTCACAACAGTTCCTTCCAAAATTAGGAATATGGTCGATAAGGCAGACCAAAAAATCGCTTTCAGCGAAAACATTAGTTTCAAAACTTAGAATATATCCTACGGACACATTTCGAAAGAAATATTTAAGCGAATCCTTCTTTCGTCCTGGCACTCGCTCCTTGAAAGTCACAATCGCTCTCGCGGCAGAAAAAAAGGAGCGGGAACAGTTTAACCTGCGAGCAAATTATCTCCGTTGCCTCTAATTTTTCGCCTTAACCTCCTTCCACCCGGTACGACGTCGATCATGAATTACTACATCGGCCACCGGGTATTTCTCGCGTATTAAAACGGAGTGCGAGTGGCGCGTTATGAAGAAAAATTGGGACATTAATATTCCGCCGGGTAGCCTGGAAAAACTCGCGCCGCTTTCTGCCCTGCTTTAATGGCGGTTCTACAACAGGACTGCGAAAGTGCAGCTGGCTTCGATAAGGATATCGAAGAGGCTTGCCCCGAACTTGAATTTCGCTTTAACAGCGGACGAGCGAGGTTAAATGTGCCCATAATTATGCAAGTGGTCTAAGTCAAGATTTAAAAAAAAATGAGTTTATCAGTTATTTCACACCACACTTGTTTACACTAAATTTATTCAATGTAATTTTTTTTTTTTTAAATCTTGACTTAGACCACTTTCATAATTATGGGCACAAATGATCCTTTTCAAAATTTACTTTATAATCGTACATTGTTATTTCTTTCGCTCATCTAACTGTCTGTGAATTCTTATATTAAGTATTTGACTCTGCGATTTCTTGCCATACGTTTTCCTCTTAGTTTATTTTTTACTGTGAACATTTTTTCTTAGTACAAAATGTACTGAGCGGATTCAAATGATTCTTTTCAAAATTTTCTTTATAATCGTACATTGAACATTTCTTTCACTAATCTGATTGTTTTGTATATTATTTGAGTATTCGACTTCTTGCTTTCCGTTTTCCTCTTAGCCTATTTTAATAAAATAATAAATAATCATTTTCAAAAATTGCTATATAGTCGTACATTGTTATGTTTTTCGTTCACCTGATTGTCTATAAATTCTGATATAATTTTATCCGACTATTCGATTTCGTGCTTTCCTTTTGCCTCAGCTTATTTTACTGTAGACCTTTTTTTACTCTTACCGAGCAGGGTTGAATTTTCAAAATTTACTTTATAATCGTACATTGTTATTTCTTTCGTTCATCTGATTGTCTGTATTCGTTTTTTCCTTAATGTAATGATTTTAACATGTGATATATTTCTGTAGCTGTTAAGATATTTACTTGTTGTCAAATAATGAACCATTCTACTTCGTTCAAGTGTCATACACAAACAGATACACAGATTGCCAGTAGCCCAAATCACTTTTCGACCCGAGGCAGGTGGAAAAATTTGCTAATGATTTTTCTTATTTGCTTCCCTTCATACTATAACAACACATACTAAAAGTAGAAATGTTAATACCGGGTTCAATCTAAAACTGCATACTTGCCACAAACGTCATAATCGTCACAAAACAGAGGGATATAACAATTCAAATCAGCCCTCCTCCCAAAGGTCAAAGGACATATGTAGGTGAACTGTACGTCAGTATGTCTCGTAACGTAAATAATTCCTAGGTAACTTTTCAAAATTTATTCTTATGAAATTGTTATGATCATTTTCATCGCGCACTTCATGCAAACATCATAATCGTTACAAAACAGAGACACAACAGGATTATTCCAAATCAACTCTCCTCCCGAAGAAGGTCGAAGGACGTAGGTAGGTAAGTTATGTGCCGGTACACAGGAGGCGTAATCGGTCTCGCGAGAATGGAAATGGCCCAGAGTGTTCCTCGTCTGTTGCGATACAGACGTTTCCGGTGCCGGTGATGTGTGGCCGGCACGATGTTTCTACCCTACATACATACATACGTAATTACATATATATCCCGGTCACGACATGTTGGTCCTGAATACGGAAAGGTCCGATGCTGCATGAGGGAAGTAGGAAGGAACGACGGATAAAAATTAGAGGGGAAATCAGACACTGAATGTGTATTTCTCAAAGAAGGTAGAATTGAAGATGGTTTCAAAAGAAAGGGAGATTATTAGCACCCCCCCCCCTCTCTGTCTCTCTCTTTTTGATATATATATATATATGTATAATATATAATAATGTAATATGTAATATTATTATTAATTAATTATTAATAATCAATATACATGATTATAATTATTATAGAATGTAATTATACTATAATAAATATATTTTAAATATTATAGAAATGTATTAAATGTAATATAATAAAAATATATCGAATATTATAGTTAATAATCACCATCTTGTCGATTATTCCCTCTCTCAATCTATATTCCTCTTTCTCGCTTTCAGGTATTTTCTATACCAATCTCTTTCCAAAATACCCTTAATTTTAGATTACTAGCATCTTATCAATTTCCCTCTCTCTTACATTGACTCATTCTCGAACTTAACCTCTATCTCTCTCTCTTTCTCTCATTAACTCATTATCAAACTTAATCTCTCTTTCTCTCCCTATTTCTCCCCAATTCTTACCATCTCACTCTCTCTCTCTCTCTCTCTGGATTTCACCCCCTGCGAGTGCGCCCCTTGCACGGTGGGACAGAGAATGGAAGCTAATTAACGGATGCGAAGGAGGACGGCCTTAATGGAATAGACTTTAGGTATATCGAGGAAGTTCCTCTCTCGCGATCGGCAAAAGGCACGCCTCGGCATCGTTCGGCGATCCGCTCCTTTTTTCATTCCGCCGATCCTGCGCCGGGCTCACCTTTTTCTGATAATAAAGGACCCTGAGGAGACTCATTAATTACGTACGCCGATGTCCGACCCGTGCTAACGTCGTTTCCACCCAATCGATAATGGGACATTTTCCACGGCGATGAGAGCCGGACGTCGCTGGTAATTCGATTCCCAGGACTCTTTGAAGGATTCGCAGGCGTCTGGAATTGTTCCTTATTGAGCCGAGGGCTGTGGATTAATTTGCGTCCTTAATCGGTGTAATTAGTGTTTTGATTTATTTGACAGTGGGTACCATGTTTTAAAATCGTATATGCATGTGTTTGTTAATTCGATTCCCAGGACTCTTTAAAGGATTCGCGGGCGTCTGGAATTGTTCCTTGTTGGGCCGAGAGCTCCGGATTAATTTACGTCCTTAATCGCTGTAATTTACTGTTTAGATTTATTTGACAATAGGTACCATGTTTTAAAATTTTGTATGCATGTGTTTGTTAGTTCGATTCTCAGGACTCTTTAAAGGATTCGCAGGCGTCTGGAATTGTTCCTTATTGAGTCGAGGGCTCTGGATTGATTTACGTATTTAATCACTGTAATTTACTGTTTTGATTTATTTGACAGTGGGTACCATGTTTAAGAATTGTATATGCATGTGTTTGTTAATTCGATTCCCAGGACTCTTTAAAGGATTCGCGGGCGTCTGGAATTGTTCCTTATTGAGTCGAGGGCTCTGGATTGATTTACGTATTTAATCACTGTAATTTACTGTTTTGATTTATTTGACAGTAGGTACCATGTTTTAAAATTTTGTATGCATGTGTTTGTTAGTTCGATTCTCAGGACTCTTTAAAGGATTCGCGGGCGTCTGGAATTGTTCCTTATTGAGTCGGGGGCTCTGGATTGATTTACGTATTTAATCGCTGTAATTTACTGTTTTGATTTATTTGACAGTAATTACCATGTTTTAAAATTTTGTATGCATGTGTTTGTTAGTTCGATTCTCAGGACTCTTTAAAGGATTCGCAGGCGTCTCGAATTGTTCCTTATTGAGCCGAGGGCTGTGGATTAATTTGCGTCCTTAATCGGTGTAATTTAGTGTTTTGATTTATTTGACAGTGGGTACCATGTTTAAGAATTGTATATGCATGTGTTTGTTAATTTGATTCCCAGGACTCTTTGAAGGGTTTGCAGGCGTCTGGAATTGTTCCTTATTGAGTCGAGGGCTGTGGATTAATTTGCGTCCTTAATCGGTGTAATTTACTGTTTTAATTTATTTGACAGTGGGTACCATGTTTTAAAAATTTGTATGCATGTGTTTGTTAGTTCGATTCTCAGGACTCTTTAAAGGATTCGCGGGCGTCTGGAGTTGTTCTTTGTTGGGCCGAGGGCTCCGGATTAATTTACGTCCTTAATCGCTGTAATTTACTGTTTTGATTTATTTGACAGTACTTTCTATGATTTAAAATTTTGTATGCATGTGTTTGTTAATTCGATTCCCAGAACTCTTTGAAGGATTCGCAGACGTCTACTTTGTAAATTTTCAGCTCTCGCGTTCCGCCCATGCATTGCATTACAAAAATTGCTTGTATTGATGTGTTCTATCAGCCCTTAAATTCTCTCCCTCGAATTCTGGCGAATCACCCGGTATAATGTTCTTCTCTTACGATTTTACAGTATCTTTAAGTAATTAATGAATTAATCTTCAATATACCGGTAAAATTAACTTTTAGCTTTTAATTCATAACCTTTGTAAATCGTTATATGATCAAAATTTTGACAGATTAGCGCAATCATTAGTAGTTTGAAACAGCTTAAATACCTGAATAATATGCTAATGTCGATTTAATGAAATCGATATTAGGACAGTTTTACAGTAGCTGAGTGGTTATCAGATCTATTATTCAATTAACTTTGCTTTCTCAACATTTTTTACAAATCATTTATCATTTGACTCCACCAAATTTTAGATTTTAATCGTTTCAATGCATTTATTCAATTACTAATCCATATCAAACGCACGAATTATAATTAATCATCATTCTAATTCAATTCCTAGCATTAGTAACCGAAATCCGATTTATGTTAACACTTAAGCCAAATATTCCTAGATCACAGGATTCATTTGCAATTTTCCTCATTAATCGATCAATTTATCTGCTGATTTTGATTCGTCGATAAGGTATTCACATTTCAACAGAACTAATTTACCACACTTATGCATAGGGCCTATCATGTATTTCATAAAATTAATATAATATCTCATTATATTCAGTCAGGTGTTTCATAATGTACACACTATATAAAAGCTGCTAATTTACTTTCTATGAATCTTAAACGAAGCTTATTTCAGTAATCTAGGACACATGAACTTTCAAATGTCCATTGTGAATCCAGCCAGGCAAACTTTTTTCTCTCCCTTTTGTGTAGTATCATTATAGTACTATTGTACTTCTATTTCTCTCCGCTTCTAATCGTTAATTGAATAAATCGAAAACTCCATCTTCGAACACCAGATTATGCATAATACAATGTTAACATATAAAACGTACAAACGTCAACAGCAAGCAATTTTGAGAAAATCTGTGTTCAAAGGGTTGAAAAATAAGAATTCCGCAGAACGAAAAGCGTCTAATATTATGTATATAACCTTTAATAAATCGATGAATTAAACCACCATACGATCGCACATCACCCAAAACTCGCCGCCAACAACCCTCAACCACCGAAAAATCCGGATCCATCGTCAACAAATACCCCTACGAAACACGATAAAGCAAACACCCGCTCCCCCCACCCCTCATTGTCGAAACTCCGCTCGAATTTGAGACGTCGAACCGCCGACCGACGAGAGCCTGAAATCCGTCCGAAGCGAGACAGAAAACGCGTGTCTGTAGAAGCGGACCCCACGGTACGTACGTAAGTAACTCGGTTATGAGCCATCCATTACCTTGCTCAACTCCGCCGAGCCACCCCTTCACCCCCCCCCCCCCCCCCACCTCCTCCAACCCTCACCAACCCCCTCTGCAGCACACAGCTCTCAGAGGCCACACAGTCCTCTTTCTTCGCCGAACCGATCCTTCTTTCTCTCTCCCTCTCTCAGTCAACCCCTGACACCCCCTCCCCCACCCCTAACATAACTTCGAGAAGCCCCTAAGTGCACCGCCGCGAAAGTCCCGCGTACACTGTTTACAGAGTTACCCTCCCGCAGTGTCAAAGCATCTTCCCTGTCCACTCGCAGTGTCTGTCTCTCTCTCTCTCTAGCGCTGCTGCCAAGCGGCGAGTTACGCTAGGTTAGTGTGTGCGTGCGGCGGTGCGTGGGGCGACCGTTGGCGCGCATGCGCAGTAGCGGCGGCCCGCTCAGTCAGCGTCTGCTCGCCACACTCTCTTTGTCATTCGCTTGTCGGCGGCTCAAACGTTTTTTTTTTGGTTGGATCTTGATTCTTTGTGAGGAGGCGATGTTGAATGTTGTCTGATGTAGGGGAGTGGGGGTGTACCGGGTGTCGCGGGGTGGCAGGTTTTGTTCGGGAGTTCGTTGGATGGTGGGGAGAATTTAAAGGTTTGGCAGGTGGTACATGAATTTATAAACAGGTTGATGCTGGCTTAATTTTTTTTGAAGATTTGGGAGCAATGGGGGATGAAGATTGAATTAATAAGGTTCTCTGGTCGTATATAATAATTATTTATATTTATAAGTGTTGTAAATGTCAGACTTTTACTTTCTGTTTAGAAAAATAAGCTTGATCCCTTGTGAGAGGGTTGAGAATATATAGTTGGATATGTGTAAGGTAAAGGTTGTAAATAGACATGTAAATATTTGGTAAATTTTTGCTGTAATATTTTGTTTCGGTATAAGTTGATTAAGTCGGATGTAATAATTACTTTATTTCTTTGTTTGCAAAATAATCTTGATTCTTTATGGGCAGTTTGACGATATAGGTTTGTACCGGATGAAACAGTGAGGGGTGGAAGCTTTTATTCAGGGGCTGCTTGGTATTTTAAATTTAATGACGGAGAAAGGTAAATTATGCACGATCTGGTCCAAAGCATGTGCAATTAATTAAATTGTACAATACAGTTACGTAAATGTTAATTTCGACGAAATAGAATAGGAACTGTATTGTATTCAATATTTAACAACACAAACGCAGCATGTTTGGCGCTACATACAGTATTTCTTTACAAAAATCCATCAAGCTTGCAGAAATAAAGAAAATAACTGTACCATTGAAATCTACACAGACTACAGAATGTTTCAAAATGTCTACTATCTAAGAGGTAACATTTTAAAGATACTTCGTAAATATAATTAACCTTAATACCTAACAATTTCAAGCGACACACGTCATCGTTGCAAAATTATCAACATATACCAACAATTTTGATCCATCCATCAATTATGTTAATAATTATATTAATAATCTAAATCTAGGATTGCAATCGTCTTATCGCCATCTGCAAAATATTTTCTGCGCATTTAAAAATAAAAAACCCATACCCGAGTTAAGCTCCACATTAAGCCCTTGCATTTAAAATAATTGCTACATTAATCCAGCAAGCCCTAAAAGTTTTGCTTCCACCTCAGGAATCTTCGTTAAGAGCTTGTAAACACGAACAGAAATCCATCAGGACGGTACACTTAATACACTCTGCCGTCTCACGACGATTACAGGGACACCCTATGTAACAAAGTCTGGTTTAAGGGAATGTGTCAACGTAGACAAGCAGAAGTTTGCTGATTTTTTTCTGGGAAGTAGACGATGTGCGATGAGGTTTTTCTTTGGATGGTCAGCATTATGTAATAAGCAAAAAGAATTCTTCGGGGGATGGTTAATATTTCAGCAGGGTTGTCCTGAGTTTGGCAGGAACTGTAATTTGTCATTTGACAGCGGTAATTTGTGAATGTTTACACTTCTCTACTACTACATATCTGCCGTTAACGTTTTAATGCTTTAAATAATTACAAGTATGCTCAAGTATGAACAATATCTTAACAAAAAAAATACATATCTGTGTAATTCAACTATTGTGCAAGCTATAAACCAAAATATATTTTACTTAACATTTTTTATAATCCTATGTTGCTTACAACGATGAGTTCAAATATTGTATTATATTTGACGTATTATATTTCTTTTTCAATTATAATTTTTGAAAATTAGGTACGTCGTTCCTATAACTGTGAATTTTGCAGTATTTAAATACGGAATGTACACAATGAGAAAATGAAATGCCTGACCAAGCTTTTGTACAGTTTTGTGTTCTTTGCACTGATGACATCTAAACCTGGTTTCGGAAACTTTTTTCATCAATAGCTGTCACATCCTGACACAGAAGGCACCGTGCAGAGTATCAAATCAGTTTCTGCATACCGCTCGGATCCTTGAAAGGAAAAAGCTTTCTGATCTACATTTATGTGACATTTTTTTACGTGACAAAGTTTTGTCATAAATTGAAATCGATGTCCTAAGAACATAGGGAGTGATTGCATGCAGACGACAATTTAATTTCCATGATATACAGGAATTGTACAACTGAATGTTGTAATTTGGTTAAATCTTGGTTATATGACAGTGTCTGTAGATATTTTCGATTTACTCGACGACTGAGTTTGATTTACGGTTTGTTTCAATCACGACTAACTAGAATACCTTGGTAATTATTGATTATATTGAAAGCCATTGTAAATAAATTTCTGTAATATAAATTAACAATCCATCCAAGTACACAGTAAACTGAAGAATTTTAAATATGTTTGTTATTTACGTCCATTATATTTTGAAAAAGAATTGGAAAATATATCTATAACGTTACCACACATATTAATATGAAGAAACTTCATTTGTTTAAATCGCAATTCGGAAAGAGTATATCAACAATGCAATTTTGCATTACTTTTGATGTTGAAATTCTTACGTACCTTATACAGGGAAAGTTTCCTTTCAGATTATCTAACACTTAAATGCATTTCAATTTTATGTCACACGTTTACAAAAATAATATTCTATTTCTTCTAATCACTTCGTACAATTATTATTTTACAACTTCACATTTGTTTCTTTCCCAATTCAACTGTTCTTCCATTCTTCTATTTCTCTATTTCACTCACACCATGACCTTGAAATCTTAACGTCACATAAAGCTTCCAGCACGAGTTTTGCGATTAAAAATTATACTTAGACTTACTTTATTAACTTAGATAGGACATGTGCAAAAGTGTCAAAAATCAGTTTTCCACATTCTTCCGCATCCAGAACGCTCACTTCCAAAGCCCATTGATCGTAAGCCGCCATGATCAGAAGTGAACAGCATCCTTCATCATCCGACCCCAGGTTCCATCTTCCATCGCGTTACTCAATTGTTCGTACGAACCGTCGTGAGGGCAAGGATGAACAGTATCCTGCTCGCATTAGATCCTGTGCGTCACTGGCAGTGACGTCCTTAATCGTTGCTAGGCTACCGAAGCCTGAGAGAGATCGCGATCTGGATCAAACTTGAACCCCGAACAAGGACGCCGAAAGTACAGCGTGTTCCGAAAAGAACATTACGTACTTCGTACAATTACTTTGATACCAATTCTTTTTAATTATTAATCGGAAGTATTGAGTTGGCAACTAAATGTTTGCGGTTTTTAAATAAGAAGGATGACTTAACATTTTTTTATTTTTTTTCAATGCATGTGTGCGGTACATTGAGCTTCTCTGCAATATCACATATGCTATGACGATCTGAATCGATAATGGCCTTGATATGGGTCTCATCGAGTTTAACTGGTCCGGCCAGATCGTTGAGCATTTTTCAGTGAAAAATCGCCAGAACGAAATCTGGCAAACCAGTTTTGACACTGCCTTTCCTTCAAGGCTTCATTCCCATATACAGCACATAACTTTTGCGCTTGCGATGCGTTCTTGCCTTTTCGGAGATAATACAGTAAAATATGTCTGAAATGCACGTGTTGTCTTCCATTTTTAAATTGGGATACAAACAAAACTAAAGAACTAATCGATATTGTTTTTAAACTTAATTAAAAGTAGAGGTCCAAACAACAAGAAAAAAATATAGATTAGGTGCTTTGAACACGTTAGCGAAACGAAAGAAAGTGTAAAGACCACCTATCGACAAAACCCGCACTCACTTAAGTAGTTGCCAATCCAATAGTTCCATTTATTATAATTGCAAGTACATGATGTGTCTTATAGTTAATAGTCTTAACAAGGGGAGGACCAGGGTTGTGGGTTATCGATTTTGTTCAAATGCACACACCTTCTTCAGCCGAAAATATTGGACACGTGTTTTGCCAAAAGTGGCAATACCCCCAATTTTTGAAAAAATCGAGGTCATTAATCGAAAATTTTCGATCGCGCTGAAATTTTGTAGACGCGTTTCAAATTGCCTCCTAAAAGATACTTACACATTTATTTTCAAGCAAACAATGTTTAAAAATATACATTATGGATAAGTTCAATAAAATTTACTCTGTTTAAGAGTAATGTGGAGTGTAAGTGATAGAAATGACTTTATATGCAATTCAAATTATGGATTTATATAAGTTAATTGACAATAACGGAACGCTATCATAATTTTATGTATTTGCACATGGAGAACGTATCGTGTGATGTTTAAAACAACACTGAAACATGTTCTTACTTCGAATTTCACGGCCTTAAATGCAATATGGCGGTGGTCCAATATGTTGAAAACTTTAATCTGGATACATCATTCGGCTACGAAAGCAGTAAGTCTTCCAAGATTTGAAGATAAAGTGTTCCCTAACTTGAAACAGATCGTCGAATTGAGATCGAACATTAGAACGTTCAAATGGGACAAGCGACATTCATCTCAGTTTTTTTTATTACAGAGAAACACAGATTTAAACTCGTGTATGCATAACAAATTAATCAATTTAGGATCTAAGTAACTGTTATTTTACCAAAAATTGTAAAGAATTCCTGTAATTACTGTGTACTTCAACACATGCTCTGTGTACAATTCTTGATTTTATATGATAATTACATTCTAAACGATTGATATTTTTGCGCTTGCACAATGTGCAAGAAAAAGTAAACAATACGTGTTTAAAAAAATCCAGTAAAAAAATATCAAAAAATACGCATTTAACAAGTAAGAACGTAGTATACAGAATGTAGTACATATGAATTCAAAAACATCGAGTACTCCAAATTCATCAAAAATGAATCTACGATCCAATATACATGTTACGAAGAGTCGACTTAGAAAGACATAACATATACGGTGTCGAAAACGTACTGTATCGCATCACCACCAGGTCCATTGTTACCAATCCGCAAGAAAAAATAAATAATCCGTGTTTAAAAAAATCCAGTAAAAAAAGAACAAAAAAGACGCATTTAACTAGTAAGAACGTAGTATACAGAATATAGTACATATGAATTCAAAAACATCGAGTACTACAAATTCATCAAAAATGAATCTATAATCCAATATACATGTTACGAAAAGTCTTCTCAGAAGGCTATAACATATACGGTGTCCAAAACGTAATTTATCGTATCACCACCGGGTCCAATGTCACCACTCCGCAAGAATCCGACTCACCGGCCTGAAACACCCTGTACCCCGATTGTACACGCGCGCGAAGACAACGGGCTTCCCGGGCCGCGAAACTCATTCCGAAAGTTTACAAACCACTTGACAAATCGCCCGGGTCGTCGAAGAGCCGGCGATAATTCATCGGACTCCTTCTCCCGCCGCCTCCCGAGGCAGCGTTTCGGAAACGTTTATCGGGTCGGCAGCGAAAGATTTCCCGGACGGACGATCGAAAGATTTCTGCTCGGCGAAGCGACGCGCAGAATTTGAGGTTAGGTTTCGCTCCTGTGTTTACGTAGCGCGCTGTGTGCGTACGCTCTATGTACGGCTGTGTGTCTGTATGGCTGTGTGTATGTGAGTGAGGAGAGTCGAAAGCGTAAGCGTGCATGTAGGTGTATATGCGTGTGTATGGCTGTGTGTATGGCTGTGTGTATGGCTGTGTGTACGCGAGTGAGGAGAGTCGAAACAATCGAAAAGGCCGATGTTCCTGGCTGAATGCTCGGTAAGTACCGTGCGAGAGGGCGCTGGTGCTCGAGTCTTTTTAAACTTTCGGCCAGTTAGAGCTCCGGGGCACTTGTTTGAAGACGTGCCTCAGATTAATCGACCGATAGTAAAGTTCCGTGCGCCCGGATACTCGGAGAACCGCGGAGGAGATGTTGGTCGGGGATCCGAGTGGGGAGTCTTCTATTAAAGTTTCGAATCGGCCCGGCAATTTCGATTCGGCACGGAATACTTGCTGGCCACTTTTGTTTCTGGGGTGGGATGACCCAGTGGCGGAAGTGAAATTGGTCGGTTTAGGTGGGCTGGTTTTATTGCTTCAGATCCGCTGATCTGTTTCGGTAGTGTTTGTTTATTGCTCTTTTGGATTGTGTCGATGCGAATACATCTAATTTGTCTGTTTATATGAAAATCGTAATGGTTCTTGGTATCTTAACGATTTGCGTTTTGATTTGAATGCTAATATTTAGCGACTTTTTTTGTCTCTGAGTTCAAATGACCCAGTGGCGGAAGTGAAATTGGTCGGTTTGGGTAGGCTGGTTTTATTGCTTGGGATCCGCTGATCTGTTTCGGTAGTGTTTGTTTATTGCTCTTTTGGATTGTGTCGGTTAAAATATATCTAATTTGTCTGTTTTTAATGTAAACCGTAATGGTTCGTCCTATTTTAACGATATACCTTTTAAATTGGGTGCGAATACTTAATGCCCTCTTTTGTTTTTGGGTTGTGATGACCTAATGGTGGAAGTGATATTGGTGAACTTAGAGGGTGGGCTGATTTTATTGCTTGAGATATGCTGTTCTGTTTTGGTAGTCTTTGTTTATTGCTCTTTTGGATTGTGTCGGTTAAAATATATCTAATTTGTCAGTTCTTAATGTAAACCGTAATGGTTCGTCCTATTTTAACGATATACCTTTTAATTTGGGCGCGAATACTTAGTGCCCTCTTTTGTTTTTGGGTTGTGATGACCTAATGGTGGAAGTGATATTGGTGAACTTAGAGGGTGGGCTGGTTTTATTGCTTGAAATATGCTGATCTGTTTTGGTAGTCTTTGTTTATTGCTCTATTGAATTGTGTCAGTGCGAATACATCTAATTTGTCTGTTTATATGTACACTGTAATGATTCTTGGTATCTTAATGATTTTCATTTTGATTTAAAAGCAAGTATTTACTTATCTCCTTTTTTTGTTTATGAATTGGGATGACCCAGTGACGGAAGTGGAATTGGTCGGTTTAGAGGTTGGGCTGATTTTATTGTTAAAGATCTGCTGAACTGTTCTGTTACTGTTGATTTACTGCTTTTTGGTATGATAACAGTGTAAATAGTTGCTAAGAACCATTTGCTGTTTGTCTACATATCTAACTACTGTTTGGAATTTGACAGCTTTATTAAGTAATTATTGATGTTAATTGAGTTTTACTATTTTACTTTAAATATAATTGGTCAGACGTTTCAAATTTTATTGCCTACATTCTTGATATTTATATGATTTACGTTTTGGATCAAACGTAAATATTTACAGTTCATTTTTGTTTCTGATTTGCTATGGTTCAGTAGTAGTAGTGAGAATATCCAACTTACAATTAGGTAAACTCTATTACTAAAATTGTCAGTCACTTTCCCTTCCACTAGAGCGTTTGAGGTGACATTGACAGATTTTTACAGACATCATTAAATATTCTGTTGTACTTTCTGATCGAAAAGGAAGGTTCTCGTCAAATAAATATAATTGACCATTGTGTAAATTACAATTTCACGAGTCGCTTTTGTTTCTGCAGAACGAAATGACCCGCTGTCGGTTAAATTGAAGGACCGGGGTCATGTATGGAATATCACATATTACTTGTTTACCTTCGCTAATTGCGGTCTATGATTTTGGTGAGCCAGAATTAATTTAGAACTATTCGCAACTGTGCCAGCGGCTTTGAATTCGTGTCAACAATTCTTGATGCCAGTTCGCGATAACCACGCTACACTTCAAATTATTCTGTCAATAGACTGCATATAATGAAATATTTTTACGTCATTATTACTTATGCTTATCGGTCCTCAATTCTTTCAAATTTTTTCATAACATCTTCTAAAATTTATATGGACAAAAATAATTAAATTCCAATTGTTAATATACTGTAAATACTATAATGTACTAAAAAGTCCATAAACGATTTTCGTTTCTATATTAGTAATGATTACTTTTACTTTGTTAAAATTTTTATTCTCTATAATTTTGTACGTTTATGCCAATTTTAATTATTATCTTACTTTTTATCCCCTTCCACCCCCCTTCCGTTGAAGTACTATCGAGATTATTGAATTTGAACAGCAGAACAGATATTGTTCAGTGTTCTGATACCTTCATTGATTGCGGTCTGTCATTTTGGGGTCGATAGCTTTCATTTAGCATTGTTTACGATTATATTAGTACGAATGCTTGCGGTCACGTTTGTTTCAGCGCCGGGATGACCCGAGGTATCGTCGAAATTGCCGGATTTGACCAGCGTGGTAGATAAAGTGACTCGCAGGTACGTTCACATCACTTGGCCGCCCATGTTTCCGATAGTACCGAAAAGCTGGATCAAGTACGGTTATTAACATATAAACCGAAACAATTTTTGCGACCGTAATTATATACATTTATTCCAGAAGAATAAATTTGTCATTGTGTCGTTAATAATTTTATATCTGCGATGTAATATCTGTATCTGTATTCTGTTGTTTGCTTAATGTTTTTGCAAAAAGATTGGGTTTATTATTTTATAAGCATGGAAATGATACGCCTAATGCTTTCAATTATTCGGAAAAATCAAAGGTCTAGGTTAACTGATTGTACATTTAAATACATGAATTTTTCTATAATGTTGTAATCTAGTCTGTAGTGTATTATTCTGTTGTATTTCTGATCATTTTTCTATGGTCATGCATTCAAGTTTCCAGCAAACGTAGAGCACAATCAAGCTGTCATTAATCCTCTTAATAATATACAAATATTATCGACAGACTGTATATTAAAATACAAGATTTTATCATTTCCTTTCTCTAATGAACTCAATACCATAATACCAATTTATAGCACCAATCAAAATAAATTATTTCAAAATCGATCATTGATTCATTCACTGCCTTATATATCTACCTGTAGTCTGTAATTCTTTCCCTCACAACCTTTACCTGTGATAAAACTCTCTTCTCTAAGCAACCCTCCTCAGAACAACCCTACACTTTTAGCAACACACAAAAATTCAAATTGTTTCCAAAATCACTCATTAATTCATTCACTATCTTATATAGAAACATTCTACTATTCCAGCGTCACTCTTCTCTCCGTCCTTAAAACCTCAACCTCCGATAAAACCCTCTCCCCCAAACAACCATCCCCAAAACAACCAACAGACTTAACGAAAACACACAAAGATTCAAACTGTGTCCAACACACCACAATCAACATCCATAATTCACTACATGAAATTCCGATACGTCACTCACCATCATCATTCACGCCTTCCCTCACCTCTCCCGCCTCAACCCCCAATAAAACTCTCCTCGCCACAACCTTTCTCAAAATGAACCAGCCGAACAGGTCTCGTCGAAAAAAGCATTGCGACTCTCTTCCGTCCGCATCGAAAATTCGTTTCTTCGGACGGAAAACATTGGCCACCCTCCTTCCCGTGCGGATCTCGCCTCGGTCGCCGTAAGAGGGTTGCATGGGAGACAGAGAGGGAGGGACGGGGGGGGGGGGAAGGGGTGAAAGGTACTTACCAATCTCATTCGTCGAAGAGCCAATCCCGGCTAGAGTAGCGTTGGAAGTTCGAAGTCTGCCCGATGCGCTTCCTGACCGAAGTGACCGCGATGTGCTCCGTGAAATTGTGAGAAACTCCCTATTCCTTCGAATCCTCGCCACTCTTTCCGCCATTCCACCCCCACGCCCTGTCCCACCTTCCACTGTCCTCTCTATCTCACATTCTGCCCATTCCGTTCGGCCGATCTGTCGCACTCCGGGCGGCCGAAATAAGATGCGGACGTGCCGGCTTCTCTGTCAAGGACGAAAGGTCAAGCGTGTAAATATACGAAAATTGATGCCATCGTTATTGCGCAGGGTGGGCTAACGATCTGATTGAACTTGTGGAGGGTGATATGTGCCCATAATTATGAAAGTGGTCTAAGTCAAGATTTAAAAAAAAAAAAATTATATTTAATAAATTTAGTGTAAACAAATGTGGTGTGAAATAACTGATAAACTCATTTTTTTTAGATTTAAAAAATAATTTAAATTAAATTAAATTAAATTAAAAAAAGATTTAAAAAAAAAATTACATTGAATAAATTTAGTGTAAACAAATGTAGTGTGAAATAACTGATAAACTCATTTTTTTTTAAATCTTGACTTAGACCTTTTTCATAATTATGGGCACATATGTAATTTAGGTAGAATACTTAACACGTTACGTGCCGCGTGGGTCGTATGCGACCCACGCTGAACTTCCCGCTCAGACCGCTTGCTGAACCTTAAAAATAAAATTTATTCTTGTTTCAACAACAACGTTTCATATTTTAATTCATTCAATTTAATTAGACATTTACCTCTCCAATAACCATAGTTTTCATTTATTTGAGTTTTAAAACATAAAGTACTTTTCAGACGAAAATCGTTCGGCTTCTTAAAGAAAACTCAGCAGAGTATAACTCAACGCAAGTAATTAACATTTTTTATTCAATTTTCTGCCGTCAACGATTTTGGCAAGGTTTTTTCGTGATAAATGAACGTTTTCACTCTTAAGTGATAATAGGTATTATCCTCATCTATAGAGGATAAACGATGTCGCAATAACACACAGCATAATATCTCAATAATTGTCAAAATTTCGCTGAATAAAGTCCGCGGGGGGCATTATAATAAAACCGTACAATTTAAGCACCGCAAATGCATTCCGCACCGTCCGCATAATTCTATTAAAAACATAATTTGCTTCACAAAAATTCACTTTCTGCACGTGTCTGCGTTCCAACCACTGCATCAACAAATTAAAAACTAGACTGACTCATGTGGTTTCACACATATAAATGCACACATACATTCGACCATTTAGCATTGTTTTAATATTTATCGACCGCATTCGCATATGAAGTATTACTTAAAGTTATATTTAATTTTGTGCACATTCTTTTAACATTGAAGAGTATTTGAGCATAGAATAGTTCGAATTACGAAATTAAATCTAAATGTTTCTGAATTTATTTCTCAAGATTAATATAGTTATTCTTAAAGATGATATGTGAATGAATAGTCTTCAGCTCTTTGAATTCCAAAAAGGTAATTGCAAAATATCGTAAATCCTCATTTAAATTTGTCATTACTTCTTTAACCTTTACCAATAATATTCCACTGAATATTCAACACAAACTCAGTAATTTCATCATTCTAACCCCGTCAGACAAATAGTTTTATCAATTCAATACCTGAAATCCGGAAGATAAAGATAAAATAACTTATGAACGTCCGTAATCGTAAATTCTACATCGTCAACCCCCATCATTTTTTCAATCTTCAACATACCATCCCCCAACTTAGACTTTTCACAGCTTTGCGTCCATTATGAAAGCTTTCCATGACATAACCTCAAAA
This sequence comes from Anoplius nigerrimus, assembly GCA_914767735.1. NCBI lineage: Eukaryota > Metazoa > Arthropoda > Insecta > Hymenoptera > Pompilidae > Anoplius > Anoplius nigerrimus. Next base: position 14,214,906 of record OU612081.1, read on the forward strand.
TCTCTAAACTTTTACACAGTAAGTATGAATACCATTCTCAAACTCACCCCGACAATCATAATTCACTACAAATGGACTGACATTTTTTTTCTATATAAACTTAATCCTTTGAGGACCACTCACAAAATGGACTGTTCTTTTCGCATGCTTCCGATTTTTCTATATTAAGATTGGAATTCTGCGAACTTATATGGAATAATATGCAATTTTCGATATTTTTGTATGGTAAGTCGGTAATATTTCTACACCATTAAGCTACATTTGCAATAATGTTCACACCTTTGCGTTCAATATGAAAGCTTTCAACGACATAACCTCAAAATCTCTAAACTTCTACACAGCAAGTATGAATACTATTCTGAAATTCACCCCGACAATCATAAATCATTCGAATCGTTCAGTAAAGCCACTTCATTATCGTTCGCCAATCCAAGATAAATTTGCCTGAATGCATTCTCGCCACCCGACATTATTCCGTATTAACGATACGCCGATAACGAAATTCCAGGTTCGAACAGCGTCCACACAAAATTAAAGAGTTCGAATTATCCAACCCTGTTCGCCGAGCGTAGACAAGCTCGGCAACGTCAAGATAAATGTTGTAAAATGTCGGTAATCGCTACCCCACGCAACAAGCGACCAACCTTCGACCCCTCCACCCCCACTTCTTTAATCCATGCCAAATTAAGGCTATTTTTCAGTCCACTCGATTACGCGCATTTATTACCTCGACACGCCACGCTCCTGTTTTCGACATTGGACTTTTGTGGAAAATGCGGACGTTCGATATTTTGCACTTACAGAGTCAGCTGTCGAATTAACCCCTTCATGCATAGTGGTCCATATGTGACCAAAGCCACGAAAATAGTCATTATTTCTTCGTTTGAAAGTTTAGAAACTTTTCATGCGTGTCAGGTGAGAAATTAAGCTTTGACATGGTAGTGTGTGTATGTGTGTATAGTTTTATTGTCGTGTCTTTACGGTTAGAATTTTCTTTAATCTAATCCGTATATTCACCCTTATTTTAAATTATCCTACTCTTGACATGCTAGTGACTTGTGGTGAAACCTGAAGTGCTTGCTCACAAAGAGATTTTCTTTTTATTGTCTTGATAAATATTTGAAATGATATGTATATAAAAATGTCTGGCGAAGCTTGATTATATTAACTATAAGAAACTCGAAAAAGTAAAACAATTATCATCTCATGTTGATACGATGAACAAAACTTTGTTTCATATGAGGTCTTCCATACAGTTGAGGTTGGGTATTGCGAAGCTTCTTATTATTGCTAATTCGCAGGAAACGTGATATTTTGTTTTTTAACACCACAATTGTTTCTCCATGAATTTTTACATTGCGGTATTTAGCTTTTTATTATTATTCTCTTATGGAACTGAAGAATGTTCAAGCATTTCCTTGTTACGTATCTATAAGTTCCAACTCGCAATATCTATTAATTCCTAACCATCGCCCTAATCTTTTCCCCCTTAATCCGATCTCATAATATATTTAATCATAATCATTTCCTACGAATGAGGTACAAATATACAACCGCACCGATAGGTTCTTTGTGCACTGTGTAAAGTGTACGATATTATTATGTTTCAACAAAGACACAAACTTTTCCATATTTCATATAACTTTACACAAATTCCATGAAACTGTTGAAGAAGAATAAACTGTTGTACCATATCTGAGTCAAACCTATTACTGACTGAGGTTATGGAAAATAAAAAAAATTAAAAAAATGACTAGCTTTTGTTGAGCAACATCAATAGTAACACCATATATTTTTCTTTGCTATTTCTAATAAATCACCCATAAAGGGGTTAACGGACTCTTCCACTGTGACAGTTCTTCATCGGAGACCCAAATCTGGACTCGGCCGTTTTCACACACACGCGTGACGTACACTAACCTTTTCTCTCGACTTCCTTCGCTCTCCGTCTCTTTTCAGCCATCTGACACGTTTCGCATCTCTTCCCCTCCCACGCTCGTTCTTGCCACTCTTTTTTAACATCCCCCTCCCTCCGGCGATAGTCTCGTTAGTCGAGCAAAAAGAGGCAGAGACGCAGGCAGATTGGAAAATTCCGCGGAACGAGGGTCCCTCGTAAACCACGCTGATGAATTCGCTCCAATTTTTTTCGCCGACGCCCAGCGTCGATGTCTTCCGTGAGTTCCCGTCGGCGAGAAAAATTTTTGACTTACGCTTTAGTAGTTCCGTCCGTGACGATTTCTCGTTTGCCGAATGTTTTGGGATTATTGAATTCATGCGACTGTGTGTACGTATACGTGAAGTAGTTGAATGCGAGTGAGTATGTGTGTGTGGCTAACTTGGTGAGTAAGACTAACGTGTAAGGGTGTACAATGATTATAGAACATTGTTTCGCTTAGTTGTTTTCAACCCCATTTTCGTAATCTTGTATTAATCAATAATTATTTGTGAAGCTGCATACATGTTTAGCATAATCGAAAAATGCAGGTATGAAGAGTGTGAATGTGTGAAAGATGTAAATGTCATTGTACTGTATGTATATTGCAGTTCGGAAGAATTACCTTTGGTAAGAATTGTAGTCTTCTTATACTTTAATCAGATTAAACACCATCTACACACGTAATTCTGTTCAATACATTAATTTCATAATTTAATACATAAATACACGCATTTTATTTCGTATCTCACCGCATCCTGCTTAACATGAAATTGTAATATATTTCTTGTAGTTTCCACCACATTTTGCTAGCATTTCATTCAATTGCTTATTTGAATAATTGTGAACTGTCTGGTAACTTTTTTGTATATACTGTTAATCTAAATGCTTCCGATTTTTCTATATTCATATTGAAATACTGCAAACTTATATGAAAATATTGATACGGTAAATAGTTATTTTGCCATTTTCAATATTTGTGAACAGTACGCAAAATAAATATGTCTATACGTATAAGGCACATTTGCAATGTTTATCACTGGCTTACTGCAGTTATATTTATAGCCAACCTTACAAGTTTCGTAATATCGTATTTTCCTTCCTACTTTGTCAGTTGGCGAATTACTCAATTATAGTACTTAATCGACTTATGTAAAATGGAGAAAACTGTGATTAGGTATACTATTATATTTAAATAACGTATACTCGAATTACCACCCACATTAAAACCAGACAAGACAACTGGATTTTTTCGAATATCCGACGAAAATGTCCATAATTGTTCATCATATTTTTAGCATTTCAAATCGGTTGAGTAATAAAAGCACATGCATTAAGCTACCCCTAGCCCATGACGAAAGTTTCGAGAAGACAAAGCATGGAGGCGAATTGCATTGTGCCGGTACCTTCATCAAACTTTCCAAAATTCGTAGGTGCCGACCAACAACCTAATTTTCGTCTGAGATTAAACATTCTCGGGATCCTAAATTATCTTGTAACCTCACAGGAATTTCCTCGGTTCGCGCGAATTCTGACTATCGATAAATATGTAAATGAAACCTAATGCTTAATTGGTGTCCATTGTATATTAATTATGTCTTCACGCGATTTTAATAATTGGTTATATTCGTTATTTGTATTATTAATTTTTGTGTATATGAACGATTGATGTCTAGATCACTATACTTTTATTTGTTATTAAATAATGATTGCGTACATTTGTTTGAATCGTATTATGAATTATTAACAAATCTGTGAATTTTCTGAAAATAAGGTAGTGTTAAAAACTTGCTAACATTTATCTAGTTTACGCAACATGATATGTTTAAATAGCCAATGTTAATTATAACGTATCTTATTACAGTTTCGATTAAAAAAATTGTTCAGCCTACATTTATTTCGTGTTTATCACACTATTTTCCGCGTAATTAATTGTTATTGTATTTTATTGTATAGATTTATATCACACTTCAAGTTCTATTCAAACATATTGTCTATATCAAACTAAAAAACCTGCGTTTTGAATTAGAATAAACCTTGCAAGAATTTCTTTTGGTATACGTACAAGATCAATACGATTACAAATCTAGATTATTAAAAAATTGATTCCAAAAGCCAACCATTTCTATTACGAACGTTTCAAAAATCGTTCGGACTGTTTAATTCATGTATATTACATTGCATAGATAATTCATATAATATTAAATAATGCAAATTTCCAGCCCTGTAAAATCTTGCCACAATTAATTCAGCGTGCGCACAAAATCAATACGACTGCAAATGAAGCTTATTAGAAAATTTATTTTAAAACCCAATCATTTTTGTTACGAATATTCCAAAAATCGTTCATACTTTTTAAGTATCTATAATTTATGTAATATTCAATATTGCGAATTACCAAGCACGTAAAATCTTGCCACAATTTATTCAGCGTACGTACAAGTCTAATATGACCGTAAATGTAGGTTATTAGAAAATTTATTCTAGAAGCCAATCATTTCTATTACGAACATTTCACTTGTCTCCGTATCATATCAGTGGGCCGGGCGTAAATTCGGAAAAGCGCTTTCACATCACGTATACTTCACGCGATTTCCAGCAGAAGAAGATCTTCGCCTACTTCGATCGTCACGTACGGGAGCATCGCAGGTGAATTTTGGCGAAAAATTCGAAAACCGTCGCTGAACGAACATGGCCAAATCCTTGGCACAGGCGTCGTGCCATTTCTCATTTATAATGCGGGAACGATCCTAGAAAAAAGAAGCTGAAGAAGGAAAGAAAAAGGTGGAAGGTACGTGTGTACAGCTGGCTACGACGAAATTGAACAAATTTTTGAGGTTATGTTCTACGGATGAACGGATAGACAACGTATGATTGAACGGTATATAAGAATTAAGATAAGAATTGCGGTGAATTAAGAATACGAAGTGAAAATGTATGAGTGAATGAAGTTTTATGGTCGATTTTTATTGTTGAAAGTCTTATATTGACTCAAGAATTATTGAGAGATATAATTTATTGCACTAGGGTAGGTTAAATTGGAAAGTACCGAAATGTTACATAAAGTCATACATGTGATAAGTATATTATTACATCATTCTCGAAAATAATAAATTAAGTTACACATATCTTCACACACACACACAGAAAAATCTATCCTTTTAAAACCAGAATTGCTCCAATCAGCGAAATGGTTATGCGAAATGTTCGTAAATTTCGAAAGACTCGGTTAATTTAATTTCGTTTACAAAAAATAAAAATAAAAATACATTGGGTTGGAAAATTTACATTTATAAAAGTGTCTCTTCAGACAAACTTATCATAGTAAAAAAAAACCCAACACGGTTACAAAAAACGTCTCACCCCAATTTTAATTTATTTGTACATTAGAAAAATATCCATAAATAATAAATGTAAACAAAGACCCAAAAATCGCGCCAAGAATAACCAAAAATCCACTGAGAAATTTACTTTTGTTAAAATTCCTTTCTCACACAAACCTATTACAGTAAAAAAATTATCTCTCTCTAAATTTTGATTTATCTGTGGTATACATAGCCAAAGCATCCATGAATAACAGGTCTAAACAAAAACCCTAAAATTCGGCCGAAGATAAAGAAAACAGTATTAAAAAATTTACTTTCAAAGAATTGCTTTCTTACACAAATCTATTACAGTAAAAAAAAAGTCTCACTCTAAAGATCATTTAGATTATTATTATTTTGTTTAACACTTATAATAATAAATTTATTATACTGATAATGAACTTGTTTTCAATTTTTGATCCCTTTCTTGTACATGGGTCATTCCATGTCAAATCAACCAGTGGTTGGAATCGACCAATTTTGATTTGGGTGAATTTTGGTCAGAACTTTTCTTTTATCATAAAACGAAGTCCTGCCAAAGGAAAAAAATGTTTTTTTGGAAGTTACGCGAACTTGAAAATGTTGCCATTTTTCATGTTTCTTAATCTTATTTTTTAAATATCTCGAAAATTATTATAGTTACAGAAATGGGCCACAATTTTTTTTAAAGAGCATACTTGTAACTGTAATAAAAAATTATTGTGAAACAAATTTTCGAAAAAATCGCTGATTTGCACAATTTTGAAAACTAAAAAATCTTCAAAATCGCTGATCCCCTATTTATTTTTAGCTCAAATTTTTTTCTAGGGTACCTCTAACTAATCTTAAAAGATTCTGAAATTTTCAAGAGGGGGTTTTTTTCTCCCCCTTTTTTCTCCCCGATTCCAACCACTGGTCGATTTGACATGGAATGACCCACATAGCAAAAAGCATCCATGAATACCGATTACAAACAAAACCCTAGAAATAAACAAAATGCCAGAGAAATCTGCCTTCGCGTCATCTGACCCTCACCTACCCTCTCCCGTAAAAAAGAAGACCCTCTCACCTCGAGTTCCGTTTGCCAGGAACGAGTAGGTCCGATTCGGTGTCTCGCCGAAGAACGAGCGATATTCCTTTTTACGACTCGTCCGGCAAACTCCTGCCGGGAGTAAACTTTTAACGGCACCTCGGCCCGCAGGATCGATCGACGATCCAGGGATCGCCGGCGAAGATTTAGGGGTGCCGGACTTTTTCCGCGTCCCACGACGGTAATTGGCCGACCGCGGAGCCGAACCCGGCAACTTTTGCCCAGGCTCAAGGCCGATTTACAGCGCCCGCGAGGATACTGGGATACTTCCGCTCTTTTCTTCGCGGATCGTTCGCGAGATTTGCTTGCCAGACTCGAACGAGCCTTTTTTAGAGTCCACCCTATCGTCGGATGCCCGACGATACGTGAGCTGACTTCCGGAGGCACTTGGAGTGCAGCGAGTGTGTATGTGGGTAGGGTGGGGAGAGTTGTTAATTTTTTGTGGGTAGGAGGAAATTGTCGTTCGTTGGTGATGGAGTGGGGGAAGGTGTTGGTATTTTATGGGATTATGTTGATTTGTGTTGGTAAATGGTTTTGGAATTTGAAGATTGCTTCAGTTGTTTTGGAATAATGTAGAATGGTTTTTTACTTCTTTTCTTGGTATCGATAGAATTTTATTAGGCGATAGTCCTTCGGTATATATTTATAATATAATATTTAACTAGGAATTTATTAGGTGATAACTATAGTTAGTTATAACTATATTACTAACTAAAAAATAATAGTGCCTTCGGAATGTCGTTAATTTCTTATGGGTAGGAGGAAATTGTGTCGTTTTTTGGTGATAGGGTGACGGGAGGTGTTAGTGTTTTATGAGATTATGTTGATTTCTGTTGGTTCAATATTTTAGGAATTTAAAGATTCCTTTGAGTTCTTTGGGAATAATGTAGAAAGGTTCTTAACTTGTTTTCTTGGTATCGATAGAATTTTGTTAGGTTTATTCTGCAAAAACAAGTCGTTTGTATGAAAGGTACTGTTTGCAAATTGCCCTGACTATGATTTATTTATTTAGGCTACAACTATTATCTTCAAAAATAGTATTGTTTTGTGCTGCGTCTATTTCCAACACTTTCTGAACTCTATTAAATGATATTCATGATATTATAATCATTTAATTTCGTTGGAATTAACAACGAATATTCTAGTTTTTTAATCAGTAATTTCTATTACTGGATATTTCAGAAAAATTACAATCGTTGTTACCAAAAATTATTTTATTTACAGTAAGTACTTACATATTTTTTGATTATCTTCTAATTTAAAAATTAATTAATCTTGTTGGGAATATAAGGAAAACTTTCTTTATTTCACTTCTGTAGAATCACGCATTACAAAATCTGCCTGAAAGAAAGTCGATTTTAACTTACAACATATAAAGTTAAATAATCTATCTTTTCAACCATGTTAAATCCTCCAAAAATAGATTTAACCTACACAGCAATTAAAACGACTAGAAATGTAACTTATTAGAAAATTTGTTCCGAAAATCAATAATTTCTACCTGAGAACATATCAGAAAGATTCCAATCATTTATTTTTCAAAAATTGAATTTGTTAGCAATTAATGGGGTTGCATTATATTCTAACCTCGATTAGAAGATATAATTTATAATACAAAATCCATTTATTTTCATTAAAAAGAACAAGAAAACCTCTTTCTCTTCTCTTCTGCACAATTCCACATTCTAACCTTCGCCGGGAAGAAAGAAAGTCGATTTTAACTTACAAGCGGAAAGTGCTTTTCGCAATCCGGCGCGGCTGGCCCGAATTTGAGTCCTCGGACCTTTTGGTCATTTTCGGACATCTCGTAGGTTTCGGAGGTTTCGTAGGTTTCGTAGGTTTTCGCTGGCTGGCCGCGAATCGGCGAAAACTGTTCGCCCGGAGAGCGAGAGGTGAGTGACCTTCCGGCAAGTGGACCGTTTTCCTCCGCAAATTCGTTTCAAACAGTTACTCTCCACCGGCGGCAAGCCTCTCCGACCGCGAACAATTACGCTAATTAGCCAATCGTGAGTCTTTCTCATTCCGGGCTACAAGCATTTAGCGCGAGAAACTCTCGGATTTTCGATCCTCGATCTTCTTTGTTCTATGATTATTGCTTCCTATTCATGCTTCGTTCTGTTTTCTGCCAATTTTGGCACGTCAAAAAAATTTTTTAACTTATTTGATTTGCAACACACATTGATTCCTACAAGAATTGATTTAACTTATACAGCAATTAAAACGACTACAAATGTATTATATTAGAAAAGTTATTTCTAAAATTAAAAATTCCTATCTCAGGACATATCAGAAGGATTCTATTCATTTATTTCCAAAAAAAGTCAATTTTTTAGCAATAAATGGATTTACATCACATTCTAATCTCGATTAGAAGATATCTTTTATAACACAAAAACCATTAAATTTCATTTGATATAACAAAGAAACCTCTTTTCTCTTTTTGTTTTTTTTCTATTTGATTTGAATTTGAAATTTCTACAACTTCGTTATGCTTTGTTGATTGTTAACGTTTGAACATGTAATGGGAAAATTAATTTGAGAGAATAATGTCAGAGAAATATAGTAAATAGGAAGTGATTTGGAAATGTAATATATACGGTTTTGGTATGATGTTCTTTGAATGTTTTGTTCGTATTTGAATAGTTAATTACGAAGTGAATAAATTATTAGAATATTCCTGTATCCCTGGAGTCAAAATTTTCATAAAATTGTGCGGTTGGAAAATAGTTTATTTTTCGGAGTTGGCATTTTTTTGCTACATGCTTGCTCTTGGCTTTTACACAATTTACATTTTTGTACAATGCTCATTTTGGCTTCTCCTTTTTTGTCTGAGTAGTTCTACTATTGTTTTTTTTTTTGCTTAAGTCAGTTTGCTCTTTTGTCGGCTGCTTTCCATTTTTTCCCCTTTGTCAAGCTCAAAAGTTGTTCGCAACTCATGGCAGACGGAAAGTTTGAGTAGTAATGTATAGGGTGTCCCAGATTTCTGCGGAGAAATGTAAATGGTACCTCACAAAAAGTCATATACCGGTGTCTCCTAAAAATCCAACAACTCATTTCTTCTCAATTTGTTGTAAGAGCTTTTTTCATTGTGTTTGCTTTTTCAACCTTATATTAAGTTCGGTTTTGCAGATTTTTTTTTGTTGCTAAACATACTAGGTATTGTACGAACATCTTTGTTTCTTTCGCACCAAGAATTATATTCTAAACCTTACATTCAAGAACTAATAGTACTTGCATTCACCAAAACTATAAACAAATTGAACCAACTCAACCAAACACGAACACATTAATACATACCTTTTAACGACACTGTATGAAGTCGGATTTTCTCATCTCTTCTCCCTTATTTCCAAACTATGTTTTAATCGTCGAAAATATCTTACTAATAATACTCGCATTCACATAAAAATTGAAACAAATCACACCGAACTCAAGTACCTTAATACTTACTTTTTAACGGCACTGTATTAACTCGTATTTTCTCTTCCACCCTTCTGTTCCTCTTAATCCGTTATTCACCCCTTTCCAGGCTTTACACCCCCTCCCCTCTCCAGCCTATCTCATTTTCTCCTTACATCCGTCCCCCCCCCCCCCCCCCCTTTTCATAGTTTCGGTCGGCGGCCGTCGACGAGTTGCGGACTTTTAATGAATTACAAAACAAAGCCCGTCGGATCGGGAAGTTTTGAGGGCTGCCCGACACGCGCCGCTCACTTTCCCGTAATTCCGTCGAGTGATTCGAGAATGGGCGAGAATTGCGGGAAAGTGGCGGCCATTCGGCGTGACGAACTCTCGCGGCGCTTCGAGCCGAGGAAGTCCGAACTTCCGGCCATTCTTCTCCGGGGAAAAGGTCAGTGAATCGTTCGATTCCGGAGTGGCCAAGTACACTTTCATCGGGGCAGCTCGTTGTTAGTTTATTTTGCTGCTGTATGGATCTGTTGAGTAACGGTTGGGAAATATTTTTTTTTTTTTTTATTACGTTTATTTTACGTCGCATCAACTGCTATTGGTTATTAGCGACGACCAGTGACTATTGGAACCTTTTACAAAATTTCGTTGATTAGACCAGTATCTTTAAGGAAAAGAATTATTCGCTCGGTTGATAAATTGTCTGAAAAGTTATCACCCAGGATCGGCATGGGAAATTTGTTGACCGCGAAGTGTGAAATTGTCTGTAACGATGGATCATGTTAGAGTTTTTGGATGAAGGAATATTTTGGGACTGTAAGGATGATAAAGGTTGCGGTTGTTGGAGCTGTCAGGTTTTGAATTGTGAATTTTTAAATTCGGTGGCAGCATAATAAGTTATGAAGCTGTAACAGCAGTTGTTGATTATTTTTATTTGAACTTCTATAACGTTAAAAAATGTAAAACCTACGATTTGGGCATATTGATTTTTTGTTGTTGATCTGGTAATAGATTTTTAGATAGATTGTTAAATTTGTTTTGTTACTGAAAAGAAGTTTGAAGAGATATTGTAAGAACTGAATATTAATGTAACCTTACAAAAATTTACATAAATCAAAGTAATAATAGCACTTTATAACTCCTGTTGACTTAATTTTTTGTGTTGAACAGGCAGTGGATTTTGTGAATGATGAATAAAGTTCCGAAAAAGAATATTTTTTATGGGTAGTAATTACAAATACTCACATTTCAACATGAATATTTCACAGGACAGTAAAAACGAACTTAATTACCCTCCTTTATATCATTTTTGGAACAAATCATAAATCGCTTCTTGATAATTCGATTCAAAAGCATAGGAATAAGTTAAGATTATTCAGTTGCTTATTTGAACATCTTTCATAAACAGACGTATAAAGAGGCATCTTACTCATAAATATTGTCGTAAAATTCAAATGAATCACAATTACCAAATCATCATATGACATAAAACACATCAAATAATTCTATGCAGTTACTATCACTTAATTCTGATTCTCAATCAATCGATTCTCCATAAGTCGTCCGGAAAACATCGGAATATTTTTTTTTTTTTTTTTTATTGAAAGCTTTACGTCGCATCGACTACTGGGTCCTTAGCGACGGGGTTCTGTGTGGGATACATTATATTTGGTGGAAAAGATGTGTTTCAATTAGGTACTTGATTGTATTGTCTATTTTTCCTTGTGATGTGAGGGCGTTGTCAGGGTTGATGTTGTGTTTCCGCCTGTGAATTTCGAACTTCCTGCATTCAAATAATAGGTGGTGGACTGTTATGGGTTTCCGGCATGTGTTGCATTCAGGTGGGGCTATCTTCTTCAGTAGGTATTCGTGTGTGATTCTGGTGTGTCCAGTTCTTAAGCGGGCCAATACTATTTTTTCCTTTCTACTGAGGTTGTTGGTCGGAATTTCTTGGTAGACATTTCCTACTATGGTGTGGATCTTTGTTCTATTAGTGTTTGTCCATGTCTGATTCCATTCCTGCCTGATTTGTTTTTTAACGTGTTTTGCAGATTCCTCGTATGGGATTGGGGCTTCTATTGTGTTTGGCGGGAGGGTTGATGCTATTTTAGAGTTTATGTCTGCTTTTTCGTTTCCAGTGATTCCCTGGTGTGATGGTACCCAGGTGATGGTAATATCTTTGTTGGAAGAGGCAAGTTTGGAGTGTGTCGTTAGGATGTTTTTTATAATAACGTTTTTCTCTTTTTTGATGGGGTTTTTTAAGGCTTGAATTACACTCATGGAGTCTGTGTAGATGACATGATATCGGAAGGCCGTTTTTTCTATGAGTTTTAGGGCGTCGTGTATTGCATATGCTTCAGCTGTGAATATGGACAACTCATTGGGGAGTCGTTGTTTTATTGTTTCATCTTGTGTGATGATGGCATATCCTACCCCTTGGTTGGATTTTGAAGCATCTGTGTAGATTTTGTTGTGATTTTTGTATCTGTTATTTAATTCTAGGAAGTTGGCTTTGTGTTCGTGGTTATTTTTTTGATCTTTTTTTGAATCAGCTAGGTCTAGGTTGATTTGCGGGATTTTTATGGTCCATGGGGCTATTTCCTCTTGTTTACGTTCGGCGATGTTTATGTTATTTGTAGTAATTGGTGATAGGTAGCTGTCGATTCGAGTATAGAGTGGAGTTGGGAGGTTAGGTTTTTTCAGGTATAGGTTTTTGAATCTGTTTTTAAATATATATTTGAATGTAGGGTTGCTTGGTGTAGAGGATATTCTTAGTGCGTACTTCATGCTTAGAAATTTTCGTCTAATTTCGAGGGGCATTTGTTTCGCTTCGAACAGGATGCCGCTGATAGGACATGTGCGGTATAACTTTGTAATTGTTCTTAGTGCCGCGTTATGAACCGGTTCTATCATCTTTAGGATGTGGGGTTTGGCTGAGTTGTATATGGTTGACCCATAGTCTATTTTGGAGAGGGTTAAAGCCTGGTAAGTTTTTAGGAGGGTATCCTGGTTTGATCCCCAATTTTCGTGTGAGAGAACTTTTATGATATTTAGTCTCTTTAGACATGTTTCTTTTAATTGTTTTATGTGAGGGGCCCACGTCAGTTTTTTGTCGAAAATGAGACCCAGGAGTTTGATTTTATCTACAAATTTGATGGTTGAAGTTTCCATTGAGATTTTTGGATTCTCTTGGTTCTTTCGTTTTTTTGTGAAAAGGATCGCTTTTGTTTTCAGCGGCGAAAATTTGAGACCGGATTTGTTGGACCACTCTATGAGGTTATTGACGGTTTCTTGCAATAGGGCTTTTGTAGTCTCCAGGTTTTGTCCGTTACACGTTATCGTGAGGTCGTCTGCGAATAGGTGACTTTTCACGGGGGGTTTGAGGCCTTCTGCTATGTCGTTTATTCCTACTAGGAATAAGGTGACGCTGAGGACTGATCCTTGGGGCACACCATTTGTTATATCTGCGGCATCAGAGAGTATGCCATTTGTCCTAACTTGGATGGTTCTGCCCATTAGAAAGTTGGTTATGAATGCAAGCATGTGGCCGCTGATGTTGAATTTGATAAGGGATTTTATGATTCTAGGTTTCCATATCATGTCATATGCTTTCTCTATGTCTAGGCATATTGCTATGAGGTGTTCGTTTTTTTGGAAGGCGTCACATACTTCTGTTTGTATATTGGTTAGGACGTCAGAGGTAGAGCGATATTGTCGAAATCCATATTGACTTGGCGTTAGTAGATTGTTGACTTCCAAGTACCATCTTAGTCGTCTATTTATAATTTTTTCTAGTAATTTGCACATGTTGTTTGTTAGTGCTATTGGACGATAGCTTTCAGGTTTGCGTTTGTTTTTCTCAGGTTTTAGAATTGGTACAACTATGGCTTTTCTCCAAGAGTCGGGGAATACTTGTTGTGTCCATATACAGTTATAGATGTTTAAGAGGTATGTTGTTCCTGACTTAGGTAAATTTTTCAGCAATCTGTTGGGTATGCCATCTGGTCCTGGGGAGGAGTCTTTTGTCAGCTGGAGTGTTTTGTTTAATTCTTCTATGGTTATTCTAGAATCGAGGTCAGGATTTGATTTGTTCTTGTCTTGGTAGTTTAATGGATCAGTTAATTGATTTTCGTAGGCGGTAGTATTTGCAGAAAATGTTGGTGGATAGTTAGCATTACTTGAGTTTGTTTTGAATTGTTTAGCTAGTGCATTAGCAATGTGTGTGGGGTCCGTGGCAACTGTATCATCGTCTAATTCTAGGAATTTTATTTCATTGTAGGATCTGGTTCCATTTATTTGCTTGATTTTTTGCCACACAAGCTTGGTCGGTGTTTGGTTTGATATGGTGGACACAAATGACTCCCACGATTTCCTTTTACTTTCTTTGATTGTTCTTCGGGATATGGCTCGTAGTCTTTTGAATTCGATCAGGTTTTCATAGGACGGGTCTTTTTTAATTCGATTGAATGCGTGGTGACTGTCTTTTAGGGCAGTTTTGCAGGCTTCATTCCACCAGGGAGTGTTGCGATTTCTATTAGGTTGCGGAAATTTTGATGTGTTCGGGTCTGATGCTTCATTTGCCGCAGTGCGTACGTATGTTTCAAATTCGTTCAAGATTTCATTTATTTTTGATGGATGCATGATGTAGTCAGTTCCTTTTTGTTCAATAGCGTGGTCTATACTTTCGCGGTAAATGTGCCAGTTAATTTTGTTTAGGTTCCATTTTTGGGTACTTGGTGTTTGATATTGTGGGATATCATCGTCGTAGGATATTTTAATAGGGAAGTGGTCGCTGTCGTGTAGATTGTCTATGGCACTCCATTTTATGTTTTGTGCTATTTTTGTGCTGCATAGAGTCAGATCAATTGCGCTAAAGGATCCATTGCTTACGTTGAAGTGAGTGGGTGCTCCCGCGTTGAGTAGAATTATGTTAGGGTTGTTTAATAGGATTCTTTCAATTTTCTTGCCTCGTGCGTCAATCTTTGAAGATCCCCAAAGGGTATGATGGCTGTTAAAGTCACCTGTTATTATGAATGGGGCAGGCATTTGATCAATTAAATTTTCTAATTCTGCAGTGTGGACAGGTTGGCTGTTGGGTAGGTAGATGTTGCAGATGTGGAGTTTGTTTGGAAGGGAGGTGGCAATGGCAATTGCTTCCAGGTTGGTGGTTAGTGGAATTTCCGTGGCTTCGAATTGGTTTGAAATTGCTATGCCTACTCCTCCACTGCTGTAGTTTTCGTTTTCCCTATTCTTTACGAAGAAGTTGTATTTTTTGTGCGTTGGCTTGTGGTTTTTTTTGAAGTTGGTTTCTTGTAAACATAGTATTATAGGGTTGTGTTGATTCAGAATGATCTGTACTTGTTCATAGTGAGAGTAATATCCGTTAATATTCCACTGGATTATTGTTTTCATTGTTAAGCAATTTCGTTGTTGGGTTTTTTAGGGTGCATCAGTATCCATATCAGAAGTGTGGGACTCAGAGTCTTCAGAGTTTTGTTCCCTTAGTTTTTTGCATAACCTGTGGATTCTATTCTTTATGCTACGTTCCTCTAGGAGAGGGTATATTGCTTTTAACATTGCTATTAACGCAGGAGTGTTTTCAGTGTAATCTTTTGTGATTTCTTTGGGGTTGGCCGCGCCAAAAGAATTTTCGAGGAAACTTTTCATTTGGGGATAGTTTAATATGAAATTGTTTTCTGGTTTTTCTATTTCGCTTTTAGCAGGGTTGAGCATTTCTTCAATTTTGTTGGCACTTATTGCTGGGGATGCGGGGCATGGTTTCTTTTTTTTTAAACTTTTTGTCTTTTTTTGTGTGCGTGTATGTAGTTCTGGCTTACTGAAGATTGTGTCTTCGTTAGTACTCTGGTCTATTGTTTGTTCGGAGGAGAGGGAGTGTGGTCTTTTTCCCGTTGGTTTTGCTGTCGGTAATTCAGGAGATTCTGAAAACTCGGTTGTCATTGTGTGTTCCTCATTTATCGATGGCTTTGGTGTTGAGTCTTCAGTAGGCTGTGATACTGTTTTGTTTCCGTTATTTATCTCAAGCTGTGCGTTGTCAGGGCATTGTTTGGCAACGTGTCCCTCTTTTTTACAGAAAAAACAATTTAATTTGTCTGAGGTTGTAAAGATTCTGTATGATGTATTTTCTAGGGTAATTACGAATGAGTCTGGAATCTTATTGGTGTCGTCTGGGTCTATGTAGGCCTGTCTT
The DNA here is from genome assembly GCA_914767735.1 of Anoplius nigerrimus. NCBI lineage: Eukaryota > Metazoa > Arthropoda > Insecta > Hymenoptera > Pompilidae > Anoplius > Anoplius nigerrimus. The sequence goes on from OU612081.1 coordinate 14,230,886, forward strand.
CTAAAGCTCAGAATGTGTGCGAACTCGGGATCGGACATTCCAGCTTTTAGATGCGTTATTTTTGAGCACAGTCGTATCTTATTGGTTTTGAGGGTGTTTTCGATCTCTGTGTTAGGGATAGTGGGAGAGACGTTCGAGAATATGATTCTAACTGCTGGCTGTACCATTGGTCTTACCTCTATTTCGTTGTTATTTATTGATATCGTTTTGAGTTTTGAGGTTAGCGATGTAACGGTTTCCTTCTTGTCTAGGTACATGCATACTCTGCCGTTTGTTATCCTGGATATATATTTAATGGCGTTGGGGCTAACTATCTTGCCAATGGCATGGGCATAGTCTCTTATACTGAGTCCGTCTACCGATTGAAGGATGATCGCTTGGTCTTTGGAAGGGGTGTGTTCGTGCTTTGTGGCGTTGGCATACGACTTTGTGGGTTCCATGAGGTTATTACTTTCAGGTTTTTTTCCCGTATTGTAGGAAGGTGAGGGGCCCCTGTACTCAGAAGCCTCACTTGGTTTTTGGCTATTTAGGCCTAGCATTATGAAATATATGATTCCAGTGAGCCGTCGTGGCAGTATCTACACCAGCACGCTTACGGCACCGATGTCGACACGCACACTACACTTCACTGGTATTTGTTTTTTCCTGTTGATTGGCACTCGCGATTGGATTCTGTTTACAGCACGTCTTTACAGCTTGACGGCTCGGTCGCGACTGCATCGGAATATTGTAACACTACTAAGTTGCTTATTTGGACATCTTTCATAAACAGATGTATTAACTTATAAACGTTGTCGTAAAGATCAAATCAATCGCAACTACCAAATCATCATATGACATAAAACACATCAAATAATTCTACCCAATTACTATCACTTAATTCTGATTGCCAATCAATCGATTCTCCATAAGTCGTCCGGAAAACATCGGAATATTGTAACATTATTAAGTTGCTTATTTGGACATCTTTCATAAACAGATGTATTAACTTATAAACATTGTCGTAAAGATCAAATCAATCGCAATTATCAAATCATCATATCACATAAAACACATCAAATAATTCTACCCAATTACTATCACTTAATTCTGATTGCCAATCAATCGATTCTCCATAAGTCGTCCGGAAAACATCGGAATATTGTAACATTATTAAGTTGCTTATTTGGACATCTTTCATAAACAGATGTATTAACTTATAAACGTTGTCGTAAAGATCAAATCAATCACAATTACCAAAACATCATATGACATAAAACACATCAAATAATTCTACCCAATTACTATCACTTAATTCTGATTGTCAATCAATCGATTCTCCATAAGTCTTTGGGAAAGCGTCGGAATAAGGCGACATTGTTCAGTTGCTCGGTTGAACGATGCTAAAGCAGTAGTGCCGAGAAGCGAGGAGCACAGGTAATCGGCTCCGTAATTAATTAATGCGCCGACCATCGGGCCCCTCATCCAATATTCGAGAACCGGCGAACGCTGCGAGCCGCTGATAACTGAAGCAATTCGCTTCGTCGACGGCATGCTCAACCTAGGACGTTCAATTTCACCCGAAAAGCTGGCTGCCCGACTCCGCACTCCCTCGACAACTTGAGCGAATCGCAAAGAGAACGCGTGACGCAGGTGGGAAAAGAGAGGATTGCCAACGGAAGGCAGAAGAATTGAATGTAGAAGCATGAATGTGTTTGTTACTGATATTTGTGGGTTGTTCAATAGTTTGTAGGGAGTTATGCAGATGAGCGAATGTAAATTTTTGAAGATTGAATTGACGTGTTAATAAGCGGATGACCTTGAGAAGTAATGTATGAAGAGTACTAGTGTTTGTTACTGACATTTGTGGGTTGCTCAATAGTTTGTAAGGAGTTACGCAGATGTGAGAATGTAAATTTTCGAAGATTGATTTGATACTAAGCGGATGACCTTGAGAAGTAACGTATGAAGAATATTAGTGTTTGTTACTGATATTTGTGGGTTGTTCAATAGTTTGTAGGGAGTTATGCAGATGTGCGAATGTAAATTTTCGAAGATTGATTTGATACTAAGCGGATGACCTTGAGAAGTAACGTATGAAGAGTACTAGTGTTTGTTACTGACATTTGTGGGTTGTTCAATAGTTTGTAGGGAGTTATGCAGATGTGCAAATGTAAATTTTTGAAGATTGAATTGACGTGTTAATAAGCGGATGACCTTGAGAAGTAATGTATGAAGAGTACTAGTGTTTGTTACTGACATTTGTGGGTTGTTCAATAGTTTGTAGGGAGTTATGCAGATGTGCGAATGTAAATTTTCGAAGATTGATTTGATACTAAGCGGATGACCTTGAGAAGTAACGTATGAAGAGTATTAGTGTTTGTTACTGATATTTGTGGGTTGTTCAATAGTTTGTAGGGAGTTATGCAGATGTGCGAATGTAAATTTTCGAAGATTGATTTGACGTGTTACTAAGCGGGTGACCTTGAGAAGTAATGTATGAAGAGTACTAGTGTTTGTTACTGATATTTGTGGGTTGTTCAATAGTTTGTAGGGAGTTATGCAGATGTGCGAATGCAAATTTTCGAAGATTGATTTGACGTGTTACTAAGCGGGTGACCTTGACAAGTAATGTATGAAGAGTACTAGTGTTTGTTACTGACATTTGTGGGTTGTTCAATAGTTTGTAGGGAGTTATGCAGATGTGCGAATGTAAATTTTTGAAGATTGAATTGACGTGTTATTAAGCGGATGACCTTGAGAAGTAATGTATGAAGAGTACTAGTGTTTGTTACTGACATTTGTGGGTTGCTCAATAGTTTGTAGGGAGTTATGTAGATGTCAGAGTGTAAATTTTTGAATATCGGTTTGACGTGTTACTAAGCGGATGACCTTGAGAAGTAACGTATGAAGAGTACTATTGTTTGTTACTGACATTTGTGGGTTGTTCAATAGTTTGTACGGAGTTATGCAGATGTGCGAATGTAAATTTTCGAAGATTGATTTGACGTGTTAGTAAGCGGATGACCTTGAGAAGTAATGTATGAAGAGTGCTACATGTTTTGGATGTAAGTGGGTTTGAAAGTTGAACGAGAGAAAGGAATGTTTATTTTTTATTTATTCGAATATACGTTGTATTGTGCCAACTGTAAGGTAGAAATCTTCCTTTGGTTAGTATTCAATGGTTTGGATAGTATTCAACATAGCTGACCTCCATCTGTTCTGTGATTCAACCGTTGAATTCGTTCGACAAGGTTCGTATTACTAATAATAATTCCGCTTTTGCCCCATAATATAAGGATATAATATTCAATCATTTTTATACAGGTTGGGCAGTTTTGCCCCAATTCCGGGACTAGTCCGCCCTAGCAGCACTGTTTTTAATTTATTTAGACAATCATAAGTTGCAGAAAGTATTTTTAATCCAAATTAATGCAACTTAAGGAGTAAAGCTTGCGCTGAATAAAAACACTAAGATTATTAGATTTTATTGGAATACATAGAAAATACAACAGTTTAAAGTAAACTTTACAATTTCTGGGTCGGTTTTACTCCACATCAAATAACTGATGTTTGTCAGAGTGAGCAATGTCCGTGAAAAGTGGGTTTTATGAAGGTTTCTATAGTAGAAATAGCTATAATTGACTGTATCTAAGAAAAAGAGCTATTGAGAATTTCTATGCTTCATTGACCATAAGCAAACTGTATAAAAAAATTAAGATTATAACAGAGTCAAGAAACAAACAGCAAAATACTCCGTGCATCCGAATATTATACTTGTCGAGATGATCACTGAGTAAACGGTTGACGAATTGATGAATTTTTCAAACTATATGTGATCAATCCTAAACAATGAAAATCCATAATACAAAAAAAGGAATACCTCAATAAATTTTACTTACAAGAAGAATAATCAATAACGAAATATTATTGAATCCCTTATTCTCAACACTTCTTCAATAAGTACAAATAACACAAAGATCACATATGCATATTCCAGAAAACGACGCTACAGTAAATATTCGCCTACTCAAGGATTCATGCAGCTAATAACTAACCAATCAAACCGTTTATACTACCAACCCAACGAAATACAGAATAAAAGTCAAACATAACATAAACCGACAACGATGGAAAATGAAGCCGAAAATCCTAGTGCAAAAAAGGTAAAAAAAATCCCACGCACCCCATCCAAGTTGGCAAATAATTGAATAACCTTCCGATTCCGAACGGACCCGATAAAACCGCATCTACTAATTTCCATGTCCCGCGATATTTACGCGGAACAAACCGTCGGCGGAAACTCGTTCGCGAACGATATCGTATGAATTCCGCCGATAAATACGGACGCTAAACTATTCTCTCGGCAAATTGACGAACGTGTTCTTGCCAATCGACTCGATCTCAGAATTTATTTATTCGTCTGTCGCTTCGAAACGCTGCTCGAGCGCAAATTGTCGACCAAAACTTGAAGGATATAACAGATTGATTGCTGATCTTGCCGCACGGCTGATTGGATGCCCAGTTATTGCTTGAACGAGAAACAGATTTGACTTGGTGGGGAAGGGGGGGGGGGGGGGGGTGAAAAACAGGTCACTGCTGGAACACTTTGACGGTTGTAATCAAACGCTCGTTTCTGCGCTTTAAGGTTTTAATCGGTGAAGTTGTTAATGTGGTGGTAATGCGAATGTATTGAATTTGTATGAAAATATGAGTGGTATATTATGATTCTGGCTTTTTAGATAGTGTATATTTATTTTGTAATAGTTAGGTATTAAATATGAAATTTATATTGTTTTATTTGTGATTTAATTTTCTTGTAATGTTCATATGTGTGTTCGTTGCTTGTGTAAATAATGGAATTAAAATAAGTATACGTGTACTATGCATTGTATGTGTATGCACTGTAAATATACAATTATGAATAAATGTGTTAGATTACACGTTTTTTGATTATATCATTTAGCTTCTATTATTTACTATATGACGGAACTTAAATAAACTATAGCTTAAAACTCGTATAATATTATACCTATAGTGTAACATACACCAATACAACTATACAATATTTGTAATTTACACCATGACATTTATGTTAACAATAATAACTTGAGCATCTGCTTCATATGGACTGTTTAATATGAAAATGGTGTAAGTCCATATTTAAAAAAAAAAATGAGATAAAATATAATTTATGATTAACGTGGTGTAAACGGTTTATTTATGTGATATTAACTTTTTTACACTATATAATATTATACGAGTTTTAGGCTATAGTTTATTTACAAACATTTATTTTTACAAAAAAAAATTAAATATTACATAAATAAACCACCACCACTTTAAAAATAAATGGTCAATATCATTATTTACGATTTAAAGCAAAATTTGCTTAACATTCGACACAGTTCACATATCGTTCTTCGCGCATCGCTTCGCACACACACACACATTCCTTATTACCGCAGAGTTTTTTGACCGCTTCCTCGTAGTCTTCCTTGGATGCTCGCTCGTAAAACGTCCTCAGATCGCGTCGGATATTTTTACGGTCCTTTCACGAGCCTTCCGAAACGGACAAAGCACGGTAGATCAAGCTAGTAAGAATTCGGGGGATTTTTTTTTTAGGAGACCAGCCTGATCTGGGACGTGGTAACGAGTTTCAGCTGTGACGGAAGCGAAGGACACTTTGCTGTCGATACGATGAAGGTAACATGGCCGAGAACGATATTTTTATGAATTTCACTCAAAACGACTCGTTACTTTTCAGCCTGATTGACTTGGTCAATCAAATTGCGTTGACATTTTAGCTCTGGCGGTATGAAGAACTGCAACACCGTTTAAGGAAAGGATCAAGATTTATATAAATTGGTGCTGTGTTAATTAAAGAAGCGTTTGATTGGTATATAATTAATATAATTAATACGTCTCTTTATAACTTCGCATTTAGATATCTATAGTCATTTCAATAATGTCTCTGTAAGATTTTATTTGAATCTAAGAATTGAATAATAGGAGATGGTTATTGGACATAATATACTTGTTAAATTTATAATTAGCAAACTCTCTTACTCTTACTCTCGCCAGATCTCGTCTCTGATCAGTCTAATTCTTCTGATTTCTTTCCAATATTTCAATACTTAACAAGTCAGCATCAAAATCATTATCTTGATATCCTCGAAATGCAAAACATAGGTTTCTACTGCTTAAAAGGTATGATTGGCACATTTTCTAATCAAGCCAAACAGCCTTAATGCCATAAAAAGTTCTCAATTAAACTATCATCATATTTCTTCTCACTTCGTCCAACACTTGATAAAATTACAATAATTGAAGAGTTTTCATTATGTTTAATGTCTTTAAAAGCATTTCGCCCGATAAATATTTATGCTGAAGTTCACAGTCTCTTATCACAAGTCCGGATTCAAACGAAACCATGACTCTTCACAATTTTTATCACCCTCATGTTTTCTCCAATCAGCCTCACTCTTCAAGTATCTTTCCAATCTCTCAATACATGAACGTCAGTATCAAAATAATTATCTCGGCAGTCTCAATATTCCAAAACATATCTTTCTTCAAGAATATAGTTGACATATTTTTTTTACAAAACTATCATACTTACTCTCAATCCACTCAATCTTCAACAACCACCGAAACTCAACAATCAGACCCCAACCTAGACATCATCCCTCAACCTACACAGCATCCCACCTTGCCGCCGACGAATCTGAAATTAGCAATCCCTTATCGCCAATCCGCTTCAAACGAAACCCTCACCCCCTCCGAAACCCACCCCCTCATCTGATCACCCCCTTCCTCCCCATTCTCACTATACCTGACGATCCCTCCCACCCACCTTAGAACTCCGGATCTCCGAAGAAAAAGATGGTCCACCAGCTCGCCAGGTCCTCAGCGGGGGTGGGTGTATTCCGAACCAGGAGTGGGAATTCCTGTATTTAATTTGGCGCGAGGCTTTTAATCAGACGACGCTTCAGACGGATACTCGCCCGGAAACTCCAAGGGACCAACTTAAAAGGCTTTTTGAAGATTTAAGACTCCACCCCCCACCCCTCCTGCCGGATTCTTTCGAGCCACTCCTGAATTTACTTACCCCCCCCCTTCCTTCCCACTCGTTCTGGCTCATGCCCCCTCATCCTACTCCCCCCCACTCCTCCCACTCCTCTCTTCGCCATCTGGATCCCGTGGAGTGAGACGTCGATGAGAAAAAGGCGCTTCCACCTAATTTAAATCGGCCATAATGCGCGCGCTTCAAATCTTGCCTCGCCGGAGGGCTTCCGAGTCGATTCCGACCCGGGCAGACTGTTTGCCGCGATTTCAATGTAAATATCTGGGCGCCCGGCGTTAAAGGGAGCCCCCACTTGCCCGCCTCGCCCCCTCCAGCGATTTCCACTTACGTTCACGTTACGGGGTGGGGTGGATACTGTTCTTTTTCTTCCTTTTTTTACGGCGGGAATGTGATTAGCGGGGATGTAATTAGCGATGTAGTCCCTCTCTTCGGACGGCGTGGAAATTGGCTCAGGGCGACGCGGCGTTCGTTTTGCGGAATGTTCGGCGAGGGGTTGTGCTTCGTTGGGGTGGGAGTTGGTACTTTGTAGCGAGGTGTACTTTTTGGGTGAGTTGTACGGTTGTTGTCGGTGTTTGGGAATAAGAGAGGTGGTGATTCGAGGATGTTATATGTATGGACTGTTTATTTCGAAAGTGGTGAAAGTCTACTGTTTTTTAATGAGATATCAGATAAGTGAAATGTTTATACTAATTTAATTGCAATTTATGTAATGGCGCATTTTTATTTCAACGGACTTACGGTATTCACGGTTCATATGTGTTCGGAGAGAAGTTGATGAAAGGGTTGGAAATGTATTTTTCTTCTTTGGAGAATTCTAGAAATAAATTTGGGATACTTTATTATACAAACATATAAAATATGAGTTTCAAACGTTCAAAAATTTAATAATTTTGTCTAGTATTCCTGAGTTTCTGTCTATATCCCAATATTTATAAACACAATAAGTAAAAATCTATTCATTTAATCAGTAACTGTTGTGTCGTGTCGGGATGGACGCCTTCACGTTGGTTCCGTGGTTTCGGAGTTGAAAGAAGTACTATTAGTATTACGAGATTCTTTATTAAGTTTTACACGTCTCTATTCTTGCTATCGCTTTTTGGGAATGCCTGCTCAGCGCATTCGGTCACTTGTTCTTGGTCGTCTTGCCAAAAGACGGTTGTTTGTTACCGTGGTTGCGCTCGCTCCGTAGCCGTGGTTGCTGGCGATGATGTTGATCGTCGATGATGTGCATGTACGTCGGACTCGGCCGTGTACATGCGTTTATGTTGTGTTGGTGTTGCCCTAATTTGGGTCGCGATGACGTCTCAAACATATTTTTATTATGTCGGATCGCGACGACGTCTCAGATTAGGGCGTATTGTTTATATTTTTGTATGTATGAGCGCTGACTGTGTGACAGCGCTCGGCTCGTTGTTGCTACGCGCGTAGCTTATTGTGGTCAAGATGATCATCTTTTTTACCGATCGATCGATATGACGTAATTGTGTGGCCGGCCGCATGATATGTCTGATTTGTGTATGTGTCAGTATGTGTGGGTGTGCATGAATTATGATTTAGACGCAACAGTAATCATAAAATCAATGATATGCAACGTTTGAACAGAAAAATGTCTATCTTGTACGAAAATATGCATATGATGTATCATATATTCGTAGTCACTACTTAGAGATGATCCGTTTCATTAAGGTAAAACGTTGTACAAATAGGAACAAAAATTCAAAAGAAACGAAAGCAACGCAGAAGATCGAAACGAGAGAGAGAGAGAGAGAGAGAGAGAGAGAGTATAGAGTAAATGTTTTGGGAATAACCTGATACTAGAAAGACAGTATTGCTGAATAAGTATAGCTCAGAGCGTCGAATCAATTTCCAGATGGTATTTAAAATGTGTATACTGCATGCCGAGAGAGGAAAAGACGGAAACCAATGGAAACAGAAAACCAAAAATGAAGAACGCGCTAAACGTTCAAGCAGTCGAATCCGAAGAAAACAAAATTCACATCAACCCATAAATTTGTCGTACAGCATTGGATAAATGGACCTTTTATTTTGAAAGTGGTGTAAGTCCACGTTTAAACAAACATTAAATATCACATAAGAAAAACCGTATACACCACGTTAATCATAAATTGTTTGACATCTCATTCTTGTTTAAATATGGACTTACACCACTTTCAAAATAAACGGTCCAAATATTGAAGAGTTGATTGACAAATTTCAACCTCACTTTCACCTATATTCTTTCGTGCATTGCATTTAAAAACTGTATACATCATCCCGATAACTAAAATTACAGAACGCAATCAAAGCAGAACAACATATTGAAGTACTATGCGCTAAACGTTCGAGCAGTCGAATCCGAAGAAAACAAAATCCATCGCAAGCCATAAATCCATTATAAAACATTGCACCAATATTCCAAAGTTGACGGACAAAATTACAACCTCAGTTTGACCTAATATTCTCTTCTACATTGTATTTAAAAGCTTCATAGAGCAATCCTTGAGACAAAAAGACAGAAGGCAATCAAAGCAGAACAACACATTGAAGTACTACGCGCTAAACGTTTAAGCAGTCGAAACCGAAGAAAACAAAATCCACCGCAAGTCATAAATCCATCATAAAATATCGCATCAATATTCAAATGTTGATGGACAAAATTTCAACCTGACTTTGACCTATTTTACCGCAAATAAAAATTGTATAGAGCATCCCAATAGCCAAAAAGGCAGAAAGCAATCAAACCAGAAAAACACCTACAACTATTACGCGCTAAACGTTCAAGTATCCAAATCCGAAGAAAACAAAATCCGCCCCATAAATCTGCCGTCCGGCATCGGATCGGCGCACGGGCGTCGATTCGCAAAATTCGAAAGTTAATTTGCCCGACGCCCGGGCGGCACTTTAAATCAAGAGCCGGCTAGGCCCCGCGCCTCGAACGGTTATGGAGCACATGCGGCAGATGTTTCAGTTAAATCAACTGCCTTCGAATGGCTGCAACCGCCGCCACGGGAACTATCTGTTCCGGTGTCAAAACAGCTGTGCTTAATTAAACGCACACAATGGGCGTGTTGCTCGAGCCGCTTCGCCCTGTGCCTCTATCCACCCCTCCACCCCCCCCCCCCCTCTCCCACTCCGCCCACTTCTAACCCAACCCCCCCCACCCAAGCCGACCGCTCGCGCGTCTCAAAACAAGCGCGGCTTAATTGTCGATAATTAGCGTCGACGTCTTTAATGGCCCGACGACAAACGGAAGGCCGTTAATTGATATCGAGCATCGGTGATCTTTAACGGAAGAATGAATGCGAGGATGCGCTCGAAATCTTGTTTCATTCGAGCGTGAGGGAGTAATGAGAGGAGGTTCTTTGAGAGATATGGGGTGATGGGTTTTAATGTAGGTTTGTTGGGTTTCATGAGGTGTGGTATGATGTATTTGGGTCAGTGTGATAGTGGGGTTAAGGGTGAGTGTGTTGGTGTGATGTTAGGAATGAATTGGAAAGTGTGTCAATTTTGGTGGAGTTCGGAAAGATGTTATAGGATTGAAAAGTTGTACTTTAGTTAGTTATGAGTTTTACTTAAGTTAGTAATGAGAGGAGGTTTTTTTGAGAGATATGGGGTGATGGGTTTTAATGTAGGTTTGTTGGGTTTCATGAGGTGTGGTATGATGTATTTGGGTCAGTGTGATAGTGGAGTTAAGGGTGAGCGTGTTGGTGTGATACTAGGGATGAATGTTAGGTGAATTTTGGTGGAGTTCGGAAAGATGTTACAGGGTTGAGAAGTTTTACTATTGTTCAGGAGAAATGTTTCGGATATTTTTAGATTACATGTTGTAGTATAGTAAATGATATTGAGCGTCGCATAATAAACAGCAATATGTGACGCAATGATTTTCATTTGTATGTGTCCTGTTTCAACCCTGTGTTTAGTATTTAGTTTAAAATTTCAACCACAACAAGGGTCTTTCAAATTTAAACTAAATATTTGACGTAATGTGTAATGATAGGTTTGATGTAATTAATTCTGGGATCCTAATCATTAAGGAAGCAGTGGTTGAAGAAGAAAATGTTTTTTTTTTATTCCAATGTTCTGACTAGTGTCTAACAATATGATTAACAAAATGGACGAACTTGAGAAAGCTATGATTGATCAGAAGTATTATAAATAATTATATTTACCTTTATTTCCAGTTGTTTTCATGACCAGTGTCAGCATTTTGTAATATGTACTGTACTTGCTGTAGAGCGAAGAATGTAATAAAACAACACGTTACACTGAGGCGCAATAAATGTTACTGCATTTTAAAGAAGCACGTAGAAAACGACATAAAATCTGGGATATTACATCAATTTTTGCAACGCTCGCTGCTCTGACACGATGTAAGTTTGAGAAACTACGCCTTACAACACAGTTGAGCTGGCCCTACTGACGGTAGAGAGATAAAATGTCAAAGGTGGCTTTGTAATGCCTAACACTCGAAATGTAACTTGTTGGGCATGGTTTACTATCTTAGTTTCTCGGAATACATCGGGACAAACTCTACTGAGCTTTCGGCAGTACAATGCTCACACGATATGACGTACTTGTAACTCTGTTACACCCTACACGTTTGACATGACACGTATCAGCACTAAGGAATGCTGATTGTTGTAATAGGAAGGTTTCTTACAAGTAAATCTACAGTATATGATGTATGAATTGTAAATCTTTACTTTCTTATTATTGTCTAAGAACATTACTTTATGTATTTTTAAGATTTTTTTAAAATAAATAAAGGCAACGGCTAACTTGATGATAATGGTTACCGAACCTATTGTAATACTGTTTGTTACAGCAGCAATACAATTTTATTAGCTAATGATACAGCAAATGTAGAAATTTTGCATCTAAGAAATGACATTGAATGTAGATTATTGAATAATTGACAATAGGATGAAAAATGTTTCAAATATTTGTCCATCAAACACTAACACGCTAAAAAAAATACACTCATCTCTATTATCGCCAGTAATTTTCAACAAAAATCATAACTCATACAAAACAGATCATTTTTAATGAACTAAATATTTGTAATATAAACTTCACAATCAACTGAAATCACCGAAAAACGTATTCTGGTCTTTAAGACTAAAACGTTAATATGAAAAAATATATTTCTAAATGCGCCAAAGTATGTTTGATCGAATAAAATGACAAGATCCCATCAAGGTGACACCAAGGTCAAACTGGAGCAGCGTACGCGAATATTGTTCTATCTAGCAAACTCTCCTCCGTGAAAGGGGCGGGAAAACTTCGAAATTCAAACTGCGGAACAGACATCGACAGAATTCAGCGGACTTTGCAGCCGGCTGGCATCGATCAAAAAATAAAATCAGCCGCCGGGGACCGCATTTCCTCCGGCAAAATCGCCCCGAGTTCGCCATTGTACAACGATTTTCTGCCACCGCGAATGCACACATCCGTCGGCGCCTTCGCGTAAGTGGACAAAGCGAGAACACGTTTCCTTTTCCCGCCGGAAGTACGTGTTTCAATGGAGACCGACAGCGTTCGTATCTCGTTCCTCTCGGATTTCGAAAATGGCCGACGGCCGCTCATTTCGAACGTCTCTTCAATTCAACCGACTCTTACACATTTTTTCATTTAAGGTCGCAAAATTTCAAGAAGTCTTCAGAACTTGGAGTGTAAGTAATTAAATGCATAACACACGCGTGCCTCGGCGTTCGCAAAATTTCAAGAAGTCTTCAGAACTTGGAGTGTAAGTGATTAAATGCATAACGAACACGATGTTCAAAAGTTGGAGACGGTTGGTCACACCAAACATGAGATAATCGCAATTAAAAATGATATTTTTTGTACGACATCATGGGAGAAGCGTGGGAAAATCACAAATTTGTATTTTTTTTTGCAATCAAGGACTTTTGTCGTCTTGATGAAATAGTAATATTTATTAGAGTAATATATTCGGAATATCTCACAATAAATGGGAACTATTTACCACATAATTTTAATGAATAATTAAAAAGAATAATTGTTAAAGAAACTGTTAGATAACTGAAAGAGTAAACGTTACTACTACAGAAAAATTATTCTTAAAATTGAAGATGATTCTGCGACGTTTGAGTGACAACTCAAGTTGCTGTTGTTTATTACGATGAACTGTTTCTTTAAAACACATCTAAAAGAATTATACGAGAAATGTGTGAGATGGTCTTATTTTAACAAAACACATACCTAAGTAACTATTGTATTTTGGCGTAACGCGAAATAAATTTGTTTTCAGTTTTAATAACAGTATTATATAAATATTCATGTCGACCGGCAATATGTCGCGATGTTTTTTTATTGAGACGATGATATCAAAATTTAATATGCGGACTGTATTGGACTAATAACTAAACCAACTATTGTTAACATGTAGGATTTCAGCAAAACGGTTTGGTAAGAATTTTGATTTTTATTATTCATTGTGAAGCTATTATAACAAAGTAGGACGATCTAAGTTCCGGTTGGACAGGCTTTCTGTAAGTTGTAACATGTAAATGTTACATTGCTCGAAATACCTGTAAAGTCAAAGACCATTTCTAAATAAACGCGCTTTTAATTTACTTTTGTAATTTTTTTTATGCTTACTGCATAAATGTAAAAAATGTAATAAACAATTGTTATTCTTTATCTTATCATATTACACTGTTAAAGCCACTTTTATGACGTGGAAGGATTCACTGCAGAGATTGCAATTCCATGCTTTCAGAACATATTTGTTAAATTTTCCCTCAATTGGAGTAAACGTGACAAAGAGATTGGCTCAATTGGCTTCCAAAATCACGTTTCGAAGAAAACTCGGCGAGCACGTAAAACTGGCAACGTCCTTGAAAATATGTCACGAAACATCTACCACCCGCAGTATATCCTATTTTAGCTGAAAATCCCGACACTATTCTACCCAGCTTACATGCCAAGTTTACTAAATATTGTGCGAATAACATTCTTATCTTCCCTGTCCTTCATCTATCATCTTTACGTAACTTTACAAAAATGCAAAAATTTAACAATATACTTCATTACAAATCTTTTATTAAATAACAATTTTATAAGACAATTATATGGGCCGTTTATTGTGAAAGTGGTGCAAATCCATTTTCTGTTATTTCGAGAAAATTAATGGGTAGCTAGAAATCAATTAAAAAGTGTACATTAATTATATAAAGGCCGGCAATGTTTCCATCAATTTATTAATATGTAATTTGAATATATACCTAAATTTGTTTTATCGACCAATTTTAAATTGAGCAAAGCATTGACATTTTTTAGGATATTAAATACCAACTAGTAATAAATGAAAAATGTACACTAAATTAAGCTTAAATTATGTGATCTCATATTTTAAAAAAATGTACTTACAACACTTTCAAAATAAACGGTCCATATATTGTTCATAAAATGCAGTCGCTTTAATGTTCAGCGACGTTTCTAAAACACAGAGGACCTATCTTAGAACAAAAATTGAAAGAAAGAAAACAATGCAAGTCTGTCGACTCATTCTAATATCACCAAATACAAACGGTTAATTAATTTTCAGACAAAAATAAACGGTCTATATATTGTTCATAAAATACAGTAGCATAAAGTACAGAGCATTTACCTTAGAAAAGGTGAAAGAAAGAAAACAATGAAAGTTTGTCGACTCATTCTAATATCGCCAAGTAGGAACGATTAATTAATTTTCAGACCAAAATAAACGGTCTATATATTGTTCATAAAATACAGAGCATTTACCTTAAAAAAATTCAAATAAAGGAAACAATGCAAGTTTGTCGACTCTCTCTAATATCGCCAAGTACGAACGGCTAATTCATTTTCGGACGATAGCGACATTCTAGTCGGAATTTCTCTGGTGGCCCATTGCGTTTCCCGCCGTTCAGCTTCCTTCGAAAAGCGAATGGCGAATAGCAAACAGCGAACTGCTCTTCGAGACGGCAAATTTTCTCGCTGCCGGACGGCGTGTTTGCAGAAAATATTTCCGAGCTCAAACTCTTTCGCCTCGGCGCGGCTCATGGTTGCGAATGTTTAGATATCTCGAATTATTTTCGTGCCAGACTGAAACTTTCGTCATTGGTGACCAGCGTTGCAGACGCATATTTTGATACTGTGTTTATCTCCTGTGTGATTACGTTAATTTATGATATCGCGCGTGGTGTGAAATAGAAAGGTTTTAGATTGGTTATAAATACTCGTATGTTGTTTAGATATATAAATTGCGAAAGGGTAGCGTGAAAAATCTACTGGATACCAAATTTGTAGGAATACGTACATTTTTATCTATAATAGAGTTTGTTGCACTCTGTTATGTAAAAGTTACTTTTACATATACGTAATCTAATCGATGTTAAAGTGTATCAAATTTTTTAAATTCGCTACAACTTATCTCGTTCAAGGACATTTTTAGTATTCTGTAGGTAGTCTAATAAGGGACCGTGTTTAAATGAATTTTTGCAACGCTGATCATATGTTAATTTATTCAAACAGATATTAGAAAATACGATTTCCAAGACTTTACTTCTCATCCCATCACCAAACAATCTAAACCTTACCACGAACAAACCTCACTTTTAACACCCATCCCTTCAAGCCAGAAAAGTCGATCAACCTTTCACTGACCTCTAAATGTCTAGTCCATGCACTAATGACATATTCAGTTCTACCAACCCAATCAATACCTTTTCGAAGACCACATCTTATCCACATCCCACCACCAAGCAACCTTAACCTCACGACAAACAAACCTCACCAACTCATTTTTAACATCCATCCCTTCAAGCCAGAAAAGTCGATCAACCTTTCACTGACCTCTAAATGTCTACTCCATGCACTAATGACATATTCAATTCTGACCTCTAAATGTCTACTCCTTGCACTAACGACATATTCAATTCTGCCAACCCAATCAATAATTGTCCCAAAACCACATTTTATCCACATTCCAGCACCAAGCAACCTTAACCTTACGACAAACAAACCTCACCAGCTTATTTTTAACATCCATCTCTTCAAGCCAGAAAAGTCGATCAACCTTTCACTGACCTCTAAATGTCTACTCCATGCACTAATGACATATTCAATTCTGACCTCTAAATGTCTACTTCATGTACTAATGACATATTCAATTCTGACCTCTAAATGTCTACTCCTTGCACTAACGACATATTAAATTCTGCCAACCCAGACAAACCTCACCGACCTATTTTTAACATCCATCCCTTCAAGCCAGAAAAGTCGATCAACCTTTCACTGACCCCTAAATGTCTACTCCATGCACTAATGCAAACCTCACCGACACATTTTTAACATGAACCCGCCCAGGCCAGAAAAGTCGATCATCGATGGGCCGCAAATAATTTGAGCGGCCAAGTTGGCAATCCGGCGCGGGCAACTTCCGTCGTAAAATTGGCATGGGTTCCTCGCCTTTGGGCACGAAGTGCAAAATGGTGGAAGGCCCGATCTGTTGGCATCGACACGCTCGAGGGTGTCTGTATCGGCGTCCGATCGTGATCTCTCGATCTCCTCTCGATCCCCTCTCGATCCCGCCTTTACGAGCAGCTAGTGGCGGGATCTCGCTTTATCAAGGCACTCGCGAGTTTACTGCCGTGGGAGATAAACTCGCGATTTTGCCGGCTACGCCCGCCGTTTCACGAATGAGCCCTGCTGATCACGCGGCTTCCCGATCGGCCGTAAAGGCACGGATTACTCAAATTAAGGAAAACGGCTTCTCTTTAGGCCGCTGTTCTGACAAAGTCAGGTGGAACCGTTTGGAAATGTGGGTAGAATGGTAGGTATAGCAGATTCAGTGAAGCTATATATAGTATATACGTATAAATCTGATTTTGGTATAGTTATAAAATTGTATAGAAACAGTACGGTTTCATATAAGAACAGAATCTTACTGTGAAATTAAGGAAAAGTGGGTTCAAATGTTTGGATTCGTGGGTTAAAAACCTGTTCTTAGTGTAGTTATAAAATTGTTCAGAATATATACAGTTATATCGAAGAACAGAATATTATAATAAAATTACAAAAAACAGTTTGTTTGTAACCTGATATTCTGTTAATGTTAGGCTGGACAGTTTGGATATGCGAGTAAAATTGTACTTATAGTTGTGAGACTGTGTAGGATAAGTGCAATATTTGAAAAGATGGATTCCATGTCTAAATTTAGTGTCAGTTCTATTTTTAACAAGAAATTCTCTTATGTCAAGAGACGTTAACCGATCTGGGACGTAAAGTGTATTTGAACATGTTAAACGGAAAGAATTTGCACGAGGCTTTATGATTTTAAGACTGCGTAAGACTTTTAGACTACATGTTGAATCAAGACTGGCTCTCCTTTCTTCTACTGCGGTCAGTTGTACATACCTTTGTACACGTGTAGAAAGAGTCAAACTCAATTACACAGTGACTTTCCTTTGACCTTCCGTTACAAAGAGACACTTTAGCGCGTACAGTTCACTCGACACATGTAATCCGAAGAACAAACGTTGGATTCCGCAAGACAGGAAGCGATCGTGTTAACGACTATTTGTTGATACTTGTACTTAATGATCGGTAAATTTCAATTCTTGCACAAAAGTATAAACACATATTTTACGCAGTTTAAAATACGCAGAGTAAAATCAGCACTCTGGCCGAAAAATAAACTATACAAAAAACATAATATCAACAACAAATTAACCGTCTACAGCTTAACTCCTTAACGTGCACACTCGAGTATATTCGAGCGCGCGAAACAGGCCAAGCTGTGCACGCTCGAGTATATTCGAGCGGCGTTGTATTTGATGCTGCTAAAATTGAAATAAAAATTTTGATTACTTTTTTTTTATTTTTTTGCCAAGACAATGTTCTAAAGTGTGTGTTTTACATAAAAAAAAAATTGATTTTGTTTGGCCGGTTTATTTCAAAGAAACCGTACGTTAAGTTGTTAATTAATTTTTCACCGCGCTCATCGTACTCGATGCGCGAGTTTCGCGGCCGCCGTGTATAAAGCCGTGACCGTCACGAATTCAGTAAAAAGAGACTGTGTCTCCGGTGACACGGGACAGGATGAAAAGCCGAAAGCGGAAACATCTTGTTCCCACGATCCCTCATCCACTTACGGGAACGCGGACTGGCGCTGACTGGGGCGGACTGAAAAGATTCCCAGCGAAGGAACACGGTCGAGTGTTCGTCAATGGAGACGCTCGGCGTAGAAAACACAGCTTGTCATTTAGCGTCGCGTTCGAGTCCCTTCCCGCCCCGCCACTACCTTCGACCTATGGCCACCCTTCTCGCGCCCCAATCGGCATTCCGCCGAGGAATGTTCCGGGAATTAAGGTGCTCCACTTTTTCCTGCTAAGACGCTTCGGAGGATGGGAGTACGGTTGAAAGATTGCAAAAGCGAATTCTGATACTTTTGTTGGGTTATACGTATGTGGATAGTAGAAGTTAATGTATGAATTAATGAAAGTTACATGTTAGTATTTTGTCGATATTAGGTGGAACAAATGTATTTTATAAGATGAAATTAAATAAATAATTTATTGCGTTATTGTTATTCATGATTAATTATTGTTACTGCTACAATAGGGAAAATGGTGAAAGTCAGATTTTATATAGAAATGTAAATGCAATTTTTTTCATAAAATCTAATATATTTATTAACGTACTCTACAAAAAAAAAATTCGTTTTCTTTTTATTGCAGAAATTGTATCGTTAAATAATTAAGTATAATGTATAATTATACAAATATATATATACATTATAATATAATATAATTATATAAATAATTAAATAAGGAATATTATTCCTCCTCATTAATTTAAATACTGTCGGCTTCAATTTAATTCTCACGCCTCCCCAACCCCCGAATACATGATGTACAGGTCGACAAAATAAAGTTGAACAAGTTGTAGACTTAGGTGCTGAAATGAACAAATATTCTAAATCATTGAGATACAGATTTTGTACTGTCCCAATAACAGTTCTGAAAAACATAATCGAACTTTGCCCCAGAATACTGAAAATAGCTTTAACATAAAGTCAGAAACAACTGTAAAAACACCCACCTGTTCAAGTTTGATTTCCAAATAACCCAATATACCGTATGGAGTCCAGAGTTCAACAAAATTGTAGAATTCTAGCTTTGCACTTCCCAAATTAAAATTTGGAACAAAATTATCTATGTTTGACCCGGATTGCTGGAAACAACTTGAAAGCAGAGTCGATATCGATTGTTCATTAGATCGAAGTTTATGTATCTATAAGTAGAATAAATTTATTTGTAAAAGTGTAATTATAAAAAACCAACGGTGGACTAAATCATTAACATCCTGGTTTCGCACTATCCAAATCAAAATTCTGAAAAGAATGATCGATCTTTGACCCTCGAACGCTGAAAACAACCTGAAAGCAGAGTCGATATCACGATCGAGCGTTTATTAGATCGAAGTTTAATTATGAAAATACGCATCTATTAGTAAGATAAATTTGTTTGTAACTGAAGAGTTATAAAAGATCAATGGTACACTAAATCATTAACATCCTGGTTTCGCACCATCCAAATCAAAATTCTGAAAAGAATGATCGATCTTTGACCCCCGAACGCTGAAAACAACCTGAAAGCAGAGTCGATATCACGATCGAGCGTTTATTAGATCGAAGTTTAATTATAAAAATACGCATCTATTAGTAAGATAAATTTGTTTGTTACTGAAGAATTATAAAAGATCAATGGTACACTAAATCATTAACATCCTGGTTTCGCACCATCCAAATCAAAATTCTGAAAAGAATGATCGATCTTTGACCCCCGAACGCTGAAAACAACCTGAAAGCAGAGTCGATATCACGATCGAGAGTTCACTACATCGCACTGTATCTCGTTCGGATTGGACGTGACAGAACGAGGAGCCGTTCGCTTTGTCGTGACAGAAAACGGCCCGATATTTCTTCTTCCCCCTCTCCCACCCAGCCACCATCCCTCCCCTCTCCCCTTCTCTCCTTTACACTAGATTCCATGTCGCCCGTCAGCCAAAGCTAGAGAGTCTCGGCGACATTTTCCATCTCCGCCTTTCTCACCATTTTTCTCTCCGCGCCGGATTAACACCACGCGCCTTTTTCTACTTTCGTATTTCGCGCCTCCAGCTATCCGATTGTTTGCGCCGCTTGTTTCCGGCCGAGCTACTGCCGTCCGCGTACCTTCACTTATTGCGTTTATTTTGAAAGTTTCCGTACATGTTATTTTCTTTTTAGTTTTCATATTTGGACCGTTTATTTTGAAAGTGGTGTAAGTCCATTTGTAGTCCGCAAATATACATTATTTTAGTTAAATTCGCCTAGAAGAAACTTATATAATCAAATTACACATTGGTAAATCAGTAGAAAAATTTGTCAGACTTGATATAATTAAGGTACATTTTTGATTTGATTAATATGCTAACCTTTAATTTACACTAAACAACAGAAAATGGACTTACTCCACTTTCAAAACAAACGGTCCATTTTTTATCATTTATTAAAAAATAGTCTTATACCACTTTCAAAACAAAAGGTCTACTATGTTGCCCACTTTTGGTAGTTTAACTACGATCAAAATGTTAAGTTATGTCATTTTGTACAGTATGTATGCTAAGGCTGAGAAAAATTCGTTCTGGTTACTTTATGTTCAAATACGTCCGTTCTCTTTTTCATATAACAAGTTTACTACTACTTATGTTACATTGTTTAAATAAAACCGATATCCTACAATCAAAAATAAATATTTATCAAAATCAAGAATTTTTCATCAGTAGTCGAAAGATACAATCAGGCTTCGAATAAGTTGTAGACACCGTTCCGGTCGATTTATCACGACCAAACTCGGTGGGTACGTAGTTAAAGATATTTGGGAAGACACGTATTTTTCGCGAAAAGCCTGATTTTATCAGGAGCGACTGCGGGGAATGTCGAAATTCGCCAATAAGTTCGACGTCGTTGTTCCGTGCAATCCTAATGCAACCTGCGGTACACTTGGCACGAGTCCCCTGTTCCTGCAGGCAGCCAACCTCACGTTTCGCGATATCATATTCCTATTCCTGTTCCCCTTCGGTGTATCCAGTTGTTAACAATTCTATTCCATTTGCAATTTTCCGAGAATCCGCTTGTTATATGCAACGACTCCCTCCGTTCTTGCCATTTTCCGTATACTTCCATCTGTATACTTCCGTTTCTTATAATTTTTTGTTCTTTTTAGCTTTCTCGAGTTGATGATTACGTCATGTACTTGCATACTTTTTGAAATAATAGAATTGTATCAGTTTTAATATTTTTCTTTTTCTTATTTTGTTCATGTATTCTATATAAAGTATTAGGTTCTAATTATTGTATAATGTTTGTCTTGTTATACATTTGTTTCCTTGTTTTATTTTCAGGATCAGTGTTATTAACTTAATTATCTTTCATCCTTATTTTATCATTACAGTCGTTGTTCTGCGATAATAATTGAATACCATGTAATTTCCGTTTTGCATTCGCATTCATATTCATTAAATTTTTTCCTGCGCTTCTTTCGTTTCTCATCCACTCTTTGTCCTTTTTTTCGTGGACAAACTGTCGCTTTATAAACGTGACGCGACATTCTTTCGTTTGTTTATTTTCTTTAGTAATTTACGTTCGGAATCAAGTTTATAACTCCAAGTCAATAATAATTCAATACGTCTAATTTCCATTTTACCTCACTACCAACTTTCATCGATTTTCAATATTTTTTGTTATTTCCGTACTCATTCATACCAGCATTTTTATTCAACTTTTGTTCTTTCTTTCTACCCTTGATCTGCATATTTTTCTCGTCTAATATCTCTTTAAAATCATGGCACATTGCCACGCTATCCATTTTTGATCTTTATTATTCGCTCTTAACATCAACTTTCTACCTCTTCACGAATAATTTAATACCGTAAAATTTCCATTTTAATTCGCTACCAACTTTCACCGATTGTCACATGTTTGCATGTCCATTCGTGTCAGCAAAAATACTAGCATTTTAAAAAATTTCCGACAGTCAGAATCTAAAACTGTCCCATCCGAAATATCATACACGAAAAGTTGTACACTAATATTATTCACTGTGCCTCATTCTGTTATATGATTTATCTACTCATATGCGAAGAAGACAATATAAAATCATCATAGTAATAAATATAAGATAAAAAAACAACGTTTAAGTAGATATTTATTTCTTTAGCTGTAAAGATATGTCTTGGATCGTCTGTGAAAAAGAGAAAAGGCATCGCATATTGAGAAAAGTCTTAATTCCAATAAAGCAACAGTCAGTGTAAATATTTTTGTTCTTTCTTCGTTTTATGTTATACATACATTTATTATGGAAACCCGACAAAAAGTCTATCCTTTATAAGATTTCGGAACGAAACACCCTTTTTTGTATTAACTCTGGGTCTCATAGAACACGGTTTCACACAACACGGCGTTGTCTAGGAACCTATCTATCATGTTATAGGAGAATTACCGTACTTAAACGATAAGAAATTTTTAATAATCCTGGGTTACTTATATATACAGAAATTCTCGGCGTATGTATCAGGGGTCTAAGAAGACAATAGGTACAAAAAGAAATGATCGTGTCTTCCAAAAATTCGTTTTGTCCCGGATCTACTGGCGGACTCATCAGTAGGGCTATGCCGGTAGATCCTGCGCTAAACGAACATACCGTACTTAAAAACGTGCAAATTGCACACCTACTCGAAGAATTCCAGAACCCAACGCACCCCACGCATCCAAAAACACAAAACATCAAACCTGCTCACCAACAGGAAGCCAAGCTGTATTTCTCGGACTTTTTCCACTTAGCACCTGCGCATCCCGGATTCCCTCGGGACGCGTTCGTCGCTGGGGTGTCCGTTCAGTCGAGAGGCGCAGCCCGAGGGACGCCGACGCCGACGCCGACGCCGACGTCGTCCTCTTCATGCTTTGATCTAGCGGCATTCGATATCACGCGCCGCGGAACGGCTGCCTTCCGTCTGAGTGCGCTTTTCGGAGCGAGACAGAAACAGGAAATAAACGACGACCCGACCGGAAGGACGAGGCTCGCGCGAAAAAGGATCCTGCTTCGCGGCAGTCACCGCCGCGGGGGGGGCTGCAGGGGGGAGAGATGGAAAATGTTGGCGGTTTACTGGTCCGAATCGATGCGGAAGGAGAGGAATTGAGAATCGGCGAAAGTTGGTGACGGTGTAAAATGGAAATTGGTATTGAATTATTGGGGGAGAGTTGGAAGCCTCATGTTTGAAAGAGGGTGGGAGTTGGGGGGTGAGGGTGTTGTGTTATGGTTGTGATTGGATGACAGTAAGAGCAGAATATATGATAAAATAGTACGAGCACGTTATTAATCGGTATTAAAATAAATATTTTATATTTATTAAAATTAAAAAAAATATTATATCTATTATTAAAAGTAATAGTTTAGATCAAGAACACAGAAAGAATGATGGAAATGATGGCAAGAGCTAGTAGTTTGCTGGTTAAAGTGGATGTGACAAAAATGGAGAAATCGGCGAAAGTTGGTAACGGTGTAAAATGGAAATTGGTATTGAATTATTGGGGGAGAGTTGGAAGCCTGATGTTTGAAAGAGGGTGAGGATGTGGGTGTTGTGTTATGGTTGTGAATGGATGACAGTAAGAACGGAAGTATATCATATATTACGAACACGGTACTAGTCAAAGACTTACACGTTATTAGTCGGTACTAAAATAAATATTTTATATTTATTAAGATTTAAAAAAATATTATATTTATTATTAAAAGTAATAGTTTAGATTAAAAACACAGAAAGAATGACGGAAATGATGGGAAGGGCTAGTAGTTTGGTGGTTAAAGTGGATGTGACAAAAATAGCGAATCTGCAAAAGTTGGTGGCGTTGAAGAATGGAAATTGGTATTGAATTATTAGGGAAAAGGTGGAAGCCTCATGTTTGAAAGGGGATGGGCGATTGGTGAGAGTATTGTGTTGTGTTTGTGGTCGAATGTCAGAAAGAACAGAAGTATAGGATAAAATTAATTCACAAACAGATTACAATTCAATTTACTTATACGTTATTAGTAAGTTAAAAAATAAATAAATAATTATTCAAAGTAATATTTCGGATTAAAAACGCAGAAGGTATGTAGATAATGATAGCAAATGATAGTAGTTTACCGGTTAAAAAGGATGTAAAGAATATTTCAATCTGCAAAAGTTGATGGCGATGTGACTAATATCAAATATCAAAACAAAAATAATTGAACACCATCAGTTCCTCTATAAAACTACAACGCACCCTATGTTTAAAAACAGAAAATACTTGTTTGCCAACTCAATAAAATCTCTCATCAGAAGTCTTCCGAAGATTTCTTTGTCGTTAATAAAAAACAAAAAAAAACAATCGATCAGCACCAAGCACCCTAAAAATCCAAACAACCCTCAAACCTTTCCAAAACATAAAAAACAAACCGCAGAACTCCGAGTTCAAGTTCCCACTGCCCGATTTTCCGGCCGCTTAAATTTACATCCCCCCCCCCCTCCCTCCACAATCACGTCCTTACACCAACAAGACTCGCCATTCAAAACGTCTTCCGCCCAAATCGGCTTCCGCCTTCACGCCGTCTGGCGCACTCAACTTTTAAACGCGATCCTTCGCCAGGGGGCGCGACAATTTCAACATGGCGCCGCACCTAATTTATCGCCGCCATCAATATGGCCGCCAGGCGAGTACTCCGCTCGCGAGTAAACGGATGGGCATCCATGTAGTTAATTAATCGCGTTCGCGGCAGCTCGCGTATAAAGACGATCCGGAACAACATTCTCGAGTTCAAAGTGGCGGGCGGGGAAGGGATGAGGGAGCGAAGGGGGATGATTGCGAGAGAGGAGGGGTGCTTGCAGTTTGATGACGGGGGTTATTGATTCGGGCATTAACTCTCGGCAAACCAGTCCATTTCGTACGGCGCGGCTAATTATATGCAGGCACTCGAGCGAATCAGTTTGTAGGCTTTGCAGTTTCAGCGAGGCGCCAAAATTCGCGCCCAGCTGGATGGGGGTCGTTTAACATGTTCAAATTGACGCTAAGTACGCGCGCGCGCGCAAGCGCCAGCGCAAATAGGCTTCTTTGTGATGCGAGTGTGCCGCAGATTTCGAGAGTTTAATATGACTGTTGCTGGGCGTTTGACGTACTCTGCGAGATTTCTTGGGTGACGTGCTTGTAATTTCGTTGTAATAGGTTGTTGGTTGATGCGTTCGATGATATTCATTGGATGATGATATTGATGGTATTAATTTGGTGAATAGTGGAGCGCAGTGAAGTTGGATCTGAAAAATTGGGGGACAATTTTTGTGGACTAGTTGTAGAAGTTTTCAGGAGCGATGTAATGCTGATTGGATGTTGTATCTAATTTTATGTAACTATTTTTTACATTTGGTTGTAATAGCTTGTTGGTTGATGCGTTCGATGATATTCATTGGATGATAATATTGATGGTATTAATTTGGTGAATAGTGTAGCGCAGTGAAGTTGGATTTGGAAAATTGGAGGAAAATTTTGGTAGGCTCGTTATAGAAGTCAGATTTCTGGAGTGATGTAATAGGCTCTCACTTTAGACTTTGGCGTTAATGTACCGTTTTATCTAATTCTTTTCCACATTTCTTCTTCTTCTTCTTTTTGGTTTTACGTCGCATCGACTGCAGGGTCATTAGCGACGGACTTTTCCACATTTGTTTGTATAATAATAGTTGGTTGATTTAATTGTTGGTAATTGTTTTTGAATTACGAATTGCGAATTCTTTATTTTACACGAAATAAAACGAGAGAATTTCGTGTAAAATAAATGTATTATTCCGTCTACATTGTTTTAGGACATCATAATATTATAATTCTGTAGTGTGTACAAGATACGTGAAATAAGACACGTGTAACCAAATGAGCCACCTATGTCTATGAAGTCTGGACTTACACCACTGGTATCAATGGTATGGATAATCAATGGCCACGCAATTTCTTTAATCAATCAACTTTAAATTGACTTGTTGTAAATACAAAGTTTGCACCAAATTAAGTATAAATTACGTAATGTCTCATTTTCATGCAAGGGTAAGTTATACATATGCAAAAAAGGTTGTGCATCAGTATAATTATGAATTATAGGAGTATAATAATATAAATTCCAAAATTGCCAAATGGGGATGTGGCATCTAACGGGTTAAAAATGGACTTACACCACTTTCAAAATAAACCGTCCAGTATAATCCGCATCGATTGTTCCGCCAGAATTCGTCATAATCAGCCCCATGTGGACCGTTTATATTGATAAATTATATTATATTGACAAATTAGTATGATAAATGTATACTTTTATATAGACAGAAAGTATAATTAATGTATATTTTTGAATTGACTAATACGCTAACCTTTAATTTACTCGAAACAACAGTTAAAAATGGACTTACACCGCTTTCAAAATAAACAGCCCAATATAATCCACATCGATTGTCTCCACCAGAATTCGTAATAATCAGCCCCATATGGACCGTTTATATAAAAAATTATTTATATTGATTAATTAGTATGATTAATGTATACTTTTATATAGACAGATAGTATAATTAATGTATATTTTTGAATTGACTAGTACGCTAACCTTTAATTTACTCGAAACAAGAGTTACAAATCGACTTTGATAAATTATATTTTTTAATTGATAAATTATATTATATTGATAAATTATTGGACCCTTTGCCAGAATTGGTATAATTAATATGCTAACCTTTAATTTACTCGAAACAACAGTAAAAAATCGACTTACACCGCTTTCAAAATAAACTGTCCATAGCATCCGCATCGATTGTTCCGCCAGAATTCGTCATAATCAGCCCCACAGATCGGCGTCAAGTGGTTCATGTTCTCGGGCCAATGGCGTCTCGCACCTTTCCGACGCCACTCTTCGGCCATCCGTCTCTCGGCTTCACTCAGCGTCCGCCGTATCGATCGGCGGATCGTTGCGATGCAAATCAGCGCCATCGGGGCTCCGGGCCGGAGCCGGCAGTGAATCCATTACAAGGTACAAATGACCCCGAAACCCGTCTACGCGCAAATAACGGACGTTCAAGCGACGTTTTATGGCTATAACCGACTACGAACATAACGTTTACACGACCGACGCGAA
Organism: Anoplius nigerrimus; assembly: GCA_914767735.1. Lineage (NCBI taxonomy): Eukaryota > Metazoa > Arthropoda > Insecta > Hymenoptera > Pompilidae > Anoplius > Anoplius nigerrimus. Next base: position 14,258,162 of record OU612081.1, read on the forward strand.
GTCGTTTCGGATTCCGGCTACATCTGCAGTCGTTTCGATCGGATTGCCGGCCGACACAGCATTTCGGGAAACGATTTTCCTGTCCGGGCACTTCCCTCGCCATTTCACGCCTGTTACAGCAAAAATTACCGAAGGAGTGGGGGGGGAACAGTGTTTTCGATTGGGAGTGGGATGAGCTGACTGATGGTTCTTGTTTCGGCGTGGATTCGGATCGAGTGTCAGTGATGCTTGTCGAAGGCTGGATTTTTGGAGGGTGGCGGTAAGTGGAAGGTTTAATTTAGAAGAATTGTTGTAGCAGGATTTTGGATGGTAATATTGAAGAGGGTTAAATATTGTTGTTGGTATTGAGGAGAAACATCCTGATTCGATGTGTTGTGATTAAATGTTTATTTTATATATTATTGAGTCTTTATATGCTGAAGGTACGCTCATGGAATAACACTAAGGTTTGTTGTAATTTTTTAATGCAGTAATGTATTTTAATGTAATCTAATGTTATATATACTATTATCCTTTTATATGTTGCTTGCATATATGTACAGACCCTGTACCGAAATCTCGCTAATAACCCTGACCTTTTTTTTTTAACCAGTGAGATATCTTCGGAAGACTTCTGGCCTCGCTAATGATCCTCACCAAAAAATGTTTGGTAAAGATTTTAGTGGACTGTATTTTTTGAAGGTGTTAAAGAAAGATAATGAGCCGGATTCAGAATAAGGAGTCTGGTGACAGCTGCGGGTAAAATGAGTTCACAGAATTAAAAAATAAATATGTTTATTGATCTGTGCAGTAATAAATAGATCATTAATGTGTGTGACTTTGATCACTTTTGGAATTATTAAATTCGATCATGTATTGATCAGAGCTCTGCCATTAAAATAAATAAATATATATATTATTAATAATGAAAATTAAAAAAAATATATTATATTTTCATCCACTACGAAACAACGGACGTCAATATCCAACACCGCATACTTTATCCAACACCAAAAAAGCACAGACCTAGCATCAGCATTCACCAAAGTCACACTAACAACGAACAAACCGACCTGGAAACCCACTTTCAAACAACGTCCGTTCCCGCTCTCACCTCCCATCTTCGAATCCGCGCATCAACCCCATCCCCGAAAGTGCAAAATGAAGGCCGGAACGGTTTCGATTATTGCACGATCGGCGAGCAATGGCCTGCCGAATGGCAGAAATTGGAAGCTCCGTAAGGTAACAGCGAGGGCAAACCCTCCACAAAGCAGACCATGCTAATGAACTTGGCCTGCCATTATCTAAACTGCAGTCGGCGTGCCACTTCGGCACTTCCCCCCCCCCCCCCCCCCCCCCCTCCAGCCGCCTCTGCTGTCCGACGACGAATAACTAGCCCCCCCCCCCCCACCCTCCTCTCCACACTCTCTAGTCTTCCTTCAGATTCCATCCGCCCTCCAATATAATGCTGATTGCTCAAACGGCCCGACGTCGGACGTTTGCCAAGGACGATGACACGTTCGATTCACGAAGCTTAACGGACCCTTCACGAAACTTTCGAGCTCCTAGGTCCTTAGCATGACGTCACTTTCGAAAATTTCTCGGGTTACGTGGTCTCTTTGCAATTCGTTTGAGGTCGTTGGGGATAATACGTGTATGGGCGGGAGAATATGTCGATGACCTTGAAATGACCTTGGAATGAGGTAATGTAGTTTTTGGAGGGGTGAAGATGTTTGATTGCAGGATTTGGCAAAATTTTGTATGGGTAATTGTTGATGGAGATATAGGTTGAGAATTTTTGAAAGGGTTTGAGTGGTTTGTTTTATTGTTTGTGTATATTAAGAATGTGCCTATGTGAAATTTTTACCCTTATTTTAGTCGATTGCAAATAAGAATTTACTCTCATGTGAGTTCTTTGGATTTATTTGGCATCAGGTTTCGGAGAACAAGGAAAGGTGTGACCTTAAATCGGCCGTATCGCGATCATGAATTCCAAAATATTATATAATGGCTCGTACACATTTAGATATTTCGGCAATTCATTGTGCGGTGAAGAACAATCGGGTAATAACAAGAACATTAACATATATCAAGCTTCAAAGTTCTGTTTTTATGTAGGGTGAGTCGAATTACATTCGCAATGTTCCATAAATTGACAACCTGCGGTAGACGATAAAACCAGCGATACGTATACATAATTTGCTGATATCTAATCATAATCATCATTAAAATAATAAAAAAATTTTATTTTGTAAACTCCGATATCTGTTCATAAAAATCATCGAAAACAAGAAAAGAACCATTTACAAATGGGCCGCAATACATTTATTAATCCCAAAGCATTCGGCTTGGACGCATATTAGCTCCCCCGAATTTGCATACTTCGACGATCCGTTATATAACTAGGATCAATAGAAATGTAAAAACGCAATTTACCTTTTGTAAACCTGTTAGTGCTTTGTTTTTACATATAATCCCTAATATTCAACTGTAATCATTACTAATAAAAAATAAAAATATATTTGTAAACTCCGATTTCTCTCTGAGAAAATCTTGGCAAACAAGAGAAGAACCATTTACAAATGGGCCGCAATGCATTTATTAATCCGAAAGCATTCGGCTTGGACGCATACTAGCTCCCCCGAATTTGCATACTTCGACGATCCGTTATATAACTAGGATCAATAGAAATGTAAAAACGCAATTTACCTTTGGTAAACCTGTTAGTGCTTTGCTTTTACATATAATCCCTAATATTCAACTGTAATCATTACTAATAAAAAATAAAAATATATTTGTAAACTCCGATTTCTCTCTGAGAAAATCTTGGAAAACAAGAAAAGAACCATTTACAAATGGGCCGCAATGCATTTATTAATCCGAAAGCATTCGGCTTGGACGCATACTAGCTCTCCCGAATTTGCATACTTCGACGATCCGTTATTCGGCGAAGGGCGGCCAAGCAGCAGCACGCACCGACAGAGAACACGGCCTACACATCGAGCAGCACACCGACGCGACTCTCAAGCCTGAACACATACACCCAGCCGCCCATCAACTCCGGCTCGGCAGCGGTAGTGGGCCTTAGTCGTGTTAGTGCTCGGCTTGCATACCGCGGGCCGATCGATTTTCAATTAGCTTCAATTAGACCGCCGTGCCCACCGGAAATTTCACCTGGCGAGATTCCTGCCGATATGTATCTATCTCGCTGGGACCGAGGATCGGCCACTGACAATTTTGTCGACGGCCCCACCTATCAGTCACGTTAAGACAAGGACACGTGTAGTCAAGAATTCAGCTGTTATTCAAGAATTTTACTGTTTGAAAGAATCGTCAAGAATTTGTGGGTGATTACAGATTTTTTATTGAGATTTTTACAGAGTTTATTGTCTATCTCACTGATCTCAAGGTCAAGAATATGGATCGGCCACTGACAATTTTGTCGACGGCCCCACCTATCAGTCACGTTAAGACAGGGACACGAGTAGTCAAGGATTCAGGTGTTATTTAAGAATTTTTCTGTTGGAACGAGTCGTCAAGAATTTATCGATGATTAAAGACTGTCTTTGAGATTTTTATAGAGGTCATTGTGTATCTCACTGATTTCAAGGTCAAGAATATAGATGTGCTATTGACAATTTTGTTGATAAGGATTCAGCTTGAAAGGGTTCAAAAGTTTGATACAGCTGTTTAACTCGAAGGCGTCATATTCACAGAACACAGAATAGTATAATATAATCTTTTGTAATTAATTATCAAAGTCAAATTAAGCATTAGGATTATATTATCTTACTTTTGGTCAGGCAAAAACGAAACATCGACAATGTGACCTATACTTCATCAAAAAGATTTTCCTATTTCAACAACTATATATGGTATAATTCTATTACCGATTTAGTGGTCTTCAATCTTTAGCTACATCAAGAATATATTTCCATATCAATATTATACCTAATAGTAAGTCAGTAAGCCACCAGTTTTGTCAAAGAACAAAACAAAATTAGAAATAAACTACGGATATCACACAACATGGATCGTAATCAATCTTTTTGTTCGACTTCATACTTTTGACGTCAAGGTCATTTTCCCAAGAACGACCACAGTATTCGTTCTCTCTACAATCCTAATCGACACCGATCAATGCTTTGACTTGCCGAAGGCATTCCGCGTGTAACTTCGATCAATCCCGATCGATTTTCCGTAACTTCCGGTGTAATAGGTTGGTTACACAGGACGCGATTGTATTTGGACTTCGTTCGGCGGATTGATTAAATTGAGATCGCGGGAGAAATTCTATTTGTACTTTCGTTGATTGGCCAAATTGGAGCGTTGATCGAGTTAAGATCGAATTAAGTTCGACTGCTTCGATTATGATTTCTGTTATCGGGATGCGGTGTACTCGGTAAGCTCCTGAATTCAATTTGGCGATTATCGTAATGCGCAACTTCGATTGCCTTCCGCTTCTGTTGTAATTCTGAATCGTTTCTCGAATTAAGATCGGACTTTAATCGAATTTTGCCTCGTTTTCAACGTTGATCACAATTCGCTTACATTGATTTATGTTTTTTTTTATTTCATTAATTTAGTGTCGCATCAACCACAAGTAAGATTGTAGAGTCGACCACTCTTAAATTGAACAAAGCATTAGCTATGTGAAGATAATAAATACTAACTCGTTATAAATAAAAAGCTGACACCAAATTCAGTATAACTTACCTGATAAGGTTGAGTGGGGTAAAACTGACCCAGAAATTGTAAAGTATACTTTAAACTGATGTATTTTTCTATTCCACAAAACCCTAATAATCTTAGTGTTTTTATTTAGCGCATGATTTACTCTTTAAGTTGCATTAATTTGGATTAAAAATATCTTCTGAAATTATAATTTTCTTAATAAATTAAAAAGAGTGCTGCTAGGGTGAACTTGCACCGGAAATGGGGCAAAACCGCCCAACCTGTTTAAAAATTATTAAATCTTAAATCCTTATATTATGGGACAAAAGCGGAAATATTATTAGTAATACGAACTTTGTCGAACGATTTAAACGGGGGAATCACAGAATACATGGCGACCACCTATGTTGAATACTATCCAAACCATTGAATACTAACCAAAGGAAGGTTTCTACCTTACAGTTGGTACAATGCAACGTATACTTGAAAAAATAAGGGCCTGGTACGGATTTGCCCCGTGTACGGTTTTAACCCACTGCACCGTATATGCAAAGAACATATAAAAGGATAATAATGTATATAACATTACATTACATTAGTATAACTTAGATTAAATGCTAGAGGTTAGTTTCTTTCAGGAATGATTTCTGTTGTGTGATTGTTTTCATTCAGTTTTACTCCTGCGAATTTGCAATGTAACTTGTGTAACAGAGACGCTGTTTGATGTTGTAAGGATCCAATTACAGCGCCGGGAGCTGTTTGGTTCCTGAATCGTCATTGTTATGGTTGGCAATGACGGAAGGATCGATTTTCGTTAATTTGATGTGCGACAAAGTTGTATTCAAATTGACAGGAATTTGAATTTCATAGTTTCTATTCATTCTCTTCAAATGAGTAGAATCAATTTTTAATCGTACAAAATAATGAAATCTATTCTCTCTGTGCAGCAACAAATTAGTAATTCATCACGTCATGTGCGATAATAAGATACTATTTAAAGTATCGGAAGCTTGAAAACAAATATTATAGGATCAATTTTTGTAATCCAAATAATCATTGATTAAATATGTAGAAAATATTTTCTTGTTTTTGAAATTATTCTTGTTAACAAGTGATAAGCGATTTCATAGTCAGACAAAAACAATCTTAACTTTTTAAAATCACAGTGAGTGAGATTTAAAATTTGCGAATTATGTAAGCCCTGTTAACTTGTCAAGTAAAAGGGAAAAGTCCGTTCAGTTACGGAATTGTAAAGAGCCGGGATTGGTCGATCCAAATGCAATTAATTAGCTGTTGTAAAATAATTGGTGCAGGCCGTAGAAATACTGCATTCCGTCGGAATCCGGTGCAGGAGGCGTATACGTAATGAGTACCAGATATCTGCATCGGACGTTTCTTTGTCCGGAAGTTTAGTACTCTATAATTCTCATAAATGAGGAAAATTGCGCTTAATGGCCATATTAATTTTGCTTCAAGCTCGGGAAAGAAAAGGAGACTGTTTCAAAGGTCCATTCAAGAAAATAAGTTTAAAACAAAATTGTTTTACTCCCCGTTGAACTCAACATTGTACGGAAGTTGGAAGTTAACAGATTTCAAGTCGGCGGAAAAGTCGTAATCGACATTGTCACGTTCTTATTCAGAGTCGATTAAACATTTTAGACATTTTCCAAAGTATCACCTCAGATCGTTTGTCACTTTTCTTAATGTTTAGTACTGAGTAATTTTCATGATTCGGAATAAATTGAGCATGATTCTGCTACTAATTTTATGTTCAATAAGCTAATGAGAAAATGCAATATCAAAATACGTGAATGCAATTTCTGTGATTGGGTACGATTTGGGAAACTTAAAGTTCACAAAAAATTGTGAATTTTGTAATAAAACCACATTCTCATTCATTTTTATTCGTGAGTTATTACTTGCCAAGAAATTTAATGTTTTAAGTACACTTTTTGTAAATAAAAAAAAATTATATTTTATTCTATTACCAATTTTGCTGTCAATGGATTAAGACATTGTAACTGTCAATAAAGAAAAAAAGCCGAGATTAAATTACTCTTCCCTATTTTAAGGAAACTGAACTCATACATAATACATGACATTCAAACATTTTTATTTTGAAAATTTGTTCTAGTTAAAATACATATATATTATTTTCATTACACTCTTATTCGGATAAACGACTTTCAACGCTTGTTCACTGTCAATTTATTATTTCCCTTCCACAAAATTAAGTGCCCCATATGTTGTACAAATACCAAAAATTGCAATACATTCTATTAACGATTTTTTTGTCAACGGAATGAATAAGATAGTGACAATTTTCCATCCAGGAAACAATTGTAAACCAAATTACTCCAATTTGCATTGACACAGCAAACTAGAAACTGACGGCAAAATACTATTCATCTACGTCACACTTATACTTGCATTAGAATGTGCTGTATTATTTTCAACATATAATCGTAATGAATCTATTACTCCTTTTCCATTAAATTAAATGCCCGATTGTTTTCATGAATCCGAAAAACAACTACTCACTTTCTTTACGATTTAATTTTTGACATGTTAAATAATGTAATAACAATTTCAATCCAAGCATACAAATTGAAACTAAACCTCTCAACCCTCGATTACAACAAAAATTCGTACCAACCCAGCAAATTCGAGTCTGACGACAAAATATTAATCATCTACGTCACACTCTTATCTGCACAGAATACCCCGTACTATTTTCAACGTTTGATCGCAATCTACTTACTGTTCCTGTTCCACAATATTAAGTAAGTACCCGTTATATTTCATAAATCCGACAAACAACAACTCACTTCCCTTACGATTTAATTTTCGGCACGTTAAATAATATAATGACAATTTAAATCCAAGCATACAAATTGAAACTAAACCTCTCAACCCTCCATTGCAACAACATTAATAGCAACCCAGCAAATTCGAGTCTGACTACAAAATATTAATCATCTACGTCACACTCTTATCTGCACAGAATATCCCGTACTATTTTCAACGTTTGATCGCAATCCATCGATCCCCGCTTCTTCTCCTCGTTTTTCCTGGCTTTCCACCTTCACCCCCATTCAGCTATCTCTCCCCTCCCCCACCCCTCTTATACCCCTCCCTCTTCAACTCTCCAGCCTCGTCGAGCTTTCTCGTTCCGCTCCTCATCCGATCCCATTCTAATCGTACCTTCCGGATATCTCGATCATTATCGTGCCGCTTTGCCGTCGCGGAAGCGATATTTGAATATCGATAAGAACGGGGCCGAGGCCAGAGAGCCACGGCCTGATATCAACTGCAGAGCAACGCTCGTAATTCGGCTGCATTCGATCGCGGAAGTGCGATATCGAAGTTCCTTTCTCTGACCCCGCCCGTTAACCTCTTATAATGTATTGACGGTACGCAGCGCACTCTCGACGAATTTCTGCTCGCACAATTTTTTTCCGCCGAATTTTTACGTCACGTATCCTAAGACTGAAAAGTTTGACCGCGTCTCTTGACAATGGAATGTCTTGATTAACCCATTCGAGGCTGCAAATTTTTTCGAACACAGTTCCCAGGATCGAAATTTTTTTTTTCATTATACTGTTCATTTTTAATAAAAGAACTTGTTTACTGAGGATCATTTTTCGGGGTAGATAGTTTTAAGTCGAAAGTTTTTATATTTTGCTGTGTGGTACTTATCATATTGGTTTTGACGATAGAGGATTGATAATTAATATCCTTGGAATAGGTTATACTAATTTCTTGGGGCTGGAAGTTTTTCGTACACAGGGTAGAACATACTTCCAGATTATATAACTTCTTGTGATTATAAATTATAAATTTTTCATATATAGTAACTATACACCATACTGATTTTTGTGGATTGAAAGTCGATTAATTTTCGATCACGGATAACATTAACAATATTAAACACAAAGTATAAACTTTAAATAACAACTTACTTTCCATTTTCAAGACTTTCTAATATCAAAAGAAAAATATTTTAACACTCATAGAACTTCTTGAAAAGAATTATAACGCTATGGTTGAAAATCGATAAAATTTGTTGTCGATCCAATAATTCTCTTTAAGAACAAACGGGTCCAGGTTAGTTCTAAGCCTAATAACGCTTACACACACGTGTTAAGTGTGTTCATTCCCGGCCACAGAGAGCACATTGAAGTTGTGCTCTCTATTCGGTTCACGACTTCTGCGACTGCTTCCTTTGGGATTGCGTCAAGGACAAAGTGTTTGTACCATCAACTTCCGCGAGCACATCTGATTTGACGTACAGACACGTTCCAGCCCTGAAGAACATCACACGACTTCCGAGTTTACAAACAAAAATTGAATCACTGGCCAAATGCGCGTTCTAAAAATTCTCACAAATTTCAAAAAAGTTCATTGCTTGATAACTTTGATGAAATAGTTCGTTTTAAAGGTCGTATATCTTTAATCTATTAATCATATTATTTATAACATTACATCAGTTTGTAAATTGTAAAATTAAGTGGTTATTGACCGTCAGTGTATGATGTAAAATAATAAGTTTTTAGCGTATTTGGTCAGTGTATTAAATAATTAAAATTCAATTCAAATCTAAGTCTACAAACTTTATTTTCCGATGTAAATTTTACCGTTTAATGTTAACGACTTACCAACCTTTACTTTCAATATATCCATGAAAACATGATGTAACCGAGAATAGATACTCAAAACGCGAAAAATAGAAGTATAAACATTTCGATCAATATACCAGCGATAAACAAGGCTCTTTACTCTGCAAGGCCTTTAGTTGCATAACAATTTTTTCGGAACGATCTAAACGCGACGACAAAGCCGGTCGATTTGCTCGCGGGACACCCGGTACGAGCGAAAAACAGCGGATTTGACGATCGATCGATCCCATTGGGCGGGATCTATCGGGCAGAACGTAAAGTTCCTTTTTTGCCCTCGTAAGCTCAGGCTTTTACCATATTCAGCGCATGTAACGTTACGCGAACCGTTACACGCTTAATGCTGCAGTGATTGTTTCGACATCGACCACTCTTTTTTTTTTTTGTTTTGGGTTCGAAACTCTGGCAAAGCTGCGAATTTGCAGGCTGCTCCCGTTTTCGTTTCTAATTGCGTTCGGTTGGGCGCTGTTTGAAAAATTGACACTGTTTACGCTCGTACGAAAGTTCGCGCAACGTGATTGGAGAGATTTTCAATACAGATACGACGATATTCATAGTGAGAATTAAATTACGCGGATGTGGAACGAGCTTCGGGCCGATGCGATTGCCGGGGAAATAATTAAATTTAATGAGAATTGCGATTCGCGCGTTCGCGGAATACTTCTTTGGTCGGACTGCTTTCAAGTAGCGCGAATGAGTATGATAGATATGGACGGTGGTTTTTGAATGTGGCTCCATTTTGTGGTGTGTCGAGAGAAGATTAGCATATTGATCGATTAAAACATCAACATTAATTAGATTTAGTCTGGCAAGGTTTCTATTAATTTATCCATATGGATGATGATTGGATTATATGAATTTAGGAGATTTTGGCTGAAGTAATATATATTTAAGGGCTGTAAGTGGACTCAAATAATTTCCATAACTAGTCAATTGTAACAAACATTTGATGTAAATTACGAAAAATTAAATATCACTCTCAGTAAATATATTTGGTATTAATCCAATTGTGTTTATAAATAATAACAAGAATTAAGATGGGAATGGTATTTTTTTTAACATTCATTATATTTACATTTTGTTAAACTTAACATAAGATCTTGCTATTATTTATTTATAAAATTATAAATATATATATAGAATTGTAAGGAGAAAACAGTACTTACATATTTGTAAGTTCAGAAAAATGACGCTTAACGGCCATATTAATTTTAAATAAAACTGGGAAAGAAAAGAAAAGTTTTGAAAGCTCCATTCAGTCAAATTATTTTCTAACGAATTAGTTTTAATCTCAAGAAATTTCATAATGTAGAAATCGACATTATGACGTCCTCATTCGAACTGAATAAAACATTTTGTGTAGATTTCAATGCTTGATCTCCGTCTATCGACTAATTTTCTGAATGTTTGATGCTCTGTAATTTTCATGAATCGAAAGCATTACGATTGATTCTGCAATAAATTTTTTGTTGTAAATAGAAGAATATCAATTGAAATGCAATTTATTCACCATGCATTCGTAGAATCTGTCCAAATCAAAAATTGTTAAATTTTTCTCTCATGTGGTTATATAATATAACATATAAGTAAGTAATTGTAATAATAAAACCATTTACCTTTCTCGTTGATCTGTTCAACCAACGAAGATAAAAAAAACCCGTAATATATACGACAACTAATATTTCATCGATCTAATGGCATGATTTGAAAAATTAGTGAATGCAATCGATGATCACCATTTACATATTCTGTCAGAGTTACAACATATCTCTTACATCACTTCGTTTGTCCCTAATCAAATCAGACAAGCGAAAATTAATGGACATAATGGAATCAATAGTCACGAGATGTCATAGTACCAATTACTCAATACTCTGACGACTGCATCAATCTAATCGCAACCTAATCGGTAACATTATCGACTGTAACTATTATGACATTTTGTATTAATACAAATATAAATTTGCTAAAATTCGTAAGCGCATTGTTATTATTAAGTATCATAAACTATCAGTGAATCGATTCTTACTTTATTTTTTAGAATAAAATCAATGAAGTTATAACTAAATTAGAGTGATAAGTTTGTTCAACTAATCTAATGTAAATTTTCCATTGAATAGCGCGACTAATTTCTTCGGTAAACAGATTTGCTCCTAAGCGAGCTACTAGCCAAGCGAAAATTAGTGGACGTAATGGAATCAATAGTCATGAGACATTGTCGGAGCATCAATTACTAGGTCGAACGACCATTACATCAATGTAATCACAATCGGAATGGCAGAATTGTCGAATTAAATTATCGTGATTTACCTTTCGCATCAGTAACGTCATCCGGTTAATAAATTCAATGAACATAGAGTAATTAATGTTCATCCAGGTGGCATCGTAGCATTAATTACTAGTAAATGGTTCACGATTACATCAATGTAATCGCAATGTAGTCAGAAATATATAACATGCCAGTACCATATTGCCGGAATGCAAGTTAAGATCATCAACTAATACATAAACCCACTTATTTATTTCTCAACTAAGGCAGTAAAATTAAAGCATCCAACAGAACCATATAAACAAAATATTGACGGTGCACCGTTCTTCTTTATTTATTACCTCATCCAATGGGAACCATAGAAACAACTCTTCTCAAAAAATACCTGATAACAGAAAAAGCTGCAAGTAGCTAAAAGACAAAGTACGTCACAAATATAGACCAAAGAATTTTCAAACATATAATATTACTAATTATCAAACAAATGAATCAAAGTAATCGACAAGCGTGGACCACTCATTAATGATTATCTCAACTCTACCAGCCCACTGAAATCGTCCTGCAGGATCATATTTCAACAAACAAAAATTTCGATCCCACAAATCCTCCCTGTTTATCACGCGACCCAATGGGGACCATAAAAACGGGTGCACCTTCCACGAAAAGCTACCGGCAAGCAGAAGGAGCGGAAGGAACGCGGAAGAAGGAAGTGGCAGGAAGTAGCCGGAGGACGAAAGGACGCGGGAAGAGAGGCGGAAGAAAGGACGGTGCCGGATGAAAAATGTCCGGCATCCGAGATTCGCGGGCGGGCAGTCGGCGGTAGACGGGAAATTTGTTCCGCGGAAACTTTAATTACTTCCTAGGGATTCATTACTCGATGCTAATAGACACGTGTTCCGTTCCTTCTTCTTAATTTTTAAAGTTCCGTGCCATGAATATTGAACGTCACGTACCTAGCGTCGACTGTCCTTCTTAAATGTTCTCTCTCTCTCACTCTCTCTCACTGACTCTCTCTCTCTCACACTCTTTCTCTCACTCTTTCTCTCTCTCTCTCTCTCTCTCTCACTCTCTCGACTACTCTCCTTCTGTTCCATTATTTCTACCTCTCTCACACTCTCCATTCAACTTTTGTCCTCTGAGAGACGTAAGCGTCAGTGTGCACGCGCCACTAACCCAAAGGAGATTAGAAGGAACCCCTTGACTTCTCAGATCTCTTTTCACATACAATTGCATCCGCGTCAAATGTAATTGCATCTGCGTCGCATAGCACATCAATTTTGGATTCTGTTATTATGCGTTCGGTAAGAAGAGTACACATTGGAAAGGTCGTTGTACCCAGACAATGTCCTCTGTTCAAAAATAAATATGTAGAGTTGACCCCCCTATAACCCGACTTAAATTTAACATCATATATTATATTCAATTTGTTTAAAACTAACTGATTAATTGCAATGTTTTTCTGTTATAATCCATTGAAAATTAATTAATTTATTTAAAGCAGTACAACAGTGACCGAAATCGCCGAGAACTTATTATTATACATGTAACACGGTAGATACGTTCCGTTTTTATCAATTGTTCTCTATTCAAAAATAAGTATGAAAAGTTGACCCTCCTACAACACCGTAGATATGTTCCGTGTTATGCAAATCCGTGTTGTACGTGTCACTTAGATTATACAAATGCATACATGAGCGCTTCGCAGTCCAAAACGACTAATTTACTCGTCATATTTCAAATAACTTTCTTTATTAATCAGGTTTAAGACACTGCATAAGAACAATTTTTATAGGTGCTGAATAATAAATCTTATTTCCACCAGAAATGTATAGAAACATAACAATACATACATTGCAGCTTTTCTTTTATGTACTCAATCAATTTGACAAATGATTTTTCTTAAATGCAAGTTGAATAAAATAAGTCATACAGTATAATACAATAATGCAATATAAAAGTTTTGTTCAGACACTTTTAATATGCATTACAACTAGAAACAAACTGAGAGGAACATATTCGTATTAAATTAAATTAAATAACAATATGACAAAATTACTATGTACTATAGTAAGAGTTTAAGTAATATATTACGATTACATTAAATTGGATTTTTACACCAGAATTCTGAGAAATACTTTGACAGTCAACGTGTTAAATGCAACCAATCGCGATGCACCGCAAAAAAAAAGGAATCGGTCGACGATCAGAAGCGACGATCATAACTCGCGGAAGATTTACGCAAATTTCCGCGCGACGTTCAGCGAAACGAACTTCCGTCGAATTTTCGAAAGCAAACGTTCGGCCACAAAAGCGTCGGCCGAATTAATTTGGCGAAACGCCGCGCAACGATATTAATGTTCTCAAAATATTAATGTCCGTGCCGATTTAATATTCTGTGCGGCGACCGGCAAGAATTCGTTTTAATCGAATGTTAATAACGAATTATCGCCGGCCCTCGTTACGTTCGGCGAGCATGCTCGATTCTATTGGCCTGAGTGATTACAGCTTCCTGCCTCCCATTAGGTTGATGTAATCGTCACCCTGTCGAGTGCGACTATCGATTACGATGCGACCGTTCATTTTCGCGCGTCTGAATCGATTTGAGACGATTCAGTTGATTTATGTGTGAATTTTGCGGCTTGCACCGAATTTAGGTTATGTAGTCTAAGTTTGTTGTTTCACGTAATTTTGCACGTGTTCGTTGTTACGTTGTGGTCAGGTTTATATGCACCGTATATTTTGAAAGTGTAAGTCGATCTTCTGTTGTTTCGAATAAATTGAAGGTTAGCATATTAGTAAATTCCAGAATTTACATCAATTATATCAAATCTGGTAATGTTTCCACTAATTTATCAATATGTAATTTGATTATATAAATTTCTTTTACGCGGTTTTATCTAAAAAAATTATATATTTACTGGCTGCAAATGGGCTTACGCCACTTTCATGATCAATGGCTACGCAATTTCTATTATCAGTCAATTTTAAATTGAACAAAGCATTGGCATTTTTTTTAGAAATTAAATACTAACTTATTATAAATTAAAAGCTTACACTAAATTAAGTATAAATTACGTCATATCTCATTTTTGTTTAAATATGGACTTAGATCACTTTCAAAATAAACGGTATCCATAACAATTCTGAACAAATACTTTCCACACACGGAAGTGTTCATTCCCGAAAGAACTCGTCCGCACTAAATTAAGTATAAATTGCGCGATATCTCATTTTTGTTCAAAAATGGACTTAGACCACTTTCAAAATAAACGGTCCGCATAACAATTCTGAACCAATACTCTTCACACACAGAAGCGTTCATTCCCGAAAGAACTCATCCGCACTAAATTAAGTATAAATTGCGCGATATCTCATTTTTGTTCAAAAATGGACTTACACCACTTTCAAAATAAACGGTCCACATAACAATTCTGAACCAATACTCTTCACACACAGAAGTGTTCATTCCCGAAAGAACTCGTCCGCACTAAATTAAGTATAAATTGCGCGATATCTCATTTTTGTTCAAAAATGGACTTACACCACTTTCAAAATAAACGGTCTCCATAACAATTCCGAACCAATACTTTCCACACACAGAAGCGTTCATTCCCGAAAGAACTCATCCGCACTAAATTAAGAATAAAATGCGCGATATCTCATTTTTGTTCAAAAATGGACTTACACCACTTTCAAAATAAACGGTCCGCATAACAATTCTGAACCAATACTCTTCACACACGGAAGCGTTCATTCCCGAAAGAACTCATCCGCACTAAATTAAGTATAAATTGCGCGATATCTCATTTTTGTTAAAAAATGGACTTACACCACTTTCAAAATAAACGGTCTCCATAACAATTCCGAACCAATACTCTTCACACACGGAAGTGTTCATTACCGAAAGAACTCATCCGCGATCATCGCCGCGCGCTTTTTCGCGGCCACGCGCGGGGTGAAGGTACGCATAGGTGCGCGAAGGTAAGGCCAAGGTAAAAAAAGGCGGTTGAGAAAGACGCGGAGAAGTGGTTCGCGATGCCAGCAGCCGTTTTCGCTCCGCAGATTCAGCCGTCTCGAGAGCTCGTTGAGAATCCGCGTCTGGCATTCTCGTCCTTAACCCTTTTACCATCGGGCGCAGGAAGTCGTAAATTTCCGTCGGGCATGAAAAAAAGTGCGGAAGGTAGAAGAGGCTGTAGGGGGGGAAGGGGTAGATTTTCATTCGAGAAAGTCGCACCGAGTCGACCGCGAAAAATTCTTCCCGCTCTTTCGTTTAGGCGAACGGGCGGACTGTGTACTTTGTCTTACGGTGGAGTGCTAGTGCAATATTGTGGCTTCCGGGCTGAAATTTTTATGATGGTACGCAACCTTAATCCGGCTGGAGTTGATAATAAAGGGTAAGGTAAAATTGCCAGGGTTGGATTTGGGGGTTGATTGAGTTTATTGCGTGTTTTTGATTGGAGGCAATTTTTGTAAGAAGAAATTGAATATGTGGACCGTTTATTTTGAAAACGCTGTAAGTCCATTTGCAGAACGTAAGTATACATTATTTTAGGTAAATTCGCCTAAAAGAAATTTATATAGTCAAATTACATATTGATAAATCAGTAGGAGCATTGCTAGACTTCGTATAATTAATGTATATTTTTTAATTGATTAATATGCTAACCCTTAATTTACTCGAAACAACAGAAAAAGGATTTATACCACTTTAGGAATAAACGGTCCATATTGTGGACTGCTGATACGATTTTGTGAATAATTTTCAATTTGGATAGAATTAATGATGGCCAGATGTTGAGAATTATGTGGTTATTATAATAAGTTATAAGTATTAATTGATTTATGTGATTTTGTTTATATGCGTTATGTAAAAACTGAAGTAATTAAATTATTTTTATAACTTTTGGCGTGGATAAGAATGAAATTTTGAAACTATGAAGATTAATTTTTTAACTGTTTTTAGGTTTGTTAAGAAACAATATACAGAGCATACTTGTAGATTTATACTTTGCATATTACATACTCAGAATTTGTAAAGGGATTGAAGTACGAATAACGATGTTTATAAGAAAAAATCAAAATTACTCGCAATTATAATTGCTTATAACTGATTTCAGTTTTGAATTGTGTTTCAGTACCGTGTTAATGCAAATTTATAAAGTTAATGGATGAAGGAATCTCAGTAAGAATTGTATGGAAGGAATTCGTGCTGATTCGTTTTCAAAGCGGCTCGCTATTACATTTTGTCTCGTTACAGCTACGATTTTTGCAAGAATATCCAGCGCGTCTCGTTAAATTGTAACGCTCCGAAGGTCAATTGTAGCTCTAGCTAATGGCACTTAGGAGAATGAGGCGAAGAGTGGCGTGGGTAACAGTCATTTCTACAATTAAGAAGGAAATATATTAAGTAGACGTGAGAGGAATTCTTTCTGGAACCTTCCAATGCTGTCCGAAGGTAGACATATATACGGAACCTTACACCTTTTACAAACATTGTCTTCAGAACGTTGCATAACATTAAATAAATGAAGAGATATAATCATGCTGATCGAACGCAAAATAATTTTAATAAAGTACCACTGTTCTATTGGGTTGGCAAGAAAGCATTTTCGGTTTTCAAACATAAATAGCGCCATAATTATTTTCAACAACTTCTGTCAGTGCTAAAATATTTTCCTTCCAGCATTTCACATTAGTCACATTTGAGTGAGAGAACCAAATATAAAATTCGTAATTTATTAAAGTTTACTGTTTGTATAGAAATATGAGTTTTAGTTCACATTAGAATACCGAAATTACTTTCTTGCCAACCTAATATTTTTCAGAACAAAAATTGTTGCCGTTACTTTCATAATGATATAATTCTCAAAATATCGGAGAATGAAAATTAAACCTTTCAAATTGATAAACTTTCATTCAATCGGAGAATGCTTGTCGAACGAAAAATACAAGTTTTTGAAAAGTAATGAATGTATCAGATGTTTGCATCATTCCGATAGCATCATATAATACAAAATTTATCTCTCCATTTCTAAACTCAAATCTGACTACTATAAACGACTTACTCCCAAATTTCTCATTTAAAAAATTACTCATGCCTACAAAAAAAACAAAAATCCCACAGAAAACCGTCTTATCACCAATCAAATCAACCACACAACCCCATACAAAAATCCTTCCAAAAAAGCACCCCCACCTCCACCCTTAGAATATTCACCATTCGTCAAACTTTAAGTCGTCGATCCAGCGTGCTCAAAGGGGGAGTAAAAATAAATCCAGCCTAATTAGATCCGGGCAATGCCAGGACAATTAACTAATTAAGACTCCTGTTGCTCGGGCTTGGCGTCCGAAGGATTGCTGCGTTGGTGGAGGTTGGTGAACGTTTGGGGTAGGAGAGGGTGGGGAAGGGTGAGGGGGGGGGGGGGGTAAAATTGGTAGAGCACAATTACCGTCGGCCAGCGTGTTTCCGTTTGACGGATCGTCCTTGGTAACCGCGGAGAGTCCCCAGGCGAGATTCGACCTCTCCTAAGACCACCTCCTGTTATTTCGGCATTAATTACCGCGAAGGAGACCGAGGATGGTCGGATGAGAGGGGTGGGGGGAGAGAGTCGGGACGGAGGATACCGCTTCTTGCCTTATATACTCTGTTCTGCTCACGGTCCGACTTCGTACTGGGAGTATGATTATTACTCTGTAGGAATGTTTCATTTTTTTTTTGGGTTGGTACTGCTGTCGGATTACGAATAATGTCAAATGAAATGTACTTTATTCGGTATGCATTCGTAGAGTCTGTCCTAATCAAAAATTGTAACATTTTTCTCTCACGAATTTATATAACATGTAAGTGCAATAAGTAATTGTAATTATAAAATCATTCATTTTTCTCGTTAATCTGTTCAACCAACTAAGATAGGGAAAACACGTAGGTATATGGACATCTGCCCAAATCAAAAATTGCGAAATTTGAAAATAAAACCATTCATCATTTTCGTTAATTTCTTCAAATAACAAAGATAAAAAACCACGAATATACTTAATGCGACAATTAATATTTAAACGATCTAAATCGCATGATTTAAAAAATTAGTGAATGCAATCGATGATCACGATTTTCATATTCTGTCAGAGTTACAACATATCCTTTACGTCACTCCGTTTGCCTCTAATCAAATCAGACAAGCGAAAATTAATGGTCATAATGGAATCAATAGTCACCGGAGGTCATAATACCAATTACTCAATACTGTGACGACTGCATCAATCTAATCGTACCCTAATCAGTAAGATTATCGACTGTAACTACAATGACGTTCTGCATTAATACGAAAATTTATTTCGTGAAATTAGTAAGCGTAATGTAATGAATAATTATTATAGACTGTTAGTGAGATGAGGGGGGATGGGGGGGGGGGGAGTGGGGACGGAGGATACTGCTTCTTGCCTTATACAGTCTGTTCTGCTCATTGTCAGTTCGATTTCGTACTGGGAGTATGATTATTACTCTGTACAAATGTTTTATTTTTTTCACGTTGGTACTGCTGTTGGATTACGTTTCTTTCATTATCGACTTAATTGGAAATTCGTCATTCTTGATACCTGTTTTATGTTAATCAGATATTGTAAGACGTTTCTAAGTTTCACACCCTGTCATTGGCTTCTAATATCTTAGAGAAATCCGGAAAGGGGAGATTGATTCTTGCCATATAAATCCTAATCTTCACATTCTAACTTCGTAGGAGAGCTATGGTTAGTACTCTCTACGCATTTGTATTTTTTGACGTTGACAATGCTGTTGTATTACGTTCCTCTTGTTGTCTGACTACTTCTACGTTCTCTTTTATTTTCGTCACCTGTTTATATTTTTTGGACTTCATCTTCTAGCCATTGACTTTTTACTTAATTCATTAGAAAAGTGAATGTACAAAAGGGAGACTACTTGTCTCACGTACTTACTCTGTTTGCTACTCTGAACACATTTTTAATTTGTTGTCTTTGACAACTACCCTCATTCCCCATTGTATTCCTATTCCTGTACTACGTAGTTATCTAATGGTATAATTGACCACTTAATGTTCTCAGATATTCAAATATGCTATGGCCACCGCTTGTTCTACATTTTTTATCCTTCTTCGAAATCCTTGGCATTTCTACTTTGTCAATTTATCTGTATTTCTATTTTCCGTCTATGCAACAAATTGTTCATTTGCCAAAATCATCATTAATTTCCTATCTCGTCCTTGCCCCTTTACAATTTTCTACACGTTTCCCCGGGCCCATTTCCCCAATATTTACTCTCCCCTCTCATTAAAAATTTACAAATCAACCATACTATTTTGTCTCCTCTTTTTAACACGAGATTCCCACCTGCAGTACCTACGTCTCAATTCCACATTCTCATTCTCACTCTCCCCTTTTTTAGTCCTCATCCTCGCCTCTACCCCCTCCCCCCTCACCACCTCCCACACCTTCCTTCTCCATTTCTGCCTGCCCTCGACTCGAGTCCCGTGTAATCCTTGACCGTAAATCGGGATTAAACTTAGCACCACTTCCGGCGCGAGCATTGGCTGAGGAACAAAGTAGAGTGGCCCGTCTCAGTATTCTGCTCCTTCCCATCCTTTCGTCCTTTCCTCCTTCCGTCCTATTCTCCTCCCCCACCCCTCTCATTCTCGTCCTTTGCTCCTTCGCCTCATTGTTCTGCCACTCTCCTTACAACGTTGCCCTGTCCTTCCTTGAAAGTGGCAAATGTCCCGGGCACCGCACGTTCAACAATGGAAGATGGCAAATTAAAATATTGAAATTCAGTTTTTTTATTCTTTTTTATTTAGAAATTAGATTGGTTAGATTTTCGGTTTTGTCACAAAACTAGAATATACAGGTATTACAATACGGTAAGTAATTAAAAACACAATGTGAATACCAGAATAATAAAACACCATACAAGTTTCTTGTCAATTTTATAATGTTATTAATAGTAATGAAATGTACTGAAGAGGACCTCAAATAAAGGTCGAAACGTTTACAAAACCTGCGTATTACGACCGTACCGTCCGCGACCGGACACGTTAGATTGGTTCGATTTTATTTTGTGCTTTGAAGCTAATCTCTTTGTTGGTTGGGTTCGAAAAGTATCCGGTAGTTCAATTGTGAAAATGTGTATGTGTACTTTTCGAGTTGTTTTAAAGAAACAATATGTTGGATGATTCTAGGATTTTTATAGCTTAGGAAAGTTGCAAGGAAACAAGTTCTTTCGACAGTGGGTTGGTGGTAAAAATAAGGTGACCAACTGTACTCATTTACTGAGTTTTGTACTCTTTTTTCGCAAACCGTACTCTTTTCAAATCCTGTACTCTGAAAGTACTCATTTGTATAATTTTATACTCATTTGTATTTCTAAAACATTTTTTTACATTATTTTATTTCAATTTTATTAATATCATATCCCACATGAAAATTTAAAAGTTTTAATAGAAATTTCCTTATGTTGTCCAGGCACTAATGCTGCTGTTGAAAGGGTGTTTTCACTAGGGAATGATTATTGGAGCAGTGAGAAGTCGCAACTTTCTGTAAAAACATCATCTGCCGTCTTAACAGTCAAATCTAATATGCAAAATGAAAGTTGTTCGGATGTGGCTACATTATTAGACGAACATCCTCATTTAGCAAAAAAAATCCACTCCGAAGAAAAATATGTTTTTAAAAGAAAATAAAGTTTTTATCGTTTTTTCTTCTTTTTTTTTCACCTATGAAATACTTGCAAAGTGTACTATTTTTGAACAAAAAATAGTTGGCCACCTTAGTAAAAAGGACACTGTTTTCGTAAAATGCAAAGTTGTAGGAATTAAATGGAAGTGTAAGTTGGATAAATTTTTTATTAAACCTTTAAACGTTGCAAAAGATTCAATTTTGATTCGTATAGTCGTTATTTAATAAAAGTTGAAGCCATGACCTGTACAGTCGTTTTGATCAATCCATCTTAACAAATATTTTTTTGGCTTGAATGAAAAATGAAAAGACAATGGATCTGGTACGAATTTTGATTAAAACTTAAAATGGCCAATCTAGCATGTTTAAGTAATAATGTGTCATCATAATCAATGACAAGTACTTAAACAGACAAATTTGTTGCATTCGATTAATCAAATGTGATCATAATTAATAATAAATACCTGAACTGATCAATTCGCTGTATACAATAAATCGAATGTAAATATAATTAATGACGAACACCTAAACCGATTAATTTGTCGACTTCAAGTACTAAAAAATAATCATAATCCATAACAAAATCCAAACTGATTAATTTCTTAAAATTAAGTAGTAAAAAATAATCAAAATCAATGACAAAACTCAAACTGATCAATTTTCTGGATTCAGGTAATCATATATAGTCATGCTCAATGACAAATACTTGAGATGAATAAACAAATCCGAGTGGCAAATGAGAAACAGCATATCGCTTGAATTTTTAATTCTCCGGTTCTTGCACACATGTCAACCTTCCACGTATGTGCTACAAACACGCATACATCAGTGACAAATTTCGCAAAAATGCAAATGACCATCACGGTGCTCGGTCCTTTTTTCCGCGCCGGATTATCTTAAGATGGTCTTACTCTCGTCAGCATTTAATTAGGGCATCGTATTAAAGGAGACTGTACAAATTCAAATCATCATGTCCCGTCTCGTAACGAAGAGTTTACAAACTCCTCCCGCGCGAATTTCACCTAGCTTACAAGATTTTCGCATGAATTGTGGCAAAATCCAACTCCTACGTTTTTCAACTCATTTGTAAATTATTGTGGCGTCTAAAAGTTTAAATCAAATTGCAAGGTTTAACTTTTAACATTTCAGAAAAAAATATGCATAATCCAAAATTACAAATGTTACAGGATAAAGAATTTCGATCGAATAAAATGGAATTTTTCGACTTGGTCATTAGCAATTCTTGTTCTGCTTGAAAATTGAAAAGTTTATAATCTGGGACGGGAAACTTGTTTGTATAATTTTATATGTATGCGAAATTTGCCCGGCTTATGCATAATGTATGACTCTGTAAGAGTCGAATTACTGTGGATGTTACACCTCGTTATACATGGGGCTTGTAATGGCATACGCTGAGTGTGAAAGTTAATGCGCAGTTTTATGTGGCGTTATTTTCAGCGAACGTGCTCGGACAGGATTGAAGGACTGCTTTGTGGACTATTTTCAGCTTAGTTCGTTAAGACACGTGCACGAGGTACATTCGACATTGTCACGTGCGAATTGTAAGCAAACTCAAAAGTATCGCTCACTCTAAAATAAGAACATCGCACTATTATAAGGTGGAGTGGAGTAAAACTGACCCAGAAGTTGTAAAGTTTACCTTAAACTGATGTATTTTTCTATTCCACAAAACCCTAATCATTTTAGTGTTTTTATTTAGCGCATGGTTCATTCTTTAAGTTGCATTAATTTGGATTAAAACTATCTTCTGAAATTATGATTTTGTTAATCAATTAAAAATGGTGCTGCTAGGGCGGACATGCTCCGGAATTGGGGCAAAACCGCCCAAACTGTTTTAACATTATTGAATCTTATATCCTTATGTTAAGGGACAAAAGCAGAATTATTATTAGAAATACAAATTTTGTCGAACGAGTTAAACGGTGGAATCACAGAATATATGGCAGCCATCTATGTTGAGTACTATCCAAACCATTAAATACTCACCAAAGGAAGATTTCTAGTTTACAGTTGGTACAATGCAACGTATATTCGAATAAATAACGGCCTAGTGCGGATTTATTTCTACCTTAGTAACCTAACGCACCTTAGTACGTTTTTATTTTGATTTTCATTTGAATCCAACTGGTAGCCTATAAAGAGAATTGGACTGATTCGTATTTATGTTTACTTCGATCCGACCATTTTTTAATTATTTCTCTCCTTTCGAGATTTGTTTTATCCATTTTGAGCGAAGGATTATTTTGATGTGCTTTTACTAGATTCGGCCGTGTGATGTGAATGAATATGCTGGATTAAGGCATCCTGCATAAATTCGAATCATCGTATTTCCTGATGAAGAGTCCACAAACTGCTGCCAGCTGCACACGTTTTAATCAACTCAATTTGTATAATGCGTTTATGAATTATTCCCGTGATCCATAAAGAAATTAAATTCGTCATGTAACAAGGTTTCGGTACAATCTGGGAAGTATTTTCTAGGAAAAATTGGATCACTGGAATTCGAAGTCTGTCTAACATTGATCACGTCTAAGTTTTATCATTGTAATTTAATGCATAATTGTTAGATCAAATATGGATTTTCAATAATACTTGAAATTTTAGTATAAGTTAGATTTTTACATTAGGGTTGATCAATTTTACAAATTATTCAAGCACGCTGTAAAGGTCATCGATTATTCTGTATGTGTATTATTTTGTATTGTTCAAATTGTCAGTCTGACCAAATTCGTTCACAATACCTATGGCATAACATTGTTAAGGACAGTTATTGACATAATCTTTTTGATAGCAACTCGATAATTACTATGATGTTTCGGTTCCTGCGTATGTGTTATTTTCACGCCCACTTGCAAAAAATGGTAGTACAATTCACATATATTACAGCTACTTAATCTATAAAATGTTCTTAAAACCAAGAGAAGAGCTATATTATCCCGTATTCCAAAATAACTGGTTTCTTAGATATTTCTCTTAAAAACCTCATTAGTCGCAATAGAATTATACAGTAATGATTAATGAAAATTAGACATAGACTGTTTTTCTTTGTCACTTAAGACAATCTGAAATAACTGTACATATCAGCTGTACCACCACAAGACAACAAATTATTCCACGTACTCAAAGAGCCACTTATTCTTCTGCAGTATAACTATTATCATTATCATTCTACTCTTTCCATCTGTCACTTAAGAAAATCAGAAATAACTCTGCATATCACAAGACAACAAATTATTCCACGTACTCAAAGAGCCACTTATTCGGACGCTTCCCGAAAACTGTTCGAACACAATCGAAGTCCCAGTCTGGCCAACCCTGTTCACAGCTGTGACATCGTCACGTCCCCCAAGGACAGCCGTTGACTTAATCTTTCAATTTCTTATACAGATACGTTATTATCATTATACATCAAGTCCTATTATCTGTTACTTTGAACCAACCTTCAAACTGAAACAATGCAACACATTATTCGATGTACTCAAAGAAACATTTCTTTGGACTTTTCCGAATCTCATTATACACAATAAAATTCGTCACGTCCTCGAAAATAGCCACTGACTTAATCTTTGAATTTTCTTATACGGAGACATTATGATTATTATTAAACATCAGCTTTTTTAATCTGTTGCTTTAAATCAGACTTGTAACCAAAGAACTCAATATATTATTCCACGTACTCAAAGAGCCACTTATTCGGACGCTTCCCGAAAACTGTTCGAACACAATCGAATTCCCAGTCTGGCCAACCCCGTTCACAGCTCTGACACCGTCACGTCCCCCAAAGACAGCCGTTGGCCCGTAACCATTGTCTTCCGGCCGTTACCGAGCGTATGTTCCATCGCCATCGATTCCATTCTTCTCCGCGTCTCGGCGCCCGCTGCCGTCCATTGTGTACTCCGAGGCGTCGAATCAATCTCAGGAATTTCATATCTACCCCCCACCCCCCCATCCTTCTCACCCCCCCTTCATCGCATCCCAGTCTCCCCCCACCCCTCGGCCCCGACGCGTAAGCACGATAAGCACAAACAAGAGACAGCGGACGAGGCAGCGTCGATTTATGTCGCGAGTCCCGTAAAAAGGGACGAGCGTCCTTTTTACCGACGCCATTGTTCCTCCTCGAGATTTTCTTCGGAACGTAGATACGCTCCGGCGCGAGGCGTCGGAGTCGATGGATCGGGAATCGAAATCGGCGAAGACTACTTGGCTGCCTTCGTGTCTCTCGCTTTTGTAGTGGAGGGGTGGGAGAGTTTATGGTTTTTTGTTTGGAAGGGGGTGGGGGTTTATTGTATTTTTGTCGATGTACACTCCTGTTCGTGAGACACCGGGCACGTACTATAATTTGAATTCGGGCAATTTTTTACTGGTGAGTCACTTATTTTATGAGATAAAAATAACGCTTGAGAAATTGTTCATAATGTATTGAGTACTTATGTATATTTGATTTTTCGACAAAAATGATGTATGAATATTATATGTGAGTGTGGATGGATTTGATTGGTGAAGAGTATTTGGTTGGATGGTTGGTTTAAGATTTCTTTTCCTTTTTTAACCCATCAGCTGCCACGATCCCCATATGGGTGTTTGGATTTTTCATAATTATACTGTTACATAACTTTTTGTACGTATATAGGTACAACTTATTTGGCAATAAATTTGAAAAAATGAATTTGGCAGTTAATTGGTCAATTTAGGGTAATAGAAAGTAGTATTAATAATAAGATGGAATGGTGGGAGGTTTGATCCTGTGAGTGAGGATGGATTTGACTGGTGAGGTGAATTATATTTGGTAGATGATTTAGGATTTGTCTTCCTTTTTTAATTTGGGTACTAAGATAAATTGATTTGTATGTTGCGTGGATGTTTGCTTACTGAGAGGATTTACAATTGTACAAAGATTTGTTAAGTATTTAAGAATCAGAGTCCCTTGTGTTGTCATCTTAAATCAAACAAGTGGGAAGGAGTCTTAAATTATGAATTTTTTAATGATATGAGAACTTCATTACGACTGACAAATACAGGAAATTTTTCTCCGATTATTTTTAAACAGAATAACATTTTATACTGTCTTATGTATTTAATCGGAAACTAATCTATAATCTGCAGCTTACGAGTAAATTAAAATATCAGCTAAATTATTTAATATTAATATATAATAATCTGTTTTCAATGTAACACGCGATGAGACTTAATTTCAGAAGCGAAAAAAATTTTGTTGTTTAATTGACTAAACGGGCGAGGTGATCAAACAAAATTCACGCTGTACGATTTTCAGCGTCGTTGCGAAACTTTCGTTCGATTTGATTCCATCCTCTGTCTCCCGGATTAACCTTTTTAAATCGAAAAAGTTCGCGACCCCACGCAAAACGATAAAGCGGTAAAGAATTCATTCAGAATTCGGTTAAAGTCGCATTTAACGACATCATGCGCCTCTCATGCTAGCGTGTGAATTTGTACACAGTTTCGCGAATGAATTTTACAAAATTCGGGATACCCTGCGGCTACGGTGATACGATCAGCTTGTACAAAATTTAGTCGAAATTCAGCTAAATTCCCATTTAATTTCGTTCGGCTACTTTCGCGTCCGTGCGCTTCACAGACCATTTTCAGGATTGATCGAATGAAATTCCAAACAATCCGAGGCTCGAGCGACAAAGCAAACAATCTGTCCGAAATTCCGTTTGTATATTTGGCATATTCCTTCATTCCTTATATCGGGAATTTTATTTGGGAATAAAAAAGCTAAGATTCTTACGCATCGCACCGTTCAAGGAATAAAACGTATAAAATTTGCAAGATAGATATGATTTTTAGATTGTACTTGTGAAACAATGTTTGATTCTATAATGTGATGTGTCTTTATTTGCTGTTTAGTCTAATTACTTAATCATTCTCAAAAGTTGGATGCAATAACTTAAAGTCCTATTTATATAAGTTTGTTAAGTTTATATCGTGATTACGGATTATTTTGCACTTATTAATGACGAAAAAATGCAAGAAATTTCGAAACGGTCTTTTATCTATCATACGGTTCGTTACTTCGCTTCCTACAAATTTCCAAATTATTTGAACATTTCCAGAATATAACAACGGCTCGAAAACTTCTTTAATTAACACTTTTTACGCCATTCTCTTCTCTCTGATTATTTCGTAAATTAAACTCCCAAAAATTCCAGAAAAATCCAATTCTCCTCTCCCCTTATACGGGGTGTAACATTATGCACCGACCATTCCAGAACAAATCCAACTTAACATCTCACAAACGCACTTAGCTGACCTTCAATTTCCATCCCCAGAACATTTCCAAAATTCCCACGTTACATCAATAACCCCCAAGATTCCTGCCCCTTATACCGGGTGTGACTTTATTCACCGACCGTTCCAAATAGAATTACCCAATATGTCCCTCACGTCCGAAAAAAAGCCACTTGTCTGTCATTCAACTTCCACATCCGGTGCTCCCCCCGACGTTACATCAACAAGATTCCCGACTTTCCCCCCACCCCGTATACGTGAGTGAGACAGCCCCTAGTTTTCTGGACCACTGAGTCTTAGACAAGCGTGATAGAATATAAAAGCAAAACGTAGCCCGATCTCGTGCTCTCTCCTAGATTAAATGTCGACCCTGCATCCTTCCCCACCCCCGCACACCCCGCCACTCACCCCCACCCTCTTATCTGTCCTGTGTGCCGTCGACTTTCGCCTGCTTTCTCCCCTCACATTTTTTTTTCGTCCCAACGACGCGTCTCTAACGTCATATACCCTTTCCACGCCCTCAGCTTTTTAAGGGTTCAATTATCCGTACACCCTTCCAACCGTCTCCACCCCCTCTCTTCACGACTTTGACTCGTCCCCGGACAGAGAACCGGGAAAGCGAGAAAAATGCCGCTTTCGTTCCGAGTCGTTCCGCAGAAATAATCCGAGCTACGCGAAAGGAAAATTCGCACGTCGTTGGGTTGTTTAGGGAGAAAATTATTTTTGGGGTGGATTTTGTACTGGGGTTAAATGTGCAAACTGATAGCAGTTGGATGCAGATGGTTATTGAATTAGATAAATAATAATTTTTTAATGGAATTAGGTGCATTTCCGGCATTGAGAGTATCAAGTCCCGAAAGGTAGCTGTTGACAATTTTTCTTTGGAAGTTGGCAGATTTATTGATAAACGTGATTTTTTGAAAGAAAATTTGAAATTGACGAGTTTGAGGAAATTTTGAGACAGGGTTGAACGTTTGGATTAAGAGTGATTTTTATGTGATCTGAATGTTGGTATTGTTTTAATTTGATACTGTATGGTTTGTGTGTGTGTGTGTGTGTCTAATAGATTGTATTATATTTTATTTGTGTTTAAGTATTTATTAATTTATATCGATTAGAAATTTACAAAATATGTTTAATATTATAATAATTGTGAACTGAGGCAATGTGCAAATTCTTAAAATGTTGTCTACATAAATAATGCTACCCCCTGTAAATCGCGTAACACTTATTAACACTTATTCTGCAAATAAAAAAGCTCTGCCCCCGAAGATAAGCACCGAAGGATCAGAAATAGTGTAAAAATCCATCCCATACATAACAAATAAGTATACAAAAGAAATTTAAAGTAATATAAATTACGAATTATAAACAAATGAATAATACAATCTACACCAATTTCCTTTACAATCTCTTCTCGCTCACAAGCAAAAATCATCGTCCGACAACATGACCCAAAAAAGGACTGTACCTCGAAGATAAGCACCGAAGGATCAGAAATAGTATAAAAATCCATCCCGACACATAGCGCCCGTTATTTCGCCGGAATCAAATCGAACCGACAATCTGCGCAGCGAAAACGCTCGAGGCCAAAAAGGAGTTGGAGGATCGGAGAGAGAGAGAGAGAGAGAGGGGGGGGGGGGGCAAAAAGCGTCGAGTGTCGGCTGTAAAATGTCAATACACGCTGCTTGATTCGCAGGAAATCAATCTGGACGCGATCGGCGGCTAGGATATTAGCGGGCGAAAAAAAAGTTGGAGAATGATCGTCGACGAAAAAAATTGTCCGATTCAGCCTCGGACTTTTTGGTGCTCGATGGCGGCGAAAAAAAAAGGGACGAGAATTGCGGACTAACGAAACAAGGGGCGGGGGGGTGTTGGGAGTCTATTAAATTAGTCCCGTGACGTGCGGGGAATCAAATTTTGCGAATTAGAACTCGGATCGGCAGGTTGCGTAAGAATTACTGCCGATTCGGTGCGGAGTCGTTTCGATGAATCGAATCGCGGCGTGGGACGGGCTCAAAATTTTGTTTGAACGACGCTGACGGTAGCTGTGATAGCTTTTTTTTGGGCGGCTGAGTTTCGTGTGGGTTTGTAACGTGATTTTGATGTGGGGTCCCTGCTGTTCGGTTTCGGACCTCGCGCTTCGCGTTTGGGATTGGTGGTACAGTGAGATGTAATGGAAAATTCGGTGGTTACTGATACAAATTAAGATTGTTAGACATTTAATGAGTTTGTGACGTGGCTAGAATATTCATTTGATAATTAGTAGTCTTTAGAATTCTATCGGTAGACTTCGTGCTATAGCTGGTCAAAATGTGGAATTTATCGTTCTACGACGATTCAAATTAGGATTGTTATACATTTAGCGACTTTGTGACGTGATCATAATGTACATTTAGTAATTAGCATTAGCAGTCTTTAGTGTTCTATCTTCAGACTTTGTGCTTTTGATTTGGCGTTGGTGGTACAGTGTGACATAAGGTTGTTTTATGGGTAATTTCTGAAACGAGTTAATGCGATTGAACAATTAGTCAATTTGTCAGGCCATGAGATTAATTTAGAGTTGCATACAGTATTTAGTAGTCTTTACTATTGTAGTTTTGTGTTCCGTGCTCTTCGTTTGATATTTCATATAAAATATCAGACAATGTATTATAAATGATGTAAATAATTGAACTGGAATAATGATTGCTGGACGTTTTATATGATTACACATTTAATGATATAAGTACTCGTATGATCTAAAATTTGGTACCGTGGCAAGAGTAATATTAAAGGACTTCATCCTTAAGATTGAAAATTGTGTATTTTTCTACTGACAAAGAGTTAATATTACGTTTATATGCTATGAGTGATTTAATTATATTCTTGGATTTTTTTCTGCAATTTTTATTTCTCCTTTTAAATATCCACCAAATTTTCCTTATCCCACCTATTAAACGGTACTCTCTCTTCCACAAATTATCGATTGAATAAATAAAAGATGTGTGATTCATCCACATATATATTCTACATATCAATAAAACGATTCTTTTCCACTTCTTTAATTCTCTTAACGAAATTAAACACTGACAGACATTCCATTCTCTGCATTGCCTTCTTCTCCCCTCCTCTCGCGCATCTACCAAATTTTCCTTATTCCACCTATTAAACGACATTCTCCCTTCCATAAATAACCGATTGGATAAATAAAAAAATCTATAATATACCCTCATATATATTCGACATATTAATAAAATAATTCTTTTCCACTTCTTTAATTCTCTTAACGAAATTAAACACAGACAGACATTCTATTCTCTGCATTGCCTTCTTCTCCCCTCCTGCCGCGCATCTACCAAATTTTCCTTATTCCACCTATTAAACGACACTCTCCCTTCCATAAATCACCGACCGAATAAATAAAGCAGCCCTCGCAATCCGGAACCTTGAAACAGCGATCTGGCCCGGAAGCAGAAAGGAATGCATCGAGCGAACGCTCGAGTTCGCAGCCCGGAGCAGAATCGAAAATCGAAAATCGATCACGACGCCGGATCGCGGCGGAGGTCGGTCGAAGGGGTAGGTGGGGTGCACTCTCGAAGGGTTGCCTGACCGCGGAATGTTGGCCGAAACAAGTGTCGAAACGCGAACATCGTAAATCAATATCGGGCAAGCGGCCGGCGGATGTGAAGTTGTACGGCTCGAGTGTTATTTCCATTCGGCCGTTACGCGATAAGTACATATCGCGCGGAATATCAAATTTCGAATGGGGTGGCGGGGAGGGCGAGATTGAAAATTGCTCCGACTTCGCTGGCGGCCGAGCGGGAAAATTGTTAAGTCAACTCTTTGGCGAGCGGCTGGAGTTGCTGAGGTGTGAAGGAATTATGGGGTGGTTGGGAGTTTGGTAGATTAAGTTATGAATGGAAATAGTGTATTGAAAAGGGTTATTAAAGGAGAGGGGATTTGGATAATAAATTGTTACGTCAAGTCTCTGGTCAATATTTAGTTGGAGTTGCTGAGGTGTGAAAGAATTAAGGGATGGTTGAGAGTTTGGCAGATTAAGTTATGAATGCGATGAGTGCATTGAAAAGGGTTATTAAAAAGAGGGGATTTGGATAGTAAACTGTTACGTCACGTCTCTTGTCAATATTTAGTTGGAGTTGCTGAGGTGTGAAAGAATTAAGGGATGATTGAGAGTTTGGCAGATTAAGTTATGAATGCGAGCAGAGTGTTGAAAAGAGTTATTAAAAAGAGGGGATTTGGATAGTAAACTGTTACGTCACGTCTCTGGTCAATATTTAGGTGGAGTTGCTGAGGTGTGAAAGAATTAAGGGATGGTTGAGAGTTCGGTAGATTAAGTTATGAATGGAAATAGTGTATTGAAAAGGGTTATTAAAGAAGAGGGGATTTGGATAGTAAACTGTTACGTCACGTCTCTGGTCAATATTTAGGTGGAGTTGCTGAGGTGTGAAAGAATTAAGGGTTGGTTAAGAGTTTGGCAGATTAAGTTATGAATGCGATGAGTGTATTGAAAAGGGTTATTAAAAAGAGGGGATTTGGATAATAAATTGTTACGTCACGTCTCTGGTCAATATTTAGTTGGAGTTGCTGAGGTGTGAAAGAATTAAGGGATGGTTAAGAGTTTGGCAGATTAAGTTATGAATGCGATGAGTGTATTGAAAAGGGTTATTAAAAAGAGGGGATTTGGATAGTAAAGTGTTACGTCACGTTTCTGGTCAATATTTAGTTGGAGTTGCTGAGGTGTGAAAGAATTAAGGGATGGTTGAGAGTTTGGCAGATTAAGTTATGAATGCGAGCAGAGTGTTGAAAAGAGTTATTAAAAAGAGGGGATTTGGATAGTAAACTGTTACGTCAAGTCTCTGGTCAATATTTAGTTGGAGTTGCTGAGGTGTGAAAGAATAACGGAATGGTTGAGAGTTTGGTAGATTAAATGATGAGTGTGAAGAGCGCATTAGATAAGATTATTAAAGAAGAGTGAAAAGTATAGAAAATTGTTACGTCAACCCTCTGGTCAATGTTTAGCTGGAATTGCCGAACTGTGAACGGATAAGGGGTGGTTAGAAATGAGGATGTTGCAGTTTGGTTAGACTAGAAAATATATTATGTAATTGAACAATTTTTATTTTCTGATTTGAAACCATTGTACACAGAGTGATCAATTGTGTGAGTCTGAATACAGATAATTATTACATTTACCCTCCGGTAAAGATTTAGGTAAAGTTGCTGAGGTGCGATTGAATTAAGGGGTGGTTTGGAGTGGGTATGTTACAGTTTGGTTAGAGACTGTTGGATACATTAAATAATGAATACAAATAGCGCAATGAAAGAGATTAACAATATTTGAAATATCTGAAAGATTTTAGCTGAGGCGCTGATTATGTGAATACGAATACATAAAAATGTTGATTAAAATTTCTGCCTGAAATTTGGAACTTAAATTATATTGTTACTTTAAAGTATTGTATACAGGATACAATGTGAGCAAAAAAATAAGAAAAGTCTTAAAATGTTTTTTATGTATATAAGAGGAAATCTCTTGTTTAAATAGAAAATAAAAGACACACACAGGCAAATAGAAACTTGTGTAAATAGGCATTACAGATAAAGTCCGAGTAGTCTGAGCAAAGTTACCCAAGTCCGGACAAATTGACGGTCGATTCGCAATGTGAAAGTTCAAATTTGATAAAGCGTAATTGGGAAAAGACTGATAATTGAAGAGCCGAGTCCAAACAATCAAACCATAAAAGAGCACCTAGACGCTTCTAACAATAATAACGAAGATGAATCCGAAAACAAAAGGACTGAAAGGTCAACTCTGAAGCATCCTGATGAAGTTATCGAGACGTCTGCAAATTAAAGAACCCCTCAGACTACCAAACTTACACCTAACTTAATTGCAGACGAGTAATTACCAGAAACAATCTAATTCAAAACGAAAGCAATCCAGAATTAGTCGCACATCTTAACTCCCCATCTCTAAATTTACATCTTTTCATTTTAGTAATTATCAGTCCAATGAACGATCGCAATAAAAAAAAATTCACAATAATTAACCCAAAAACATTTAAATATATAAACAAACCATACTCACAATTGAACAGAAACAAATTCAAACAAACATTTCTCCCAATTTACATCTTCTAATTTTAGTAATTATCAGTTTAATAAACGACCGCATTAAAAAAAAATTTCATAATAATTGTCCCAAAGACATTTATATATATCAAACAAAACATACCAAAAATTCCACAGAAACGAATTCAAAAACAGACGAACATAATCACATTCACAATACAACGTTCTTGAGAACGAGAGCCACCCCCCAAAATAAATGTACGCCAGTGACAAAGAAATTCCTTCCCAACCCCTTCAATTTCTGGACCACAAATTGAAAATTGCCAACCGCCACCCTCAACAGGTTTGCCATCCGAGTCTAAAAATGCGATTCGTCCGCATTCCACATTCGAAATTATACCCCGCCACTTCAGCGGCAGTAAAAGCGTCGCCTTTTACCACCCCCTCTCTCCCAACCCCCACTTCCGGCCGCAGTCCTTTAATCCGAAAACTCTCCTCGCCGGCCATAACTCGTTTCACTTAAAAGTTCCGGACGTGCAGCGAATCGGATATATTTTCGTCGGCCACCCCGTATATTTAACCGGCGTCAACTGTCTGACGCTCGCCGTACAACCCCCCCACCCCCCTCCCACCACCACTTTACCCCAAACCGTTCGCGGAGTGGAAAGTTAATTTTTTCAATTTCCCACACTCGAGTCTTATTTCGATGCGAGGACACGAGGCGAACGAATCAAAGTGGCACTTGCTCGGCAAAAGTCGGCGGGAGAGGGATGAAATGTGAGAGGAATGTGGTGGGAGGGGGGGAGTGGAAAGATTGAGAGACAGTTTGAGAGATTGACGGAGAGAAAAAGAGAGAGAGTGAAAGAGAGAGTCTAGGAGTATCTCGTTTAAAGTTTCCGCAGACGTCGAGAATTTCAGCACCTCGAAGGGGAAGTTCTCCAGGATGCTGGAATACAGAGAGTCCATCCGCTGGAGGGGTCCAACTTTCTCCGATGTTGCCTGATATTCTCTGATATAGGCTGATATTCGCCGATATTAGCCACGGCGCGATTCGGTTGGGATGATGTGGACCGTTTATTTTGAAAGTGGTGTAAGTCTATTTTTAAATATAAGTAAGATAAGTATCAGGTTTGGGATGATGTGGACCGTTTATTTTGAAAGTGGTGTAAGTCCATTTTTGAATATAAATAAGATAAGTATCAGGTTTGGGATGATGTGGCCCGTTTATTTTGAAAGTGGTGTAAGTCCATTTTTAAATATAAATAAGTTAAGTATCAGGTTTGGGATGATGTGAACCGTTTATTTTGAAAGTGGTGTAAGTCTATTTTTAAATATAAGTAAGATAAGTATCAGGTTTGGGATGATGTGGACTGTTTATTTTCAAAGAGGTGTAAGTCCAATTTTAAATATAAATAACATAAGTATCAGGTTTGGGATGATGTGGCCCGTTTATTTTGAAAGTGGTGTAAGTCCATTTTTAGATATAAATAAGTTAAGTATCAGGTTTGGGATGATGTGAACGTTTATTTTGAAAGTGGTGTAGGTCGATTTTTAAACAAAAATTTGGTATCACGTAATTTTTATTTAACCCATTATCAGGCAATGTCCCATTTTTGGGACACGGTTTCAAATTGTTTTCTTTAATATTGCTGCAACTTCTAAATGTACAGTTGATTTAATTTTTTATTTCTTACTTTTTGTGTTGCGGCGAGTAATGGATTAATTTAGTGTAAACATTTTATTTCTAAGGAGTTAGCATTTGATATCTTAAAAAAATGGATTTACCTTCACCACTTTCAAAACAAACGGTCCATGTATGCATGTCATTTGGTTTCGATCGTTCTAACATATTTAGACCCGTCCTTACTAATTGGTAATAGGCAGAAGGCTAATCCCTTCCGAGGGCAATTGCTCACTTCTCCGTCCTAACAATTTCGCGTATTGGTCACAGTCCGAATTCTTTAATTAAGATTTTGCCAAGATAAGATTTTGCTTTCAATCCTTCTAACATATTTAGACCCGTCCTTACTAATAGGTAATAGGCAGAAGGCTAATCCCTTCCGAGGGCAATTGCTCACTTCTCCGTCCTAACAATTTCACGTATTGGTCACAGTCCGAATTCTTTCATTAAGATTTTGCCAAGATAAGATTTTGGTTTCAATCCTTCTAACATATTTAGACCCGTCCTTACTAATTGGTAATAGGCTAATCCCTTCCGAGGGCAATTGCTCACTTCTCCGTCCTAACAATTTCACGTATTGGTCACAGTCCGAATTCTTTAATTAAGATTTTGCCATTTGCGACGGAACACGTATTTTAACCCTGCCGAATGCGGGCCGAGTCAGTGGCTTGTTTCGCAGCGGACGATAATGAGCGAGAAACGGGACGGATCGGATGGCGGGGGCGGATGAAAACTGATCCGGATTCGAAATCGAGACCTCGAATAATTTCCCGCCCGAACGTTGCCAGCGCCCGGGCTCGATTGTATAATCCGAGTCCTGCCGGCGGCCCTGTAATTAACATCATCGAGCCGGAATGATAACGATGCTTTTTGATCGAGTGCGATTGCTGGGCGGATCGATGTAACGTGTAATGTGATTGTAAGACTTTGTTGGGTCGCTTCCGGGGGGTAACGTGGAACCTGGAATGTTTTTTGTTGACGTTAGGTGTGTTGGTGTTGTATGAAATGTGATTCTGTACTGTGTCAATGATTTTGAAGGTAGAGTCAGGCGTAGAATGAATATTGTTGGGTTTGTGTGGATTAGTGTTACATGAAATGTAATTTGGTTGTGTGTCAATAATTTCGAAGGTAGAATCAGGCGTAGAATTAATTTTGTTGGATTTGTGTGTATCAGTGTTACGTGAAATGTGATTTTGTACAGAACCAATGATTCGGATGGTAGAATTAGGGGTAGACTGTTTCTTGTTGATATTATTTGTATTAATTGTATACAAAATAAATTGTTGTAAGTGAGTTATAAAATTGTAATACGATGTTAAGTTAGTGGATATAATTTGTTAGATTGATTCAGCAGTATCTTCATGTATTTTTATTTTAAGTCAGGCAATTTAATTTTTTTCCATGTGACGGTGCATAATGTGCGTACATTGACACGTATTGATTAAATTGTTCAATTTTTTATTAAATTCCACAGGTCTTGTTGTTTACTTGTATTGTTTGTTTGCACTGTAAGATTTTAAATCACACTCTTGCGATATTCGCAGCATATCGCACCATGTAAAGACAAAAGTAAAAGTAAGCTTTGTTTAAAAGAATACGATTTATTTCGCTGCTTAATTATACAATTACCAAACACTTAAGCATGTAAAAAAATGCCTAACACCTAGTTTTTACTCCACACAAGCATAAGTCGTGCTTCAAACTATCAGTTGTCTACATAAAACAGCAAAGAAATGTATTAAATCATTCAAAAAATCTTTTTTCCTATAACAAGGTATCCACCATCTTACTGATCAAATAGGAAAAACATTTTCAGTTTCTTCAATCTCGCGTACTTCTAACACTTATTGCACTCCACAGACGGAAATCAAAATTTTAGCACAAATCGACGGAAATCTGTTTTTGGTCCCTTCAAGGATTTCGAACCAGAGCGAGATGAGAATTTGGCACGCACCAAAATTTTCCTTTCGAGTCCATTCGACGTTCAGCCCAGAACATTTTCGTTAATTAACCCCTGGAGCTTCGTCCAAGTTTCGGCTTTCAACCGGAAGGAGCGGGAATTCGAGCTGGACATTTCGCGGGCTTCTTCAGGATGAATCCGGAAGTGAGCAGACTCCAAGAGTGGCTGAGGAAGGCCATGAATTCATCTGCGTGTTCAGTTGGTCTCTTCTGACCCACAAAGAGATACGGATTGCCTGCAGCATCAAAGATGACTTCTTGCCAAAATATAGCTGAAGGCTTTTAATTATCAAAAAATTTGACTTAGCTTCGATAAGATTTACTGAACAGAAATTTTTAGGAGTATTTTGATTAATTATGTTGATCCGAAGTGATACTCTCACTAATACAGGTATGTCGTAATTTTTAACGTACAATAGTATGAGACAAAGTCAGTTTTCATGAAGAAATTCATTGTTAAAAAGTTTTAGGTGGGTTTGATTAGTTTTACTAAAACAGATATTTTCGGGAATTTTTGATTAATGATATTAATTTCGAGTGATGTGCTTATCAATACAGATACGACTTAATTTTTAACGCAGGTTTGTTTGATTATGAAGTTCTGTATTCAAAGTCAATTTTTATCAGTGAAAGTTATGCTATTATTTTTCAGTTACTATTTCTATATTAATGCAATCACTCTTTTTCAGCTTGACTATCAATTGCATTACAAATTATACATATAATGTATTTTCTTTTATTCCATTTGACTGAGAATTACATTTATGCTAATATTTTGTATGTTAGACTTGCATCATATTGGTAGTTTGACAGATTATTACCAATTAAGAAAGTGTGGAAGTTCAAAAAGACAATAATGAATTATTTTGTTCTCTTCTTTTCCCTACACCAAAGACAAACATATGTTGTCTGAAATATTCAAAATATTTTGCCGAGGAAATGTGTAAAGCCCTTAAATAATATATGTTGTTATTTACATCTTTTATGACCGATACAATATAGAGGTTGTTAAATTATTTTTATAATGATATTTTGGCCTGTAACAGAAAGTGTAATACCATTAAAATTATTGAAACAAATACAGTGCCCATAGTCATCAATAATTTTCTAAATATTACTGTCACAAACATTTATAAGTAATACTTTCCTCACGTCACAACGTAACTCTTAAAAAAACACCAAGAGCGGCTACAATTACCTCAAAATACAATCACAGTCTACAGAAAACTTGAATCCACCTCACACACGCATCGTCATCCTACCCACTTTTTCAAAAACAAGAATCCAACAAAGGAAATATGCTTTACCTTCCCCACCCACAATAACCTTCTGCAACCACCGCCACTCACCTTCTACCCAGCATCTCCACCTATTCTTCCCTGAATGACCTTGAAGCCATCATACCCGAACAAAATCTAACAATTCCGCAAGTTCGCGCCATTATCAAACCTCTCCCGTATTTTCGAATTTAAAGATGTGCGAACCCGAAGACTCGCCGAAGGTTGCGAATTCATTTGCGCGTCCCGCCAAAATCTGCCCTCCCCCTTCCACGGAGTGACGCACAAGGCGCCCGGAAGCGTAACACTCCGACAGGATATAGATATAGCTTAACGAAGTATTAAGAGCAAAGCACTCCGCGTAAGCCGGGGATATGCGCGATGGCGCATACAGATGCGATGCAAATTAGCGTTTAGTATAAGCCGCGCTAACCTCGCTCAGACCCCCTTTTCGGACCCCTCCCCCCTCCCTCCTCCCCCTCCCGCTCCTTCGCGTGGGGGCCCTGTCTTTAGCTGACACACGTTTTAGGAGTCTACAAGAGTTTCTGTCGAACGGTTTGTTTACGCTTGCTGATCTCTCTGGATTGAAATGTACAAAATGTACTCGTCCTTGAAAGTTGAAAGTTCATTGTTAAGCTGTGTACAAGGTTATCGAGGATTACACGTGTCAGAACTGAGGAGTTTATAAGAATTTCTGTGTAGTAGTTGGTTCACGCTTGCTGATCTGTGTGGATTGATCTGTACAAAATGTATTCGTCCTTGAAACTCGAACAGTTCATAATTAGGATGTGTTCAAGGTTACTGAAGGTTATAATCTCATGTTTGAGGAGAGTACAAGAATTTTTGTCGAACGGTTGGTTTACCCTTGCTGATCTCACTGAATTTATCTGCACAAAATGCATTCGTCTCTGAAATTCAAAGAGTTCTCTATTACGACATATTTAGGATAATTGAAGGTTATATCGCTGCTCAGTGAATGAAAGATTGTGCAAGAATTTCTGTCAAAGTGATGGTTTGTTCATATCTTGCTGCAGTTACTTAGTTTGATATGTGCAGTTGGTATGTATTCGTCCTTGATATTCAAACAATTTTGGTTTGGGATATGTCTAGAATTATTGAACTTTGAATTCCCTAGTTTGAGAAGTGTGTAAGGATTTTTATTGGGTAAAATTATTGATTATTTTTCAAAGAATTTCCCATGAACGTGACGTTCAAAATACATGATTTGTTTATCTTTCAGACGTTTAAGGAATCAGTCTTTTGTCAAAGTAGAGTGTTAATGTGATATTAGTTTATAGAGCTCTGATCGATCTTTCATTCTTGAAAGATAACAATTTCGTATCACATCATGTTATAAATAATAAAATATTGCAAGTAGTTCTGTAATCAGTACTTACTTATATTTTTACTCGATTCTTGTCATGTAATAACGTCGTTATAACGACCATCTGGAATGAAAACAATATTTTTTAACAAAATTGTAATAATGATCAAAGTACAAAAATAATTTTTCAACACACGAAGACGCAATTAGCCAAAAATAGATTTCGACAGAAACACAGTGTGACTTTCAAGCTTTCGCAACCTTATTTCAAGCAAACAATTGTCGGACAATAAAACCCGAATAAAAGCAAAAACCACAAAGATACATTGGCTGAAAGCTCGATTCAGAAAGCACACATCCCATCAAAATCGAATTTCACGATTCCGCAGAATCAAACGGATCGAATATTCCTCGCCCGTCGAGTATCGTTGCAAAAGTTAAACAATCAACGGTATCGAATTCATTACCCGATCCGCGCTTTCGCGAACACAACGGCGAACTGGAACAATCTTGGTAACAAAAAATGATCAACGATGAAAAGAAAAGGATAAAAGGCAGGCAGTCGTAAAGCGAGTCGCGAAGAATGAGACTGCGAGAATTTGCTTTATCGCGAGAAAAGCCGCGAGTTGATTGCATTAGATCCAATTTTGCCGGCAAACCGATTGTTAGCGGAGCCCCGGGAAATATTGACGGATTTAATCAGCGGATCCCGGGCGTAATATTGTTACAGCCGGCAAACAAACGGGCTTACTTGCAGTCAGCGTCAGGCGTGGCTTAATGAAATAAACTCCTTGCCGACTGTTGTCATCCGTCTCGAAGCGGCGTAAGCC
Source organism: Anoplius nigerrimus (assembly GCA_914767735.1). NCBI lineage: Eukaryota > Metazoa > Arthropoda > Insecta > Hymenoptera > Pompilidae > Anoplius > Anoplius nigerrimus. The sequence goes on from OU612081.1 coordinate 14,298,881, forward strand.
AGGCAAATGACAAGGTTTGCCAAGGGAAAAGTGATATTGCGGGAGGAAAGTGGGCTGTAACGTTCGCGGAATGTCAATGATCAACACTTAATCATGCTAGAGTTATCTCTTTTCAATTTTCAGAATCTTGTATTACGTCGCGAAAATTATGACACTACTAAAAATATGTTATTGTATGTAGATACTGAATGATTTTGTTTGTAATTAAATATTGTTATAGAATATAAAAGTCATTTGACCAAATTGTAACTTTATTATATTGTAACATTAGGTGGAATTAAATACGGTGTGATTAGGTACGAACTGTGTTTGACCAAATTCAAATCTTTAATTATTTTTAATATTAACATAAACTCCTTGCCGACTGTTGTCATCCGTCTCGGAAAGGCGTAAGCCAGGCAAATTGACAAGGTTTGCCTAGGGAAAAGTGATATTGCGGAAGGAAAGTGGGCTGTAACGTTCGCGGAATGTCAATGATCAACACTTAATCATGCTAGAGTTATCTCTTTCCAATTTTTAGAATGTTTTTTATTACGTCGCGAAAATTATGACACTACTAAAAATATGTTATTGTATATAGATACTGAATGATTTTGTTTGTAATTAAATATTGTTATAGAATATAAAAGTCATTTTAACAAATTCTAACTTTATTATATTGTAACATTAGGTGGAATTAAATACGGTGTGATTAGGTACGAACTGTGTTTGACCAAATTCAAATCTTTAGTTCTTTTTAATTTTAACATAAGCTCCTTGCCGACTGTTGTCATCCGTCTCGGAGCGGCGTAAGCCAGGCAAATGACAAGGTTTGCCAAGGGAAAAGTGATATTGCGGGAGGAAAGTGGGCTGTAACGTTCGCGGAATGTCAATGATCAACACTTAATCATGCTAGAGTTATCTCTTTCCAATTTTTAGAATGTTTTTTATTACGTCGCGAAAATTGTGACACTACTAAAAATATGTTATTGTATGTAGATATTGAATGATTTCGTTTGTAATTAAATATTGTTATAGAATATAAAAGTCATTTGACCAAATTCTAACTTTATTATATTGTAACATTATGTGGAATTATATACGGTGCGATTAGGTACGAACTGTGTTTGACCAAATTCAAATCTTTAATTCTTTTTAATATTAACATAAACTCCTTGCCGACTGTTGTCATCCGTCTCGGAGCGGCGTAAGCCAGGCAAATGACAAGGTTTGCCTAGGGAAAAGTGATATTGCGGGAGGAAAGTGGGCTGTAACGTTCGCGGAATGTCAATGGTCAACACTTAATCATGCTAGAGTTATTTCTTTTCAATTTTCAGAATGTTGTTTTATGTCAGAAAGATTATGACACTACAAAATATATGTTATTGTATGTAGATACTGAATGATTTTATTTGGAATTAAATATTGTTATAATATATATAAGTAATTTTTCCAAATTCTAACTTTATTATATTGCAACATTCAATCATGCTACAGTTATCTCTGTTCAATTTTCAGAATGTTTTTACGTCCTGTGGTTTGGAATACTTTTAAGTAAGAACGTATCGTTGTATGTAGATATTGAACGACTATTTTTGTAAATAAATATAATTATAAAATCTAAAACCTATTATTATAATATTAGATGAAATTGAATATAGCGTCAGGTTTCTTGTTATTATGATAAATTGGATAAACCAGGCAAATGACAAGGATTGTGCACGGAAAAGTAATGTTTATTAAGAAGTATTACTTTACACTCTAAAAAAAAATTAAAATCACTTGAATGTTTAGAGTAACATGACTGTTTTTAAAAATTAGTACAATTTGTTCAGTATTTATTGAATTATTGAACCTATTCTTTGCTTTCAATCTTCAGAATAATAATTTTCCGACATATGAATTGGAATTCTGTTACAACTATATCGTTACGAATTGTGTATTTTGTTTTCGATTAAATTTTATTATAATATGTTGGAATATAACCACAATTCGAACTGTTGCAAAGTAACAATAATTTGAATCAACTTAGTGATCCTTTTTCTGAATGATCACAAAATTATAATTCTGTCTCTACTATAAAAATACCACATAGAAAATTCTGTTACATAAATGGCTTTATCCCATAACGTAATAATCTATTTCACCATCAAGTAATATCAAAATCATCATACAATTCAAAACATTTCTTTACTTCCCGCGTCTGACCACACGACGACTCACTCCCCTTAATTTCCACACAATTGTTACTATCCCAATTTGAAATATTAAACCGACTACTCCAAGCTCATCATAACCTAAAAAAGTGTAATTTCAATTATTTTTAACGTCCGTCCAAAGGATCCTTTTTCCTTAATCTTCGTACTAAGTCCTCGCCGACCTATCTTCAGCTCGCATAAGCTGGAGGTCAAATGACAAGGTGCGCAGTCGGAAAAGTGATATTGCACGAAGAGAGAAGGTCCATAACGTTGGCGGGAGTATGAAATTGTTAATTGCCGAGTGCGCAATGCGATAAGACACGTTCTCCTGACCGAATCGACTGTCGGCCGGAGTGGGAAATTTTCGAGAAAGGCACGCAGCACAGCATTTCTTAGCTCCGTTAAAAAAATCTTTCCACGTTTGCCAACTGTTTGCCAACGGGCGAATTAAATCCGTTCACCCGTTAGATGCGATAGGTGTTCGTTTAATTGGTCGGCGTATCTTTCATTTTTGTCTTGTCATTTTTATCCTATTTAACAGATTGATTGCTGTTATAAATGACTTGCGAACTGACATTTTTGGGAACGATTGAGTCGTGTATGTTTGTTAAGAAATTACGTCTAGTGACTTTTGTCATTTATGTCTTGTATAACTAATTGATTGTTATGTCATACATACATGACTTACTCTGTTCATATTTTTGAGAATAAAGATTGTCAGATATTTCAGAGAATTAAGATTGCTGTGTCAAAGATACGCGATTATCTGTAATATATTAATATCTTAGGAAATAAAAGTTGAGTAGGTGCAGATCCTGTAGAAGAATTAATTGGAATTAAATGGTAATTGTTAATTATGATTAACTGCGTTTTTTATCTATTCGATTCAAGACATAAGAATCGTTTTACAATTTTCGTTTTTCTGTGCTAACGGTTCAGTGTCATTAGAAGACTTCAATTTACTACTAGAATTTTTATTCGTTATCTGTGTTAATGGTCTAGATCTTCTACAATATCTTGACTATCTACCGATCTTCAATTTTTGCCAAAAATCTGTAGATATCCTACATCACCTAATTCTAACCCAAATATATACCGCAAAGCATCACAATACAGTAACACTAAACTTCTTTAGCAATAATTTCTATAGATTCAATTTGTATAACTATAATACTCCCAAAGTCCTTCACATATTCGTTTATTTCTTTCTAATCAAGCACAATGTAAGAATTCATCATTTGACAGAACTGAAATCTCATCAGAAACCTAAACAAAACAGTATTTATTCCACCCACCGATCGTTAGCATCAAATAAAAATGACAAATGCACCCAATCCTGCCGAGGTCAAAGACGTAATAGGATTTAAAATTTAATCCTGTCGATTCCTACGCATAAATTTGGCCGTATGTAACCCAGAAAAATTGCAATGTTTACACATCAATCTGGCCATTCGGGTCAACATATCGACGACATGATAAATTTATTGGCTCCCGGACTCGCTTAATTCTTCGCTCTGCGGAAAACTGAAGGAGGATGATGAATTTTAATAAGCGAGCCAGCGGCTTACAGTAAATTCTGATTTACATCGCTTTTGGTACACCTCGATCTATATCGTTTTGATACATGCATAATTAGGATCACTGGTGTAACTCAGATCCGTGCCATTCCTGCTTTATGATCGACAGGGTCAGATGAACGAGGCTTATTACGCCGAAGAGTAACGGTTGCATAACTGTGGCAGGAACCGAATGTGGCTAAACTGTTCTGCTTATAGAAGACACACTGTATGGACCGTTGTAATTCGATTCATTTTCTTACCTGATCAAATCGGGACTCAATCTTCCTAATTCTAATTGTATTTTCACATGATATGAAGTTGCAAAAATTGATTTGTTTTTCTTCATGTTTGCAATATAGTACAATTCTTTAAATTTATGTTTTATGCTGAAGTGTACAGGACTAACGTCATTCGATTAATTTTCATACCTAAGTTATAACTGAATCTTCTAAATTCTAATTTTATTTTCGCCTTGTATCAAGCCGTGCTTATAATTGATTTGATTTTTGTCATTTATGCAAGTTGGTAGCATGCTTTAATTTACTACTTTTTGCTGAAGAATAGAGGATTGTCGCAATCTTCATTTTCGAACCTGATTCACTTAATTGGAATTCAACATTCTTCATCGAACAATTTTTATATCATCCATTATCTTGTCTTCTGATATATTTAGAACATGGTACAATCCTTTGTTTTAGTACATTTTTGTCAAAAGTATCAGTTTCGTAACTGCCTGAAGTTTCAGTGTACTTTAAGAAATCAGCAAGCGTTACGTCTGACCAAGCGTGGACCTCTTCTCCTTAATTTTCATCGATATTTCTAACATGTTAGGGATTAACAATATAAGTCAAAAAGTACCATTTTGCAGGAGCGACGTTTTAACATTTTAAAATAATATAATATCAAGCCGAAGAGTATATATTTATGTTTACAGTAACTCAAACTTTTCTAATAGCTTTAACTATCACTGAAATATTACCAATGTGCATAATCTGCCTTTTTTTTAAATTTAGTTGACTTGTACTATTTGAACTGTTATTATTTTAAACTTATACTCTTAATACCTAACATCATAGATTTAGTCTGCCATTGAAGGAATCGTGGTTTTGTTTTTCTGCTGCACATTAAATGTGATTTATAACCATTTGTTAACAGATGTGGAAGCGAAAATATAAATATAAAAATACGAATTTCAACTTATTATTTGTCGTATCAAGTAATGAAGTATATGAATCACAAATCATAGCGTGAGAAATTGATCAGAGAATTGTAATTTTCTCCTTAACTTTCATGCAGACAGAAAGATTATAATTTTGGGTTAGAAATTCAGTGGCATTCTATTGAAAGTTATAAAGCCTACAAGTATTAAGAAGAATTTGAACATTGTTAAAGTTTATACACTCTAAATTTCTCTCTTAATTTCATCAAGGTCAACAAGAATCAATTCTTTACCTTAAACGTCTTACCTTACATACTATTCTAGTCTATTAGGTACATTTGCACGTAGATAACTATATTTACAAGCATGTATTGATTACAATTACACACTGACAGCCCACTAACGCTTAACTTGAAACACAATACGATAACAAATATAAAACATAGCGTAGGTGTCCAATACTACCTAATATGTAATAACAATCCGGGAACGGTATTCGTAAAAAAATGCAAATAATCCAATCCGACGAAAACCGTATTAATTCCATCCGTCAAAATTCGCTGGCCAAGACGTTCATATGGGCAAGGTGGTTATCAATTATTAATTATTGTACGAAAATCATATTTGTTAACAAAGACAATTCTACATACAAGCATGTATTGTTTATGATTACACACTGGCAGCTCACAAACGCTTAACTTGAAGCACGATACTTTAACAATATCAAACAGCGTGTCCAAAATCAATTAAGTAATATGAAGTAACAAAGCAGGACCTATATTCATGAAAAAATGCAAATAATCCAATCCGACGAAAACCGTATTAATTCCATCCGTCAAAATTCGCTGGCCAAGACGTCCGTGCGGGCAAGGTGGTTATCATACGAATACAATTGCGGCCCCGCCTGCCGTAAACCGGCGCTGTCACGGAGACTGGGTCAGTCCTGACCCCTGATCTATGTACGCCGCGGCACATGGGCGTGCGTACGCCCTGAATGGGGTCGCATTTGCGTAATACAGACGCAGACCTGAAAGGGCCGGACGAGCCATTTCTCGGGCTGTGTTCTGCTAGTTAGGAGCCTGTAATCCGCCATTCGAATCATTGGACGGACATTAATAATCCAGTAGATTACCCGCCGGACGAGTCGAATCGATCGAACGGCCATCAACTGGCTCGATGAGCATTTACATCGACGCCGCCCACGATCGTCCGTCTTTTCCGCCATTTTCTTCCCCGCTCGCCCGGCTTCGCTTTGGGTCCGCCAGCTGAATCTGTCTTAAGCGGCATTCACGGAATGAAGGGGTCGTTAGGTGTAATGAGCAATCGGGATGAAGATTTTGCTGTGTGTGGGTTTGATATGTGATGTTGAAATGGTTGGTGTATAAATAGAAGCATGTGAAGTAATGAGTAAAAGTATTTGTTATAGTGTAAGTGTAGGTGACGTTTGTGATATGAGTTTTAAATATTTAAAAGTTAATTCTTGAAATATAAAATATTTATAAATTTCGTAGGATGCTGTTAGTTGAATAGTATTCAAGAGTGTATTATGGAAATACTAGGTATATGAATGGAAGCGTGTGAAATTATAAACACAAAATTTTGCAATTATTAGAACATATATAAGCTGTGTAGAATGATGTTGGTAATGCATAATAGTGTAATATTGAAACAGCAGTGTGAAGTAATGAGTAAAAATAATTGTAATCGCAACTTGTTATAGTGTAAGTGTAGGTGACGTTTGTGATATGAAAACATTTATAAATTACGTAAGAAGCTGTTGATAGAATAGTATTCAAGAGTGTAATATTGAAATACTGGGTGTATATATAGAAGCGTGTGAAATTATGAATGAACAATTTTGCAATTTTGAAAACATATATAAATTATGTAGAATGATGTTGGTAATGTATAATAGTGTAATATTGAAACAGCAGGTATATGGATGGAAATGTATAAATTAGGTGCGACGAATTTTGTAGTAATGTGGGGATTTGTTGTTATGAGGCATAGCATATATAAAGGGTGTACAAATATTTCGAACTTAAGTATGACGATGTTGGTAACGTGTAATATTGAACTGGTAATTATATATAATAGATGGAAACGTATGAAGTTGTAAAATACTTTGCAATCATAATTTGTTATTATAGTGCATAGGTGATGTATGTGACATGAAAAGATACATAAATTACGTAGAATAATGTTGGTAATAGTGTAACAGCGTCATACTGAACTGAGAGTTGCATAGATGAAAGCGTTTGCAATTACGACTATAATTATGCAATCACATGCTGATTTGTTGTTATAATGCATAGATAATGTATGTTACACGAAAATATATGTAAATTGCGTATGACGGTGTGGGTCAAAGCATGTGGAAAGGAAGTGCTGTATTAATCGTATTAGAATGTTAAAATCAGTGAGTAATAAAAGTAAATTCGTACAACATTAATTTAAAGTTTATATATTTTATACATATTAAAAAATGCAAACTAATTCGTAAATGGACTAAATGGTAACATATAGTTATCACATTATAATCTTATAAAATGGTGTATGTGTATTTAGATAGAGTGTTACGACAAACCTTAGCAACAAATTGATTAAAAACCGACCATATTCCAGTAATAATAATGAGTTGGTTAGAATTACAAAAAGTCCAAGCTGAATAATAATTAACTTGAAACACAAGACAAGAACAATATGAAAAGTAGAATATCCAGTCAAAACAATAACGAAATAACAAATCACGATATATATCAACATAAAAAGTCGAATAATGTATCTTTACGAATTTTGCATTATCCTCAACATCGAACCTAAAAACAACAATAACCATAAAAGTAGAATAAAACAGACCGGAAAACAAGCTCACCAACAATCATATCGTCAACATCAATAAAAGTAGAATGTCGGAAAACTGCATCAGAAACCACTTAAGTACCTGCATAATAAATTCTATCATCTCATAATGTATCAAAGATCTAAAGTTGGAGGGCCCTTCGTATTAACTTAAAATGTATTATTTGGAAAAGGAAATACAAACCAAACCATACAAAATTCGTACCCTTCCATACATTGAAGGTCGTTGTACACCTTCCCACTACCCTGCTACATGAACATACCTTACCCCAAACGAATTTAAAAAACAACCCAATACCACCCAACATTAAATCCATCCCCCAACCATCCCCCTCCCCTCCATCACATAACGTCTACCCCACAACAACCCTTCCCCATCGCCCAATAAAAAATCCACCATCCACCTATCCTTCACGACCCAACAATCGGCCACAACAGCTTAATCGCACTTAACAGCGCGGCGGATTGAATTTCCGTCTTCCCGGGGTGAGGATGAAAGGGCTAGGGGGGTCGTCAGGGACGAAGACGTAAAGCGCAAAGCCCGGAGGATGGAGGGTACCCTATTAGGATTCCGGATTTCGAGGATCCCCCACGGAACGAGTCCGGCGGAAAAAGTTTCTTTGACCTCCGACCGAAGATGGCCGGATTGCGCTCGTTCCCGCGCCCGCCGAGGGGAATATAATACAATTTGTTTCGGCCGTGGGACGCGGATTGCGGGAGGTTTTGCGATACAAATGAGGCAATTCTATCGCCTGCATACCCCGAGCCAAGTGGCCCCCGCCGACAATTCCCACCCACGCCCAATGCCTGGAGGGAAGAATATGTTGCTGGATATGGCTCTATGCTTCTCTCTCTCTCTCTCTCTCTCTCTCTCTCTCTCTCTCTCTCTCTCTCTAACACTCTCTCTCTCTCTCACACTCTCTCTTTCTCTCTCTTTCTCTTGTTGACTCGCTCTTGCTTTCTCTCTTTCTCTCTCTCTTTCTCTCTCTCTCTCTCTCTCTCTCTCTCTCTAAACCTCTCTCTCTCTCACTCTCACTCTCCTTCTACATATCTCTTTCTACCTCTATCTACTTATCTCCTTCCCCCATTCTCTACTCCCTATCGTCCGAGCGGAATTCAATTATTTTATTGCCCGACTTCGATGCGTTGCTCAACGTCGAGATCGGTTCTGATAAAATGTGCCACTGAAAACGTTCCTGATGTGATTTGCTGTCGGAGGAATTCTGGTAATGGCGTGTCGGTGCTTTTTGGGGGAGAGTAGGGGAAGGGGGGTTAATGCGCCGGTGGCTGCGAGCGGTGGGATTACTGAATTTTGGCGGAGGATTTGTGGATGATTTGATTGAGATGAGAGTGGGGAGGCAATTAATTGGAGTTTAGGACTAGAGGTTGTGAAGGGGGGGGGGGGGGGGTTATGGATTTTTTTCGAAGTGTTTGATTAGGGTATCAGTCAGATAAGTTGATCGGTAATTTAACAGTCTGTTGAGATAAATTTTTATAATTATGTGGTCATTTTTGGTGAAGAATATTTAGTTGATGCAACTGGTCTGACCATTTTTATTGTTAAGTTAATAAGTTGTGGGTGGTGGAGTATATGTGATGAGCGGAATCATATATTTTTTCAAAAGTAATTGGTGGTGTAAGTATAATAATTCCTAAATGTACATTTATGAGTAATAAAATATTTGTACTTTGCACACACATCAGGTTGAATTCCTAACGTAACATACAATTCGTTTAGAAGCAATCAACAAAGTGTTGTCAAGGTTACAAGGTTCCAATTGAAATATGAATAATTCACCTAATTAATATCATTTAAAATTGCACCCCCCCACATTTACATGCAATAATTACTTACCATTCAAAAATTTCTTCATTTCAGAACTTGTGGCAATATACAACCTCCTACAATCTAATTCTAAACTAAACCAATCACATCAGTCTTGATTGGTAAGTTGATAAATTAGGGCTTAAATGACTATATGTGAGAAATAGTGTCACTGAATTTTTTTAAATATTTAGTGATATAAGGCGTAAATTTTCATTTATAGCCCAATACGTGAAGTTTATATAAACTACCACAAAAATTATATAGTCCCGCACAAACTCAGCGACTGATACTATATATATCACTTTAAATCCTAACGTAACATAACTTTCGTTTAAAAGCAGTCAACAAAGCAATACCAAAGCAACGAACTTCAAATCGAAACAATTCACCCAAACTTTCACCCCACATTTACATACAATACAACCTCGTTTCTTCATTTCATAACTCCTGCCAACATACAAACTCCACCGATTTTATCCTAAACTCCCGCCATGAGTCTTTGATAACGCCATTCCAATTCCTACTCGCAAGCTATTTAACTAAAACCGTGCCTTGCCGCGCGACAACGAGAATCGCGCGATCGCAATCAGGATTTGTTTGACCAATCAGAGAAACGTATACACCGTATGCGAGCGGGACATATTTGCGACAGCTGAAGGCATCTGTTGCCAGGAAACATTCTGCTCAGGTAACGGTACGTACCGGCAACGTTCGGATAGTAGAATGTTCGGGCATTAGGGTCTTCGGATAATAGGTGTTCGGGATACGGAAGGCACCACTGCGTTTGCCGTTCGATTCGGGAAACAAATTGTAATCGTTACGGACAGCTTTCGAAGGCAGAGCTTTGCTCGGCCAGCAAAGTCCATTGCGAATCCTTTAACTGACACACTTATCCGGATTTAAGTTCCGACCGAGACTCTCCTCGGGCTTAGTCGAAATTTGAATCAGTTCAGTGGTTCATTTATAATATTGTTATAAACAGTATACATTTTTTTGTATATTAAATTATATTCTTTAAGTTAAGAAGAAGTAAATTAGTTTATATTCGATACTTACGTAATATCGATTTTAGGTACATAAATTTAGTGCTAGATAGTCATATTTATTATATTTATACATATTTACGCTTCAAAAATTATTATTGATGCTAACAGTATATTTCAAAGGTTAGAATTATGAATCTGTGTCTTTATATATAATATAATACTATTTTCTAAGCTATATGAAGTAATAACAAATTATTTATTTAATTTATTATTTATTATATGATTATGTATATATTTATCAGTAGTGACAATAACACGTTAAGTTATAATTCAATATTGTATAGTCGTTACAATATTTGTTCATAGTCATAAGTGTTAATCGTACTATTTAACAATAATTTGTATTGCAAATAATTATTGTTGAATTGTCAAAGTTTGAATCAGTTCAGTCAATCATTTTTCGTAATTAACGCTGAGACTGTCAATAATTTCTTTTCCACGTTTTATGTTACAAAATGGAAAGCTGTTATACAACACAATAACTTTTACTTCTCAGTTAGTTTCCATTGGTTTCATGTCGGCGCTTTCAATGAAATCCTTCATGCTTTGTTAATGATAGTGGATAGAAATTATTGGGACGGATGATGAAAGTTTGTTGGAAAATTGTGAAAGGTTGATGTATTTGAACAGGATTTGTGTGAGATATTATCTTGTATCTGGCTGTGTTTCACTCCGTGAGTAGGACAGTGATTTGTAATGCAAGTGACAGGAGCCAAAGTGAACATGTCGTAGATTTCGTATCTAGGACATGTTCACTTCCTGACGCATAGTCACTTTCTAGTCGTTGGACGAATAAAATGGCGCTTTTGATGAGTTAAATGTTTCTGTACGTGAAACTAAGTATCTTATCCACTAACGTAGTACTCTTTGCATAATTTAATTAAACATCCAACAGAATTCCGTTTGGTAATATTTTACGAAGTATGTATTTTTATATGAATAAAACATTTTTTTTCACCCCATTACTCCAAACGCGGAATTAGTATTATTCTATTACGAAATCTAATCCTGAATGAAATAATTCTATATCATATGCTTCAACAGATATCTCTTTCCCTTTTAATTTTCCTCTATAATTCTAAAAAGTACACGCAGGCAAATTCTCAACTGAGAATATTATTCTGTTCGCGAATTATAGTCGCCCCCCACTTCGCAAAAAAGAAAATAATTTATTGCAATCATTGAAGATTATTGGATTCTATATCGTCAGATACACAATTAATTAGGACATCTGGACAATTATACACAATTCAGTGTACTAAATAAAAATATATTTAAAACAGTATAGCGAATATAATAACCATAATAACTCAACAAAATAGTTTTCATTACCTTATACTATTCAAAATGTTTATAAATATACATTTGATAGTTCACATGTTCTCATATTTTTTAAGCTGTTATTCGAATCACTACAATTGCAGTTACGTATTACTCTCATATAAAATAATTGTATGCTACGTACTCTAAATTATGGCAACTCTTCCTCAGTGAATTTCAAGCTGTAACGCCGAAAGGTCGACGCACCTAAAAACGAGTCCTGAGTCGAGAATATTATCTCGTTCGCGGTCGTGTAATTTTAACTGTGTACAATAGCGTTCCCTCTGTATTATAACACGTAATTACACCTAACTAAATTGTCTGATGCATTATACAGATATCCACTTAAAAAAGGTATATTCTTTCACACTTCTGCTAACTCCTTCAGCATTTTTTTAAATATCATGTGATAACAAGTGTGTAAACAATCATTTTCTACTTCGTATTTCAAACTGTGACAAGGGTTCTTTTGTAGATTTTGTTTGCAATTTGAAAAAAAGAGCAGAGCCAGAAACGAAGGCTTAGCGGAGAAGATCTAAAGCCAAAATTTTAATTACTGGCCTCTGGATAGCATATTATACATGACTTTGTTGTCTAATATATTAATAGAATCACATAATTTTCTTCTATTAACTATTTGTTAGAAGTTGATTTACGATATTGTCCAATAACAACTACTTCATAAAAGAATATTTGTTTCCTTAAGAGTTAAAATAATTACAACTATTCTTTGGTACATTTTCTTCCATTAGTCTAAAAAGTTGATGCAACTAGACTTTTCACTAGCGATGAAAATTTTATTTATATTAATTAATCGTGACTAATTATTACAGAATTTAGTGAAAATTGCATAATCGAATCGTCCAATGATTTTCAGGTAAATATAACGTATTTGCTGTTTCTATTAGATATTCTATATTAGACGTACTTAGTTCATAACCCTACTGAATATGAACCATCTTATAGTATAATTTAAAACAATTCTACAGTAAATTCATGAAACGATGATATCTTCTACTCACAACATTTTTTTTCATAACTCCGAAAGGTCGTTGAAGGTAGAAACGACCTCTCCAGCCAAGAATATTGCCGCGTCGGCGGTTGCATAATTTCAGCCCGCGACTTGGCCAGTCATTCACAATGAAGACTATGGCATCCAAATCAAACATTGTGCACAAATGACTTGTGCAATTCTATCTACACAATGATAAATTTGGAAAACCAAATCGTGCGATAATTTTCAGATAAACAATACATATTTACTTGTCTCGCTTAGAGAATCTTTATTAGGCATTATTGATGACACTGTTTAATATTGGCATTCTTATATAAGTACTATCATTTAAAACAATTTTATACTCATGAAATGATATCTTTTATAGTACTTGCTTAATTTCAGTTCATAACACCGAAAGGTCGTTAAGGGTAGAAACGGAATTCCCAGCCAAGAATATTATCGCGTCGGCGGTTGCATAATTTGAGTCTGTGACTCGGACAGTCATTCACAATGAAGAGTATGGCATGCGAATCGAACATTGTACACGATTAATCAGCATACATTATTTGTCACATATTTGACAACATTAGCGTCCGATGATTTTTCGAATAAATAAAATGTATTTTCCGTCTTTAATAAAGGTTTTCTATTAGACGTAGTTGATGACACAATCTAATAATCACAAAGTCATACTATTATTTTTAACAATTCTACAGTATATTTTTTAAACGATGATATCTTTCGCTTACTAAATTTCAGTTCATAACTCGGAAAGGTCGTCGACGGTAGAAACGAGCCCTCAGCCAAGAATATTATCCCGTCGGCGGGCGTATAATTTGAGCCCGCGACTCGGACAGTCATTCGCAGTGGAAGCGACGTCATCCAAGGCGAACATTGTACACAATTGATTTCTATTTATCAAATATGACATAATCGCTAGATTAAATTGTCCGATGATTTTCAGATAAATAATACGTTCTTAATTTCTACCGTAGAGAATCTTTATTAGACACTGTTAAATATTGACATTCTTATACTACCATTTAAAACAATTCTATATTCACGAAGTGATATCTTTTGCTTACTAAATTTCAGTTCATAGCTCCGAAAGGTCGTCGGCGGTAGAAACGAGCCCTCAGCCAAGAATATAATCCCGTCGGCGGGCGTATAATTTGAGCCCGCGACTCGGACAGTCATTCGCAGTGGAAGCGACGGCATCCAAGGCGAACATTGTACACAATTGATTTCTGTTCATCAAACATCCCATAATTGCAAGATCAAATTGTCCGATGATTTTCAGATAAATAATACGTTTTTAATTTCTCTCGTAGAGAATTTTTTTTAGACGTAGTTGATAACACTATATAATAATCACATTGTCAAATTACTATTTTAAAAAAATCTACAATATATTCTTCAAACAATGATATCTTTCGCTTACTAAATTTCAGTTCATAACTCCGAAAGGTCGTCGACGGTAGAAACGAGCCCTCAGCCAAGAATATTATCCCGTCGGCGGGCGTATAATTCGAGCCGGCGACTCGGATAGTAATCTACAATGAAGGCGATCCCATCCAAGTCGAACATCGTAAACAACTTATTTACCTACATCAGATATCACATAATTGCAAGTTTAAATTTCCCGATGATTTTCCAATAAATAATACGTTTTTAAATTCTCTCTTAGAGAATTTTTATTTGACATTGTTGATGACCCTGTTTGATATTAACATTCTTATGCTACCATTTAACACAATTCTATACTCACGACATGATATCTTTCGCTTACTAAATTTCAGTTCATAACTCGGAAAGGTCGTCGACGGTAGAAACGAGCCCTCGGCCAAGAATATTATCCCGTCGGCGGGCGTATAATTTGAGCCCGCGACTCGGACAGTCATTCGCAGTGGAAGCGACGGCATCCAAGGCGAACATTGTACGCCATTGGTCTCTCAGTACAGCTAGCTGGCCCCGAGAAAGTTACGAGAGCCGCGTCGCGGAGGCGAGAGACTCGCTAAAATATTCCCACGCCAGCGTCTACCCCTCCCAACCCCCTCCCAACCCCCTTTCAGCCCCTTTCCATCCCGTGCCCTGAACCGGCCGTCCCATTGTTTATTACATCCCGGATGCGTTGTTTGTTGAAAAAGTTCGTCGCCATGCATCAGACCCCTTGGCTGCCGCGGCCATTGTGCAGATGCACTTATTTCGCCCTGCTATGATGCATTCGCACGGCTCGGATTTCAACCCCTTTTTTACCCCCTTTTACTTCGTCGCTTCCACCTTTCACCCCCGCGCGCGATCTTCCGCTAAGGTTCTCGCTCGCTGACCAGTGAAAAGCTGGGATGTCTAATTAGTGAATGATTTCTTGTTTTGATTTTGAAATTTTTTTGGGGTTTTAGGTGTGTGCTTTTAATCGGGCGGCGAGAGTCGATTTTCCTAAGGGTTGTGAGGGTAAATGTTTAGTTAACCCATTAGCTGTCATGATCTCCATTTGGGAATTTTTATAATTATACTGTTACACAACCTTTTGTGTATATAAATAACTTATCCAGACAAAATGTTCAAGAAAAAAAATTGGCAGTTAATGAGTTAATGGAATAATTCAATATTGTTTGGTCCGATTTTAGTGCGTTTTCATACCTTTAAATTGGTCTCAAAATTGATGTGAATTTTCATTAGGGTTGTGAGAATTGAGAAAATGCAAGATTTATAATAAATTGATTGAACAATCATTTTATTGGTCTGTTATAAATTTGGCTTGAAAAATGTATACGATACTATACAGTTTTTAGTTTTAATCTCTTTAGAAAGAGTATGCAGAGGTTGAATTAATTGTAGAATCAATTCTCATTCCTCAGTATCGATTTTAAATCCACTTTATTCTTTTGTTACTTTCTTTAATCTCCTCTAAGGACGATTTCCTTTTAAAGTCGTGAGGGTAAAAGTTTTCTCAGACGTGTTTTCTAGTATTCGATATTAATTTCAACCATCTTTTACCACTTTTCTATCGTCAACTATCTCTTATACGATTTTCCACGAAAAAGGTCTGTAAGGGTGAGTTTTAGATTCATGAGGTCGATAGTTCAAAACTGAATTGTTTAAAGAATCAACTTTCACTCTTCATCGATTTCAACCACCTTTTTACCCTCTTTCCACTATCGTTTCTACCTCCACCAACTTGACAGACATTTTCATTAAAAAAGTATACGCGGATGAATTTTAGATTTCACGAGGTCGATAGTTCAAAGCTGAATTATTAAAAGAATTGACTTTCACCTTTCATCGACTGTAACCACCTTTTATCCCCTGCCTTTTCTACCTCCAATGACTTGACAGAAATTTTCATTAAAAAAGTATGAGAGAATGAATTTTAAATTCCACAAAAACAATATTTGAAAACTGAATTATCTAAAAAATCAACTTTCACCCTTTATCGACTTCAACGACTCCTTTACCTTGTTTGATCTATCGTTCCCACCTTCAACCCCTTGACAGAAATTTCCATTAAAAAAATACGCGAGGATGAATTTTAGGTTTCACAAGATCGATAGTTCAAAAGCTGAATTACCAAAAACATCAACTTTCATTCTTCATTGACTCCAACGATCTCTTTACCTTCGTTCATTTATCGTTCCTACCTGCAACCCCATAACAGAAATTTCCATTAAAAAAATATGCGAGGATGAATTTTAGGTTTCGCAAGATCGATAGTTCAAAACTGAATTATTAAAAGATCAACTTTCACCCTTCATTGACTTCAACCACCATTTTACCTACCACTATTCAGCTTTCCTACCTGCAACGCCTTCTTGACACGATTCTCGGTTAAGGGACGCACTGAGGACAAAAGTTCCCTCAGGTGTTGAATTAATAGAAGAATCAACTGTGTGTACAGTGACGTCACGGGCTCGAAGGCAATAATTTAGAGCCGCCGTCGAGTGTTCGAGGCAAATTTCAATTTCAGAACGGCAAACGCTCGGAGAGGATGGCTCGAGAAAAATGTTTGGATTTCGGAGAAGGAAAGTGAAGGAAAGCGTTCGGGAAAAATAAAGAAGACGGAGGAATGTACGAATCCGGTAAGGAAGCTCGAAAGGTAAAAAGGTAAAAATGTAAAAGCTGAAAGCGGAAGACACTGATAAGAGATGAAATTGAGAACGGAAAGACAAGAATTTTATCTGGTATAAGGGACAAATGGAACGAGAGGGGGAAGTAAAACAAAGCCGAAGGTAAGAAATGGAACAGAAGACGTGTAGAACGAAGATAAAAAGAAGTTGAAAATATAAAGACAATAGTTTTATCTGCCGCGCAGGGTGGGAGAGGGAAGGAGAGTAAAACAAGTGGAAGGTAAGATAAGGGAAGGATGCGTAAGGTACTGATAAAAGCTGAAATTGAAAACTGAGGAACGAGACTTTTATTTGCCGTGAAAAATGGTGTGGGTGAAATAAAGGTGAAACAAAGTTGGAAGTAGGAACGAAAAGGAACGAAAGGTACACAATATTCATGAAGCGGATAAGACAAAGAAAAAATATACTTTTATTTGATGCTTCTTTATCTTAAAATGATTGAATTAAATAAATAATGGATATTGACAATATTATTTGATGTCAACGGCTTCGTTAGAGATGCTGACAGTAAAAGTATGAAAATGGTGAGTTTAACGATAAAAATTTGGAAATCATCTGGATGTTTTTATTAACATGGCTTTATCCTAAAGTGATTAAATAAAATAAATAATGGACGTTGAGAATGTCATTTGACATTAAAAAAGGTGAGTTTCACGATAAAAATCTGGAAATGATCGGAATATTTTTATTTGACATTGCTTTATGTTAAAATGATTAAATAACATAAATAATGGACGTTGAGAATATTATTTGATGCCAACGTCTTCGTTAGAGATGGCAATAAAAGTATGAAAAACGTGAGTTTAAGGATAAAAATCTGGAAATGGTCTGGATATTTTTATTTGACGTTGCTTTATCCTAAAATAATGAAATAACATAAATAATGGACGTTGAGAATACTATTTGATACCAACGACTTCGTTAGAGATGCTGGCAATAAAAGTATAAAAAAGGTGCGTCTATCAATAAAATCTGGAAACGATCTGGATATTTTTACTTGATGCTACATTATCCTAAAGTCATTAAATAAAATAAATAATGGACATTGAGAATATGATTTAAACCAAACGTCTTCGTTGGAGTTGCTGGCAATAAAAGTATGAAAAAGGTGAGTTTAACGATAAAAATCTGGAAATGACGGTAGGATATAGAAAGACAAAAAAAAGGATGAGCAGCTGCGGAAGTAGACTACTTCCTCTGCTTTATTACTAGTAAATAGGCCAACCTCGATAATCTTATCCGGAGAAATTGATTGCTCTCGTTGTGTGCACCGGTGGCCATAAAATTTTAAAGTCGATCTGTTCTCCGCTATTAGTTCAATTTTATTATCGTGGAATAAATCATGGAAAGCGCGGGAGGTGAAGTGGATCGGAAGGAAAGTTAAAGAACGACGAAGTCGAAGGAAATGGAAAGAACATAAGTATGGATAAAATAGAATACAGTGAATCCAGAGACGAAAAATGAAACGATTTAAGTAAACTCGCTATATTATATATTATATCGTTATATATAATAACAATATAATAACAAAACAATAAAGGTTCGTAAAGTAAATGAATAAGTAGTCGACCTTCATACAATCTCATGAGAAAAATTACAAAAACTAATAAAAACACAAAAATAAATGTTTGGATAAGCTCTCAAATTTGACTCACTCCTTATAAACAGCAAAGTTTGCCATATGAATTTAGTTTGAGAACGGTCTTATATTCAATGTATCCAATTAGATATCATAAAAATTAAATATTTCGCAAAAATAAATCACAAATCACTGCACATTCAAAATAAACCGTCCACGTGACAAAGTCAAAAGAACATAAAAAAAATATCCAAAAATCACATCAGAGAATTCTTTTCCTTTCCTTTAAAAATTCGTAAGACCGTCCTAATGAAAAGTGCAAAAAAACTAATTCGCGCCTAAAATCCGACGGTCCGTCGTCCAAAATCTATCCGTCCGCGGCCATTAGCCGTAGTTGACGTATTATTATGGGATTGCCGTCACGTGGCCGACGGCGGCCGATCGAAAACGCATCAAGCGCAGGACGTCTCCCTTGTCCTGGAGTTAAGTCACTCTGACGACTTGGTAACAGCCTCTCTGATCGGCTCTAATCCTAAAGAGTTTCCAATATCTGATAGCCCGCGGACCGCCCCTGATCGGCAGGAGCTTAGCCCGTCCCTTTTTCTACATCCACTCCCGGAAAGGAGGGGAGGGGAGGGGAGGGGAGGGAGTGGGGAGGAAGGAACCCGAACGAGAGAAACGCCTGCCTTCGATTCGCGGGGAAAAAAATTTTTCGCAAGAACGAACGATCTCGAAACCCGATTTCTAGCTGCTGCTCGAATTTACGTGCTTTGCGTGTGTGTTGGAGTGTACAGTTCTTCTAGGAGGTGAAAAGTGGAAGTTTGGGGGTGATGAATTAGGTTATGTCAGTTTTGGTTTATATTGGTTGATTGGTGTTTTGTATGTGAATTTGCGAAGTGAAAAGTAGAAGTACGTTTGAAATGATTTAGGTTGTGTTACTTGTGGAATTTATTTATTTTTTTATTTTTGTTATGAATATGCGGTCTTTATGTGTGTACTATCTGTTTAATCGTAAAATTAATTACGAGATCGTAAGGATCTTAAAGAATAAAACATGCGCATAATGAAAACACTAAGATCATTAGGTTTTAGTGGAATAGATAGAAAATACATCAGTTTAAAGTAAAGTTTTGAATTTCTGGGTCGGTTTCACCTCACTCCACCTTATTTCCATTTGCGGGTAAATTTTCTGCTTGAGATGTTATTGTCTATTGTGAACAGTTAGGGGTTCTAGATTTTGTATTTGTTTTAATTTTTTATGAGCCGCTGCGGGCGTTTGTATATTAATTTTGAATCGGATCGTTTGTACAGTTTACGTCTGTTGGGTTTAGTCATTTTTGTTCTGCAATTTTGTCCTTTGACATTCTGTCACTAATACTTCCCAAACTTCTAATTTATATGTAATTATTTTGATCTGTAATGATATCTTTTATTACTGTTTATTGAAATGTATCAAGAGTGTAATAGTTTGCTTTAATTTTTGTTGGCAAAGTTGCAAGTGTGTGATATATAGATTTTAAGTCGGATTGTTTTTAAGGCTTATGTCTGTTGTGTTGAAGCAATTTTGTTGTACAATTTTGCCCTTTGACGTTCTGTCGTTAATACTTCTCTAACTTCTAATTTCTTTCTAATTATTTTAATCTGTAACGATGTGTTGTATTGTCATGCATTGAAACGTTTCAAGAGTATAATGGATACGAAATTGAATAGAGCTGTTAATATTTACGGTATTTTAACGTATTATAATATTATTTTATTACGAAGGTGTAATCCTAATCGCCATAAACTTTGACGTCGGCTCCGGACAGAAACGCAGCAGCAGCACATTGGGAAAGTTCGATTCAGCGAAAGAACGTGTAATGGAAAGTGAACCGACACTGTGAAAACTGCTACTCGTCCCGAACATCGAACTTCCGGCTTCTGTCAACTTGCGAATTTCGGTTTGGCGATTTACATCTCGTTCTCGCAATAACTCTAATGGTATTTTTGATAATGTTTATTGCTAGTGATAATATTTGCTGCATTTCAGACACAGTATCTTGTTGCAATGCATGTGTTGGTTAATTTTCAGATGTAAACAGCTTTTGTTTCAGATTTGTTTTTGACAGTCGGATGATTGATTTGACTTCCAAAGTTTATTTTGTTGCTTTAAATCGTTTAGAATGTGATAATATTAGTGGCGACGAGAGTAGCAAATGTTTTCGTTTGAAAAATTGCGCTAAGTAGAGATCTGTAAATGTGTGCATTATTCACTACTAAATTTTCATAGGTATGAAATTAGTCAGTAGGAGGAAAGTTGAGAACATGTCTGCAAATGTTTAATCTTCCCATTGGTTTTCGGATGTTATTATTACGTAAACCACTTTATATGACGAATATTTAACCTTTCATTGCAGTCAACATAAAGCACAGATTGCAAATTCCTATGGTCAATCATAAATCAATTCTTATCTCTACGTATTAATAATATTGGGGGTGTTAACGGCGAAATTTTTGGTCATGTATTACTTAACCACGTAAATTATATATACTTTTATTTCTAAGTATTAATGTTGAAGGTACATTTCTTGACGCCTCATTTGAACAAACTATATATTATACTATACATTTTATTCAATTTAGACATATACGAACACACTGTTCGATTTTGCTTAATCAAAGGATCTTACATCTGCAAACCGAAAGAAAATGTCAACACGTAATTTATTATGCAAAGTATTTATGCAAAACTTCTTTCCTCACGTCAAACTAAACATTACATATCACTATAGTCAATCATAGATCTACTCCCATCTCAAAGTACAATTTTGTCGGTATATTATTTTGCCGCCTCGTTTAAATAGTTATATACGATTCTTTTCATTCAACTTACACATATACGAACACACTTACACATACAACTCAAAAACAGTCCAACCCGTAATTTTTTCAAAATTTGCAAATCACTGCAACCAATCCATAAATCTATTCTCATCTCAAGTCCAAACTTTCAAATCAATATTTTTTTCACGCCTCACTTTAACACGCGCTACACACTTTATTAATTTTCCATCCCATCGGACAAACATCGATTTCCCTTCATCGAATTCCTAAAACTCGAAACCGCCCAACAAACCCAAACACAGCATCCACCGTCGAAAACCGTTCGATCGATACCACCCTCGGCCTGCATCGAAAACTTCGTATCGAACTTCCTCCTCAGATAAGTAAATTCTCGCGTAGGAATATGACTCCCACCCCCTCCCCTCCCTCCCCCCTCTTCCCCCACTCCGTGATGCGGCCAGTATCGGATTTCATGGAACGCGGGAAATTACCGGATGTCCGGCGGCAAAGGGATTGCGGAAGCGATCGGAACGAATTATTGATCCGAAACCGGCGGCTTCCGGCCGACGCATTGATCCTCATCGATCCAGATTAGTCTCTTTGTACGTCGTCAGACTGATTCCCTCTCTGAATCGAAGTGCAGCTTTGTGCCTACGTCCTATCCGTTTTCCGCTTCTTCGCCGTCCATGCCCCCCTCCTCTCGCCCTTCACTCGCCCTTCACTCTCATTTCTCATCTCTTGTCTGTAAATCGGCAAATATTGAGGATCGAGCGCTAGATCGTGCCGAATTCTCTAATTTCGAGAATATTAAAGCGGCGTCTGCCGCTTTTGGAATAGATTTATTGACGGTTTGGAATCTGATTGTGTGGGAAGGTTGGGAGGTTGGTGAATTTTTAGGTTGGAGGTGGGAGACGTTATTGAGGTGGAGAGTAATTTGTTATTGAGAAGGTATTGATGAGGTAGAGACTTGAAATTATTGGTGACGGTTGGAAGATAGGATACGTTTCAACTTTGACCTTCTGAAGGTTTAATTTGAGTAAATGAGAATTAATGAATTCGTCACATTGTGTAGGATTAATAAATATTGTGTAAATGCTGGTTATTGCAACAAATGTTTATAATGTTTAGAAAATTCTCTTTATTGATTACCACTTCCTCGGATTGCTTTGTTGATGGTATGAAGTCTGAGTTTGAGTTGACCTTGAGGCCTTTGTGAGTTTTGAATTTGGAGGTGGAAGAGATTATTAAGGAATTTAATAGTACATTGTTGATAAGCATTACTTATCCACTAGTCATACAAAATAAACTTGAAAATATTGGTGACTCTTCAATGGCAGAATCCGTTTCAGCTTTGTGACCTTATGAAGAATTTGTTTAAAAAACTGAAAGAGTTAATGAGCACATTTATGGAGGATTAATAAACACTATGTAGCTGCTGGTCACTATAACTAATATTGTCGAAAAGTATCGTTGTTTTCATGAATGATTTAAGAACTGCTCTACCATAAATATCCCACAACTTTTATTCAATAAATTTCATGCAGTCGTTAATACAGCAAGTAAAAGAACTAGATAACATTTATTTTCCACACTTTATAAATAAGCATACTTCTCAACTGTAATACTCCACCCAAAGGTTCAACGTTCTCTTAAACACTAAAACAAACACACATCTCTACATTATTACCAACAAACTAATAAACCCACTGAACATACTGTTACTTAAATACAAAATTAACAAAAATATGTCTGCACGGCTTTTCACGCAACAGGACGCTGTACATGATACCTGAACGTAACAAATGACCTTCAAACGACATTACACGCTTCGCCTACACTTTTGAGCCAACACACTCATCAATGCTTCTTCGAAGTTTGACATCGGATATCTTCCTAATCGGATGTACGCGAAAACGTCCGGCTCCGGAACTGACTTACAGCCTCGCGTGAGTTTACCAACACAATCAATGTGTCTCTGGCTTGCTGCTCAATCTAGACAAACGATACTCTCGAATGGTGCACGCTGAATTATGGAGGCGGTGCCTGGGTCTTAACGAGCACCGACCTGTACCGATTGTCAGAAGTGTCCGTACGTCGGATCTATTGAACGATCGCATACATCGACCTTACTCAACTTCATCAGGGATGACTTCAGATCAAGTAAATTATATAAGGTGGAGTGGGCTAAAACTGACCCAGAAATTGTAAAGTTTACTTTAAACTGATGAATTTTCTATCTATTCCAATAAAACCTAATAATCTTAGTGTTTTCATTAGGCGCATGGTTTATTCTATAAGTTGCATTAATTTGGTTAAAAAATATCTTCTGGAACTTATGATTTTCTTAATAAATTGAAAACAGTACTGCTAGGGCGGACTTGCCCCGGAATCGGAGCAAAACTGCCCAACCTGTTTAAAAATTATTAAATCTCATATCCTTATGTTATGGGGCAAAAGCGGAATTATTATTAGTAATACGAATTTTGTCGAACGAGTTAAACGAAGAAATACTATCTAGAAATAGAAATACTATCCAAACCATTGAATACTAACCAAAGGAAGATTTCTACCTTACAGTTGGTACAATGCAACGTATATTCAAATAAATAGAGGCCTATTGCGGATTTGCCTCGTGTACGGATTTATCCCACAGCACCTTACCACACACTCGCAGCAGGCCAATAAAAAATAAAACAATTACAAAATCTAAAACTCCTAAACATTCACAACGAACAATAACGTCTCAACCAGAAAATTCATCCAATGCAGATACTAAACATCATCCTGAACAGTCGCAAACCTAGACGATCCAGGTCGATTCGTAACAAGATAAGCCTGTCGGCCAAATTTGTAGGGTACTTGTCAGAGGGTGGACTAAAGGGGTGGTCAAAGTCGTCGAAATGAAGGACTTTTCGGTGGTCCGAGCGTTGATCGAAAGTCCGTCGTTTATCCGGCGTGTCCGTCGATTCGAATCGGGTCGACGTACGCATTGACTGAAGGTAGAGGGAGGGTAGGGGAGGGGAAGGTAGGGCGGGTGTAAGGGGAGGACCCTAGCCCAATTTCGTTCGGTCCCTCCCGCGGGATCGAATATCCTCTCGGAATGCCTCGAAGGTACGAGTCCTTACCTAAACCTCTGACAGATGTCGGCGAGACGAAATAAACGACGTCGGATGCTAAGGCATGCGGTCAGTGTGTCGCCGGTACGTTGACATTCGATTCCGAGAGAGGTGAGGTTGCCAGACTGTTTTTGCACGGCGAGTTCGAGCTTTGCGACGGAGGCGTGGGAAAGTGGATATTTTCTCTTTAACGAGCTTTACCGGAGTTGCTGAGGTGGAATTGGCGGTAGAAGTGGAACCAAGGTCAAACAGGACGTGGGTGTGGACTGTTTTTAGTTTTGTGGTTGGTACTCGGGTTTCGTATGTAGTGCAGGTTTTATGATAGATAAGTGGATATTTTCTCTTAAATGTGCTTTACTGGAGTTGCTGAGGTGGAATTGGCGGTAGAAGTGGAACCAAGGTCAAACAGGACGTGGGTGTGGACTGTTTTTAGTTTTGTGGTTGGTACTCGGGTTTCGTATGTAGTGCAGGTTTTATGATAGGTATGTGGATATTTTCTCTTTAATGTGCTTTACTGGAGTTGCTGAGGTGGAATTGGCGGTAGAAGTGGAACCAAGGTCAAACAGGACGTGGGTGTGGACTGTTTTTAGTTTTGTGGTTGGTACTCGGGTTTCGTATGTAGTGCAGGTTTTATGATGGATAAGTGGATATTTTCTCTTTAATGTGCTTCACTGGAGTTGCTGAGGTGGAATTGGCGGTAGAACTGGAACCAAGGTCAAACAGGACGTGGGTGTGGACTGTTTTTAGTTTTGTGGTTGGTACTCGGGTTTCGTATGTAGTGCAGGTTTTATGATAGATGAGTGGATATTTTCTCTTTAATGTGCTTTACTGGAGTTGCTGAGGTGGAATTGGCGGTAGAAGTGGAACCAAGGTCAAACAGGACGTGGGTGTGGACTGTTTTTAGTTTTGTGGTTGGTACTCGGGTTTCGTATGTAGTGCAGGTTTTATGATAGGTAAGTGGATATTTTCTCTTCAATGTGCTTTATTGGAATTGTGAGGTAGAATCGGTGGTGTAAGTGTGAACCAAGGTCAAATAGGACATGGGTGCAGACTGTTTTTAGTTTGGCGGTTGGTATTCTGGTTCGGGTTTCGTATGTAGTGCAGGTTTTATGATAGATAAGTGGATATTTTCTCTTTAATGTGCTTTACTGGAGTTGCTGAGGTGGAATTGGCGGTAGAAGTGGAACCAAGGTCAAATAGGACGTGGGTGCAGAATGTTTTTGATTCTGTGGTTTCTATTGTATGCCGGGCATCATTTGTAGAGCAGGTCGTATGATAGAGATTTTTTTTGTAAGTTTAGAGACTTAGATTTACATACAAATTTACATTTAGACTTTTAGCTTTCTATACAGTCTGATAAGTGCGTATGTAAGAATGTAATGTTTTTGTCTGCATCAGTTTTTTTAACACAGAATTGGTAGGATTGTTAGATATGTCAGGATTCAAGAATATGACATTGTTTTATAATTTCAGGTATACCTGGAGTTTTCAAGGCATAAGGCATATTTTTACCATATGCATTCTATTTTCCTCACGTTCGACTTTTTTCTGAAAGCCAATTTTTAAAGATTACTAGCAGCTGAGACATTGTGTATTATTTAATGGGTTGAAGACATTATTTTTAAAACTTTTGTCCTCAAACACTATTTAAATTTTCATATCAGAAAATATAGATGACAGATAGCACACAATACATAAATCCTGTACAAGAATTCCTCGAGCAAATCTCGAAAACTACTCTCACGCAATCCTCACACAGGATTCCCAGTCTGGCCGCACACTTACCATACGCATTCTACTTCTCAAGTCCGACTCTTTCCTCAAGGTCCATTAATTGCAGAATCTTTAGTAAGGTCATTATTTTAATATTTATTGCATTCAAGAAACGATTTTTAAGTTTATTATCCTCAACTACTATTTCAATTTTCATATCAGAAAATATGGATGACAGATAGCACACAATACATAAATCCTATACAAGAATTCCTCGAGCAAATCTCGAAAACTACTCTCACGCAATCCTCACACAGGATTCCCAGTCTGGCCGCACACTTACCATACGCATTCTACTTGTCAAGTCGGACGATACGATCCGAGGCCGGACATTGTGCGCAGCGTCCGTTTTAACCGAGATTATATTTGAATTTTAATGCCGCGCCGCGGCTAAGGCCGGCTCGTCCTTCTTTCAGGACCTCGTCCTTCTTCCCGGGATCCCGGCACGTCGGCGAGGAATAAGAAGAGGGGCCTCGGCGAGCGATCGGGGTGGAGTTCGATGCATTTATTCATGTTTGTATTTATGGAGCGACGCTCTGCCAGCCAGAAAGGAAAGCTCTCCGCTCTCCTGACGCGCGAGACTCGCCGCTTTATGATGCGAATTTTTTGGCGCCAAAGCATTCCCGGAAATTGCATCGTCCTTCTTCCCGGTCGAAGCTCGCCCCAGTTCGAAGCGCGGTGTAACGAGTGTCTATTAACGGAATGGGGAGATAAGGGGCGGCTCGAGGGATGAGTTTTCAAGAAGGTGTATTTTGCCGAAGTGGAGTTTTGTCGGATGAAGGATAGAAAGTTATATTTATTGAAGGTGCGATTGTGTTGATTAGCTAGGTAATAGTGAATTTTTGAGGTTTTTTGAATTTTTGGAGCGAATAGGGCTGGTTTCTATGAGTGACAATGTTGATTCTGTTGGTTTCGGTTTTTATATTTATGTTAAGGGGATGTATAATAGAATGGGAGGATAAGAAGGGAGGGAATATTAGTTTTGATATAAGGATGTGGTGAATCTTCATTGAATGGACTGTACAGAGTTCTGATAATGTAAGGATTGTTCACCACCGATTTATAATCGCAACAAACATAAAATTCAATTTAAATATTTACTTATGACCAAAACAGATGCCGATATCTTGCCGCATAGATGATAATTGAATTAAAATTAATTAATCCACAAATTCGTTATCTACTACAAAATACAACTAGCTCCTTACTCTAAATTCTTAAATATCATATAAATAAAGCGTTTACACCACGTTAATCATAAATTATATGATATCTCACAATCAGTTTTGTTAAAATATGGACTTAGGCGACTTACAAAATAAACGGTTCAAATATTCACATATCAAACTCACTAATTTATCAAAAACAGAGTAAATCAAGACCATAAACAATAAATACCGCAATTTTACGAATATTTCTCGTTTTGTTTACGTTATCAGCTCGCTTCGATAACTGTGCGAGTAGATTGATACGGTTTATCGTGCCGAATATAGAGAGCGTCGATGGGGATGTATTATTTAAAAGATGAGCGCGTTTATGCGAAGTGGATCGTAAACTGGTCCGAGTATCGACGAACGACCGTAAACCAGTAACAGCGCGAATGAAGAAGCTACGCCACTGCATTATGACATTGACGAGGTTATAATAGTCAGTCGGTCGAAAAAATTTGTTCACGTCGTCTGAGACTCGATATTTCGATCGTTAAGAGGTCTTAGATAAGCATGATGGATTCAAAATTGTTGATGTAATTTGGTCAATGTTGAATATGAATATGAATTTGTTAAATAATTGTGGCAACAATTAGGAGAGATAATAATTAATTAGACTGTAAAATTTTCAAGGCTCTTTTTAAGTAGATGATTGCTGAATGATACTTTGTTAAACTTAGTTGGTTAGTTAACGATTGGTTGTTTGTTGCTCTAGGTTAGGCTAAAGTGATGTCGACTTTGTAGTATGACAGAAATTTTTTTTTTTATACAAAAATTTTCGTTTATTCAACAATGTATTTTCTATTTTTGTTCCTTAATTTAAACGTGACAAATATCAAATGCCAAAAGAAATATATTTTTGCGCTGACAGGAATTTAAATAAAAATGATGACGCCATCTATGTTTGAAAATCGAAATTACTTTCTAAGAGCTTTTTTAAATCAGTCATTGTACCGCATCTTTTTTCAGTTAATATCTGTAATGTTTTGTCTGTTGTTTTTTATATCGTGTAACAAATCAAGTCTTATTTAGGAATGAATAATTAAAAACTTACCATAACATTTCAGTAAACTCAAAATACCTCTATAGTATTTTTACTATTCCATAGTCACTATCCTTGAAAAATCTGAAACAGAAACAAAATTTGAACGTCTCAATATGATTATCTATCAGTCAAAAACAAAAATAGCAAACTCCAAAATAAACTGTAAACTCTGAGTCTAATAAAAGTTACTCGACGAAACTGACATTATCTATTTTCAATACACGTTCGAAACCGGCAAAAAACACTTTCCCACCCCAGCCGACCGAAACAATAATCGTCCGGCAATTTACCGCGCTCGATTATGCGAACAATTCTCGACGGTCGATATTTGCGAAACTTCGATTGGCAAACGAAAGGCCCGGTCTCGATTTTAAATAAATATCCCGATGTGTGCCTGGCGCGATGGCCGTTTATGCGATCCGAGGCGCGATGCGTTATTGCCATAATAATTTCGCGCGCGCATTGTTCGCGGTTTGCGACCCACCTAAACACTCATTAACTCAATTTTCATCGGCGCCCGACCCTCTATCAATAAAGCCCGGCCGTTAAAAGCGTCGACAGCCCCGGCGCCTGTAATTAACCGGCCAATTAAATATGTATTTCGCCGGGCGAAGACTCGAAATTCTTTGATGAAACGATCCTGACGCCTATGCGGCTTAAACTGTGGCGGGAATGCAAATGTATCGGATGTAAATAGTGGTTATATTTGTTTATGTAATATCGGTGGATGCGTTGGTCGATTTGATATTGTCGGTGAATGAGATCGATTATTTTTCTAAGCGTTTATGTAGGATATATGGATCGTTTATCTTGAAAGTGGTGTAGTCCGTATTTAAAAAAAATAAGATGTCTTATAATTTATGATTAATGTGATGTAAACGGTTTATTGATATGATATTTAAATTTTTAATAAATGGATTTACCACTTTCAAAATAAACGATTCATATATATATATCCTGCATATAGGTATATACATGTATACATTGCATTTTATATTATTTTATTATTATATTATTATATAATATAATATATAATATATATACATAATTGAACATGGATCTGTATTTGATGATAAGGTTAGTGTGGAAGGATTATATTATTATAAGTGCAAAAGTGAATATTAGTTCGAATTTTTTTTAAGAAAGAATTTATATTATATTGTGCATGATTCTGTGTTTCTGATTATAGTCGCAAAATTGTGCTCTAATTTTTTACCAAATTCTTACGTACTAGGATTGAAAAATCCCAATTTATAATGCGAAGCAAGTTCACAATGTTTCATTCAATTAAGTATTACGAGTTTTCGGGGAAATTCAGTACAATTTAACGCATAATACAAAAGAATATGTAAAATAATGAACTTCATATAACGAGGATCAGAATTTTTAATTGGAGGCTGATTAAATTCTCGATATTTGTTAAGAGAAAAAGTTGTTTACTTCAAAGAGGTAATTATGGTAGAAAAGTATTTGCTGTAATATTTTTGGGTTTCTTAATATCTTGTTAAATAGGACGACACAGTTTTGCTTTTAGGTGATAATTGGTGCACTTTATATTAGCTTACTAACACAATAGTGCTTTTCATACATTTTAGAACAAGGAAAATTAAGCGTTTATGACGATAGATACAAATACAAAAAAATACAAAAAAAGTATAGTATAATCAACTGCTAATTTAGTTAAATCTTAGATTACTATTTGTAATTTTTTATATAATCTAAACATGAAAAAGTAGAAATCGAAATGGTTCCACTTTCCTACATTCTAAAAAAAAATACGTAAATACAGGTAAAAATTCCCGAACAAACTTTATTAGTATCCGTAATCTTATGTTCAACCCTATCAAGAAAAATGTAGAAGACAAAATAAAATACACACACTACAAAAATACTTCTATTCAAACTCCCACAATTAATATTTCCCAACAACCCAAGAAAAAAAGTACAGCGCTCCCCATTTCATCGGAATCCCTCCGCGGCATAGTAAACTCCCGAAAATCTGATCCGGTCGCAGGACAAAAAAAAAACGACACGGTTAACAACCCCCCCATGCGGGATAACCGAAGGAAGAAACGTGACGTAGGTCCGAAATGAAGGCAGGAGAAGCATGCACTTGCATCGACCCCGAGCTAAAGCGATAAATCGACAACGTGCCCTCGAATCGAGGATCTACATATTTCGTCTTCTCGGAATATGCGCTCCGTACAGATGATATCTGCGCGATTTATCATAACGGATAAGACCATTTCCATAAAGGAAAGGAAAATCTCCGGAGACGTCGAACTCCTATAAAACTTTTACGAAAGAATCTTCTCTCTCGCTTTCTCTTTCTTCTTTCTCTTTCTTCTTTCTCTTCTTTTCTGTCCCGACCTCAGTTGGTTGCTTACGCTCGCATAAAATCTCAATCTCGATTATACAATACGTCAGTCCTGCCCGCAGGATTCGACGTTCGTCCTGCGCTGGATTTATGTCGCGGACTCCGGTCCGGTCCGGTTAGCGTTGGATCTCCTGCGCGGGAATTCCCACCAGAAGGGACCCACGTCATACGCTTTATCATCGGGACGAGGCCCGATATATATATCCGGAAGTTCGAATCCCCCTGCAGGAAACATGTCCTGGGACCCGACGTCGTGTACTGCGCTCGTCTGCGACGGGAGTCTCGCGGCAAGGTTTATGCAAACCTGACCTGCTTCGCTCTTGTTCTGATCAGTGCTTGTTGATGGAATGTAAAGTACGTGGATCGAGGTAAAAAAAATGCTGTTTTATGAAATGATTTTATTCGGAGCTGAATGTCGATTTTTTTAAGGGAGGCTTTTATGTATTCGTAAACATTATATTAGAATTTATTAAAACTTGTCAAACTTGACCTGCTTCGCTCTTGTTCTGATCAGTGTTTGTGGATGGAATGTAAAGTACGTGGATCGAGGTAAAAAAAATGCTGTTTTATGAAATGATTTTATTGTGAGCTGAATGACGATTTTTGTAAGGGAGCCTTTTATGTGTTCGTAAACATTATATTAGAATTTATTAAAACTTGTCAAACTTGACCTGCTTCGCTCTTGTTCTGATCAGTGTTTGTGGATGGAATGTAAAGTACGTGGATCGAGGTAAAAAAAAATGCTGTTTTATGAAATGATTTTATTGGGAGCTGAATGTCGGTTTTTGTAAGTGAGCCTTTTATGTGTTCGTAAACATTATATTAGAATTTATTAAAACTTGTCAAACTTGACCTGCTTTGCTCTTGTTCTGATCAGTGTTTGTGGATGGAATGTAAGGTACGTGGATCGAGGTAAAAAAAATGCTGTTTTATGAAATGATTTTATTGGGAGCTGAATGTCGATTTTTGTAAGGGAGCCTTTTATGTGTTCGTAAACATTATATTAGAATTTATTAAAACTTGTCAACCTTGACCTGCTTCGCTCTTGTTCTGATCAGTGTTTGTGGATGGAATGTAAAGTACGTGGATCGAGGTAAAAAAAATGTTGTTTTATGAAATTATTTTATTCGGAGCTGAATGTCGATTTTTGTAAGGGAGCCTTTTATGTGTTCGTAAACATTATATTAGAATTTATTAAAACTTGTCAAACTTTACCTGCTTCGCTCTTGTTCTGATCAGTGTTTGTTGATGGAATGTAAAGTACGTGGATCAAGGTAAAAAAAATGCTGTTTTATGAAATGATTTTATTGAGAGTTAAATATGGGTGTTTGAAAGGCAGCCTTTTGAGTATTCGTAACATTATATTAGGATTTATTCAAATATGTCAAATTTGACCTGCTTATATTTTGTTCTGATCAGTGTTTGTGGATGGGATGTAAAATGTGTAGGTTGATGTGTAGAATCGAGTTAGACAAAATAATCCTGTCTTATGAAATAATTTTATTCGAAGTAGAATGTATGTCTTGAAAGGTAGCCTTTTGAGTGTTTACAAACATTATAGGAATATACTTTTATTATATATGGTGCGATCGCTGGAAAGTGTCTTTCAGCAATGTATTGTACATCAAACTTGCCCTGTTTCAATATTCTTTTGATCAGTGTTTCGTGATGTAATCTATAGTACATGGATTGATACAGCCGGGAATTCGTATTTCCGGAAGTTCGAATTTTTCTATAGCAAACATGACACTCATATCTCCTGCAACTGTAAAATTATGTATTTATTAACATAATAATTATTTTCAATACTTCATAGAGAAAACATTTATGAGACAAAGAGCAACGTTACAGTATTATAAACTTTCATAAAGTACTTACCAATTTATATTTTGCTTCGTCACGCTATATTTCTACTGATAATTACTCCCAAAAAAACATACAAGAGGAATTTATAAACATAAATGCATGATCTCTAAAGAAACAAAAACAGAACTGATACGTCGTATCCTTTCATACATTACAAATTCATACCTTCCTTTACTGATCTCTACTGACCGCTATCCGCAAGGAAAGGTCACATCCGGAAGTTCAAATTTCTCCACAGCAAGCATATCCCGGAATGTATACATTTTTATTGTACAAATTCGGAATTCTATATATCCGCTGATAGTTACTCCGAAAATAACATACAAGAGGTGTTTATAAATATAATGCCAAATTTACAAAGAAACAAAAACAGAACTGCTACGTTGTAACGTTTCATACATTAAAAATCCATACCATTCCATACTGACCTCTACTGACCGCCATCCACAAAGAAAGGTCACATCCGGAAGTTCAAATTTCTCTACAGCAAGCATATCCAGGAACGTGACACGTGCATCGACGGCAGAGTGTTCCTCTCGCATGCTAGGCTGCATACACTCTGGCATCACATCTTCCCTCTCCCTCTCCCCCCCTCTCCCTCTCTCACAGGCATACGTGCCAGAAGCCTCGCACGTGCAGCCAAATTCGACGTGACGAGGGCCGTTCCACGAGACGGAATTCGAGATTGGCGAGTGCGGATTACGCCTCTTCCGAGGCTCGCTTCGGCTCTCTACGTTTGTCTGAATGTTTTGAACAATGGGCAGGGGAAGAATGCCTTACCCCCCGTTTTATCTTGATACGACGCTGTCGCGGCTGGCGTGATGGGAATTTCGCGAACGTAATTATTTTCTGCCGCCGGCGCACTCTCGCCAGTGCGGATTATGTTTCGCGACGGCGTTAATAGTTTCAGTGGAAGCCACCGATATGAGCGGCGATAGGAATGCTTTTCGGATAAAGGCGACTGTCAATGAGATTTGAGGAGTGAATGATTGTGAACGGTTTTGTTTTCGTGGCTCTAAATTTATCGTGTTGTGAAATAGGTGAAAGGATGCTTGACAATATTAGTAGGAATACGATACCTTATTATTGTTAAATGTTGTTAAAATTATATCGTTTTATATATACATTTGTTCATATACCTTTCTCGTTATCATGCAATGTTTATATTATGCAAGTATATAAATTTAAAAATAAAATAAAATATATTATATATGCAAATATTTTTAAAGCGGTATAAATCCTTATTTAAAAAGAATGAGATATATAATTTTTTAGTAATGAAGTGTACACTTTTTATTTATGTGATATTTAATTTGTTTTTAAATATGGACTTATACCACTTTCAAAATAAACGGTCCAAATATTATTGCATGATAATGAGAAGGGTACATGAACAAATTTGTATGTATAACAATATGTGAAGTTTATGTTGTTGTCATTTTGAGCTGCGACATGATGATAATATAACGTTTACCAGCTATTTTTCATAACATTCCGTCATTGGAACTCAACAGTCTATTTTCTACGTAAATTTTCCTACAAACTGAGGTCATTAATTTTACCATCGATCATACTATGCTGCCAAATTTTGAAATTCTAAGAAAACATATAATAGAGAGGAAGTCTAACAGTGCTAACGGAATTTAGTTATCTCAAGTCAACCGATTATTTTCTACGTCAATTTTCCTATGATTTCACATAATTAGAATGCTATTCACTTCGTCATGTGATAATTGTCAGTAACATCTTGCATAAATCGGTCTTCTCGTAAAACAAATCAAGTTGACTAACAATAATCCTACATGGTAATACTTTTGCATGGAAACGTATTATACGTTTAATTTCATCAATGGTAATAAAATTCGGTTGTCCCAAATGAAGAGATTATTTTCACCGTGAATTTTCCTACAATTTTCCATTAGTAGACTATCCACTTCCTGACGTGACAATTGTTCGTAACTTCGAACATAATCCGACTTTTTTTGTGAAGTAAAGGAAGATATATAACAATTATTCTATATCGTAGTACATTTGCAAGGAAACATCTGCACTTAATTCCTACAACGCTAATTTAATTCAGTTGTCCCAAACGAACATATGATTTTCACCGTGAATTCTCCTACAATTTTACGTGTTAACTTCTAATGGTAATAACGTGTTAAATAATCTGACCATGTCGTAAAGCAAATTAAGTTGAATAACATTAATTCTACATCGTGACTTTTTCTGCAAGGAAACATATTGCATTACATTCCAACAACGCTAACATAATTCAGTTCTCCCAAATGAGGAGATGATTTTCGCGGCGAATTTTCCTACAATTTTCCATAATTAGAACACTATCCACTTCGTCACGTGACAATTGTCCGTAACCTCTTGCATAATCCGGCCTTTGCCGGCAGGTGAGCCTAATAACGGTAGGGGCCGGAAAGTAAAATGCGGCTGAGCGCTCACTTTTATTTCGTCGCAGGCGCGTAATCGTGTTTAGCGCCTGCCTTTTTAGACGTCGGCCTGGCCTTATATTAACTCTCGCCCTGGGAGCCCCGCTGCAAATGCAAATGAGACGTGTCGCGACGGAATTAGACGAGGAAAACCCGGCGTTATTGCTAATTGTAAGTGGAAGCTACTATCCTCCTGACGCATTCTTCTCAGGCCGTAGACTTGATCGTCAACTTTATGCCAGGAAACTAAGTACCTTCGCCCATTCCATTCTCGATATCTGTCTTGATGAGAGGACATGGAGATGTGAAGTTAAAGTAGTTGCGATCTGTTGAATATAAATGGTGGGGGCATTAGCAGAGTTTGGTAAGCATTACCGTTTGGCTGCAGTTTGGTATTGTTTTATGTAGGACCTAGTTTTAATTATTACAAGTTGTATTGAAGCCTATTAATGGGCTTTATTGCTAATTGTAAGTGGGAGCTACTATCCTCCTGACGCATTCTTCTCAGGCCGTAGACTTGATCGTCAACTTTATGCCAGGAAATTAAGTACCTTCGCCCATTCCATTCTCGATATCTGTCTTGATGAGAGAACATGGAGATGTGAAGTTAAAGTAGTTGCGATCT
Source organism: Anoplius nigerrimus (assembly GCA_914767735.1). Taxonomy (NCBI): domain Eukaryota; kingdom Metazoa; phylum Arthropoda; class Insecta; order Hymenoptera; family Pompilidae; genus Anoplius; species Anoplius nigerrimus. The sequence continues at coordinate 14,334,806 of OU612081.1, forward strand.
GTTGAATATAAACGGTGGGGGCATTAGCAGAGTTTGGTAAGCATTACCGTTTGGCTGCAGTTTGGTATTGTTTTACGTAGGACCTAGTTTTAATTATTACAAGTTGTATTGAAGCCTATTAATGGGCTTTATCGCTAATTGTAAGTGGAAGCTACTATCCTCCTGACGCATTCTTCTCAGGCCGTAGACTTGATCGTCAACTTTATGCCAGGAAACTAAGTACCTTCGCCCATTCCATTCTCGATATCTGCCTTGATGAGAGGACATGGAGATGTGAGTTAAAATTAGTTGCAGTCTGTCGACTATAAATGCTTGGAGCGTTTTCAGAGTTTGTTAAGAATCAGTCTTTGGCTGCGGTTTAGTACTCTTTTGTAAGTAAAAACTTATTTTAATGATTGAACAGTGAATTGAAATATATTATTGAACTTTATAACTAATAATAAGTGAAACCTAGTGTTCTAATGTATTTTTATCAGACAATCGTAAACTTGATCATCAACCTTGTACCCGAATATTACCTTTTCTTGTTCCCTCTCGATATGTAGCTTGATAAGAAGAGGCATGAAGAGATATGAAGATGTGAACCCAAATGAGTTGCAACCTACTTGAAGCATTTTTAGAGTTTGCTATAAATTAGCTTTACAAATATTAAGATCACTTCAAGCAGGTATATTTTTAGTATTTCTTTTATGTTAATTAGGAAGAAGCTTCAATGATCAGAATTCTATTTTTACTAGTTTAGGTTTGGAATGAAATAGTATTGATAATTCTTTAAATTCTCTATATATGCAAATTTTAATAGCTTTGTGTGATTGGATTCTAGATTTCATAATACTTAATGCACAATTTCGACCGCAAGGTACTGTTCAGTAAATCAATCGATTGTTTCAAACAGTAACTTTTCAAAACTAGCATTATCTATCTAGCGAACAGAAAAGAAACAATAATAACAATTTTAATATATAAATTTGAACATGTACAGGACAGGCCAAAGCTTCTGTTAATCCATAAGTTACGATAGGCGCGGAAAAACATCTCAAAGGAATTTGATTTCTCAGAGTGCAGATACCATTAACTCGCAGACTCCATAAAATTGGTCATAAATATTTAACGGTTCGATACTGAACGACTGAATAAATTCAAAGTACCCACATTTTACGTTTGAAAACAAAAAAATGTCAAACGATGGAAATCGTCGGAGGTATCCAATTATCCGAAAAGACACCTCATTATAATTCGATAAGGAGACTGCCTCGTCAAATCGAGAACTAGAGTTTGGTTCTTCCTTGAAGATAGGATGGGAAGGACGAAAAGGAACGATCAGCAAGGAGCGAGGATTGATTCGAAACTTTCAGGACGACACTCAAGCCCAACTTCTCGCACTATTCTGATAATTAAGTTGAACAAATTTCTTTTTTATATATTGAAAAATTGGGGCAGCCAAAATGTTGCTTCTGTTTGTTTACAATTTTCAACTGTTGATGACTAAAATTCAATACGTGAATTTAGACAGACATTCCATTCTACTTTACTTGTAAATTATAGGAGTATTTGTTATATTTGACTGATTTTGCTGGTAACGCATTCAATTAGTATGAGTATATGGAAATAATTTATTCTTCTAGCAATTTAAAAGATTCGCTAAGACATTCAATACTTCATTCGAATCAATTTTTTAAATCACAAAGAGAATATTTCCCATCTCGAATATTCATTATCTACTCCTCAAAATGAAGTGATTCATACTCCAGAAATTACCATTACCAAAAATGTATAAATTCCCACAACATTACAGGACCGTAAAAAAATCAATACATTTTCTCACTTCTGCCTAAATGACACTGTCCAGAACCACCAAACGAATAACAAGGATAAAATAACAATCTGAATTAGTCTTTGCTGACGCCATTAAATCAACCCAAAAATTAGTATCGGCTCTCGACGCGTTACTCTCCATTCCGCCATCTTCCCACCTTTTCCACCTTTATTTATCCGGAGGCTCGTACTTCTGCACTCCATCTTCCTCCATTTTTCGTCCTTGCCGGATACTCCGACGGGCCATTCATACTCCAGCAATCACCATTACCAAAAATTCATCAATTTTCACAACATTACAGGACCGCAACAAATTCAAAACACAAATATATTTTCTCACATCTACCTAAATATCCAGAATCAGCAAATTAATAATAAGGATAGAATAACAATCTGAAGTGGTCTTTGCTAACGTCAGTAAATCAACCCAAAAATGAGTATCAACGCGTTACTCTCCATTCCGCCATCTTCCCACCTTTTCCACCTTTATTTATCCGGAGGCTCGTACTTCTGCACTCCATCTTCCTCCATTTTTCGTCCTTGCCGGATACTCCGACGGGCCTCTTCATTCTCGTCGACCACTCTCGCGTTACCTTTATGTCCTCATCAAATCTCGTAACTCCTCAAACTTTAAACTTAAATTTACTTCGCCGGAGTCCTACACCTCGTTGACCCTTCTTTGAGCCCCGAGTCTCATCCTACGTCGATTTCTTACCTTCTCTCTCCTCCTCCCTCCTCTCTCTCGCTACCTTAAACCCACGCCATCTTCGTCCTTGTTCATCGTCCTGTCCGTTATCTCACTCTGCACTCTCCATCTGTACCACCGACGTTTTCTTACTGTAATCGTACTTCTCTGTATGCTTTTGATCGTTCGCTTGGAATGGTTTCTATCGTTGGGCAATGTCAAACTTGGTGTAAATTATAATTTGGAATGGCTGCGAATTGTTTTATGTAATTCAGTTTTGATATTGAGTCAAGGGGAGGATGTAATTAAAAGAGAAAAATGGGTAATCTTATTTCAAGGTTTTGATTTGGAAATGTAATGGAGAGCAGTGTAGTTGATTTTTTGGTCTTGTGTGATAAAAAGTGTCATATGCTTCACTTCTTAGGTTAACAAATTTTATATCGGATCTAAATATTGTATTTACGTTCTTGAGTCTGGAAAGGAAGAACTAACCTTAGCCTGACATATATTATATCTCATTATGTCGATAAACGAAATCTAAATAAAGTCACTAAGTGCTTTATAAAAATATAAATAAATTAAGTATTATTTTATCGAACCGAAGCATTTCGAATTATGTCAAATGGGTTTAAGCCCTTTCAAGTTTTTGTAACAAATTTTGTCGCTAATTTCGAAAGTGACTCAAGCCCATACTCGGTAAGAAAACACTTATAATTTGCGCAATGTAAATTTAACTCTTGTAGATACACATATACAGTCTGAAACATTCATACCCTATACGTATATTTGATTTGATTTAAATGCAATCTCCTAAATATCTGAATTTGAATATAAATGGACTCGGTCACTTTCGAAATAAATGTCTCAAATATCTTTTCGTCCTGGCGCGTCCAGCCGAAACGATCCTTTCTTCTCGCTCGCCGGCCATCGCGCGACAATGCTCGGTCAGGTGACTCACTTTGTCCTTCACTATGTCCCCCCTATCGGACTCACTATACTCCGACTGGCACAAATAACGCCTTTTTTCAACGGCTCTTCTTTCTCGCCGACTTCATTCCGACAGGATTCCACGCCAAGACGCAATAACGGCTCGCCCTTTCTCTTCTCTCTAACTATCCCGGCGTCTCACATTTTCGGGCTCTCCTCTCACTCGGATTCTCACATTGTCCCTGCTTCGGTTAAATTCGCAAGTCTTTGGGTCTCGGTTTCGGTGAAATTATGGAATTACGCGCGGTCGATGAAAAATGTGTAAACAGAGTTTTTGCCTTTTTGTTGAGTTGTCACTGACTTCAGTTTTGAAATTGTTTTTATTTGTTACAAGCTTGTAAGTGTTGAAAGTGATTAAAGAGTGTGTAGGTAGATCTCAATCAATATGTTTGAACTGTTGTCCTTTTCGGTGGAATTCTCAAGTTGGCACTTATTCTGTGTCATTCCTGACCTATCGCTTCCTTTATTTGAGATTCTCTCTCTCTCCCCCCCCCCTCTCTCTCTCTCAAGTTCTGACATTATCATCCGCTCACTTTCAAAATTTTGAGTATTTTCTTTCTCACATTCTCACATTGTCTGTCTTGGATACAAACTCAGATATTATGATTTAGTCCAATTCTTAAACTGTTGTACTGCCTCTTCCAAACGCTTAAACTGTCATGTCCTCACTTTGAAATTCTTCTCACTCAAATTCCCAAACTGTCCCCTTTTTTCTGTAACCTATTCAAATTATTACTCCTTTCCTCTCAGATTCTCACATTATCTCCTTACCACTTTCAAATCCCTATACCGTCGCTGCCTTCTTTCAAAACTCTCAGACTGTCACTCTCACCCCTTCAACTTCTGAAATTCTCAGTCCAATACTCTCAGATTGTCTCTCCTTGTCACAGCCGCATTAATCGTTTCTTAGACAAATTCTCAAACTGTCGCTTCATCTCTATCTTTTAACCTCTCAAATTGACGTCCTTACTCTTTCAACCGCAGAAACTATCGCTCCTTCTGAAATCGCCAAATTGTCGCTGCTTTATTTTTAATTCTCAAACTGTCACTCTCACTCTTCCAAATTCTCAAATTCTCATATAGTCTCTCCCTGCTACAAACTCATAAATCCTATTTCAATAAAATTCCCAAATTATCGCCCGCCCCCCCCTACAAACTCACAAACCCCTTCCATTCCAATATTCCCACATTGTCACCCTCTCAACCCCCAAACTGTCTCTCTTTCCGCAACCTCTCCAAATTCTTCACCTTCTCAACCCAACAATTTCTCCACCGCAACTTCCCTACCTGTCTCTTCCCATTAAATCCTCCATCCACCCTTCCCTGCACCAAAAAATTTCTTCCCACCTCCTTTCTCAGCCTGCTCTACGCAACTGACACAAATCCGCCTCTTCCATAGACGGCAGAAACGTGATCGGCCGCGGCAAATGTCAGACAACCGGAATAAAGTGCAGCTGAGAGAGCGCGCGCGCGCGCACGCGCACACGTCAAACGATTAAGTTACAGCCTCGCATCGTAGGAAAAAGTGGTCGGACGGTAATTGATTTACCGTTTCGCGGTCTGTTATGGCGAGCCATTGAGAAATCCGACTAGCGGCGAATCCTCTTATGTCCTGGCACTTTTTCATGCCTGACGCCGGAATAAAATTATGTCCGGGCAGCATGTCGCGTCGCGACGCTTTGTTTAAGGAAAGTGGGACTGTAATTTGTTGTCGGCAAGAAAACGCGTGCCGCCGGGCTTACGCGGCACGAATTCGAAGAAGACGGAAGGTTTCGGGTGGGGGAAGGTGATTGTACCGTTTCTTAAGAGGTTCATGTCGGTGTGTAGGTGTTTGTGAGGAAAAAGGAATAAAGCTGATGGATAGAGTATTGGTACACTAGGTGAAGATTGGAATTTTTGTCAAGTGATCGTGTATTGGAAGGTAGGACTAACTTGATATTTGTAATATTTCAGCTACCTTTATTTAACTAGCGAAGGGTAATAATGTAAGTAGCAAAATTCGAAGAATTTGAGTAGTCGGGTAAGGTTCGTACGACAGAAAAATGTTTGGAAAATAATTTCAGAACATATAATTAGTTAGTAGAGTTCTTGGTTGACGTACGAAAGATCTAGGTTTGATCATTTTATAATAATCAAAACTGTAAACATATCAATCTGTACTTAAATACATCACTATAAAAAGTGTATAAGGGTTCAAATAAAGCGAAATATCTCATAAACTATTGTTTTTTCGATGATTCCCCTTATACACTTTTATTGCAGAATGGCCTAAGGAACGCGTTTATGTAAAAAAAAATGGGTGGTTAAATTAAAAAAAAAACAGTGCAACTGCACTTTGCACATGCAATATTTTCTTTACTTTCTTTACTAAACTTTTCTCTACGATTTTGTTTTAAATTTATTTAGAAAAGAGTTATAGCTTGGCCCAGTTACTAGAATCACCCTGTATAATACTTTATTTAATTTAAGAATCAAGAACATTTCTTTCATACAAATTTTAATGCCAATATTCGACAGAGGCTCGATCGAAGAATATAAACAACACGAACGAAAAATATTAAAATTCTGTTTCTTTGAAGATAGGTTGGAATTAAATACTGCTGAAATTATTTTACTCTCTTTTTACATGTATGATTCCAATAACAGTATGTGACGGAAAGGGTATTGTGATGGAAGATGAAAACAAATTATCGAACGTATAGAAATGGAGCTAACAAGCGAGAAAAATAGATTGAACTGATCTTTCAATACTGTACCGGGTGTAATCAAACATGGGGGAAGATTTTATCTGGGAATTCATTTTATTCAGCTCGAATAACAGACTATTCCAATCAACAATTCTCTAATGTAAGCAATTCTCAATCGTGTGCAGAAATAAACTAGTATAAAATCGAGTAAAACAATTCAGCACGTGATATTAAGAATCAGGCAGTAACTTAAACTGGCAAAAAGTTTAAAGATTTTATTGTTTTTCAATTCAACCCCACATTACAAAAACGAGTAATGCAATGTATTTTGTATATTTTGTAAATACAATGTATAAATATGTTGAAAATAGAGTAAATACTATTACAAGATTCTATTCTCTAACAGTTCCTATGATATTAATTTCTGCTTCCTATGTTCTTACTTAAAAATTAGATTTAAGAAAATTATACCAAGAATCAGAAAAAAATCGAACTTTATTATGATGTTTCTTTTCCAGGATCTGTTATCTACATGCTAGACCCGATACGAACAAGCACTTACAATTTTGGATGATTAAATTATTATAATAACAGCTTTTGATCCCCCTCCTCCTATTATTGATAGTAAAAATTAGAAATATTGTAAGAAAAAAAACGGACTTCATTACGATTTTTCTTTCCAAGGACCATTTATCTGCAGGTCATGCCTGACACAAGCAAGTACTCACTCTGTCTCCAGACTTATTTCATCCGACGATCGATCATTGCCATCGAATCTCATCAGAGGCAAGAATTACACTCCATTACAACATTTCCCGAAAAATAAACTATCCCGAGGAACATCGACAATGCTTGATAACGTCATCGCTCCGCGTCACATTCCCAACAATCGCTCGTCACCCGAAATTCCGCCAAAAAAACTCCCACCCAATCACAATATTTTATTTCACGCAAAATTAACTTCACGCCGATGCCCTCCAACAATTCACCCTCCTCATTTTTTACCAACGCGCAACAACCGTACTTTCAAGCCTCCCTATCTGCAGGCAGGAACAAAAAAAATTAAAAAAAAAATTTCAAATAAATTTGGTCCCAGCCACGATTCGTCTCCCGGTCGGACAGTCGATTTGAGCGCGAATAATTTTGCAAATGGCCCGTCGTCAGTTTTTCAATTCGAGCGCGAGAAGAAATTTCGGACGGAAAAGAAGCAAAAATTCTGGTTTGATCGGAGGGGGTGGAACATTTTTGCGGCCAGCTGAGTCGAATGAGATTAGCCGGGCGGGATTAGTTTCCTGGCGGGAGAGTTAGATTAGTCGTGTTCGGAATGTTAAAATTACGCACCCGACTCGGCGAACTTACGAGCTCTCTTACGAACTTTACCCCCCTTTCGATCGGGAGGTTAATTGAAGATGGATATTAATAAGGGTGGTTCCGAGTTTAGCGAAGTTCGAGCTATCTTTCTTACTCATATTGTAAATTCAGTGCGGCTATTGTAAGATTGATAAGATTGGAATTGTTAATTATTGGGTGGGTGTTACAGAAACGTTTGAAATTCTGCACACTTTTATAGGGAAAAGTGTATTTATTTAGAGTGGCGTGCGAATGTTAATTTTTGTCCTGCTATTTAGGAAGTTTTATTTAAGGATTTTTAATATTAGTATTTGGATATGTCGTATTAAGGGGGAAAAAGGTGTATTACTACAAGCATTTCAAATTCAAAACAGCAAAAAGGTCAGATCTCTCCAGCGGACGTCAATTATCTACAGAAAGTAAAGTGACAATTGCAAAGTCTGTCCTATTTTACTCAAAATTTTTTCATCAATCCAGACGATCGCCATTAACATGAAAGCAAACCAATTAAACAGAATAGTTGACCCTAAATATTTCTCAAAGACATTTAGGTAGATACAGAATGAATCGAAGACATAAATTACTTCAAACATTTCCAACTCAAAACAGCAAAAAAGTAAGATCTGCCCAACAGTCATCAGTTGTCTACATCCAACCCTCCTCTCTCAAGTGACGTCAGCTACATCAGACCTAACTGCTAACCAATTAACTTTAAAATTGTTCCACTAATCCAAACAATCCCCACCAGCAAAAAAGTAAAGCAATTAAACAGTATAACTAACCCTAAATATTTCTCAAAGACATTTAGATAGGTACAGAATTAATCGAAGAGATTAATCACTTCAAGCAATTCAAACTCAAAACAGAAAAAAGTAAAGCGATTAAACAGTATAACTGACCCTAAATATTTCTCAAAGACATTTTGATACATACGGACTCAATAGATGAGATAAATTACTTCAAGCAATTCAAACTCAAAACAGCAAAAGGAGGTACCTTCCCAACAGACACGAGTTATTTACATCAAGTCAAGTAACATTTGCAAAGTCCGTCCTATTTACTCTAAAGTTGTTCCATTAAGGGGGAAACCTGGTTTGACGGGTGAAAATGTTCGCCTTTTTTTTTGCTTATATCGATAGTATGATTCTTTGAGAATATGTTCCTAGAAGCATAAGACAAAATTCGAAGTATTTTGAAAGATACAGGTCATTGAACAGTTGCGTGTGCAGCAATACGCGTGCGGTCCGCTTCTCAGCAACTTAGACGGGTTTATCCGGCTTAATTTGGACGATCGCAATCAATACAAAAACGGAGCAATTAAGTAGAATAACTGATTGTTATTCTATTTAAGATTGTTATTATAAATAACTAGAATGACTGACCCTAAATACAATATTCCTCAAATTGTTTGGTTAAAACAAATTGTTTGGTATTTAAACACAGGGTTGAAACAAAATATAGATATATACAAATATTCCTCAAAGACATCTAGATAGGTACAGACTCAATGGATGAGATAAATTACTTCAAACGATTCAAACTCAAAACAGCAAAAAGCTCAGATCTGCCCAACAGACATCAGTTATCCGCATCCAACCCTCCTGTCTCAAGCGACGTCTGCTAAGTCAATCTCGAATCCCCGGAGTCCGTCCATTTATCCAAACGATCAGCTCCGATCCCCCCAGCGACACCTTCCGACCCGCTCGCAGCTCGTTAGGACATCATCCGGCATTCGATGCGTCGCGAAAAGACTCGGCTTTCGTCGGGGCATGCCGATAATTGCCAGCTGGTAGCCTCTTCTTCAACAGGAAGACGTCCCGGACATAATTGCTTCCCTTTTGTGCGCCGGTCCGATTCGAAAAAGGTGTGGATGCTCAGCTTTTGTCGATGCCTCTTCGATCGACTCGGCACGTCACTTGCCGAACGAACGGATTCAATGCCGATGCGACTGTCCTCGCCGATCGTCTTCGGGCAGAAGAATGGCGGAAAGCTGAAGAGAGCGGTCCTGAGCTTTGAAAATGCGCATATGTTCGGTTAAGGCGGTGGTTTGGTCTAGGAATTTGACAAAATCGATTTGTTTTCATATTATTATTCCTTAGACCTTTCTTAATACGCTGGTGAAAACCGTTTATTGATATTTCAAAAATTGGCAGAGTAATAAAAATTATTTTATTTGCTTTTTAAATGCGCAGATGTTCGGTTAAGGCGGTAGTCTGGTCTAGGAATTTGACACAATCGATTTTTTTCTGTTTTATTATTCATTAGACCATTCTTAATACGCTGGTGAAAACCGTTTATTGATATTTCAAAAATTAGCAGAGTAATAAGAATTACTTTATTTGCTTTTTAAATGCGCAGATGTTCGGTTAAGGCGATGGTCTTGTCTAGGAAATTGACACAATCGGTTTTTTTCTGTTTTATTATTCTTTAGACCTTTCTTAATACGCTCGTGAAAACCGTTTATTGATATTTCAAAAATTAGCAGAGTAATAAGAATTACTTTATTTGCTTTTTAAATGTGCAGATGTTCGGTTAAGGCGGTAGTCTGGTCTAGGAATTTGACAAAATCGATTTTTTTGTTCATTTTAATATTCCTTAGACTTTCCTTAATACGCTGGTGAAAACCGTTTATTGATATTTCAAAAATTAGCAGAGTAATAAAATATTTTGAAGGTGTAAAGGTATGTTATAACAATGTAAAATAAAAGTGTATTGTATTGTAGTATGTAAACTAAGTAAAGAGATATTCGAAATAAGCATCCTAGCACCCCTATTAAGGGTTGAGAGATATGAAAGATGTCTTTTGAAGAAGGGTGAATATTAGAAAAAAACTAATGATGGTAATGGGTTCACCTTCGGACGACCTTGCGAAGTTTGGATTCAAACCAGGATTTGTATACTCTCTATTGCATCCTCAAACAATTGATGAAACATAAGTAACGAACAAATTAAAATACATAACTGAATAAAATTTATTTGGTACGACCTTCTCCCAATAAAGAGCATCTGGACTGCTACACCTGACCCAAAAACATCAACAAAAATACGTACAAAAAAAATCTCATTATCAGTAATACAGCAAATAAAATTCCACAATCTTTTGCTACATTAAGATCAATTTCCTCGCAACATTATTATCCAAGATCCCACTCGGAACTCCGCCTTATCAATCAATCAGTCCCCTCGAAGGTCGTCCACGATCCCGATCGTTCGATTCGCACGTCCTCAGCTCCGGCGGGCAGAAATTGTCCTTGATCCTCCGGAATCTACGCAGTGGAGTTCTTCAGGGTCCTCTTCAGGGTCCTCTTCGGGTCCCGCGGCTCTATAAGGAAGTACGTCAGCGACGACAAGCCGCGTGGGAATTCCTGTCCTGTCCGACAGGACTCCCCACCTCCCATCTTCATCCACCCCCCCTCCACCCCTCTTCACCCCTCTTCACCCCTCTCGCCACCCTTATCGCCGTCTGCTTCGCTGGCCTCGTTCCGCGCGAGATAGGACGTAACCTAAGACGACCTCGGCCGATGCTTCATCCTCCGGGCTAACGTTCCGGCTTGGGATTACTAGCCGTTGAGGCCGTCGTTGAGGCCGACTGGCATTCAAGGTCTGACAAGATATCCTCGCCTCGGAGGTGCGTGCCAGCCAATTTTTCCGTTTACGGCTGGGAGCGGTGAGGCTGGCAGGATTTTCAGATCTTGTTTGCCGGATAGACGTTACGTCTGATTCGGGGAAGTGTCTTATATTAAATGCTTGGGGTTAGGAATGTTAATCTATTTGGTTTTTTTATGTCGATGCGAGGAGGATGACGCTTGGTTTCATATGGTTTTAATTTATTATATAATTTAAGGTTTGATTGAATATTCTTGCTGGTGGATAGGTATGAGACAATTTTTTTTACAGCTGTACGTGTCATATTTGTTGTTTAGGTTTAACGATGTTAATAAATTTGGTTTTTCATGTGGATTTGAGGAGGATTACCTGCGGTTTCGGGTGACTTTAATTCAAGGTTCGATTAAATAATCTTGCTGGTGGATGGGCACGGGCCAATTTTTTTTATTATAGTTGTACATGTCATGATAATTGTTTAGGTTTAGCAATGTTAATAAATTCGGGTTTTTGTGCCGATTTGGCATTTAAGTATGGTCAAGATATCCTCGCTGAAAGGATTTTTGGTTTATGTTTGTGGAGATGATATAATATGCGACTCAAAAAAACTAGTCTCGTATTTGAAGCTTAGATTTCGCGATATTAACAAAGATACATTTTTATGTCAATTTAATGAGAATTACCTGCTGTTCCAGTTTACAAATTTGCAAGGCATAACAGGATATCCCTGCTAAGACGAGTGACATAAATATCTAATTCTATTATTTGCAAGTGAATAAACGAGAGCCAGGGTCATTTCAAGGAAGTATGTATGACATTTTTTGTCCTTAGAAGAAACTAATAATGGGTGAGAATGAATTTTGTTAAGATAGCAACAATTAATGCAATGAAATATAAATGCCATATACCGAGTAGAAGAGAAAGACGTCTTCTTTCAAATTCTAACACGTAAGAGCTTTCTTGTGTCTACACAATTCGCTTTAGGTCAGATATAAAGTATCTAATTCAACCTACAGAATCATACCAAATAGAACCACCTGCTATAATAACAATAACTAAATGCATACGGTTGCAAGCACCTTAAACATGACATAACCCTTTTCACCATTGAACTCTATTTGAACAGAACTATCCGCTATTCCAACGAACTACAATTTACATCATAACCACCCCACACCAATTACATCGAAGCATTACAAAACATCTAACACACTACTACCTACACTATCTACCAAAACTGTACTAATCATCCTGCAAAGTCTCCCATTCCAAAAATTCCACATGTCATCTTCACCAAACATAAGACCTTATCCAAATTCCCTACGTCCAAATTCTTCCGAACAAACCACAGAAGATTTTACTTTCACTTATTTACTTATTACTTACATACTTACTTTACTTAATTAACAATTCGAATGCCCTCCCACCTCCTAATTCAACATCCTCGAATTTCCTTTTCCGCCCGGGCCGCCAGCAATCTGCGTTCCCTCGCACGTGTGTGCATTCCTACGACCACCGACACACGCTCACGTACGTGTGTGAAGGTGAGCAGAGCCGCGAAACCGCCGACGACGAGATCCGGACAGCAACGGATTAATTGCGCAACCTTCGTCCTCTTATACGTTACGTAAACCGAAGCAACCCCCGGCTTCTCGTGATGGACGTGAAAGGAGGCCGGCAGCGAAACGAAATTGGACTGACAGAAATGTAATAGTATCAGCTGCTACTGCCTGCCTACACGCCTTGCCTGCCTCCCTCCCTGCCTCTCTGCCTCTCTGCCTACCTCTCTGCCTGCCGTTACTGCCGCGGATGCGAACGGAGATGGATAGCGTTGGATGGCTGCGGACCTTTCGATGGACGGAGGAAAAGAACAGGATCGATGATGGGAGTACAGTTCGGGTTCTGGGAGAGATGGAATTGTTCGTTTCTTCGGAAATTGGTGGTGTTGGGAGATGAGAGTGATTATCTTGTGTGTAAAGAATTGGGAAGATGTAGAGGACTGTAAGAAGAAGAAATAGTTAAAAATATGCACCTTTGATGGCTCTGTTGTTGTATTTGACTGATAGTTGGGTAAAAAAAGACAAGAATAAGGTTAGATAGCGGACCTTTCGATGGACGGAGGAAAAGAACAGGATCGATGATGGGAGTACAGTTCGGGTTCTGGGAGAGATGGAATTGTTGGTTTCTTCGGCAAAACGTAGCTGGTCTTTGGTAAAAGGCTGATGAGGGGGATGAGAGTGACTATGTTGTGTGCAAGGAATTTGGGAAATAGGAAGGACTGTAAGAAGCTAAAGATATGTCTTTGATAGCTCTGATGTTCTATTTCATTAAAAATTCAGAAAAGAAGACATGAATCAGATTAGATAGCGGACCTATCGATGGACGGAGGAAAAGAACAGGATCGATGATGGGAGTACAGTTCGGGTTCTGGGAGAGATGGAATTGTTCGTTTCTTCGGAAAATGGTGGTGTTGGGAGATGAGAGTGATTATCTTGTGTGTAAAGAATTTGGAAGATGTAGAGGACTGTAAGAAGAACAAATAGCTGAAAATATGCAAGCTTGTTTAATGGTTTCATGATTGAATTCGTTGTAGGCCTTTTAATGGACGGAAAAATGAGGATCGATGATGGGAGTACAGTTCGGGTTCTGGGAGAGATGGAATTGTTGGTTTCTTCGGAAAATGGTGGAGTTGGGAGATGAGAGTGATTATCTTGCGCGTAAAGAAGTGGGAAGATGTAAAGGACTGTAAGAAGAGGAAATAATTAATATTTTCAACGGATGGTTTCAGATGGTTTCTTGTCGCAATTAATTTAATATTTAGTAGACGAAAATAAGAATAAAGTTATATGGCGGATCTTTTGATGGACGGCGGAAAGGAACAGAACCGATGATGGGAATACAGTCCAGGTCCTGGAAAAAATGGAATTGTTGGTTCCTTCAGGAAATGGCGGATACGAGCAATGGGACCTATATCTTGTTATTATATGTTCAGAGATTTACGAAGGTGTAAAGGATTGTAGAAAGTAGAAAGTTTATAATACGCAGCTGTGTTCCCATATTTATTGTGTTAATCAATTTCAAATTGTATACAAGAAATCGTCAACAGTGTCAGATAATTGTTGGCCTTTTGGTAAATGAAGAAAAGCAAGATCGATGATTGTAGTACAGTTCAGGTCTATGGAGAGATGAGACTAACCGATTAATTATCTTTTGGTAAGCTGCAGAAGATTGTAGCAAGAAGAAACAGTTGATAGTATGCATTCATATTTGATGATTTCTTCTTCTATTTAATTAACGACCGAATAGAATATGCTGAAACAGTTCTAAAGCTAATAAGAGTTACAGTAAAAAAAAACAGTACAACTGTACATGTACGATGCAGGAAACTGTTTGATGATTCGTACAACTAATTCAAAAACGCGTACAAATAAACATGAACAGTATTTAATGGCTGTGGACCCTTTGTTGGACATACAAACGGAAAGACAGAGAATCGATGATAGAAGCACAATTTTGACGGCGCAAGGACAGACAAAAGTGATTATATTAGTGTTGAAATAGATACGATCGATAACGAAATTTTAAGAGCAGGAAACTCCTGGAAACGGGTTTTAGGTTTGACGGTTCATATTTCCAATTATACATGATGTGTGGTGAACATATAATGGGTGAAACGCACAGAATCGTTGATAGAAATACATCCGGAAAAAGGATTGTTACTTTACTGGGAAAATAATGTATGTGTGAAATGCGATAAATGCGGTGGTGGTTTAATTTGGGAATGAAATAATTCTGGTATTAACAGAAAATGTAGGGGAGCATCATGAATTAAAGAAAACGTTAAGATTATTAAATGGAGTGAACTCACAAAACGAAAATTAAAAGCCCGAAAGTCGCTGCAACAACGAGAAGGATTAATACATGAGAGAGTATATAAACATGGAAAATTTCAACGACTAAATTATATTTAAAATAATGTACGTGAGAATAAAAGAAAAGATGAGCGAAAACTGATATCAGACAAAGTCATATAATATCTATTCAAAAAATGAAACACGAATAAAATTGGTCACAATACCCTTACAGAATAAAAAAAAAATTCATTAAATTAACTACAAAATATAAGATTGACTAATAGATGATCCTCTTCTTAATACCCTGTTCCTAATCACACCAAACTATCGACAAAATAGAAAATCAACGAATAAAATACAATACTTCCCCAAACAATTAAAATATCTCTTACAATACTATAACAATCCCCCATGCCAAAGTACGATCCATTCTACATTAACCCATCATATACCTTGTCAAACGACAATCTACTCATTGCACAGAATAAAGTCTGTCAACAAAGACTGCATCGAAAAACAAGCTATTGCCACACTCTCTCAGTTTATGAGCACTTCCGCAGCTACCGTGGATAATTTCCAAACCCCTCCCCTTCTCAACTCCTCTTAACCAAAGCAAGACTATCTCAAACTCCCAGCCCTGGCCAATTTTACAAGGGCATTTAGCCTTTTGAGCGCGACTCGAAGGTAATCTGGTAATCCGGCGGATATAACCGGAATATTACAGTCTGCATATTACAGACGGAGTCAGTACGGAATCTCTATACCGCGGTCTATGCATCACAGACTTAACTTGCTCACCGTATATATCGTCGGCCCCATATATCAGACCGTTATATAACGCAGACGCCCGATGATAACGGCTCGCAGTTTCCAGCAGCCTCGGTCGATCCGTTCGCGGAGTGAAAATGAAAGTGGCCGACTGTCTGCGAATCGATGAAGGGTGGGAAAACTGTGCAAGGGATGATTTAAGGTATCTTCGAGGGCGGAAAAATCTTGGTGGAGGACAAGGTGGTGTGAAAGAGTTCGATGTTAATGGGGGAATTAAGCAGTCGAAATTATTATTTTTTTTTTATAATTTATTAGCAAAATCGTATTATAGGCTACATGTACTTTTTAAGAAGGATAAAGTTAGGTTGAAGTTAATAATAACTTTTTTGTCATCAAATATTCTATTTAATGTCCTTGAAATGTATCGTCTTGTAACAATTTCGTATGTTGAATCAAAAATATAAAAGTTCTGATGTTATTTTGTTCTTGATACATAAATAATTTGAAAATAATAGATAGTGGAATATGTTAGACGGGAAAGCAACAATTTACGTCGAGTGTTTAAATTATGAATTATGATGTTTTCAGATGAAATTAAAAGTACTAAATTCTTAATCAAAGAAATTTACATATTCAAAGTCAACGTTACAATAATTACACCTCAAAAGAACACTTATATTCAAACCCTACCTACTTTTAATTACTTTATTTGAAACCTTCAAATACAAATCTAAGTTCCACAAAAACATTTCACATCTTAACACAAACGCACTAAACTAAATTTTCAAAGTCTCCTATCTCACATATAAAGTTCAATAACATCATTGCAACTTGAAACAATCATAAACAAATTCTGTCACTCTATTAGCATCAAAGCACCGAACCGGATTCAGCGTCGAATCGATTCGGCGGAAACAAATGTAGAGCGGAGGCAAAGGAAGAAAATAATATAGCTGGTGAGCCGGTACCAACAGCCGAGCACTAAATTCCGCCGTTTCCAAAGCAAGCTGGCTGGAAGGGTCCACGTGCGAGACAAACGTGGGAAAAATGAAAACGGCTGTCGGCTTCGGAATCTCGACCGTATTTCAGCGGCCGTAAACACGTTTTGACCCGGCATAGGCGCGAGTGTGTGTAGGGCAACATTGCGGATCTTTCTTCTCCCCCCCCCCCCGCCCCTCATCCCCCCATCCCCACTCCCTCGCATTCTATCTTATCCTACCCCTTTCTCTGCGTCCTCTATTTGTATTCTGCTCTATCTGCTTGTATTCACTCTGACGTATTCTCAGACTTTCAGTCTCTTAACTTAGACTCTTCTTTCTCTTTTTTGATGTTGACAGGTTGTACTGGATTTGTTAATAACATTCACAGTATGTTATAAGACTATTCGTGGTTGAATTCATGTTGAACAGTCTTTTGTTCATGGATGTAATTTAATCTCCTATTTTAACCTTTCTTCCTTCAGAATAGTCTCTTGATATTTTTATATTTTATAATTTTGTGTCCTATTGCGTCATTTTGCGACTTTATTTCTAGTTAACAATTCTCATTTAATGGTTTTATTCCACATTAAACATGCAATAGTGATTCTTTTTATGGAGTCTTTTAGACATATTCAGCAAATTATTGAATGACAGTTGATATGCTTTATAATTTATAGTACCATTGATGCAATGGTCTTATTTTAATACATATATTAAATGAATATAAAAATAAATACGAAAAAAACCTGCAATAATTTTTTGGGGGTGTAGCAGCATTCATATATAATTTGAAAAAGTTAAGATAGTCTGCCAGTTTCATTACATTTTATTCACATCTTATGTAACCGTGAACACATATACTTACAGTAATAATTACATTTCATCAATTGTAAAACAATAACATAACCATTAACCAATATACGATGTCTCCAACAGATTCTAAATTTGCACATGTTTAACCAATTACCCGCGAAAATTAAAAAAATGAAAAAAATTAATAAAATTAGCTCTATATTTAGAAGTTACAGTTATTAAAAGAAAACAGTTTGAAAATGTGTCCCAAAAATGGAACATCGACGGATAATGGGTTAAGAACAATTTCCCAAACTATTCACTGCCTCTTTAACCGACCACTCACATTCAAAGTATCCACTCTTACCCCACCCCATTTCTCAAAACTCTCAGTCCCTCCTCCCTCTCTCTCATTTGTATCTTATCCACCTGTCTCAACTACCTCTCCAACTCTCCCCTACGCGAAATCCCACATTGTCTTCCCTCAAATTCCCAAATTGTCACCCCTTCTCCCCGGCAGCATCTTTTTCCTTATTTCAGCACACACGCCTCTCCATCTATCACTCGACTTCGAGGCTGCTGGCAGCCTCTGGAATACGGGTTACACGTTTAGCTGGCGGCTGACGTGTGTGTACATGTCCATGTGTATGTCTATACGTGTGTGTGTGTGTCCCTCGCGGGACTGGGAAACGGTTGTCAGGTCGGCGAGAATGCGGGAGAAAAGTGGACGTGCCGCTCCTTTCGGCTGGCAATCGCGAGCCGCCGACAGGATTCTTCGACAAATTGTGGGTCTAAGAGGATACGCGAGCGGAGCTGATGTCTGAATATGCGACCGCTCCCCCGGTTCGAAGGGATATCCATCTTCGAATCCGCGCTGCACGGCTTCGGCGGAGGCGGAATGCTGAAGTGCGAGGATTCGATGGGACGGAGGGACGAATGTTTGACGTGCCGGTGGTGGGGAGAGTTTTTATTTAGTTGTTTTGTAGAGGGTATGTGTTTGAGTAGAAGTAGGAATGGTGGAGGGTTCAGGTTTGGCGGTTTGGAGCGGCTGTTCATTTTAGTTAGAGCTGTAATCAGGTGTTTATATGCGAATTTAAACATGAAATTTTATATTTGAGATGTATGAATTTTGGGGTTGTTTGAAGTTTGGGAGTATTATTGTCATTACTTGAACATATGATATAATTAGTCTTGTGCGAAATATGAAATGTTTTAGTTGAAAAATATGGATTTTGTTAAAGTTCGAAAATTGGGCTTATTATTTTCATTACTTATTGTTGTAATCAACCATTTATATGCGAATTCGTATATGAAACAGTAATATTCGAAAAATATGAATTTTATATAAGTTTGAGATTTGGGAATATTATTTTCATTACTCAAAGTTGTAATTAGCCATTTAAGTACATGCGAATTCGAACATGAAGGTTTTAAATTTGAGAAATATCAATTTTATCCATATTTGGGGTTTGGGGTTCATATTGCAATTACTGTGTCAAAGTCCGAGATTTAGCGTTAATATTGTTTTTATTAAAACTATAATCTATACATGCGTGCGAATTATAACAAGAAACATTCAAATCCAAGAGAAAATAATTTTGTCAAAGGTCGTAATTTGTGTATAATATTTTCATTACTTAAACCCTTTATCAGTGTTTTATGTACAAATAGCAAAATAATACATTGAGAACGTACGTATAAACTTTATCACCCTCACGTAAATCTGATTGTCTGGACTTCTCCGAAGTAAAGCAAATGATCGACTGCAAAATCTTTCCCAGCGACCGCCAGAAAATCCTTCGAGATTTCTCGAATTCCAGGACGATTTACTGTGGCGGGCAGGAGGAAAATGGCGTCGCGATCGTCGATAATTTCTGCCACGTTATTTCGTGCGCTTCGTCAGAGTCGGCAGCCTCGGTCCGCCGAAGGCCGGAAGCGCCGGATGCACAATGGCATTTTTTGGCGGAACGCGGAATTCGCAGCGTAAATCATCCGCGAGCTTCGCGGAATCGTGCGCCGGCATGCCGAGAATCATTTCGCGTCATTAAACTCGCGAAATCCGACAACGTTTGTTTACGGCCGTGGCCATCTTTCGTTTCTGCTGAATTCGGCGCAAGACGAGGTGTGAAGGAAAATTGCTCTGAGAAATTCCAATGAAAGAGAGAATGGATTCACGAGATTTTTTCTCTAATTTTTTGAGGTCAATGTGAATATTCCTGAATTCTGATTTTTTCTTTAATTTTTTGAGGTCAATGTGAATATTCCTGAATTCTGATTTGGTGAGTGTGGAAGAATATTTTTGTGAACATTGTACGATTTAGTACAAGAATTCCGCATTTTTTGGTGAGAAAGAAAATTGCTGTGAGAAATTTCCCAGAGAGAGCATTCACGCGATTTTTTCTATAATTTTCTAAGATCAAGACGCATTCTTCTGGAATTTGATTTAATTAGCGTAAAAAAAATTGATCAGTATCAATTTTTTTTTTTTTTTGTAGATTATACAATTTATTCTAAGAGTTATACATTTTTGTGGTATAATGTCTTTGAGTTGTATGCTTCAGTAAATTGAAGGATTATATATTACTTATACATTTCATTTGAATTCTTTATGGCGAGGATTGTACTAAACTTATGATACATTATATTTTTATTTTATAATCATTGTAGAGAAGTATTTTCATCGATACTTATACAGCAAACAACCACATAAACAAGAGTGTTAAGAGGATTCTGAAAAAAGTTCTTAATTAACCACTTTAAATTATGTCGAATAGCGCTCTTTCAAAATGTATAACACATCGAATTGTTAACTTTGAAAGTAACAAAAATCTCCTTTTCGTAAAAAAAACACATATAATTCGCTAAATAACTGTTATTATAATCAGTCATAATGAATGTAAATATAATCAGTGCGACACATTACCATCATATATATATTTAATTTCATAAAAGCGCAAACTCTTAAATATTTCAATTCAAATACAAATCGACTTAGGCCATTTTCAAAATAAGCATCTCATTTCTACTTATCATCAAACGACCGATTCCACTTCCACTTCCTCGAACTTCGCACCTCCCAGCTATAACCGGAAGCGGTCGACGATAGATCGGGGAAATTTTTGCCGCCGGCGAAACAATCGTCGGGAATGAAGGCAGTGTTCTCGGCGGACGGTTCCCGCAGAGGAATTCCTGCCCGTATTAAGCTTAAGGACACTCTCAGTGTATCCGAGCGATTTCAGCAATCCGTGGCCCATAAATTTCGCGCACCTCGCCGGATTAAGTAGCTTGCTTTATCGTCGTCTGGCGCGAGATCGCAGCCGATTCGAGATTAACCGGGAGCATTAAATCAGCGCGGCTCGGATTGGTCGCGTGTTCCGTTTCTATGAGCACCCACCGCCGGAAGTGGCCCTTTTCTTCCGCCCCGACTCTTTCCGCGAGAATTTCGACCAATTTGCGGCTGCCAACGAGAGTGTGAGGAGGGCTAAAAGGTTCGGTTTAATGGTGTGGGTCGATTTCGAAGTTGATTGATATTTTGGGATTCTAGTGAGTTCTGTTTCTGTGTTTTAGGTGTGATAAAAGGATTCAATAAAAGTTTTAGCTGGTGGATATGTATTTGCGACTGCAAAGGATATTGACTGTGAAGAGAGTTAAAAGGTTCGATTTCAAAGTTGATCGATGTTTTGGAATTATGATCCGTTTCGTTTCTGTTTTAGATGTGATGAAGTGATTGAGTAAAAGTTTTAACTAGTGGGTACGTATGAAATTAGGAAAATCGTCAGTTCAATTTAAATAATTCGACCAATTTGCGGCTGCCGAGGAGAGTGTGAGGAGGGCTAAAAGGTTCGGTTTAATGGTGTGGGTCGATTTCGAAGTTGATTGATATTTTGGGATTCTAGTGAGTTCTGTTTCTGTGTTTTAGGTGTGATAAAAGGATTCGGTAAAAGTTTTAGCTGGTGGATATGTATTTGCGACTGCAAAGGATATTGGCTGTGAAGAGAGTTAAAAGGTTCGATTTCAAAGTTGATCGATGTTTTGGAATTATGGTGCGTTTCGTTTCTGTGTTTTAGATGTGATGAAGTGATTGAGTAAAAGTTTTAACTAGTGGGTACGTATGAAATTAGGAAAATCGTCAGTCCAATTTGAATAATTCGACCAATTTGCAGCTGCCAGCTGCGAAGAGCGCTAAAGGGTTCGGTTTAATTGTGTGGGTCGATTTCAAAGTTGATCGATATTCTGGAATGCGGTAAGTTTTGTTTATATGTTGTAGGTGTGATGAAAGAGTTAAATAAACGGTTTAACTATTCGTCTCTTACAAAATGCCTGAAATTGTGGTAATATTGCGAACGTCAGATGTATCTGAATATTTCGACCTATTTGTAGATGAAAAATAATAATTGGCCGAGAATAATTGTGGAGGGAGCTTAAAGTTTAGATTTAATGACGGGGGGTTATAACGTGATGACCAATATTTTGGGATTGGGTTAGGTATAAGGAATAACTAATTATTTAATATTCTTCGTTTTTTTAGGTTTTCTTCCGAATCATAATATATACAGTACTATTAACATATTATTATTCAATGGTATGAGTAAATTGATTGATATAATCTCAAACGGCCGATGTTGAAAGTCTGTAACTTCAAAAAATAAACACAGATAAACCAATAGAACTTAAGATCAGTGTAAAATATCCTGTTACTTTTGAACATAATCTTAATAATTAATTTAAATTAATTTAAAAATAAAATAATATTAATTTCCACAGCGTAGATGGAACTATTTACTTAACACTAACATAATATCACAAAAACATTAATACCTGGGCCCGCCTAATAAAAGTAAAATTCCCCACATTTAATATTGTACAACATAGTCGTAGAATCGTAAAAATTCTCCGTTCAGATACTAGATATGAAACTGTCATACTCCCTGCATCGCGGACTACTAACCCCGATAGAGTTTAATCGTTCGCGTCCCGATATGAAATCCGAACGTACGATCGGCCATTATCATTGGAATTCCGTAACTGGGCTGGCAAACTAGGAGAAGACGTTTCTACGCATCGAAATTCTCCGGGGCACGGCACCTTATGAGCAAACAACGAACAGGGACCACGTGGAATGGAAACTCGATTATGGAACGGCCTCAAGGAATTCGACTGAACGTATTCCGTTATATCCATCCATAGCGCCATTTGCTTTATCTACAATGTCAAATCAATACCGCCAGGATTGAAAGATATCGCTGTTCGGAAAGATGTAGTAGTATTTGCGGTTAAGAGTATGTGTAGAAAAGTCTGTTCATAATTGGAATAAGTGGCAGTAGTAACAGTAACAGTTGTAGCAGTACGAGTAGTGGTAACAGTATGGTTGGAAACAGTACTACCAGTAATAGCCATAGCAATATGAGTTCTAGCAGCAGTAGTAGCAGTAGGTGTATTGGTAACAGTAATCGGAATTGTAGGAGCAGCAATTTGGTTTGGAACGATTTAATGGCGTTTGTAGTTAATATTATTTAAAAAATACAATTTATAAGTAGCATAACTGGTAGTAGCAGTAGCAACAGTAGTAACAGCAATAGCAATATCAGCAGCAGCAGTAGTATCAATAAAAGTAGCATTAACGACAGTAGCGATGGCTGTAGTAGAAGTATAGTACTAATAATACGTTGAAACTTAAAGAAACCTAACCTCTAACGACCATCCAACCAATGTGAACCTACACTCGACATTCAATTGAAAGCAACATTAAATTATACCAAACAAATCCACAAACTCTCAACGTAAACTGTACTGCAAAATCGTACATAACCTCAAACAACTATTCAGCCAATGACTAAAACCGACATTCCACATTCAAATGAAATGAACGTTAAAATACACTGAATAAATCCACATACTTCCAACGTAAACTGTACTGCAAAATCGTACATAACCTCAAACAACCGTTCAGGCAATGAGTCCAACCAACATTCCACATTCAATTGAAATGAACGTTAAACTACACTGAACAAATCCACAAACTGCCAACGTAAACTGTTCCGCAAAATCGCACATAACCTCAAACAGCCATTCACTCAATGACAACCAACATTCCACATTCAATTGAAATGAACGTTAAACTACACTGAACAAATCCACAAACTCCCACCATAAACTCTGCAGTAAAAACATAACCTACCATACCAACGTCAATCGTACATCAATAACACAGCACTGGCGCGCAAAAAAACTAACAAGCTCTCCAGAACGATACAATCTGCCGATCGCATTACCTCCGCAATCCTCGTTCCTTCCTTAACTATCCTCGAGAGAACCGTAAGGAATAATCACTCCGACCGATCGTATTCTTTCCGCTTCCGGCCGCTAAGCCGCGCCATAATCGATTCCGCTCGAGGAATCGATAGTCGAGCCGGATCGCGCGCGCTAAAATTGGATTCCAAATGCGAAATCCGGCCCGGAGCACGGGAAAGTCCGATTCTCAATTTTGATTCGGAAACGACGTCGGCGACAACGGCCGATTTAAATATCCCAGCCGCGATGTGCTTATGAAATTCTAATTTCCGGCAGCTCGCGAAGCCGGCAGCCTTGAATGCGTCGCATGCCAAGCCGTTTCATTCCGACTTCTTCTCGGCACCCAGGCCCGAGAATATCTTACGTAACGTTCGCGAGCGGGCGAAATTACGTGCGACTGTCCTGACGAGTGGAATATGTTTCTTGGTGTGAGTGAGGCCGGTCGGATTGGTTTGACAATCTGCCTTGATTCGAGCCGATTGAATTGTGCGCAATTTTAGGTTAGGTGCTTCTCTGTCGGAAGGCGGTAATGGGGTTTATGAGTTCGTTTCATGGAAGGATTTAATGGGTTGTGATCGTAGTGGGTATATGGAAATTTTCAGGTTTTTTGGAAATGTTCGCAAATTAGTCAAAGTTGCATTTCTCACAGCCAATATTTTAGGTTAGAAATATAAAATCTTCTGATAATAATAAAATTGAGCTCATATTAAAGGAATGAAAATCGTCAATCATATATTGCACCATATAGAATTCCAGTCACAACTACAGCCATTCCTCGAAATTCATTTTTACTCGTCATAACCTCGAATCAACTATCTAACAAATTTTCCTAATTAAATAAACTTCCTCAATCGTCACAAATAACTACCAACCCTTCTACACAATACAGAACATAGTTTTATACATTTATTTATTTATTTATTTATTTGTTACATGTTATCAACAGTCTATCAATCTATTTCTATTTATCTATTTGTATTTAATATCTATTTATTTTATTGCAATGACAAACCACAAAATATTGAACAATTTTTACTTATGTATTAATTCAACATAAACTGATGAGGTTACAATCATGAAACCGCAACTTAAGAATTTTTATTTCGCTTCACCCTTAAAAAACACTACCAAAATTTGTTTTACAGCTGACAAAATCTGGCAGTATCCCCCGAACAATTGGCCACACAGCGCGTTGACCGAAATTCCGGCAATTACCGTGGAACAAAGGCGCTTATCAAATCAGGGCGTGGAAGCATCGCACGTCCGGCTCCGCAAAAGGTCAAACGATAAAAACTTGGACCGCCCGAAGTCGTCGAGGCGTCATCGGCGGCCAGATTCGATTTTCGAGCCCGAGGGAGCGAAGTGGGCAGCGATTGATTCAAGGCGAGGAATTCGATTATCGCGCCGACAAACAGACTCGGTTCGCTGAAGTGCGCGCGCGAGCTCCGCTCGATTCGAATTTGTCGGTCGCCATTTTCAAATTTCGCGCCGGCCGATCTTGCTTAGTAATTGAAGTGATGTAAGTCCACATTAAAAAAAAATGAGATGTCATTTAATTTATTATTAACGTGGTGTAAACGGTTTATATGTGTTATTTAATTTTTTTTTTAAATGGACTTCTACAACTTTCAAAACGAACGGTTCAATTATCACTCTTATATCCGTTACGATTTCAATTGTGTGTCGAGGGATGATAACAGGATTTTTGTGTGATTTGTAGAAGTAGTGTGAGAGAAAAGTATAGTGGAAAGAAAAGACAGGTAAGGGAGGTAAACTCTGCTTATGCAAAAACGTATAGTAATTTTATTAATGTACTATATGTGTTAGTACCATCAGCGGTGGATAATGGTATTTTTCCGGCTGATTTTGACTTTATTTTTGACTAGCTTATTTGTCGAACATGACTCTGCTACGATTGGTTTAAAGCGTAATTATTTTTTATTACGTGGATGAATCAAATACATTACAATTTTTGTGGCGATTTTCGAATTTGTTGCAAGCATTTGTTCCGACATTTGTGATTGATCTATCGTTGTTAAGTTTATTAGGATTTTATTTGTATGTCAGGCGCAAAAAAAAAATGAATTTTTGGCAGGTTGTACATACCTACGGTGTGAGAATCCTTAAAATAATCAATTGAGGGAGAATGAGGACGAAGATAGCATTGTGTACTGAAAAGAAAGCACAGGAAGAAAGAGAGATGCATAGAAACACTTAAGACAGCAGAGATATAAAAATTGCGAAAAATGTGGGTGGATAAAGTGTGAGACTTTGAGAAATTCGAGATTTTGGAAGAGAGAGTGAGAGTGATAAAGATAGACGCACAGTGAAAGAGAGTCAAACAAGAAAGCGACGAAGATAGTAAAATTAAGGTTTGCAAAGAATACATAAATAAAAAAAAAGGGGTGACAGAAAGCAAGAACGAAATATATAAAACAGACACAGCCAGGAACAGAAACAAAGAAAGACAAATTAAGCAAAAAAAAAAAAATATAAAACACAAAATACAGAAACCCAACGACAAAATCAGCATAAAAAAAATAAATGGCACCAAAGAGAGAAGTAAACTGAAAACAGTAGGGAAAGAAAACAGAAATTTGGAGAGAACAAAATAACGGAAAAATCCTATAGAGAACAAAATCGAAGAGAAGGGACGAACGAACGTATAGGACGTAAGAAAGAGAAGGAAAAAGAGCGACAAGGATTTCACGGGAAACAGACGCAGGACGAATGACAGAAGGGAGTGAGAGGATAGGGTGTGGAAAGGGAGGGTCTGTTAGGGTGCGAAGGAGTGGGGGAAAGTTTTGCGGTGCTCGACACACCGTGACACGTCGCCGGCTTAATATAATGGAACCTCGAGGAACCAGTAATTACGAGGAAATCGAGGTCGAGAAACGATTTACGACCGAAGGTGCGCTCCTGTGTGCGACTCTGCTTCGTGGGAATGGATGCCGACAGAAAGGGCTGCCACTTTTTTCTACTGACATGGACTCCACATTTTTTAACTTATCCGTTCGTGTACGGGAAACCGCTTAGAAAATAAATGTTTTACGATTTTGTGACGTATTTACGTTGGGACAGTTTGTGAGATCAAAATGCATTTATGTTATTGACAATACATTGTTATAATAGATTATGGATAATAAACAGTAGACTTGCTAGTAGACGGAAAGGGCTGCCACTTGTTTCTACTGACATGGGCCTCACATTTTTTAACTTATCCGTTCGTGTACGGGAAACCGCTTAGAAAATAAATGTTTTACGATTTTGTGACGTATTTACGTTGGGACAGTTTGTGAGATCAAAATGCATTTATGTTATTGACAATACATTGTTATAATAGATTATGGATAATAAACAGTAGACTTGCTAGTAGACGGAAAGGGCTGCCACTTTTTTCTACTGACATGGGCCTCACATTTTTTAACTTATCCGTTCGTGTACGGGAAACCGCTTAGAAAATAAATGTTTTACGATTTTGTGACGTATTTACGTTGGGACAGTTTGTGAGATCAAAATGCATTTATGTTATTGACAATACATTGTTATAATAGATTATGGATAATAAACAGTAGACTTGCTAGTAGACGGAAAGGGCTGCCACTTTCTTCTACTGACATGGACTCACACATATTTTAACGCATCCGTTCGTGTACGAGAAACCGTTTAGATTTTTTTTAGATTTCGATTTTGTGACGCATTCGTTTATGCAGTGATGTTTTGTGGGGTGGTTAGACAATTTTGTGTAATCAAAATGCATTTGTGCTATTTATATGGATTTTTGTCATTGACAATGAATACATGGGTTAGAAATACATAAATTATCATAATTACATAATGAGAGAAGTGGCTGTGATTTTTTCGAATCACATTATGTGTCAGTTTTTTGACACCACCATTCATGTACGAAAAAGCGTTTGAAAAGTAATTATTTTGTGATTTTATTAGATGTCAGTATATTCAGTCCCATAATATCAGATTCTGGGACAATATCTGACACTAAGATAAAGCTTCGATAAGAGTATTATTGTCCTTGATATAAATTATAATAATATTGACAATACACACATTCATTAAATTAATAAGAATAAACAGTATACTTGCCGGCAACCAAATATATTGATTTCATCCTTTTCGATCACGAACCTGTATGTACTAGGAACAATTAGAACTATTCTACACATACAGCAAATGTCAGTATATCGAATATCGTTGAATGAGACATCAAGGGAATTAGCGAGATCAAAACGCGCTTACGTTGAATGGGCTAATGTTACCAATTCAGTATACATATCAAGGTCATTGCCCGTACATACAGGACTTGGTATTATTAAGACCATTCACGGTAATTAGTAAACTCGCTAGGCACCATTTGAATACAATTATCTGCCAGAAATAATTTACAATAAATTCGTTTGCGAGTTTGGTAAATGTTAACATGTTGAACAATCTGTTACAAACATCGTATTTCCAAGGTCAAATCGGTCAAATGTAGATCATACTTAGTAATCATATTTAGATTATCATCAATAAACATTATAACCACATAACAATTTCATCATTGAAGTTAATAAAACGTGTAAAACATGTTCTCTTCCTAATGTGTCAATTGGCTAAATGCTAACATGTCGAATGTCAAGTCTCGAAATGCGAGACGTCGACACAAGATCAAAATGTAGATCATGGACGATGGACATTGGATTTGATGGTGATTCATGGACCATCGATGGTGGACAGTAGACTTGCAAGCGGACCAGAAGGTCAATATTAGCACCTTATTGGCCAGCGACACTCTATTGACAACATTTGCGTATTGAGTGAGACCGATGATTGGTCTCTGATCGCTTTGATGACCATACATGTAGATTCTGTTTTTGGCCAGTTCTAAGTAAATGACAATGTACAGTACGTGCTAATAACAATTATATCAATATATAATAGTTTCTCGTTCGGCTGATAAAAATATGCATATTGTTTGCTATGTTAATGATTATTTGTATCTAATCGCGCAGAAAGTAGTAATTTAGCGTTTTTTATTTTACGCAGTATCATTTATGGTGAATATTTAACTTGTCTGGTAGCAGGAGGTCAATTTTAAGTTCTAAATGTTTATTGGCATTGTTTGCATACTGACTTTAAAGGGTTATCGATACACAATCGCTTTATAATTTGTGATTAATTTAATGTGTACTTTTTATTGATTGTAGTGTCTGTTGATATTAACTGAAGAAAATAATGGGCTTAAACCACTTTAAAATAAAGGTTCCATATATCTGTGTTTTATTCAATAAATTAGTTCAATATTAATCCCACGTATCTTACTCTCACATTCAAGGAAAAATTATAATACAACATTCTATAAAAAAATTATAATTAAGCTAAACGGAGGGCTGAAAAAAATTGCCAAGACAATATCGAACGAAATTATCTTCTTTAAAATTCCACCCCTGCTCCGATCAAACCGTAGAAAATCATTGCAACCTCGCAAGGGATGCGAATGATTCCAATTTCGTCCCTTATATGTATCTATATATACGCTGCTTACCCGCACTTTCAAGAAAACATTACATCGTTCCATAAAAAAATCGCAATTAGCCAGCACAGCCGGCCTGCAAAAAATTTCCCGCGCAGGATCGAACTAAATCATCTTCTTTAAAATTCCGCCCCTGCGCCGATCAAACGGCAAAAACTCCCCTCGGGCGCGGCGGGCGGCGGAAATTAGCCCGACATTGAGCGCGTTAATCACTTAAAAGCGTAAGGTATCACGCGTCGAAACGAATTCTACCGTGCAACCTGTTACCCCGGGAATTTATTCCATCGCAATAATCGACCGCGTTTTAATCGTTTCTCCGGCGTGCAACGGCGCGAGATGGCGGAGTAGGGGGGTTTGAAGGGGGGTTGGGGTGGGAAGGGGGTTGGAGCGGAGGGGTGGGTGATTTCTCTGGAGACGCTCGAAAGGCGAACTCGAGGGGGTGGGGGGAAGCAGCTTGCAGTCGGCGCCAGAAATAAGCCAACAAAAATTGATGCAGCCTCGGTGAGCCGAAAAAGGGGTGGTAGGGGGTGCAACCCTGGAATCGACTGGGAGCAGCGGGAAAAGGCGGAAGTGAGGGATGAGGCTGGCGGGTGGGGGTGCGACACCTTGTCGGACAGAAAAATTGCAGAATTTAATGTGCCGAGGATGTTGATGGCTTATTTTGGAAAGTTCGAGTCGGTTAAGGCGTAGGTTACGTATTTAGATAAGAATATATTAGGTTGCGAGATCATTCTTGATGAAATCGAAAAAATGAACGTTTCTCATTTTACAATAGGTGTGAGAATTTAAATGATACATTTGAATTAGATAGAACAGAGAACGATTGTAGGATAATTTGTCCAAAACAATTAATATTGAAGTGAATCTGCGGCAAATTCAAATTACAAATCTGTAAGAAAAGAGAAGTTCTTATTTCATCAAATTATTTTGTAATGGAAGTTAAATATATTTATAAGTATATATGATTATTATTTAATAATCATTACTAAAAATAATAGCATATTGGAATGTTTTATAGTTAATAATTATACATATCTGTATTATACTGTACATATATGTGCATACAGAGAAACATTTTATAAGTTATTTAATATAATAATAATATAATAGCGTACATAACACATGACACATTTAAATCTGTATAATACGCAAATAAGTCTATGAATCCTCAAATTCTCCGACTTCAGTATTCTATAGATACAGTCAACTATAAAGATACAATACAAACTCTCTGTCACACATCGTTACGTAACGACCTCTTCCAACAAATCCAAAAAATCTCAAAAATCCGCCCATCTCCCATAAAAAAATCTTCTTACGCACCCTCCATTGAATTGAATTCTTAACCATCCTTTCACATTCGAACGTCAGCAAACGCCAAAATACAACGGAACCAAACGAGCCTCGCAAGAACTCCCTCAAGGTCACGCGTGAGAAGCGAAACAACGAACAAGCATCGAGGCCGAAAGGAGCGTACGAGAGCGCCTTTCGGAAGAATCGAGAAGCGGAAGTGGAGTCGGCGAAGAGGGAAGAAGGCAGAAGCGGAATGAAACGAGCCGCCGGCAAAAACGAAAGGTGAAGGATCCGATGCGAGAGCGGCGAAGGCAGGAACGACGTGAAAGAATTCAGCGAACCAATAACCTTCGCCTACCGGAGCAAATGGGCCAATGGTATACGCGCGAAGACACGGATTCCGCGCTCGGGGTTCGAATTTCAGAATTTACGGCCGAGCCCCGGAGTCGGCCAGATCGAATTTTGATGGACTATGAAATCGCAATTTGCCCTCGGGCCACTCGATACTTCTGGCGGCCGGAAAGAAGGAAGAGGAGGGGGAAGGGGGGGGGGGAGAGTTTCAAGGACGGGAAAAGTTTTATTCCCGGGAGGATATAAACAATGTTTGGGGCGAAATGAATTCGGGATCGGATACGGTGATCGAACTGATGGAAGATTAATGTGGCTGGCACTTGAAAATCTGGTATGGTTTATCATGATTTTTGTTAGGATTGTTGAGAATGTTGCAAGACGGGCTGTTTGTCGAATATCGGGGTGAGGTGGAAGGGGTTGGTCGGATTTTTGGTATACGTTGGTTGGAGTATCAGATTGGCAAGAAAGTAATTTCGGTTTTCTAGGGTGAAATGAAAGTCATATTATTATGGAAAGATTGAACTTTTATCAAGAATGTGTACAAGATTTTGTTTCGTAACTTGAAAGTAAGTGATACCAGGTGCTAAAAGGGAAATAGTTTAACACTGACAGAAAACTGAAAATATTTTCTTGCCAACCCAATGATATTAAGACTAGATATCAGACATTTCAGATAGAGATTACAACACAAAAACTAAAAAATACGCAATCTTACATATTCTTATGTTAAATCGAAAAAATCACTAGACTATAAAAGCTCTGCTTCAAATATTTAAACATAATTTACATTCCAGTCAAATCATTAATTGTTTAATTAGCATTATTGTTACTTTCCTCCTGTTAACAGAAACATGATATGTCAGACGAAAAAATTCTATCGAAACATAGTCACACTTGAAATACTTTATAATACGTAATAACACGAGCTGTTATATACAAATCCACTATTACACTCATTTGAAACGTCTGTTAACATCAAAATTATAATTTTTTAGTATATGTATACTTCCAAAGACATATTTCAAACTTAATTCCACAACTGACACACAACTGCAAAAAACGATTATGCATATTATACCCCTGTGTAGCAGTCTAAAAGTTTCTACCTTCCGTTTCCAAATATTTGGCCGACTGCACATAGACCCGATCTACTTAAAACACAATTAAAATCTACACGAAAAAGAACAAAACTACTTCTCATATTCCCTAACATACTATTCTAGCTCCAATTAAACAGGAGGCCAGAATTCTTCCGAAGACTTTCTTGACGTTAAGAAAAAAAATAAAAAAAAAGTTCCAATCAAACATCTACAAAAACAGTTATACACATTACGTCCTGTACTTAGTCACACAAAACTATTGCATTATAACTACACAATTCACTATTATAAGTATTCAAAACCACACACTCCCACCCCAAAAACCCTTCCAAGCTCGAACCGTGACTCCAAACCTAGACATTGCAAAGTCAACGCATTACAGTACGTACATCCCCCCTCCCCCCTCTCCACTCCTTCTTCACAACGTTTCCCCTTTCAGCTCCGCTTTTTATCCCCTCCCCCTCGTTGTTGCTTCAACCCTCCCACCCCCACAATCTGGCACATACACGGAGTCATTATTCGCCTAGCCATTGTTTCGCCGTTCATTATCGTTCGTTATCGATCGATCCGGCAATAAGCCTTTGTGCCTCGCATTTGTTGCCTTCATAACGCAGGCCGTATATTCCTATCGGATTCCGAGCCACGAGCGTGTGCGTGCGTGCGAGCGTATTGGCGCGTGCATTTTTAAAATGCGCGCGAGCGGAAGTGCATTAAAACGGTCGCGGGATAAAATTGGGGACAAATAACGGTGCATGGGGCTGAATGGGATTATTATTTCTATTGGGGGGATGGAGGGGGGAGGGTCGTGCTTTTTGGAAGCTTTCCGATTGGCGACGGGGGTGAGTGGGGGTTGTTTGGTAGTTGCGGTCCGATTCTTGGGGCTTTTTCGAACGGTACGGATTTATTTGGCTGGGGCTGATAAACGGTCAAGGTATGGGTAGTTAGTCGGAAGGTACAGAATTGTTGGAAGGGTACGGGGGAATTGGAATTTAATTGGCTGTTGACAGATTGGGAAGCAGGCGGGAATTGTTGAGAAAGCTGATGGCGGATGCTTGGAATTTATGATGTGAGAGATGTTGCTGAATGCTTATGGTAGTATGATCGACATATTTTGAAATAATTGAAACATCGATACAATTGATTACAGTATAACAGTTAATAATGTATCAATGAGCGAGACTAATTACAAAAAAGTTGTATATTCCAAATATCGAAATTGTTGAAAATGTTCACTAATCCATTATACAGTTTTGATTTCGAATAAAATACAATTCTTTCTTTCTATACCATTTATTTTGCTGTTAACTCACAACTCTCACTAAATTATGTCAATTTACAATTCGATACCTCTTTTCCTATCACACATATACAAACATACATGCAACCGCCCGCAAATTACACCCATAAACTTCCTTTCAACGCCACATGCAATGTACATACAATTATGGTATAGTCTGGTCGACACGTTTTGAAATAATTGAGAGACAGTCAGAAACAATTGAATCCAGTATAAAAGTTAATAATCTGCTAATACATAAGTAGGACGTATTGCAAAAAGTTATGGTATTCCAAATATCGAAAATATTGAAAACACTCACTAGTCCATTAAAAAGTTTCAAATTCTTTCTATACAATTTACTTTGCTGTCAAACGTTCAACTAAACACTCACTAAATTATGTCACTTTACAATTCAATACCTATTTTCCAATCTCACACACACACACACAGCCATGCAGCCGCGTCTTAATCACACCGTAACAAAATTTCTTTCAACGTCACATACAACATACATAAAATTACCCTTCTTCACCCCCTGACAAACGAAATATCACAAACTTGACTTATCCATCACAGAAAAATACGGAATTAGCCACACAGCCTCACCTTCGTGCTCGTACAATTTTGGGACAAATAACGCGGCAGAGCAGAAAAGCTTCTGGCAACAAAGGGGGGTTGCGCCGGTGTGCGTTCAGGTAAGGGATGGAGGGTGAGAAAGAATATGCGGCTTCGTCGAGGCATCGCGTTGCTCGCAAATGATGGCCGCATTGTATTAGCACGACCATTTGTCACGATCTTCAGTTACAAAAGGCTGCATTCTCCTTGTTTCGCTGGCGAGCGGAAGGGAAAGGGACTGGAGGGAGAGAGGGGTGAATAGTAGCCGGCGGAGAGGGAGAAAGGTACGTCGAAGAGAATGTCTTTTGACGGAACTTACAGTTGTCGAGATTCGAGAATGACATTGTCGGAAAATTCGTTACCGCAGCGTTTAGATTTTGCGTCGGATTTTGTAGAGATGAGCGCAGTGAAGGTTTAGGTCTGTCAAAGTTGGTTGAATTTGGGGGTGGTTCTAGTTGTAGAAGGGTGGTGTGCATAGTTATGGGATTGGTATAGTCGTGTATTTTACGGGTGAAGATATGTGTTGAATCATCCATATATGGACCGTTTATTTTGAAAGTGATGCAAGTCCATATTTAAAAAAAATTTTCTCAGATCAGATATCTCATTTTTTTTTATATGAACTTACAGCATTTTCAAAATATACGATCCGTATATTTATAAATTGTGGCCGCATCTGCTTGTTTTTTGAATAAATGAATTGTTTTCTTGTTTTTATTGCGTTGTTTTTTGTTGATTTAATTTTTTTTCTGGTTTTATTATTGATTAAATGATAATTGTGTTACGTTGTTGATAAAAGTGTCAGTGGTCAAAGCTTCTAGTCAGTTTTGTAAGTTCGCATTTTTGCGTTTTGGACAGATAAACGATGCAGGTTTGTTAGAAGTTGTGAAAATGTTAATGGCAATAAAAGTAAGCGCGGTTATAAAAGTTGTAATAATGTACATAATTAGTGATATTCATTAAATGAATTTAATGGTGACATTTTTAGGTAGTTTATGTGAATTTATTAGTCGCTTAAATTTTGTGCTATTATCATGATTACGTAAATTTATACTTTTAATTATGTACGTACGCGTATTACCACTTATTGTGCAAAAAGTCATCGTTGCAATTTGCACAATAAACCCTATGACATCGACAATACCAGTTACAAATTTCTGTATGTAATATATACTTTTTTTGGCCCAGCAATTATAGCCACTTCCGTAACCCCGCCAAACCCAAATTACACGACATAAACTTACACGTATTCATAATCTTAATAATTACATGTTCTTATTTCATACTGTTAATAATTCACTACCGAACAATCTACTTCACATAAACTATACAACATACATTCATACATATCTTACCAATTGACAATCAAATCTTCCGGCTCCCACGAATTATATAACATCGATTCATTCAGATCTTAACAACTTAGTACCAAACCCTTTACCTCAACAAAATAAACTATATAGTCTTACACATATTGCCAATTGACTATCAAAGCTTCCAGCTTAACATTCATTCAAAACTTGACAACTCAGTACCAAACCTTTTAGCTCAAACAAATTACACTACATACTCATACACATATCCCGAACTATCACATATTACCAAACCTTCCAGTCCACCCGAATTACACTACATACCCATACCCATATTACCAACTGACTACCAAACCTTCCAGCTCATACAAACTGCACAAGACATTCTACCAATGACCCACCGACCCCAACTCTCTCAAAACCACTCAACTCCAAACTTAGAACCCCACTTACGACCTCAGCTCCGAAAAGTCGCAGCTCACGTTCGAAATTCAAGACTGCCCCCCACCCCACCTCCCTCCTCCTTTCTAACCATAGCCGGTTCGCATTTCGACGCCTCGGGTTTTTCGCTCTAATCGGTGGCGGGTAGAAAGGTCAACGGGCAGGGAACGATAACAGTCGGCCGACGGTCACCAATCACAGTGGATATCGGCGGCATGAGGACGTGCCCGATGATCAGATTAGGAAGGGCAAGCAGGCGGGCAGGCGAGCAGGTAGAGAGAAGGTCCCGCTCGCGTTACCTACACCTCCATAGGCCATCGGTGCGACCCAGATGCGCCCCATTGCGGAATTTATGATTCGTAAGTGCATAACTCTGCCATTAGCTGTGAAATAGTTTCCGGCTATCTGCGCCGCTCCAGACTCGCTCTCTCTCTCTCCCTCTCTTTCTTTCTCTCTCCCTCTCTCTCTGTCTCTTTCGATCTCGTACTCTCTGGCAATCAGTTTGGTTCTCTTACACACCGTCGTTCGAAAGCAGAAACTGTTAGGAATGATCGTGTAGGGTGTATGACGGAAACGATCAGTGATTTTTGTGCTGTTATGTAATGGGAAAATTTGTTCTCAATTGTAAATGATTGTGATGGTTTATGAAATTATTAAGAAGGTTCGTATTGGAATTTTAAGGAACGAGCAGCTGACATCAATTTGGTTCTCTCCGCTGAGGGCAGATGTCGGTAGAAATGATATTTTCTTAGTACTATTAATATTTTATTATGAGAAGTTTATACACAGATGCGTTGAAAGTTATATGTTTCATTAAATACAATGGTTGAATGTGTACTATTGAGAGTCATGGTAATTCTATCATAAATTCTGTATTTTTAATGGAATCCTGTCATCAGCAGTCTTGCTCATTTCTCTGGACAGACCTGAACTGCCAAACATAAAATCGTATTTACGTAAACGATTGTACGTACATTAGAAGCTACAAGTCAAAATTACTTTATTACTATTATTATTACAAAGTATTTTTTTTTTGTAAATCAACACACTGTACACTCGTCTTAAATTCGTATCCGATCACTTATCGTTCGCCGGAGTGGAATTATCTCGGCAAATTATCGAGTCGAAGGACTCCGACAGTTTTCGGCGCGATAATCGTCGGCCGGATGGCAACGGAAGCCTCTCGCGACCGAGTCTACTTCCGGGCCCTGTCTTGAGATGAGATTATCGCCGGCTCGAGTAGGAAGTAAACTTCGTGGTTGCCGTTATTGGTCCTGCTTCGGCTCGCAGTCGCGCGAGTGTAATAACGCTCGAGAGTTTGGAAGCTGAGGCTGATAACGGTACGGGGAAGAATCGATTGGGAGGGGTTGCTAAATTTCGGGAGGAAAGAAGCTAATTGGAGATTGCACGCGGAATTTGTCCGACGCCGAACTTTGTTGATACGATATCGGTGCTCGGATGCATTCAGAGGAGGAATGTGAATTTATATGTGTAGGCATATATATCGTGTTATAGGAGGGTTACTTGTGATTATGTCTGGTAATATATATCGCGTTATATGAGGGATACGTTATATGTTATAGGCAGCTATCGTGTTATAGGAGGAATGCCTCTGTTTATAAGTTATAGGCATCCATCGTGTTATAGGAGGGAGGACTCCGTTTATATGTTATAGGCAGCTATCGTGTTATAGGAGGGATGGCTCTGTTTATAAGTTATAGACATCTATCGTGTTATAGGAAGGATGCCTCTGCTTATAGATTATAAGCATATATCGTATTATAAGAGAAATGATGGTGTTTTGGTGTTGTAACATATATTGTGTTATAGGAGGAACGTTTGTGTTTATGTATTATAGACATATAACGTGTTATAGGAGGGTTATCTATATTAGGAAATAAAAAATAAATACCGTTAAGTAATCAGAATCTTTATCACATGTTATGTTACTAAACATTTAATGTGTGCCATATAGTGCGTTCAAAAGACATATTCTTTATTAGCAACGATTGGTAGTACTGGGAAAAATCGGTTGGAATTATTCCGGTGCTAAAGTTTGTCGATATGGCATTATTTAGACGCGCTGTTAGTAAATAAGTTACAAGCAATTATAATTAAGCAATATAATCTTTATTCTACTAACAAATAGTCAGTCTGAGAAGAACATTTGCCAATAGGTGATCCGAGACACGCCATTAAAAATCCATAAAAAAATATGTGTTACTACCAACATTTGTTTAATCAATAGTTTATATCAGATTTTAGTTTTAATTACGAGAAATGTTTTGCAGCTGTTTATTTGACATCAAATATTAATCTAGAGTTATTTATACTCTGTTACACTTCCGAGAATGTATTTGCCGCAACTAATACACTGTAAACACATCAATAAATGCGAGAGTCAATCAAAAGATTCCATCGGCAGAAAGAATGTAATAAGTGATCGTACGGCAAATTTGTTCAATGTGAAAGTTTGTTACTGTTGTTTCGATGTAATATCGACGAAGTGAGATAAGAAGAGCGTGGCAGAGTTTACTTGTTACTGATACTCGCTTGAGAAACTGATACGTAGCAAAGTCAATCTGAAGATTCATTCGACATCAGAATTAGTCGAACATTTCCAGAGAAGTTTATTACATCTCGAACTTTGCCGCTTCGGAATTTGCGGATAGATGTGAAACAATTTACTTGCCGCCGATAGTCTTCGTTCGAAAAATGGACAAGCGTCTAAGTCAATCTAGAATTTCATCTTTCAAGACAAAAGATAGGTTCAAAGTACGGTTTGATGGATTTTGAGATATCTGAATAGAAATACCAAGAACAAAGTGTAGGATATTCGACGAAAGATTAGTCAATGAACAATTTAAACGATTTCGAAACAAAGTAAATATTATTATAGTTCAAATTTTCTGAGACACTCGCACAGGTGAATATTTGATTAAAAACTCAATTAATATTAAAAAATTATACTCTAAATCAAACCTGAGAAATCTTCGTCAACTTGGTAACGTCATATATTTTAACATTCTCTATATCAAAATTCTTCTAATCTACCGATTTTTGCATCAACCTACAATCCAAATAGTTATTTTTCCTCTGATTAAATTACGTAAATTTTCAATTAAATATTTCTTTACTCAGAGTGATTCAAATAATCACCTGAAACTTTGAATGATCACGACAAATCTCATTTAAAAAATCGAAACATCATACACTTCCATTTTTGAACACCTTCAGTCAGTCTTCCTAACACTTAAAATAAAAAAATCAGACGTTAATCACCATCTCAAAAACTTTCAAAACTAAAACATCTTACCCGTTCTCATCAAACACCAATTTTCAATCCCATAATTTCTTCCACCCACCATTTAATTAATCTCGTCCTTTCATCAAAATACACCTCGGTCGCAGCTCTAAAAAAAACGCAAAAAATTCGAAGCTCGCCGTCCCCGAGCTTGCTGACCATCCGGCTGATTAAATGAATTAGACTCCGGACGAACCGGAAGTACGTCGATTTCACGCTGGCCGTTCAGTCTCGTTTCCAGGTTGGCACGTCGATGGAACAGCAATTGAGCAGTCGTTATCCTGTTCGAAATGGCTGAATCCCGTGATTTTCGGAGGAATAAACAGCCAATGCCAAACGCGAGCTCCAATTTGCAGATTCTTCACTTTTTCCGCGAAACAGGCGATTGTTCAGAATTTATTCTTTTGTTACTCAGAAACAGTCGGGAGAATTTGGCAGAGAAATTGAATTTTTATGGCAGGATGTTTATGGGGTGGGAGAAAAAATTTATTGGAGGGTGACTTTTTGAGGGTGAAAGAGGTAATGATTATGAGTTATTTTTAGATTTTGAGAAGCTTTCGGCAATATAATGAATGCGAATGACTTTCTAGTAACTTAGGATATTAGAATGGTCAGTTTGAAAAGATTAGGTGTTTTGAAGTTAGGGGATGAAATAGTTGGGAGCTAGAAGTAAATTTAGAGTGATTTTGGAAAAATCGAACGGTTATGATTTTATGTCGAATATTTGATTGTTGAGAAATATACAGTGTACACTAAAAGGTAAATGATAATAAGCGTATAAACTTAATATTCTGTAATTGAAAAAACTCGGTTTTAAGATTGCTATAGTAGAATAGTAAAATGGTATAGACCAATTACATGCACTTACATCTAAATGAAACTAACGAACAAATTATTGATCATAAGCATACTCTCTTACAGGCACAGATTTACATTAAAAGTTATATGAAAATATAACTTGTTACTGTAATAAATCGCGAAAAATCGACAAATGTGAATTATTTCTCTTTTCAGGTTTGATAGGTCTGATTTTATTATATTGACGTTATCGCGGTCTGTCTGTTATTCTTACCTGAAAATAACAAACGTGCAGATTACGTGACTGATGGTGTATGACGTATGATATGTACATGTCAGTTTCATATTACAACAGAACGAAAACACGTCAAACATCTTTTACGAATGTCAAAACAAAGTTTTATTTTGATGGAAAGGATTATTTGAACGCGAATGTTTATATCGATTAAATTTTCTCTCTCCTTTCAGGAATCTCTCTATTTCACACTTTAATATAACAGAAGAACACAGCTTTGCCTTTTGGCCAGAAAAAACAAATTTTTTTGTCAGATCACATCCATTAGTCAGCGATAAACATCAATAGCTATTATTTTCTATCAGAATGTGAATACATTTGATTTATGAAAAAAATTGGAATTTTAAATGCATTGTGAGACTTTGTAATTTCATGATTATGATTGTCAATTTAAAAATAAAATTTATGCTTTGATTCGAGAAAAGTAAATTTTTTTCCATGAAACATTTTTAATTTCGCTTTTTCGAGTACGTAGATTCAATAACCACAATTTAATTATAAAACAAGTTGTGACTGATTAGATTGACAATTATACCATGCTGGTTAACGTAAGAAAATAGTTTTGTCAATTTTTACTTTTTAATATAAGTTATTGTATTAATTGTCATAATCATTGCCACATTCCTTATTTTCTTCTATATAGTCACAAGAACAAAAAAATACTTTCTTTAGTTTTCGATTAACCTCGAACTAACAGTTTTTAACTTTGATTTGAGTTAAGCAATAAACTCTGCCAATATTCCGACAAATCTTGTGTAGTTAATAAATCGTTTTGTAATTGCATGAAATAATTTTTACTGGATATTTCCAGGAAGTTTTTACATACGTACACGGTGTGTTCTAGTCATCCTATCAATATATCTAAAAAAATTGCTACCTCAGTGCCCAAAAAATAGAATTGAGCAAAGCCATCATTTTCCAAAAGTAAATAACATAATTTCTGAAAATAATTTTATGAAATTTTACTCAATGTGCACTTGGTACTTATGCGAACTTGAACATAGAACATTAACGTTTGAGCGTCAGGTACAGTTGCAAATAATTGTTCAGGCCATCATTCAAGGTCACTGCACAAAATCGAATCAGTAGCCTGGCAAAGATGAGAGTGTCTGTTTCGTCAGGCTTCATCCATACGTCGACGTAAATATCGATCATCACCGGGGACAGACTCCAGTTTCGTCCATATGCAGGAGGCCATCCATCGAACATTCGGGCAGGAAGAGAGGATGCAGTGGCGTAATCCTTCCTGCTCGAGGATCGATAGCGACGATCACGATCGCACCCTTTCGCCTCGGGAGTCTCAACCTCCTCCACCTTCATCCTTCATCCTGAAGCGCACTCCAGCGAAACCTCCGATCCGCCGACGCTCCCAAGACGAATTTGAAATTCGAGTGGACCTTCAAGGTCGCGAGTGCCAGAAACTAGCTCGCGTCTTCAACTTCAACGCCATTTTTGTATACGACTTTCCACGCCTTTCGAGGGAAACAGGTTCAGTCTTGGGTTAAGACGGTTTACGTTTGTTGCTTCAATTTCTTTGAGTAGACTCAGTGGGTGAAGGTTGAAACTTAGGTTTAATTTGTAATACTGTGTAAAATGTGGTCTTTGGTTTCTTGTGAAGAGAGAAAATCTTTGTTGTTGGTTGTAGATATCTTATTGATGGTTTGTCGTCTTGGGTATACTGATTGCTTGGAGTATACTTAGCTAGGAAAAATTTAGAATTATTTCCATTTTGCAATACTGAGTGAAGTATGGTTTTCGGTTGTTCATAATTGGGGGAACTATTTGTTGTCAGTTGTAGATGATATGTTATTGGCGATTTGCTGGTTTGGGTATACTG
Source organism: Anoplius nigerrimus (assembly GCA_914767735.1). NCBI lineage: Eukaryota > Metazoa > Arthropoda > Insecta > Hymenoptera > Pompilidae > Anoplius > Anoplius nigerrimus. The sequence goes on from OU612081.1 coordinate 14,376,777, forward strand.
ATTGCTTGAAACACACTTAGTCGCCAAAATTAGAGAATTATCTGCATTTTACAATAGTAAGTGAAGTGTAGTTTTCGGTTTCTTATACAAGGTGGGAATATTTGTTGTGAGTTCTAGCTGATGTACTATTAAGTGATGATTTGTTTTAGAATTGCTGAAGTTGAATGGCTGGCATGGTGTTACATAAATTGTGTTCAATACCGCATTTAAGTGTAATTCGTGAAAGTGTAAATTGTAACAATTGTATAGACAAAGCTGTACTGTAAACTGATGTAAAACTCGATTATGCGGTGTGGTGAAATGAATGCTGGAGAAGACTGAAAAAGATACAAGACTTTTTTGCTAAGCACGAAAAAAATAAATATGAGGCAGGATATGGGATTATGGAAATTATTTATACGCGATTATGTAAAGCGTTGAATTAAGCATAGATATGTTTATTTATACAGATAGATAGATAGTATTAAGTCATTTGTAAAATGTTATGATTCAATTCGTAACTTGAATAAGCTGAAGAGCAAAAATTGTTGAACGGAAGAAATAGTGCAATCATTAACTGTGTCGAGATATTTGTTTTTATTTTCTAGGGAGTTTTGAAGAAACATATAATCTTTTTTAAGTGAAGACTAAAATAGATATAATTTCTTGTTATGTATACAAAAATGGCGCTACTTTGCCACCAAAATATATTACCACATAAATCAAACTTAAAGTAAAAATCAATATCCTGAACCAGAATTCTCTTTACAAAGACCTAATTCAAAAATCACCTTAATCTTCACATCCTTCAACTCAATGCAAACTTTTCAAATGACTTTCAATACGTTACAAGAACTTAAGCTACAAACAGTAATCCGCATTCAGGCAAAAAATATACGCAAGAAAACGAAATGGCCGAAAGATACAATTCACGAACGAAAGCAGTCTAATCTGCACATCTAATTACGGCTGCACAATTCGGCTTGTCTAAACACATTGTCCCTGTCGGCCGAATTCCTGTCCCTACTCCTCATTTATCCGACTGAATCCTTCAGGACCCCTTTGTCCCTACTTCTCTCCCCGTAATCTCTGTATCTGCTTCGCTCTCACTTCCGCTCGCCTTCAGTGTCGCAGGAAACCAATTATAAGTGTCCCGGAAGTTAGAACGAACTGTGGAAGTTGTGTAGGAAATTGCGACCTCGGATTCTCCCTCTCTCTCGTCTAGGCTTGCACTCTTGCCTTCTCTCTCTTTCTTCCTGTTTTTCGTACGTACTTATTTGTAGTATCTCTGTTTCTTTGCATCAGAATTTCGTTCTCTTATACAAATATTCGTTCCTTTCTCACTTTTTCTGTTTCGGTGTTGTGCTCGAAGTTGTGTTGTGTAAGCATGTGTGAAGGAGTAATTTTCACAAGTATTGCTTTGTTTGTTTTTGGGGTGGGATGGGTTTGTTTATGTATGTACATGGAACTCTTTGTAAATTGGATGGTGATTAGTGTGATCACTAGTCCAGTTAATTGGTTCTGACATGTGTGTTGCGGCAGTGTGCGGTTCTGTACTTCAACGTCAGGTTTAGAACGTTTTGACGTGAAGAACTTGAACTACTAGAAGAACTAGAAGTACTAGAAGAACTAGAATGATAGAAATGTAAGATTGAAATTGGTTGATACCGATTTAATATAAGGCATTTTTCATAACTATAACATTAATAAACCGTTTACACCACGTTAATCATAAATTATATAACATCTCATTTTTTTTTAATATAGGTACAGACTTACACTAGTTTCAAAATAAACGACCCATATGTTGTAATGAAATTAAAATAGCACTGGTATAAGTACTCGTTAATACCAGTGACAAACGAGTGACGTACAGGAAAATGTTAACAGCATCGCCAGCAGCCCAATCACTATTCCCTCTTCAGAGCTAAATAACTAATAACGCAATAAAGCAAAATAAATTTAAAACCAACTTCACCAAAATATCATAATAAATGTGGATCGTTTATTTTGAAAGTGATTGAAGTCCATTTAAAAAACAAAACTAAATATCACATAAATAAACCGTTTACACCACGTTAATCATAAATTATATAACATCTCATTTTTTTTAATATAGGTACAGACTTACACTAGTTTCAAAATAAACGACCCATATGTTGTAATGAAATTAAAACAGCACCGGTATACTCGTTAATACCAGTGACAAACGACTGGCGTACAGGAAAATGTTAATAGCATCGCCAGCAGCCCTATCACTATTCCCTCTTCAGAGCCCCTTTATCCCAGGTGGAAAGAGTGGACGTGGACAGGGATGAGCCACAAAGGTCCGAACAAACTCGGACACTTCGGGAGCGGCGCCGTAATTTGCAGGCCGCAAGGAGAAACCGCACGCGTCCTGGCCAGATTACGTCCACCTTCCGTTTCAGGTCCTCGTTCGGGGCCTAAATTACCATGTTGCACCCTCCTTTTTACCCCCGCTGCCACCCTCACACACTTCCCGCGCCGGAACTAATTTTCTTCGCCGATTGGCCACGACGTTCCTGCCGCGAATCGTTCCTGAGTTGTCTTCAATTTATTGCGGCCTTTTTTGGGGTTTAGGGCTGGACAATCAATTTGTTTTTGATTCTTGGTTGATACAAAGGAGCATATAATGTTTTTTTTTTGATAAGTATGAATAATGCATAATATTTTTATGTGAGTAGTATTCTGTATATATTATAATATGAATAATACGTAATGTTGTAATATTTTTTTTTGGGATTGGCGTGTTAAGTTGAGTAGGTTCTGAAGATTACCTTATTTTGTTTGGGGATAGGGTTGAAGGGTTTGATGTATTTTGGATTTGCTTGGGTTGAGTGGAAATATTCTACGATTAGATGATTTTTATCTGGTTTAATATTAGTCCGATGGGTGAAGATGTTCAAAACTACAGTGCCTTTGAACTAGCTGAACAGTTTTGTATTAGTAGAAATTGAGTTCTATTAGCAAACCTTAATTAAGTCATTAGTTGAACTATAACAGACCTCTGTTGCGAAGCATACAGTATTTTTCGGCATTGGCAAATAATAATCTTAACGCATAAATAAATTTGTACAAACAGTCGAATATTAAATCTTCTTCGATCGAAAACAACACAAATTTGAAACATATTAAAATCACTTACCTTCCCATCATTTTGAAAATTAACACTCCTAATTCAATATATCCGTCGCACTAAATAAAGTTCTTACAAGAAAAATAATTAATTCTTCTCTCTTTCAATTTGAAAAAAACCTAATTTTAAAACACCTACAAGCCAAATGAAGAACAAAACGATATAATTTGCTATAATTCTTGACTTAATTTTCAAGACTGCCACTTCCAACTAAATAATTCTTTCTCACTAAATAATGCTTTTAAAAATAATACATCCCTTTTATCAATTTTGAAAATCTCTAACATAACACCTACGACCCAAAATAATCCCCAACTATTCCCAGTATCTTTCAAAGACTCCCACCTCAACTGACCCTCCCAAAAACATATTCCGCGAAAAAAAGTAAACCTTCCAAAAAGCCTAACACGAAAACCTCTTCGCCGAAAAGTCAGCAAAATGCAAAATAACACAATCCCTCCTCCCGAAGCCGTGGTCCTCTACGCACGTCCATATTCGTCTGCTAAACGACGCTCGCATCAGCGAAGGTAAGGAGGATGAGGAAGAGGCGAAAATTGTCTTGCCGACAATCGCCGGAAATGGTCGATTAACTGCGCCGTGATGACGCGCATGTCGTTTTCGCCCACCGACGAGAAGCTACCAGTCCCACGAGTCCGTCCCGGAAGTACCGCTGATGGGAAACCTTGACGAGGTTTCAACGGGGAGACAAAGGGGTGGGACGTGTCGGGAATGAAAGGTGAGAGACTGCGGGCGAAGGAAGGGATTGGAGCGATGAAAAAAGGAGAAGCGGACAAAAAAGATATACAAGAACGAAGCGTCGGTCGCTCGGAGTCGAAGAAGGGATTTGAGAGAATTATTATTATGTATTAAACCCTTAACGTACGGTTTCTATCAAATATATCGGCAAAATAAAATCAATTTTTTTTCATGTAAAACACACTTTAGAACACTGTCTTTTCAAATAAACAAATAAATACGGAATTAATCGAAATTTTTATTTTAATTTTAGCAGCATCAAATACAACGCCGCTCGAATATACTCGAGCGTGCACATTTTGACCTGTTTAGCGCGCTCGAATATACTCGAGTGTGCACGTTAAGGGGTTAAGTTGTATGTCATGAATGTATAGAAGTTAGGAACGCAAATTTGTGAATTGTGAAGGAAATAGGGAGAGTTAGTGGACGCATTTGAAATTAGGTGATTAGAAGAACCTTTAAGAGTGTAGATTATTTAGCGTGGATTTAGTTTGAAATTGGGTGAGCTGAGGGATGCATTTCAAATTCGGTGATTAGAAGAATTTTGTCGAGTGTCGATTAGGTTTCACACCTACAATGAAAGATTACGAATGTGAGATTAGGAGAACAAAGAATAACTGTGTATCGCAACCACATAAAATTAGGTTGGCAAGAAAGTAATTTCGGTCTTGTGGTGTCAAATAAAGCTCCTATTCTTCTGAAAAGAATAATCTTAATTCAATATCATATTTTAAATTTTGACAAATCCAAAAAAAAATATTTTAGCTCTAACACAAGTTCCTATCAGAAATTAACAATACTATCTATGTTTAAAAACCGAAAATACTTCCTTGCCAACCCAAATAGTAACACGTGTACGTGACGTCAGCAATGAAATACACAAGGTCAGTTGAAGGTCAGAAGAAAATCATCGGAATTAAATCGTCGCAGCGCCGGTAACGCACAGTTTCTTCGTTATCATTTTTCGGCCTATTGTGAGGGAAATTCGAGGAAGAAAAACAGGAGGAGTTCACTCCTGCGGAGAGGTTCATCAAATCTGGAGCTTGTAAGTACGTCGGCGAGTGCCGGTGCTATATTCGCAGCGAGGATAATTTCACTGACGACCGCTCTTGTTTCCGACGAGCGAGCGAAACGAACGTTTGTTTTCGGACGATAGAGACGGAAAGCGTGCGTGCGGGTGAGAGAGCGGGAGAGAGGCTGAGAGTACGTGCGAAGTAGCAGGAGGAGAGAACAGTTTGAGGGAGTGAGATGGAAGATGGAGGAAGAAAAAGAGAGGGAGAGGCAAACACTGGGAGAGAGAAAGTGTAAGTGAATATACGGAGAAATACGTATAGAGAGAAAGAAAGAAAGAATGAGAAAAAAAGTGTGAGAGAGAGAGAGAGAGAGAGATGAGAAAGGACCAAAGAATATATGTACGTATACATAATATATGTATGTAGAAACATATATACATAAAATAATGTTTCTGAATTTTTGAAATTATATATGTATCTGGGGATCAAACTTATCATCCGAATTACCATAATTAACATTATTTAAGAAATACATGTTGTTTATGGCTACGAATGAATTGACGCCACTTTTAATATGAATAAAATGAAGTTTTAAATTCTTAAGAAAGCATAAGTTCATAGAAAATGTAAATTTCCCGTCACAGAAAAAAATATGTGTAACTTCGTTAATAATAGTGTTAACTTTTATGTTATAAGGTGAAAAAACATTAAACTTGCAAAGTTTGTTAAATCAGCTTTACATTAAGTTACTGTTGTTTTATTATTCATAATTCAGTTTTCTCCAGTTTAAAATTACAAGGGCATATCCGGAGACTCGTACGAACCTGTTTGCGGACCGAAAGTGAAGTTTGAAATAAAATTGTTTACAACAAACACATTGCACATTGATAATTCAACTGCTACTTTTGCAATTAAACGTAAAGCTGTGAGCTCATAAAATTTAATTATATAATATTTTCCATATCCATTTGAAATTCCCACAATTGGTCTTACACCACTTTAAAAATAAACAGCTCATATATATATATATATGACGAGAGAGAAAGAGATGGAGAGAAACAAGTAAACAGAGAGTGGGACGTGACCTAAACTTATAGAATTGTCAAGGAAGGTCACGCAATTTTCCACCTTCAGCCTTCCACTCGTCTTCGTCCGTGAATTTTTGCGTCACGCTCCCCGGACGCGAGCAATCCGAAATTTCAGTGGCTGGAAAAGGGTCGAGCTAAGAAAATTTCGCGACCGTGCCCGCGGAGGTGAGAAATTAAAATTTCCTTCGCGGGAAGCAGCCGCGAAAATTCAATAATGTGTCTGGCGAGAGGGCGAAGCTGAATTTTCATCGCTCGGAAAATTTTCAACTCGTGACGAGCGTATGAAAAATTTCGTAAACGGGAAAGGTTGTCATTCATATAAAATAACATCGTTTAAGTTTGATAAAACAATTGATAAACCGATGTGAAGATCAACGTTTTTTAACATTAAAATTGTGTACTGAACTATTATTTACAGAAACAGAATTAGAACAGATTATTGGTCTTCTTATTTGTTGCGAAAACTAGAGTAAATTATTATATAAGAGACTTTGAACTAAAAACAATGCATTGTGCATATGTGTAGGTCATACCTTACCTTGCACATTATTGTCTACTATTTATCACTCTTCTCTTCATACTTATAACGGTCTTAAAGCACATCTTATACTGCAAAAACATAAAAATTATTCTTACACTGCTCACCGTCAGATGCTGTTATAAAATAAATCATCACATATTATTAATATAATATCTCCACAGATACGGCAATATTCTTCCTTCGCACATTCAAGAAACGAAAATATTAAATTGTTAGTATAGTCAACGCACTTACATATAACGCGATTAATTCGTACCGTGTTATGGTGAAAACAGTGTTATAAGAAACGTAAAACCCTGGTACAGGTTTACCACAGGTTAACCAAATACAAATAAAATTTCTTTTATTTGATTAAACAGTTCATACAGAGAAATTATTCTATAATTAAGTAATCGGAATTAAATAAAAAAATTGTTTTGCAACAAAAACAAACGCTCATTCACGTTGTAAATGAGTGATCTATTCTTTCATCTTTTAATGTGCCAAATATCTCCCTCACTTGGCAAATCTTCATGTATTTTTGTAATTCAAACTAGATAAGGACGTTTCACCTTCATCAAAAAGAAGAGAACCCCTTGCAATATCAATTGCAAAAATTTAACGCATACATAAATTCATGCAACGGAGAATCTCTTTAAATCAATTAAGTTGATGGAATATCGAACGAAAACCGTGTTTTAGGTGGGCTGCCGCAGTTTTAGCTCCATCTTATATGGAAACCGTGTTATAAGAATACCGCGTTACAGGAGGGCTCTCGCGGTTTTAGCTCGGCGTTATATGGAAACCGTGTTATAAGAATACCGCGTTACAGGAGGGCTCTCGCGGTTTTAGCTCGGCGTTATATGGAAACCGTGTTATAAGAATACCGTGTTACAGGTGGGCTCCCGCAGTTTTAGCTCCGCGTTATATGGAAACCGTGTTACAGAAGGGCTCTTGCGGTTTTAGCTCCGCGTTATATGGAAACCGTGTTACAGGAGGGCTCTCGCGGTTTTAGCTCCGCGTTATATGGAAACCGCGTTATAAGAATACCGTCTTACAGAAGGGCTCTCGCGGTTTTAGCTCCGCATTTATGGAAACCGTGTTATGAGAGGGCTCTCGCGATTTTAGCTCTGCGTAATATGGAAACCGTGTTATAAGAATACCGTGTTACAGAAGGGCCCTCGCAGTTTTAGCTCCGCGTTATATGGAAACCGTGTTGCAGGAGGGCACTCGCAGGTTTAGCTCCGCGTTTATGGAGACCGTGTTACAGAAGGGCTCTCGCGGTTTTAGCTCCGCGTTATATGGAAACCGTGTTATAGGAGGGCTCCCGCAGTTTTAGCTCCACCTTATATGGAAACCGTGTTTGAGAAGGGCTTCCGCGGTTTTAGTTCCGCGTTATATGGAATCCGTGTTATAAGAATACCGTGTTACAGGTAGGCTCCCGCAGTTTTAGCTCCGCGTTATATGGAAACCGTGTTATAAGAGGGTTCTCGCGGTTTTAGCTCCGCGTTATATGGAAACCGTGTTACAGAAGAGCCCTCGCGGTTTTAGCTCCGCGTTATATGGAAACCGTGTTATAGGAGGGCTCTCGCAGTTTTTGCTCCACCTTACATAGAAACCGTGTTATAAGAGTACCATATTACACGGGAGTCTAACTGTAAACGCAGAATACTAGGTTCCTAAAACCAAACCAGTTCCGTACGCGTACACCTTGCTCATCATCATAACTTTCATGACTAAACCAAGGCGTTCAAGCAGGGCAGACTGTCAACAGGATCATCGTCCGACAGTTACTCTCGCCAGGATTATAACACTCTTAGCGATCGGCTTTCGGCAATGACGCCCTGCGGCCTGCGGATCGATTCAAGTGCAATCCGATGGTCTTTGCTGACGCACTTAATTAGGCGTTGATTAACGGACGTCCGTGATGCAACAGAATGGCGAACGGCTTGCGAATAGGGCTCCTGTATAGAGTCGATTGATCGGCGTGACAGAGAAAGGCCCAGTCGAAAGGTAGAGTGAGAGAGTGAGTAAGAGAGTGAGAGAGAGAGAGAGAGAGAGGAAGAGAGGGAGAGATCACAGTGATTGCTCGATCGGATTAGGATGTCCGCTAAATCGACTGGCCGTTATCGATCCTCGACCGATTAATTTCCGCTTAGACTATGGTCTCAGGTGTATAACGGCTCGTTATGGATGCCAAATATTGACGAGCCTTACGCACCTGTAAGACGCTCCGTTGTTCCTGAATATTCTCGAGCCTGTACGAGACTGATAGCGAATCTAAATAGACCTGAATCCTGAAGACGTGAATCTAAATAAGCGAGTTTGCTTTGGGTGGATAAGTGGAGGCTTGATCTCACAGGTGAGAGCTGGTGATGTTCAAGGTAATTCAAAATTTGTTTGCAAGATTTTATGTTCTAAATTTTGATGAGTCTTAGGCACCTGTAAGGCGTTTTGTTGTTCTTAAATATTCTCGGACCTGTACGAGACTGATAGCGAATCTAAATAGACCTGAATCCTGAAGACGTGACTCTAAATAAGCGAGTTTGCTTTGGGTGGATAAGTGGTGGTTTGATCTCACAGGTGAGAGCTGGTGATGTTCAAGGTTATTCAAAAGGGTCTAGCCGTGTTACAATGCAAAAAGTGCCCCTAAACCAAATGAGACGTGTCATACGCCATTCGATAGCTTATGGAAAAAGAAACATTTTTGGAGATTGGAAATCCGAAATCTCAACTGAGGGGGTAGTTATAGACAAAAATCAAAAATATGTTTCTTGCCCAATCATTTTTACTCCAGTGGATAAAAAAATTTGAAAAAATTCACGAACGTATCGGCTAACGGTGTACACGTTACAGAATTTTTTCAGATTTTTTGGTTGAAAAACTGAGCTGTAAAAAATTAATAAAAAATTTTTTTTTTGAAAAATGGCAATTTTTCATCGAAGAAGTAAAGTCTCCACTTTTATATTTTTTGTATAGGTACCTATTGTGAATGCTAACATACTGAATTTTTTTCAGATTTTTTGTAAACCTGCGCCGTTATAAAAAAAATTAAAAACCGATTGTCCGGTTGCTTTTTGCGTGCCCCACCTATTTGTACAGTAGATCTTTGCATTTTTCCCAATCCACAAGTGTATTATGCAATGTGTAACGCTGCTCGAAGTCTAGAATTGGCGCAGGAGTTGATAAAGCCTTAAAATAGCAAATCATGGAAATTGCGACCAGTACGTTATATTCCAAAGTGTAAACCGAAATTCCAATGGCACCGGTGTGTACATTTTTACGCAAGTTCGAATCCTTATAGGGTTATCTGTTTTTCACACATATTACTTTTTATTCAGAATTTAAAAATACATTGTTCTAATTAATGCTTACCCTCATACGTCGTAAAATCACATGGTTTTTTTAGTTATGCAACATACTATTTTCAAGCACTTGTGTGCTATTGTTTCTTTTCATTATCTTTTAATTTTTAGCAAGGGTTAACAATTCTTAATTATAATTAGTGATAACATCCGTGTTTATTGATTGAAAAGGTTAGAGTAACTGCGATATTTTTGATCTCATGTCAATGTAGATATGAATACTGTGCCTAATATAATTCGTACGTTTTGATAACGCAGTTTATCCTCTTCAGGGAAGAAATAAATTGACTCTGTAATTTAAAGTACATTGTTTTAAAAAGATTATTTGATAGAAAAAGTATTTGGAACATAGATACGGGTATTCACCATTTATATTTAGCATAGATACTTATCTTTAAAGAGTAATAATCACGTATATATAAAGCGACATGACATCCTCAGTGCAGAATTTTGTTGTATCCTCCAGTGTCCTGTGAATTATATAGTTATTTATATATTCTAGTGTTGAGCGTATATACAGTTTTTGTTCTGATAATACTTATCTTTTCGATCGTTGGCGGCATAAAAAGATAAAGTAAATGCAAAACTTTTAATCTTCATCACTGTCCTCATTAATAACTGGTACTATGTTGTCGCTGTTAAATATCCTACTTAATATTTCGGCTGGTCGTACAATCGGTGACAGATACCTTGCATGTGACAAATAATAAATTATTGCTGCTGTATGCGAACAGCATCCGACGGTACGATTGCCATTCGCACATTGACAACAATATCGGCGAATTCCAGAACAACCTATTGAATGTGGCACGTATTCTATGTAACATCTGTATACTTTATTATTAATATGTCTTGACTTCACTTCGAATTTAATAATGTTTTCCTGATCTTTTAAGTAACGGAAGTTAATATTGTTTTCAGCTCCATCATTTCTGCTAAATAAGAAACTGCCTGCGATAATTGGTACGATCCAGTGAAAAGAATTTTTAGATCCCTCTCCGTCATATCAGGAAAATCGGGTAACTCTGTGGCTGAAATTGGTCTAAATGGAACTTTTCGAATATTCCATCGCTGAAGATCGACCTCTAATGATAATGAATTTTCAATTGTTTGATTCGACATTATTTTGTCAACTATTTCGTCAATCATCCCTACATCTGAATGTAGCCGTTTACCGAACGTGTTTTGTAAAAAACAAGCGATTTTACGACGTATGAGGGTAAGCATTAATTAGAACAATGTATTTTTAAATTCTGAATAAAAAGTAATATGTGTGAAAAACAGATAACCCTATAAGGATTCGAACTTGCGTAAAAATGTACACACCGGTGCCATTGGAATTTCGGTTTACACTTTGGAATATAACGTACTGGTCGCAATTTCCATGATTTGCTATTTTAAGGCTTTATCAACTCCTGCGCCAATTCTAGACTTCGAGCAGCGTTACACATTGCATAATACACTTGTGGATTGGGAAAAATGCAAAGATCTACTGTACAAATAGGTGGGGCACGCAAAAAGCAACCGGACAATCGGTTTTTAATTTTTTTTATAACGGCGCAGGTTTACAAAAAATCTGAAAAAAATTCAGTATGTTAGCATTCACAATAGGTACCTATACAAAAAATATAAAAGTGGAGACTTTACTTCTTCGATGAAAAATTGCCATTTTTCAAAAAAAAAATTTTTTATTAATTTTTTACAGCTCAGTTTTTCAACCAAAAAATCTGAAAAAATTCTGTAACGTGTACACCGTTAGCCGATACGTTCGTGAATTTTTTCAAATTTTTTTATCCACTGGAGTAAAAATGATTGGGCAAGAAACATATTTTTGATTTTTGTCTATAACTACCCCCTCAGTTGAGATTTCGGATTTCCAATCTCCAAAAATGTTTCTTTTTCCATAAGCTATCGAATGGCGTATGACACGTCTCATTTGGTTTAGGGGCACTTTTTGCATTGTAACACGGCTAGACCCTTTGTTTGCAAGATTTTAGGTTCTAAATTTTGATGAGTCTTAGGCACCTGTAAGGCGTTTTGTTGTTCTTAAATATTCTCGGACCTGTACGAGACTGATAGCGAATCTAAATAGACCTGAATCCTGAAGACGTGAATCTAAATAAGCGAGTTTGCTTTGGGTGGATAAGTGAAGGCTTGATCTCACAGGTGAGAGCTGGTGATGTTCAAGGTTATTCAAAATTTGTTTGCAAGATTTTATGTTCTAAATTTTGATGAGTCTTAGGCACCTGTAAGGCGTTTTGTTGTTCTTAAATATTCTCGGACCTGTACGACACTGATAGCGAATCTAAATAGACCTGAATCCTGAAGACGTGAATCTAAATAAGCGAGTTTGCTTTGGGTGGATAAGTGAAGGCTTGATCTCACAGGTGAGAGCTGGTGATGTTCAAAGTTATTCACATTTTGTTTGCATGACTTTAAGTTGTAAATTTTGATGAGTCTTAGGCACCTGTAAGACGCTCCGTTGTTCTTGAATATTCACGGACGTGTACCGGACTGATAGCGAATGTATTAGGTTGGAAAATAAGTTCGTAGCGTTTTTTTTTATAACCCTTTATCACCCAATTTCACCTGACGGCCCTTCTCTGATGCGTCGTTAATGCATTTCTGCGATTCATCGCCTTTGTCTTACAGTTTCGCTGCGCCACTCACACACACACATTCACACTTTCATAATCACTCACTCACGGATCATTCGCACATACCATAGCTCTATCGAATGAATATTATACACTTTGTCAAATAGCAAAAAAATCGGTGTAAAACAAAGCAAATATAAAAAAGGCTACGAACTTATTATCCAACCTAATAAATAAGCGAGTTTATTTTGGGTGGATAGGTAAAGGTTAGACCTGGCAGGTGAGATGTGGTGATGTTCAAGGTTATTCAAAATTTGCTTGTACGTGTTCAAGTTCTAAGTATTGACCAGCCTTACGCACCTGCAAGACGCTCCATTGTTGTGGAACATTCTTGGAACTGGGCGCGACTGATGACGAATCTAAATTAGCGAGTCGTTGTTTCGGATGGGTGAAGATTAGATCTGACAGGTGAGAGGTGGTGTCGTTCAGGATTATTCCAAATTTGCTTGCTCAAGTTATAAACGAGTCAATAATGGTAGTATTAGCGAGAAGTCAATTGTCATTGAACGTAAAGGGATTATATTTGAAGAATATAGCAGTGATCTTGAATGATCGAATACGACCTTGAACGATTCGAAAAGTATGGAAACCGATGAGACCGGAAGCGGTAGAAATGAATTAGGATAACTGAATAATTGGTTCGGAGAGTTAACGGATTCAAATGTTAAGTGTACAAATAATGGTAATGTTCGAGATAAATCAATTGTAGCCTTGAACATTCTCGAAACTGCATGGGACCGAGGATGATACTGCTTGAAATGAATTTAGATAAGTGACTCATTGATCTCGAGGAGAGTTAAGAGGATGAAATTTTAAGTGGATGAGTAATGGTAATGTTTGCGATAAATCAATTGAATAATCGGGCGTAGTCGGCGAGTATCTTCAACGGCAGCGAAACTTGAACTATTATATACTATTATTAGTGTGACTGTTCAAAATTAATAGAATTTAAAGAAATTATTAGAATTTGGTTATTTAGATTAGAGTAACTGTTTCGTATAAGAGAGATTGTTCTGTAGAATGTCGAATCATGAAAAATTGTAAATGTGAGAATTAATTGTTTCACTATCCTTCTGCGTGTTTCCATTTCATCGTATAAAAATATGACATTGATAATAGTGTGTATATCATAATAAGTTTCAGACGTTATAAGTATTCCTAACATGGAATTTGGAAAGTAGTAGAAATGTAAGTGTATTGTGTAAAAACTTTCCCGTCTGCAAGTTAGCGCAGTTAATTAGCGCTACTCTTAACATAAAATCAATAATATATCAATAATTTAATGCACCTTTCAATATTATATGGCGTCTTGCACGCATGTTCACTCCGACTTGCGCATCGTAAACACATTCCATTTCATTATGATCAGCAGAACAAAAATTTTACTATACTTGAAAATATTACATCGCCAATCTTATTTTATTTACATTACTTTACAACTTTTTCTACGTTTTACCCACTCACAATTTAAAGATAATGTTATTTGTACCTACAAACATAGAATCGGTCAAATATCTATAATTCAACACACCCTAGAACCTATTGGCCAACATATACGTTCATCTCCCCCCCACACGGCAAACACGTCCGATTGAATTTTCCACAACTTAATGAACCTTCCATTATACTTGAAAACACTTCCTTGTCAATTTATTATTGTAGATCTTTGTCATTTCATATATTTCATATGATAAAAATTCCTATAATTCAACACACTCTACAACCTATTGGCCAACATACACGTACATCTTCCCCCACCTCCCACACGGCAAACACATGACATGAAGCAGCACACGAACGACGTATGTGCCTTTCGCAGACGTCATCGATCACAGTCGATCGCGCAGTCCTTTGAGGGTGGCCGATATTAAAAAATGAAGGTAACCTCCTCGCATCGTGCGGCGGTGGGAGAGGAGGGGCAGGAGGAGGAACCGGAAGTTCCGGTAGCCGATCGCGCTGCCGAGGACGGCGGAATTTAATGAGTTTCCGCCTTTGCCGTCGAATATTTCGCCTGACGCGCGCCCTTTTGCTCGACCGATCAAAAGGCGAGCGCAGTCTGCGCGGTTTTTGCCAGGCCGACGAATATGATGCCGGCCACGGATCTTGAGAGGTCGCCTCCCCCTCCCCCTCCCCCCCCCCCCCCCCCCCCCCGACGTCCGACGGCGGGATATAACTGAACGTCGGCGAAACAAAGGGCGCGCATCAAAGAGAATGATCGCCCTGCAAAATGGAACGCATGCCCGGCATCGAATTCTGGCGCCGGTCAAAGCGGGCGCGGGAGAAAAATTGTAGACTTTCCGGCTGGGAAATGTTAGATTGGAGGGCTGAAAGTTTGGGTACTGTTTTCGAGGAAAAAAGTTTACTGCCTGTTTATATGCCATAGGCTTGGAATGGGGAAAGTGTTCTGGAGAATATTATAGATGAGCTAGTGGAAGATTTTATTATACGTTTTCTGATTCGGAAAAGGCAATTCTTCAAATTGGGGTGCAGTTCTTAAATAACTGATCAATTTTGTTTTTGTCTGTTCGTCTTAAAAATGGAACGCATGCCCGGCATCGAATTCTGGCGCCGGTCAAAGCTGTCGCGGGAGATAAATTGTAGACTTTCCGGCTGGGAAATGTTAGATTGGAGGCTGAAAGTTTGGGTACTGTTTTCGAGGAAAAAATATAATGCTTGTTTATATGTATCATAAGCATGGAGTACGGTAAGAATTCCAGGAAAATTAAAAAATGGACTACTGGAAGATTCCGATATATGTTAAGTGGCGAAATCGGTGGGGAAAAAAAAGTTCAGAAAAAATAAGATTTTAGACGATTTGATGGAAAGTATTATGAAAGAGGATCATTGTTTGATGTCAAGTAACAACACCCGGTGCTATTTTTGACAAAAAAATTCATTACATTTTTTTTGTTCCTGCAAATTAGAACGTACGCCCTAAGATTTTAACGCTAGTAAACCTGAGATGGGGAACAAAATATAGGGGGTACTTTCTGGTTGGCAAATCTCAAATTTTTTAGTTTATATATCAGGTTGTTCGATAACTAAAATATGTTTCATAATAAATGCCAAAAAGAAAATATTTTCACACAAACAGAAGTTTTTAAAGATTACCAGACTATCTATGTTTCAAAACCAAAAATACTGATAATATACAGGGCATATAGTGTGTCTGGAATTGTTGTTGAATTGGAAGTGAATTATATATAGTGTGTCTGGTAACAAACTGATAAGATGAACAACTTGAAAGACAATCAATGACACAATATTTAACTGTGCTATTATTTACTTTTCATAGATTTAAATTAGTACTTATTATTTACAAAAACGAATAAGACAATAATAATCTGTTCCTAAAGAAATATGAATTTTCATAAGAATGAATCTTCGCAAGCGTCAAAAGTTGACATTCATGAAAAATTTAATGAAAAAGTAACTGATCCCAATAATTTTTATTCTTACCTCTATACCGATACGATTCAATATATTTGGTTCATCGGGGCTGACTGTAACATGCATATTTTTAACAATAATTGAGCAATACATAAGAGTATAACACGGAAACCAGCTTTTACAGAACTATGTCGGGGACACTGTCGTAATTTAATACGAAAACTATAGGAGTAAGGTCAAATAATTAAGACGCTAAATTCTCTCTGCTTTCAACGCAGACCGCTCTGACTCTTCATTAACTTTAAACTCTTTCCAAGTTGCTCTCAAACTTTACTCTCTTTACAGGTCGGTCCCAAGCTCTACTTTCAGCGTTAGTCGCCCTGAGTTTGACCTTTCCTTCGTTTACCTTTCCAGAATCGAATCTATCTGAAGGTTGAAAACAAGCTGAAACCTCAACTTAACCGACTGCTCTCAAAATATATGTCACCATAATTATTTCGAAATAAATAAAACAGAATCATAATTCTAACTGTTTGTCCGTTTTGTTTTTATACACACAGTATAAAACAACATTAAAAACCAAGCGATTGTCACTATATTATAACGAAATGAAACTTTGTACTTACAAACAATGATACTTTTTGCCAAATTATTATGCACTTGATTCTCACTAATTCAACTTCTCGTGTACTCCGTTACAAACTGTACTAACTTTTACAGTCTCTTTCTTGCCAACACAACATATAAACAGCTGCCATATTTATTCAAGTACACTCCTCATTGACGCATGTATATACATCGCACAACTAATCTTAATAATACAACTAACACATTTTTTATATCATTCTTATCTTTTCAGTAATTTGTATTGAACAATAACAGTAAGTAATCAAATTAGTAAGATGTTTGTGTATAATGGAAAAGGCTGGAAACCCGTAAGGGAACCAGAGAATAAAACATACATACATACATACAGTAAGTAATCAGAACATCTGACCAACATTGTAATTCTGTATGAAAAAGCAATACTATAATCTTATACGGTAAATACATAAAATTGTATATTGTAATTTCTTCATCAGCACCTGAAAGAATAAAAAGTTGAAACATTGAAGAAGAGTCTCAACTTCTCTCTCACTTGATCCCAATCCGCCATTCACACATTTCCACCAAGTTAAACACTATAAATATTTATACACTAATAGTACGCATATATAGGACTAAGGAGCGATAACGTAAGGTAGATTAAGGTAGTTTAAGATTCTGAAGATGATAGGAGGCAAAGAATTGTATCTTTAAATGGGATCAATAAATAAAATACCACTAGTACTACTACTACTAGTACGCATATGTGAAACGTCTATTTTGAAAGTGGTATAAGTCCTCATTTAAGAAAAAATGAGGTCATATAATTTATGATTAATGCAGTGTAAACGGTATATTAATGTTATATTTAATTTTATTTTTAAAATGAACTTACACCACTTTCAAAATAAACGGTCCACATATCAATATATATGTATTTTCACCAGTATCAACTTATAAATTCAACATATTCTTAATCTTACAAGCAATTTATATGAACCTTACAGTAAAACAGATCCCAATCAATGAAATCAACAGCCACCGCTCGCCATTGTCCTCGTCAACTGTGCAAATGTCGAAGAAGAAAAAAACTACACTTTTTCTCTCATCATTCGATTATTTCACAACAATGAAACCAAAAGTCACCGGTCGCCATTTTTCGACAGCGTCTTCCCGATCGCCCCCGGGAGCCGAAACGGTTTTAAGCCTCGCTATCTGGCCGGAGAGAAATGACGTTCCTCCTGCGGCTCCTGGAAATGGGTTGTGTTATTACCGCGATTACCCGCCGTTGCCTCTCACTCCCGGCAGACAGGAGAATCGTCGAACGTCGGGACGACTTCGAGCGGCAGAGGGCGAGCCCGACGGACCATCGTCATAATAATCGTGTGCTTAGAGAGTTTCCGGCGTTAGAGTAAATTACCGTGAAACCGGGTCGGGACTAAGGGATATTTGCATTCACGAGGCGGCAGTCAGCTTAGAACGGCCCTCTCTCTCTCTCTCTCTCTCTCTCTCTCTCTCTCTCTCTCGCTTGCTCTCTGTGTATTTGTCTTTATCTAACCGTCTTTCTGTGTATTGACTGTGTCTGTTTCTATTTCTCTCTTGCATTTTCTTCCTGGGTATCCATATACTGTTCTATGGAAGTGTGTATTTGTCTTTATCTAACCGTCTTTCTGTGTATTGACTGTGTCTGTTTCTATTTCTCTCTTGCATTTTCTTCCTAGGCATCCATATACTGTTCTATGGAAGTGTCTGTCTGTCTTTCTCTCTCTCTCTCTCTCTCTCTCTCTCTCTCTCTCTTTCTTTAGCTGTGGTCGTATTTCTTTCGGTGTAACCAACTCTCTGTGTGTCTGTCAGTCGGTCTCACTTTGTCTAGCTTTGAGTATTTATCTATCTCACACTTTCTGCGTATCCATCTCTATTTCTATGCAACTGTCTGCCAGTCTGTCTCTCTTTATCTGTACTTTTTCTTAAACTTGTCACGGTGGTTCTATCTAAGCTTCTATGTGTGTCTGTTTGTTACTCATTTTCTCTGCTTTTATGTATCTATCCAGCTCTTTCTTCTCTCTATCTTTAGGTGCCTATCTGTTTCATTATTTTCTTATTCTGAATCTATCTCCATATATTTGGATCTGTCTGTCTAATCTCTCTGACTCTCTCTACCTCAATCTATTTCTTAAACTTTTATTTTGCGTGTCCTTGTCCACTTCTATGAATCTGTCTATATATAATTATCGCTGTCTTTCTTTCTCATAATTTTCTTACTTTACATCTATTTTTACAATTTTAGATCTGTCTCTCTGGATCTCTCTCTCCCTCTCACTTTCTCTGCTTCTATCGAT
This sequence comes from Anoplius nigerrimus, assembly GCA_914767735.1. Lineage (NCBI taxonomy): Eukaryota > Metazoa > Arthropoda > Insecta > Hymenoptera > Pompilidae > Anoplius > Anoplius nigerrimus. Next base: position 14,395,626 of record OU612081.1, read on the forward strand.
TTCTTAAACTTTCTTTGTGCGTGTCCTTGTCCACTTCTATGAATCTGTCTATATATAAATCTCTCTGTCTCTTTCTCTCTCTATCTTTATGTACCTTTCCGTCTCTTAATTTTCTTATTCTGAATTTTTTGTGTCTCTCTCTGTCTTTGTTGTCTGTCTGTCTCTTTCTGTCCCTCTCTCGTCCTGTATTTATTCCTTATATTTCACTCGGTGTATCCACCTCAGCTTCTGTGCGTCTGTCTGTCTCTTCTACCTTCTTTCTGTCTGTCCATCTCCACTTCTATGAATCTGCCTATGTCTCTCTCACTCTCTTTACTTCTATATATCTCTCTATCTCTTATACTTTCTTCCTTATCCATTCCAGCTTCTGTGTATCTGCCTCTCTGTTTCACTTTCTTCCAGTATCCATCTTCACTTCTACATCTACCTTCCCCTCAATTTATCCATATTCGTCTCTCTCTCTCTCACCCCCTAGTGTGTCTATCCATCCATCCTTTACACCATCTACCCTTGTAACCATCTCCACTTCTCCAGATCTCCGGTTTGTTTCCCTCTCCACTTATCTCTCTCCCCAACAATCGTATTCCCCCACCCCCTGCACTTGACCCGAATCAGCCAGGGATTAATACACTCTATGGCCTTGTACGGCCATTGGGATCCGTCGCAGGGTAAACAGCGGCCCTTAAATATACATTGATCCCCTGGAAAATGTTTCCTTCGAGAAGTGGGTCGCCGCAAAGTGCATCTCGGCCAAAATCGGAGTCAGAGGCGGAGGATGGACGCTGACTTGCGGCGGACGTCAGTCGAACGCTGAGTATACTCGGATTCGGTTCAGGGTTATGATCGCGTTGGAACGCGATGGCGGCGAAATTTTAGGCGCATTAGACTGCTCCGGCGGGCCGAAGATCAATTTCAACCCTTACGGTCCGTTTGTAATCAGGATGTGTGCGGAGAGCTGAGATGCTGGCCTCGAGATATGCGGGTTTACACGGGCAGGTCGTGTTAACGGGGGCGGGTAGGGTAAGGGTTGGCTTGTAGCAGCAGGGATGGAAGAAAAGGCGTTGGATGGTCAACGATTGGGGTGAGTCGTGAGATTCGAGGGGGTGAAATGTGGAAGTGGGGATTGGTTGTTTTGTAGGGTTGGATTTAGAAAATTGAAACTGTAAGTATATGTATTTATATTGATAATAGTAATTTGCATTTGTAAGTGTATTATTTCAATCCTGTGTTTAGTATTTAATTAAAATTTACACTACTATTGCCATACATAAGTTACGTATGTCTCAAACACTCGTTTACAAAATGAACAAAAATACGGCCTGCGCAAACGAATGAAAAGAAAAGAAAGCACAAAAATATTTGGCCTACCCTTCGATCATTTCGCGCGGCCCTGAAACTTTTCAAAGGATAGACACCCCTCGCATCCGTCCGAGCCTGCGATCAGTCAGTTTCGCGCTTGTTGCCGACGAATGCGACGATGAAGCCGCGATATCGCACCCTCCCGCATCAACCCCATCCCGCGACCCTCTACACCCCATCCCCCACCCCCTACCACCCCTCGACTCCTGCCGACGCGAGTCAGGCGCGAGATAGAACGTGGCAGTTGCGAAAAGAACGCAGACGCGCCGGAAACGATATGCAAATTTAAAGCTTGGCAGCTTTCGGGACGAGACTCAGTCCCGCGGGATAGATCCATCCTGCCGTGCGAGGGAGGCATGCCGCCGGTGGAACCGGAAACGCGGCAGGGTTAGGGGGCGGGTAGGGGGGTGGCTTTCTGCTAGACGAGGATGCGAACAAATGAGGGCGACGAATTAAAGCGGCGGGGTGGGAAGAAGAATTTATGGAGGGGGTTGATATAGGGGGTAAGATATTTAATTTATGTTATGGATATTTATTTTACGGGGTGTTTGAAATACTTTTTGGGTCGTAGATACTGCTTGGATGATGTGGAGCGTAATGTATGGATTTTTGTGTTTGATAGGTGGGAAATATAAAATTGATAGGTATTAAGGTGTTGAAGTCTGTATTGGATGGGAACTTTGGGGGTGAGATATTTAATTAATGTTATGCGGTGTTTCCAGTACTCTTTGGATTCTAAATATTGATAGGTTGACGTGGAGCATAATGTATGATTCTTTATGCTTGATATTTAATTCTTGTGTGTTATGGGCTGTTTTCACTGCTTTTCGAAATATAGATATTGTTTAGACAATGTGGAGGACAATGTATACTTTTTTGTGTTTCCTGGATAAGATATATGGATTGTTTATTTTCAAAGTGATGTAAACCATTTTTTTTTAAATGGATTTACACTACTTTCAAAATAAACGGTCGGTATATTCGTGCAAACAAATGGATGTGACGAATTAAAACAGTGTGATGGGAGAAAAACTGGCGTGTATTAAGTGTTGTAGTCGAAATAAAATATGAACGTTGAAAAGCTGGTCTGTTTAATTTAGCTATGCTACAGTTTATTTTGTTCGTATATTTGATTAAAGAATAACGGTACGGAGTATAAATTATCATTGATTGATGGCAAGTTGGCTTGAAAAATGGTGTGAATACATTTTTTATTCAAATTAGCCACAAATTTATAGACAAAATATTCGATTTTGCAGTTTGCTTCACCAGTGATAAACAACTACAAGGAGTACAAACTAACCAGAAAATTGTTAAGAAGAGCCAAATTAAGTGGTACACATACTAATAACCAACTCTGCATAGCAGTAAAGGGAGCAGATTGTAACCCGGATTCGAACAAATAAATGATTACCATCCCATACCGTACTAATAACCAACTTAAAAAAAGAAGGCAACGTATGACGAAAAAATATTCATAACCGCAGCCTTAAAGATCTGTTTAAAGCCGAGCGGGCCTTAAACGCCGCACAAAACACTTTCAGTTCCACAAACTTTTTCCACCAACGCCTAGCACAGAACACAATCCCGTATCGTAACAGAAGTAACGACAAGAAAATATAAGCAATTTCCTTCCAAGCGTTCACAATGAGAGATGGCGAAGCCAGACGGACAAAGCGGACGGCATAAACAAGACAATCAACAATTTCCAGACTAACGAAAATTGCCACCCGGAGAGCTTTCGCTCCTGGATGAGAATTGAGACAATGAGCGTAACACTTTCGTCGGCGTCGGCCAGAGATTGCCGTCATCGCTCGCCAGGCGTTGAAATCCGAGAATTCTCGGACGGAATGAAGACATTTAACAGACATAATTGTTCTACGCTCGAGATAATGGATCTGCCGGTATTCTCTTTCGAAAAAATTCGACTGTTACGGCCTGGGACACGTAGTGGGTTTCTTCGGTCGTGGGGTAGAAGAATCCTTGTATCGAAGTAGGTTTAGTGTAAAACATTTTATTAATTTTCATGTGAATGGACTGGTCGGAGCGATTCTACTAAGGAATGGTGAAGATTGAATGCAGAAAATCGAATGCCCGCTGACGATTACAATCGGTTCTTAAGGCGATAGTCTCGTCTAGAAACTTGACAAAATCGATTTTTTTTCACTTTATTATTCCTTAGACCTTTCTTAATGCGCTGGTGAAAACCGTTTATTGATATTTCAAAAATTAGCAGAGTAATAAAAATTATAAGCAAGCCGCGCACTCAGGTAGCATAACGGTATCGAAACTTCGAACGCGTTTATCTCAGAACTATGTTTTTCAAATCGGCGCCAACGATGTCTCGATAACTAATGAACCGATCGAGCTCAAATTTTGAAAATATCTTCAGTAGCCTCTTTCTGAGGACTGGTAGCAGAATTAAAGCAAACAATAATTTTGCCCACATTTTATAACTCGTCGACTACCCGAAAACAGCCGCCAGTTCGTAACAAAATTTTCTTTAGTGCCTTTTCTGCTACCGTTGCTCAGAATCTCAATTCTCAAAGGAACAACGAATACGTATGTAAAATTTCATGAAGACAACTTCGTCGGGTTAAAAGTTATTCCAACCCAAAAATAACGTCAATAATCTCGCTCTAAACCAGACTACCGCCTTAAATATCCTTACAACTAGGTAAGGTGCAATAAGGTAAATCCGTACACGGATATTTCCGCACTAGACCTTTATTTATTCGAATATACGTTGTATTCTACCAGTTGTAAGGTAGAAATCTTCCTTTGTTTAGTATTCAATGGTTTGGATAGTATTCAACTTAGGTGGCCGCCATGTAAGTATTCTGTGATTCCCCCGTTTAACTCTATCGACAAAGTTCGTATTACTAATAATAATTCCGCTTTTGCCCCATAATATAAGGATATAAGATTCAATTATTTTTAAACAGGTTGCACTGCTTTGCCCCAGTTCCGTGGCAAGCCCGCCCTAGTAGCACTAGTTTTAATTTATTAAGAAAATCATAAGTTTCAGAAGATACTTTTAATCCAAATTAATGCAACTTAAAGAATAAATCATGCGCTAAATAAAAATACTACGATTATTAGGTTTTAGTGGAACAGATAGAAAATATATCAGTTTAAAGTAAACTTTACAATTTCTGAGTCGTTTTTACCCCACTCCACCTTATGTGTACGGTGACAATGTTATGAGTTGTGATTTATATAAATATATATGTTACATAATTATTGTTAATTATAAATATTACATTATAAATATTATTATATATAGAAACTACATGGGGTGTGGAGTGTGGTCCTTAACATCGACTCTCGCTCGAAAATCGCGGACAGGCATGAAAGGTCCGCGTCGCTTTGCTGCAGGGTCGCAAGGGGATGGAAGAGGGTGGGAAGGGGTGAGTTGGAAGCGACGGCGAATGTAGCGTAAAATCGTAACGGAGGAACCGCAATAATTCTTCGAAAGCGGTTTAAAGCCGCTCCCGAGGCCGGTCGGCCTCTTTTTTCGCCCCGTTTCTACCCCCGCACTCACCCCTTGGCGGTACCTATTTCACCCTGGGCGCTCGCACCCTCTCCATTGCGAATTATGTCGTTTCTGCCTGGCGGACGGTTTGTAGTAAGCGGTAGGTTCAACTTGTCGGATAGAAGAAATTGTTGGGGTCTGTATAGTGTTGGCTATGCTGTATAGTATGTGCTGTGTTGAATAGTGTATACTACGTTATATGAAGTGAGAATCAAAAGTTGAATGCATAAAAGAGTGAAAGAGTAATTTGTGGATAAACGGAAGTTTTATAAGATTCATAATTGTGGTGGGTTTATTGTACATGAAATGAAAGTTTATTTCTTAGGTCTGTAAACAGGTTTTGTGCATATGTAAAGTTAAGGATAATATTTTGCGAGGTATGCTTTTGGTGCATGGTGTATTGCTGACTAAATTTTGACACGTTTGCCATTATCATACCTTCCTTCTTTTCATCAAGATATGATTACAGTAAGTATTATATTAAAATATACATTACATCTGCATAAAAGAAGAAACAGTTTTGCATAAAAGTCAGCTTAACCAAAAAGTATTCTTTCAAATGATACATTAATCTTATCTGAAAGAACAATATTCTGCCCCAAAGTCAACTTTCCTAAAAAGTATTACAATTAAAAAATCAAGATTACCAAATGTGATTATAATTAAATTACTATACTATACTATTACTTACAACTAAATTAAACTACAAATTACACTTACGCAAGAGAATAAACTATACTTACATAATCAAATATGTTTCATCTAAAATTCAACATTACCAAAAATTACAATTAAATCTTCCTCTTCCTTCCTACCACCAAAATAACCACAGTAATCATTCCATGAAACTACACATCCCACCAACACAAAAGAACACTGTTTCACTCAAAAATCAACATCATCACAAATTATAACAATTCAATCTTCTTCTGACTCTCCATCGCCAAGATGTGATGACAGTAAATAAGCATTCCATTAAACAATAAACTACACTTACAAAATAGAATATTGTTACGGCCCACACCCCACACCCTATAGAATTAAGATAGCATATGTATAATTCTAGCAATTAACATTAATTAAGTAACATATAGATTTACCGTACAGACACATACCTGCAGCCCCATACCTAAGACCCTTTTTATTACTGTATTCCGCAGGCCTGCGACTGGGCCCTTGAGGACGCTACCCCCTCTCCATATCCACTCACCCACACACATATACATTTGTATACCTAGTTCTAAGCATATTTAAGGACCGACTGTAACCGCCAGCGGGCATTCAATAGTCAGCATTCAAGATTCAATATTCAACATTCAGCATTCAACATTCGACATTCTATATTCTACATCTCAGTCATCAGCTCCGACCGAACCATTTATCACATTATTAATAAAGTATCGTGAAGGAAACCTATTACAAGTTACAAGGAGCTTCCTACCCCAAGAAAAACCCACCACGTATCCCAGGCCGTAACAATATATTCCATCCAAAACTCAACATTACCAAAAATTACAATTAAATATTCCCCTTCCTCCCTGCCACCAAATTAACCACAGTAATCATTCCATGAAACTACACATCCCACCTACGCGAAAGGACGATGTTCCACCGAAAAAGTCGAGTTAACCAAAAAACGAGGTGGGAACGAAGAGCAATTGAGCAGAGAAATTCGCGAGTGCAGCGTCCGGAAAGTGTGACCGAAGTTCTTAAGTGGGTTGACACTATCAAAACGAAGCTGGGCGCAGGCCGGGGGTCGGATTAAACTCGGCGGAGACGAAGGTGACGAAGGGGTTGGAGGGGGTCGGAGGGGGTGCCGGGCCATTAGGCTCTGACCACTGAAAACCCCGATCACGTAGAGCATCTCGCCCGGTAGAGCACCGGAGGGGAGATCATAAATCTCGGACGAAGATTACTCAGCTTCGCGACTGACGAGACCAGGCCGCAGCTGATCCGCGAAATTTTCCATCCTAAATGCGAACGTCATGGCCCACCAACGAAATTGCGGTCCGCCGGACGGTGGGCGTGCATGGATTCTTTTTCCGGAAACTGAGGGGTTGAAATTTTGGATCTTCAGGAATGGGGACTATCTCAATTTAGAATTATGTACTGACTCTATTTGTTTTTAAGTAAAATGATTCAGAACGTGAATTTCTGCATTTGTATTTCATTGGGGTGAAATGTTTTGAATTGGAATAGATTGTTCATTATGTTCTTTTACTGAAACTGAGAGGTTGAGATTTTGGATCTTCAGGAATGGGGTCTATCTCAATTTAGAATTATGTACTGACTCTTTTCGTTTTAAAGTAAAGTAAATCAGAACAAGAATTTCTGGATTTGTATTTCATTGGGGTGAAATGTTTTGAATTGGAATAGATTGTTCATTATGTTCTATTACTGAAACTGAGAGGTTGGGATTTTGGATCTTCAGGAATGGGGACTATCTCAATTTAGAATTATGCAGTGACTCTTTTTGTTTTTAAGTAAAATGATTCAGAACACGAATCTCTGCATTTGTATTTCATTGGGGTGAAATGTTTTGAATTGGAATAGATTGTTCATTATGTTCTATTACTGAAACTGAGAGGTTGAGATTTTGGATCTTCAGGAATGGAGACTATCTCAATTTAGAATTATGCACTGACTCTTTTCGTTTTAAAGTAAAGTAAATCAGAACAAGAATTTCTGGATTTGTATTTCATTGGGGTGAAATGTTTTGAATTGGAATAGATTGTTCATTATGTTCTTTTACTGAAACTGAGAGGTTGGGATTTTGGATCTTCAGGAATGGGGACTATCTCAATTTAGAATTATGTACTGACTCTTTTCGTTTTAAAGTAAAGTAAATCAGAACAAGAATTTCTGGATTTGTATTTCATTGGAGTGAAATGTTTTGAATTGGAATAGATTGTTCATTATGTTCTATTACTGAAACTGAGACGTTGAGATTTTGGATCTTCAGGAATGGGGACTATCTCAATTTAGAATTATGCACTGACTCTTTTCGTTTTAAAGTAAAGTAAATCAGAACAAGAATTTCTGGATTTGTATTTCATTGGGGTGAAATGGTTTGAATTGGAATAGATTGTTCATTATGTTCTATTACTGAAACTGAGAGGTTGGGATTTTGGATCTTCAGGAATGGGGACTATCTCAATTTAGAATTATGTAGTGACTCTTTTTGTTTTAAAGAAATATCATTCAGAACAGGATTTTCTGGCTTTATTTCTGATTGGGGTTTTAATTCTTTTGGCGAAACTGAGGGGTTGAGATTTTAAATTTTGGACCTTCCGAGATGAGTGCTATTTCAGTTCAGGATTATGTAGTGACTCTTTTTGTTTTGGAGTAATTTAATTTAAAGCAGGATTTTCTGGCTTTATATGTATTTGATTGGGGTGGAATGTTTTATTCTGTAGTTAGGATGTGATATACAGGGTGTTCGGTTACCGACGGTGCAACGGTACAGCATCCGGAAATATCCAAATGTCATACTTTCCTTCATGCGTATGATGGAAAAGTATCAGCAGTACCTCCTTACTTTATTACCCTTCCCTTCTTCCCCTCCTTCATTCACCACCCTTCTCACGATTTTTGTCTCCCACTGGGTGTCAGAAAGTCAGTGTACTGTTCATTAATGTACTTCAACATATTTTTATCTGATTCCATAAATATAAATAAAAAATTCTATGCAACGGGTCTCTGTAGTTATTACTTCCGATTACATCAACCCCTTCCATTAGATATTCATGAACTTTTAAAGTAGAAATAATGCGAAAAAACGTTACAACTTATATCTTTCTACAAGACACCCGAGTTTGCAGATTTTGCAAAATTCTATGATCCTACAAAGTTCTACCATTCTACCTAAAAATTCTATTAACCCTTTATATATTTATGCAGAGTCACGCATCGCATTCGAGCAAACTGCGCAGGCAGGGCAGCCTGCAAGATTCTGCTTTACCGAAGCATTCAGCCAAGAACGTAAGACAGGGTATGCAACATAAAACAACTGCAATACGAAAATCCAGTCCATCAGACGCTTGGAAAGGAAGTACGAAACGGCTGAGAAAGGCAGCGGTTGCGTGGCAAGAAGTTTTAATTAATCGCTGTACACAATATTTGACCACAAGATGCAAAAATTTTCACTCCCCGAGCCGTAAATAGGTTATGCAAAGCTGGTCTTGTATTCAACAAGTTAAGACGTACTCTGGGGAAGAGCCGAAGTTATAAACTACGCCACTGGTTCTCATTCTTACTATTCTTATTATTAAACTTGTTATTTACGTGATCCAGTTTACAGAATATTTTGTTCGTCATGATAAGCGCTTTGTTTATGACACAACTTTTGAATTAAATTGCGAGTGTGAATGGCTTTACTTCGAGACAGAGGATACTCTGTACTGATGATACTGAAAAACAAACGAAATATTAAAAATTGATTGAAATGTTTCGACTACTCGGAACGCAAGTCAATATAGATAAAATATTTTGCAAATAGAACGGATGTTAAAAGCTTTATTTAAATATGAGGTTCTGAAACATCGCGTCGTAGAATTCGTTTGGAAAAATCAACACAGACGATATGGGAACTTAATGCAAATCAAAGCTTTCGAAAAGTGCAATGGTTCAAAGTTTGATATTCTCATGAAATTAATGATAGTGGGCATCGGCTAAATGTTGATGAAAGGGTGATTAACAATAAAAGAGACGAAAATACGTGTTTTTGGTGTGCTTTCAAGAGGAACAATGTACACGAGGCAAAAGTCTCAGTCGGACAAGATAAATCGTATTTGCATAAAAATGTTGACAAAACGTAATTAATATCGAAATAAATCCACAATTTTATTTTGCAAATTCTAACATAATAAATCGTATACATCGAAAAAGTAGATCAGAATTCAAGGAGGAAATCGTATAAATATAAAAAATGTATCAAAAACAAATCTTTTCGTTTTCATTTATTTTGTCTTCAAAGAATTTCAATTGAGCACTCAATAAATTCAACAAAAACACTTCCAACTATATTTATTTTAATTTTTTGATCACTCATCTCCAGTAATAAAAAAAAAATACATCAATTTTTAATGCTCAACGACCACAATTTCACTCGGAACACCAGCAGTCCACCTCCCGAAATATAATATTAAATACTCACCCAATAAACGTCAGATTTAATCTAAAAACCTAACCTAAATGCCAAAAATCTCGACTTCGCATAAACGACAAAAACAAACTCCTAATTTCCTTCCTAATTAATTTCCGTAACTGCTTTCTCAACAAGCGTCAGCCTCAACATTCGTTTCTCCCGCCATTCCGTACCAATTTCCGGCGCTGCGGGCGTCAAGCTGCGCGCGCACACCTAACCTCGCCACCTTCCAGCCAACATAAAGCTGCGAGCTGATCGCGAGAGTAGACTCTGCCTCATCAGCTTTGAAGGTGGGCTGCAAGAAATAAGGGAGTGTATAAAATCCGAGGCGTTCAAGGGCCAATAAATTAGAGGGGGAAGATTGCCCTTCTGGAACAAGCAATTTCCTGCCCCAACCTAACCTTCAGCCCCACCACTTCTCGCACCTTTGCATGCGTCCTCCCGACGTTCCTTGCAAGGTCGTTAACGCCAAGGTGCACCTTGTCGCTTCATCCTTCTCTCTCTCTCTCACTCTCTCTCGCTCTCTTTTTCTCTCTCTCACATTCTGTGCTTCCCACATTGTCCTACCTTGGCCGTCTGGCTCCTTCCGTCTTATCGACTCGCCTGCCATTCGCTTCTGCCTGCCAACGGAGGCCCGTAAAGTCCGGTTATTGCGAATGGCGGTGCGGATTATAACTATTGAGTCTGCCGCCGTTACGAAGATTACATCGGTTTGCCCAACTACCGAATCCCTGGATATTAATTTGTCCCAACGACCGGGGTCGGATGAAATCCTTTTATGCTTCGTTTCGTCCTTTCCGGTGTCTTCGCTGGTCTCACATATGTGTTACATTTAGTAGTGTTTGGACCTATCGTAATTATTTCAATTTTTTAAAGTTTTTTCTTACGCTGATTCCGTATGTTTCGTTTGGATTTTCAGTTTACTTGTTTCTGGTATACTGTGACCTTGAAATAGACCTTTCAAGGCCGTTCTTCTTGAAGATCGAAATAAATAGTTGATATCTTGTATATTTTGACCTGTCCTTTACAAGGCTTTTTATTATTTAATTATGAAAACCCCGAGCAATATTTTGCAATGTACTTTGTGTCACATTCGGTAGGACACTTTAAAATGTTGAAGGCAGCGTGTATGTGCTAATCTCATTGTATTATTTTTTTTACACCAACTTTTTACGTTTGAACCTGAACCATTGAACAAAACTCGTATAGCTGTTCCTTTTTCACTTTCGTTTACATTTGGAAGAATCTGTCTCTTTCATTTATTGATTAATTTTGGTTTTCACCGAAACATTTACATTTTACAGCCAGCTCCTTTGTTACTCCCGTTTACATTTGACAGATTCCGTTTCCTTAATTTCTTCATTATTTTTCGTTTCAACATTTGATCAACAATTACTATACCACTCCTTATGAACCTTACGCAGTTTTTTAATTTGTTCGTTATCCACCAGTTTTCACCGAAGTATTTACATTTTACAGCCAGCTCCTTTGTTACTTCCGTTTACAATGTGAAAGATTATGTTTCTTTCAGGTATTCAATACTTTTGGTTTAAACATCTGATCAACAATTACTTACGAACCTTACGCAGTTTTTTAATTTGTCCGTTATGCACCAGTTTTCACCGACACATTTACATTTTACAGCCAGCTCCTTTGTTACTCCCGTTTAGATGTGAAAGATTCTGTTTCTTTCACGTATTCAATATTTTTGGTTTAAACATCTGATCAACAATTACTTACGTACCTTACGCAGTTTTTTAATTCGTCCGTTATCCACCAGTTTTCACCGAAGCATTTACATTTTACAGCCAGCTCCCGCTGTAACTGTACTTTAGCCAACCTTTTCAACTTTGCGCGTAATCCACTTTTCGATCCGTGACAAGAGTTCATTATCCCTACCGAGCTCACTTTGTCCACCCTGTTTACACCCCTCCCCCCTCCCCCCGACGACCCTTCATCCCGCATTTTTCCACCCTTTCGCCTCCCTTTATGCCCTGTAACTTTCCATTAGCGGCCCGTAACCGTGAAATATTTCGCCGTTTGTCCGTTCGATCGGAACCGCACCGGCGAAATTAAAATTGCGCGCGTCGCTGGGACTCGATATCAACGTCACGAGAATCGACGAGGACTCCCACGCAATTGACCGACGATACACGCATGCACGTCCGCGCGTCCGTGTGCGTGTATACTGGGTGGGACAATGAGAACACGTGGAACGTGACGATTCTTGACGGGCAGGCTGATATTTTTATTGAATTCTAAAAATCACTCTTAACTTATCATCCGCCAATCTTCCATTTTGGGATGCATTTTTAAATTGTTTTATTTTAATAAATGCAACTTCTAAATGTACAGTATATTTCATTTATTTGTTTTCCTTTTTTTCAATTGTGGCAGGTAATGGGTTAATATAGTTTTTCCGATATATGCTTTGAGGATTTGAAGCTTGATCGATTTTGTGTACATCGTTCAAGGTAATCTTAACTAATTATGCACCAATGTCCCATTTTTGGGAGGCATTTTCAAATTGTTTTATTTTAATAAATGCAACTTCTAAATGTACAGTATATTTTATTTATTTGTTTTCCTTTTTTTCAATTGTGGCAGGTAATGGGTTAACATAGTTTTTCCGATATATGCTTTGAGGATTTGAAGCTTGATCGATTTTGTGTACCTCTTTCAAGATCATCAAACTGCAGATGGTGTATTCATGTAATTGTGTTAGTTTTACTAAGCTTCATTGAGTATTGTTAAGGAAACTTGTTACTTCTAAAATTGATGTAGCTCTTTCAAATAACGTATGATGAATGAGATTTGATATTTTTGCATCACTAATTTTTATATTATTATTTCATATTTTTTTCATTTTAAATATTTCTTGAGAACTCTCAATATAGACTCCGTTAGAAGAAACTGTTACACTCAACATTTCATCGACGACCATTGGTCGACTCAAGGTCACGGTACTACGCCTCATTACCTTAATTTCATCAGTCGCGCAGGTAGAACCAACAAAACTCTCTATTCTCAAAACAAATTTATCCCAAAGGACGAAAACGTATAGACATTTCAGTTTTGGCTCACAAACATGTACCTTCTAAGCCAAACACTGTCCAAGTACGAAGATTATTTTGCTTATAATAACACGAGGCACCGGTTCTTATTGACACACCCCATATAGACAGACGTACGCACATATGTGCAGAGTCGACGAGGTGAGCACCCGCTGCGAGCAGTGACGTTATGAGGCTAATTACTTCGGTGGCAGTGTGGCTTTGGTAATCACGTGACATGCGACGAAAAGGCAGACAGCGAAGCCTGCAGAATTCTCATCCTGTCGCTCGAAAGAGACGAGCGAGTTTCGATTGTTCGATCCTGGTCCGAGTATCGCATTTGGGACTCTGAGGGCAACAATTGTTTTTGTAGAAAATTTTGCTGCCGGATGGAATTGTTGTTTTTTGGTCACCCTGTAGCTAAGCCATTGACGCAGTGAAGGTTGAAAGTAGCCTAAGTTCATTTGTCAGTGTTTATTTGTTGTAACGTGTACAACTTTAAGGTGTCATAAACAATTTTCAGTTAAATGTATTCAGAGTATACGATAAAATTGGACAAATTTTTGCAGGTAGTCCAATAATCGAAAATATTACTTTGAAAGTGACCTAAGTTGAAACAATTATTGATAATGCCCGGACGGGAGAATTTTTAAATTTTAATAACTTGCTATTTGCCCTCCAAGGTTATAATCGTATTAAAATGTGCCGAAAAGGTAATAACTGTATTCCAACTGAAATTAAATAGGGCGCATTTATATCAAAAAGATTTTTGGAGGACGCATTTTTCAAAAGGATAAGGAATTCTCCCAATCCTGTAAAATTCCTCTCGCATACATAAAATTGTTTAGGCCACATTCCAAATAAACGATTCATTTAATATTCCGTTTGTTTCCAATACCGTTTGTTTAGAGTTTAGTTTGAAGACGAATGTCTAATGATTAGACAAGGAACGTAAATAGTTGCGCGGAATAAATAAAAATCAGATATTAATCAAACTAACCATTCCTCCTCTACAAAGACATCGTTCTTCCAGCAATAAATTAATATTCTATCCAAACGTATCTAGGTCTCAGTAAAATTTTTAAGTAGACATGTTTGAAAGTTAAATTCTGTATGTAGAAATGAAATCAAATGTCTTTTAACATCCTGTCTTAATATTTTCAACGCTCATGGAAAGAGATATTCATCTGAAAAAGCCAGAATGCAATATGATGTTGTCCAATAATAATATTATTAAACAGAAATATATAATAAATTACCTGCAAATAATACTACGTATGAAAATCATTAAGTCTATACTTCTCATACTTATTTCCAAAACACAAAAATTACCCTAACTACAGCAACTACAAGTTCACACTTAAAAAAACCACTTAAAACTCGTCAAAACCAAAACTACTGCTTTGCGATCAAATTATGACCAACAATTCAACCATCTAAATACCATTGCACTGAACATCAAGAACAGAGCAAAAATTCCAGAAAAAGCACTTTATATGTCGGACGACAATAGGAAGCAAATGAACTGTCGATACGCAGAAACATCTTCGGCCGTGCAACGGCAAATAAAGCAATTACATTATTGGGCGAGCGCAGAGATGAAGTTCGTGGCTCGGAATTATCGGCGGAAAGGATGAATTCTAAGCGTCCGCGTGGCAGGCTGTGTTGTACGTTTTCCGGTCGATCTTCCCCTGTCGATTCGTCCCGATGCCCGGACAACGTCATGCAATCGAATGCGACTCACGTATTTATCCGAACGGAACACACGGCTGGAGAAAATTATACGCCCGGCGAGTCGACGGTTAAGCGAGTCTCGTGACTTTTAGTAAACTACGGACGGACGAATTGGGGTAGAGAGAGATAGAGAGAGAGGGAGAGATAGATAGAGGAAGAGAGAGAGAAAGCACGAAGGTTGAACTGGAGATCCGCGTCTTTTTCCAGCTGAATTCTAAAATGGGATATGCGACGTAACATTTCTTTTTAATAAATTGACCCGTTCATTTTGAAAGTGATCTAAGTTTATTTATGTATAAATTGATATACTGGGCCTTCAACGAAAAATGATGTATTTGAAGTTATCAAGTACTGTGAATATACTTAACTGAAAAACATTGTTTGTGATAGAGATCTTCAAGTTGTACACGTTACAATGGTCAACTGAGAAAAATTGATAGATGGAGTTTGGCCATTTTCAAAGTGAACATCGCAAGTAATGGTAAATTTTAAGATGGAATTTCAAAATATTTACTTCAACTTATAATATACAATATTTTTAATGTTATAACATACAACATTATTTTCATTATTGTTACTGGCGCTAGATATATAAGTAACGCTTATAAATATTACTATACAAAATTATTAATGATAATGGTAAGGATACAAAAATATTTATTGTATCATAGTGATAGGAGTAATTGATAGCACAAAAATGTGGATAAATAGAATTAAAATATTAACGTCTTATAATTGTCGTCCGCATTTACATGAATAAAAATAAATATATAACATATATAGATTAATGATGAAAACAATTTTTTATACAATGATCGTTATTAATTATTAATACATAATAAACACATACGTTTAGAATGTTATATAATAATATAGCACTAAGTTCGTTATTCAAAATCAATATAATTAAAGTATTACTCAGCAGTAACATTTTTGAAATTGTAGGTCAAAGAATATCATTCAATATGTGACCTTGACGTACACGTCATGGCTCGCGATTGAAGAAGAACAGAACGTTCGAATCTCCGGGACGATTTTCCAGAGAGACCCGCATTCAGGACATGAATCGGGAGGGTGCCGTCAGGGACGCGGGGCACAAGACGCCGAGCGTCGGCGTCGAAATCGTCAAAAGATGGCCGACTCGGGGTCAAAATGAAAAATCAACTCCTGAATGCCGCAGCTCTCGCGATCAATCGCGCCATTTCGCTGCCGAGACGGTCCTGGGGGGCAAAAACGAAAACTTTTCGATGACCACCCTTCGAGTGCACACCCCGCAACCCTCTTCGAGTCTGTTGAACCCCGAGCAACGCGAAAGCTTCCAGCTTCGGTTCGATCTATCGACTACTGTCGAGCAATACTTTTGCTTTTTCTGACGTATTTCATGCGGGTTAGGGGTTGTAACTGGCCTGCGGTTTTTGGATTTTGTCAATGAGGGGTTGCTGGTGGTTCGAAGTTGGGTTATGAATTGATTGGGATGTTTGGATGACTTAAATTTCGTTTTGAAAGGCATTGGGGGAGTTTGACTTTTGTTAGGGGGTGAGAATTTAGTTAGGATTAAGTATGTTTTATCGGTAAATTGAAGGATGGTCAGTGGAAGAAGTGATTTGATAAGGTGAGAATAGTGAATTGTGACTGAGACATTTTGTGTTTTGGAATGACGAATTTTAGGAAATATTCATGAAGCACGTCTTGTATATGTAAACACATTGTCATTTGTTTGACTGAAATATGTCGTTTTGAAAAGCGAAAGTGTGATTGTCCAGGGTAAGGGAATCATCTTGACAATGTTTCCTGCCATCTTTCCAGCTCCGCACCACAAATTCACAAACCCAGTGACAAATTGGTTCAGCATCACTGAAAATGTCTCCATTGCGTATTTCAAATCAGATCAAATTGTGTTATGCAAGTTATCAAGGTTTAAATTGTCTTACTTGAAACCCATACCCTAAAATTTAAGTTCGCCCAATAACACTAAATTAATGTGTAGAATATGTATGAAACGTAATGTGTAGAATATGAATATGTATGTGGGGTTCGGAATCTCCTAGAGAAAGAACTGCGGGAGGGATCGGAGGACAGACAGACGAAAGACGAAAGATGGCGTTAAGGTGCAAGAGGCCCTTAGCCATAATTAAGTTACGAACGTATGAGAGCGCCGGTGGCCCAGTGTGTATGATGCCGGCCTGCGGATCCAAAGGTTGCGGGTTCGATTCCCGCACCGGTAGCGATTATTTTTCTGTCCCGATCCTACATGTATATGAAAATAATGTTTAGATAGGAAACCTATTGAAATAAACAACTACCCACCCGCCCTTCCATCTTTCCAGCTCAACAGCTCAAATCCACCATCTCACCCCTAAATTCGTCCAACCAACACCAAAAAATCATCCACACCCCATAGCAAGTCATATTTCCGCCCCAACATTCCAACAAAGCCGCCAATAACTCACGCTCCTTTTCCCGCGTGTCCAACCTTCGAATCCAAAATTTCACCGACGAACATTATTTCCACCCCCACTTACAAACATCGAGAATTCATTCGCGAGCCGCGCGAATTGAACTTTCGTTTTCCTGTTCGCGGAACGCGAAGAAGACGACGAGGGGTGGGAAGTATGTGGTGGGCAGGAGGAGAGGGGGGAGGGAGTAGTATTACATCCGCGTTAAATTGCGTCGACTTCGGCCGCGTGCCTTTCATTCCTGCTCGCACTTTGGCGAGATTTTTGTCGACCCCGAGTGGCGCGAAATTGCGCGCGATCGAGCCTTGCCTCGATTCGATGCTTTTCAATTTTTGTTTTCCAACCGAACGGCGAACGACGCGGGGCTATAAATAATTTCCCTGCACGCCGATCGGATCGAAATGTTTTATTCGTGTTCTGTGCTATCTAAGTTTTGCATTCGATAGTAGGTCGGATTAGGTTCTTCAGATTTTTTTTTAATTAATTAAGCAGATTTTAGTGGAATTTGGGGAAGGGAAGCTTACTTTTTGAAGGGTGGTTGAGAATTTTTGACTGGAGCTTCTGGGTGACTTGGTTGGATTAATTCTGACGCGAAGCTGGAAAGATGGCTAGTAGGTATGTGGCTATTGCTTCTGAATGGTAGTATAGTGTGAATTTTTGTTATGTACGTTTTTCGGTGTTGGCTGAATTTAAGGGAAGTGATTCAATGGGACTCCGGTTGCGTGACGGAAAACATGTTAACATTCCTAAATATTCATCATGAATACGATAATTTAACCATTTATCATTCGGTGGAAAAAATTTAAAAGACGAATTTACAGAGAGCATAAATTGGAATTAAGTAAAGCTAAAGATTTTTAGTTCTCAACGTTTGTGGTAGACATCTTTTATATTCTAGTTGATTCGTAAAACTTCGCAATTCTTATAATGATGCAGTATTGATTATTTACTTGCTATATAGTTGATAGTATTAAAACTTATTACTGCCACAAATTAAAAGTTAATAAATCTGCACAAATTAGCCGTCTTTCTCGCCCCACATCTTAAATGCATGAAATTTTAAAAAATATTAATGTATTTTCCGGTAGATAACGCGCACTTCTAACTTTTCAGCATTCTTTTTTTTGTATAGATAACGCCACCATTTTTTTTATTTTTGTTTTATTATGGAATTAGACTACCTTCATGTCGCTTTCTAATGTATAACGCGCAGGTTCTTATTTTATCAAATTTTCACTTTTTTATGTAGATAACGCGGCCGTAATCTATCAAAAAATACGGTAACATTAAATTATTTGTTTCCTTTCCTTCAACTAATAATCTACTTCTCAACTTCTCACATGACACAATTAAATCCACACCCTACCCAAGCCATCTTTTCAACTCTACAGCATAAAAGCACCAAAATCTCACCAGATCCAAAAAACATTATCCAAACCTACACCTTACCCTACAACCTACATCTTACCTCCGCTACAAACCTATCCAAAACACTCAGCAACTCTCTCCATATCAATTATCCCGTACATCGCTTCCCCCAATCCCACCTCTGTCAACCCAAAAAATTTGCCTCTGTCATCCAGATCCCGTCCGAAAAGACCAGATATTCGGAGCGTACGGCACGCCGTCTGTTCCGATTCCACAATTAGATATGTATCTCGGCCTTCATATTTCTCTCCGGCCTCCTCTTTTTTTCCCGACAAAATATCCCGCGCCAAAAATGCGAAGCTCCCACCTTCTTTTTTTCCCTTTTTTCGGTGCCGCGCGACGCGTTTCGAGCCGGATATCAGATTCCTCCGTCGGGGGCAAAAAACTAGGCGTTATCGGCGGCCGGTATTTAAAATGGACGCATATTGTATTGCACCGCATTCGGCGAGCCGATTCACTGATTTTCCACCACCTCCTCACCCCCTACCACCCACTCGTCCATCTCTCTCTTCATCTGGCTCTCTCTTTTTTTTTTCACGAATCGCCAACGGGCCAGAGCAATGCGCTGCTCGCTCGATGATTCCA
Source organism: Anoplius nigerrimus (assembly GCA_914767735.1). Lineage (NCBI taxonomy): Eukaryota > Metazoa > Arthropoda > Insecta > Hymenoptera > Pompilidae > Anoplius > Anoplius nigerrimus. The sequence continues at coordinate 14,414,922 of OU612081.1, forward strand.
ATTTCTAGATGGCAAAAAGTCGGCCGCCAATTTTTATTCGCCGCGCGAAGTGCAAAAGTGTTCGGAGAATTCCGCTCGGCGCGCGATCGGACGATTGAGGAAATGTCTGCGATTTTTTTTTTTTTTTTTTGGTGGATGTAGGTCGCTAGAACTGGATTGAATTCGATGTGCGTTGTACGGTTCTTTTTTATTAATATAATTAAGATGCTTCGACAGTTTTGTTTTGTGTCAGCGAATTGATTGCTGTGAAAGTAATCAGAATGAGAATTTCGAGGAATTTGGTGTGCGTGTGTATTTTTATCTATGTATAGTGCAAGCGAAGTAAGACTTTTTTCGGTGGATGAGTGATGGGATAATTGGGGTGATTTGAACTTTTTTCAGGAATTGTAGGTTCTGGAGAGTTGAATTGAAATCATAAAGTATTGTATGGTTCTTTTTATTAATAAAATTAAGATGCATCGACAGTTTTGTTTTCTAACTTTGTTATTTCGCGGCCCTGGGATTATTAGGGGACCATAATTTGTTTTATATTAATTGAAGGTGATTGAAGGTGGAGCCGATTTGAATTCATTCTGTGATATATGGTTCGATATTTTTCGTAATAAAGTTGACAAAATTCACTAACTTTGTTTTATGTCCGTATGTGTTGCTTACGGTAAAAGTGATTGAAATAAGAAATTCGATAAATTTGGACTGTGTGACGATTCTTATCTATGATCATTACAATAAGATTTTTTATGTTGTGCAACCTTGGAATGGCCGGAAAAATATGATTCTCTTTCATTCCAAGTCGGGGAAGAAGAAACATTTAAGTTTTTCGCTCGAAATAAGATATTAATTAATACCAAGTTATGAACGAGTATGCATTATTTTTGTTTAATACAAATATACCAAAGTGTTTCGCGAATTTCGTTGTTGAACGAGTGATAGAAAAAAATATATCCAAATGCAAATAAATAGAATTTAAAGATGAACTCCATCTATGCCCTACGATTCAGTAAATTTAAAAATAATATCGCGTAGATAATTTCAATGTTGTTTCTTTTATATCATTTACGCGCGATTGCATCTGGGTTTTATTTACAATACCGTATGTTATTTTTTGACGGAAATTTCTAGTTTACCCGACGCATTTGTGGCACTGCATTTAATATGACGATGCGTATAAAAACAATGAGGACAACAATCGCGAGATTCTGCTTTGTAACATTCTCGTACAATACATTCACGTATGCCGGCATGAATTCAGTCAAACATATATCCATTGCGACGATTTTGTCAGGCGTGTCCTGGAATCGGTCATTGGAAATTCAACGTACACGGTATGAAACTATTCAAAATTATGTATCATGTAATGTCACCAGGAGCACTCACTGACATCAATCATATGTCACCGATTAATTTCGCTAAAATTGTACAATGCAGTTCATCATTTCCACTTAGAAATTTAAAAAATTACATAATATGTATTCAGAAAAATGAACAAATGCAATTCTTTCTCCACTTCAAGTAATTGTATTAAAATTTACAAAGATCAAACTTATCCAGTGCAAAATCACGGATGAGACTTAATGACATTCTTAGAGTAATTTGGATATTCTGTCATATTTTAATTTATCTGCCTTTATTTGCAAAATAATGAATTAAAATACACAATTGTAAAATGTACAAGCATTAAGGAAATCCAGTACAAAATCACGAATGAGATTCTTATATTAATTTACATATCCTGCCTTTAATGACGAGATTTCATTTATTTCAATTCAACGGCTTTTATGTGTAAAATAATGAAATAAAATACACAATGTCGCTAATAACCCTTTTCTTGTGGTTGATGCGACACTAAATAACGAAATAAAAAAAAAAATAAAAAAAAAATACACAATTGTAAAATGTACAAGCATTAAACATATCCAGTACAAAATCATGGATGAGAGTTAATGACACTCTTATATTAATTCACATATACTATCGTTAATAATGGGATTTCATTTACTTCAATTCAACGACTTTTATGTGAAAAATAATGAATTAAAATACACAATTGTAAAACGTACAAGCATTAAAACATATCCAGCACAAAATCATGTATGGAACTTAATGACACTCTTATATTAATTCACATATCCTGTCGGTAATGACGAAACTTTATTTATGTCCATTTATCGGCCTTTATTTGCAAAATAATGGTAGGAAATCAGTTTGAATTGTTGCTCGATAGAAATCGAGACTACTTTCAATAAACTGTAATATCCCGATCGTCGACGTATTCAAATGTAACGTCTCTCGTTCGATACAAAACGTTATCAGCCACCGCATAAACTTGAATCCGGAGTTTCCAGGATTGACGGGATTCCGCGGGACTGGCACGTTTTAACAAAATCAATTGCTTCCAGTCGATCGTGTCGCTGAATTCTTCGAACATTCATCGAGCCGTAATTCTCGTCCGCGAAGTCCTTACGTTTCACATACTGCTCCCGTTACAACGAAGACTGGGTCAATAATGGTACCATCGATTACAGATTAATTCATTATCTTTATAATAATCGCGAAATATTCACTTCCGCTGCGAAAAATTTGAATTGTCGATAATTCATTCGCATTTGTTATAATTTCGCAATACTACTTTAAAGACATTTAAATTGTCAATGTCAAATATTGCATTTTAATAATTTGTTCAATATTACACTTTAATAATTTGACCGTTTATATTGAAAGCGGTGTAAGTCCATTTTTTTAATAAATTGCATATTACATTATTTGTGATTAATTTAGTCTAACATTTTCACTATGTTATTACGTGTATAATATTAATAAACGTTTTAAAATTAATTATCACAATTTTTGTGATTAATTTGGTCTAACTTTTCATTTCTATGGCATTTAATTTTTAAAATATCGATTAATACAATACATGTAAATACATAGACGAATTTAATAAAAAATTATGCGATATATAATTTATTTAAAAAGATGGACTTACACCAAGTACAGAATAAACGGTCGAATTGTTGACTGTCTTATCCTAATTTGTAGAACTCTGCTTCGGTTCAAAATGACATGACCGCGTAAAATCGAACCCAGTTACCGCAGCCAATGAAATTCCGGCCAAGTGACGTGCATTAACAAAGCAATTACTTCCGGTCGATGTTGCCCGCTGGAATTCTTCGAACGTTCATCGAGCGGCAATTCTCGCGTGTGAAATTTCGATGTTACGTGTGAGTGGGTTATTTTGAGCAGAATACCTTTCCTCGCCACCACTCATTTCTAATAATTTTATTTTAAAAGGGACGCTCTCACGAGATAATTATACATGTTTTATTCGTGAGACAATGAAAACAACATCAATAGAAGTTATTTCTCGTCCACAAAATAATACATTTTTTTCCATTCTCATCTGTGATTCACTCCTTCTCTAACACGTTACTATATTTAATTCAAAATAACATTGTAAATCAAATATCCTCCTCTACAAAAACAATTTACTCATCACGCCACAAATCAGAAAAATTCCATCCGAAACTATGATCACAAACAATATAAATATAGAAATAGAATCTAATTATCCGGGCTTTATTAAAGCGGCAAGGGTTAATAAAGCATTTACTTCTAAGTCGGTCATAGCAGCAACTATTCTTCAATTCATCAATCAACAATTCTCTCGCACGAAGATCATAGATATTCAATTCGTAACAAATAAATCTAGATCAGTAAACCTATATTTGATTTACGAGAAAATCAATTATTTGTTTACACTCACATAGCAAAATATCTTTCCCAATCCTATACAATTGCCAAAAAGCAAACAAGAGATAAAAAAAAGACACTCACAGTACACACACTCCCAACAAACACTCTATCGAAGCTGCGCGCATTAACAAAGCAATTACATTCAATTGTTCGCATCTGTGGGAAATTAATCAATCGATCATTTTCTCACAGATCATAGATATTCAATTCGTAACAAAACAATCTAGATCAGTAAGGATATATTTGATCTGCGAGAAAAATAATCATTTCTCCACGTTTCCATACCAAGCAAGCATTTTACCGGAAAACCAAACAAAAAACATCGGAAAAAGACACCCGCAGCACACAAACTCCGAACAATCCCGCCTCCATCGAAGCGGCGCGCATTAACAAAGCAATTACATCCAGTCGATCGCGTCGGCGGGGAATTCTTCGCTCATTCATCGATCGGCAATTCTCTCGCACGAAGTCCTTAAGTGCCGCGAAATAGATCGCGCCATCCGAACGCGAATCCGGTCGGAGTGTGAGTCTGCGGAAAATCGACGAGGAGCAACGACAAGGGGTTGCCGGTAGGGGTTGGAGGGTTGCACAGGGGGTAGTTGAGTAGCGAGACACCGCCGACGTAGAATGGGCCGAGGCAGAAGAGGGGTGGCGGAGAAGGGGAAGAGAAGGAGGAGTGGGGGGTGGGGGGGGGGGGGGTAAACGAGAGGGGGAGTTCATTAGCCAGCGATACTCGATCGCTTTCGATCGTACGTTTTCAATGCTGGCGCAATAAGGACCATAGACGTACGGTTCCACGCCCAACGCGTGTAAACTGGGCTTAACGATCGTCGTAAATCCGGCGACGAAATGTACACAGAGTGCCATGGCAAATGGGAGTCCTGCGGGATTCTGGCCGCGGTGTCATTTCTGACTTTGAGTGCCCGGAGTGATAGGTTATGTTCGATGGGCGATGGGTCGGGATTGTCCGTGTGGCGGTGGATTTTTTTCTTTTTTTTGCGGAATTTTTCGAGCGGGGTAGGTTTGACGAGCTGCAGAATTTTTCGGGGAGTGGGTTGTTGGGGGTTAGGCGGTTGATGAAGGGTAATTTTGCAGCGGCCAATCGCGGCACGATGAACGTCGGTGTTTGGGTTGTGAGGAAGTTTTGGATTTTGCGTGCTTTGTGGCAGGTTAGTTCCTTCATTTTACATTGGCATATCGGGGAAATGGTGAGAAAAGTAAGTGTCATTTGTGGTATATGAAAATATTCGAGAATTTTTCTTATATAGAAGGTTAGTATATCCTTTTTATGTTACAACGTGTAGTCGTGAAAGGGTTGAAGAAATTTGGTATAATTTATGGAATCAGGTACTTAATATTTGAGAATTTATGTGATTTGTAACAGGTTAGTATGAATTATTATATGTTCTGTATCGCTAACTTTATCATGATTGAGTAACCGGTATTGAAATTATAAAATACGAATTTCTACGTAACAGTAAGGAACAGCATTTAAACATTTATGTGTTTTTGCATGCTTCAAAATCTATCAATTTTGTTACATATAACATGCGAATTACATAATAAATTTATTTTTAAACATTCGTGATTACCAACATTGTACTGATAATAAATATATTACTAACTATAACCTAAAACGTCGACGAAAACAGATACAACACCAATTTTTTAATATAATAAAATATTTAAAAACAGAGAATAAATAAGAACTTGGATCTTATCAAATACCTAAACTATAACATTACAAAAATTCTCTAATCCATAAATATTTACCCACATTTTCACCCCACTCTACCAAAAAACAGGTACTACATATCTTACATCCCCTAAAAAAATCTGTAACAAGTCGTCAAAGAATTACTACACATGTCTACGTGCGTAGTCGTCGAAAGTTCCAACTCCGACGGCAAAAGTCAGGACCGAATTCCGGCAGGGGGTGACTTTCGCTGTGGCACCCTCCGTTCACAGATTAATTGCCCTTCACCCCCTCCCGGCATGGCCACCCCCCGGAAATTCCGTGGCGTAATCGAATTAAAGCGTGGCCAGCGTTGGGCAAGAAATAAATTGCGAGTCTCCTCAGGCATTCTTGCCCTTATCAAACCCTTTTTTACCCTGCCAGGCAGCTGCTCCTAGCGGTTTCGTCCTCTCATTGTCCCAACTTTTCCTACCCACACCCCCTTTCCACCCCCCCTCTTCGTTCGACATCGTTCCTGTTTTCCGAGCTCTTTTCACGCTGCTATACGTTTTTATGTTTTTTTTTTCTCTTGGGTTTTCGATGTCGAATTTGCTTCCTCGTACTTCCGCTCGTGTAATTTGTCACTTCCGGTCACGTTCGACAGCTTTCTTTTCAATTTTTTGTAACGATGGTGTTTCATTAGAATTTGCAGATTTTTTAGTCAATTTTTGCATTGTAATTTCCTGTCGTATGGGTATCAATGTCCTTTCTTATTGCCCTCCTGCTTGTTTACACACTATTCTTTTTGGTTCACTTGAAATGCAAAATTATGTATATTTCTCAGTCAATTTTTTAATCCTCAACCTTCATCCTTCACTCTACACAATTGTTTGCTATAGACGTGGGATTCTTACTAGCTCAACAGCTACATTCAACTTAATTTATACTCAACCGCCACCTTTAAGTCTCTACATGTTCCTGTCTCCGTCCTTCAGTTTTCAACCTTCGCCCTTCAAAGCTTACCTTCATCCTACAGTATTTTTCTATCAATGTAGCACTCCGATGAACTAAAGAGCTAAATTAATTTTTATTTCTCTCTATCTCAATACTTTTATACATTTCTGTCTCCATCCTTTAATTTTCAACCTTCGCCCTTCAAAGCTTACCTTCGTCCTACAACATTTTTCTATGAATGTAGTACTCTCATTACCTAAACAGTTGCATACTATTTCTCTCCTGAAAACATCTATACCTTCCTGTCTCCATCCTTCAATCCACAACCTTCACCCTCCACCTTCAATCCTCCCTACCTTCACTGTCCCTTGCCCACTCATTCCTCACCCTCTGCGCCCTTAACACTCTCTCCTCCGCTTGTCATTGAATCGACGCGAAATTAATCGAGCCTCCAATACCTCCGCGCCGTTTTTGTCCTCTCCGGGCCGAACCTTCGAGGTACCCACCTCGGAGTTTCGATCGGAAGCTCGGCCTGTAAAACGAGTTACATCGCCACGAAGAGCCCGGCCGGATGATTAAATGGAACTTCGTTTAATGGAGCAGGCCCTCGGGACATAATGTCGGTGGGTTGAACGTCGACATTTTTGAAGGTGGAGGTGGGGGAGGGTTGACCGTGTTAAAATGGCCGGAAATCTGGAAGTTTTGCGACGTACGAGCAGAAAGTGGACCGAGCGCGGTGGGAAGATAGCGGGTAATGTGGAAATAAGGTGTGTCGAGAGGTTGAGGTCGGAGGTATTTGCATAGGGGTCGCTTTTTCGGATTTTTGGAGGTCACCTCGGAGGATATTTGTTTTCTTTTCGGCACTCGACTCGCAAGATAAGGGAAGGAAGTTTGCTCACGGAGCTGGAAGAGGGTGTGTGTGGGCGAAGGTTACGTTCTTAGCGTAATTGAAGTTGTTAATGTATTTTAATAATTTGACGAAACTGTACTTCGTGTGTTCTGTCAAAATTTTGGGAGGCCCATTGTCTTGAGAATTGTATATTTGCACTAGTGTCCTTTGATTTAAATTCTTGAAGTAAGGAGGCTTTAAACATTGCAAGCTTTGAAAGTGGAAATATTGCCCAAATTCGAATTGTGATAAAAGATACTCTTTTTATGTACAAATTTTAACGGAAATTTTATTGTCTAAAATATTCATCATCCGTTGCAATAATTATATTTTTTCAAATTTGACCGTAAGCTATACAACAATAGAAACTGTCAAAATATACGCCCAACTTCTACTATTACATGCAAATATTTATCAAAATCGTAAATATCATTATATTCAGATTTCGATACAATACAATTGTCAATTTGTTCTATTCCATCTGATTAGTTATCAAAAACTCATTCTTTATTTATGTACGACGCAACTACTTAAATTCACGCAAGAAGATCATTACGCATCGGAATAATCAAATCCTTTCGAATTAGACTATGAGTTATACATCACTAAAATATTTAAAAACACAGACTCAACTTCTTCTAGTACATGCGAATACTTCTAAAACACGCATACTTTTCTTTTACATCAAAATTTTAACGCATTTCAATTGCCTACAAATGTTGTTGATGCAATCGCAAAAATCAAATTATTTCAAATTAGACTGTGTGTTGTAAAACAGAAAAAGGTTTAAAAACACAAGCTCCACTTCTTCTATTACACATCAATATGTATAAAAAATTTATTCTTCAATAACTCAAGTTCAAGTACTTCTGACGAAGTTCTACTTTCTAATCCGTATCTAAACTCAAAGGACACAAATTCTAACCCATATCACTTGCAAAAGTGCATGTTACCTGTAGAAGTGCATCGCAGGCACTGCGTTTTCAAATTAGTCGGCTGTTTTGTGAGTCGGCCGCCATTGGAAGGGATCTTCTTAGGGCGGAGGTAATGTTCGAGGGTGCCCTTTCGTTCGAGAAATTAGGTCAAGCCGCTTAGACGTCGCTCACTTTAGGTCCCCGAGTTATCATCGCCTTAATGCGCCGCTTTTATTCCGCCCCTCCCCCCCCTCACCACCCCTCATCCCACCACCAGCCATCTCTTCCTACGGTCGCTGTCTTATTAATTGCGTTATTAATTTATATCTCCCCCATAGAACACTTCAGTTACGCACATCTTCAGACCCTTCAAATGAATTTTACTAGTGTTCGAAATGAAAAGGGTCGGAATTTTGATGTAATGATTAGATTGGAATTGATATATGGGTGGGATTTACTTTAAATTTTATGTGCTGGGTTCGGTTGATAATTGTCTTTGCCGTTTATATTATATAAATTTTTGTGTCTGGGATTATCGTGATGATAGTGTTTCGATTGAAATGTACTAGAATTTATAAATGTATAACAATCCGGTTTCAATTCAAAAGAATTTTACTAGTGTCCAAAATTAGAAGCGTCAAAATTTTGATGTAATGATTAGTTTAGAGTCGATGTATGGTGTGAATTAACTTAAATTTTATGTTGTTACAAAATTTATTAGTTATATAAAAGTTCTGTTTCTTCCATAGTTGATAAAAATTCTGCAACGCAAGATTGCTTCAAATACAATTGTTCACCAGTATCCAATTATCTTACTGCCATATTTCCATGTTTATTCGGTGTAAATAGGAACAAATAATAAAGTGGAAGTATGAAAAAAAAAAAATATTTCCATGATAACAAAAGATTAAGTATATAAACCTGAAAACATACCCAACAATTCCCGGATTCTTGACCTTCGAGACCTTTCGGTAACACGATTCATTCAATATACAGTATCAAATTCTACAACGTAAGATTGGTCCGAATACAATTGTCTACCAGTATCCAATGAATCGTAATGACTTCTATCATAATAACGAAACATTAAAATAAACCGCACACCATCACCAACAATTCGTCAAATCATGACCTTCAACCATTCAGTCTCCTTCCAGTAACCCAGCCCGTCTAGCCCATTGACGACAAAGCGACGCGAAGGTCAATTAACTCTCACTGGGCAGATGAAAAATCGCCGAAAGACCGGCAGGACAAACCGTCGACAAATTGCGTCGCGCCGTAAAGTTCTCTAACGCGACTGGCGCAATGAAGAGCTTCCAGCTTAATAGAGCGTCCATCCGCGTTTGCCAGCCGCGACAGGCGCATAAAGCCGGACATTTTAGCGCTCCGCGGATAGAAATCTCTACTATTCCGCGGCGAGGAGTCCGCCATCTAAGCCGGACATTGTGCGAACGATGTTCGCGTAACGGCCGTATAGGAAGTCGGCGGAAATAAAGTTGAAAGGCGCGGTGATTATGTCGAGGAAGCGCATTTTTACGTTTATGCTCACCTCGGTGAGATACGCTCGTTAGCTGGGAAGAGGGCGCGTTGTGTAACGCTAATCTCGTTTTAGAGGCGAGACGGACTTCTATGGAGATCGCGAGCGTTTATTTTGGCCGCGCGTGATTCAGCCAGGCGGAACGGAGTGCGATGGTTTTCAGGTGGGTGTGGTTGGTTATCCGAACCGGTTGCTTTTCGTCATAATTTGGACTGTGTTATTAGATATATAGGAAGAAAATATAATTTTGGTAATTTAATTTTGTAAATAAATAAGTGGTAGGATCAACGGTAAAGGTAAGATAACCGGTCCTCCGCACCGATTTGCATGAAACTTTGCACGAACATCAAATTTTGCATGAAAATAAGATCTGTAAAAGCAAAAAAGCGCGCTCTCGTCTAATTAAAAAGTTATTAAGCGTTAAAGTTTATTATAAAACCTGCCTTACCGGCAGCGCGAACGCTATCTGCGCATGCGCACGGATGTCTGCGCATGCGCACGGACAAGTTTGCAGGTAGAGTGCGCGTATTTGAAATGAAATGATATTGAATTGGCGAAGGCTAGGTGTGGGCAAGGCTTCCCTTCCATAATATTTAAGGGTTTTCAATCAAAAAATGGGTTGAGAGTTGGTTTAGGTCTATATTTCTTTAAGCCAAATCTCACTTTTCGTTTTATTTCAATGGCTAGGTGTGGGCTAGGCTTCCCTTTTGTAGTGCTTTTGTCGATAGAAATGATGTTGCTGCACTTTTGCTATTAAAATATAACCCGAACCTACTCTCAAACCATTGTTTAATTGAAAACTCTTAAACATTATGAAAGGAAAGCCTTGCCCACACCTAGCCATTGAAATAAAACGAAAAGTGAGATTTGGCTGAAAGAAATATAGACCTAAACCAACTCTCAACCCATTTTTTGATTGAAAACCCTTAAATATTATGGAAGGGAAGCCATGCCCACACCTAGCCATTGAAATAAAACGAAAAGTGAGATTTGGCTGAAAGAAATGTAGACCTAAACCAACTCTCAACCCATTTTTTGATTGAAAACCCTTAAATATTATGTAAGGGAAGCCTTGCCCACACCTAGCCTTCGCTAATTCAATATCATTTCGTTTCAAATACGCGCACTCTACCTGCAAACTTGTCCGTGCGCATGCGCAGACATCAGTGCGCATGCGCAGATTGCGGTAATTGTTGGGAATGACTCGTTCCTCACCGATTTTCATGAAACTTCGTGTAATGGTCAATTTTTGCATAAAAATAAAATCTGTAAAAGCAAAATGTGTCGCTCGCGTCTAATTAAAAAGTTATTTAACGTTAAAGTTTGTTATAAAACCTGCCTTACCGGCAGCGCGAACGCTATCTGCGCATGCGCACGGTGAAGTTTGAAGGAAGTTTGCGCGTATTTGAAATGAAATAATATTGAATTGGTGAAGGCTAGGTGTGGGTAAGGCTTCCCTTTTATAATATTTAAGGGTTTTCAATCAAAAAATGGTTTGAGAGTTGGTTTAGGTCTATATTTTTTTCAGCCAAATCTTACTTTTCGTTTTATTTCTATGGCTAGGTGTGGGTAAGGCTTCCCTTTCATAATATTTAAGGGTTTCCAATCAAAAAAGTGGGTTGAGAGTTGGTTTTGGTCTATATTTCTTTCAGCCAAATCTCACTTTTCATTTTATTTCTACGGCTAGGTGCGGGCAAGGCTTCCCTTACATAATATTTAAGGGTTTCCAATCAAAAAATGGGTTGAGAGTTGGTTTAGGTCTATATTTCTTTCAGCCAAATCTCACTTTTCATTTTATTTCTACGGCTAGGTGTGGGCAAGGCTTCCCTTTCATAATGTTTAAGAGTTTTCAATTAAACAATGGTTTGAGAGTAGGTTCGGGTTATATTTTAATAGCAAAAGTGCAGCAACATCATTTCTATCGACAAAAGCACTACAAAAGGGAAGCCTAGCCTACACCCAGCCCTTAAATAATACAAAAAGTAAGATTTGGCTGAAAGAAATCTAGACCTAAACCAACTCTCAACCCATTTTTTGATTGGAAACCCTTAAATATTATGTAAGGGAAGCCTTGCCCGCACCTAGCCGTAGAAATAAAATGAAAAGTGAGATTTGGCTGAAGGAAATATAGACCTAAACCAACTCTCAACCCACTTTTTTGATTGGATACCCTTAAATATTATGTAAGGGAAGCCTTGCCCACACCTAGCCGTAGAAATAAAATGAAAAGTGAGATTTGGCTGAAAGAAATATAGACCTAAACCAACTCTCAACCCACTTTTTTGATTGGAAACCCTTAAATATTATGTAAGGGAAGCCTTGCCCGCACCTAGCCGTAGAAATAAAATGAAAAGTGAGATTTGGCTGAAGGAAATATAGACCTAAACCAACTCTCAACCCACTTTTTTGATTGGATACCCTTAAATATTATGTAAGGGAAGCCTTGCCCGCACCTAGCCGTAGAAATAAAATGAAAAGTGAGATTTGGCTGAAAGAAATATAGACCTAAACCAACTCTCAACCCACTTTTTTGATTGGAAACCCTTAAATATTATGTAAGGGAAGCCTTGCCCACACCTAGCCTTCGCTAATTCAATATCATTTCGTTTCAAATACGCGCACTCTACCTGCAAACATGTCCATGCGCATGCGCAGACATCAGTGCGCATGCGCAGATAGCGTTCGCGCTGCCGGTAAGGCAGGTTTATAAATAATTAATAACTTTTTAATTAGACGCGAGCGACACTTTTTGCTTTTACAGATCTTATTTTTATGCAAAAATGAATGTTTTTGCAAAGTTTCATGAAAATCGGTGACGAACCAGTCATTCCCAACAATTACCCAGATTGCGTTCACGCTGCCGGTAAGGCAGGTTTGTTAACAAACTTTAACGCTTAATAACTTTTTAATTAGACGAGAGCGCGCTTTTTTGCTTTTACAGATCTTATTTTTATGCAAAAATTGACCATTACACGAAGTTTCATGCAAATCGGTGCGGAGGACCGGTTATCTTACCTTTACCGGATCAACTACTATTTTATAGCAATTCTGGTAAGACGGAGTTCATTAGTATTGAGTTGGGAGTGGTTACTTATCCGAACCGGTTGCTTTTCGTCATAATTTGGAGTGTGTTATTAGATATATAGGAAGAAATATAATTTGGGTAATTTAATTTCGAATATAAATAAATGGTAGGATCAACTACTATTTTATAGCAATTCTGGTAAGACGGAGTTCATTAGTATTGAGTTGGGAGTGGTTAGTTATCCGAACCGGTTGCTTTTATGTCGTAAATTGGAGTGTGTTATTAGATATATAGGAAGAAATATAATTTGGGTAATTTAATTTCGAATATAAATAAGTGGTAGGATCAACTACTATTTTATAGCAATTCTGGTAAGACGGAGTCCATTAGCCTTCAGTTGGGAGTGGTTAGTTATCTGAACGGGTTGTATTTCGTCATAACTTGAAGTGTGATATTAGATATATAGGAAGAAATATAATTTGGGTAATTTAATTTTGTAAATAAATAAATCGTAGCATCAACTACTATTTTATAGCAATTCTGGTAAAACAGAGTCCATTAGTCTTGAGTTGGGAGCGGTTAGTTATCTGAACCGGTTGCTTTTCGTCATAATTTGGAGTGAGTTATTAGATATATAGGAAGAAAATATAATTTTGGTAATTTAATTACGTAAATAAATAAGTGGTAGGATCAACTACTGTTTTATAGCAATTCTGGTAAAACAGAGTCCATTAGTCTTGAGTTGGGAGTGGTTACTTATCCGAACCGGTTGCTTTTTGTCATAATTTGGAGTGTGTTATTAGATATATAGGAAAAAAATATAATTTTGGTAATTTAATTACGTAAATAAATAAGTGGTAGGATCAACTACTATTTTATAGCAATGCTGGTGAAACAGAGTCCATTAGTATTGAGTTGGGAGTGGTTAATTATCCGAACCGGTTGCTTTTTCGTCATAATTTGGAGTGAGTTATTAGATATATAGGAAGAAATATAATTTTGGTAATTTAATTTCGAATATAAATAAATGGTAGGATCAACTACTATTTTATAGCAATTCTGGTAAGACGGAGTCCATTAGTCTTGAGTTGGGAGTGGTTAGTTATCTGAACCGGTTGCTTTTCGTCATAATTTGGAGTGAGTTATTAGATATATGGGAAGAAAATATAATTTTGGTAATTTAATTACGTAAATAAATAAGTGGTAGGATCAACTACTATTTTATAACAATTCTGGTAAAACAGAGTTCATTAGCCTTCAGTTGGGAGTGGTTACTTATCCGAACCGGTTGCTTTTCGTCATAATTTGGAGTGAGTTATTAGATATGTCGTAAGGAAACATAATTTTGGTAATTTAATTTTGTAAATAAATAAGTGGTAGGATCAACTACTATTTTATAGCAATTCTGGTAAGACGGAGTTCATTAGTCTTCAGTTGGGAGTGGTAGTTATCCGAACCGGTTGCTTTTCGTCATAATTTGGAGTGAGTTATTAGATATATAGGAAGAAAATATAATTTTGGTAATGTAATTACGTAAATAAATAAGTGGTAGGATCAACTACTATTTTATAGCAATTCTGGTAAAATAGAATCCATTAGTCTTCAGTTGAGAGTGGTTAGTTATCTGAACCGGTTGCTTTTCGTCATAATTTAGAGTGTGTTAGTCATTATGTCGTAAGAAAACATTATTTTTGTTAATAGAGAAAGGTAACTCATACATTGGAAGGAACAATATATGGGGATAAGTATACTACAACAGAATACAATTTAAAGCAATTTTGTTAATATAGTCAGTAGTAGTAGTGTTAAAATGGCACATGATTCAGGAAAACAGAACGGACTGCCTTTGATGTTTTGCGTTTAAACTGCTTAACTCTTTAACCCTCCATTATTTCACAGGAACTTCCAATCTAACTATATTTCTTCCCACCAGTCAAAATTAATCCAGACTAACAATAAATTACTTCTGTTATAAAAGTCACATATGATTTCTGACTTACAGCTCAAGTAGTAGAAGTCGACCATAAGTCCGACATGCGCTTTTACACAATGAAAACAAGAAAATCCACTATGACACCGTTTATATTCACCGTTTTCAAATACAATTATGAATATTGTTACATTATAATATAGTACGTTTTTTCCATATGTATGTCTTTAGTCACTTAACAAAAATATTCCTGTTACACTGTTACGTAGAATACTCTTGCAGTAATTTGCCATCTTCTTCGTAGCAGCCAGTTCTAAACTCAGGCCAATTCACAAGCTTGAAACAAAACCAGCTAAACATACCATGACCCCAGACAACAACAGACCATTACTCCGAAACTGCGACCTCAACAAGACACGAGCTCTCTGGCAAACTTGTTAAATTATTCACAACGTCTTTGCGTCCGTTTCTCCAAAACTGAGTCGTAAAATTCCAATGACACTCGGGGCTGGCAAGATACAGTTACGTACGAGGCAACTCAGTCATTTATTTCTTTTATTCAGCTATATATCAGACTATATACTAGGTCGAATTCTGTTGAAAGGTATTTTGCTGTAATAATTCTTCTCGTACTGAAGTGAAACAGCTCATTGACCAATAAAAGTCTTTTAACTGTAGCAATGTGTTTTACCAAAAAACAAAGGCTTCCACATTTATTCATCAATAAAATGATAATACTTTGCAATTCTACCCAAAAGTGAACGATCTGCATTTAACTCTTAAAAATTAATCTCGATTTCTAAATATATGTTTATACATAGTGCTACACTGTAAGTTATTTATTATATACATATAATTATTAATAAATAAATCATAATTTTGTTACATTAATACGCAGTTATAAGACTACATATTAACCATTTAACAATATTAAATTAAATTAAAATTTCATTCCATACAGTCATTAAAAAAATGTTCTTATCACTACCAATGCAAATTCTACTATTTGAGAATAATTTCTGCAACAAGTATTCTTAACCAATCATAATATCGATAAAATTTGTTACATCAAAAATAATTCAGCTTACAGAAAATTAGAGATTACGTCACAGAACGTACTTGTACATCAAAGTGAATAGTCAATAGTACAGCTAACCGAATTTGGTCTCGGAAAAATATAAATTCTAGTTAGCCGCCCTGATTATGGCCTCGAAAGAGGTTGCGGCCTTCAGGATTGGGAAGGATTTCAGTCGTTTGCCAGTGATACCAATCTCGTTCCGAGCTGATGCAGTTCCCAGAACGGAGGAATTATTAAGAGTGGACCTGAGCTGGAATTAGCGGATTATCGGGTAAAGTATGAGTGTCGGATGGGAGTCGTTGCTTAGCTTCCGGAGTTCGAATGTACAATTTTCGGTAATGGTTACGGCCGCGATAGTAAAAGTCAATGGGAAGTCAGGTTCTTACGGGATGAGCAATATTATTTTCCGTTGAGTTTTCAAGTCTCTTTCGATAAGTCCGGCGATTCAGAAATATATAAATGCGAGGGATCCTGCAGATGGGACGAAAAGTAAAATTGAATGCTGTACGTTAGATAATGCAAATCGAAACTGCTTTTGATAGTAGTTTGTAAGTACAGTTACTGCTAAATATGGTAATATTTGCTATGTTTTTCTTCATGTGTTCTAATGGCAGTAGTAAGGTCAAGATTAAAGATTTCCGTTTGAAAACGACGAGATGACAAAATGTAGCAGGCAAGCAACTGTGGGGCGTAAAAAATAAAAATTAATAACCTCAACAGGATAATTATTAATTAAATATTACAGAAAAATATACAATAAAAAGTATGAATAGAATACAAACATGTCTATACTAAATATGTCGACATCCGGTATTCGATATAAACAACCGTTCCTTCTAATTAACGAACTTCCACAAAACTTGCTAAAAGTTTCAAGACCGATGACAACTGCAGAATAACAAACTCCAATCTTTGCAACTACTTTCACAGCAGCCATCAGGCTCCTGTAAATTAGCGTCGGATATTGGATAGAAAGAGGAAGTTCAGTTCTGACTGAAGAACGAGATTGTTGACAAAGAAAAAGAAGCAAGAGGCATATAATGGCAGGAAGATTAATTAGAAAGAAAACATTCAATAAATCAGCATTCAATACTTTTCACTTCTTCAAATAGGCTAACATTCAATGTAACCAACCTATATAGTAATACATCGTTAAATTATTATTTATAATACGATTATGTATTCATTATTATTAACAATAATACGTTAAATTATAATTCTATTATATATGAACCGTTTATTTTGAAAGATATCATATAATTTATGATTAACGTGGTGTAAACGGTTTATTTATGTAATATATTTTTTTAAATAGACTTACACTACTTTCAAAATAAACGGTCTATATAGTCATTAAAAAATGTTCTCATAATAACTAATGTAACTTCAATAATTTAACAATAATTCTTGTCATAAGTAATTACTCTCAACTAATCAACTTCACCTCCTTAACTCCCACCGAAGTCGACAAAAATTCCAACCACTACAACTACCTTCACAGCACACATCCGACTCTTCCAAATTAGCGCGAAAGATTGTGAACGCGAAAGGAAGTCCAGTTCTAAGCAGGCGGTAGTACAAATGAGAAAAGGAAGAAAACGTTGAAGAAAGGGGACGAAATGAGTAGAAGAAAGGAGCGTAGAATGGCCGAGAGACTCGGGAGGGAGGGGGGGAAGGGGAGGGGGAGGGGGTTCGTTCGGCATTGTTCCGGCGCGGGGCTGAAACCCGAGTTCGTCGCGAATGTGAAAACGAGGCCGGGTGCCAATAGATTTTTATCCGTCGCCCAGTATGTAGGACGTGCCGTTCGTCGGCGATGGAATTGTTTCGAGGACAGGCCGAGAGAACTCGAGCTAGACTACTCGGTGAGCTGCTCCGGGCGCACTTACATTGACTTAAACTACTTCCAAGAGTCGAATCTGAGGCGTGCGAGCTCTTCAGGAACGGCCTGGAGTGTGCTCTGGATGATGTTGGCTGAACTGACTGAACTGGCGTGCCATGGAGATGCGGATCGGAAGAATTTTTGGCGTGAGGCCGATTAGGAGAGGTTTAGAGTATAACAGGTTGTTTTTGATTAGAGGATATAGTTTTCGTATAAGATGTAATTTTGTTGAAAATTGATTAGTCAAGTAAATTGCAATGTGAATGAAGGTACTTTTTGCGAAACAAATATTTGGCGTGAGAGTGATTAGAGGACGATTAGGGTATAACAGGTTGTTTTAGAGGGCGTAGTTTTAAAGATGTGTATTTTTATTGTAGTATAAAAGTTTTTGAAACTATATGCTATTTGTGTAATATGAAAATTGGCGTATTATAGTTTTGTATTGGATCGTTTTAGAACAATGTGTAATTTTGTTGAAGTTTGATTATAACGTAAATTGGAATGTGAAGGAACGTGTTGTGAAACTAATATTTTGCGTGAGGATTAATATATAAAAGACTGTTTTAGACGGCCTTCTTTTGAAGACATATATTTTCTTTGTAGTATACAAGTTGTCAGACACAATGTTTGAAAATGTATACTTTTTAAGTAGTATAACACTTCTCTTATTATAGTTTTGGTATAATGTGTCATTTTCGTAAGCTTTGATTGTCAAGTAAATTGGAATATGAAGGGAGGTGTTGTGGAAATAATGTTTGGCGTGAAGCTGATTAGAGGATCAGAGTATTATAGATTGGGTTCGGTAGATTAGTTTCTATACTGTATATTCTTATCTGCTGTAATAAGCTGTTTTGAGAAATTAATTCTAAATTCTAATTAATTCCTTTTTATGTTTGTTACATATTGTAGGTATTATTCTATCGCAACGTAGAATTATGTTAACATGATAAATGTTATGTGATGGTAGATACGATTCGGTTGGTACCCAACTCAACAAAATAAGTTTAGAGTATAACAGACTACATCGCAAGAAAGAGAGAGAGAGAGAGAGAGAGAGAGAGAGGATTCAATCAGTTCTTTTATGTATATTTATATTCTTTATCTAATATATTTTGCATGAATATGTTATATTTTTTCTACACATTACTGCAACAACAATAAAAATCGCATAATTTCTACTTACATCCCCTATTACACTGCCACCTATAACCAAATATACTACACAAACCAATAACATCTGTCGTTATACCAAAAGTAAAATTAACCCAGTACAGCATTCCAACTTCACTTTCATTAGGTTACTTTCAAATGAAATTAGCTAAGACGCCCAACTTAGAGCTCCGCATAAGAGTGCATTAAGTCTGAGTTAGAGAGTATTCGATATTCACTGAGAACTTAATCTCAAGACATTTTGTACACCCTATACCTGTGTGCTCTGCTATAACAGTCACGATGACACAGCGAAACTGATATAATGTTACCGACTTCCACTTCCAGGATGGCCAACCGGATTAGCGCCGGTAAAATGTTTTGCATGCACTCTAAGAGTGCATTAAGACCGAGTTAGAGCACGGTAAGTACTTCTCGGTACTTAATCTTAGACGTCTCTGCCTCGTTTATTACCTGATGTTTTGCGCTGTTTTCTTAGAGCACTTGCTGTAATGCTGTAAAGCTGGCATGCTCTCGGTCTTCATCCTTAATGTCGGTCAACTGAAGCACTGAGGAAATGTTCAAGGTTTCATCACTCTAAGTGTGCAGTAAGCAGAATCATAGCTTTATTCAAATTTGTATCTGAAACCGTTTCTATTTGCAATATATCGCACTGTTTTGATATAAACAATATTGGAATGCTAGGATGTAATGTTATCGATGGATGTATTTGGCTACTTATGTAAGTATTAAGTGGAGTTGGCACTTTAGGTATTTGAATTTGCATGCTTGCAAATATTTTGTAAATAAAATTCTCTATACCGGTTTCAATGAAAAACACGGTTGTTTATTAGATTATTCAGACCTGCTTGAAATTGTCTGAAATTCAATCACAGTACTAATATCCATATTTTGTGTACATTTATTTAATTTGTGCCATGATGAAATCAAATTTTCTTTACATATTTCTTTTGTCGGTGTTAAAAAGTGTCAGTGTAAAATATTATCCTTTTTACATTTGATATTAATCACATATAAATTACAATACATAACGAAAAATGTATTATTAATTTAAATTTGTTCTTTGTATAAAAATATGAGTATTATTTCACAGTACAAAAACGAAATTATTTTTTTGCCAAACTGACCGTAAAATCACATGAAAATGTATCCATTTAAAACTGGTCCTTGAAGTCGTGCACGAAAATAATATTATGTACGTATACTATTCAATTATACTGTTTCAAAGTCAAATTACCTTCTTCGATCTCCAATAAAAATGTCTTCACTAGATAGAATATTAACATACAGAGACTAAATAGCGCAAAACTACATAGCATTTTATCCGTCCCGCCTTAATCCCACACTCTCCATTCCGCACATCCACAGTGTTTTCCAATAATATTTAGCTCTGGTTCAAGAACAAAGCATGCTGTTATACGTTTGATTAATTATGTTTATTGTACAGTGCACGAAATCACTGTTGCATTTGCACATTCTTACTTCTTCTATCTAAAATTATTTCTCAAATCTGCAATAAAAATTTCTTCACTACACCGTCAAATTAATATAGGCAGCCAAAAAAGCACAAAACTACACAGCATTTTATCCGTCCCGCCTTAATCCCACACTCTCCATTCCGCACATCCACACTGTTTTCCCATAACATTTAGCTCCGGCCCATGAAACTAATATACCATTACCGCCTCGAACTCGCACGCTCGCCGACTAAATTAGCCAGCGAATCCCTGGATGGCGCGCGCTTCAAGGAATTTTAACTAAGAATTCCAGGTCCAATTTTATTCCGATTCCGAGAGCCGGCGACCTAACCTCACCGGAACGAAGCGGAAGGATCCAGAGGGCGCCAGTTAAATCGGAATCGGCGCTGGAGTCGGACGTTTAATGAAAATTTTGGCTCGCTCGCACGATCGCTCGCTCTTGCGCGCGCGCCAGACTGGCGAGCAGCCTCCCTTCCGCGGTCAAATTAGAAAGTTAACCGATACGCCAGACGCGGATGCCGGCTACGCTCGCCGACGTTAATATCTAATTATCGTTAAGTCGCGCGCCACGGCTGGCTGAACTTCCGCGCTTCCACCGTTGCTGCGCTGAAAGACACTTTGCAGAAACTTACCCTATACGGGAGGGCGAGGCTGCGTACTGGGGGGACTTCAAGCTGACGATGCTGGTTATGTACCGAGCGTAATCTACGTGCGATGGTTCGTACGGTGCGTTCGTTCGAGGATTTCCACGGTGGGGAGTGCTGGGTAATTGTGCGTTTTAATGGCGAGGATCTTTCATAGAGCAAGTGCATGGGGTAAGAAGGAGGTAATTATTGTTATTTGAAGGTTGCGTTGCGATAACTGATATTGTCTTAAAAAACGTTTTTATTGTAGATGAGTAGTCCATCTATAGTGCGTTGAGCAAAACATTCAAACGGTGTATGGAAAATTGTTACTAATTGTGCGTTTTAATGGCGAGGATCTTTCATAGGGTAAGTGCATGGGGTAAGAAGGAGGTAATTATTGTTATTTGAAGGTTGCGTTGCGATAACTTATATTGTCTTAAAAAACGCTCTTATTGTAGATGAGTAGTCCATCTATAGTGCATTGAGCAAAACATTCAAACGGTGTATGGAAAATTGTTACTAATTATGCGTTTTAATAGCTCGGATCTTTCATAGAGTAAGTGCATGGGGTAAGAAGGAGGTAATTATTGGTATTTGAAGGTTGCGTTGCGATAACTGATATTGTCTTAAAAAACGTTCTTATTGTAGATGAGTAGTCCATCTATAGTGCATTGAGCAAAACATTCAAACGGTGTATGGAAAATTGTTACTAATTGTGCGTTTTAATGGCGAGGATCTTTCATAGAGTAAGTGCATGGGGTAAGAAGGAGGTAATTATTGTTATTTGAAGGTTGCGTTGCGATAACTGATATTGTCTTAAAAAACGTTCTTATTGTAGATGAGTAGTCCATCTATAGTGCGTTGAGCAAAACATTCAAACGGTGTATGGAAAATTGTTACTAATTGTGCGTTTTAATGGCGAGGATCTTTCATCGAGTAAGTGCATGGGGTAAGAAGGAGGTAATTATTGTTATTGAAAAATTGTTTAGCATAATTTGAAGGTAGAATTTGGAACTATTGCGTTTGCGTATACGGGAAAAAATACGATGTATCGACAAAATATTTAGGCTGTGCATGGAAAGTGTAGTATAACATTGCGTATTAATAGCAATTTTGACGCAGAACGTACTTTATATTGTTATTAATAAACAAAGCAAAATCGTAATATTTATTACATTGCAATTATCAAATTAATAGAAAAATGTATACGAATGTAAGATAGCAACGTTGCATTGCAAGATTTTAATAAATAGAAAATCGATTCTAAAATATCAAAAATAAATGTATAACCCCCTTCCCTCTTCTTTAACTACATATTTCTACTCTTACACACGGGTCGACGCAATACTCAAAAATATTTCTTTATAACAATCAAATTTAAAGCATAATAACCGTCCATATCGCCCTTCTAAAATCCCATAAAAATTTGAAAGTGCGACTTACCTCAAAGTAAACAGATGTGACGCAATAATCAGAGACATATTAAACGCAAGCAAGTTTTTTGTTACCAAGTTTATCTGTAATATTTTCGGACGACGTTACAGGAATCTACGTGCGTACCATGTGCATGTACATGTAAATGCATGATGCACACATGTGCGACGGTCGACTTTGTTGATTCGTGATTAATCTCTCGCGGGAGCAGCCATCCGTTCATGAATCTGCGATGGAAGCTTCGCCCGACAAACTTCCGTCGACGTTTGACTGATTATCGAAGCGCGCGCGTAATTGGTAGTGTGCTCCCGCTTATAATTGTGCGAATTAACGATGAATGCCGAAAGATTTAAATGTTGCGCGCCGGGTCAAGCGGATTACCGCAGGGAAGTTTTTCATATTTTTAATGTAAACGAATAACGACATTTTTATCAAAATAATACTTGGTCGCAGAATTTATTTATCCTGTTTAGCGATTTAACGTTTAATGCCTAAAATGTATGTTGTCGGTGGTATAAGTCTGTGGAGCAGAAAAAACTGATGCTCAGTATGTAATACTTTACACCAAAGTGTGATTACGTATAAATATGCAGTGGGCATTTGCTTACATTGTTTTATAGAAGCAAGACGTTGGTATGTGAAAATATAATCAATCGCAGATTATAAAAAAAACAGCCGGTCTCTTCCGAGCAAGAAAAGCTTCTTATCATAAAAAAACGCAACACTCTGACTACTGGTTCGCTGCAAGTACTGTATACTATGTATCACCCTGTAGTATTATACTGTTGTTGACTATTTGGCATAGAAGTACATCTTAATTATCATAATTTCATAAATCGCATTCCTCCATAATTTGCTTATTTCAAATAAACTCAAAAATACTGTCCAGATACCACTTTATAAAAATATAAGTCAAATTACAAAAACGTGATGTCTCTTCCATTTGAAGCATTTTAAATTATGTCATATGGTATTGGGTTCGTTATAAGTGTATAACATCCAGTTTGTCATTTTAAAAGTGACGTGAGTCCAGTTTTGATAAGAAGAGACATATTATCCATTTAATAATTGTTAATTTGATTCACTTAGATGCACAACAACGTGACACATTGGTATCCTACAAGAATATTTATAATTTCATGAATATACAAACTCATAAATATCAAGATTTAAATATAAATAGACATAGATCACTTTAAAATAAAGAGTTAATTTATTCATATCCAATATTCAAGTATTTACGAATAGTTCAATAGATTAGCAAATTACCTTTCAGTGTACATTACCTAATTCACACTTACATTACCAAAACAGTGCTAATCCAACAGAACAGGCATACAAACCGTCAAAATCTCGACAATCATCAAAAAACAAAAATTAGTATCAAAAACACTAAAATTCCGCTGACTTCGCCTGATAAAAATTCGTTGTCACATCCGCTCCGCATTTCGACGAATCACATGCAAGAAAGCAATTTTCGCCCGTTTTCCAATCCGACCGGTGAAAGTCTCGATTTTCACCTCTATTTTTCCGGAGGCTCCTTCCAACGAATCGGCAACTTTCGTCCCGACCATACTTTCGAAAGTATATCAATATCTCGGCGAGCGTCCGGGAGCGGAAGTGGGATGTTATGAAATAAAGGAAACTTTAAACAGTTCCATGAAACTGGTCGGAAGTTCCTGGCCGGATGTTGAAGTTACGGCTCGTGTCTCGGCGTCCTCCCCTTTTTTTAGCGATACTCTTTTCGATCGGCCACCCGCTATAGAGCTATGCCACGTTCAGGACTGTCGATCGTAAATACTTGGCTAGTTGGGATGGTCTATTCTCAGGCTCGTGAAGTTTATTATCTGGGCCCGTTGAAGTCCTTTGAAAGACCTTTAAGGAATTGTTAACCTAACCTTCTTGACAGTAAGTAAAGAATCGGAAATGCAAGGTTGTATGGTAAATGAATGATCGAAAGTTTGCATACGTTGGTCTGACAGGCAAAAATTGACCGGAAAACGGATTTTGACTTTTTGACATTGTTCCACCGATGTCAAAAATATGAAAAAAGTGAGAAGTTATTAGTAAGAGTTTAGTAAACAGTCAATGTTAATGTATGTAGTAGTTGAAGTAAACACAATTTTGTTAACAGTCAATGATATAATATTGTGGTAGCTGACAGTTTGTTGGTAATTGTATTTCCAGAAGCTGTAATGTATAAAAATGTCTGCGGTGACCTAATTAAACTAAATTATTTTGGGAATTTCCCAATTAAAAATGAATGCATAGAGTATGTAATAATAAATAAAATATGCCAGAAAATTCCATCAATAAACATACCATAATCTTAAGAAAAATTGAAATGTAATAATATAAAACCACAAGACATTAATAACCATCTGTGCAACAGAAAGTTAAGAGAAAACCAAACGCCACCATCTTAAAATTTGAGAAGGTAAAAAAAGTTTTATTTATTATTTTTTATATAAACAACCAAAAAGACGGAATATTATATAATTTCTTATATTACGACAAAATTTCTCACGCACAGTCAAAAACTTTACTTAATCATTCTGTTCAATCAAGTCTAAAAAACTTAACATAAAACTCAAACTGCATTCAGAAATGACAAAAACTTGTAAGTACATTCCCAAGAGTCCATCGAAAATACCGAATCAGGAATAAAAAAAAAATCATTAGAAATCAACAAGATCACAGCCTCCTTCAATTCAAACTTACAAAATTTGTCACATAACCATCGAATTGGAAAATCCTCCAACAGTAAACCATCTTAGCTCCCATCGGCGGGGAAGCGGAAGTCTTAGAAAATTCTTGCGGAAACCGAAGCGCATACTGCGGTGGCATAACTGGCGGCTTCCGGTCCGCCCCAAGGACGAGAGAGAAAGGTCGAGTCCATCCAGACCCGATCGAACAAGGACGAACGAGAGTGGCGAGCAAATAGAATGCAACTTGCTTAACTAATTTCTGCCCAATCTACTTGTAGAAGAGTGAGTTGGTGGGAGTTGGAGGGGGGAGGGGGGCAGGCATTAATTGGCGAAAAGTAATTATAAGTGTTCGGAGCAGTTGTCGGCTAGTTTAAATAGAAGCCGGCCTACAGGAAGTCTCTTGATTTTCAGGACGAGCAGGATGAGAGTCCTTCCGAAGAAGGTCGAAAATTGCCGGATAGTTCGATTAGGATCGGGGCCGTCTGATGAAAGTTTCAAATGTTTTGCGGGTCAAATTTGCCACCTTAGCCGGTCGCGTCGTTAATGGCGTCGTTGGTTATTCAAAGGGGAAGTGTGGGGCGTCGACAGGAAAGTAGGAAGATTTTACGAGAATCGAGGATAATTTCGACGTGATGAAGATCGGCCGGAAGCGTTGAATAATTGCGATTGGAAGGTTGGCATCCTGTCGCGAAGATTGTTTACGGCCTTCGAGAGGCTTAGTTAGGACGTAAAAATTTGAGGTTGCGAATAGGTGGTGTAGGAGAGGTAAGTGCAACTCAATTATTTTTGAGTAGGATAATGGACGTTTAGAAGCGTACATTTGACAGAGAATATTTGTGTTGCGTTTTTAAATATATTTCGAATGGATTTATAATATTTGATAAATTATAAGTTTAATGTTTTGTTTCTGCGACCGATTTCTTAAACGATTTAAGTGCATACTGTTCTCTGCGTGTGAAAAGTAACTTTTTACATAAAATGTAACTGAAAGCATAATAGATCATTGTTTCTACCTGTCATTATTGTAAGGTAATTTGGTGTTTAAGTATCTTAAACAGCATCATATTATCTAGTCCTATAGAAGCAGAGTGGTTATACGAAGGTTCCCGCAATATTTTCGTCGTGTTAGAGCGAGACCGTGTTATAGGATGCCGTGTTGTACGAGGGCTACATGTACCAGAAAAATGTCCCAATAAAATTGACTGTAATTATAATATTCTATCATTTCAGCTACAACTAAAGTCGGTACATTTGAAAACATTAATCTACGTTACAAATTTCTTAATGTACAGGGTGTAACAACTAATACTGTTGGCCACTACATAAAAAAGAAAAAGGCTTTCTAAAAACGAATGACCTATTTGACCTTGTCTCAAAGTAACATCGCCTTAAAGCTATTTAAATATATATTTAAGAATTCCTAATATACAGGGTGTAACAGAGCAACTAGTACTACTAACCACCACATAAAAAAAAGCTTCCTAAAAACAAATGACCTATTTGACCTTGTCTTAAAGTTACATCGCCTTAAACAATATATTATTCAAATATATATTTAAAAATTCCTAATATACACGGTGTAACAGAGCAACTAGTACTACTAGCCATCACATAAAAAAAAACTTCCTAAAAACAAATGACCTATTTGACCTTGTCTTGAAGTTACATCGCCTTAAACAATATATTATTCAAATATGTCTTTAAAAATTCCTAATATACAGGGTGTAATAGAGCAACTAGTACTACTAACCACCACATAAAAAAAAGCTTCCTAAAAACAAATGACCTATTTGACCTTGCCTCAACGTTAGATCACCTTAAAGAGAAAAATCTCACAATTCAATATTGTTCTAATACTCCACAATGGTACAAAGTTCCCGCATCAGAAAGCACATCGTCCCCGTTCTAAGCACGTCACTCGTCCCGGACACACACGAATCTGTAAGCAGCATTTCGTTTCCACCGTAATGGCAAAATATAACCTGCCGGAATAACGACGGCTAACGACCGTAATCTCCGGACGAATTTACGCTATTCTCGGCGAACTTTCGGGCCGAAATTTTGGGAAAATGACCGCGGCGCGGGACCGCCCGGCGAAGTCGTCCCCATTGAGTTGTAATTAGCATAAACAGGGAAATGGGTGCGCAAAATATCGCATTAGTATACATTACCCGTCTCGCGCGGTCGATGACCGAAACTCGGCAACGCGCGTAATACAATTTTGAGTCGGCCCGCCGAAATGGACAGCCTTTTGGCCAAAGCTAATTTCTAACCGGAGTGCGCACTCTCGAAGGGGACCGATCGGCAGGTAATGACAAATGTGAACCGGAAGTGGAGTTTTTGAAAATGGATTGAGCGTTGAAAGAGGATTGTTAGTCTGAATAGTGAAAAAGGTGAGTTTAAGAGCGTCTTAATTAAAAAAGGTGGTTTGGTACATAAGTGTATACAGATGGTAGGTAGCTTTTGGACACATTGTATAATTAAAAAATATTATTGTCTGCATGGTAAATGAGCGAAGAATGTGCGAGTAGAATAGAAGAATCTGAAGAATTTGACTTGATGTGTTGAAGGTCGACCTTGAAGTCGTTAGTAAGTTTATTCGCAGAACGTTGTTTATGTAGGTAGTTGAAAATAGTTAATGACAAGTACACGTAATAGATAACAGATTTCAGTTTTGGCGTATTTTTATATTACACAAAATATTGAGAAAACTAACTGTTGACTCAAGACGAATAATAAGGCTTTAAAATCAAGTAGCATCAGGCAAGTTAATGCTGAGGGATGAAAATTGAAAAATATTAAAAAATAAAAATATTGTTTTGCAAAATTTCGTAAATCCAACACATAAATTGTTAATAAACAGAATCGACAACCCCTACCAACCCCTTCCCGAAAGAGTGTAGGGACTCGTCACAGGCAAGTTAATGCGGAAGGATGAAAATTAAAAAAATACAAATCTATTCTAATAAACTGCATTATTCCATGAAGTACACATATATACGTCACTAAGCATAGCACAATTACATTATATCCGTTTTGCAAAATTTCGTAAATCCAGCACATTAATTGTTAATAAACAGAATCGACAACGCCTACCAACCCCTTCCCGAAAGAGTGTAGGGACTCGTCGCAGGCGAGTTAATGCGGAGGGATGAGAATCGAGAGAGGAGCGAGTCGGGCTCATCCGGCGCGTAACGAACGTTAATCCGATAAATTGTCAAAGGGAGGTCGCCGGCTTCGCACGCGTCGCGCCACTTTTTTCCTTCGCATTGTGAACGTCGAATGTCGCCGGGCACGATAAAGGCGCCTTTGCATGTCAGCGTCGCGTGCCGCCCTGTTTGCCAGCTCGCACGTTCAATTCCGCCCTCTTTACGTCCTTTGCATCGAAGGGGTTGCTACGGGCGGAGGGGGGTGAGAGGCGACGGGAGGGGTGCGATGAATTATTTTACGCCGGTAATCAACGACTGCTATCTGCGACTCGCCTAAGTAACGCTAATCCGTGCGCACTTGCCGGTCGATAAATTTTAGATGAGATTTCCGCGCGCTGACCGTTATGGAACGTTGTTTGATCGGCGGAACGAGGGGGTAGAGGGTGAGATGATTTTTGATGGGGCGGATTCAATGTGTGATAGGTTCGAATTGTTGAGGGTGTGTCATGAGCGTGTTATTGGGTTTTATACATTTTTATGTGAGGTTTCGGGGTGGTTGATGTTTAATATTTCATTGCGGCGTAAGAGGGTGGGAGACTAAATTTAATATTTACTTTTTATACTTAACATTTTTCTTATCGTTAAGTTTCATTTGTAAATTTAATGTAAGTAACGAACATACCGTACATGAGTAATTGAATTTTGTAATAAATTGATTGAAGGAAACAGTAGGGGAGAGGGTAAATAGATTTTGTCGAGAGTGCGTCATGTCGAATTTATTGCGATTTACAATTTTTGTGTGAAGTTTACAAATTAGAAAGAGAAAGAAGACAAATTAATTGTAGAGTTATTATGGGTAAAATTATTGGAACCGTTAACTTTTATGTGTAAACTGAATGCATATAATAAAAATACGTCACGTGTGCAAGAATTGAAATTAATTGAAATGTGAAGGTGGGGGATCGACTAAACTGTTTTTGATGCGTGAAATTATTGTTTGTTCCAGGGAGTGTCAAAAAGAGCAAAGTCTAAAATGTTTAATTACGAAACAAGAAGAGAAAGAAAATAAGTTGAAAATTATCTATAGCAGACTACTGTTTACGTAAAGTTTTGTATAAAAATATCTCCCGAACGTGTCATGAAACAAGATATGTGCGTTCAGCAGACTCAAACAAGAATACAACCGAGTTGCTAAACAGTTCTTACCGCTAGAAAAATTTGTATGTTCGTGTCATGTTTATGATAGAGTATAATGTCCACAGTGTTTCATGAAATATTTAAAGACTTATTACGTGTAACAATATTTTGTATGAAACTCAGCCCAGGCATCGTGATCTCAAATATTTGAGCACAAGCTAATCGAAACGTGACTGTAATAAATTAAAGTCATCACAGTTAAAAAAACATTATTAAGCTTACAAAACTTTACATACAATTTAGTACCTGTATGGGAACCTTACAAGATAAAATAAGATTACTGTAATGAAACATTTGCAAGCTGGTCAAGTATAAAATGATTGTCATCATCTTCAAAATGTATCAAACCTTTATACCTCCAAACAAATGTAACCAAACTTTCATGCAATTGTAGACAAAATTCAATTCAAAATTCAGCAGTCCCAAACAGTATCCTCAAACCAAAAATTGCATGACAACGCATAGCAAATTGACACTCGTGTCCAAAATTCCGGAATTCAACTTACCGCAAAGAGCAGGAAGCTGCGAGATTTTTTTTGCAATTCTCGAACCCTTCGCCCCGCAAACAAGCAGACAGCGAACACTGGTTCGCTCTTAATGAAAATACGAGTTTAAATGAAAATGCAAACTACGGCCCTTTTGAGGGCAGTCGGCCGTTGATTGGACCTTGCGGTAGGGCGTCGGCCAAGGGTGCTGCTTTCGACCGTTTCACCCTTCATATTCACTCATCCCCCTTTCCTTCTCGCCCTCAACATACGCGAAGCACTGCGACGCGGACAAAAAATATGCAAATTGAAATTCGTCATTTCTTGAATTTTAATGCGGCCGCCGACGCTCGGCGAGGGTGGAAAATCGTTGAGTTAATGTAACCGGTATTTGTGTACAGTTGAAATTACGATATTTTGTCTTCTTCAGGAAGAGGGATTGAGGATTTGTAACTTGTGTACTGATTTTAAATTCAGTAAAATTTGGGACGAATTGTAATAATGGATAAGGTTTTCATTTTACAAGAAACTAATACAGTTGCTATAATGTAGTAACTATAATAGAATTAATCTATTATTTAACTTGAGATTGATTAACCATTAAGTACAGCTAAAGTGACAGAAGCAACGTTAGCAAGAAAATTTTAAATAATGTTAAAAAAATGTATATTATTGTGTTACATATTAAAGTCGATATAACAGTCGATATAAACAGCTACTCAAAACAATTCGGAATCCATCAACATCATGTTGATATTACCTTTCATATTAATCACAACTTTCACGCGCAATCGGCATTGTTATTCTACTGACTTCTCAATCATTCAATAAACATTGAATAATTAATACGATTTACTGTTCAATATACCAAACATCTCTAACAGCATGCTTATTCATAAATATTATCATTTAAAACATCAAAATATGAAAATACACAATTTAGAGACGAACTAAAAAAATTGTTTGACATTACCCCCACTCCTCTGAATTCAACATTTTATCATGAGTATGTAACATATTTGTTCTGTACAGAAAATATATCAAAGCACAGAGCAAAGCAAGAATTCCACCCCAATCCCATCGCATTCCAATCTCTATGATTCAATAATCACATAAACAGCCTAAATTTATTATTCGCCACTTTGAAGAGAACTAGCGCATGTTTGATAAAAATCTATCAATTAACATATACTTCATAAAAAATTTGTTATATTGCTAACATTAATCCTGCATATAATTAACGCTAGTGGTTTGAAACACAATTAACTGCATAGAATCGAGAGAACCCGGTCACAGAAAGGAAAACCTAGATTCCACCCCCATCACTAGTATTTCAATCTTACACATCTGATGAAAATCTTCTAATCGACATGAATTACAAAACTTATCGTAATCAGAATCTGTGTATTCCTAGCACAATTCGTTTGAAACACAATTAAGCGCGAAGAACGGAGACAAATCCGTCACCCAAAAAAGGACCTAAATTCCACCCCCACCTCCAACATTCCAATTTTTTACATTTAACGAAAATCTAATCGACATGAATTACAAAACTTATCGTAATCAGAATCTGTGTATTCCGAGCACAATTCGTTTGTAACACAATTAAGCGCGAAGAACGGAGACAAATCCGTCACCCAAAAAAGGACCTAAATTCCACCCCCACCTCCAACATTCCAATTTTTTACATTTAACGAAAATCTAACAATCGACACGAATTACAAAACTTATCGTAATCAGAATCTGTGTATTCCTAGCACAATTCGTTTGAAACACAATTAAGCGCGAAGAACGGAGACAAACCCGTCACCCAAAAAAGGACCTAAATTCTACCCTCCCCCCCCCCCCCCCAACCCCGGCATTCCAGTCCCTATCATCCGGCAGTCGCGCGTACCGTCGGAATTTATTATTCGCCACTTTGAATTATTCGCGCGCCGTGCCGTAATCCACCGACGTGTAATCCCTTAAGGCACCTCCCCCCCCCCCTCCCCCCGCACCTCCCCGCCACCCCTCTCACCCTTCCCACGTTGTCCGGCGAAACACTCACGATCCATTCTCTCTTCTCTCCGCACGCACGGCGATTCTCTGGCGGAAAAAAAGCAGATTGGACGGAACGTATGGACTTCTTGCGCTTAACGCTCTCTGTAGAACACGTATAGTATAGTTCTTGTATGTGTGGAAGTATGCCGCGAATGTACGCCGCGCGCGAAACGTGGGAAGAGACGGTATTATGTGAGAGGATTGAGGTGTGAGTGAAATTTCTTTGCGAACCGTAAGTACTGTGCTCGAATACAGGCAATTATTTTTGGGCTGTAAAAGTTATGGAATTTTGGTATTCTTTGACGTTTCGGTTTCGATATGTTAATTTGCTGTGATCGATACTAGTAGTGATGGTTTTTGTTCTCATTACTGTTTACAGCGATGACAGTGTTTTGTAAGTCAAACTTTGTCAACTGTAAAGCAATTAATCTGACGTCGATACAGGCAATTATTTTTGAGCTGTGAAAGTTCTGGAATTTTGGAATTTCTCGACGTTTAAGTTTCTGTATATTAGTTCACTTTGATTCATACTAATAGTGATGATTTCTGTTCACTCAGATTATGTTCTGTAAGCGAAACTTTATCAATTGTAAGCTAATTAATCCGATACCAAAACAGGCAATTATTTTTGGGCTGTAAATGTTCTGGAATTTTGGAATTCTTTAACGTTTAGGTTTCTATATATAATATTAGTTCACTTTCTTTGATAGTAGCAGTGATGATTTCTGTTCTCATTACTATTCGCATTGATAGTGTTCTGCAAGCTAACTTTTATCAACTGTAAGCTAATTAATTCCGTATCAATACAGGCAATTATATTTGAGGTGTGAAAATTCTGGAATTTACATATTCTTTGACGTTTAGGTTTCTGTATATTAATTCGCTGCAATTGATACTAGTAGTGATGATTTACGTTCGCATTACCAATCACACTGTCGACATGCTATAAGTCCAATTTTATCAACTGCAAATCAATTAATCTACCATCTCATTAATAATCAAAAATCAAAATAATCTTTAATTTCTCAAACAAATAACAGCAACTCACAAAATCCAACACAGGTCTCAAACTACCCTTAACAAATTATCTGTACAAAAAGTATCCCCTTCAATTCGTACAGATCAAAAATAAAACTTTCCTTGACGCAACTAGCGACGCGGATCGTCGGAATTTATAATCCGACAGCTGGCATCGAGATGAGCAGGCTTCCAGTGACTACGGGGAGTGGGGGCAGGAGGAGGAGAGGGGAGGGGAAGGTAGAGGGAGCCACACGCGGAATCCTCTTCCACTTCGCGCGGCTTCCGACGCTGAATTTCATCCCGCCGCACCTGCAGCACGTGCCACGCCAATTCGCGGCATGCAAATTGGACGAATCGAATGAACTGTTTGCATTTAAGGTACGTACGTGTTCCTTGCCCGAGTCCCGTGGGCAGAAAGCGTTTGTTGTAAGCCTTGTCTGGGAAGAGTCTGAGAAGTTCGAAGTAGATGATTCGTTGAGAGTCGAACTTGTTAAGGCGGTAGTCCGGTCTAGAAATTTGAGAAAATCGATTCTTTTTCATTTTATTATTCCTTAGACCTTTCTTAATACGCTCGTGAAAACCGTTTATTGATATTTCAAAAATTAGGGGGGTAATAAAAATTATAGTATCGAAACTTTGAACGCGTTTATCTCAGAACTATGTTTTTCAAATCGGCGCCAACGATATCTCGATAACTAATTGACCGATCGTGCTCAAATTTCGCACACACCTTCGGTAGCTTCTTTCTGAGGACTGGTAGCAGAATTGAGTCGAGCAATAACTTTTCCCACATTTTACAACTCGTCGAATACCCGAATATGTATGAAATATCGTTAATCAAAGTTTAACAGGCCGACATTTTGAAACAAAATTTATTGAAGTACTAATTCTGCTACCAATGCTCAGAATACTCATACAGGTTAAGAATATATACATATATTTATTTTTTTAAATGCACACAATGTAATGAATGTAAACATCACCCAGATTTGGCGCCGATTGAGGCGGTTTTCGGCGGACCATGTTGTAAAAAAATAAAAAACTATATGAAAATATTTAAAATAATTTTTTGTTAATGTAGATACATTCTCGAAGGAACAATGAATGCATAAGAAAAATTTCATCAAGACAACTTCAACGGTTTAAAAGTCATTCCAACCCAAAAATGACGTCAAAAATCTCGCTCTAGACCAGACTACCGCCTTAAGGTAAAGGTAGGGTTTGAAAATCGAGAGGTGAAGGTTGAGAGGATTTGACGTTGATGAAGAGGTTTCGAAGAAGAATGTTGGACGTCTACAGGATGTGTATTGGCGGTGTGGTTAGGTTAATGAGTCTATTTGAAGAAAGGGGTAGAGATAATGGAAAGAAGACGGACGGAGAGTAATATATTTTGTGTTTCTTTGACTTGTTCCGTTTGTCAGGTGTCCATGAAAGAGACAAGTGTTTGGAAGCTTCCTGGAATTGTCAGTTGCACTTTAACGCCGGAGGTGCCGACGATTTATGTACAGCTTTCTGCTCGGGTCAACCTGACCCAGATTCGAGCCTGTAGACGTGTCATATGGATATCAGTTGTTCATTTATGTATTTCAGTGCACGGAGGATGTCAAGACAACCTAAACTGTTCCTTAAATAACAAATTGGTGGTACGGAGCAAGACTTCCATTGCTGGTAAGACGAAAAGAAAATGTTGCACTTCACATGTTGTTGACTTTACAGAAGTTTAAGAATTGTCAACACAAGAAACACAGTTCACTGATAGTGAAGAGGAATATTTATATTTACTTACAGTATTCATATGAATACATCAGTTGTATGAGAAAAGGAAAATGTTGACTATGTTTATGCATACACTTATGCATAAAATGAAAGTATTGTAATATGTACTTAAGTAGAATAATATTAAGTTGGTAGACAATATGATGATTCTGTGCTTCAACAGCTGCTTCGAATGAGCAAAGCAAATTTTCCATCGGCCTGTGGGATCGTATTAGCGCAGCAAGTTTAGCAATCAACGTGTTAATTTCAATAGAAATACGCTAAAAACACTTGATAACTAGTTGTATTACATCAAACAGAAAAATAACATTTCCAAACATCCTTTCAGTACAAAACTGCTTCGAATGCGCAAAGCAAATTTTCCATCGGCCTGTGGGATCGTATTAGCGAAGCAAGTTTAGCAATCAACGTGTTAATTTCAATAGAAATACGCTAAAAGCACTTGATAACTAGTTGTATTACAACAAACAGAAAAATAACATTTCTGAACATCCTTTCAGTACAAAACTGCTTCGAATGCGCAAAGAAAATTTTCCATCGGCCTGTGGGATCGTATTAGCGAAGCAAGTTTAGCAATCAACGTGTTAATTTCAATAGAAATACGCTAAAAGCACTTGATAACTAGTTGTATTACATCAAACAGAAAAATAACATTTCTAAACATCCTTTCAGTACAAAACTGCTTCGAATGCGCAAAGCAAATTTTCCATCGGCCTGTGGGATCGTATTAGCGAAGCAAGTTTAGCAATCAACGTGTTAATTTCAATAGAAATACGCTAAAAGCACTTGATAACTAGTTGCATTACATCAAACAGAAAAATAACATTTCTAAACATCGTTTCAGTACAAAACTGCTTCGAATACGCAAAGCAAATTTTCCATCGGCCTGTGGGATCGTATTAGCGAAGCAAGTTTAGCAATCAACGTGTTAATTTCAATAGAAATACGCTAAAAGCACTTGATAACTAGTTGCATTACATCAAACAGAAAAATAACATTTCCAAACATCCTTTCAGTACAAAACTGCTTCGAATGCGCAAAGCAAATTTTCCATCGGCCTCCAGGGCCGTATTAAGGTAGCGAGTCTGGCAGCGAACGTGTTAATTCCGCTAGAAGGAGGTTAATTGCGCCGTCTATACTCGCTTAATAATTGTATCGCACGTTCCCGCGCCACTTGGCATGTGATTAACGACCGGTGTCGCTAATGTACAACGTTGTCTTCCTCTCGTTCGCCGCCGCTGTCCAGCGCAGCAAGACTTTCCGGCCCCACGGACCATTAATTTACGCCGTCCTGCGCGCAACACGCCTCTCGAAAAGGATGCGCATCCTTCCCTTGCCTTTTCTTGCACTTTCCTGCCAGGAGTAGAACCGCCGCTTCAGCCATTTTCTTCGGGACCTCGCCATCGAACGTGTCCGCTGCATTGTTTTCCTTGAGACGTCCTTTTTCGAGCTGCTCCCACTCCACCCCCCCCCCCCCCCGCCTCGTTTTTTTCACTCCTGGAAGGACTCCGCAGGACAGGTACGGCGATGGACTTTAAATTTTGATGCTCGCGGAAGATGGAACGCTGCTCGTCCGTTTTTGTTTTCAAGGTGAGTTCTGTGAGGTTCCGTAAGAAGGTGTTTGGAATTTATGTGCCTAAATAGGAAGACATGGTTCCTTCCTTGTGTCAATCAACTTGGATGGATAGTAATTATAATATAGTAAGTAATTACAATCACAAGATATACCATAATTAAATACAATAAAAGTTTCTAATAGTTCTGTAATGTTATTAATAGTAAGAAATGTATAACTGAAGAGTACCCGAAATAATGGTCGAAACGTTTACAAGTCTTGTTTATATTACGATCCTATCGTCGCCGACCGAAAACGTGCATACAAAGAATCGAAGGTCATGGAATTTATATGCCTAAAGTGTCGGTAGGATGTAACTTGTTTCGATTGAGAATTTTATTCCGTTTGATTCAAAGTCGATATTATAATAGAAGAGTATGTTTTGAATTAAATAAAAATATTATCGGATTTTAATCATATGTACTCCTGTTTTTTAGTCAGACCAATTATAAAGAGAATTTGAACTGTATTTTTTGCTGCAAAATTTTTAAAGTGTATGGAAACATTTGCATCAAATTCCTACCTAAAGGTTAGTTATTAGAATGTAAACACGTAAAAATTGTCTTCCATTTTATTCAACAATACTAGACTAACTGTCGAATAAGTGACAATAGCACACCCAAACAAATAATCTGAAAATTAGAATTTCTCTTGAAGATTATGAATAATTACTGACAGTTTCACTCGAACATTATCAATACATATCCGAGACCTCCGATTTAGATAAATGAAAATAGCATAACAAAATTAATAATCTCAAAATTAAAATTTCTCTTGAACATTATCAATACATATTCAAGACCTCCGATTCAGATAAATGAAAAAAGCATAAAAAAATGAATAATCTAAAAATTATAATTTCTCTTCAAAATTATCAATAATCACTAACAATTTCACTGGAACATTATCAATAATCGCCCCGGACCACGGATTCAATCGAAATTCATCCGAAGCTGCCAGCTACTTTTCAGTCGCCGAAGCAATTTTCCTCGAGATCCTCCGCGCGTCCCCGAAATTCAAAGCAACAAGCATATCCTCACGAAGCACATAAATCCTGGCCAACTGGCGCAACACTCGAAACAGCTCGAATTCCACTCCGTCAAGCACATCCCTCCGATTCCCATGACTCCCTCGGAAAATTCCGCCGAAATTAACGACACTCCGCAGGAGGCCACTCTGATTGGCCCGCGGAAAAGGTCGGGGGTGCGTCGAAACGTGTACAAAATCGAAAATTGGTACGTTTCTTTGATGCTCCATTTAGAGCTGTATTGATTTATTCGCTGCATAAAAAATTGTAAGTAATTAGAACAACTGGCCAATATTGTAATTCTTTATAAAACAGTAACATTGTAATATTATATGTTAAATTTGTATATTGTAGGTTGTTGATAAGGACCTAAAAGAATAAAAGTTTGAAACTTACTGTAATATTAATTCTCTGACGGAAGGGTTGGATTATTCAAATCTCATTTAGTCGCAATTAAGAGTACAAAATAGTGCTTAGTTTTTCTGAGACGAGAGAATGTTAATGTTGGCAAGCTTGAGTGGCAGATTTCATTCTTATGGGTATGCGCACTTGATTAATAATTTTTTGATACACTAAGTATTAAAGGACCATTATTTTCAATGATTTGTATGCTTGAGTTTGTGTTCTATTAAATTAAATATTTAAATTAAATGTATGCTTACACTGTTGACATAACAGGCATTTAAATAATCTATAATATCGAAAATAGTTGTTAAAATTAATCGACTCCAGCATTAATGACATTACTATGAAATCGCATAATGTCTAGAAGAATAAACGAATTTCTGAATAGGAGATTAACAGACTCACAAATATAAATTACATATTTTCAAAGTTATTACTAACTTTAATAAACAATAGTTGCTACTATACTACTAGTTACTAATAAATACTGTACCATTTACTACTACTAAGTAATACGTACTATTATAAATGTCTGTTAAAAGCACAAATTATTAGAGTACAAATTTTAAAGAACTACTTTACCGTCCAAACGAACCAGAAGATCAGAAAAATAAATTGAATTTCAAATCTTAATCTGAATTTATCGCCAAGGTCGGACAAATCGATCCTATTTTTGTCCAGATTCGACTAACGTGCGGAGCGCGTGGATTTGGTTGAAGTTGGAGACAAAGGGCGAGTAGGAGGTTTACGTGTCGGATTTGCCCTTCTTTTGTGGCCCTGCGGCATGCGCGCGTGGACCTTTTATTATGTAAATCTATGCCGACGGCGGAGTGCGCTCACGGACATATAAGGGGTTTTAATATTAACCGACCAAGAAGGCCTCTTCAGTCGTCGGCAGACTGTCTCTCCTCCTTCAATCTGACCCTAGAGGGCCGCCCGAAGTCACTGCGGCAACTCGTTGGCATGCCGACCTTCCCTATCACCGACCTACGTCCTTCTGTGCTGAAGAACATGACGCGACTTCGTACTTGACGATGCTGGGACCGATTGAGTTCGGCGGTCATTTCTTTTTTGTGTGTGATAGGTATAAATTGGAAAACAT
The DNA here is from genome assembly GCA_914767735.1 of Anoplius nigerrimus. Lineage (NCBI taxonomy): Eukaryota > Metazoa > Arthropoda > Insecta > Hymenoptera > Pompilidae > Anoplius > Anoplius nigerrimus. The sequence continues at coordinate 14,453,785 of OU612081.1, forward strand.
CGATTTTTGTTCAGTTTATACAGGGTGGGTACGAATATCAAATCAGTTTTATGTGTTATATGGTAATTGTGTATTTTAAATGACCTAAGCTATACATTAATAAGCAAAGCAAGTGTGAACGTTGATAAAAATAAATGCGGCAAATCATTTAATTGTCCGTGTGCTCAATTTTCTTAACAGCAACTTTTGATCTATGCTGAAGAATATGACGCGACTTCGTACTTGATGATGCTGGGACCGATTGAGTTCGGCGGTCATTTCTTTTTTGTGTGTGATAGGTATAAATTGGAAAACATCGATTTTTGTTCAGTTTACAGAGAGAGGGTATAAACATCATCTATTTTTTGTGTTGTGCGGTATTTGTGTCTTTGAACTTACCTAAGCTATAGATGAGTAAGCAAAGCAAATTTAAATGCTGATAAAAATATATGCGGCAAATAATTTAGTTGTCCGTATGCTCAATTTTCCTACCAACAAGTTTTCTTCTCCAATGCTGAAAAATATGAAGCGATTTCCTACTTGATGATGCTGGGACCGATTGAGCTCGGCAGTCGCTTATTTTTTGTGTGTGATAGGTATAAATTGGAAAACATCGATTTTTGTTCAGTTTATAGAGGGTAGATATAAACATCAAATAAGTTTTTTTGTTGTGCGTGGTTTTTGTACCTTTCGATTTACCAAAGCTATTACTTAGTAAGCAAAGCGTATGTCAGTGCGGATAAAATTAAATGCAGCAAATAATTCTGTTAAATATGTTCATGTGATCTGTTTTCAAACCAGGAACTTTTGATTGAGTTCGGCAATTGTTTCTTTTTTGTTTGTGATAGATAAAAATTGAAAAGCATCGATTTTCGTTCAACTTACAGATAAAAATATCAAATCAGATTTTGTCTTGCAAAGTTTGCATAATTTCTGTATCTTATGAATATACCGAAGTAATACATCGGTAAGCAAAAGAAATGTAATTGCTCAGAAAAATTAATTAAGGCAAATAATTAATTTAAAATGTGTTCCTGAACTGAGTTTTCCTACTAACATCTGCCCTTCGATGCTGGGAAACATGACAAGACTTTTTTTTCTCTGTGGTGGACATAAACTCAAAAGCGTAGGTTTTTGATCAATTTACATGTCAAATGTATAAATATTTAATCAGTTTTCGATATTTTTCACATAACCATGTTTGGATGTTACTTTTAACTTGACTTGGCAGATGAGTAATCTTAACTATTTTTTCGTAATATTTGTCTTATCTGTTCTTCCTTGCTGAAGAACGAATTAGAACTTCATGGTAAGTCGCTAATACTGGCATCAACCAGTATCAGCAACGAATTTATATATTTTCAATACACATACGCAGAACATTGTATGCACACATTATATCCATGCAATCTTACAAGGTAAAAAACAAAACACCAAAATGCCCCTTCATTACAGAATAACCTGAAGCAAAAAACTCGCGTAAATTCTATTTCTCCAACACCCCTCACCGCATCACAGCGTACAAAATTCCACAAATAACTTCTATCATGTACTCAATTACGTCACGTCCAATTTTTTTCCCCGGAACAATTCCGCGTGACATCCCGAACTTTCCGCCTTCTAATGCCTCCCTACCACGCTCCACCTCCTCCATAACAATCCGTTTCCTTAACTCAATTCTCCCCACTACCCCCCACCCCCCACCTTCAACCCCTTCCACTTCACTCTGTGTACCTTGTCATTTCTCTCCCCGGGTCACTCTTTCTTCTCCGCCGACTTTCTCACATACGCGAGCATTTCCTGGCTCGGCCGCGGCACAACTTTCCACCCCCCACCCCACCCCCCTACGACCGCTATTAGGTAGCCGAAAACTTGAGAAAGCCACTCGACTGACGTATCTACTTTCGGAGCGAAACTTTCGGCGAAGCCAAACGGCGAACGCCTCCTTCCGAGACCTTCGCATCCATTTCTGTCCTTCTCCGTCCTTCTTCCTACCACTGCGACCTTCCCCCTCCCATCCTGGCGGGGCACGGTTTGGCCAGGGGGATCCTCTCGGAATCTGTCTCTTGCTTGGCATCGGGTGGCCCGTCTATATATCACCGGAACATTTATCCGGCCCGCATCGCGGAAACCGCAGCGTCGCGCTGAATTATTCCTTCGGCGAACTCTATTTATATCGATGAGAGGCATCGGACGATATATCGTGGGGGGGGGGGGGGAGGGCTTAAGACTTTATGTAGGACATTGGGAGGGGGGGCTATGACGAAATTGTTCTGGATAATTGTTCTTTTGCTTTTAACGGCATAATATTGGCAAGTTAAGGTAGTTATGTATACCTATACTTAGCAAGTGTATGATATATCAAATTCGTAGTGATCGTATAAAGTGCCTGTGTCTATTTATGTAAAGGATACAAAGGGTAGTCAAACTAATGCTCAGACTGGATAGTATAGTTACAAAAAATATTGAACATTATATCGCTGAAAGGGAGGCCTATGACGAAATTATCGTAGATAATCGTTCTTTTGCTCTAAACGGCATAATGTTGACAAGCTAAGTCATTCATGCGCACCTATACTTACAATTAGTAAGTATATGGTATATCAAATTCGTAGTGATCGTATGTAGTGCCTGTGTCTGTTTATGTAAAGGATACAAAGGGTAGTCAAACTAATGCTCACACTGGACATTTCAGTTACAAAAGATATTGAACAAATAATATCGGATATACTATAGGATACATATTTCTGTGAGTCTAGCTCAAGGTCTTGTGTTGGACGTAACATTTTTATTGACAAAGCATTTTCTTCCAAGGTCAAGAAGAGCTTAGCAAACGATTTTTCCACGTATCTATTACGTAGTATTTTTTAAGTTTATATTAATCAAAAATAGCACATGCTTAAACTAAAATAAAAGTAGCTGAATGCATCTTATTGTACTCAGTCAATAAAATTACGTTTCATGTGATACGTCTTTCAATGTATTCTAATAATAAACAATGAATTTACAACTAGCATAAACAGTAAATATATCGACGAATAATTATTACAAGGTTTATGTTAGCATTGTAAGAGAATATCTAAAAAAAAATGTCGTAAACAGCAAATATAAGTGCTAATAAATAAAATGAATATCGGATGGATATCCTAAAAAGATGTAAGTAAATTGTATATTAATAAAAGGGATGGCATAATAAGACCCCACCAGTGTAGATGAAGACTGAATTTTCAGGATGTTACAAGCTGGTCTAGAGTGTAATGAGATTGTCTTCGTGGTTAATTACTCTTTACAACCTACAGCGAGGTAGGTTACACTTTCCTCCAGAATCTACTTAATTTTAGACAGGAGGTATCAATAATGCAATTTAAATGTGATATTATGAGCAAGAAGTTTTGACAGTTAATGCTTGAAGAACATTAAATACGTTACATGGGAAATTTTTGCAAAAAATAATGTTGCTGAACATGAATCATTCTTAATAATGTCATTAAAATAATCGAAAAAATTTATGTAACATGCGTTATCGATTCGAAACAGAATATTGCAGTTTGTACTTATTTCCAGTGACGTCTAAAAAATTACAGAACATTTTATGATGCCATTACGAGTCGTTTGAATCACTTTATCATCCGCAATGTGAACGTTTCGAATATAGGTAATATTGAACAATTTTATGTTATGTCTCCGAAATTATTGTAAATATTACAATGCATCGGCTTTAGGTCCCTGTTTTATGTGTAAATGTACAGAGCGCATGCAATTTCCAAACATTTTGATCAATGTATGAGTACTTGCATTTTTAAAATGATTACAAATGTAATATAAAGATTCTCTGTGTCTTTTCATTTAGCCTCATAAATTACTTTTTAAACGTTTATCGTAAATATATCCCAAAAGAAGATCACCAGTTTTTATATGTGTCAAACATTACATGAAACCGACTGTACAAATTCATCGAACTAACGACTCGGAAATGTCAAGAATCTATTTACATTCATAATAGGGAGCAGGCAATATATCTTTAGAAGGTCAACGACGACCTTATCAAGGACACTGGGAATTTTGCTGGCTAATTGCCCTTTACAACCTTTATACTTGACATTTTCTTCCCTGCTCTTCCTTTAGGCACCAGGGTCGACCTTGTAATTATGCAGGGCGCATTAAGAAAATTACTTAACACACGAGATTAAGTTTCTTTTGGATTCAGACGCGCAAATATTTTATGAAAGTGCCTAGATTATTTAACGAAAAAATTATCAGATTTACAAGCATTGATTTTGACCTCAAATATATCAAATACAATGTTTTATACATGAAAATGATGAACAGCTTCAATTATGAAAAAGTGTGCGTTTAGATGTGTTCACATACTGAGTTTATATACACATAAAAATATTTACATTCTTTGTCATTGGATACTGAGAAAGTATTGGAAAGGTGGTTTTCGAAATGAGTAATGATTCTTGTAACACCATTTTGATTTTCGAAATGACCTGCACATATTGGAGGCCTACGAGGCAAATTTTCTGATACCTGGGCATTGTAAATCTTTTGTATATTGTTATTACGCTTCCAAATCGTTAAACAAATTTATATCTTTCGAACTCCCACAACGCTCGTAAGTTGCCCGATGTAACGGGCGCATGATAAAGATCAACATTCTAGTATGTTTGTTTGGGAAATTTGCTGGAAATACCGGTCGAACTATCCACTTGTTGACCGTTAATACATATAATTAATATCTGGAATTAGAATAAATCTATTTAGAGATTTCTATTTTGCGATTGTCATGAAATGATCATACCAAAACTGTCACTTTCACAGTTTAATTATTACCATGCTTGTCTGTTCCGTTTTTCTCAAAAACAACATGGTATTTAAAAGCTTCTATCGTGTATTAATTGTGTGGAGTATAGATCAGAATCTGATGAATTTTACAAAGTTTCTGCAAATGTATTACAAATACTGAACACCATATAATTACATTCTAATTCACCGAATTGTACACCTTGTAAATAATGACAACGTTTACCACTAGACTAATTTGGATATAAACAAATTTTTGGCCATAAACACAATTTCTAATTACATCTTCTGACATTTCTCAAAATATCCGTACCTAATTAATGTTTACGATGTCTATCAATTGTCTCCAGCATTCAAAAATATTACTCAGTGAACTCAATTATATACTAATAACTACAAATCACCTACATAAACATTTGATAGTTTCTAATTACATCTCAATCCATTCAAAACGAACCCGAGCCTTGTAAACAAGTATGGCATCCATTAATTGTTTCCAGCATCCAAAAATATTTGTCAGCCAACGTAGATATAACATTTCCACAAAATTCCATAAAATTGAACATAAACTCTTCCCAATTCCTAATTACATCTCTGACCATTCTCAAAATATCCGTATCTTATCAATATTTACAATGCCCCTCAGTTGCCTTCAGCATTCAAAAATATTACTCAGTGTACTAAAATAAATACTAATAACTACAAATCTCCTATATAAACATTTTTTTTTTCATACTTCCACTTTATTATTTGTTCCTATTCACACCAAATATTTACACATAGATATAACATATAATATGTAACTTTTGGCTCCTGTTACATTTAACGGCAAGCACCAATAGGATATTGTTTATTTATAGATTATGTTAGAAGATCCGAGGGGTGTGATAAACATTTGACTGCTTCTAATTACATCTGATTGTGAGTCAAAGCGAATCCTAGCCTTGTAAACAAGTACGGCGTCCATCAGTCGGTTCCAGCCTCGAAAAAATATTACTCAGACGAACTCGGTACCACCCTGTACCTCCGACATTCGTCACCATCCGCCATCCGTCAATCCGGCCATAATCTATGGCCCCGGAGGTCGGAGCCGGGACCGGACGAGTCCGAAATGACCCGCGGCGTTCGCCGAAGGAAATCACGGCGGCGCTGATTTTTTTTTCCGCCCCACGTCGGCAGTCGAGCGTCAGTCGTTCGCAGTCGATATACGATCCGTGCGAAAAGGGAGGGGGGGGGGGGGTGTCATAAATTTTGGTCGGGGTTAATCCCCCTGGCGTGCGGCGTTGATGTTTTTGTCGGACGCCATTGGCCGACGTGAGGTCGACTCTTTACAGAGCGCGAGCTGTAACTTTGTTAGTGCCCGAAGGCGAGTTGACGCTGAAGAGGTGAGAGAGAGAGTGTGAGAGAGGATGAGAGAGTCATCACGAGGGAGAAGTGTGATAATTCGAGGGAGAGAGAAAGGGAGAAAGAAAGAGAGTGAAAGAGAGAGAGAGAGAGAGAGAGAGAGAACAACTGAGTGATAACGAGAGAAAACATGTGAGACAGTGTGAGAGAGTGAATACACGAGAGAACAGGAGAGAGTGAAGATGATAGGAAACATGTGAGAGAGTACGAGAGAGAAGTGGAGCAGTGGGCAAGAGAGAAAAGAAGTGACATAGTACGAGAGAGTGATAACGAGAGGAAACATCTGAGAGAGTACGAGAGAGAAGTGTAAGAGTGGAAAACAGAGAAAACAAGTAAGTAAGAGAGAAAAAGCAAGTGAAAGAGTAGGATGGACTGTATATAACAGAAATATAAGAGAGAGCAAGGGAGAAAGCAAGTGACTGAATACGACAGAGTGATAACGAGAAAAAACGTGTGACATAGTATGAGAGAGAAATGTAAAAATGAGTAAGAGAGAAAGCAAGTTAAAGAGTAAGAGACTGAATATGACAAGAATAGAAGAGAGAGCAAGAGAGAAAACAAGTGACTGAATACGAGAGTAAAAATCTAAGAGAGTACGAGAGAGAAGTGTAAGAGTGAATAAGAGAGACAAGTAAGTACGGAAGAGAAACCAAGTGAAAGAGTACGAGAACACAGAATATGACATAAATATAAGAGTGAGCAAGAGGGAAAACAACTGACAATGAGCACCAGAGAGTGAACACGATAGAAAATATGCAAGAGAGTACGAGAGAGAAATATGTGAGAGAGTGCGAGGGCGAAGTGAGAGAGTGAACGCGAGAGAGGGTTGAAACGTGAGAGCGCGCGTGTTTTTCATGCACGCGCACGTGAAAATACGTGCCCGGGCAGGGCCACAAATCACACTCCATTTCCATGCTAACACTTGGCATGCGGGCAACGTATTTTTACGTGTTTTGCAGACTGTCACTGGAGCGCGGGTCACGTAAAAATACGTATTTCATAGATTTGTGGTGATTATCGGGTATCCACCACGAATGTACTAAATACATATAATTACAAGGATGTGTGACATTATGTGCGTATTGTTTGTGTTGCTAGACAACGCTTTGCACTTTTTCTTCCAACAATTTATGATTGTCGAGTTACTTGGTCTTAAAAAAACGCCCGCTGCACGCGTAATTCGGCGGAGAAGTATACCCGCATGCCAAGTGCTAATATCTGATGGAATTGGCAGCCAGCCATTCCGCTCTTGTCGCTGCCGCTCCGAGCTCGTCCGCGAACTCTGCTGTCCTTTTCTACTTTTGGCGCTGGCCGCATATTTTGCTGCAGGACTTTCCTCGGCGTTCCTTATTTCGGCTGATTGATTGTTACTTTGGTCCGCTTGCTTTTCGTCCCGTGCTTACGTCGCTGACCGATTTGTCCAGTTTAGAGATCAATTGACCTTGTCAGGCTGCTGATTAGTTCTTATTGTACGTTATATGGACCGTTTATTTTGAAAATGGTGTAAGTCCACATTTAAAAAATAAAAAATGAGATATATAATTTATGATTAACGTGGTGTAAGTGGTTTATTTATAGGTGATATTTTATTTCTGTTTTTTGAAAATGGCCATACTCCACTTTGAAAATTAACGGTCCTGATATTAGTTCTTATTGTACGTTATATGGACAGTTTATTTTGAAAACGGTGTAAGTCCACATTTAAAAAAGAAAAAATGAGATATATTATTTATGATTAACGTGGTGTAAGTGGTTTATTTATAGGTGATATTTTTTTTGTGTTTTTTGAAAGTGGACCTACTCCACTTTGAAAATTAACGGTCCTGATATTAGTTCTTATTGTACGTTATATGGACCGTTTATTTTGAAAGTGGTGTAAGTCCATTTTCAAAAAAAGAAAAGAAATGTCACATAAATAAGCTATTTGCACCACGTTAATTATAAGTTATGTGCAATCTCAATTTTCTTTTAAATATGGACACACCATTTTAGGTCCATATAAAACATTCGACTGATATCAGATGTTTCTAAAACTTTCCCAATTTGTCTTTCTTGCAATACATTATAGGTAATACATCGTTTGTTTTGACAGCAAGTTTTCTTATTAAGTACTTGCTTTATATTCAGGTAACCCTTCTACAACACGGCATCCTATAACACGGTTTCGCCCTAATGCAATAAGAAAATTGCGATAATCTTTGTACAACACTGGACTTCTACGGCACTGGATAACATGATTATTGTTTAACATATTTTAAAACTAAGTTACGTTATAATAATGACGGGATGGAAAAATGAACTACAGAGCGTTTACATTAACATATATAAATAAAATATAATTCACTCATTTATAACTCTATTCCGATAGTATATCGTTGTTCATGCCGTTCAACTAAAAAAAAACTTTTGATTATACTGAATAGTAATAAGGAAGAAATTTATTAATAAGGTTACATTCGATGAAAATATTATCGTTATATATAGCCTTGCATTTTTAATCAAAATTAAGTTGCTCTTACGGAATTAAAAACAAATATTTGTTTTTAATCAATTTTTGGAACGTAAGCCCCTCTTTCTAGGGTTCTAGGTCTCATACAACACGGTTTCACACAGCACGAAATTTACTAATTGTAAGCCCAATCTATCGTGTCATAGGAAGGCTACCTGTACATGAAAAACGTTTTTATTGTCCGATTTCAAATTTGTACGTTAAAATCTTATTTCAATTGTATTTCGTTTTACAATTTCGCCGCTTCGGTTTTTCTAATTTTGCTTTGTCGAGTTTCAGACTTCACTTTCTATTCTGTGATACCTGTCTTGTTCTCAGTTCTGCAGTTTGCAGCTTGGTCTTGATCTTTCTTCCAAGTCTTCCCTCCACCTTACAGTTTGTCTATTCTTCTTCCTTTTCTTGTTCTATCGGAGTTCGAAGTTTCAGTTCTTATATTGTCTTTTATCATACTTTCGTCTTCCTCGCCTAATGCTTTTTGGCTACCTGTCCGCGCCATTTCTTTTCAAACTTTCATTCCTTGGTCTGTATCCTGTCTGTCCTTTTTCTCCACCTTTCGACTTTTATCTTTTATTCTTCATTCACGCTTACACTTCAGTTCAATCACCCAGGTGCAGTATTGAAGATATTTTAACTTGTGCCGTTCTGAGTTTTGTTCATATTTTTATTCGTTTAAATATTTAAACTTTACTTTTGATTTGGCAATTAGTTTTGGTTACAATTTCAAATCTTTAATTTTTTGTTCTCAGATCTTTACTCGTTACTTATTTTTTAAAGTATGCTTTGCAGGTTCATTCTTGCAACTAATTACACATTCAGCCTTCCATGTTTTTTTATTGCCAAATTCTTTTAATTTTTATTGTCTTTATGGCCCATTGCCACGCGGAAACTTTTTATAGATTAAAGCCCTGAACGCAAGCATTTTGAATAGAGATTCCCACCCTTCTTTCAACTCTTTCGCGTTCTATATGTGGCTCTCTCAATTTCTTAGTTTCTATTAATTTATAATACTTTCTTCCAGCTTCATCATCGTCCAAATATGGATAATATGAAATTGCTATGAATAACGTTGTATTAATTCCTGCAGGCTCCTCCCTTACCTATTTTCATCAATCTGACTATCCTACTTTATTCTGCTTTAGCCTAAACATTCAACCGTTTCACATCGAAACATTGAGTACAACATTTTTAAGGTTAAAATTCAATTTCACATCGTTTTATTTTATTTCCTCATTCTTCCAACTCATTATTTTCCATCCGCGACTGCTTATTTTTCATCCAAGTATGGATACGGAATCCAATCTATTAAATATAATAGTTTTGTATAGAATTGATCAGGCCTTTTTTCACTTAAAATCTTTATCTACTTCCTCTTCCTCCCCATTTCTTCAAACCAAAGCCCTAACGACAAGTTTCCAATGCAGCATTGAATTATTTTTCAATTTTCCTCCATACCTTTCCATACTTTCCACCTCTAACAACTCTTCCAGGTTCATACTTTCCATCCGCATTCAAACATTCTTCGACGGTTGCCATTCACGTATGGACATTACAACTGTGATTGTTAATATTGCATTTACTTCTATACCCTTGTCTTACCTAAATACTTAATCTACTTCCACCTTATCCCACATTACCCGACCAAAACCTTGACAAAAAAATCTTAAATACATTCTCAATCTTACCAGCTTCCAGTCCGAACATTCCATCCGCATTCAAACATTCTCCATCTGGATATTACAACACGTCTGACTGCTAATCTTGCATCTACTTGCATACCCTTGTCTTTCCTAAATACCTCATCTACCTTACCACACCTCATCCGAACAAAACCTTGACAAAAAAATCTTAAATACATTCTCATTCTTACCACCATCCGCGTTCAAACGTTCTCCCAACATCCTCGCCGTCCACGTATGGATATTACATCAAGTTTGACTGCTAATCTTGCATCTACTTCCATACCCTTGTCTTACCTAAATACCTCATCTACCTTACCTCACCTCACCCGAACAAAACGTTGACAAAAAAATCTTAAAAACATTCTCATTCTTACCACCATCCGCGTTCAAACGTTCTCCCAACATCCTCGCCGTCCACGTATGGATATTACATCAAGTCTGACTGCTAATCTTGCATCTACTTCCATACCCTTGTCTTACCTAAATACCTCATCTACCTTACCTCACCTCACCCGAACAAAACCTTGACAAAAAAATCTTAAAAACATTCTCATTCTTACCACGTATGGATATTACTTCAAGTCTGACTGCTAATCTCGCATCTACTTGCATACCCTTGTCTTACCTAAATACCTCATCACCTTACCTCCTCTCACCCGACAAAAACTTTGACAAAAAAATACATTCTCATTCTTACCACCATCCGCGTTCAAACGATCTCCCAACATCCTCGCCGTCCACGTATGGATATTACATCAAGTCTGACTGCTAATCTTGCATCAACTTCCATACCCTTGTCTTACCTAAATACCTCATCTACCTTACCTCACCTCACCCGAACAAAACCTTGACAAAAAAATCTTAAAAACATTCTCATTCTTACCACCATCCGCGTTCAAACGTTCTCCCAACATCCTCGCCGTCCACGTATGGATATTACATCAAGTCTGACTGCTAATCTTGCATCTACTTGCATACCCTTGTCTTACCTAAATACCTCATCTACCTTACCTCACCTCACCCGACCAAAACCTTGACAAAAAAATCTTAAATACATTCTCATTCTTACCACCATTCAGCTCCCTACTTTCCATCCGCATTCAAACATTCTCCATCTGGATATTACAACACGTCTGATTGCTAATCTTGGATCTACTTCCATACCCTTGTCTTACCTAAATACCTCATCTACCTTACCTCACCTCACCCGACCAAAAATTTGACAAAAAAATCTTAAATACATTCTCATTCTTACCACCATCCGCGTTCAAACGATCTCCCAACATCCTCGCCGTCCACGTATGGATATTACATCAAGTCTGACTGCTAATCTTGCATCTACTTGCATACCCTTATCTTACCTAAATACCTCATCTACCTTACCTCACCTCATCCGAACAAAACCTTGACAAAAAAATCTTAAATACATTCTCATTCTTACCACCATCCGCGTTCAAACGTTCTCCCAACATCCTCGCCGTCCACGTATGGATATTACATCAAGTCTGACTGCTAATCTTGCATCTACTTTCATACCCTTGTCTTACCAAAATACCTCATCTACCTTACCACCTCTCACCCGAACAAAACCTTGACAAAAAAATCTTAAATACATTCTCATTCTTACCACAATTCAGCTCCCTACTTTCCATCCGCATTCAAACATTCTCCATCTGGATATTACAACACGTCTGATTGCTAATCTTGGATCTACTTCCATACCTTTGTCTTACCTAAATACCTCATCTACCTTACCTCCTCTCACCCGACAAAAACTTTGACAAAAAAATACATTCTCATTCTTACCACCATCCGCATTCAAACATTCTCCATCTGGATATTACAACACGTCTGATTGGTAATCTTGGATCTACTTGTATACCCTTGTCCTTCCTAAATACCTCATCTACCTTACCTCACCTCACCCGACCAAAACCTTGACAAAAAAATCTTAAATACATTCTCATTCTTACCACCATTCAGCTCCCTACTTTCCATCCGCATTCAAACATTCTCCCAGCATCCTCGCCGTCCGCGTATGGATATTACAACGTAGAACGGCGTCGGTTACGTATAGAAGGCAACTGGCGCGGCAGTTGGCGAGATTTACTCAGACTCCTTCGGCACTTTGCTTATCTCGCGCGCGATCCGCCATTCGGAATTCGCGGCATTGCCTTTTGGGAAAAACGGTCGAACAGGACCCCGCCGTCGGAGCCGCTTACCGTTAAGGCCTTTTCCTTATTCGCTCGCGCTATTTATTGCCAGGAATTCGGACGCCGCGCGAACGACGATCTTTATTCCGGAGAGCTACAGGCTGTCCTGGGAAATTTTCCTTACGAGGACGGCGGCGTCAACTTTTGTACGGATCGAGGAATGGCGGACACTTTTATGCGCGGTGAAATATGTTGTTTGTCGTGGCCTACATGTCATGAGAACTTGTGTCGATGGTGGATGAACTTTGTGGGTTTTGAAATTTGTGAGAAGAACGTGGGAAATGTGATTAAAGATGGTGTTGGTTTGTACAGTTTGACAGTTATTTAGAGGTTTGCTGAGAAAATTTGTTTTTTCTCTTTAATCTTTCTTTGAAGAGGATCCGAACATTGGGATCGAAACGTGGGAATGTTAATAATTTAGCAGAGGAAATAAGCTTCTGACCGGAACAGGACTGTACAGACACATCTAAAAATTTGTTTTATTATAAATCGATGACTTTGACTGCAGGAAAATAATTTTATACAGGATGAACATTGTAATACATGATACGTATAGTCATTTAGTTAGAAATTTGTAAAATGAACAGTACAGAGTGCATAAAATTATATTAGTTAACTAATTAGTTTTTATAATGTTTATACAGAGTCTAATAACTCTGAGTATGTTAAATTTTATATAGATAGGCAAAGATATTGTACATTAAAAGATATATCAAAAATAAGAATAAATATATTATAATTTTATTATTTATTACTTTCAACGTAACAGTTAAAATTCAACAAGCACATGAAATGTTAAACAAAACAAAACTAACATAATTCGAAACCAGTTGTAAATACTTTATAATAAACAGGGTTAATTACGAACAAAATAATAAAACCAAAAGTGACACATCTAATGCTACTATCATCGATACAATCTAAGCTGAGCTGAAATTAGTGAATCTATTTCTACACATCGCACAATGCCGAAAGTGCAACGAAAATGTCTTTAGTCGACGTCACTAAAATGGCAAACGTGAGATTCAATTCGTCTGCGCGCGCGCGCGCGCTCTGTAATTTCAGCTAATCGGGATATTAGATAATAGGTCAAGCGTCAGTGTACGTTTGTCAATTAACCAATTATCCATCGCGGTCCGTTACTACCGCCCATGGCCGACCACAGTCAATAATAATCGATTATCCAATTTCCAAATTACCGGATTATGCAAAATCGCTGGCAATGTAGAGTACAATCGATCGAAAAGTTTGGCAAGACTGGCAGATTCTAATGACCGATGGAATTAGAGCAATTTCACTAACTGTATTTTATGTGACCTTGGCACGTGTTTAGAAATATACAAATATTATTATTTATGTTTATATAGCACGGAATTGAAACGGCTTTTTATTACTTTGATTTTGATCAGTTTTTGTACCATTGTTTTGTATTGATCGTGTATTTTTAAATCGGTCAGATCGGTATATATGTGTAAGTATTGCAAAAGAGGTTTGTGAATTACTTAAGAAATCCAATATATTGTTTACTTCAGTTTAATTGAATGAATGAATATAACACTATTTTTGCAACTTTGTGTTAGACAGATATCATAATCATGAACATAGTTTAGTGTTATGTATTATATTATTTCAATTAGTTATCGCTGCTGCCGTCATCAAAGTACAAAATCGATCAGTCGTGAGAGAATATTGAAATATCTTACAATATTCCGCTGGTACTGTTTATTTTAATAAAATAAGAATTTCAGAACTAAGTTCGTTTAAGTACTTTGCTAATGATTTTAATTAAAAAATCAATTACACATTACAGACACATTTACCAATTTTTTTCTCTGCTGATTATTCCCACGAAATCAGAACGTTTCCGCAAGCTCTATTATTTTGCTCACGATTCAAATTGAACAAATAACAAAAAGTCATTATATCACACTTAATATCCTTCACTTTACGTGTTCAACAAAACGAAGAATCTTAGAATGAATCTCTATTACTTGACTGGTGATTCCAACTGAAAAGCTAATTGTAATTGTAATAAACATTACAATTACATTCAACAAGTAACTGCTATTTATTTCCATGAAACAAGAATCTGAGAAACAAACTGTAACACTTTACTGCTGATTACAATTAAATTGCTAATTAAACATTACAATTACATTCAACAAGTAACTGCTATTTATTTCCATGAAACAAAAATCTGAGAAACAAACTGTAATACTTTACTGCTGATTACAATTAAATTGCTAATGAAACAATATATTGGGTTGGCAACTAAGTGATTGCGGATTTTGTCGATAGATGGTCTTTACACGTTTTTGGGTTCGTTAACGTGTTCAAACCACCTAATTTATATTTTTTTCTTGTTGTTTGGACTTCTACCTTTAATTTAGTACAAAAATTATATCGATTAGTACTTTAGTTTTCTTTTTATCGCAATTAAAAAATGGAAGACGACACGTGCATATCAGACATATTATTTGTATTATTTTCCGAAAAGGTAAGAACGCATCGCAGGATGCACAAGAAGTTATGTGTTATATGTGGGAATGAAGCCTTGAAAGAAAGGCAGTGTCAAAATTGGTTTGCCAGTTTTCGTTCTGGTGATTTTTCACTGAAGATCCTCAACGATCTGGCCGTTCAGTTGAACTCGACGAGACCCATATCAAGGCCATTATCGATTTAGATCGTCATAGTACAACATGTGACATTGTAGAGAAGCTGAATGTACCGCATACATGCATTGAAAAAATAATATAAAAATTTTGGATCTTCCTTCTTATTTAAAAGCCGCAATCACTTAGTTGCCAACCCAATAGTTACATTTAACAATGAACTGCTATCTACTCCCATGCAATGAGAATCTTAGAGACAAGCTTCTATTACTTTGCTGACTATTCAACTGAACAATTCAAGAACCCTTGCCTCAGCTGTCCAAGCAAAAACAGAATCTTAGAATCTAGCATGCCTCCATCAATTCGCCGATAATCCTGACACACACGAAGCTAAAAGCAACTCCGCACGACTCACATAATTCCTGTCCCTACGCCCACTTCCTCCGACGTTCGAATGCATTATTGGCGAACGAGTTAAGCGTCCGGCCGTCGGAATCAATAAAGAAAAGCCAAAAAAAAAAAAACGTGCTCGGAACTTTATTGCGTTTGTTTCGCGTCGTCCTCCGCAGCCGAAAAAAGATGCTGAGTCAATAAGCAATTTTGCCGAGGCCACGTAGCCGCTTCCCGTTCGTCCTATGAAGCTAGACGCGCTATATACGGGGTGACCCGGAAGTATCGGGCGCGGCCCGGAAGCTCTCGGATGAGTCGAATTTAATTCGGCCGGGCGATTGGCCGGATCGCGAAACTTTCGGGCGAAGCGTAACTTTTCTGTTTTTAAACCTGGTTTTGTTGAGGAACCGGCGCCAGGAAGAGTGTTTAATAAGGCATTTTGAGGTATGGGGTCGTGCGAACTTTTTTCATCTACTTCCATCTACCGGCCACGAAGTCGAGCGCGTCTTTTTGAAAAGGGCTCTACACTTTTCGAGATGAGAGCGTACGGTAGGTGGACGGAGATGATGGCAGAGCGAGGGAGTGGATGAAGGGAGGATTATGAAAGTAAATATTGGAATATTAGAGTTTTGATAAGGGTGGAGATGTAAGCAAATGTTATTGGAGGAATTTTGCATTCTTATGGTTTAGAGCGAATTTTTACGCTTAGGTAAGTTGCGGTTGAAATAATTATTATTTTTGACGTTTTATTTATTAGGTAAGTGTTCCATAATTACTTAACATTTTTAAATTATATATAGGTCAGTATTTATATGCTTTTACTTGATTTTCAATTGTTTCTTTGTGCTATGATGTAAGTATTTAACGTATAATGACTGAGTATATTACAATCGGTAACTATTATAATGTATAGTCTTACCATATATTTACAGTTAACGAACTTGTTAACTGAACTGCATTTATGAAAAAAAAGCGCGAAATTAAACACTTTTACCGAACTTAAAAAAAAATTGCTTTCAAAATAATATTATTAATGTCTGCTGCAATGATATACGAAAAGCGAGAATTAGAAGAAAAAAACAAAATACCGAATTTTTTCCATGATCGTTATATTTGCCTTAAGACAACTTAATTAGTGCTTGCACTACATTACTGAAAGCAAAATTACGAACACATATTACAAGTTCACATTATGACAATTTAATGATAAAGCAGTCATCGTTCCCGTATACACAGCTTAATAATTTCCCCTTTAAGGGGAAAAAAAGGTCGAATTAGGCTGACATCTATTTCAAACAGAACGTACATTACGATTTGGATCACGTGCCAACATCTGCATGCCTGACATCCCTCCCCTCCAACATTCGCCAATTCACATCCACCACAACAAAGGCTCAGAAAGAACGTACAGAAAAAAAGATCGACCCATAAAGCCTTATCCTCCCGAAATTGATTAGAAGCCTCCGCTTACTGGCATCGAGCCGCGAGACGTACGGGAAGTTTGAACGACTTGACCTTCGACAAGGTCGTTCGGGGAGCCGATCGGCGCCGAGCGGATGGAGAGGAGTGGGGAGAACGGAGAAGAGTGGCGCGCGAGGATTGGGACGAGAGGAGGGGTAGGAGGAGGGGAAGAGGCGGGGGGGGGGGGGGGGAGTAGGAAGGCAAAGCTCCCCGCCATCTCTCGATCACTATTTCGTAGGGATAAGCATATTTCCCGAGAGTTTCGAGATATCGCCGAACTTCTCTCCTGCCGGGATTGAGCCGTAATGCAAACTGTGCCTTCGCTCCAAATTGTTTGCCGCCCCGAGTGTTTGCGTTCTGGAAGAGGAAACTTTTTTTTTGCGCGGATCTTCTTCGGGCGGGATGTGTAACGGTGTAAGGAGGTCGGCTGTCTTTGTAACGCGATGTATGCCGCGTCGTGTCTCAAACGGTGGAACGTGCGGATGACAGGGAATGCTTCCTGGTTCTGAGTTGGGGGAGGGGGGATGTTGGGATGCAGGTTTAGGTGAGTGGGAGTGGGGTGAGTTATGGGAGGTCGCGATGTAAGTGTCGAATTGTTCGCAACGGGGTTGGGAATGTTTAAGTTGAACAAAGGGCATAGAGAATAAGGTGGTTAAAAGGGACCCAAAATTGATTGAAGTTAGGAAAGAGCTATTCGATAGGCTATAGGAAAAGAAGGGTTTCTGTGAATTTTCGACTTTGTATTTCGACCATGGGGGTGGGAATGAGTAAAATGTACTGTCTGCTTCGCCCACCATTTTCTCGGAATTTCGATCTCGTAATGCTGTGAACACATCTGACAGTAAAGTATAATATGCCATTTGACAGTATATCGAAGATATTTTGGCATAATTTCAGCCTATTAAAACATAATAAAACAACTAAATTACTTAAATACTTTAACAAAATCGCAACCCGAGCCTTCTCAGTCCAATAATTTCGGAAATACAGTCAAAAATGTGAGAAAATAGAAATTTTCTGCTACTTATTTTTGACAAGTTCGATACTTTATGCAAAGATGTGAAAAAATCATAAAACGTGCCCACCATTACCGGATGTACGTCTAATTTGTTCAAATTGTTTTATCCACTAGATTCCAAGACATTATCGAAACATTAATTGAAAACACTCGAAACCCTAATGTACATGAAACTAAACTAAACAAACCTGACAAATAAAAGAAAGCCCTAGCCTAAAGCCTAAAAGGGCAGCAATTTACAAAATCCAGGCTGAAAATGCCCAGAAATCCAAGCAGAACAAAAAATTTCCTCAAATCCGGACAACCACATGTGAATAAATCCTAAAATGTGCTCATCATCACCAGATGTATGTCTAATTTGTTTCAAAATGTTTTAACCACCAGATTCCGAGAAAACATCGAAACATTAATTCAAAACACTCAAAACCCTAATATACACGAAACTAAACTAAACAAACCTGACAAATAAAATAAAGCCCTAGCGTAAAGCCTAAAAGGGCAGCAATTTGCAAAATCCAGGCTGAAAATGCCCAGAAATCCAAGCAGGACAAAAAATGTCCTCAAATCCGGACCACTACCTCGCAGCAGCCTAAAAAAAAAAATCCTAAATTAGAATCCCCCAATGTTGACTCGCCCAATTTCGTCCGCGTCGCCTCGATTACCTCCGCTTCCCCCATCGACAAATTTTTCCCGAAACTCCCTTGCCCTGAAGACATCTGTCGTTTACCACGCACGTCTTGATCCTCCCCCTCGAAGGCTCGACTGGCCTCATTAGTTCAACCGCTGCCAAAAGTGGCCGCGAGGCAGCAAATTAATCCTGGCAGGAGTCGTTTCTACCTTTCGTCCTTGTTCGTCCTTGTTCGTCCTTCGTCCTCCTGCTCCGAGATCCTTCGTTCTGCCCGACTCGATTCCACGGGCCAATGATTCGTTCTACCTGCCGTCATA
Source organism: Anoplius nigerrimus (assembly GCA_914767735.1). Taxonomy (NCBI): domain Eukaryota; kingdom Metazoa; phylum Arthropoda; class Insecta; order Hymenoptera; family Pompilidae; genus Anoplius; species Anoplius nigerrimus. The sequence continues at coordinate 14,472,801 of OU612081.1, forward strand.
AATTAATCCTGAAGAGTCCTTACCATCGAATGTCTCATAATCTCACGAAGTCGGCTGTAAATGATTTAGGTCGATTCTTTCTTTCCAGAAAATGCAATGCGATTTGTTCAGGATTTTGGAAATTGAGATTGTTCAATGTTTGACTGGGTACGTTTTCATTTGTAATCCGTGTAGAATTGAGGTAGTTGAATGTCTGTGAGTAACCCCAAGTCTTAGATATGGACCGTTTATTTTGAAAGCGGTGTAGGTCCATGTCTACGAAACACGTTTCAGTTATTTAAATTCAATTATCAACTTCAACTCAGCTTCTCTGTATTTAAATGAGACTTTCAGTAATGATAGATGCTTCATTTTTAAAACGGTGTAAGTCAATTTTTTATTTAATGAATTATTCAATAATTGTCTTTATTAACAAATTATTAATAAATTACTCAGGAATTTAATTGAATTTATTATTAATTAATTTAATAATTATTTTGAAAAAATCGACTTATAACACTTTCAAAATAAATAGTCTATACATTGATAAGCTCTCATTTAGATACAGAGGAATTCGATTTAAATAAATGAGTAGGATATGTTTATTAAAAATAAATACAATCCTTTAATATGTCACTTTCTTTAACACAAATGCAATCCTGCCCGAATTAATTCAAATGGGTGCGATCAGGGAAATTTTTTGGCAACTTTGAAAGTTTTCAGCGTTCACAGCAATTTCTACTATTTAGACACTTGATAATCGTACAAAAATATTGGCCTTGAATAATTTAGTGTCTTCAAGAATTTCAAAGGAAAATACATCTTCAACCGTTTATTATTCTTCCTGAATCTGTTCAACGTGGACCTATGTACAGGCTCCTTCAAAAGATTTTATTTAATAACGTTCGACTTCCTGAACACCTTCCAACCCCCTACAACCCCTTTCACGACTTGTGCCACCCCTCAGACACCTCTATGAATGTCTCATTGTTACAGAGAAACGCCGACCATAAATGGTTCAGTACCACGTTCTTCTTCCAACCCCCTGCAACCCCTTTTTAACCTGTCCAACCCCCTCCAACCCCATCAGGCTTGTTCAACGTCCACCAACCCCCTACAAACTCTAACCTTGTTCAGCCGCGTTCCACTCTCTGCAACCCCTTTTCAACCCCCTACAACAGCGTTCAGCCCTCTACAACCCCTTCTCCGACCGACTCCACCCCCGAAACATTCCCACTTGCCGTAAGCGTGTAATGTACGGCGGGGTTGGGGCGGAAATGAGAAAATAAGAGAGGGCGAATTGCTCGACGATTCGCGGGGCGGGCTGCGCGCATTGATTATCATAAGAATTTTTGGAGGGTGAAAGTGACGATTGGTTATTATCGTCGTGCGTGCGAAATAAGATTTTTGGGAAGTTGTAATTTCACGTTTCGTTTGATCTGTTAAAGATGGAAGAGGCTTGCAAAGTCTTAAGTTACAGTTTAAAGCTTTGGTAGTACTAAATAATATCCTGTATATCGTATGTCCCCGTGTATTTGAATAATAACAGTTTTTATTTATACAACTGTCATATTAATAAAAGTTATTTTTAAGGAGGATCAGACTGCATTTTTTGAGATTTTACAATTTGTTTGTTAAAAGTGGATTAATTACAAGTATTTATCTTTAATCTTCAATAATGTTTTGATGATATTAAATTGTTGTGTCTATCACCTTTGATAGAGGTAAACAATATCTTGTTACATAATGCCATTCGAAAAATATTACATTGACGAATAGTATAAAAAAAAGTAGGTTGCTGTTTCTGTATTTGTATAGCAACAATTTTTATTTACACAACAGTCATATTAATAAATGTTATTTTTGGGAATGATTAGAATGCATTTGTTTATAACAAGTAAATTAATCAATAGAAATTTGAATCTTCCGCAGTATTTCGTTAATATTGAATTATAGTGTCTATTACTTTACTGATGAAATAATGCTGAATCATGATAAGCCGAAAGGATTGTGATTTCAATCATTTACCAATAGGTTTCCAGTGAATTAACAATTTAAGCCATTCGCGGTCGGTGTTACAAGTGAACCTGGCTGCGGTTTTTGGGTTAGAACTGAATGCTTAGGGATTAGTAATTTATAATAACACCAAGAATGCAGAAGATGCCATCATTCACTTAAATTTGTATTAAATTCTCGTAAATCAAACAGCAATTGCTGAACAGAGTATAATAAATATCAATGTTTTACGTAAAACCTGTTATTGGTTACAATGTATTACAATTCTAACGCACTTAACCGTTATATTTGTGTTCAAATTTGCCTCATTGCAAAACAACTTAATTTTTTATGAAACTGTGCTTTTATTCTCTCACGTTGTTAACAGCAAAATTTGGAATCCATTGTAATCAGGTAGCAAACTCGAAACATTACACGGCTAGCATCAAATTCGCGGGAGTATAGGTTACACCGTTCCGAGCAGTAATACAGCTGTAATTACAGTAGATACTACGATTACAAATGTCTTGTCGAGCAATAATTGGTTCATTTACAATGCCGGAATCGTCGCTGCATCTCAAAAACATGTTTCGCATTCAGTAGCCAATTACAACTCCGGTAATTAGCGCAAGTCGACCGGATTGTTAAGTTCCGAACAATCGGGTTACACGATCGATTACGTAACTAGCTGGAATTTTTTCCTTTGTTACGATCCCTTTTCAATGGAGAGCTCGCGAGCAAACTCGAAGCATTACATGCTCGTCATTCCATTTGCGTTGGAATACATTACATCGACAGAAGTCAGAGTGGAATATGTGAACAAAATTACGTAGTTATGCAGATTCTAAGAGCGTTGAATTTTTTAATCAGAGTATATTAACATTGGTTAATAGATTCACTGCGCATCGCTCGGTTCTTTTGATTCAATTGTAAAGTTAGGTAACTTGAAATATTACACGTTGCACACAGTTCATTTCTATCAGAATTCGTTACATCGTCTGATCTATTACGGAATATCAATGAACTTTCGGTATTATTACCCACAATTATGTAGTTAAAAATTTATTCGATAATAATCCTAAAATAATAATTAAAATCGTTAAACAGATTTTATAGAGCTAATTGCAATTACATATTATTTTTGCATTAATAAACAGTATTTTACAGATTAACCAAGCAATAAGTCGTTTCTTATCGTCCCAATTGAGCTATAAAACGTAAAATCCATCGCAAGTGGGGAATAAACTCGAAGCGTTATCGACAGGCACCATCAAATTTACGTTACTATAAGTTACATCATCCAAAATATTAATAAAAACCTGTAAACTGTAAACATTATCAAATGTAATACGAAATTAAAAAATAATTTAATGGCAACCCGCAAATAATGAATAAAATCGTCAAATCAACTTTACAAAAGCAATTGCAATATCATTACACGTTTACATGAACAAAGACTATTTTCCAGACTAGCCAAGCGCTAGTCAATTCTAATCACTAGACACGATCCACTGGCAATAAAACGTAAATCCCAGCGCGGCGTCGGAACAAACTCAAAGCGTTAGAGGCGGGCGGCATCGAATTTGCGTTAGAATACGTTACATCATCTAAAATATTAATAAAAAAACAGTAAAGTATACGTATTATCAAATGTAATGCAAAATTAACATATAATTTGATAATGGATATCAAATAATGATAAACAGCTTTATAAAGATAATTCCAATATTATTACATTTTTACATGGACAAAGACTATTTCACAGACTACCCAAGCACTATCCGATTCTTATCACTAGACCCGATCCACTGCCAATAAAACGTAAATCCCAGCGCGGCGTCGGAACAAACTCGAAGCGTTAGAGGCGGGCGGGCATCGAATTTGCGTTAGAATACGTTACACCGTCCGGGAACCGTAACGCAGCTGCACGGCCATGCATATTGCAATTGTCTATTGTAGACACTCTCCATTACAGATTCGCAGCGGCGTAAGGTCCGCGCGGCGCAGAACGAGGCATGAAATCTGCAGGGCGCGCGCGCGCGCGCGCATCGAAGTTGTTGCCCAGTAACAATGAAACATCGTCGAGTGCCGTTCTCGCGAAATGAGCGTCGAGGAATATTCCGACGGATATTTCCGACCCGATGCCGAAGCCCACCGGAGCTTTCGTTACGCTCTCCGCGGCCATGCAGAATGTAAGGGCCGCGAAAACATTTACGCGCGGCGAAAGGCCGCGAAACGGCGGACGCCAAAATTGGATTCGAATCCGGGCGGAAGGACCGCTCTGCCTGCCGCTGCAGATTGTTCCTGGATTCGAGAATTCTCCGGTGTACTGAAATATTTCCGTGTGGGGTGCGGAGGTGGGGAAGGGTGGATTTCGATTGATCTGTACTTTGAATGTGAGGAGCACGATGTTGAAAGAGAGAGACGTATACTTGGCAAATGTATGGTTTGTTCTATTCGTATGGATCGAACGGAAATGAATTCAGTTTCTTAATATAGGAATATAAATTTAATTAAGCGAATAATACAAGAAAGCGATAAATACTTAATTGTGACATAATGTTATGATATAGGTGAATTGGAATCCGAGCAGAAGGACCTGCCGCTGCAGATTGTTCCTGGATTCGAGAATTCTCCGGTGTACTGAAATATTTCCGTGTGGGGCGCGGAAGTGGGAAGGGTGGATTTCGATTGATCTGTACTTTGAATGTGAGTGGCAGGATGTTGAAAGAGAGAAACGTATACTTGGCAAATGTATGTTTTTCTCTATTCGTATGAATCGAACGGAAATGAATTCAGTTTCTTAATATAGGAATATAAATTTAATTAAGCGAATAATACAAGAAAGCGATAAATACTTAATTGTGACACAATGTCATGATATAGATGAATTCGAATTCGGGCCGAAGAATCTGCCGCTGCAGATTGTTCCTGGATTCGAGAATTCTCCGGTGTACTGAAATATTTCCGTGTGGGGTTCAAAGGTGGGGAAGGGTGGATTTCGTTTGAACTGTACTTTGAATGTGAGTAGCAGGATGTTGAAAGAGAGAAACGTATATATACTTACTTGGCAAATGTATGATTTGTTCTATTTATAAGAATCGAACGGAAATTAATTTAGTTTCTTAATATAGAATTGTTAATATTTATGGGCAGAGGGTCTACAATGAAATTTAATTAAGCAAATAATACAAGAAAGCGATAAATACTGAATTGTGACAGAATGTTATGATATAGATGAATCCGATTCCGGACCGAAGGACCTGCCGCTGCAGATTGTTCCTGGATTCGAGAATTCTCCGGTGTACTGAAATATTTCCGTGTGGGGTGCGGAGGTGGGGAAGGGTGGATTTCGATTGATCTGTACTTTGAATGTGAGTAGCAGGATGTTGAAAGACAGAAACACGTACATACTTGATAAATATATGTTTATTTATGTTCGTATTGATTGTATGCGAATGAAGGATTTTAGTTTTCTATTATAGGACTGTTAATTTTATGGGCACAGGGTTTACAAGGAAATTTTTTTCTTTTTATTTTTTTTATTGAAAGCTTTATGTCGCATCGGCTACTGGGTCCTTAGCGACGGGGTTCTGTGTGGGATACATTATATTTGGTGGAAAAGATCTGTTTCAATTAGGTACTTGATTGTATTGTTTATTTTACAAGGAAATTTAATTAAGCGAACGATACAAGAAAGCCATAAATACTAAATTATGACACAATGTTATGGTACAGATGAATTCGAATCCGGGCCGAAGAATCTGCTGCTGCAGATTGTTCCTGGATTCGAGAATTCTCCGGTGTACTGAAATATTTCCGTGTGGGGTGCGGAGGTGGGGAAGGGTGGATTTCGATTGATCTCTACTTTGAATGTGAGTGGCGGGGTGTTGAATACAATTGTAAGAGAGGTACGTACACCTTGTATGTTCTTTTATTGGTTCCGAATTAAGGATCTACTTTATTTGATATAGGGACGTTAATTTTTATGGGCATAAGGTGTAAGAAGCAGTTTAGTAGTGAAGCATATAAGAAATTGTGCTGTATGTGAATAATTGTACAATACAATTTTATGATATAGATGGTTTGAAATCCAAGCGGATGGTCTTGCTACTGCAGATTGTTCCTGGATACGAGAATATTAATTATTTTTTACGTTATGGGTAAAAAGTGTAAAAGTAGTTTAGTAGTAAATTTTGTGAGAAATATGTGCCGTAGATGAATAATTTGCACAATAAAATTGTATGATACGCATAGATTCCAAACCGAGCAAAAGGACCTGCCGCTGCAGATTGTTCCTGGATTCGAGAATTCTCCAGTGTACTGGAATATTTCCGTTCGGGATACTAGGGCTAAGGAAGGGTGGATTTCGATGGATCTCTACTTTGAATGTGAGATGCAGTATGTTCAAAACAATTGTAAGAGAGGTAGATATATTAAATAGGTTGTTTTATTGATTGCGAATGAAGAATTACAGTTTAATTTTGATGGGAAGGAGATGTACAAAACAGTTTAGTGATTATCGACTTCAGAAGTGTATACCATAGATGAATAATTGTGCAATACAAATTTATGATACAGATGGATTCGAATCCAGGCTGCTATGAGATTGTTCGTGAACTAGAGAATTCTCCGGAGTACTGAAATATTTCGGAGGGTGATATAGGAGAGTGAAGCTGAGGATTTCGATTGTTTTCCATTTTGTATACGAGATTGAAAAACGCTATAAGTGGAATAGATTTATTGCAGCGCGAGGTGAGACATGTTGCTCTATTATAAAATAGTAGACTGTACTTCCGAACGAGTGGCTCTTGAATCCGATTCTTGTATGAAAGAGATGAAACAATTTAGGAGTTTGCACACATTTTTGCAATTGACCAAATGACAGAACGAGTGTGATATCAAATTTTAAGTACAATATACGAGTTTGCGGTGACGATATAGATTTTGTGTGTGATACAGTAAAACTGAACTTTTGATTATGTTCAACCTTAAATATGAAGAACATAAGAAAAGAGTAAGTGAAATATCTAAAAATGTGAAAAGTAAAGTCGTTTTAGAGAAGCAACTTGTATATAATTACTGTTTAGATTACAAATTACAGAATAAAAAATTACAATAGAGAGAGTTTATATAAACTTGTTTAGTTCACTGAATAAGAATTACATTTACACGACTAAGTCTGTGACACAATTTTATGATAACGAATAAATTTGAATTCATACAGGAGGATACTGTGTGCAGATTGTGCGGATTTGAGAATTCTCCAGTGTACTGAAATATTTCTGAGAACGATAGAAGGGAGAAAGAAACTGATTCGTTTTTGATTGATTTCCACTTTCTATGTGTGTAGGTTTTGAAAGAGATTCTGAGTGCCCTACTTACATCTTGAAACTAGCACTGGTCAAGTTGTTCTGTTGTAAAATTATATAGCCAAATCTTTTGATATAATGCTCATAGATCTCTAAATTACAAGAACTGAAATCAACTTAGAGTTTGAAAGAACCTTTGCGACACGTAAACGTTTCAAATTTTCTCATTTGTTTTTGGCTGTACCTTGAAAGTAATTGGATAATAAATTCATCTAAGAGGCTTCAATGTGAAATCTGTTAAACATTGATTTTTGATTAACTCCTGAAAAAAATAATTCAATTGAGACTTTAATTTTCCAATATATTTATGAAACTGAAGCTGTTGCGATTTTTAACGACCAAGAAATTACTCTTTGAATACTTTTCGGTTGCAAGCAGTTAATATCCGATTATTTTTAAATATTAATTTTGCGCATACTTAGCTCTTACCTTTCCAAAATAATCATAAACGATCAATATACTTTTGGCGCTTATTCCCACTCATTACACGTTTACAATTTACAAAAAACTCTCCCCCACCCCAACCTCAACATAAACCATACATAAACAAATAACTTTAATTTTCAAACCATAAGTCCATTTTCAAAACAAACTTCCCTTAACCCAATCACACCACCCTCACTTCCTTCAACGGCCTCCCCCACTTTCACCCTAAAGGACTCTGAAAACAAAGCAGCCACTGTCCAAAATCCCGTATCTTCCGCAGGCTCCGGGATAATTAGTCCCGAACTCCGGCTCGTCCTTACATCCTGCGCGCCGTCGACTCCTGGACACGAGAGTCCGGCAAAAAAATCTTAATCCCGTTCGTTATCTCGCGAAAAATTCGCCACCCACCACCCCTGGCATCGGCGTAGAGGCGGATAGTGGCCCGTCGCAAACTCCCAGGATTCGTTTCATAAAGCGCTGTCAGACGATCTCGACGTAAACTAATGGACGGAGGCAAGGTGGCGAATAAAAGGATCCTGTTTCCTTTGGACGCCGCCCGGGGGAGAAGGGGTGAGTGGTAGGGGTGGGGTGGAGGGGTGGGGGGTGTAGGTTGGCAGGACTCGTTACCTGCACCCGGTAGCTTTATTACGTCGCTAAAGTTACCTACGTCGAAGGGAGGATCCTGCCGGGGTGTCCTTAATCAGGCTCGCAAAGAATGCTTCGTCCTGAGAAGCGAGCGGGGGCTGAAGGGGGATGGAAATTAAAAAAGACAGGATTCGAGTGCCGGAGGAATGCGCGAGAGTTGACTGGGTGGACTTGTAGCTGAAATTGTTGAGTAATGGCGAAGGTCGTGGGTTGGTAGGACTGGAGGGTTGGAGGGGGGTGGAAATTAAAGAAGACATGAATCGAGTTCCTGAAGAATGCGCGAGGGTTGGGTAGGTGGAGGTCGAGTTGAGATTGTTCGGTATTGGTGGAGGTTGGCAGGACTGTATAGTAAATGTAATTGGAGGTCATGTACGTATTATTTGGACAATAGATGTTTAATATAATATATTGTTAAATTGATATAATGTAATCGTTGTGTTCAGGAGAAGAGTGAATGTTAAAAAGTTGAAATTGTTAAATAACGGATAATGTATACAATGTATAATGATACAATAATTATATGAGATACGTTAAGAATAATCAGCATGATATATTTATTGCGCACTTGAAAATGGTGTGTCACAAAAAAATGGTTTGGAAAATTAACCATTTTTAATGATTTTGAAGGATGTAAGCTGACACTACAGCGTTGTAAATATAAGTAGAATGTGTGATAATTTGATTAAAAAATTAAGTACAGAGACAGTTTTGTTAGTCATCTCTATGAATAGTACTGATCACTTCGGATAAATGTTCCTGTAACGGAATATTTAAAATAATGTCACATATCCACAACATGTCAGTTGTAGTAACTCAGAAATGTTGCTAACTCGGATTGTGGGTTACATAATGTTACATTGTACATGTACGTACAGAAGAGTGTATGTGTCGCTAACATTCAATGATATGCAGAATCGCTTAAAATCAGGTTTAAACCATATAAGTAATAACTGACCAGAACTTCTTAAAAAGAGAATTTTGCTTTAAAATCAATCCCTGATATCCTCCAAGTTCTACAGTATTGCAAAAATATACACACCATCTCTCAAAATATCTTAATTAACGAAACGGGTTGCTGCAACTTTATTTTACACGAACGAAACCGTGTAAAATCTACAAAAACCTGAACAAACCTCAAGATGAATCAAGCGAACAACTGCACCCCCCTGCCATAATTCCACTTTAATTACCTCCCATCACCTACCCTCCAACCCCCAAAATCTATAATCTGCCAAGCGCATTCTAGCCTCACCCCATTTCCCGCGCGATCCCGTCAATTTTTGTCCCCCCTCCCCCCTCCCACTCTCTACCCATCCGACGCGTAAATTCTCCTCTACGCACAGTCGAGCGCCATCAACTGAGCTCCGAGCACAAATCGTGCCAATAAAACATTTTCGCGCCGACGAAGTCGCGGTCGACGCTCGGCAGAGCTTGCAATGCGCACCGCGCATGCGCGTTGGCCGCTGCCGATGCGGATCGAGGTTAGCAATTGAATATAGATACCCCCGCCCCCGCCCCTCCCCTCCCCTTACCCATTCTGCCGCCTTCCCGCCGAACGCAACGACGGTAATTGTAATTGTAGCAATAATTTTGCCCGGCCGGCCGAGCCCGCGTGCCGGCAACTCGAAAGTTTTAATTGGAACCTGTCATACGACGAAACTATACGGTCCTGCGGAGCGGATCGGGGGCCGGGACAGAGCAATAAAGAGGATATACGCCCGCCAGGACGATCCTTCCTGTCGGCCGACAGCGCTCAAGAGCCGAGGCCAATGGCCGTTTTGCGCGGGATAAGACGAGTTCGGCTGGAGTTCGAATGCGAAATGTAAGGGATGAGATGAGGAGTAAGCAATTTTTTGATGGGGTGAAGTTGGTATGTGTATCTTGCTTTGTTTATAAGGACATCGCAAAGGACGGTGAGTGAAGATCGGTTAATTTGGAGTTTGATTGTCAAACATGTAAGAGGTGGTAATGAAGAAAAAATGTATCAAAATAACAGAGGTTTGTGTTTATGGTAACAAAAGTACTCCAGAGCTCGGCCAATGGCCGTTTTGCGCGGGATAAGACGAGTTCCGCTGGAGTACGAATGCGAAATGTAAGGGATGAGATCAGGAGTAAGCAATTTTTTGATCGAGTGAAGTTGGTAGGCGTGTCTTGTTTTCTTTATGAGGAGGTCTCAACGGATAGTATGTCAATATGGATCGATTTTGAGATCGATTCTTAAGCCTGCGACAGGGGGTGAGTTTAATGTAAATGTATTGTTCATGTTAACACAACCAAGTTATGCTCAAGGGGTTGAGCGAACGGCGTTAAGAAGAGTTCAAATACAAAATGTGCGATAACAACTCATGATTATAGCATTTGTGGTATACATGTAAATCTACATAACCACGCTCTCTCTAGTTTCTGATTCTACAGAAGTTTGTTGAATCTAATTTATGCATCTCTGATGCGCTATGATTACTCGATCTAAAATTCATTCGCGAAATATGGAACAGAAGGTAAGAATAATTACTCTGTTGATGCAGAAACTGGATACGGATGATTTACACGCCTCATATTACATTTACAAGAAACATTGACGATATCTGATAGTAGTCTAGCGTTACATAAGTGAAATTTGCTGACAGAAGGTGAGTAGGTACTACTTACCTCCAGTCGCATTGATGCTGTTTAGAAGAGAACCATCAATAATTCTACCAGCATGTGCTGGATAGTCACTTAGGATAATTTGTATCTCAAATACAAAATCCAACTGAAGATTCTGTTCTGAAAAACCGGATAAGTATCTTTCGCATGAATAGCATCTGTTTACAAAAACACATGCTTAGGTCGAGTTGTGAACCTCAAATTAAAAAAATATTTTTACATGCGAAACTGTACAAGTACTACTACAAAAACGATATGTTTAATGTTTCAAAAACATTTACAAGAAAATGTATCTGAAATAATCCGAATCGTCACTTCAGAAGCGAAGAGTCGAAACACGCAGAAAGCGCGGGATCCATTTCAGCTGCGTGAGCGTTAATTTCCACAGAAAGGGAACGCCATGAGAAGCATTGACGGCAACCCATGGAGCTTAGCTGTGGCTCATTACCATAATAGTATCGTCCGATGAAGAATGCGGAAAGGGCCGGAATCGAAAAACGCGGGCAAGGGACTCGGAAAAGCTGATATTTTTTTTCACACAGAGAAGTGGCAGCGCCGGGACTCGAACTCGAGTTCCTCTTGCTACCTCTCTATGCGGAACAACTACTGGACGCTGACTTAGCGAGTGCGGCTATTCCTTCATTAAAAACATTTACAAAGAGACCACTATATATCTTAGAAATTAAAACATTATTAACTCAGTAGCTGCTACAATCCCCATTTTGGAATTTTGGAAATTATGTAACTATACTGTTACACAACCTTTTGTACATATACAGGGTGGTTTCGATTCGGTGGTACAACCGAAAAGGAGGTGAATCTATATGCAAAAATAAGTCGAAAAAAACGTATGACAATTTTTTGTTGAACGCTCCGTTTTCGAGAAAATCGACTTTGAATTTTCGTCAGGTGCAAGCGCCCTAAAGCATGGCATTGTATATCTGTATCTATCGCTTTGTGTCGTCTGCGAGTACGTTCGGGCAGCTATGACGTCACGATAGGCCGCTTCGGTCTCACTGTCGTGTATACCGGATGTCCCTGCCGGGCTTGCTTCGATGCCACGCAATGAGATAAGCCATCGCGCCGCGACTAAGATTCCTACAGCGCACCCGGTATATCGCGCCGCGCTCGGGTGCGCTTGCACTTTGCGAAAATTCAAAGTCGATTTTCTGGAAAACAGAGCGTTTAAAAAAAAATTGTCATACTTCGTTTTCGACTTATTTTTGCATGCAGATTCACCTCCTTTTCGGTTGTACCACCGGATCGAAACCACCCTGTATAACTTAGAAAATAAAACATTATTAACTCATTAGCTGCTACAATCCCCATTTGGGGATTTTGGAATTTATAAAATTATACTGTTACACAACCTCTTGTACATATATACAACTTATTCGGCAAAAAATTCCAAAAAATGAAATTGGCAGTTAATGGGTTAAACCTCAGTATATTCCCACCAAAATCAGACGTGTTATCAAACGAATATTGCCCAACAATGAGTGACTGTTGCAAATGGCAAATGGCACGAATGGACAAAGTCTTTGTGCCAAACGTTCCTTTATGCAAGATGTTTTCGGCGTCTGTGAGAGCAAAGAAAATGGATGAATATCTACTACGTTTCGACATTTATTTTTATGTCCTTTTCAAGAAATTTACGCTGCAATAATTAACATTTGTGTTACGGACCAGGCCGAGAAGAATTGAAGACGTGTTTCGTAGTCAAAGCTTTATTTTCGTTCGAATCTTGGTTGGTTGAGAAAAAGGTCAAAAGAACGGTTTTGAGGTAAAATGTGAAGTGAAGTCAAAAATGAACATTACGTAGGAGGAAGACTCGGGGTTGGGACCTGTTAGGAGTGGGGATGGGTCTTACCCAATTAGACATGACAGGGTTGGAGGTGGTGGGGGTAGGGTGCTTGCATAGGGTTTATTATAGCGCTTTGGACTTTCGGTTAAGATTATGACAATGGTTGATATACAATAGTAATGGTAATAATGATACAGTATTAAAAGTGGCAATGATTGATAATAATTATAATAATAATGGTGATGTTGATAACAATAACGATAATAATAATATTAATATTAATAATAATAATAATAATAATAATAATAATAATAATAATAATAATAATAATAATAATAATAATAATAATAGTAATAGTAACAATAATAATAATAGTAATAATAATAATAATAATAGTAATAGTACTAATAATAATAGTTACAATAGTTATCTTAACATTAGGTAGCTTTTTAAGGGGTGAAGCATGAGACGTAACACGCCCCCCCTTGGAAAGAGAAAATACGGGCCCTGATGGGATACGTATTTTTCAAAAAGGCGTTATTGTTTATGAGGAGGAGATTATCGCATTTGGTATTAGTCTGATTCTGCAACATGTGCATGTTTGAGTTTATTGCAGTGCACTGTTTTTATTTTAGTGGGGGTCAGGTAAATTACAACGTTTGTGTCGTTTGGAACCTCTTTTATTATGTACGGTCCCGAGTATTTGTCCCCTAATTTGGTGGTTTTTTCATTTATTAGGTATACCGATGTACCAGGACTAAATGTTTGTTTATTAGTGTGACGATCGTAATATAGTTTTGATTTTTGTTTGGCAATTAAGAGGTTTTCTGCTGCCTTTCGTCGGCACTTATCGAGTCGTCGCGTGAGGTCCAAGAGGAAGTCGTCGTATGTGAGGTCGTTATTTGTCGAATATTGGAAAGCGGAGGGCAAACGAGCATTTTTTCCGAAGATTAGTTCGTGCGGTGTGAATTTAGTACCTTCGTGTGTTGATGAGTTGTAGGATAGTATTGAGAATCGGATCCAGTGATCCCATTCTTTCGTTGTGTCAACAAAATGTTTTATGTATTCTATTAGTACGCAATGGCTTCGCTCTAACGAGCCGTTGGACTGTGGACGGAATGGTGTGGTTTTGAGTTGTTTGATTTTAAATAATTTGGCTAACTGTTTCATTGTTGAGCTCGTAAAGTTAGTACCTTGATCCGTGAGTATAGTTTGTGGTGCACCGTATCGGCAAATAAATTCTTTGGCAAAAACGGTTGCTACGGTACGCGCGGTTGTGTCCGGTATGGGGTATGCTTCGCAAAATTTTGTGAGATTGCATTGTACCGTGAGAATGTACTTATTCCCGAGTTTTGTTTCCGGTAGTGGTCCAACAATATCTAAAGCTACTTTTTCAAATGCGTCTTTGGGTGTATCGGTGATTACCATGGGCTGTTTCGTTTTAACGCGGACAAGTTTTTTCCTCTGACAGCTGTCGCAGGTCTTAATAAAGTTTTCGATATCTTTTTTCATATTGTTCCATACATATTTCGCGCGTATCCTATTATATGTTTTTGTAATTCCCTTGTGTCCTCCAATTGCTGAGCTGTGGTTTTCTTTTATGATCGCATACCTATCTTCTAACGGCGGGGTTATTATTTCGTCCAGGCATATGTGCGTGATTATGCCGGTGTTTCCGAATATGTAATTGATGATCCCTTTTACGCGGTGAAGTTGCGTTTCAGGCACGGAAAGATCTTTTATTGGTATAGCTATTGTTTTTACTCCGTATTTATTGCATAATTCCCGAAGGTTACGGAACGCGTTAAATATTGTTTCTGTTTCTGGTCTGTCGTTTGACCGGTTACTGATTACGACGCTAAATATGTATTTATTTCCTAAAGCTTTAACTACTATTTCTTCCGGTTTTAAATTTTGTTCGCGGATCCATGCTTCTGAAAGTAAACATTTGTTAATAAGAGTCTTGGTTGCAGGTCTGGTAACTTCTAGATCCACCGATATAAAGTGTATGTAATTGCTGTTGATCGTGAATATTGTGTCTTTTGTTTGTATTATGTTTGTCGCGGTGTCCCTGTTCGAGAGATTTTTTAGAAACCCCGCGTATTCGTCTGTTGCTTCCACTAAATCTGTTGCGATGTTTGGTTGTCTGTATGTACCCGGCTGTATTTTATTGGAACTTCGTGTATCGTTCGTGACCGTTTCCGTGTTTGTTAAGTGGTTTTGTCTGTGCGCGGTGTCTATCAAGCTGTTTGTTAATGTGTCGTCTGGAGTAGCGTCTTTTTCGTGCGTAAATGGGTCGTTGCTAATCTCGTTAATATGTTCCTGGTAATCGTCTATGCCCAGTATGTCATTGTCGCTGATATTTGAGTGTTCGCTTCTGTTAGCTTGTGACTCTAGTTTTGTATTGTACTGCGTTTCTGACGTAGTAGAGTCGTCAGTTTCGTCTCCTGACTGTTCGTTGTAGTTAATGATATTTCGCGTGCGCAGTCTTTTAAAGATTTTGGTTGGATTGTTAGACTCGGGGTGGACTTTTCGCGATTCGTCGTCGGATTGTTCGTCTGTCTCGTCTACCGGTTGATCTTTTGGGATTTGTCGTCGCGTCTGTTCCTCATCGCTGCTGTTTTCGTTGGTTGTGTCGCGTGTATGTGTTGATTCCGAAATGTTGTTTCCTTTGGGGTTCGCTAAAGGTTCCGAGTCCGTCATTTGCGATCTGTGAGGTTGATTATGCGCTAGTTTCGTTTTTTTTCTTAAGTTATAACGCGTTGTACCTGTAGAGCTATTTGCTGACTCCGTTGTTGTAAATCTTTGTCTTTTACGTAGGGTGGTGGTATTTGTAACTCTGGGTTTTTTGAATAGGTTGTAACGTGTTGTGCCTGTAGAGTTATTTGTTGCGTCCGTTGTCGTGGATCGTTGTCTTTTGCGTAGGGTGGTGGTGTTTGTAAGTCTGGGTTTTTTGAATATTACGGGTTTAACTACTTTTCGTGGTCCTTTCCGCAAATCATACTTATGTTTAGAATCGGTATTTGTGTCTGAAGTGGTGGACCTCACTCTTTTTGATTGGATTGGGAAAATATGAGTGGGTTCGGGAGGAATCCTAGAAAGGGCGTCTGCATTTTTGTTATTCTTTCCGGCTTTGTACACTACTGTGTAAGAGTATTCCTCTAATTTGAATCTCCATCTTAGTAATCTTGACGAGGGATCGCTAACATTTTTTAGCCAAATGAGTGGTTTGTGATCGGTTACTAATGTAAAAGTGTTTCCGTATAAGTATGGTCTAAAATGCTGTACGGCGTATACAATGGCGAGTAATTCCTTTTCGGTTGCTGTATAATTGAGTTCCGCTTTGTTAAGGGTTCGTGAAGCATATGCTATAGGGAGATCTTTACCAATTTGTCCTTGACTAAGTACTGCGCCTAAAGCGTAGTTTGAAGCATCTGTTGTTAATATAAATGGTTTGCAGAAATCGGGGTATTGTAAAATAGGAGCTTTACACAACGCGTCCCGAAGTTGTTCAAACGCTGCTTGATGTTCGTGTGTCCAGTTGAATTTAATATCTTTTTGTAGTAAATTGTTCATTATGCGCGCTATTTTCGAAAAGTTTGCGATAAATCTCCTATAATATCCTGCTAAGCCTAGAAATTGTTTTATTTGTTTTCTATTTTGAGGGACGGGGTATTCCTTTACTGCCTTAATTTTTTCCGGATTGGGTTTGACGCCATCCTCTGATATGACATGGCCTAGGTAAGCTACTTCACGTCTGAGGAAAATGCATTTATCGGGTTGGAGTTTGAGTCCTGCAGTTTCTAATCTTTGCATTAATTTTTTGAATTTTTGCTCGTGTTCAGATAGTGACCTGGCGTATATTACAATGTCGTCAAGGTATACGAATAGTTCGGTCCCGTGTAGACCTGATAATACGTTATCCATTAGTCTTTGAAAAGTGGCCGGTGCGTTTTTTAAGCCGAATGGCATTCTGTTAAATTCAAAATGCCCCTCTCGTGTCGAGAATGCTGTTTTAAATGAGTGTTCCTTATCCATTGAGATTTGGTGAAATCCGGATGCTAAGTCGAATGTGGAGAAATATTTTGCGCTACCTAACTGGTCTAAAATATCTGTAATATTGGGTAACGGGTATGCATCTCCGATTGTTTTTTCATTTAATTTCCTGAAATCTATAACCATTCTCCATCGTTCGTTTCCGTTTGCGTCCGGTTTCTTGGGAACCACCCACACCGGAGAATTGTATGGCGAATTCGAATGTTTTATAATGTTTTCGTTTAATAATTGTGTAACTTGTTTTTTTATTTCGTTTTTGTGTGTTTGGGGGTGTCGGTATTGTTTTGTATTAATTGGCGCGTCGTCTGTTGTCCGTATTGTATGTGTCACGAGTGATGATGCTGTGAGTTTATCCCCGGGGAGGTAAAACAAGTGGTTATATTCCCGCGTGAGTTCTAGGGCGTGTTCTTTTTCCTCTTGAGATAGGGAATCTAATCTAAGATGCTTATGCAGTTGTGCGACGCGTTCGGCTTGTGACCTGGGTTCGGGGGTCGGATTTCCAGATGTTGAAAACGTTAAATTTTCTATACTTTGGGTTTGCCAGAGTCCTTTTATTTCGGTATTTATGACCGCCTGTACGTCTGTTAAGTTTTCGGCCACGTGATCCTGAGTGTTACCAGACCTACTCTCTATTGTTTGCGTCGTGGGCTGTTTTATATTTGTTATACCCAAGTTATTTTCCTTCGGGCTGTTTAGTGCGTCGCGATGAGGTTTGTTTAGATATTCTACTTCTATGCATTCTCCACGCGTAGTTGTCGGCTGTTTATCAATTGTTGCTGTGGACCTCGGTCCGGCAAATGGTTTACATTGCTCTAGTGCAGTGGATAAACGCGAAACTTTTGGAGACGTGTTATTTGTAGTTGTTAAATTTTCGGTCGATTTATGTTTAGGATTTGTTTTGTTATTTATTATAGTTCTAATGAATTTTTCTGAGTTATTGGCCGACGGATTGTTGAACCTCGGTTCATCATGCGTTTCGATTTGTACGAGCGTTGCCGTCGGGGTTGAAAAACTCACCTCAAATTCGTTAGTATTGTACGCGTACGAATATGTAATGCCGTTGTTGTTTGTGACTAAGGCGCCGCCTGCATATACTTTATCCCCTAAATCTAAGTTTTCCAAAATACCGATTTTGGGTTCCTTCGTGTTTGTCAAATGTATAGGTATTACTTTAGCGGTTCGCGCGGGTATTTTTATTGTGTTTGTTAAAAATGGAATGATAGTGTTTTTATCAAGCGTTAGGGATTTTGAAGAGTATGAAACCGATGCCCGCTCTTTTTTAAAAAATTCGTCTCCTATTATTCCGTGTCGCTTAATTGGGAAATTGTTTGGAACAATATGAAATGTGTGCACGTTATCGTTGATAGTAATATTAATTCCGCCTAATGTATAAGCAGCCTGTGGTGTGATACCTATTAATTCAATAATTTCGTTTGTGCTATATCGTACTTCAGGCGGTATGCAATTCTTCTTTATTAAATTTACTTCCGCAGCTGTATCTACTAGGAATTCTAATTCTGCGTCGCGAAATTCGGTTACTTTTAGTAAAACGACCGGTGTACGGGTATCTTCGTGCATTATTTTTAAAATGGTTGCGTTGTTGGCTGGGAGAGTTTCGGGGTGTCCCTTAATTTGCCGGCGTAAGGGACACGTATCTAGTTTAAACTATCTGATACTTGCGCTTGTTCGGTTTGTTCCGCGGATGCCAGGCGTACATTAACGCTTCTAAATTTCGAACGGCACTCGTTTATGTCATGACCCCGTATTTTGCAATGTGTACAAAACTTTTGATTTTTCCTTAGTACAAGGCAATCTTCAAGGATATGGCCTGGTCGATTACAATACGAGCAATGTGGTACTTGAGTGTTTGTGTGTGTGTGTGGTATTCGTTGGTCTGTGTACTGTCTGTTATGTGCGTAGCCGCGTTGCGAGTCGGGTCGGTATAAATTCCGTGCGTGCATATTTGGCTGGTTTCCGTAACGTGGGTTTTGTATTTGTCTTGTTGCGTCCATTGGTGTTTGTTGGAAATTGTTAGATGGGTGTGATTGGTACGAGAAAGTGCCTACTTTAAACGGACAATCGTTGTAATTATGCCCTGACCTTCCACAGTACTGACATTCTGTGTGGAAATCCAGATAAGCGTTTTGTGATGCGTTTAGTCTGGCTTGTCTATCTTTAATATGTTCCCAAGTTGCTACCGCGTTTTCTATCGCCTCCTTGAGCGTTTCCGGATTTGAATATCCTACTTTGCTTTCTAATTCGGAATTGTGTAAGCCTGCCACAAAGCTACTTAATGCGCTATCTGTTAGTCCCTTTATCATGCCCAGAGCAATTTCGGGTGGATTATTTTCGGTTATAATGTCTTTGGCACGGTTTTGGATGTTTTCGATACGACGACCGAATTCTAGTGGGCTCTCTAACGGTTCTTGTTTCGCAAATGCTAGTTGGGTTTGCCATTTCCGTAGGTTACCCTTCGGGATGTATGTGCGCCTAATTTCTTTAATTATTGCGTCAATGTTTGTCGCGTCGGTGTAACCTAAATTAATGTCTGCATCGCCACGGATTTTCGATCGCAGAACGCGTGATAAAAACTTATGATCGGCCGGATTGGTTAAATCGCGCGCGTATTCGCATGCGCGGATAAACGATGATGCTGGTATATTATAGCCATCGAATGTAGGTACACATTCTGCAGCTTCTTTTACTGTGTAGTATTGTGTATTTGCAACGGGTTGCACGGAATTGTTCGGCTTTATCGACAATCGTGTCTTGAAGCTGTCAGCAAGATCGTCTGCCGTGCTAGTCATGGCGCTGATTTTGTCGGTTTTAATAAGTGTTTATGATCTGCGTGTGTGTGAAAGTATTCGAACGAGCTTACAGGTCTACGATGGCGACGGGTTGCGTTCCTGTTGCGGTTGCTGGTAGCGTTTCCGTTGCGGGGTGGCTGATCTGTTGCAGTCCGACGTCCCGACGGTGATTTTTATGCTGTAGGCTGGTCCGCTTGAAAGTTAGATCCACGTCCTCACGCGGCTGCTGGATGGCTGTCCTTGCTGCAGTCCGATGTCCAGGCGGTGATTTTCGTGTGATCGTGATGTATTTTGTCGTAGATGTGATTTCGTTTTTCGGAGTACCGCTGCCACCAATAATGTTACGGACCAGGCCGAGAAGAATTGAAGACGTGTTTCGTAGTCAAAGCTTTATTTTCGTTCGAATCTTGGTTGGTTGAGAAAAAGGTCAAAAGAACGGTTTTGAGGTAAAATGTGAAGTGAAGTCAAAAATGAACATTACGTAGGAGGAAGACTCGGGGTTGGGACCTGTTAGGAGTGGGGATGGGTCTTACCCAATTAGACATGACAGGGTTGGAGGTGGTGGGGGTAGGGTGCTTGCATAGGGTTTATTATAGCGCTTTGGACTTTCGGTTAAGATTATGACAATGGTTGATATACAATAGTAATGGTAATAATGATACAGTATTAAAAGTGGCAATGATTGATAATAATTATAATAATAATGGTGATGTTGATAACAATAACGATAATAATAATATTAATATTAATAATAATAATAATAATAATAATAATAATAATAATAATAATAATAATAATAATAATAATAATAATAGTAATAGTAACAATAATAATAATAGTAATAATAATAATAATAATAGTAATAGTACTAATAATAATAGTTACAATAGTTATCTTAACATTAGGTAGCTTTTTAAGGGGTGAAGCATGAGACGTAACAATTTGCTACAATAATAATACATATAGAACATTATCTTTTTTACCTTTACATTTCTGTGAATTAATAAATAGCTGTACTATATTACTATAATGTGATTTTATCTCAAATATCTATGTGACAAAATTATTTATGTGCATACTGAAAAATTACAACTTAACTAAAGGAAAAGGCGGTTATTTTCTATTCAATTTTCAGTAGCGTACCTTAGTGTTTATTCTAAGCTTTTAATGGTATTTCTTACTGTTGGTCAAGTTCGGGATGTGTTATATTTGGGTTTTGTTATGTCCGGTGTGTTATTTCATAAATGTCCCAACCGTTTTATTCCTCCTCATTGTGAGTATACCGTCTTGCTGTTTATATTAATTTTCATAACACTGAACTTATATGACTATACTGTTACACAACCTTTTGTACATATATACAACTTATTCGGCACAAAATTCCAAAAAATGAAATTCGCAGTTAATGGGTTAAACCTCAATACATTCCCACCAAAATCAGACGTGTTATCAAACGAATATTGCCCAAAAATGAGTGACTGTTGCAAACGGCAAATAGCACGAATGGACGAAGTCTTTGTGCGAAACGTTCCTTTATGTTGAACGTTATCGAGAATGCAACATGTGGCCGTCCATTGTCTTGGATCTCAATGCCTCATTAATTCGCCAAGACGCGATCGATTGTTCGCAGGCCTACTCTGGGTTAAGTCGACAGTGGTGAACATCATGGGTTAGTTCCATCAGACACTTGCGACTGAACGATATCCTCAACCTCAAACAAGCAGTTCCCAAAGACGCTCCCAACTGAATATATAATGGAAAGTAGGAGAGATTTAACGGTCCTCCAGGTCCTCAAGGTCCTCCAGGTACAAGAAACATAACTGAATATAACCCTAAGTTGAATGTTATCGGAGGCCGAGAGCTTAATTGCGTATTCTCTTAGAAGTTAGCGCCTCATTAGCTTGGCAGGACAATCGATTATCTGCAGGCCTAATCGGCATTATTCGGATAATAGTCAACGTTTCTGCCATATCAATTGTGGAACTATTGGTAAATGATACTGTGATATTAAGATACTGTTTTGACATGATTTCGAAATTGTTAGAGTCTGAATGAGAAGTTTTAGAAAGTTATGCTAGGAAAAGGGTAACAAGTAGAGAAACAAAATTTCAAAATTTTGAAATATGGGAAATACAGCTAAATATGACAATGAAATCTTTGATAAAAGCTTTATTAAATATGTTCCCCGCAATACTACTTTTACATTGGCCCAATATTTGTTCGTTGCATTATTATCAAAGATTTTAATCTAGAATTGTTAGATTTAACTGATGAAGAAAAGTCAATATTTCTGTGAGTTTAAAAAACGTAATATTTCACAGTATCATATATCGTCGACAGTAAAATATATGTTATGGTACTGGCGTTAACGTCTAATTTATTTGAACAATGTAATTGATCCTTCAGAGACCCACTTTGCATTACATTTGCATTGCTTCGATGTATCGATCGGTAACAAACGATACCAGGATCTCAGATAACAGTTTCCAGGTAATCAATGAAGACTTTGCTTAGTGTAGACCGAAGCTAGTGTAATAAATTCTTGACGTTTGCATTAGGAGATATCTAATCAAGATCACAGAACGTTTAAAAATTCTCTGAATCTAAAGTAGTGACTATAAAATATATAAAAATGCAAGATCATAGACGTCAAGACTCCATAATTTGACCAAGAACAATAAACTACATAAGGGTTAAAGTTTACTTGAATGGAATATTCAATATCTGCATTCCTTCCAAATATTGGTCGGTAATAAACCATATCTGGATATCAAATAACAGTTTCCGGACAATAGTAGGAACAGTCGAATTCGAGTAATTGGAAATTCAAGAACAATTTAATGATACTTGTCATCTAACCGATAGAATCATACTTCCCATAGTTATATCACCAATAAAATATATTAACCTACTTAATCTTTTACATCTTAATAAGACATTCTTTCTTGAACTCATTAATCTAAAGTTAGATTTTCATATACCGATCGACTATAAATGATACCTCTATTTTAAATAAGAGACCCTAGATGATGATAGATACAGACTGATTCCTTTAAATCAATCATAAAACATGATTTAATACGAATCCATAGATACAAGAGTGTCTGTACACAATGCAATATTATAATTCTATCAAAATTCTTATAGAACCCAAATAATCTATTCTATCAGGTGTTCACAGGCGAACTTATATTGACCCAGCACTCATTTGCATTCCCACACAACGATCAAAAATAATACCACCTCAAAACACAATCTCCAGACAATAATAAGCAGTTCGTGTAAATCAGATTTCTACAATTATTTAATCCGGATACAAAGCTTATATACGTTTATTCTACAATTATTTTATGCGGATACAAAGCTTATATACGTTTATTCTACACTTCTTTAATCCGAATACAAAGCTTATATACGTTTATTCTACAATTATTTTATGCGGATACAAAGCTTATATACGTTTATTCTACAATTATTTAATCCGGATACAAAGCTTATAAACGTTTATTCTACAATTATTTAATCCGGATACAAAGCTTATAAACGTTTATTCTACAATTATTTAATCCGGATACAAAGCTTATAAACGTTTATTCTACAATTATTTAATACGGATACAAAGCTTATATACGTTTATTCTACAATTATTTAATCCGGATACAAAGCTTATATATACATTACCAACAACACGACATATAATTCTGCCAATAATCTCATAGAACCCAATTAATCTACTCAATCAGGTGTTCACAGGCGAACTTACATTAACCCAGCACTCATTTGCATCCCCACACGTGGATCGATATCGACGCCCGAATCTCAAATAAGAGTCCCCGTACGATCGGCCCTCGAAGAGTCCGCGGCGTAGTTTGAGTTCTCCTTGTTCCCGTGACCATTGAGAGTCAGTCTAGCGGGGTTAATTAGGGCGAAGCATTCATTAAGTGGCCCGCTTTACGCCGCAGACACAAAGTGCTCGGATGCCGCCCGGCGACTTAGCAAAGCTTCAAAGTGAGTTCGGTACTTAAACAGCCGGGGAGACGTCGGCGAAGCGTCGCGGAAATAACGAAGCGATATTACCGCTCGTTAAAAGCCACCCCGTGGCAAACGCACCCCGGGCTTTTCCGCTTTTCTGACCGACGAGTGCGTGCCTTTGCCGCCGGCCTCTCCCTGTGACGAAGGACGCACGCAATGCGTACGTTTCCAAGGATTTTCCTCGGAACGAGCTGCGCACGTTTCCTGGTGCATGCAGTGGAAGTGCAAGATGCAGGTTTTTGGTTTTCAGAGAAAAATTAAAAAAGTATTTGACAAGTATAAGTTAAATGTGGCAGTAATATGAAATTTTATGTCAACTGTAGTCATAAGGTTGAATGAAAATTGTTACACAGATTGTAAGAAAAATATGGTTGTTGTAAGATGATTTTCATTCTGATTTAGTTGTATTACATGACATTTCATCAGTAAATTGCGTACGTTTCCAAGGATTTTCCTCGGAACGAGCTGCGCACGTTTCCTGGTGCATGCAGTGGAAGTGTAAGATGCAGGTTTTTGGTTTTCAGAGAAAAATTAAAAAAGTATTTGACAAGAATAAGTTAAATGTGGCAGTCATATGAAATTTTATGTCAACTGTAGTCATAAGGTTGAATGAAAATTGTTACACAGCTTGTAAGAAAAATATGGTTGTTGTAAGATGATTTTCATTCTGATTTAGTTGTATTACATCACACTTCATCAGTAAATTGCGTATGTTTCCAAGGATTTTCCTCGGAACGAGCTGCGCACGTTTCCTGGTGCATGCAGTGGAAGTGCAAGATGCAGGTTTTTGGTTTTCAGAGAAAAATTAAAAAAGTATTTGACAAGTATAAGTTAAATGTGGCAGTAATAAGAAATTTTATGTCAACTGTAGTCATAAGGTTGAATGAAAATTGTTACACAGATTGTAAGAAAAATATGGTTGTTGTAAGATGATTTTCATTCTGATTTAGTTGTATTACATCACACTTCATCAGTAAATTGCGTATGTTTGCAAGGATTTTCCTTGGAACGAGCTTCGTACGTTTTCTGGTGCATGCAGTGGAAGTGTAAGATGCAGGTTTTTGGTTTTCAGAGAAAAATTAAAAAAGTATTTGACAAGTATAAGTTAAATGTGGCAGTAATATGAAATATTATGCCAGTTGTAGTCATTAAGACGAATGAAAACAATAGCAAACCTGATCGAGAAGATGTGGCTATGGTAGGATGGTTTTCAGGCTTATTTTAATTATATTTATTAGGTATATGACATTACGTTAGGAAAGAACACACAATTTGAATCCTCGTACGCTAATTTTGCACGGAACAAGCTACGCACATTTTCTGCTGCTTGCAGTGGAAGTGTAAGATGCAGGTTTTTGGTTTTCAGAGAAAAATTAAAGGGTTTAGAAAAATAATTTATAAGTATAAGGTCAATGTGGCAGTAATGTGAAATATTCGTTTGATGTCATAAGATTGACTGAAAATTGCTGCAAAGTTTATAAGGAAAATATGGTTGTTGTAGGATGATTTTCAGTCTTCTTTAGGTACATTATATGACATTCCGTTAGGAAATAACGTACAAATTGCATTCTTTAACGCGGAATTTGCTCGGAACAAGCGTCGCACGCTTCCTGGTGCATGCAGTGGAAGTGTAAGATGCAGGTTTTTGGTTTTCAGAGGGAAATTAAAGGGTTTAGAAAAGTATTTGGCAAGTATAAGGTTAATGTGGTAGTAGTATGAAATTTGATGTCAATTGTAGTCATTAAGCCGAATGAAAACTATAGCAAACCTGATAGAGAAGGGTGATTTTCACTCTTATTTAGTTGTACTACATGAAATTTCATTAGCAAATTGCGTACGTTTGCAAGGATTTTCCTCGGAACGGGCTACGCACGTTTCGTGGAGCTTGCAGTGGAAGTGTAAGATGCAGATTTATGATTTGTGGCAATGTGACAGTAGTATGATATATTATGTCGACTATAGTCATCGAGTTCAATGACAACTATAGCAAAGCTGATAAGAAATGTGTTGTGACTGTTGTAGAAAGGTTTTTACTCCAATTTACTCGTACCTATTATATGACATTATTTTTATTTCGTTAGGAGAAAACAAGCAAATTGCATACATTTACGCGAATTTTACTTGGAAGTCGCTAAGTACATTTTCGCCACTTATAGGGTAAATGTAAAAAGGAAGTATCATATTTCGTTTTCGCAGAGAAATTGTAAAATGAAAAAAGATTTAAAAAGTATTGAGTGACTGTGGAAAAATTTAGTCTATATATGATGTTGCGATTTTCACCCTTCTATGGTTATATTATATGACTTTGCATTAGGAAAGAACACGGAAACTGCATTCTTTTATGTGCATGTTGCTTGGAACTCATTACGCACTTTTCTTGCTACTTATAGAAGAACAATAATGCGAAATTAATTCAATCGAGGCAAAAATTACAGATTTTAAAATTGGAACTCGAACCATATTAGTTAAAGCAAACTCTAACGAGATTGCAAGGAAACATTTATATTGTTACATGACTTCCTCCCTGATATTATAAACTTTTATACAATTCCATGCGTTTACGTAATAAATTATGTTTTTCCAAGTAGCACAATTATCTCCGAACAGAAATTAAATTTTTTCACAAGAAGCGTCTGCGAAACTTGCTTAAGTACTGCGTAATTATTACTTGTAAAATCAGAATGCAATGTTTTTAGTTACACAATCTTGGGAGTGTATCATAATGTTCGCTCTTTCTCACTCTTATAATGTCAAAGAATGCATCAACTCCATTCGTTTACGCAGCCGTCAGTCGGAAATGGTGCCTGCACTCGCTCGGAGGTAGACGGGAATGAAAAACGAAACGGAATTAAGTTTCATTTTTTCCGGAGAGTGCAATTACCGGTTTCAAAGTGAAAGCTAACGATTTGATGCAGTGCAACCTTGTCATTCGCATACAGACATTGTTACTTAACCGTGACATATAATGAAAGTCCATTTCATTCTACGTCACTTTTCATAGTAAAATTATTTAATCCATACATAAAACCATATGAAACGATTAAAGACTACGCATAATACTGCGGAATCAAAGTTAAAGTTGTAACTAATATGTAACAATAAATAACGTTCATCTTACTCATAAAACACAATTAACAACTTGCGAATCGAGACGAAACATTGAAATATTGAAGTCGCATAAAACAAGTGTGACACTTTTTTTTTGCTGAATTTTAAATATCAAGAAAATTTAGTAACAGTACAATTATAAATTGTATACAGAACAATTACTGATTCGAAAATCTAATCTAAATATATCAATATAGTCTAAATGCAGTACGAATATTCTATTGTTCGATTCCAGAACAGAACTCGCAATACTGAAATGTCGCATCACGATTAATACATAATCCGAAACGTTCACGTTCTCAGAATAGCTCAATTATCAAATTTGCGTAGCCAAGACAAACGTTCTAATACGCTAAAATTGTCTAAATGCGTCCGGAAAATTAGATGTACTATTCTAAGAATTCGGTCAATTTTAGAATATCAAAATTATATAATGACAAGTAATATACGTGTATACACAAGAATATTTGTGATGTGTGTGTCACTCACATGCTAATTTGCAAATCGAACCTAATTGAAACCAAACGTTCTAATAAACAAAAATCATCCAAACACTATTGAAAAAATATTCGCTGGCTCTAACAATCTAAACAATATTTAACATTATAATGAGACTGCATAAGTAGAATTCAAGATATATAATTTGAGTTCATCATTTCGTAATTTGATAATCAAAATCAAGTAAGACCAAACGTTCTAAATGACACCAAAACCATCAATACGCTATACATAGAATATTTGTTTGGCTGAAGAACCGAAATAGTTTTTAATATTGTAATGAGAAATTACAAATAGAATTCAAGATAAACATCTATCTTGGTCTCTCGCTTATTTATTAATCAAAGTTAATTGAGATCAGTTCTAATTTATGAAACCTTCCAGACGTCACCTGAAAACTGTTTGCACTATTCCGAGAAGAGGGACGATTGGGCAACATTAAAATGAGCGATGGCGGCCATGCGTATCCGCGTAAAATTTGCGTCGTCGCCTGGAATCGTCGGGAAATTCATCGCCGACGCGTTCCGGCCGAAAGTTTCGCGTTCGAAGAACGGCGCGATTAATAAAGAGAACGCTCGCGATAACGTACACTGCCCGGGTTCGTGTCGAAATTAGTAACCGGCACTGCCGGCTGTACTTAATTTCATTAGCCGGCAGCGCGTGAAATGTGATAATCCGCCGCGTTGACGTCTTCCGAATTTATAGATCATTTTCGCGGAAGCGTTTTGTTGCTCCGTGCTCGTTTCTCAGCTCCCCTATTTGTCCGATTTCCGTTTTTGACACTGCAATTTGTCCTTGCTGCATGGATCATTTTGCATATAATGTGGAGAGTGGAATCGATTTTACTGAAATTTATTAATATTTCGATTCAATATTAGATATTATTGGATTCTATGTGTACTGTTAAATCTTAAGTATGATTGAAGTACAGATTTAAAAATTGGAACATTGTACTGCATCAATGTCTTCCGAATTTATAGACCATTTTCGCGGAAGCGTTTTGTTGCTCCGTGCTCGTTTCTCAGCTCCCCTATTTGTCCGATTTCCGTTTTTGACACTGTAATTTGTCCTTGCTGCATGGATCATTTTGCGTATTATATGGAGAGTGATAATTGGAGTGAAAACGATTTTACTGACATTTTTGAATATTTAGTTTTAATATTAGATATAATTGATTCTATGTGTACTGTTAAATCTTATGATTGAAGTACAGATTTAAAAATTAGAATAATGTACCGCATTGATGTCTTCCGAATTTATAGATCATTTTCGCGGAAGCGTTTTGTTGCTCCGTGCTCGTTTCTCAGCCCCCCTATTTGTCCGATTTTCCTTTTTGACACTGCAATTTGTCCTTGCTGCATGGATCATTTTGCTTATTATATGGAGAGTGATAATTGGAGTGAAAACGATTTTACTGAAATTTTTGAATATTTAGTTTTAATATTAGATATAATTGATTCTATGTGTACTGTTAAATCTTATTATGAAGTACAGATTTAAAAATTAGAATAATGTACCGCATTGATGTCTTCCGAATTTATAGATCATTTTCGCGGAAGCGTTTTGTTGCTCTGAGCTCGTTTCTCAGCTCCCCTATTTGTCCGATTTCCGTTTTTGACACTGTAATTTGTCCTTGCTGCATGGATCATTTTGCTTATTATATGGAGAGTGATAATTGGAGTGAAAACGATTTTACTAAAATTTTTGAATATTTAGTTTTAATATTAGATATAATTGATTCTATGTGTACTGTTAAATCTTATTATGAAGTACAGATTTAAAAATTAGAATAATGTACCGCATTGATGTCTTCCGAATTTATAGATCATTTTCGCGGAAGCGTTTTGTTGCTCCGTGCTCGTTTCTCAGCTCCCCTATTTGTCCGATTTCCGTTTTTGACACTGTAATTTGTCCTTGCTGCATGGATCATTTTGCTTATTATATGGAGAGTGATAATTGGAGTGAAAACGATTTTACTGACATTTTTTTACTTTGCAACTTAATATTATATATGATTGTATTCTATAATTTAAATATTAATTTACTGTATTTACTATTTTTAAAAATTGAAAATATCTGCGGTGGTAATGTCTTTCGGTTTTAAAGATCATATACAGGATCATTTTTTGGATCTGAAAATCGAAATTGACAGTGGCTTAATAGAAAATAATTTTTGATGTAATCGACTTTCCTACAGTTTTCTACAGTTAAGAAATGTTCACATTTGTTGTATTTCATCATTTATTAGACCAGTAAAATATTTGTATGTTTGCTATATGAGTTTTACATTGTGTAAGAATTAAATAGATATGTTTATATTTAGTAATTAAACAAAATGTACGTTACACAATTTGAAATATATAAAATCTTGAAATAGACTGCGCACTTTAAAATCATCCATACGACTGATATACTTGTATAACATATCTTAAGACAATTAACAGGATTAAAATATAAAAGGAAGACAACTTGATAGTATAAAACCCACATCAAACACTTAATCGCATCGCACATTTGATTCGGTCTCAAAACATAATCTTCAACACCTTTATAAAGTCTGAATCAACACTTTCCCAACAAACCGTTTGATACCATCGCAACATAAATTCCCCCTTCTACTCAAACTCTCGAAAACACATACACGTCCGCACATTCCACCGAGGCAATGAACGGAACTCGAAAGACAATGCGGAAAAATTCCTCCCACAGCTCGATCGTGTAACACATGACGCAGTATCCGAACACAGAATATTTCAACAGCGCGTTTAACGCGATTACGATGCTCATCGACACTTCCACATGTAAGCGCGCGCGCGCACTCACACTTCTTCGCAGGCCACATTTCGGCGCGAGCAATTAACGGACTCGGAAGGCAATCCTCAAAAATCCTCGACGCACACGCGCGTACGCGGCCCGCGCAATTTTATTGATGAGCTTCGGCCAGCTCGCGACGTCCTTCGAGTTTATACAATTTTATTGATTACGCCGGAGCCGTTCGTTAATCGCCGGTCGATTGTTTTCGTAATTGACGCGCCGATAAATTGGCTCGACGGGATAAACGGGATGGGTGATAAATTAGCCGACGTGACTTCGACAAAAGCGGACGCGTACACGGAGAGAGAGAGAGAGAGAGAGGGAAAGAGAGAGAGATAGAGGGAGAGAAGCATAACGACAGAGGAAGGAGAATTCGGTGGGTCACAATAGACCCAGCGTTCGTCCACCGTGGAGGGAACGACTGAGAGGAACAGCAGAGACACAGAGAATAAATGAATTCTAAAGCGTGATAGGGACGAAAAATGTCCCGGGTCATAATGGACCCCATTCCCCGATTAAATAAGAAAACCACGAAAACACGCAGAAAACAGACAGATGCATACATAGAAAATTGAAAAGAAATACACCACCGGGTCATAAAAGACCCCGGCATCATATCTCGAACAATAGAAACAATTTAACGGAATAACCGAAGATAAGCAACACGAAAACAGTAAAAAAACTCGCTGGGTCAAAATTGACCCAGGCACCGTCCGCAGAAGTGAACACAGTGAAAGAGAGTAGAGCACTTGACTGGCTCGCAATGGACTCCGCAATCCATCTGCATCCGTAAAATGTTGTCGACCGTCAGGGCAAACGTGCGCTTTATTATCCGTTAAACGAAGTATGAAAGGCAGGTGAAAGGAAGGGAGAAAAGGTTAGAGAAGGTGAAGGAAGGGTAGAATCGCGATTCCGGATAGAAAAGGCGCGATGGTTCGCGCCGGAGGTCGCTCGGTCGATCTATCACACTCGTCTTATGGCCGGCTATTTATTACGGAGTCGAGAAAGTAATGTACCGTGGCGCATTCTCGCCGAGGGAATCCTATTAAGCACTGACCTTGTTAGGTATTCCAATAACAACGTCGGGAAGAACTTACCGTGGTAAATGACGTTCGGGATGGAAGGGTCGCGAAAAATGTATGAGAGTCGAATTCCGCGCAACTTGTATCCTTGCGATGGCGATCGGACAATAATGAGATGTCAAAAATCTAAACATATATCACAAATTATATCACCGATTACTTCTCAAAGCTGTATGATAATAATAATAATTTATTAACGGCATAACCGCCTTTGACAACAAATAAAAATACATTTACATTAGTACGGTAATATGCTACTGAAATAGTTAAACATGATACAAATAAGTGTTCTGCGTATAATTTGTAAAGGTGACTAATTAACTCACTACTCTTACATGTAACTACATTACATCACTCATGATAATATAAGATTAAATACTGGAGAGCGCATTATTACGTAAAAATTCCATAATTTTGATTTGAACAAAAACAAAAATGGGAAAGAGGGGGTCCTAAAGGATCCGCGTTCACCTCTCAGCGAAATCGCACACAAAAATTGTCGAGTCAGATCGGACCCGCCGACACGGTAACAAGCACACAGAACCCAAACTCGCAAACAAACACATTCGGAAAGAGAATCCGACAACTCCCGTCCCCGGGTCACCGCTGACCCCGGCACCGTCATTAAGCCACGGCACCCCTCTCCGACTCAACGAACGCTTCCCCTCAAAGAACGACATAACTTGTTACACGCACTGAATAATTTGTTAACCTGACGTCCTGCGCATTGCATTTCGGCTGACGCTTGACAGCATGGAAAGGGAAGGGAAAGAGAGGGGAGGTGAGGCGGGGAGGGGAGGGGGTAGGAGTGAAGAGAAGATTCCCCGGCATCAAAAGGAGCGCGTTCCTTTCATCGTCGCAACGGCTAAAGTAATCAAACCCATATTCATATTCTAACCGTGGCGGGCCGCGTCGAAAAGCGCGGAAAGCTGCTGCGCCCTGAAAGAGAAACGGGCCGAGATTGCGAGCGCGTTGTTGCCACTTCCTTTTTTCCCCTTCCCCTTCGCCCCTCACTCCCCCTCTCGTCGTTCCTGCACCGTCTCGGACCACGGCACTCGCACTCGACGACTTTTCCGCTTGCCGCCGACTTCTTTCAAGCTTAACACGCTCACTCTTATCATCGCCGGCCGAGCCATTCATTACGGGCGACCCGGCTTTTATGTCTTTTACATTTAATTACTCGATTCCTGGAGACCCACTCTCGCCGATGGCGGGGCGGTAGATGGAAATCGGAGGGGGATGATTGTGGGGTGGGCGGGCTTTGATGTTGATTACTGTCAAGAGTCTGAGGAAGGTGAATTTTGTGGCGGAGTGGGGAGAAGGTAATGTGTGGAATTAGACTTTGTATGTTTTGTGTAATTTATTGATTTATTGTATTTTGAGTCTGTGAAATTGTTAAAGACGCTATTCAGATGATCAGAGGTCAATGAAAGATCAAATTGTATGTTAATGTCAGGTAACTTGACCTTCAAGCGACATAATACAATATAATTATTTACTATTTATAATAAATTGATATTTGTTTTATTAAATATTTATTAATTTAAATAAAAATTTAAATAAATCTTTATCAATTATTAAATTAATATA
Organism: Anoplius nigerrimus; assembly: GCA_914767735.1. Taxonomy (NCBI): domain Eukaryota; kingdom Metazoa; phylum Arthropoda; class Insecta; order Hymenoptera; family Pompilidae; genus Anoplius; species Anoplius nigerrimus. Next base: position 14,505,655 of record OU612081.1, read on the forward strand.
ATACAATATAATTCTTTATTATTTATAAATAAAGTATTATTTATTAATATTTATTTTATAATACAATATAATAGATTTTAGCTTCTCACCCCACGAAAAGGCAAAATTTCATTCTTATACAGTTTTGTAAATTGTACAAGTCCTTTGCATATAAATGTCCTTATTGAAGACGTTAGCAACTCACCATTCAAAGCTCAGGTTGTACATCAACCCCCAGAGAACATTCTTGACCTTCGAGTCACATAATATAATTCGACCAATACTATTTACCTTAATTCACCCTGCGAGGGCACAAAATCTCAATCTTACTTATTGTTAGTCTTATAAACCCTACAAGTCCTTCATACATACATAAGTTAGTCTTATAAACCCTACAAGTCCTTATTCAACGATTCTATCTAATCGTTAAGAATCTGCTGTTAACGTAGACCAGACGCAATTTAATTCTGATACTGTACATCTACCCCTAGCAAACAGTTTTGACCTTTAAGTTACGTAATGTGTCAACCTTTCTCACAACCCCACCTCCTAAAAACTGACGCCGCTTAACTCTTACACTGTACATCGACCCCAGCAATTACTCTCGACCATCAAGTCACATAATACAATCTATCCAATACACTGTATCTCAACTGACTTTCCAAAAACACAAAATCTGAAGTTCCATAAGCCGTATGAGTCTTTCGCATACACACCTTATTCGTTTCAAATTTTTAAGAACACACTATTGACATACACCTGACACCATTCAATTCTCACACTGTACATCGACCCCCAGCGAATATTCGTAATCTTTAAGTTACATAACATCTCAACTTTATCCAAAATCCCCTTCAGCTAAAAACCCTCCACATACACCTATCCATATTCAACAACCCCATCAGGTCATCAGCAACACCCCATTGACACGAGCCAAACGCCACTCAATTCTCACACTGTACATCGACCCCCAGCGAATATTCGTAATCTTTAAGTTACATAACATCTCAACTTTATCCAAAATCCCCATCAGCTAAAAACCCTCCACATACACCTATCCTTTTTCAACAACCCCATCAGGTCATCAGCAACACCCCATTGACACGAGCCAAACGCCACTCAATTCTCACACTGTACATCGACCCCCAGCGAATATTCTCGACGGTGGGATCTTACGCGATGGCCTCGGAAGGGAAGGAAGGAAAAAAAGGAGGGCAGCGACTCGGATAGAGGTAGGGCGCAAATAGGAGTAAAGAAAGGAGCCCGGGAGGAATGCCGAGGATTAAAGAGAAAGAAATTATCCAGATGCCGTTCCGAGAGGCAGACGTGGACAAATGAGCGAGTCGCCCTGGCTTCAGAATTCACTCGACGATGAGAATTTTCGAAGGCCACGTAACACGCCCCTCGCCACGGGCCTGGAAAAAGTGGGCTCGAGTGAAACTGGAAGTGGCGAGGGGTTGGGGGTGGAAAGACGAATGGAAGAGGGACGTCGAAGAAGTCGACGCGAAAAAAAACGGGAATTTTCGACGCTTTCGACGTCTTTCGACTCCCATTTCCCTTTCATGCCTCCTGCCTTTTGTTCGAACCTTTTGGTATCTCGATTCTTTTTCAAATCCTTCCCGCGGTCGGCTTGCGGAATTGCACGTTTTGGAAGTATTGATTCTCGCGCGTGCGTTGTAATGTTTGCTTTGTGGTCGATATGGGTCAATGTTATTAGCCTCGATGGATGATTTTTTACAATTTTTTGAGGTAAGTACTGTTCTTATTCTTTGTTTCTACGAAAAATATAAGTTAATTTTCGCTCATGATTGTTAACGTTTCCATTTTGAAATCCTTTGTTCGTGGAGTTGGGGACCTCTATTTATATTGCGCTTATTTTTCGTGTTATTTTTGAAGAAACAATTAGCAAAGAGGCGAGAAATATTTAAAAAAAAAATTGAATTTTTTTGTTTCAGCCTTTTAATTTCCGTATTTTTCGAAGTGCTGCACATAGACAGAGTTTGTAATTTTCGGTTGCGGTTTTGAATTTTTGTAATAGGGTCTTTTTGTTTACATTTTAATATGTACGTAATTCGTTTTTCCTTCATTTTGCTGTCGTAAATTATCTAGTTTATAGAATTTGTTGTCCCTCCCTTTATATATGAAGAATGCTGAATAAAAGTTATCTCTCACTCATCCATAAAAATCTTATCTGTCCCCTCCCACCATTCGTACTTTAACATTCATCCTTATTCAAGTCTCTGTTATTCTGTTTACTTCTTAATTAATATGATTCATTGCCTATTCTTTTTGAAATATGCCAATTCCTTTCTGTAACCACCCCCACCTTCTCACTCAAAAAATCCTATTTCAACATTTCCAATTTCCAATATCGGCATTCATTGACTGTATTCGACTAAAACTCATTCCATTCTCTCACAACACAGCTTTTCTAAAATTAACTATCTAATCTCCGTCAGCTTTCATATTTCAACATTTATCACTTCCCTTTTACCGCTCTCCTATTCACAAAATCTATACTTTATCACGAATTACCGAAGTTAACGTTCACTGCCTTTGACTCAACCTAATTCCGCTGCTCATAGACAGTACCTTTTTCCATCCTTCTTCAACATTCATTGATATTCATGTTTCTGTTATTCTATTTACTTCTTAATCAATGTGATTCGTTACATATTGGTCTTAAAGAATCCCAACTCTTTTCTGTTGCCGTTCCCAGCACCCTACCTACAAAATCTTATTTGAACATTTCCAATTTCCAATATAAACAATTATTGTCTGCATTCCACTAAACTTTAATAAAAAAAATTCACTATCTAACATCCGTCACCTTTCATATTTCAACATTTATCACTTCCCTTTTACCGCTCTCCAATTCACAAAATCTATACTTTATCACGAATTACCGAAGTTAACGTTCACTGCCTTTGACTCAACCTAATTCCGCTGCTCATAGACCGTACCTTTTTCCAACCTTAATTCCCGAGCTCCATCATCCATCGTTCCTGAATTAAGTTTCCTCTCCCGACGCCGTTCGTTCCCAAAGGAAAAATTCTCGGCCATTCCCATAGTCGGGCAGCGCCATGGCGCGGGACCCTTTCACTACCTCCGAGTGCCCTTCTCTCCGAGGGAAGTCATATTTCACTTCGATCCATTTATCGAGCATCGGTTCTTGTTGCTTTCGCCCGGAACAGCGTCGAGCACTCGCCATTGTTTTATCAAGAGCCGGCCTTTCCTTCCGCGTTCTCACTTTTTCTTGCCGCTTCAGAATTCAATGCGGTCAGCCGACAGAAATTCTGCACCTTAGTTTGCATCCGGTGACTAACGGTTTCTTATGGGGTTTTTTGACAGTGCGGTGTTTGGTGACAGAATTTATCACGTGATTTGTTAAGTTTGGTAGTGGAAGAAGGTATTTGTATGTATAATAGTTGTGAGGATCAGCGAAACAGTTGTAAATGTGGGGATATAATGGATTGTTAATGAAAATTTAAGTGCATGACATTTTTGTGATAAGTTAAAGTTAAAGTCTTTGATAAGATCTTATTAATAGTTGTCTGCATGTCTCAAGTGCATAACTATTAAGACACAAATAACAATATAATTTAATACTAAAAAACTACCGGTTCCTTAAATTTTTTTGAAACGTACACGTACTCATCTCCCAATAGGAACCATATGTAATCTTCGAAAATTACATATTGTACAATTAACACTAATTTCAATATCAAAAGTCCACAATCTTCAAGACACAAATAGCAATATAATTTGTCACTGAAATCCTACGGGTTCCTCAAATTTCCTTGAAAGCTTCACTTATCCGCCTCCCAACGTGAACCGTATTTAATTTTTGAGTTTTACATATTGTACTATCAATACCAATTTCAATAATACAAGTCCACAATCTTCAAGACGCAAATAGCAATATAATTTGTCACTGAAAATCCACGAGTTCCTCAAATTTCCTTGAAAGCTTCACTTATCCGCCTCCCATTGAGAACCGTATTTTAATCTTCGAAAATTACACATTGTACAATTAACACTAATTTCAATATCACAAGTCCACAATCTCTAAGAGACGAATAACAATACAAATTGTCCCTGAAAATCCACGGATTCCTCAAATTTCCTTGAAAGCTTCACTTATCCGCCCCCCAACGTGAACCGTATTTAATTTTTGAATTTTACATATTGTACTATGAATACCAATTTCAATAACACAAATCCACAATCTTCAAGACACAAATACTTAGCAATATAATTTGTCACTGAAAATCTACCGGTTCCTCAAATTTCCTTGAAAGTTTCACTTATCCGTCTCCCAATGAGAACCGTATTTTAATCTTCGAAAATTACATATTGTACAATTAACACTAATTTCAATATCAAAAGTCCACAATCTCTAAGACGCAAATAACAATATAATTTGTCACTGAAAATCCACGGATTCCTCAAATTTCCTTGAAAGCTTCACTTATCTGCCTCCCAACGTGAACCGTATTTAATTTTTGAGTTTTACATATTGTACTATGAATACCAATTTCAATAACACAAATCCACAATCTTCAAGACACAAATAGCAATATAATTTGTCACTGAAAATCCACGGATTCCTCAAATTTCCTTGAAAGTTTCACTTATCCGTCTCCCAATGAGAACCGTATTTTAATCTTCGAAAATTACATATTGTACAATTAACACTAATTTCAATATCAAAAGTCCACAATCTTTAAGACACAAATAACAATATAATTTGTCACTGAAAATCCACCGGTTCCTCAAATTTCCTTGAAAGCTTCACTTATCCGCCTCCCAGCGGCAACCACAATCATTACCCACCACACCCGACCGCCGAATATCACATTCCTACCAGACACACAGCCGCAAATCGAAAGCCCGCCGATCCGGGCGGGCCACAATGCAATCCCGCAAGCCGAGCGGGAAAGCGCTTTAAATTGCCGCGAAACGACGAGAGTTCTCCAATCCGCGATGGATTTTATTTCTTTCACCCGTCCCGGCATCGTTAATCAGATTACTCGACGGTAATCCGACTCGTTCCGTGGGACGCTGAAGAATTAAACTGCTCGCAGGACGGTGCGGCCCATTAAACCTCTGTCATTTATTTACCAGGCGAGTGTTTCTTCGTAGGGAGGGTGGGGGGTTGAACCGGGGGGGGGGGGGTGAACAAGGGGTGGACAGCGAACGAGGGGTGGACCGGTCGAAAGTCGAGGTTGACGAAAGGAGGTCGACCGATTTTATCGTCCGATTTCGGCAAGCAGGGTTAAGGAAGAGGGTAGCAACAAGTGTACTGTGCATGTAATGGACTCCGCTGTGCTGCGTTACACTCGATTACATGGTGTTGTAAGTCGGAGGGTACAGTTGGTACGAAGAGTTGTTCTGCTTTGTTAAGGTGGTCGGGGTCTCTCTTGAAATGTTTAGTGGAGAGTATTGTGTAACTTTATGTAAGTTTGCGTAACCTCGTTAACATCGTGTAACTTTGTGGTAAGGGTCGGGGTTGCAAAGAAAAAGGAATGTGTTGTGGTCTTTGTGAGATTGTTTTATGATAGGATTTTTTTGTCGGAATTGAGGAAGGAAAAGGTGATGTGTTGATATGTAATATTGTACGTAATTGTGTAAGTAGAAGTAGGGGAAGGCGGGAGGGCGGTAGTAATTTCATCAGAAGTAGTAAGTTTATACTAATCGATGGTTCTACTGATGGTTTGGTAGAATGAAGGAAAAATATGAAAGTTGTTTATGCGAAACATGGCGGACTCTGGATCACTCTCAATTTTTTACTTACTGCTAAAAATAGCTAATAAGATATATAGGTAAATAACTAAAACGTCAGCATATATTTTAAAATTTTTCGGAGTGTCAAACCTGCAAAAAGGATCTAATCTTCGAATTTTTATATTCTTCTCATATAAAACCGAGATTAAAGTAGAATAAACTATGAAATGTCATAAACTAACCCTGATTAATAAAATAAAATATAAATTTGATATTACGAATTTGATACATAATGGATTTTTCGAAGTGAACCCTTTTGTCATCTACGTTGATTGACAGTCGTGTTAAAAAAGAAAAATTTCCCAAACGTGAACCACGCTTTGCCCACACAAAATAAAAAGATCGTTATTAATGTCAAAGCATCTCGCCACACGCTTACGTTCCTTCGAATAGAATATTTAGAAAGTATGCTTTATAGAAGTTCCCCGCAGAAAATTCTAGGATCAATTTACTCCTAAAACATGCAAGACATTGTAACTGCGCAAATTCTGCGAAAATTCTCAGCAACGGGCGTTACACCAAATTTTTAGATGCGCCGGATCCACGGATGACCTCATCCTGTCTCATGCAAAACTCATATAAAAGGTGTAAAACCTGAATTTCATGTCCCAAGTTTACACGTTGCAAGGGAAGAAATTGATGTAAAGATCTCGCTGAGTGGATTCAAAGGATAACTATCAATATTTTTCTACTGTTATGACTTTGGTACGTGTAATCTTGTAAGTGTGCATGCTGGGAATTGGAAAGATCGAACCAATTACTGGAGTGGATTCAAAGGACAATTATTCAATGTTTTTATTTTTACCTATTTTGTTAGAGCAGATGAAAGCAGGATCAATATGTCTTTTGACTTTTACAAAATATATGCCAGACTGCTCTAAAAATATTGATTTACTGCTGATAATGGAAGTTACAAACTGACAATAGAATACAGCTGCGAATTCTTGAAATATATTTTCTATTCTTAATTTAGTACTCAAGTATCGAATTTAATGGTTAAAAAAATGTATAAGAAATAGTGACCAAACTACCAATATTCCATTCATTCCTTTACAATTTATCTGTAAAATGGATAGAGTAACAGCATATGAAACTTTCTGTTCTATAAGTATCTAAGTAACCAATTAGCTGTCTTGCAATTAATTTGTAAAAACAATCGACCAAGACTTGAAGATTTGTATCCTACAACCATCCAACTCTCTTCACTTCGCTCATAATTCACCAAAATCAACAGGCAACACAAAAAAATTCCATCCTACAAAACATATTTTCTACCTTTAACCACTCTGAAATCTTCACTCCTCTCTCAATTCATCTACAAAAACAATCAACAGACAAAACATAAACATTTCTATCCTACAAACATACCTATATTCTATCTTTCGCCACTCTGAATTCTTATCCCTCTCACAATTCATCTCTAAAAAGTATCGACAGGCAAAACATAAAGATTTTCATTATAAAAATATATCTTCTACCTTTGCTCACAGTAAATTCTTCATCCCTCTCACAAACCAACTACAAAAACAATCAATAGACAAATTAAAAGATTTCCATCCTACAAACATACCTATATTCTATCTTTGGCCACTCTGAATTCTTATCCCTCTAACAATTCATCTATAAAAACTATCGACAGGCAAAACATAAAGATTTTCATTATAAAAATATATCTTCTACCCACAGTAAATTCTTCACACCTCTCAGAAACCAACTACAAAAACAATCAACAGCACAAAAAAGAAAATTTTCACTCAACAAACACACCTTATTATCTTTATTCATTCCCAAACACAAAGTCCATCAAATATTTTGCAAAGCATACTTACACAACAACCAACCCACCCGTTTTTATCCCAACACCGTCGAAGTCCATCCGCGAGAAGGAGCGGCTCGGCAAAACGAGTGAGAATTCTCGTCCTTGCGAGCGTCTCCGGTGTCCTGGGAGCATTCGGGTCCTTAAGGAGCGTTATCTTAAGGCCCATTAACGGAGCTTTTTCGCGGACGAATGCCGCAATGGCCACGCGTGCCGTAACGAAGCTCCTTTCATAGCGAAAACAACGCGGCCAGGACGAATCAGGACGAGCAAGGTCCTTTATCGCGGCAGTAACCGCCGCCAGATAAAAGGACCTGCCCGCTCTCGGCAGGGGGCGTAAAAACCTGACATTTCCTCCGGTTAATGAGATTACGTATATATTTATTGCCGGCTTGTACTTCGCAAATAAATCGGGTACATCACTCGGCCGTGTTAATGGACGCGATTCGGACTTTATCGGGTCGCGAAGATAAAAACGGGAGCAGTCGATTTTTGCTTCCTTTACGCGCTCACTTTCTTACTTAGCGTCCTTAAGGAGGATATGGTGACGTAAAGGAAATGGTCCTGGCGAATAAGATGCAGGGAATTGGTTGTCGTGAGAATTGGATGGTTCCGTTCGTTTCTGTTTTTGTGTGGATAGAGATGCGAAGCAAATACTTTTAAGTAGGTGATTTTAATTATTATTGTCATATAATGTATGAGGAAATGAATATTATTGAATATTGGGGTCTCAGATTTCAATTAAAAAATTTATCAGCTCCAGACTGTACTTATATACTTTTATATGAAACAGAGGAAGATTGAAAAATTATATTCAATAATAAGCCATTCTATATATTCTATGTTAAACCCATTAAAAATAACGAGGTTCAGCACAAATATCAATTTTTGGTTATAAAAAAAACTATTGAACATAAATCACATTTAGCTAAAAGCATAATAATTTATAAGTATCATCAAGAAATGAATCCTAAGGTTAGCTCTATAGTACACAGTACACAACCAACAGATTGAAAAATTATATACAATAATAAGCCATTCTATGTATTCTATGTTAAACCCATTAAAAATCACGGGGCTCAAAACAACAATAAACTTTTGGTTCTGAAAAAAACTATTGAACATAAATGACGTTTAGCTAAAAGCATAATAATTTATAAGTATCATCAAGAAATGAATCCTAAGATTAGTTCTATAGTACAGAGTACACAACCAACAAATAAATCTTTCAATAATTAACAAAACCTTCAACCTGATACCTCCTTACACCTTTCTACACCATCCCCATTCCACAGTTACAATAGTCACAACCGTCATTAACAAAATATCTAATTACCACCGAACACAAATCCGAATCGTCCAGATCAGTTATCAACACGAAAAAGTTTCTATTGGGCAATGGTAAGGATTCGCATCAAACGGACCCCAAGGTGCACTCGACTGCGAGGGTAGTTATGCCCGGAACAGATATACCAGCCTCCAACCCTGCCTCTCCAGGCCCGACGCTATCGTCTGCCTCGAGATTATTAATTCCCATCCTGGCCCGATGGCCAGGGGTCGCAAGGGGGTGGGAGTCTGCCTAACCGGGGGTGGAGGGTGCCAGAGGTAGGAGAGGTGCTGCTGTAGGGTGCTGTAGTGGGATGGGAGGTTGAAGGGAGTCAAAGGGTGGTAGAAGGGGCGAAGGGTGGCTGGAGGGTGGAGGGGGGAGGGGCAGAAATCAACCCCGCCTGAACGCCGACGATCCTCGAGTCGAGAATCCTCTCGATGCTCCAGGTACCCACGGACCTTCGATTATTGTCTCATCCCTCGTAATACGGGCTAGTTGGCGTATTGTCGACCCCTGACGCCAGATAATATACGTCCTTCTGAGCTGCCCACGTGATCACCACCCCTGATGTTACGTCCCCATGCTCGTCCTTGGACCGGAAGTTGCACTAGCTGCACGGATATTGAGAGTCGGATAAGACTGACAGCCGTTTTGGGGCTGAGGGGTTGTATTCCTTTCGATTGTGGCCTCCATTGTTTCCTGAGCTGGCGTGATAATGAGGGGTGGGGGGTTTGGAATGCAGGGGGTGAGGCTGTAGAGTGTCGAACAATGTCTTTGGGGTGCTGTTTGGATGGTTTTGAGGAATAAGGTGCTGGAGCGTACTCAGTAGGGGAGGCTGTTGAGATTGAGACTATGCGGTGCGTTTAATGATCTCTTTGTGGCTCTGTTTCAGTGGATCTAAGCAGATTGTTGTGGGTATGGGACGTATTGATGTGGCGCATAGCTGAGGGGGAGCATGTGATATGAGGCTAATGACATTCTTTGGAGCATTTAATGCAGCAGTGTGTCTAGTTATTTTTGGGGATCTATTTTGTTCTGATTGAGTTTGAGAGATGTTTGTTAATGGTTGCAAAGAAAGCAATTTTTAGGGCTTCGCTTAAGAAGTGTCTATGGTAGGGTATTGTTTCAGGAGCAGTTCCCAAGTAACATATAATATATTGACAAATACTATAGTTGGAACGGAGCACATAAAATGTTTTAATAAATGTTTGATATTCGCATAGCAGAATGGAATATAACATAAATTGCGAAAGCCAGCTATGTACCAGAATCAATTAATGACGTTTGCTGCTGACAATAAAACTTTGGTATATGTCTAGTAATGTCTCAGCGGTTCAAATTTGAATCTGTCTGAGAAATACAATAGTACATTATAATATACACCATAATCATCAATGGAGTATATTAAGCAATTGAGTTTATAAATTATGGCCAACCACATTGTACTTGTTGAATGCCACGACTTTACTTAACAAAATGTATTGAACAGTACAAGGCACATTTTTAATAATTAAATTGTGGTTATGGTTGAACTTACCAAAGACTTGCAACAGGATTTGGAACAGCATACAAAATATTTCATCAGATTGTCAGCAAGGATAATTCCATAAGTCACAGTTGTGTTCAACACAAACAGAAGTGGAATCACTAATACACAAAGCACAAAAATACAATAAAATGAAGCAATTTTTTAATTTAAAAGCGATATAATTCCGCAACACTACAAACAAGTCTATTCAAATGACACTGTTTTGTCGACACCTAGTGTCAAAATTTGAAAAATTGTTCGATTTTCCATCTGATCACCAGAGGGCGTCGTTGCTCCAGTGTTCTTTCAAACTTCCGTAACGAAGTCACGTTTTGTTGTTCGGGACCAAATTTTTAGTTATTAAATGTGTGTGTAATTCTGTAATCTCCAACGATTTTCGAATTGTGATCACAAATAATCCTTATCTGCCCAAAGCACAAACTAGAGCCAATTACTCAACAATTATGGTAAGACAAACTAATAATCAGATTTCACACTACAGACCATATATATATAACCAAACCCTTTCCAAATATTCCTTGTTCATAACCTGAACGAAACAAAATTACAATCAAGTATCTCGATTAAAGACTCCCTTCGTTGTTTCATTTCATTACATTTGTTCTGTATCTTTCTGTACAGGTATCAATATTTTGTTTCTCAAGAGAATTGGCAGTAAGAGATGACAAGGAACGACCCGATCAACAGTTTAAAAGGGGAATTCGTCAGTGGAAATCGTGTGGTAAGCTCTTCATACGATCTACCTTGTTTTCGTTCATTGTTTGCGTCCGCCTATCGGCGGCGTCGGTTTGCAAATTTTTGCACGGTTGTTACGCCGCTCCGTGGCAATTAGTCGAATTTGACGATTTCACGGTGTTTTCGCGATCCTGATCTGAATATCGCCGGTCGCAGCGGTCGGCGTTCTGGCCATCGCTGTTTTTCGTCGAAACATGCCTGGGAAACGTGATCTCACTTTACAATCCGCAAGGAAACGCGTCCGCGTCCTGGATATGGATTCGGCGAGTTTAACAATCATTACAATTCGGTCATTTATATCGACCTTGCCGCGAATTGCTCTGACATTGCGGGCAACGCCGTCGATAGCCACTGTATTTATCGAACACTTGATTCGACGAAATTCTGCATCAGTCAGTCGAACTGGTCAGTGCATAATGCATATAAAGTATACGCATAGATTATGCTAGGGAAATATTGCAGTTTAGTAGAGAAGCATGGAGTGAAGTTTTTAAATCTGCAAGTAACGTACGCTTTAAATCGTATACTGTTTATGTATATCAGCGGTCGGGGAACCGGGGTAAATTACCCCAAATGGGGTAAAAATGAAATTTTTGGGGGTAAAAATAAAACTTTTGTGAGTAAAAAGTAAATTTTTAGTTATTGTTTTCTTTTCAAAATTATCATGGGGACTATAATATGAAAGATGCTAAAAAGAGGCGATTTCGTTTTTTTTTGCTCTTCGCCATGGGGTAATATCAACTTACACAAAAATATTTTGGGGTAATGATTAAAAAAGTTCCCCGACCGCTGATGTATATTATACTTACATTTTGTAATGTGTATGGTAGGAAAGATTTCCGGATGACTTAAATCAAGTCCCATACGAAAGACAGGAGAAATTTAATTTCATATGAACAAAATATTAAGGTTTGATATATTGGAACATATTTACAAATTAATATACTCTTTTAAATCTATCTACATGGGAATTATGGGTTAATATTGGGGATTTGTTTAATAATTCAAATCATAAGAGGGTTATTTTTGTGTATACATTATTGTCCAAACGTTAAAAAAGCTTTTCCAAGAGTAATTCATATAAATGGGGCATCAGTTTATTTTATATTTATATTAATTCATATTGGACGTGGCATTGATTACCGATCGTTTATAAAAATGTTTGTATCCTATATTGGAGTAGTAATTTTATTTATTTCAAAAGCTACAGCATTTTTAGGATACGTATTACGTTCAAGTGAGTAAAGTAAATTAACATTTAGGTTGATTGTAGACGAACAAAAAGTATTACTACTTACATCTCAACAAAAATTTTCAATTCAACACAGTGCAAAAAATACTAAACATTTAGTTGATTCCGATGAAACACTACATTGAGTTCGTGCAACGTAACCGAATATTTTGCCGTCAACACTGTCAACTACATTAGATAACCACAGTCACCACATATACTTCTCTTTGAAAACACTACATTGTAGCCATCCATATTTTGCAACGTACAAACAGAACCAACTTCTTCCATCAAAGAAAAAATACTCTCCAGAAAGAAACTCTAAAAACACTGCAATCACGAAGCACTTCCCTGCTTCAACATTCTGATCCAGCACTAAAACAATACCACTCCCACGTCGGAAAACATTCCGAAACTCGCTTTCTTCCACCCTCCCCTCACCCTCACTTTAATCATCCGAACGTAAAATCCGTCAACCGGCAAACAGACGCCGAAAGCCGCAAACTTCTCGGCGAAGCACGAGCAAAGAATAAATGTCATCGTCAGACGCATCAATGACGCGTATAAATATGCATTAGCTCGGTTCGTTAGTCACAGAACTGCCCCCACTCCTTCCTCCCTACCTTCGCCGACCCCCCCCCCCCCCCCCCCCCCCCTCCTGCCTTTGAGAACGCCGATTCAAATCCGGCAGGCGGCAGTCAATAAAGCGTTTGCTTTTCTTTCCGTCGGCCGAAGCTTGGATGGCCGGAGGAGGGAGAGGGGGGTGGGGGGAATAAATACGGCCGACGGACGTTATTGATCGGGAACATAAAGTCCACTGTAGATTATTATCTCCGGCGCATCCATTTCTCCCGGTGCAGATTATAGATTCCCGGGTCCGTGTTCAATTTTCTCGAACGGCCATCATAAATCTCGCGCCAAAATCGAAGGCTCCCTCCTTTTTCGCTCGGCGGAACGAGCGCGAACCGACAGAGAGACTGGACCGAGGGTGGATTGGGGAGGGTGGGGGTGAGATGAGGGATGAGAATTCGGACAGAAGGGGCGAGTTATACTCCCGCGGTTCGCGCAGCTTTCACGTCTTCCGTCAGCTATTTACTAATTCGCGTCGCTTCTCTTCGGCTGACATTTTACTTTTTGGGAGGGGGGCTTTTTTCCTTTTTTAATTTTCCGCCGAGGGAGTTAAAATATTCGGTGACCGTGCGCGGAGGTATTGAATGGAAGTTTTCGATCGGCGGGGAATGTAATTTTTGGGCTGGCATGTTTACTGTTGGTGCGGGAGGGGAGCTAGGATTAAAAATGGACGTGCTCGATGTGCGATAGGTGGGTGATGAGTAGGTTTGGAATTGGGATACCGTATTTTTCATGTTTTTGGAGGGGGTGGAGGAAATAGTTTATTTTCCGTGGATTTCGGTATGCTGTATGCAGCATTTAAAGAATTTGGTCATTTGGGAAGAATCATATATAATGCAATTATCTTATGGAAAATTGGTGAATATTGATATTTTACATTGAAATGTCGTATTAAACATAGACACATTACATGTCTCAGCACTTAACGTGTTATAGTAATCTGTTTAATACCGTTAAAGATATGAAATTTTTATAATTTTGACATTTCTAAATATTTGATGGGAATAACTATACCTACCTTTAAAATTCTTTGTACAATTCTCAGTATCCATTGTACAAATGTATTTTTATTATTTTAAACTACTTTATGTCAGAAGTATATAATTCAGATTTTTGACAATTGATATTTGATAGGTACATTTTGCATACTACTTATTCTTATTACTTTCTTAAAAACTGTCTCATATTAAAAATTATATATTCACCAACAGCTATAGTTTATACGTGACTTCGTACAGAATATGCTTACAATTTCCAACTCACTGTAAAAAATATTATTTACAAACAATTGCACATCCAATCTACATACTGTTACGTGGGCGTGACTTTGGGTTACCAAAATTTGATTTGAAAAATCACTCAAAATATATAAAATGACCATGACCAGATATCCTCCCCGTTATAATATCAATATTTTATGTAAGTCTCTCTAACCTAATATGTATCTTAATATCACACAGACCGAGTATTTTGAAAATGCTGTAAGTCAAGTTTTAAAGAATGAAATGTCATATATATAAAAAGTTTATAAGTATTACATTTATCACAAATTATGTAATATCTCGTTATTTTTTTAAATTGACTGGCACCATTTCCAAAATAAACGCTCCATATAACTTCTAACAACCTAACCGACCAAAATTGATTACATCGCCGCACTTCCTTTTATCGCCCCGCGACGATTACGGATGCCATAACCGCCTTACAAGGCTAAAAAGTGGTCGTCGGAAAAAAAGCGCGTCAGAAAAGTGAAACTTCGTTCGCATCTCGCGAAGTTGTCTTCGGGAACGCCTCCGTTACCGGGCAACTTGGCGAAATTCAACGTTCCGCCGGCAAGAAGCTGCCTTCTTTCGTTTTTGTCCTCGGCCTGCCCAGAAGAACCGACGTTCGCCGAGTATGGAGAGTAGCTCCGAAAGTGTCGATTCAGGGGGTGGCTTATCGAGGCAATTAAACTTCCCGCGCAAAAGTCAGCGCGGAAAGCTTCGCGAGCCTCTGGCTTACACGATTCGCTAGCCGACGTCTTTTCTTGTACTACAGTATGACTTTCGATGGTGGAACCCTCAATTTAGGAAATCCTACATGATTTTTCAACTTTTTTGGGGGGGCTGATGTTTAGCAAGGATGGACAGTAATGTTTTATTTTCTTATATTGATTGAGTGTTATGATTGTAGTATTTAATATACATATATGGGCCAAGCACTTATATGACCTTGAAATGATTCTTGTACTACAGTATAACTTTTGACGGTGGGACTCTCAATTTAGGAAATTTTACATGATTTTCTTACTTTGGGTGGACTGATGTTTAGCAAGAATGGACAGTAATGTTTTATTTTCTTATATTGATTGAGTCTTATGATTGTGGTATTTAAATTGAGAACAATTTGCTTAGGTTTGCAGCATCTATAGGCAAAGAGGCATTTTTTTCTTTATAATAAAATGTTTTAAACAAAACTGTGTTATTATAATAATTACATAATTTTCACTCTACTTTACACCGATTCACATCTAAATAACAGATATAACTTCATACATATAGTGGTTTTATACTCGTTTCTTATGTACCAAGTGTACTCTACAGTTAGTGAAAATTTAGCATAATGAAAATAATCTTAGCTTGAAACTATGCTCTGGCTATATAAACTTAATTATCTTCCACTCAAAATATTTGCACGAAATCCAGTTGGCCAAAAGCTTTTCACATTCTAATAATGACACATTTGCACGTGCCGCCAATTACAAAATTCACAGCTCTAACCCTAATTGTCAAAAAATGCATAATTCTACCACTCTAATAATCCAAATTCAACTACTCCGCACGAGCACCAAAAAAATCGTTTCAAACTTATCCCATCTAATCCCCTACACTCCCAGAGGTAACCTAACTCCCAGAAATTCAACCTCACCCCTTATCCTCACTCATAATTACTAAAAAACCACTCCAAAAAATTACATTAAACCTCAACACCTCCTCCGCCAAAGAATCTCTCGCAATTAAAAATCCTCCAAAATTCACCCCTAACGAACCGTCAACATCCGAATCCCCAAAAACTCACCTCGAACTTACTCCACCCCTATTCTTATTCATACCCCGCTCACAAAGTTCTTTCACTCACGCTACAAAAATCGCTGAACTTTTTCCGTCCCCCGAAATCGATCGCCCGGAAGTCAGGCATCGCAGGGGTGCTCCCGGACAGGGGTAGTTACCGGCAGGTGATTTAATCGCGTTCGATTAGCCGGCAGTTAATTATTAATCGATCGTCGCCGTAGCGAGCGTGTGCCGTGAATTAATTATAAGACCTCGTCCAATTATTGGCCGGCTCTCGCCTCGGCCAACTCCCGGATTCGTACACACGTTTCGTACACAGGATTGGCGGCAAGAGGGGGAGGGGGGTTGGGGGTGTGGAAGCCGTGGGAGGCAGGGCACGTCACGCGTATAATAGATCGCATATGCGCTGGGCCGAGTATGCGGCTCGCGTTACAAGCCCTCCACCTACGCTGACACCTACCTAACGCCGGGTCAAGTCGTGTTTGACAGCTACACGTTTCGAGCCTTGTTACGTGCCGGACGAGAATGCTCGCGGATACCTAAGCCGGCCATCTCGTCGAGTTTGATGGGGGAACGTTCTTTCCTCGGGCGTGCAGGGAGGATTCCTGATTTTGAGGGTCTGGCGGAGGTAATAGGTTGCCGGTGGAACTCAAAGATGTGGCGGATGAGAGTATCACGTCACGAGTACCGAACGACAAACTTACCAAATTTTGATACGGATTAATCGTTGCTGTTTCGACTGCGTTGGATAGATTTTAGATTTTGAGGTCTTGCGTGTGAAAATAATAGGTTCCTGTTGGAACTCAAAGATATGATCTGCATGGCGAGGTATGTCGTACGAAGGTATTACCTCACGATTTCTAAACTACTAATTCATCGAATTTAATGGAGATTGTTCCTGTCTCGGGCAAGTGGAAAGGATTTCTGATTTTGAGGTTTTTCGCACGTATACCTTTATGGGGCGGGCTGTTCTTTTCTTGGACGTATGTTGAAGAGTCCAGATTTGCAGGCCTAGGATATATACGAGTAACAGGCTTCTGCTAGAACTCAACAGATTGGTTTGTTTGCAAGACATATTAAAGTATTATGAATATCGGGCGAGAATAGTATTTTACAGCCTTTAAGCTGCAAACTTGCATAATTCAATGGGAATGAACATTTTTTTTGTCGAGTGTGTTGGGAAGATTTGAGATTGTGTGTCGAAATAATAGAGTTCTCTTGAAACCTATTATTATATTCTATACGTATATTCTACACGTCACGTATTAAATATACCTAGTACAAACCTTGACATTTCTTCGAAAAATACAATTTTTTCTTCGCATATGGCTTACAAAGATAAAAAGCACCGCAAGTTTTATTCTTCAATATCATGCATATTACTTTACAGAACCGTGAGAAAAAATAATCAATTTAGTAATAAGTCAAGGTCACTAAGCGATAATTAAATGATAGATGCACAACTTTCTTCAATGACTCTCTTGGTTTGGGACGCATTTGTATTTTGGGTGGTTTTGCATGACGCAGAGGAGTACACGTTTGTTGATGTTTAGGTAAACGCTTCTGTTTTTGGAAGCAGAATTTTGAGAGTGGCCCGGAGTCGGTCTTGCGTTTTGTCCAATTCCAAAGTTCAGAGTAGCAGAGAAGATCTGGTACTGTTCCAGCACTGGAGTGAAACCACTTCCGGCGGAAGGTTAATTGCAAAAACTTCGTCAGTCAAATAATCATTTTTTTGAATAAACATTGTGTTTACGTAATACGAACTGCACGGTTGTAGCTTTTTATGGAGTCCGGAATCGTTTTCATTTCGGGAAGTAGAAGTTTGATAATAAACTAGGATTTATATTACTCTTGGCACGGGTCAAAGTTTAACCCTCTTTGAGGAACTTTCTAAGATTTTGTCTGCCAATAAACATTTGTTTCTTCCATTTTATGCGGTCCGTAATCTTTTCATTACTTAGCAATGTTTCACTTGGAATTCAGTTGTTGTTTTTAAGATAAAATTGATTAAAAGTAACATGTTCGGTTCATCCTTATTTAATTAATTTTGTAATAGCACTTATTAGTTTAGTAGTTTACAATTGTTTGGATTAGATTTTACCTTTAATGCAGGAAATTAATTTTATGCCCAGTACCGTGAAAATTCTTATTTGAAAACACCATTTTACAGGTTCATTTCTATTATATTTTAATGAAGTAATTTTGATTCATAAAACAGTGTTTGAACACGAGCAGATTACGCCTTGACATCATTTTGCAAAGCTTAATTCTTTCAGTGCTCATTGATGAATCCGTTTCTACTCCTTAGATCAGAAATTCACCCCTAATCCGAGCCTCGTGTTACTCTTCGTCCGATTCCAAAATTACGAACATTTTCCGACACTTTCCCTTATTTGCACGTTAACGCAAATAAGAGTCCACTGTAAAAACATAATTTTAAAAACAAACCACTGCGCCCTGATACAATAATTTTTTGTCAAAACATTATCTTTAACTCCCGCCAGATTCATCTTCTTTAATTCTAAAGAAAGCTCACTTTTCCAAATCTTCCCACAGGAATCCATTTCCATCCCTCAGATCAAAAATTCACCCCTAATCCGAGCTTCGTCTTACTCTTCCCTCATTTAGTCTCTAAGACAAAAAAGTGTCCACTGTAAGAAAGATAATTTTAAAAACAAACAACTCCACCCTGATACAATAATTTTTTGTCAAAACATTATCTTTAACTCCCGTCAGATTCATCTTCTTTAATTCTAAAGAAAGCTCACTTTTCCAAATGTTCCCTCAGGAATCCATTTCCATCTCTCAGATCAAAAATTCACCCCTAATCCGAGCTTCGTCTTACTCTTCCCTCATTTAGTCTCTAAGACAAAAAAGCGTCCACTGTAAGAAAGATAATTTTAAAAACAAACCACTGCACCCTGATACAATAATTTTTTGTCAAAACATTATCTTTAACTCCCGCCAGATTCATCTTCTTTAATTCTAAAGAAAGCTCACTTTTCCAAATCTTCCCACAGGAATCCATTTCCATCCCTCAGATCAAAAATTCACCCCTAATCCGAGCTTCGTCCTACTCTTCCCTCATTTAGTCTCTAAGACAAGAAAGTGTCCACTGTAAGAAAGATAATTTTAAAAACAAACCACTGCACCCTGATACAATAATTTTTTGTCAAAACATTATCTTTAACTCCCGCCAGATTCATCTTCTTTAATTCTAAAGAAAGCTCACTTTTCCAAATCTTCCCTCAGGAATCCATTTCCATCCCTCAGATCAAAAATTCACCCCTAATCCGAGCCCTGTCTTGCCCATTGTCCGATTCCAAACTTTCGTCCATCTCCCCCCCCCCCCCCCCACCCGTCTGTCGACGGCAAGGTGCGCTGGCAAAGGGTTAATCGCAAAAACTTCATTCCCGGGCGGTCGGTCATTCGGAGGTAATTAGAGTGGGGCCACCCGGTATAAACGGAGCCGGCGAAATTGAATTTCCCCGCGTCGGACACAAAGGCGCGAACGACACTGCCTGCCCAAGCCACCCCCAATTTATTACCCCGAATACGTGCCCCGTTCTCGCCATCGCAATTCGAAAGAAATGAGAGGGAGAGGGGGGTGGGGGCGAATTAACATTATAATAAGCTAACGTAAATTCGTTTCGACAAATGCAGAGAATAATCACGGACCTCGCTTAATTGGTGTGCACAAAAATATGAGATGTTTTTTTTTGCGTATTTTGCAGGTCTTGATTTTTTATCAATTTGATGTGATAGTGGGAAAGGGTGGATATTTACATGTGTAGCGTCTGTGTGATATTCATGTATCAATTCGGGTTATGAATTTATGTAATTAATGACAATTAAGGAGATTGCTGAGTTTTTTTTTTGAGATAGGATGATCTAGGTTATGGTTTTTCCTAGTTTGTTACAAAAGTTAGGTTATGTGCAAATGTCTGTAGATTCAAAACGATTTAACGGGTGTGATGTTGTTAACATTTTTCTGTCTGCGACTTGCAAACAGTGTTTTATTTTTAGTGAGTTGGTCCGTTTCTAATTATCATACTGTCGTAATGCTTGTTAATTTTTGGTATTAGGTGAATAGATTAAGGTTTCTTTATCCACGTACTGTTTTTATTCGATACATGCCAGGTTCATTATATTATCGTAAATTCATTTCGACTAATGCCGAGAATAATAACGGCCCCCGTTTAATTAGTGGTGTGCACAAAAATCTGAAACATTTTTTCACGAATTATACAGGCCGTTTCAAAGAAGATACTCAACGATTTTTTATTGACTTCATTTGGTAGCAAAGTTTCAATGTGATATTCATCATACAGTTTAAGTATTTACTGACTATTTCTTGTATTGTTTAGGTTATATTTTTAAGTGTGATGTTTTAGATTAAGTTATCTGTTAGTTTGATATAAAGTTAGGTTATGGTACTAACATACGCACCACGTTAGATTCAAAGTAATATTTTTTAGAAAGATTATCCATTTCTAATTATATTACAACCGTTTGTTATTCTTTGTTATTAGCTGAATAGATGAAGGTTTCTTTAACGTCTTACTGCTTTTTTTTCGACCAGGTTCATTATATTATCTCGACACGTGCTCACGGTAAAGAATGAAAAGAAGTGAAAGAGACAGAGTGGGTGGCTGCAAATTAACATCATAATGAGCTAGCGTAAATTCATTTCGACAAATGCCCGGAAATAATCGCGGTGCCGCTTAATTGGCATCGTGCTTTTCCGTAGCTTTCCTTTCTCGTTCGTTTCTGCGCACGCACGCACACACGCTACAGGTCATTTCAAAAACGTTACCATTCATTTTTGCGAGTTTTGCGTTCTGATCCGGATTGACTCAGCGTGAGTTGGTTCGAAAAAGTTTCGATGGCAGAATTGTATCAATTGACATTTTGTGTGATGGGAATAAAAAGGTTTGTTCAATTGGAATTGATTAAGGGTCCATTCAAGGCCTACATTTCAGAATTAAATATTGGTGAAATGAAGATTGCGTTAAAATCATAGTATTTTGGAACGTATCGTTTCAAAATAAACTTTTGCTTAATAACTTTGCACTTTAGTTACTAACTATTAATACTAGAGTTTCGGCAATATTTTCCTACATTTGTTTTTGTGGGGGAAATTGTTCCATTAAACCTGAGCATCAAACTTAACTCTTGTCGCTTTTTCGCAAGACTTCTTTGAAAAACAACAACACTAACCACGCGTTCATACAATCTCAAATAATTACCCGAAATTTAATTAACTACGTGCAAATTACCAAACCTACTTCTTCAGTATTATTGGGTTGGCAAGAAAGTAAACGTTCATTTGACATTTGATATTAATCACATTCACGTTCCGAAACAAACTGAAAAATTCACTGTTCACCAAAGTATAATCATCCCACAAAAATACGAGCTTTATTTCGACGCTACAAAACCGAAATTACACTCTCGCCAACCCGACACCTACATCTCACACATTACCACCAATTTCGCCAACACACAACTCCGCCACCCAAATCCACCCGACCTTGACACTAACCGCCCAGCGCGCAAACTTTCTCCCCCACCCCCCTCCACCTATGAAACGACCTGTACACCTGCACCTCCACTCTCCTGGCAAAAGCGACAAACGAGCGTAATGCCGCGTTAGCTGCGATGAATTATCAAATTACGGCAGTTGCGGCTTCTTCCCGCTTTCGTCCGTTAGTCTCCCCCCACCCCCCCCGCCCTCCATCCCCACCCCTCCTTTTTTCCCCACCCCTTTTTCGCCTTTCACTCGGCACGTCCCGCTAACGATGCCGGACCGCGAACGAAAAATATCGGGAAGGACTGTTCTCTCTAATAAACGATCGTTCGGCATGACTGGCCATTTTTTTTTCATCGCTCCTGACGCGACGCAATTGGCGGGGGCTGATATTGTTTTTTGATACGCGTAGCACGCCGCCAATTATAGCCGTTATTAGATACCGAGCGCCGATTGGCCGCGCGCATCGATCTCTATGACGGCCGAATTGACGGTGAGCGTAACGAGAGATCAGGTTGGCAACACTGTTTTCCGTGATTGTCTGGGCGGTAAGGACGGTTCACTTCCGGTATTGTTGTCTGTTTTGGCGGGGTTGGACGCTCTGCGGGAACGGCGGAGATTTGTGCGGGATGTTTCTTTTGAATTAATTGGACCGTTTAGTTTGAAAGTTGTGTAAGTCTCAGTTTTTGTTGGTTGGAGAGAATTAAAGGTTGGCGTTTTTGTGAATTCGGAAATATGTATTAATTATATAGAGTCTGGCAAGGTTTTTAATGATTTAGTAAAATGTAATTTTATTATATATGTTTTTTTTAGGCGAGTTTAACGAGAGTCATATATATTTATAGGATATTAATGCACTTACACCATTTTCATAATCAGTCAATTTGAAAAATTATTTAATTTCGATTATGAAAAGTTAAATACTATTTGTAATATAGATTAGAATAATCCAATTTTGATTATAAAAAATAATAAGGAACAAAGTAGGAGTACTTTGCATTTTTTATTTTGAACGTTAATTAGTTTACATTATTGAAGTTAGCTATTTAGTTATTGCTTAGTTATTGAGGTAATGATTGCCCCATATGCTTATATTTTTCGTATGTAATTATTTTGGTTTTTATTTAGTATGATTTTAAATATATATAATACCTATAACTGGTTTAGATCTTCAAATATATAAATAATAATATAAATAGTAATAA
This sequence comes from Anoplius nigerrimus, assembly GCA_914767735.1. NCBI lineage: Eukaryota > Metazoa > Arthropoda > Insecta > Hymenoptera > Pompilidae > Anoplius > Anoplius nigerrimus. The sequence continues at coordinate 14,528,494 of OU612081.1, forward strand.
ATATAGTAATAAATATTCAACTATATTATATTTGTGAGAATGAGTATGTATTTTCTGTATATGGAGAACTTAATGACTGTAGATTATACGTTAGGTATGCAGACGTATTCTTTAAAAATCGATTAAAGAGTATCTGTCACTTATTTGATAGTGAGCACTTACCTACTCATGATATAATTTTGAGGATTGTACCTATCACTGTTCAAGCTAAAGGTGCTATTTAACGCAAACCAAATAAATTCGTAAAACTGAATATTTATAATATTTGATAAATGTTTCGATAAATAATTTTACTTTGTATGTGGTGGTTACATTGAAATTATTGTCTGCAGATGATACGTTAAACATGAAGTCAACTGCTGTAAAACTTGGTTAATACATAAATGTCACATTGTATTATCATACCGACTTTTGATTTTAATGGAAGATAATAAACACGGTACGCTTCCGTTTTTCTTCTCTATTAAACCTGAATTTAGTCATATTTTATGGGAATAGGGTGAATTGATCGTGAATGAACATACCCGTTAAATTAATCCGGTTTAATGATTTAAGTTTCGTACAGAGGAAATAATTGCTAAATATTTCATGTGGAAATATTATAATTTTGCTCTGTTTGAACCAAATTGGCAATAGTTGTCTGTGGATTGTTCTGGACCTCGTTAAATTGATGTGGCTCAAACGTTCCGAAATTTTAAATTGGCTATAAAAAATCGAGGAATGTTTCCAGCCAAAGTTGAACAGCTTTATTTTGTTCAAAGCGCATAGGTTTTTCGCCATTGTTAACAGACAATTGATATACTTGTTAACACCGTCCGCATGAAGCGTTTTCAAAACTTCAAATTGCTGGAAACATCGATAAACGTGTCAGATGGTTTCACAGTTCTATTTCATATTAACTATACATGTGTTGGCCGTGTATGATGTACACACGATCTTTCGAAAGATCGTCGATAAATTCGCACGTTTACAAATTCTAAATTGTATACAATTTACAAATTGAGAAAGGGCATTCGTTTTCTATATGTCTATGTTGTTTCTTGTGTACTAATGAGATTCTTTCCATAATTTGACATTATTTCGCATTATGTTACACTATTTTATACCTATCACTTTACGTCAGTACATTTATTTTTTATGGCTTATTTGCGTTACTTTTAGAGTTCGGGGCGGCAAAGGAGTGTTTTAACCCGTATTTCATACATGTTTGACTAGCTTATTTTTATAATATGATACTGGGCGATCAAGAAAGGGTATATCGACCTAAACTACCGCTAGTTAAGGACAGTAGAACAAACCCAAGGGCTTTTATGGAATTCTGCTCGACAAACGCACATTTTAGGTCCATTTTGAAGCAAATGACATTATAGCTTTTGATCACTGGTTCAAAACTTACAGGCGATTGAAATAATCGCCAATTTTTTAAGGGGTACCCCTTCTCATTTTTGCGAAAAATTGAAGGTCGACGAATCAAATCGCCCTTTTGCTATCTGGTAGGTGGTCGAAAATAACTCAGAGAGCCGTTTCCCGTTCGTTATAAATTCGCCTTAGTTTCGGAGTTGCAGCCAAAAAACCATCGAAAAATGGGGGTTAAAAAATGGGCCAAAAAATAAAAATCTTCACATCGACTTGTCGCTTTGCATTTTGATAGAGGATCAAAAGAGGATTACAAAAGTTGTAGTTGGAGCCTTCTAAGTGCAATATTTTCGAAATTGCTACCAAAAATATGTGAAAAACTGATGAAAAATTGATATTTTACAGGCTCTACGTTGTATGATCCGAGTCTTCTAATTGCAATAGTGTCGGAGATACTGTCAAAAAAAGGTGAGAAAATGATTAGACAAGAAAACACTACATTTTATCCTTTCAAACTAACACGGTCGAGATACAAACTTGAAAATTCATACAAATGCATCATTTTTTTACAATCCATCGAATGACTCATTGAAAATTCTAATCGCCCCAGGAGCTTATAGGTACATAGCCGTAAAAAAAGTTCCGATCATTACAATTTACAATTAAATTACAAGCGACAATTTTTAAATAATGACAACAAACGTTCATCCCCATCCAGCGCTATAAATTAGCCAGCCGTACTGCGAAAATTTCATCGGAACAAAATAAACCACCGTAGGTATCAATCCCGACAAGGTGAACCCTGCGCACGTTCGAAATACGAGAAACCGGGTTACACCAAAATTTCGATCGCATTCCCCACTCTCGGCGCTCCACTTTATTCAAGAACCTATTTCGCAGCTCGGGGTGGAACAAAAATTCGAGCGTAAAGCTGCTCGACACTTTAATGCTCCTTGTAATCACATTTGGCGCGCGCGCGCGCGCGCTCGCAGTATTTTTCGCGAATTTCGATCGAAATTCATCGGCGTCGAGTCTCGGATTAGCGAGATTCCCATCCGAATGCCATTCGAGGGGTGTCCTTTGACGCGTTCCTTTTTTTTTTTTTTGCTCGCCAGCCGCTTATCGTAATTCGCGGACAAATTCCGGGACGACGCGCGTTGATTGGAATTTTTAATAAACCGCTCGCGCCTGCGCTCCGAACTTTTATTGTTCCCCCGCCGATGCGATAGTGGACTCGCTTTTGTGTTTTCTGGGGCGAAGCTGTTTTCCGCCGGACGAGAGGGGACGGGGATAGGGCTAATTTAGATTGGCGTAAACTGAAAACCGTGGGGGAGAGTTTATTATTTGGTGAAACGCTGCTGATGGCTTGCTCAGATTAAACGGAAGGTGTTGTGCGAATGTGGGTTGACATTAAAGTTTCTGGGACGGTGGAAAGGGCAAATAAAGGTCGATATTGTTTAGATTGATTAAAGTGTAAATTTTCGATGCAGATTTTTATTTTGTACAATAAATAATGGAGTGTGTACATTAAATTAGATAAAATGAATTGCGTAGAATGGATTAAAATAAGTTTCTTGGATAGTAAAAAGGATAAATAAAGGTCAATATTGTTTAGATTAGATTCTGAGATGGTCGAAGGAACAAGTATAAGGTCAATATGGTTTAGATTTGTTTAAATTAAGTTGAACAGAATGTGGATTTATGAAAAAGTTTCTTTGGTAATAGATAGGACAAGTATAATATTAATAGTTCAGATTGGTGTAAATTGAGAATAAGTGAATAGGATTTGAAATAGGATTTTCTGGAATTATATTAATTCCATTCTATACATTCATGTGAACAATACGTATTGTGCAAGAGTCAATTTTAAAACAGTCTAAGATATTCTGATAATATTATACTACAATTATTGCAGATATTCTAGATTGAGTTGTAGAACTAAAAAATATTGATAATTTAAGTAATATATGTTTGTTGGATATGAAGCTGTGAGAAGATAAGCTGAAAATAAAATTGCTTTAATCCGTTGCTTTCTTACGATAAACAACTTTCACCAAATAGAAAACACACTCTCATAATTAACAATTCAAAATGAATCCGCAAAAAATAGTCCACTCTCTTCCAAGATAAAATATTCTTTGAACCTGAACTTAAGCCACTCTGGTAATTACCAGCACCTACACTTTATCACTGTGTATTCCATGTATATCCACTCAAAAAACCACTTACCACTCTAAACAATAACACTACTGGAAACATGAACAGAAAACTTTGATTAGTTCCAAACGTTGATTAGTATGAGCACCTTTACACCAAAGACGGTCTCTTAAAGATAAACACGGTTCAAACATACGTCGAACTCTGCCAATATTCCCGAATTCTCACCTAGCAAAGTAATTTTCTCTTTCATCCTTCATTTCTTCCCGCATACTATAAAAGTCGTTGCACAGAAAGCATTTCTCTGAGCAAATGTTTTGAAATAAGCGAAATGACAGCAGCAACAGTCATTCAATGCGTGTTTCGAAAATGAGTTCAGTTCCGCGAATGAAGTAGAGAAAATATGCGAGCGACTCTTTGCCGGGAAATGAGAGAAAGTGAGCGGGACAAAGCTTATTTTCGCGAATATGGTTCGAAAATGCAGATCGATCGAAACAATGTTCTCGAGGAAAATTGAAGAGACAGAGAGAATAGGATTCTTTTGAAGGAATTCCTGGGGAAATATTGATGGAATGAGCAACGAATTGGACGGCCAGAATTTCTGGCTATGCAAGTGGGCAGTTGTATCAAAGAAGAGAAAAAGATGAAGCAGAAAAGAGTGATTGAAAGGTTTAAAAACCGCGAAAAATAGAAAGCTGGACAAATGAGGGATTATGGGTATTTATTTTATAATTGGAAAATGTACAGAAATAGCAATCAAATAAAGTGAGCAGTAAGAAATGAGATTTCTGCTAAAAAATTTGGTAGTAAAAATTTGATTCCTTCTTGCTACGACAAGAAAGAGAACGGAACAGACATATCGAATTTTCCGTCATGGAAAGCAAAGAAATGCCACGTAAATTGGAATAAAGGGTGAGCAAGAAAGTTCGGTCGTCGAGAAAGTATGAAAATTCCGTAATGATATGAGGAAGAAAATGTCTGAAAAGTTAATTGGGTAAACTCTATTTAAATGAATCAGTATCCTTATTGTCTTTAGTCTTTAAAAATAGAAATAAATAAGCAGTTCCAAGCAAGATTTATTAGGGAAATTCAAAGTAAGAATAAATTAAAACTGTAGCGATAGAGAAACAAACAAATCAAATCGCCTTTTTCGAAATACAAGTGCAAGAAATGATACGAGACAGGAGAAATAGGACAAATAAAACCGATTCTAAGAATTTCTAATCATGTAAAGGTAAATTAGTAAAAGGAAAGGAAGTCTATAGAATTGTATAAGATAACGAAAAAGTACATAACATTGACTATAACTATAAATAGCATACCTAAAGCATGAATATTGATAGAAGTCAATATAAATAGTATCCTCGAAAATCCAAATAAATTGAAACAAATAATCCCTAAAACATAAGATTCCTCCGAAGCACTGAAGGTAAGAGTCTATGGGGACAAGAGAAGAGAACAAAGCATACACAAAACATACCTCGCAATAAAAGAAAAAAAGTATGTACCTGAAATAAAAACAGGAGTAAAACCAATTGAAACACTTTAAAGTCATGAAAAGCAGAAAGCATAACATTGGAAAGAATTCTAAAAAAGGATCCCGAGTCGATTAGAATTAGATACAATATAAATAAATCCATTACCAACCAAAAAGTACAAAACACAACTATTACCGAACAAAAAGAATTCCGATCGTGATTAAACCTTGACAAAACAATTACCTAAAATGAACAATTTCGATACAGAAAAACAGGTAGCATAACATGAGAAAGAATTCTAAAAAAATATATCGAATCGATTAGAGCCACATACAAGATAAATAAATCCATTACCAACCAAAAAATCCAAAACACAACTATAACCGAACAAAAAGAATTCCGATCGCGATTAAACCTTGACAAGACTATCACCTAAACGCAACGTCTCCCCTACAGTTTCCCTAAAAATGCAAATACGCCGAAGGCAAGTAGCAGTAAAAAACAAGATTCCTCCCAAGAATTCCAGGTAAAAGTCCGCCGGGAACAGGGAGGAGGAGGAGGAGGAGGAGAACGAGGCAGACATATAGGATTTCTCGTAATGCAAGAGAAAGGAGTGATACGAAACAGGAGTAAAAAGAGGAGTAAAAACGATCGGAAGCCATGGGAAGCTGGAAGGGAGTGCTGGGAACGGATAGGGGGTGCATGTGTCTGTGTGAGAGAGAGAGAGGGTGGTATGGGGAAGACAGGAAGGAGACGGAAAGAGGAGGAGCCGTTACTCAAATGGAATGCCAATTCGCTACTGGAGCTGCACGCAGCTCGGCTCCCGACAAAAGACATTCTTTTCCTCCGCGATTGAATATGCGATTCGCCCTTTCTCCCCTTGCCCATTTCTGGATCGCTGCGGATACCTATTCCTGCCCCACCCCCCGCCTCACCTCCTCCCACGACACTCTACCCTTCTCACTCCCGTCGCAACTCTCGCCTTTTTCAGCGGGCTTCCGCGCCTCTCGTTACGCCTCATTCTCACCTCTCGACGTTCTTGCTCAATTTCCTTCTTTCATCCTGCCTCTCGATGTCTCGTCTGTCGTCTGTCGTCTGTCGGGCACGATCTTCGGTGTGGGCGGTGCTTTATCGTCGCACTCGTTCGCATTGTTTTGGGTTTCTGCTAATATCATTATTCGTGTTTTTCTTACTTGTTGATGTTTTTGATCAGTGTTTTTTTTTATATATTTCTTCGGTGTGAGTACTCCTTTAACTTTGCTTCCGTTCGCATTCTTTTGGTTTTCTATTGATATATTGGTTTGAGTTTGGCTTACCTTTAGATGTTCACGCTCGATTTTGTGCTTTTGTTGTATATTTTGATGTCTCTTCTGTCGTCTGTCGTCTGTCGGGCACGATCTTCGGTGTGGGCGGTGCTTTATCGTTCGTATTGTTTTGGTTTTCTACTAATATCATTATTTGTGTTTTTCTTACTTGTTAATGTTTTTGATCGATGTTGAGCATTTTTTGTATATTTTGTGGTTTTTTTTATACATTTTTTCGGTGTGAGTACTTCTTTCTCGTTGCTTCCCTTCGCATACTTTTGTTTTTTTAGTAATATATTGATTTGAGTTTTTTTTACTTTTTAATGTTCATGCTCGATTTTGTGGTTTTGTTGTATACTTTGATGGCTTTTGTGTTGACTGTCTTTTATTTCTCCTTCGGTGTGGGTTCTTCTTTATCTTTGCTTCCCTTCGCATTCTTTTGGGTTTTTTAATAATATATTGATTTGAGTTTTTCTTACTTTTTAATGTTCATGCTCGCTGTTGTGCTTCTGTTGTATATTTTGATGGCTTTTGTGTTGACTGTCTTTTACTTCTCCTTCGGTGTGGGTTCTCCTTTATCTTTGCTTCTGTTCGCATTGATTTGGTTTTTTATTAATATATTAGTTTGAATTTTTCGTACCTTTTAAAGTTCTTCATCAATTGTTTGCTTTTGTTGTACATTTTACGGTGTGGGTACTACTTTATCTTTGCTCCAATTCGCATTGTTTCGGTTTTTAAATAATTTCCTGTGTTGTGTTACTTTCATTTTTCGATATTCTGGCTATACTTTACCCGTTTGTCGTACGTTTCGAAGCTTTTCTCTTTTATCGACCTTATCTTTTTTCAGTGTGAGCACTTCTTTATCTTTGCTTTCATTTCCGTTGTTCCGCGTTTCTACACCTTCCCATTTCGGATTATTTTCACATTTTAATGCTCATGCTCTAATTCCTTCGTTTGTTGAATGGTTTGATATTTTTTTCGATATCTTTAATTTCATCTTCGGAAATTTATGCACAACTCTTTGTTCCTTTGTCAAATGTTCCATGCTTTTACTTATTTGTTTTGTATTTTTTCGTGTTCCTCCATTTTTAACACTTTGACAGCCTTGCTCATCTACGATTTTTACTGATATTTTCAAGTGTTTCTACTTTCCGCCTTAAACTTCCTGAATGAACATACATGACATTCATCTTTTGACATTTTTCCTCACTTGTCCTTTCTGCACCCTTTTTTTTTATATTGTGTTCCACTTTTCCTGTTACATTTTTTCGATACTTCCGTAATCAGTTCTTCTTTCGTTCAACATACTTTTTTTCGTTAATAATCGTTTTTGTCTGCATTCACATATTTGTTCATAACTTAATGCCAACTTTTACTATTACCTTTGATGTTTATGTTTATTTGATATTTAAATATTACCCTGGGTCGCATTCCTCTTTCCAACCTTTTTAAAATTTTTTCATATCATTCTCTCCACGTCCTTAATATAATATATTCCACATTTTCACCTTTCGTCGTTTTCTCATTCCGTTCTTTGTTACACATTTTTTCTCATTCCCGTTTTTGCTCCAATCTTTCTATTTTTCCTCGCGATTCTATTTTTATGCTTGCTCTGCTATACTTCGCCCTCATCTTCGACCATTTTTTCGTTTTGTTCCTCGCAGTATCCATTGTCATCATTTTTTCTCCTCTTTCTCACATTAGCCCCATCCCTTTTTACTCTCATCTTCGATTATTTTTCCTTATTCCATTTTTACTCTACATTAGCAAGCATTCGCCATACGTTTCATTTTTTTTCCGTTCACCTCTTTTATATTCTGCCATTATCTTATTTGTGTACCTTATTTATTGTAACATTTTGTTCCCAATTATAATACATTTTATTCCTCGTCACCATACCTTCATTTATATTAATCATTTTAATATACATGTTAATTAAATAAATTAAAAAAAAATACAATTAATTAAATACATATTAATCAAATTCTCTCATTCCATTTTTGCCATCCAGACACATTCTCCATTTTCATATTTCGTCTTTATTTCGTTCGAACTGTAACAAAGCATTGCAGATAACAATCAGCGAACAAAACGAATTTCATAAATATACATCCGATAAATATGATTAATGCATCATATTTTTCCCCTTTTCCTTACATCTGTACATTTTGACAATTTCCTCCACCCTCACTCCTGATACACGCTTCAGCACCTCCCTGCACCCCTTCCTCACCTTCTCCAATATAATTCCGTTTCAACTGCGCATCCCTTCCACCTCCTCACACCTTCTCATATCTTGATCATCCCTCCCTAATACACTTTATCATTCCGTTTCATTTTTTGTCCCTCCCCCTCCCTCCTCCGCGTCCGATTCCGTCTCATCCGACTCTCTATTCCGATAATCCCATCCTCCCCCTCCCCCCACCATCGCGAATTTCCCTCTCGCTCCCGCCAAGGACGCCGGAGTGTCCTTCAAACGCAAAGGTCAACTCGCTCGCACTCGCGCGATCTCTCGAAGACTAAAAACCACGAGAGCGTTTATCGCCGACTGCCGGAATATATATTACTCGTTGTACCTTCCCAAACCTACCCCTCCTCCGCCCACCTCCGACCTCCGCGAAGGTTCGCGCATAAATCTCGCCGACGCTCCTTTTTTCCGAGCTTACACCAACGAAATTCCCCGAACCCGTCCGTCTATCCCACTCCTTTCTGTGTTTCTTTCGTGTCTGTTAGTCCCTCGTTTTCATTCTATCTCTCACCTTCTCTCTCTCCTCTTTGTGTGTTCATCGATAGGTTTCTTCTCTTCTTTTGCTTTCTGTATTTTTATGCTTGTTGTCTTTTACTCATTTGGTTGTTCTCTGTCTCAGTCTCTTTCTGTCTGTGTCTGGCACTTAACGTCACTTTCTATCTGTCTCTGTTTTTTTCTATCTCTTTCTGTCTCTTTCTGCCTTTTTCTGCCTCTTTCTGTCCCTTTCTGTCTCTTTCTCTGTCTCTTTCTGTCTCTTGCTCTGTTACTTTCTGTCTGTTTCTGTCTTTTTCCGTCTGTCTCTGTTTCTATCTCTTTCTGCCCGTCTCTGTCTCTTTCTGTCTATCTCTTTCTCTGTTTCTCTGTCTGTCTGTCCTCGTCTTTATTTCCCTATTTGAAATTGTTTTTATATCCCTCTTTCTTTCTCTTATTCCTTGCGTCCCACTCTCACTGAATCTATCCTTCTCTGCTTCCACAACTAGACCATTTTTCTCTCTCTCTCTCCCTCTCTCTCTCTCTTTCTTCTCCAATTCTTTCTATGATCCTCCCCTCACTCCCATTCGCACTCTTTTAATCTTCCGCCATCATCCCTCTCTCATTCTCTTAATACTTCACTAATTCCATCTTTTTCTCCCTCTTAATCTTCCGTTCTTTCTCCCCGGTCTCTTCATTCTTTTCCACCATCGTTTTCTCTCCGCTCCAACGTCCGCGCCCCCTACTTTCCCTCCCTCTTTTTCTTACTCCCACATTCTCTTCTTACCCCCCTCCACCCCCCCCCCCCCCCTCTACACTCCTCGCTCCCGGAGCCATTTCGTATTCACGTCAGAGAGAAAGTACCGATCCCGCGGGACTGATTTTGCCCGGTATGCCCGTGATCGAGGAGAATGAATATTGAACTCAGCTTGTCAGTTGAAATATTAAGCGAACTGGGCGATCCTTAAATATCTCGAATCGTATTGGCCGTCGCTCGCCTCCTTGCCGCCGGAATTTTCCGGGAAATTTCGCGATCGAGCCCGGCCTGCGAGCGATCGCTTCATTCCGCCTTCATGCACCTGCCAATAGTGACAAGATCGAATTATTATTTTGGATAAGTTATTTTCTTTTTTTCGAAAGTACTCTTTGTCGGTTTTTGGTGGTCGTTGGTGAGTCATAATCATTTTGGGGGGTTTTAAGTTTGAGTAGAGTATTGAATGTGGAATTATTTAGAATTAATGTGGTTTTTATATTGATGTATGATTTGGATTGGAAGAAGAGATAGGTTGATTTAAGTACGTTTTCTTTAGGTATTTAGTAGGTTGCATCATAGTGATTTTGGATAATGAAGTGTAGTTTAAGTAGAGTATTGAATATGGAATTTGAAAATTCTGTAGTGTTTATATTAATATGTGCTTTGGTGCGGAATAAAGCGTAGAATATTTGTATTAATTGTTCTACAAGTATGCTTGGAATTAAATTATCATTGGAAATGGGTAACTTAGTTTGTATTTTCTAAACGTAGTTTTTATCAGTCATTAGTAGATGAGCCATAGTTATTTTGGCTCCAGAATAGAACTTGTATAAAGAATTGAACGTGCATTTTCACAACGATTATTTATTTATTACGTAGGTGTATAATTTATAGTAATTTTATAGTAACAGAAATTGTTTTCAGCACATTCACATTTGTTGTACGATAATTTTGAGCCAACTAAAATTATTAGCAAACGACTCTTAATTTATTTTTCTTATCTTTGCGCTCGCACTTAAATATACAATAATTAAAGATGCACTAATTCTTGACGATCTTCGTGAAGCTATGTCACTTTCTAGTTACCATGAAATACTAAATTCACGCTTATTTGGTAATTTGTAGTCGGTGCACTTAAGACAGTGATCTACACAGAGCTTCAGTACTAAATCTAACGTTTAACGGCAGAGAAAAAGAAAAACATTTAAATACCTTCCCCAGTTTTACCTACTGTACTTGCACTCTGTTCTACTTCTGTACATTTGCACAACCTCCGACCCAGTTTGCCCCGAGAACTACATCCACGAGCAAATCAAATACCCGCATTCTCCGATCGTTTCAAGAAACTCACTCCAAACCCAAATAGTAACTTAACATGGAACGGGCAATGTGCTGGTTAATGAATTCTAATTTATTCGCTATGATCTTCGTATATCATCGACAAAGTTAAAAAAAAAATGGGTGATTCTGATCATTAATTTTTGGGAACTGAACTTTTTTTTACCTGTTATTTGTTTTTTTTGTCGCTTAGTCTCATTAAAATATACATGTGACTTTTATGTATTGTATTTCTAAATAGTATTTTTGCTTCATAAAATATATTTTATAAACAGCCCTTCCGAATGAATTTTATTGCCGTAATTTTGAATTGATGATGGGATAATCGATAAGAAATGTTACTGTCGTTTATATGGATCTGTAATGAAACTAATTTACAGTGAGATTTAGAGCAGAAAGTTGGCCGTAATCTTGTGCTGTCTATCCTTAGATCCGAAGAATACATGTCCTTGTAATTTGTGCAAATTTTTACAAACCTCATAATATCTGCATACAGTCGTCTACACAGTCCTTATTTTGAATATTCAAATTAAAATCTAAATCAAAGCATCAACATCATCCATTAACATCACTCTTCTTAAGAAAGTATCTTGATACCGTTAGGATCGTAACGCATAATATTCTACCAATATTACATCGCATCAGTATATTCATTACAATCACTCGGGCAATTCCCTGTCAAACTGTCAAACTCATCAGAATCAGATTACAAATTAAATATTTACCACCCTCCCTAAAAACATTATAACCTCGACACATCTGACTGATAAAAACTTGATATTAATACAAATATTATTTTCTAATCACCCTACAAAACCAACATGCCGCTCCCATAAAGCATCTCCGCACATTAACACAGATCTTCAAAACCAATCTTACTACCCCCAAAATCCCAAAAAATTATTTTCCCCCTCACCCACACAAAATTACACTCTCAAACTTCCAAGTCGAGCGTTCTCCATCTTGACCGGTCCGCCAAAAAAAAAATTGCCCGACGCCGACAGGTCTGGCGCTCAGCGTTTCCACTGGCAGACAGAAGACTTTTTCCTTTTCACTCGGACCTTCATGTTCGATACGTCGTTAGAGTATGGCGCACGCCAGGAAGTCTGGTCGCATGCACGACCGCACGAGCGCCGGCTGCATTCGAGAATACGGAGTGCATTCCTGCCACGGAAAGCCCATAAACCAACCACCTATTCCTCATTTCGAGGAACGTTCTGGCCCAGGAGCCCGCGGAGAATGCCTCAGACCACCTTCGGCCTTCGCTACCTTCTCTACCTTCCGCCTTCTTCCTTCCTCGTGCCTCTTCGTACCTTTTCGTTCCTTTTTGTTCCTTTTCGTTCTTCGTTTTGTTTCAACCTTCTCTCGAACCTTCCGTGCTTGTTCTGGACTTATTCGCCCAAGGCGACATCGATTATAGGCAAGGTTGCAAAAATTGGATTTAAACGGTCGGCGAATCGTGTAGTTTGGAGGGAGAATAGTTTTTGTGGAGTTAAGGGGGTGAACTTTTTTGTAGGGTTAATTTGGAGGGTGTGGTTGGTTTTTTGATTAGGGGAGGCATTGACCTGCGAGGCAATGAATTGATTTTTGTGGTTGTTTGTGGTGGAGATAGATTTATTTATTTTGTAATTTATTTTGTTATAGTAACAGTGTGCTAGTCAAATTGTTTTTGGTATGCACAGAGATATTTAAATTAGGATTAATTACTGTATTTATGAGTTGATGTCACAGTTTATCTTTAGTCACAAAATTTCAGAAGATATGTTGTGCAAATCATGAATTATTATAATCAGTTCTCTGTCACTATCACGTCATAATACTTATTTTCAAGGTTTCTTTACCATTTCACGCATTTACTTCCTTCCTCGCCCATCAATTATTAGAATACACCCCTCAACAACCTTGCCTTACGTTCATGCGATCACAAGAAGTACATCCCAAAAATGACAAATGACTATAGTCAGAGTGCTTTTAACATCTGTATACCGATTGTAATTCATTCATTCTTAAACCCTCTTTCTCTCCCCTCTGTTGCGATGAGTATCCCTAAGAAGCACCCCTAATCGCTCATCGCCGACGAGTTTGCAAGGAAGTTTAGTCTCATCCCCTAAAATATTTAGAATTTTATATTTTAGTGGTACCCTCATTAATATTTTATCAACTGACATCAACTGCTATAAACTATTTCAATAAAATCAAGTGACATAGATTTGTATAGACAAACGACTAGCGATAAAACGTTAATGTTTTAACATCTACATCATCCATCTCCCCTCTATGTCTCTCTCTCGCTCTGTCTAAATACGAATATTACTCTTAAAATGCTGAAAACAAATTCCCTCTCATTTCACAAAATATTTAAAATTTCACATTTTAGTAACAACCTTCATAAACGTTTCTTCATCTCAGATTTATTGCTATGAACTATTTCAATCAATCCAACTCACATGCATTTCATATACGTACGACAAACGATTACCGATCGAGCCTTAACGTTTTAACTTCTTCATCACCCGTCTCTCCTCTCTCTAAATACGATAATCACTCCGAAAGACCCCAAAACGTTGATCGTCGAAGAGTCCGTAGGAAATTAGAGGCACAGACGGCAGAGGCGGCAAGTTCCGTCTCGTCTCGTAAAACATGGAGATTTGACTCGGCCCTATAAAGTCGGTTACGCCCGCGGTCACGTCACGGGATGAATAATAATTCTCGCCGGCGGAGGGGGAGGAGTGAAGGAGGGCGAGGGAGGGGGTTGGATATCCAGGATGCGGGGGTGGTAACGACTGAGGCTGGCCAGGTACCCGAAACGTCCCGGTAACAGACTGAATTTTCAGCCTGAAAGCCGCCTCTCGCGCCCGCCCTGCCCAAAAGTGGATTACGAAAGTAATTGCGGGACAAACAGCTGAAATGCGTCCGTCATTAGCGGTGGCGTTTCCGGCCCCGGGGGCGGATGGACACTTTTCGGCCACTTCCGGCTCCGAAGTTTGAAACCGATTTCGCTCGAATTTTTCTGCGATTTATTCGCCGCCATATACTTGCGAAGGGGTGGGATTGGGAGGGTGTGCATTTTTCCAAATGCAGGGATGAAGTACCCCAAAATGTTCATCGTCGAAGAGTCGGAAGACACGTTTCATCTCGTCCAGTAATATGTTTCTTTTAATTCAATAATAAGATTTATTAATGTGTCAGTTTAGTCATCTATCTCTAATTGTAGTAAATGATTTCAATTAAATTTTGTATACGGCAAACGATTACGAATGAAAGCTTAAAGCCTTAATATATTTCGTCATCCACCTTCTCTCTCTCTCTCACTCTCTCTCCCCCTATTTTTTTGTGACTGTGACGATCACTGCAAAAGGCCATAAATTGTTGATTTTTGAAGAGTGAATGTAAGTTTTATGTCGCCTCGTACAGAATTTAGAATTTCATATTTTAGAAGCAACCTTCACCAACGTTTCTTCATATGACATCGATCGCTATAAATTCTTTCAATTGTTAGCTGCCAAAAGTGGATTACGAAAGTAGTTGCGGGACAAACAGCTGAAATGCGTCTGTTATTAGCGGTCGCGTTTCCGGCCTCGGGGGCGGATGGACACTTTTCGGTCACTTCCGGCTTCGAAGTTTGAAACCGATTTCGCTCGAATTTTTCTGCGGTTTATTCCCTGCCATATCCTTTCGAAGGGCTGGGGTTGAAATCGGTGGAATTAGGACGGTGTGAAATTTTTGGAATTGTGAGGGAGGTTTTTCGAATTAGCGTGGTTCAGAATTGTGGGGGTGGATGAGGTATTTTGAGTGGGTTTGAGATCTTGAATTTAATTTGGGTTGGTAAAGTGAATTGAAAAAGGTGGGAGCTTTGTTGATGTTTGGAATATTAGAGTATTTATGTATAAATAAATTAATAAAACAATTTTTTTATGTTTTAAGATGTAAGGTTTTATGAGATTTTAGAGTTAGTGTTTGACAATTCTTTGTTAATTACATATCTAGTCTAAACTAATCAAATAACATATATTTTAAATTACTGTAGTCACTTTTATTCACATTATCAATATTTATTGTAAATTTATAAAATATGCATTAACGAAACTGAACAATTTCTTGAAGAAACATCATTAATAAAATTAGAACCAACAACAAAAAATAAAGAAAATTGCTAACTACATAATTTTTTTTTTGGCTCCTTAGTATTTCTAACATTTAGTCTCACACAACCCACCAGAAAACTATAAAACACCAACAAACCACCCTGTACTAAAACTATACCATCGCCAACTTTAATCAGCCGTAAGCAAACTGTTTAAAGTCCGATCCTCGATATTTCAAAATTTTCAATCCCGAACCGTGAAGAATTCTGTCCAGCCCCCTCGCCATCGTATTAAACAAGAATTATTCGAGGTCTCGTTCCAGGCCGGATATCGGCGGGATATTTTTATCGGCGCGCAAATGAGAGATCGCGTAAACGGTGCCCGGGTCGCAGATGGAAAATGTAATTTCGCCGATCGGCCCCCGCACACCCATTTTTCGAACAATTGGGTCGAACGACATATCGGATCGATGGCTGCCGCCCCGGCGGCTTCCTTTTGTTGTTTATCAGCCCGTTAACATCGTTAATGCCGAGCTCGCGCATTCCGTTCGCGAATTATTGTCGGTCGGGCGCGAGAACGATCCTGTCAGTCCGTTCGTTTAACACGTCCCAGCTGTCAACGGGGAAGTTACTGACTTTTTTCACGAATTTGTTGCTGGTTGAGGGTCGGTTCCGTTTTTTTAGGTTTTGGTGAATGTTGGGGTTTTGGAATAAGCATAGGGTTTAGCGAAGTTAGGGTAAAAATTTGGTTGAAGAGTTTTTGAGAGAGGGGTGGATGGTTTAATTGATAGGGCAGCTTGTGGGGTTGTCATGTGCGAAGAGAAGAGTATAGTGGGTTTGATAAAAAGGTTGAAGTTTAGCAAGTTTTAGCTAAGAATGTAACTCATGTGATTTCAAGCTTTCGGATATTTTAAATAATTGCGTTGTTAGTAGAGATATATGTCATAGTAAAACAAATAAGAGTAAGAAACTGTAATAGCTATATTTTCGATTTAAATCTCAAATTATGGCAGTTGGTACTCCTTTGTTCGAATGCTAGTTAAAAACTGTATTATTTATTTTCCGATTGAGAAATACAAATTTCTGTTAGACTTAATGCATAGAAATCTAAATAGGGAATTTTTGCAGAAATACCGATAGCTTATTTATATATACCTAATAGCAGAAAAATTTGCAAAACTTCCAACTTATACATCTTACAAAACTGATAATATATTCCTCTTTTTCCTTGACCATCTTTACTTACACCCGCATTAATTAAAGTACCCCAAAGCTTGAAAACGCTTGAGCTATATTTTTATCGGAATTTCAAGATGTGTAAATTACACTTATTACAGTACACACTATACTCTCGTCTTCTAACCTAACAATTTCCGGAACCACTCCTGTCAATCGACCCAACCCAAAATCTGAAAACACTGAAACTGTAATTTTTAGCAAAAACTTCCAGCTATGCTCATTATAGTATACACTACACTCTCATCTTCCAATATGGCAATTTCTACTTCTCCCCCGGCCAAGTGAACCGCCCCAAAATCTGAAAGCACAGAAAGTATAATTCTTACCTATATTTTTCAAAACTCCCAACTCTACTTATTACAGTACTCACTGTACTCTGATCTTCTATCATAACAGTTTTTACTACTACCCTTACCAGTTTACCTACCCCAAACCCTGGAGCACACTATATTCTTACCAAAACCCCTAAATCCCCCAACTATACTAACATCAATACCCACCACCCTCGCACCCCCATCAATTAACCCACCCCCGAAAACGGACAACGCAGCGCTTCGAATGCCTTCCGCGCGCGCGCGCGCTGACAAAAAAAAGCGTAGGAAATCGTTCGAGCCGCATTCCAGCGAACTTTCGGCCACTAATTCAACTAGAATCCGGCGGCCGAGCTTTTTGCTCGTCAGGCGACTGTTACTCGCCGTTGCTCAGGGCACGTTCGCCGCTCCGAAAATGTCGACTGCTCCAGTTAACAATCGCGATTAAGAATCCTTTCGCGAGCGGGCACCGAACTCGGGACATTAGCGGGGAGATTAACGTTCGTCGCCTTTTGCCTTGCCTCAAGTCTGCTTCCCTCCCCGCCTACTAGGGGGTGGGGGGGTGGGGGGAGAAGGAAGCGAGCTGCGGCGAACTCGTTTCTTGGACGATAAACGAAGTATGCTCCAACGCGTCCCGATTATGTCCCGGAAAGAGGGTGGCCGACCTAGCGTGAGTTAAGTGGATGTACTAGACCAGGGATGGAACACTTTTTTTTTCTCGGCTCTGGTGCGTGGGAGTTGGATCGGTGCTTGGTGGTTCATTTGGATCGTTAGCTGATTCGGAATTTAGCGTGTTTGCGTTTTGAAGGACGCTTATGAAATTAACCGTTTATTTAAACAATACGATGTATTGGTATTCTAGACATATATTTTTAAATTCATTGAAACGCAACGGTTCAATATCTCAATTTTATTTCATATGGAGTTAGGCCACTTTCAAAATAAACGGCTCAGATAATGTTTCGACTGTGCAGAATTAAAATTGCACAATTTTTTTTCGTGGCTAGTATAGCGTAGATCATTCTTGAAATAAGTAATTATTCTCATCTTTCAGTACGAATTAGCGTGAGTTAAGTGGATGTACTAGACCAGGGATGGAACACTTTTTTTTTTCTCGGCTCTGGTGCGTGGGAGTTGGATCGGTGCTTGGTGGTTCATTTGGATCGTTAGCTGATTCGGAATTTAGCGTGTTTGCGTTTGGGAGGGCGCTTATGAAATGAACCGCTTATTTTAAAACTGGTGAAAATTATATTGGTATTCTATATGTATTTTTTTAAATTCATTGAAACGCAACGGTTCAGTATCTCAATTTTTATTCAATTGGAGTTAGGTCACTTTCGAAATACACGGCTCAGATAATGTTTTGACAGGTCAGAATTAAAATTGCAACATTTTTTTTCGTAGCTGATATACTGTAGATCATTCTTGAAATAAAGAATCATTCTAACCCTCCAGTATGAATTTAGCGTGAGTTAAGTGGATGTACTAGGTCAAGGATGGAACACTTTTTTTCGGCTATAGTGCGTGAGAGTTGGATGAACAAAAATGTGGATGTTTCGTGGACAAAAAGTAATGGATTTGTTTGCCAGTTTCCTTTTTTTTAAATAATATGAAGAACCGATATGATTTTACTTCGGAACAATCTAAGACATTGCAAAAATTAAGTCTTAATTTCGCTTCTATATGAACAAGTTCTGACGGAAATCGTCAAACAATTTTATATAATAGTCTAGCAAGATCAACGGGAAACAAAAATCATTCCATAAGTCACAGAAACTAATTACAGTACGATTACAAAATATATTCACCATAAATAATATAATTATATTTATATACAACTAACAGTAAATGTAGAACACATTATATCTACACCACAAACACCAATATTTTTAACCCTCCAACAACTTCATAAACCTCCTACCTTATAAAATATTCTCACCCAAAACTTGAACACCGAAAACATACTTAAAAATCTCTATAAAAAACCATAAATTAAGTAAATACTAAAAATCGTTCACGCAGCTAACCCGCCCCGACATTCTTTCCCGTTCCAAAATGTAATACTTACCCCCTCACGAACACTCTTATACATCCATTTGTCTCAACCCCTTTTTGCACACAGCCTCAAAACTTTCCCAACCTAAAATCCAATATGAACACCGAGAACGTTCTTAAAAATCCTCAATAAAATACTAAAAATCGTACAACCACGCAACTCACCCCGACATCCCCTCCCGTTCCACAATTTAATACTCACCCCCTCGCGACCACCCTTATACAACCATTTATCTCGGCCCCTTTTTACACACAGCCAGAAACGGTCGTAAGACACGTCGCGGTGGCGAACAGCGTCGGTAAACTCTGGCGGAGGGTGGTGGCGGAAAAATGGCGGGGGTTGGGTTAGTTTCGAAACTGCGCGCGCGAGAGCTAAAACCTAGAGACCGGAAGAAGTGGCTACGCTGGATTCAGGAAACGCGGCCAGACCGAGGGTAGTTTACCCCTCATATTCCTGACTTATATCGACTCCCCATTTTCCATCCCGTTTCCCGCGTAAATTTCATCCCAGATTCCCCCCCCCCCCCCTCTCTCTCTCTCCCTCTCCACTTTTTCCCCCGCCGGATGTCGTCTCTTTTTACATTGCGCGAGGATCGAACTATTTATGTGGGCAGAATGTACGAGCTTGTCGGTGATATTTAATGCGTGGTGTGGTTTCAATGTGTTTGTGCTGCTCTGTGTGTAACGGTAGTGGGTTGAAATAATTTTAAATTATAATAATTGTTTATAGCTTTTTGCACCGAATTCTTCGGTGGAGGTTGCTTCTTTATTTCGTTCGTGGACGAAATTATGTTTATTATATAGTAAGGTATGGTAATTGTATAATGTGCATATATAGCAATTTACAATTTTTTTTATTTTGAAAGTCAAAGATGATCTTTAATGTTATTTATGCGAATAGATATATTTTTATTTTTAATTCAGTATATTGAACGTAACAAAATGTTATTTTAATTAAATTTATATATCAATTTTTTTCGACGGATCTGTTTACGCACATGATAATTGTGCAATTATAATATTCCACTGTTGCACTGCTAAATTCGACAGAACGTAACAATAACGCAGAAAAATACTGTAACCAGCATAAAAAAATTGGACCTTTTATTATGAATGAGGTGTAAGCCTATATTTGTAACAGAATGGGATATCATATAATTTATGATCAATGTAGGGTAAACTTTTTATTTATCTTAAATCTATGTTTTTTTTTAAATATGAACTTACATCGCTTTCAAAATATACGGTCCACTGATATAAATTGCCAGTGCAAGAGGCAAGTATCATCACTAGTTACACAATTATCAGAATTAAACAGTTTCAGTCTGATGAAGGTCATAAAAAGTCTAGTTTTACCAATTTCATTGTTTCATACATCAAGTACCGATATGCCGAAGGTGGCAAATAACAATATTAATCAATTAAACATATATACACTTACCTAGACAAATTTATTTAATCAAGCCTACATTCTGCACCTATAACGCTAAAAATATCAAATAAATGCTCACATCCAACCTAGAATATTCCTATAGAAAAGTAGAGCCTCCCCCCCCCCTCCCCCTCTTCCACTGTCTCTCCCACTCAATGCATATTCTGTCCATCGCCACTGTAGAGTTTGAAACGTTAGTACCTTCGTCAAACAGCAGCGTAACTCGTAGAGTCGTGAGCCTTGATTGCGTAATTGCGATATTTTGTGACTAAACGACAGAGAGAGAGAGCGAGAGAGAGGAAGAGAGACAGAATTGTGGATAGTTGATGTCGACAGAGGACAAAACCTACCGGAGAGTGAGAAAGAGCGAGAGAGAGAGAGAAGGACGATAGAGTTGGGAGCATACGTGAGATTTGCATACAAATTGAAACTCGGTCGGCGCCGAGGTAAACAGACAGTAATTTCCAGATTTTGTCGTTCGTTGAATGAGAAAGTCATCATTTTGATTATTGTCACGGGAATAACGGTGGAAGGAGGGGGAAGGGGGGGGGGGGGTAGCGCCGGTCGAAATATTTATTGCTTTCGAGTGCACTGCCGCCGGCTGAAAAGGCAGAATTGCCGGAAGTGAGGATGAGGGGGGGGGGGGGGGGGCTGAAGGGGTGGACGAGGTAGGGTGAAAAAGTGGACGGTTCGAAAAAGGTTTCGAAGGCGTTCGGGAGGCCGTGACCGAAATGAAATATTCCGGCCGTCGATATTTAAATCCAATGAAATTACATCGAGGGCCGAAAAAAAATATGAGAAGCTTTCAGCGACTCGCGATTGATGCTACCCTTTGACGTATGCGTTTTTTGACCACCCCCCACTTTTACGTGCTTTTTCACCCCTTTTTCCGGTCACTTTTTTAGCCATATTATATCTGGCCAATTGGCAGCTCGAGGAATTGGCTCCAGTGGATGGTAAGCAAACGGAATGGCAGTGATCGAAACTGAATAATTTCGATGCGTTTAGCGTCAAAGGCATTTTGATGCCTGGTAAATATTGGCGACGGCGCTGGGATGTGGAATGGATTTGTTTGCGGGGATGTTTTTCGGCGGAGGGGGAGTGGGGAGGATTTTTTGGAGATTTTTGGCTGATGCGAGAGAGGACGAGGTCGAGTTTTTGGCAAAGTGCAGTGAATGATATGAGTCGAGTTTTAGGTCGATTTTAATAGATTCGGTCGATAAGGTAGTATAGATAGTACATAGGTCATGCCATTGTGGTCAATTTGGTTATAAGACACATTTGAAATAAAAAATTGAAAATTAAAAAATAATATTTAATAAAAGTTAATAAGGCTTTGTTTTGGTTGAAAGTTCTGTTATATATTTGAATACTTCTTTAACATTAACTACATGTTTCAACACCTTACGGTTTCCTCATCAGGAGACTACAAAATGATATGCTCAGTACAATGGTATCCTTTAAAAAATAATCGTTTCGTCCTGCGTCCACTGGCCAACTTATGAATAGGACTATGCCATCGGTTCCTGCATAGTGTATAGATTGAATTATTTTATCATATATGTTGGCTGGGTATGAGTACTACCTGTAAACATACTATACAAAAATTAACATTTATTTATTGTATTCTAATTCTTAAATTATCCAGAATCAAAACAAGTACTATTTCGTTCATCACTAACTCGAACTTTTACAACCAACTGAAAACAACCCTCAACTCCAATATTTCTCTTTCACTACAAAAACACATTCAACAAAGATCTTCAAATCTTACACTCCACAATACATTTTCACTTATACACATATTTCTTTTGCACATTCAACTTTTCCTTAACTCGACTCCTTCGTTCGTCAAAATGGACGCACATCAGACAAAACATCAAAATTTTTCTGCTTACATCCACCAAAGAAGTTCAACATCCAATTTTGCCAAATCGGCGAACAGCTTCCACCCCGTGGGACATATTCTTTGTCTCGGTAAGGTCAAATAACACGAGGCGGACGGGCGTCTGAAGGACAATTAGAGGGCATGGTCGGTGGGTATAATTTGCGAAGCAAGTTTCGGGGCTTCCAGGCGTCCTTTATGCCCTCTTCGCCCTTTATGCGACCTCTCGTCATATCGTTGGCTGCAGCTCGCTCCTCGTACGGGCCGATGCCCGAACACGCACAATGGTGTGCCACGGAAAATTATGCGCGAAGGTCGCCCGAACGCTTCCCGCTAAGCAACGGGACGATAAACTATGCGCATACATCTTTCGACCAGCGCCAGCTACACTCCGCCTGCGCCGATACCGATTTGCGCATTGATATGTCGGGATTTATGCGTTCGGCGATGCCGCCTACGTCTTTCTGTACGTGGCTGTATGTGACGAGTGGGATCGTTCTGTGTCTTTCGATTTTTGGTAAGCTAGTATTTGATTCATTGTCGAATCTAATGCGAATGTTATACGCACAAAAGTAGCAGGAAACCAAAATTTTGAACGAAATATGTATATTTGCATTGCCATGTCGGTGTTTCACTCTGAAAAGTGTGATCGTTCTGTTTCTTTTCATTTTTGGTAAGGTGGTGTTCGGTTCATCGTTGAACCTAATGCTGATATTATAAGTAGGCAAGTAGCAAGGAACCAAAATTTTGATTCAGATGTGTATGTGCACCGTTTATTTTGAAAGTGGGGTAAGTCTATACATAAAGAAATCAGATATATAATTTATGATTAACGTGGTGCGAACGGTTTATTTATGTCATATTCAATTTTCTATTTAAATGGACTTACACCATATTCATAATAAACGGTCCATATTTTCTTTGTCATGTGTGTGCTGCACTGTGACAAGTGGGATCTTTCTGTTTCTTCTGATTTAGGTCTGGCGGTGTTTGACTCATTGTCGAATGTAATGTAAATGTTTTATTGTAAATAGGAAAGTAGCGAGGAACCAACATTTTGATAGCATTTCCTTTGACATTCCTGTGATTCACTGTGATCGCTTCTGTTTCTTCTTTTCCGGTTGTAGGCTAGTGTTCGACTCATTGTGAAATGTGATGCAAATACTTTAAGTAGTAAAGCAGCAGATAAATAAGACTTTATTCGCTGCGCACAGTTTTTATTTTAATTAATGAATCGGAAATAATTCCACAGATTTAAACGTATGCATTTTCTTTAAAAAAAAAATTATCAATTGAATTTTAATAAACATAAAACACTAATTGTTTTCAGTAGAACTATAGTTTATGCTTATCTACTATACATAACGTCATCAATGTTATCAATCAATAATGATTTATGCGATGTACAAACTTCGTATGACAAACTTTTTTTCGGCGCTTAGTTCTGATTCCGTTTCATTTATGTATTCAGGTTTTCACATCTGCCCTCGTTTACTGTGTCAAGTACAATCCATATCCTTTGAACTTCCGTAGGCATACATTTGCATTAACATTCGAATATCGAACTGTTCGACAGATAACAATTACGGGGAAACCCTTGTGCATACAAGGAATGCATGTCCCACTTTTTTAATGTGCAGAGTTCCTTACATATTACGTCAAACAATACTTAAAATTGCGATATTACGTTAAAGAAACATTTATGCATATAGCAGTAATATAAAAGGATTGATATATTAATTGTTTATATACTTATGCTAAACATGTCAATGACGATATTTTATATTTGCTTGAAATTCGTCAAACAACAGTGAGCTGTATTAATATTCAGTTAATATTCTTCAAAAAATATTTATATATATTTAGGTGCAGTTAGTGCCTAATCATCTACAAAAGATGCTCTTTCACATTCTGCATATAGGTTTAGATACCAATCCAATTAACTCCCAAGCACAAAGAAGGAATTAAAAAATAATCACCACCACTTACAGTAATAATTTACAAGAATTCAGTTGTCAATGGGTTTAGCTTATAAAATCATTACGCAAACCATCAAAAAGCATAAACATCTGTTTCACGTTTTCCATACAGGCTTATGGACCAATGAAAGTGACTCGCGAATACGAAACAGTGAATGAAAAAAAGTCATTACCACTTATTAAGAAGTTACGAGAATTAAGTTGCCAATCGGCTTAGCATCCAAAATCATTATACAAACCATTAAAGAGCATACGACATACATTTTACATTTTGCATACAGGCTTATCCACCAATAATATCAACCCGTGAAAACGAAATAATGCGTAAAAAAAAAAGTCAATTACCACTTATTAAGAAGTGACGTGAATTAAGTTGCCAATGAGATTAGCTTATAAAATTACTACACAAACCGTCAAAAAACATAAACATCTATTTCACGATTTTCATAGAAGCTTATGAACCAATGAAAGTGACTCGCGAATACGAAATAGTGAATGAAAAAAAGTCAATACCACTTATTAAGAAGTTACGAGAATTCAGTTGCCATTCGAGCATCGACAAGTCGCTGGAACTTAAGTAACGATCCGACTCCGATAGGCAGAACTGAGAAGGGCCGCCCCGAAGGTTGGCGTAGGGTGCTTCGAAGAGCTCAACAAAGATAACTGAAAATGAAATGATCTCCCGGTCTCGGAAGGATCGGCTTGGCTTTTTACGATCGACGTAAGAAGGAAAGACAGATCGGAAGTGAGCCGAATCGTTCGTAATGCGCCGACGGATCGTAAACCTTCCGGCAGTTGTAAAAAGTTATCGGGACACCCCTCGCCCCCACCATTCGGCGAGTTTCAATATTCCGACCGTTACCGAGCGTTTCCGAGGATCGCGACGAGAGTGGGGGGAAGCAAATTTCGAATTTACCTCGCCGGTCGAAATTCTCGTCCGTTTCAAACTTCCCGCCAGCCGGACTCCGGACATTATTTTCGCCATCGACGATATTTGTCGACCTTCAGTCATTCCACTTTTCCGATCTCGGGAGGGTGAGTTGCTGGAATTGTTGCGCTTAGTGGGATTTATTTGGAGGGAGTGTGTGGGAGAGTTTTATGTTACTCGGAATTATGGTTATAGAGCTGCTGACGCGGACAATGTTGGAAGATTGTTTTTGGTAAGTGGAAAGTCAGGTGACATTGACTTATTCGGGAGTTCAGTGAGTTATTTTAATTTTTGTCGAATTTGTTGAGTCAACTAATAAGGTATTTTAAAGTAGCTGTTGTACGGTAGAGTAATTGAAATAATCTCTGGATATTTAATTATATTTATTTTTGTGCCATACTTATTGAACGATATTTTATTCAGATAGTTTTTTATTTTTAATCGGAAATAATTTAGAAATATTTTCTCAAAACTGGCGACTTGATTTCTTGTTGATCATATTTAGTGGGGTGGTTTTTAAACTGATTGATATAAAGATAGCATAAACAATGATATTTTATTTTATTCCAATGAATACCTTCGTGAATAGCTGCATATTTAAAGACAGTAACTATGAGTTGATACTAGTTAACCTTTCGTAATTTACAATAAATTCTCATAGAAATGGTAATATACTATTCGATAGTATAGTAGTAAACCTAATCTAATTCTTTACTTTCACGTTATTAGATAAAGCATTTTTTAGTCTCCAGTTCAAATTGAAGAACCACTACCTACGCGAAAAATTATTTACAAAATATCTAATAATATTATATTTACAAAATATGCAAACCTTCAAATGTTAAATTTTCCCATGGAAAAATCGATGAGTTTACTCTCCGAAAATTGAATATTCATTTTCATCCCTCACTTGGTCCGTTTCGATCGAACAACTGCGCGAAAAAACATCTTCCCAAAACTTCCGGCGCGATAGTCGGCGCCGGCCGAACACAGAGATGAAATTTTCTATGACGTCACATGGATTCGGATGGCACGAAATGACGAGCGATTTGCTCAGCTTAATCGGCGGCGGCCAGGGGGGAATTTTCAAACAAAATTCGGCCCGACGAGTGTCAGACTCGTCAAAGCGAGCGATTCTACCCGGAAATCCGGATAATCGATCCTGACACGAACGATATTGACGTCAGATCCCCCGGCAGTTCGATGGCGTTGACGTCTGACATTTCTATTCCCGACGTTCGATGTATAACTCATGCGAAACGACCCTAATCAAAGAAACCTCCCCCTACAACTGTTCAGTCATATAATCGGAACCATTTTTGTGATCTGATGAAAATTGTTTGTTGACCGATCTTTCGTTAGCATTTGAGTCTATTCGATTAGGGCATGTTTAGATTACTGTTGATTATGTTGATGGTGTAAGAGCTTAATTAGCAGGATCGTATAATAAAATGTAGAAGATAATTGACATTTTAGATAATAAAATGTGTAAGATATGAGGATTTCAGATTTCTATAAATCCGCAGTTTAAAGAAGACTGTAAATGCGTAGGGATTTATTCTTTCGAAAAAGATCTGTAAATCCTTTTTGCAAGAATCTAAGAATGTTTTATGCTCCATCCTAAGTCAGGAATTTAATTTTTATTTGTGAGAAATACGTAAAAAATATGCAATTATTTCTTTCATATAAGCTCTGTCAACTAATGTCCTGAAAATCGCAATTCTACCGATTTCAGAGCATCAAATATCCATAGATTCTCGTTTTTAGAAATTTGTAAGTACAGATCTCAAAATTTTCAAATCTTCGTTGCACAATCCTAAGTATATCTAATGCCCCATCCGCCTGAGCGCTTTAATTATCTCAAAAATTTCTAAACGGCTCCCTGTCCGAAATATAATTTTTGTACGATAGACATTCGTAATAAATATTTAATCATTTCTTTCAAAAAATACTGTCCACCGACATCCTAAAAGTCTAAAAATTTCACATTTCCACAAACTCTTGTTTTAACAAATATGCAAATCCGTAAATCCTAAGCACGTATAAGCACCGCAGCGGAACCCAAAAATCCGTGAAATTCCACATCCGAAATCTGTATTTCCCTCTCCATAAACTGCTCGTTCAAAATTCAGCTTTTATACGAAAGATATCCACAATAAAAATTCGATTATTTCTTTCATAAAAGTTTCGTCAACTATCCTCCTAAAAATCTCAAAATTTCACATTCCCACAAATCTGCGAATCCATAATTCCTAAGAACGTCTAAGCACCGCGGCGGATCCGAAAAATCCGCGGAATTCCACATCCGAAATCTGGATCTCCCCTCCACAAACTGCTCGTTCGATATCTAATTTTTATACGAAAAATATCCACATTAAATATTCAATTATTTCTTTCATAAAACCTTTGTCAACTAACACCCTAAAAATCTCACATTTCCACAAATCTGCAAATCCCTAAATCCTAAGAACGTCTAAGCACCGCAACCCAAAAATCCGTGGAATGCCACATCCGAAATCTGGTACTCCCCCTCCATAAACATGTAACCAACTGTCCGTCCGCAGTTTAATTTTCATAGGGGAAGAAGTCCGCTTCCATGGCGGGCCCGGACATTCTTCGGATTCCGCGCGAACGAACATGCGAAGATCCGCGAGCGATAGCGTCCGCGTAGAAATTCCGGCGGAAAGTCGCGCATGCGCACTGCCGGCATGGAGAGGAGTGAGGGGGGGGGGGGGTGAGAGAGGCCCGATGGCGATAAGGGCTCGTGCGAGATAAGGGTAAAAATTTCGCCGACGCGCTTCCCGCCTGATGAAACTGTTCGCGTCGGGCGGCCAAAATCGAAGCGGATAACGATCGGCGAAACGCTTAGTCGTCGAACTCTCGCAGACGGACTCGAAACTTTTATCGGCCGCGGGGAAATAGATTTCCATCCGGAGGGGGAAAGGATTTTTGCCGCGGGCCTGCTCGGTGCCGGACGGCGGATAGAATTGTAGGGGAGAGTTTGCTTCCAGTGTGGAGACCATTGTCAGAGGATGGAATCAGTCAGATTACGATATGATTAACAATTTTTCTTCCCGATAGACAGCAGCAAGATTGCTATAAAGATTCTCATGATGTAATGTTTAAAACATTGACGACAGATTGTATGTATTAAAAATAGTATTTGGCATTTAATGCCGGAAGGCGAA
The DNA here is from genome assembly GCA_914767735.1 of Anoplius nigerrimus. Taxonomy (NCBI): domain Eukaryota; kingdom Metazoa; phylum Arthropoda; class Insecta; order Hymenoptera; family Pompilidae; genus Anoplius; species Anoplius nigerrimus. The sequence continues at coordinate 14,556,701 of OU612081.1, forward strand.
TAGAATTGTAGGGGGCTGAAATCAGTGAGTTTATAATGTAATTAATCATTTTTGTTTCTGATGGATTCTGGCAAGATTTGTTATTAAGCTGTTGTTAATGTAATGTTTACCACACTGTTCGCAAATTATACGTATCAAACATTGTAAGTACCTAGGTGTAACGTTTATCGTGCCGGACGGTGGATAGAATTGTAGGTGAGAATTTGCTTCCAGCGGAGGCCACTGCTGGAGCTTGAAATCAGTGAGGTTATAATGTAATCAATAATTTTTGTTTCTAAAACACAGTAGGAACATTTGGATCGATTGCTGTAAAGACTTTCATAATTTACGACATTGTCGATAAATTGTACGAATTAAACATTGTATTTAGTTTATGGTGACAGAAGGCCGATAGAATCGTAGGGGAGAGTTTGCTTCCAGTGTGGAGGCCACTGCTGGAGGTTGAAATCAGTAAGATTTCAATTACTATTGACTATAATTAATACTTACAATTAGAAGAATCGATATAAATCGCAGAGTCAAAATGCGATATTTGACATAAGCTTGACAAAAAAGTGGCTTCTTCAACATTATTCCTGAAATTCTTATTGACTCAATATTGCTTCACAGAATCTTCGGCGTCATATTTTATTTCTGTCTGCAAATACTCTACCTATGACAATTTATTGGCAACTATAAAGGACCATTTTTTCAAATACACCCAAAATATTCGCAGCCGTCGATACCGAATCCAGCCGAAATCTATATCCTCTAAAATCCACACAGACTCACACGCGTGCACGTTATTCAAATATTCCCGCTCAATACTTAGAGGCGCGGAAAGTATTGGAACGGAAAAGGCGGAAAGCGAGAAAGAGAATTTCCTTCGAAAATGGGAAGAAATAGAGTGGAAGCCGGCGCATAGGACTGATTCTATGGTAACCATAACACTTTCGAAACCTCGGAACGCTCTATTCCGCGGGGAGAACTCGCAACTCTACGAAATTCCCACCTTTGCATATTTCCGATGCGGGAATTTCATCCGACGCGAAATCTCTAACTGCCGAAGTTGCACTCGAGAGCTTAGAGTTATTTAAATGTTTCTAGTCGATGTCTAGCGATGAAACTGGATTGTTCTTTTTTTTCAGCAAATAAAGTATCTAAACACTCAGCCGGCAATAAGTGTTAATACCCATTTGGTAGGAATAAATATGAATATATTTATATAGAGAAATTAGACATATTTTAAGTTGGCCAATTTTTATATAATTCTGCTATTTGATGTTTAATCATTTATTTTCTGTCTTTAACAAATTAAGTTACATAAGTATTCGGTATGTTGATAAGCATTAATTCTATTGACATTCGTTCTAACTGCTACTTTCTAAATAAAAGTAAATTCTTCATCAGATTTTTAAACAAGAAAATATTTGTCATATTCAATGATTGAAAATTGCACATTGCGATAGAGCGTATTTAAATGTTTGCAGTGAATATCTAGAAGTGTTGGAAACTCGAGCGATTTATTTTATGGAAAGAACTGATAGCAGGAATTCATGCATGTAGAAAGTCGCATAGGGAGGCTCTAATGCTTTCAAAACGGCGAGACACTGTATTTTACCGAGAGAATTCTCGGATTTTAGAGTGCATACGTTTTTCATGTACGAAACGTACGTTTGACTTTTAGAGTTTCAAGCATAAAATAATAATACGTTTGAGTCGTGTTCACCTTTCAACATTTTTTTATTTCCTAATTTTATTTAAATACTCCTTCTGATTTTATCACAATATTTGGGTTAAAGTGTCCCATATATGACAGAGATGACAATTTTCGATTCTATCTCGGATTTAAGAAAATAACTAGATTTGCGGATTTTAAAGTTTTTCGTATTTTTTTTGGACCGCTATTATTCGTTTGTTTTTATAGCTACAAGTCAGAATTGCAAATTTCACGGGACAGGAAACGACTCTCAGTTAATTTCGACATGCTACACATAAAATAGTACGATCCCACCGGCAACGTATAATTATTCCTAATCGGAAACGTTTGAACCCATTGGCAAAGTGAGAGAGGAATTACGATCAGAACACTCCATTCAAATCTCAGAACACTTTATCCGACACAAAATTACCTCACAACGGTACAATCAACCTACAGATCGAACTCACGTAATGAAACCAAAAATGTATGTCCATAGACATATTCCCCCATCCCACAAATGACGTCTACCCAAACATCACATTATAATAACGCTTCAATCAACTTACAGACCTAAATCTTAAAAATTTCAAAATCATCAGCAAACCGAAAATGCTTATACCTGTGAACCCATCGACATTGACACCCCTCCCCACCCCTCACCCACGAATGATAACGTTCACCTAAACATCACAGAACGATACAATCACCCTACAGATCCATTTCCCCTCAAAAACCTCAAAAGCCCAAAAACGCATGTACCTGCCAATCCGCCGCCATTGACACTCCGCCCCAAAAATGATTACATCCCCCACAACCCTTCGCCATGCAAAGCGAAGCAAGGTACAATGACACGACGGGTAAATATCTCCACAACGAACCGAGCCCGCAGATATCCCACGGCCAGAAGGGGACAACTGCACAAGAGGGAGGTGAAAGGGGTGAAAGGGGTGGAAGGGGTGGAAGGGGCTCGAAAGAGGGTGAGCACGATCGTCGTCGGTAGGGTGGCTCGAAGTTTTCTCGCGCACGTTTTCCAATGGAGATCCCAGCTGCGCGATAAAGTTCATTTCGCTCGCCCGACCGGCTGGCGACGACAGTATCTTCCCCCCCCCCCCCCCCGACTCCCCCTACTCCGCTTCCACGCTCGCCAGCCGCTCCCCCCACTCCCGAGCGTCCGTCCTTGTCTCTAATACGCGCGAGCAGCGTCAGACGTTCGATTCCGGCGAGAAGCGGACGATTATCGCGCTAACTGCATCGGGAATTGAACTGACAACGGATTTCGGGAGTTCGTTTCGACGCGCTTGGATCCGTCCATTCCTCATGGCTGTCGTTTCGGGGAGGAGGAGGGGGAGGAGGAGGGGGTCCCATTGTTTTCGCTGGGGACGATAAGGGCGAGATATGATGGGCGACGTCTCGCTGGTTGGGAGTGTTGATGGCGGTGCGGGTTGTAAAGCAGTCGAAAGTTGCGTTTTGTTTAGGGCTGGATTCCCTGGAATGGCTTTCCGTGATTTGTGTGGCGGGGGTCCATTGGCGTTCTTTGCTTGGGTGTAATAGGCGGTAGTTGTACGGCAGGATTCGCGAGAATGGGGTGTGGAGTGATAAGGGAAAAAATTTGGTAGATTTCGAAGTACGCTTGACTGTATACAATTTATTCTGAATTAATAAGACGTAAAAATAACAATGGGTCTTGTGTTAGGATGTTAATGGTAGTGGGGTTGTAAAGCGGTTGAACGTTGCGTTTTGTTCAAAGCTGTATTTACGATTGAAGTTCTCATGCATTTGTATAATAATGGGTTATATTATAGTTGTTCATCAAAATGGTATACAAGAGAATGGGGTGTGAATTGATAGCAGTAATAATATATTTTGAGTTTATAAAACCTAAAAAATAGAATGTTGCTCTGGAGTGAAGTAGTCGAAAGCTGTGTGTCGTTTAAAATGTTTTTACAACAGAATTTTCTGTGATAATTTCCATTTCATTAAGGCCATGTATAGATATACAGTAATTATATAATCATGCAATACATTTCTATGGAATTGTAACGTACGAATTGTTAGTAAATATTTGTCAGCTAATATCGATCATTATTAATAACATTTATACGCACACAACTGTACAATCGGAAAACTGGAATGATGTTATTATTACGAGTTTTGTTCGAAAACACGTATCCTGAAATTGTCTGCTGTTTGTAATTCACTATCAAACATTCAGAGGAATTGTGCTGCGATTTCTTGAAGTCCAGCGTTTCATTGATAAAAAGGTTTAAAACATAAAACATTGATCCATTTTACCTACTTTACGTATTTATCCATTAGAATGTTCCTTCCTCCATCGAAGAGTATAGAATAAATAATTCAATCATTGAAAATGTCGGTAATGAATGCCAGAGAAAAAATTCCTAGCATTTCCATAAAATCATGAGATACCTGCGATACGTCGTCAAAGTGCCAATACTTTTCCAACAGATAAAAATTACCAACAACATAGATTGCATAAGGTGGTAGACCTGACTAAACGACGAAATTCAATTTTTTTTTAAGCGTACAGAAGTAACTTGCACAACACTAGAAGTTTAATTTCATAAATTAACATTTTCTCAGACACTGATGTACACACACAATTTACAATCTGTTTGTAGAAATGTAAAAAAATTATATTTTCTTTACATTTACTTATGAGAGCTTGGTAAATATATAATTTGTATAATTACAGTCGACGCAGAACGAATACAATACACATTAAATTAAAGTTGAGTAATGCTCATGTTTTTGTACTTAAGGAATAAAGTAATATACAGTGACATGCAAATCCGCCGCCGCTGGTTTTAACGTCTTATAAGACTTTATTACCTTGCACAAGAAAACACGTGTCGACCTCGTCGCGACAAATCTTCTCGACAATATACGACAACAATATTAAATCCCGAAATAAGAAGAACACGTCTACAGTTTAAGTGCATAAAACAGTCAGCATAAAAATGTTTAAAATCACAATCTCCCCAGTATATTAAAAATGTCCATTTTATTTTAAATTTAAATTTATGAAGCCCTTGTTGTGGTTGAAAATTTCCGATATATTTATTTGAATTTATATAACAAAAATGAAAGTAAGAGTGGAAATGTTATGTTTTAATGTCAGTAGTTATATATACTTGATATTTCTACAATATGCATCAATGTAACGATAAAATATATTTTTGTAGACTCCTGATACCGTAAGGTTGTGTTGAAACATGTAGACTAAATTCAAATAAATATGTCGGAAATTTTCAACCACAACAGGGACTTTTTATATTTAAATTAAATACTAAACACAAGGTTGAAATAAGACATACAATAATGACCATTTCAATCTCCCAATTCTGATAAAAAATTATCTGTAACGAAATTCAAACTACCATTCTCCGGCGAAACCTACAAAGGTAACTTACACATCGAATTTCAAGGTCACGGTAATATTGACAATCCAGAATACCTTCAACAAATTGCTTTTTTTTCCTAACTCGTCTGCACCATAATCGTAAAGGTCAATTTAACTTTTTGTAATCGTACGCAGTTTCGTTTGTTTTCTTCGAGACCTAAAACGTTTTGGCGGTCAAATTGATTGAACGAACCGCAAGAATGGCGTCCTACTTCTCGATTGACATAATTCGACAAACGAAGCGTCATTCCAGTTCATTCCCGAGATCGTTTCGGCCCACGTAAAATTCGGACAGTTCGTTAAATCGAGCGGTCGAAAGTGTTGATTCGAGAAGCAGACGAGAAAAAAAGAATCTTGTCGGAGAAGGTAGAAGCGAAAAGGGCGGGAAGGGATGCAACTTTTCCGCCGGAGACCTTCGAAGTGAAAAACTTCGCGAATCACGACTCTCGGCTCCAAGAATCTTTTTGAAACTCGCGCCGATCGGAACGATAAATGAATGAATCGAAGTTTGCGGCGTTTGAAGTTGTGCGGGGAGTTATTTATGCGAAGTGTCGAGTGTGATTGTAAGGTGGAAGGTGTGAAGCGAATGTGTAAATTGATGTAGCATGAGTCGGGAAATTTAATCACGTGTATACTTGTTAAAGGATAAAGAACGGGAATTTAATACTTTAGGTTGGTATTTTGTACGGAGAAGTGATACGTAATAACAAATAAAAGTGTTAGAAGTTTGTGGTTTGGTAATGATTAGTTAGTGGAATGTTAAGAGAGACACTGTGTATATCTTGAATGAATTTGGAAGTCAAAAATTTAGTGGAAGGCTGTGCTTGACACTGAATTATGAAAAAAAATGACACACGCACGATATTGTAAAGATATTATTAAAGATTTAATAATTATATTACTATATGTACCCGTGATTAAAAAGATAATGAAAGTCTGCAACTAACTCTGCATATTATAAAGTATAAATTGTAAATGACACTTAAATACATTTGTCGATAGTTTGGATTTAATTATACAGTTATGAAGACCGCCAAGTTTATGTAAGATACTTATAAATAGTCAATCATAAATCTATGTTTATAGACATCGTAAAAAGATGAGATACGTTGAATGGAAATAAAAAATATGAATTAAACCGCAGCAACTCGTTAATCGAATTTCAAATGAAGAGAGCCAAACAAATCTAGTCAGTAGAATTAAAATGTGATCCATAAATTTCGAATCGCACAGTCTGTATAGCTAAATATATTGCAGAGCTTGAATCTACGACCATATAAACCCATAAACAGATCAAGGCCAAGAATTATGATGGACTCCATCAATTTGGGACCATCTATACTTCTATCTAATAAATAAATCTTTAATCAAATCCCAACGGCCATATAGACTCATATACACATAAACACATCGAAACTGAACAACGAAAATCGATTCTACGTGTTAAACTTCCACATCGTTCAGTACAAAAAATATTATATGTTCGCACTCGACAATTTTTCACTATGGACGTAAAATGTTCTATACCATATTTTTATCCGATTACTTTTTTCAATGATGCTAGTAGAGAATAATAATTTTTTCCTGGAACGAAAATATATCATCAGTAAGAGAGGATTCTATTTTACTTTCCATATTATGGAATACAGAAAATATTTTCGCATGTGTCAATTAAAAAATATAACATTGTATCTTGGTATCTAACAAATTTTTATTCCAAATTAAAACAGCACAGTTGGGAATTAATTCTAGTATAGGAACCATTACCAAAATATGACACGTCCTTATTTAACAATTTTTCCTTATGAAAGCCGACCAAATAATGTCAATAAATCTACCGAATTTATGTCTATCAATCTTTCCTTAATGAATTCGACCTAACTGTAAGTCGAACTTATAACTTTGATAGTGATACATTTTTGAGATAAACTCTTATAAATCAGCTAAGTCTAAAAATATTCACGCGATCTTGCATACCAACCTTTCATTATCGAATTCTAACACACCCCATTACCTCAGATCGAAATGATAGCATTGATAAGACTAAATTCATCATATAATCTGTTACATAGCAGACAGACTAAAAAATCTTCACATGGACCGTTTATTTTGAAAGTGGTGTAAATTCATTTAAAAAATATAAGATATCATATAAACTATGATTAACCTGGTGTAATCAGTATATTTATGTGATATTTAATTCCTGTTTAAATGGACTAACACCACTTTCAAAATCAAAGATCTACATATTCATGTCTACCAACCTGTCATTACTTAATACCAACTACCCACATTATCCCATGTCTCATACCATTCACACTAAACTCCACAAATAATCTCCTCTACGCCACACAACAATCAACCCAAAAATCATCCTACACCCAGCCCTACCAACCCTTCGCCAACAAATCCCACCTCGAAATAACCTGAAATAGGCTAACCTAAAATAGCCAGGCGCAAAATTGTTATCCTCCGCGCGCTTTTAACCACTTCGCATACTTTGAGACGTCTCTGAGACGTCGAAAAACCTACGCACTAAAATCTATAGTAACAAAGAATGTATGAGGGAAGGAAAACCAAAATAATTTCTTGTTAAACTTAACTATTTCCTCGACCGAATTTTGTTATTTTCTATTTGTAAGTTTGGTCCAGGGAATAAATACAAAATTATACAGATTTATTGAATCATGAGCCTAAGAAAATAATTTGTATGTCAAGGGGTTAACACGCCTACCAACCTGTCATTAACGAATACCAATTAACCGCAACACTTCAAATTCGAAATAACAGCTTTGATAATGAATAAATGTACTCTCCCATATCTGTCAACCCAAAAATGTTCATAGAATCACGCTTACCAACTTGTCATTACCTAAAACCAATTACCCATACTATCCCATCTCTCACAGCATTCACACTAAACTCCGTAAACAATCTCTCCACACCACACAACAATCAACCCAAAAAATCATTCTACACCCAGTCCTACCAACCCTTCGGCAACAAATCCCACCTCGAAATAACTTGACTCCGCCCGGGCCAAGAAAAGTTGGCCGCCAGGCGGAAAATTGATGTCCTCCGCGGTTTTCAAGAGGAGAGCCGGCCGGAAAAAGGCTCGGCATCCTCGGCATCCTCGGCAAGGACCTCTTCCGGGCCATCTGACCGACGATTTATCCCGGGCCGATCGTCCCGCGAAGCTATCGCGGCCGTGATTACGAGCGGGCGCGAGTCTGCAAATCCTCCTTGTCTCGAATAATGCTCGCCCGCCATTCGTGCTCGGGTTCGGGGAAAAATAATGAGGCCGCGGATGGGAGAACCGAGAAACAATCGCCGCAGCGAGGAGAATCTCACGTTCCGCCTTCCCAATGATTTCGGACTGCGCGACGGCGGGGGTGAGTGGTGGGGGTGGTAGAGGGGGGTGGGGCTGGATTTAAGGGCGAGGGAATCCGGTAACGACCGCCCTTAGACGAGTCAGACCTAAGACTCCTAGGGGATAGAAATGCGGTTTTCCGCGGAGCCATTACGGTTTTTTGCGTTGCGCGAACTTGGCCGAGGGTTTTTGGGATATTTATAATGATCTTTAGGGTCGTCAATGTTTTCGTACATTTCGTTGGCGCGAAATTTTAGCGGGGAATAAATCTGGTTTGGACGAACGTTACATTTTCTCTGCATTGTATGTTGGTTTGATGGTTGATAATTTTGTTGTTTTTTACAGTCCATTTTGAGGTTTAGTTAGAGAAATGTCATTTGTCAAACTAATAAACCTAACATTTTTTGGGGATAGAAATGCGGTTTTCCGCGGAGCCATTACACTTTTTTGCGTTACGTGAACTTGGCGGAGGGTTTTTGGGATATTTATAATGATCTTTAGGGTCGTCAATGTTTTCGTACATTTCGTTGGCGCGAAATTTTAGCGGGGAATAAATCTGGTTTGGACGAACGTTACATTTTCTCTGCATTGTATGTTGGTTTGATGGTTGATAATTTTGTTGTTTTGTACAGTCCATTTTGAGGTTTAGTTAGAGAAATGTCATTTGTCAAACTAATAAACCTAACATTTTTTGGGGATAGAAATGCGGTTTTCCGCGGAGCCATTACACTTTTTTGCGTTACGTGAACTTGGCGGAGGGTTTTTGGGATATTTATAATGATCTTTAGGGTCGTCAATGTTTTCGTACATTTCGTTGGCGCGAAATTTTAGCGGGGAATAAATCTGGTTTGGACGAACGTTACATTTTCTCTGCATTGTATGTTGGTTTGATGGTTGATAATTTTGTTGTTTTTTACAGTCCATTTTGAGGTTTAGTTAGAGAAATGTCATTTGTCAAACTAATAAACCTAACATTTTTTGGGGATAGAAATGCGGTTTTCCGCGGAGCCATTACACTTTTTTGCGTTACGTGAACTTGGCGGAGGATTTTTGGAATATTTATAATGATCTTCAAAGTCGTGAATATTTTCGTAGATTTCGTAGACGTAAAATTTTGTCCGGGGAGAGACATGCAAGGCAGCGTTACATTACTTATTGCTCTTTTGATTCAATCATCAGTATTTTTCGAATTTTATATTGGATTTTCCACAATAATGAGAGAGATATAATCTTCCCCGAATTAGTTAATTTAAGATTCTTCGGTTTTGGAATACTTATAATAATCTTTAATGTGGTCAATATTTCCATAGATTCGGCCGACGTAATATTTGACCAGCATAAAAGGAAATTTCATTTTGTAAAACAAAATCAAATTTTGTCTTATATGTTGGTCCAATGTTACTACGAACGATAAAATCTTCATGATGTAAATCGTCTTAGTATTCTGTGAAAATAGATTGGTTATCTGATAATGAACACATTTGTATTCAATCATCACTATTGTAACGAACCAGATCATCAAGGATAGAAATGCAACTCTGGAGGATTTCAGAATAATATCTTTTATTTTTCGAGTAAACATTGGCGAGAATCACAAAATGTTTGTCGAATTACTCGACTGAAAATGCTGCGAAAATAGCGTTTTTCTGCAAACTAATATCACCTTGTCTCACATCAGCATGTTATTGGATTTGTGTGTACTTTCTACCAGAATTTCAATCTCACTGAAAAGGATGAAACTCATATAGTTTGCAGTAGTTAAACATGATCCCCACACGTTTCTCGCTCGAATAAGAGTTTAAAAAAAGTCCATTAAAATCGTTTGTTTCTACGCGGATGAAGCAGTTGATTTTCTGTTCTCCAGAGCAAACTGCAGTAAATTTTGAACCTCGCTGAAAAGGATAAAATCGTTGCCCAATTGGCGTAACTTAAATTGGCGCGGCCAAGGGAAACAAGAGGAGGAAGGAAATAAATGGTTTTAGTCGAAAAGTAAATTCCACGAAAACCTAGTAGAATTACATCCGCGCTCCCTATGTAATTATTACACTTCATTTTGCGTACGTTCACTGCAAACACCGGTAGATTTCAAAGATTCAGGAGCGGAAGAATAGAAATCGTGCCAGAGTCCTCGACAACAGGAAATGGAGCAAGAAAGCTCGAAGCAGAAAAAGAAAAAGCAACAGTCAGTCGACAAATCGATGTCGTGCAGCAAGACAAAATTTCATCAAACATCGACAAAATCATTTTTAACCTTCCTATTTTGAAGGTGGTGTAAGTCCATTTTCTGCTGTTTCGAAAAAATTGAAGGTTTACATATTATTCAATTAAAAAATATACATTAATTATATTTAGCCTGGCAATGTTTCTACTATTTTACCGATATATAATCAAATTATTTTATATTTTTGTACATTAATTTTCATTATAGAAAATATAATTCAACGTATAGTTTCATACCACTATCATAATCAAAAGCTACACAGTTTCTTTTATCGGCCAATTTTAAATTGAACAAGGCATTCACATTTTTCAACACATTAAATACGACATCATTATAAATGAAAACTACACTAAATTAAGCGTACATTACATGATATCCCATTTTCGTTTAAAAATGGACTTATACCACTTTCAAAATAAACGGTCCATATCCATATTTACATAAGAATTGCGCGTGAACAATAGTGAATTACAGGAAATAAATGGAACAAGCGTGAGAAACAAGTTGTAAGGACAAGAATGGTGGGAGAAGGACGGGGAAGGAAAGAATCGGGACTGGCCGGATCGATTTCGTGTCCTGCATCGAAGGTTAATTTACCGTGTTCGTGGAACAGGTGCGCTTCCACGGAAATATTCCCGATGATTTACGATTACCCGGGCCGAACGGCACTTTTCCCAATTCTTTGTCTTAGCGAAATCGATGGCTAAAGGGTGGAGAGCCAGCGGAAAAGAACGCTTCTCGCGACATTCCTATTATGTTCGACGTACTGTTATTTTCCTCCTCCTACATTCTCTATCATTGTACATTTCAGATTTTTATATTATCCGCAGACATTCTCGTGACAAAATATCGAAATATAAACGGTGATATATTGGTATTATCGTATTTTCATTGATAATACAGGCAGCGGTACAAAGTTATATAATATAAAGGTTTAGATTTGTGTATTAATTTAACACCACTACAATCTCATGACATTTTTTATTATTCATGTTTTACGTAAATTAATTATTTTTCATTTATTATTTACGCGGTCATACGCACATAGAAGGCATATTTCGTCGATAATTACATTTACTGTTATTACTACGTGTTATTGGATATATCAATCAAATAATAGTAAGAGCAACTATATTAATAATTATTCCTCACAATTCTAGTACTTGCTCCTCAGTTTTAAATCTTTCTGTATTCCTACATCTAGTATCTTCATTATGCGTAATGGTCGTATATGTGGTATTCTTCTAGTTTTGCGTGGGAGTATGAGTAAACGTGTGTGAATTTATGGACGCATGTGGCGAGGGAAACTGCGTCTACTGCGCAGCAGCGATGAAGGTCGTATGAAGGGCAGCCGATCACGGCGTAGTCAGTCGTGAATGAACGCACAAAGCATAAAGACGATATCCGTTTCCTGTACCGTGATTTCAGTTAGTACCTACATCTTTTCATACAAAATATCCCAAACGTATATATAGATAAATCTGTAAAACTATGATAACTTCTATGTTCTTAGTCATCAACTACTCCTGATATTTATTTCTCCGACTCTATCTCTCTCTCTCTCTCTCTCTCTCTCTTTGTGTGCCTTCTGTTTTTTGATCATACATACATACATGTACATCTTAACAAACTAGTTTTTAACAGTATACAAGTTATGCATATATAACAGATATACATTTCAAGCTATGACTTTGAGATGAACGTAGGAAGAATCAGGGCTGATTTCAGTTATATTACAGGAACACATATGTACTATCATCAACTCAATTTCAAAATTACACGTTCATACACCTATTCGTGCGCCATAATTTTTACGACTCTTCTCTCATTTTCCATCATAACTTCTACGTGCATAGTCATTAATTATTCCTATTATATACTTTCAACACTCTTATTTCATTGTCAGTAACTCTGCAGCTATAACCCAGTAAACCATAACATACTCCCAATCACAACATAAAGTATACGAATATTAAAGTAACGCGGAAAACGGACATTGTTTCATTAAAATTGTTCTATTTCAATTTAATTGTAAGTTACGCAAATAAAATTTTTACTATTGTTTACTAGACATATACCTTGATGCAATATTACATCACGTATAATTTCTTACAGTTAGGGATGAAATTATAATATAAAAAACAAAAAATCTCTTAGTGTCCGAGTATTAATGTTACTCACTGTATATAACTTTTATTTTGAATTCCCTTTTGGGTTACAAACTTATGCAACTACCTCTTACAAAATCAACCTTACCCTACCTTACGCTACCTCCACGCCGTTAGGTATTGACGTAACACGTAAACATGCAAACGCCACACACATCCTTCCGTAATCTACGATTTCGGAAGGAACGCACGACGAATCCCTATTGGCCGCGCCGAGCTTCGCTAAGAATTCATCGCACTCTCACGATCCGGCCGCTAACTACGGCGAGTTCGGTCGAAATAGCCCGCTTCAAGTCCGCTTCCGAAAACCGTATCGGGATTCGGGGAAATCCACTTGCCCGGGAAATGTTCTATGAGCCGAAGGCTCTCGCGAGCGCGGCACGGAATTTCTATGTGTGCGAAACCGTAGTCGAGCGAGAGACGGACCATCGGCTTTCCATGCGCGGCCCAGCGCCGGAAATCGTGATCCAATTAGCGGGCCGGATCCGGCTCAAAAATTAGATCGAGAGTGTAATGAAAGCTTCCCGGCGCAAATCGGGGCCAGGATGAAATTGTTTGTGGCGTTAATTGCCTGGAAAGCGGCGTAAGTGTTTTCGATAATTGCCTTTCGTGCGCTGTATTGAATTTTGAAATGTCGGGTGGGACGTGAAAGATGTGGGAATGGTGCAGAATTTTGAGATGGTGGCATAGTGTGGGTAATGTGGGAATACGGATACGGCTCACAAATTAGATAAGAAATGAAATGAACATTTTCTGGTGTCGATTGGGGGGAGATGAATCTGTTTAGAGTATTCATTGGATGGAAAGTGGGGTGTTTTGAATAATTGGTCGGGAATTGAAGGTGAATAAATTGTTTTATTGCGATAGGTAGAGCGTTGAAATTTTGTCCGACAGGAATTGAAATATTTGGTGAACGAATTGTGCTGAACTTTGAGATTATAGATTGAAAGACTATAGGCACGAAAAGTTGATAACTATTTTTATGTTGTTTTCTTCGATTCGATATCGAAGCGCACTTAATAGACTGTTCTTTTTGCAAATTGTAGAATAATAGAACACTGGAAGGAAACTATACCGTTGAATGATTATAAATTCCCGCTTGAAGTAACTGTACATTTTTAAGATATAAAATCATTGATATTTTGACCAATATTCCCATAAAATTAGAATTTGACGAGACCGATTGTACATGCCGGTTTCATCTAACTATACATATTTAAAATATAAGTTCATTGAAATTTAGATTAATATCCTAAAATCAATTGAACCCTGCCGAGTCCCAGTTTACACATCTCCCAACTCAAAATAAATCAAAACCAAAGTAACCATATCACGCACTTGACCTCCCACCAAACCCCCTAGAAAATCGACCCCACACTCATTCTATTCATCCCCAGAAACCAACGCATTAAATATTAACTACCCCCCACCCACAATAAACCAACTGAGCCACCTCAAAACGTTGGACATAAACGAGTCCGATTATACCTTCACATTTGAACTAACTACACATTTTTAAGATATAAATTTATTGATATTTTGACCAATATTCCAAAAAAATGGAACATTACCGAGTCCGATTATACAATCACATTTGAAGTAACTATACATTTTGAAGATAAAAAATCGCTGAAATTTTGACTAATATTTCGAAACCATTGAACCCTACCGAATCCCAATATACACATCCTCTAACTCGAAACCAAACAAAATCAAAGTAATCATACCATCAACTCACCTCGGACTTAACCCCCTAGAAACTCGGTTCTCCCCCCATACATTCCATTCATCCCCAGACAACGCATTAAAAATTCACTACCCCCCCCACAACTCTCCGACCAACCAACCTCACCATCGAAACTCAACATTTCCACCCTCCCATCAACATTCGCATCCGATCCGCTACCCTTCTCCATCCGATCAATCCTCCCGCATTCCTCGCTTCTCCCGAACCCAGGATCGATGCGAAAGCAGATTCCGCTCGCCCGTGGGCTGGGCCACGGCGGAAAGTCTGAGTTGACTTTCGGCGGTTCGGCCGTAATAACTCTTCTGCCAGGCACAATTAGTGGTTAGCCCCGTCCGACCGTACGCCGAGCACGTCTGCGAATACTTCATAAAGCGTTGCACTCGCTGCCAGCTCGGCCCAAAGCCGGAGGCGTACTCCATTCGCCTCTCGTAGGATGCCCGCGCCGGGAAAGAGCCGGTGCGAGCGCGAGAGGGGTAGGGTGGGCGGAGGAGGGGGAGCGCTAGGGAGGGGGGGGGGCATCAGCAGAGGCGGCTATGTGCGTAGTGCGCCGCGGTTGCCACTTAGCTGGCGTTAACGTAGACGCTAACTGACTTATGCCAGGCACCTATGAGCCGGCGAGAGATGGAAGTGCCGGAATAGGGGTTGGGAGGGTGAAAATAGAAATAGCGAAGGTTGAGGGAATGTGAAATCGGCGGAGAGAGTGGTTAGGGGTGTAGATCGGGATGATCGGAAAGGGGGTTAGGATGTTTAGTGGAGATGGGAAGGTTGATGAAGATAGGGAGGGGAAGTGCCGGAATAGGGGTTGGGGGGTGAAAATAGAAATAGGGAAGGTTGAGGGAATGTGAAATCGGCGGATAGTGTGAATAGTGTAGATCGGGATGATCAGAAGGGGTTTAGCATGTTTTGTGCGGATGGGAAGGTTGGTGAAGATAGGAAGGGGAGAATGGAAGTCTTGAACTGGAGGATGGTGGGGTTGTTGAGGAATGGAGAGGAAGGATTGTGTAAGGGGGTGGAGTGATCGAAATAGGATTGCAGAAAGTTGGGATAGCGGAAGAGAGATCTGGTGTGGGATGATCGGAAGTGATGGAATATGGAGAAGAAAGAGTTTGAAGATAGGAATGAAGGAAGAGTGATGAGAATTATGCATGAACTGTAGGATGTTGAGGAATGCGGAAAAGAGATTAATTGAGAATTTTTATAGTGGAATAGAGAATTGACGTGAAAATATAGAATATAACGATTACTGATGTCGTGATGGAATCCGAGACATATTGAGTGGGAGGAAGGAAAGTTAATGAAGGTAGAGATAGATTAACTAAAATGTGAACTCTAGCTTATGCGGATAGGAATACCTTGAGATTGTCGAAAGAAACAGTAGTTCGAAAATAGGAAAAAAATGTAGTATGACGACAATTATAACCTAAGTAGAAACGCGAACTGAAAGAACAGATTATGGGATAGAGTTTACGGGAAGACAAATGGCAGCAATAAGGAAAATACATTCAAATGTGTGAACTGACTTATCACGGTGCGTACAATTGAGAGACCAGGATACTGAAAAACAGTGGAGTGACGGAAAGACGAGACAAGTGAACGAATTAAGCCAGAGAAAGTGTTGACAAAAATACATACAATGGTCAAAAAGTGGGTATAGCGTGAAAGAGTTTAAAATAGTGATAGCATCTAGGAAATGCCGGAGTGTGGAGGAAGAGCGGAAGTAAAGGCAGAAATGAAAGTGAAGGAAGCGGGCAGGCTGACTAACTTATGTCAACACTTATGAGCTGGTGAAAGATACAAGTGGAGAGAGAATACGGTGAAACGGGACGTGCGAGAAAAGCGAATGTGGCAGTTAAACAGAAATAGAAGAAAGTAACAAGAGGAATGTGAATGAAATGCAACACACATAGCTAATTGCGAAACTCATAATGATAACACCATTCTTATGGCATTGATTAAGACCTAAGACCTTAAGCATCTCAAGTTGCTTAATTATATTATATTATCGCGTACGACGGAATAATATATAATACGTAAAAATGTTCAACATGTTATGATCATTCCAAACGAAGAGAATGGAAAATTTGTCAACGTATGAAAATTATTGCAAACTACTGTGTGAACAATGAAGTCATCAGTTGTGGATTTAGTACATTCTTACATAACATTTCGAACCCTAATCAGTTTCCATGTGGAAAGTAATCAAATATTTCCAAACATGTATGAAGAATTTCCTACTATTACATATAAAGAAACAATGCTTAAAAATGCTTAACAAGTCACTGAACAATTTTAAAAAAGCTGTGGAGCTCCACCATTCGCGATTGAATCTGAGCAAGTAATTAAATAATTAAAATCTACCGATCGAAATTTTCCTACCACCACATACAAAACAACAACTCCCAAAAATGCCAAATAAATTTCGATTAATCTGAAAATACTGCCCACAAGATGCCTCAACAGAGTAGGAATATGTGTAAAATAAATATGAACATTTCTTAGGTTATATTTCAGTCACTAAACAATCCAAAAAAGCTATCGAGCTTGAATAGTTGCAAATGAAGCTAAACATATAATTGAATAATTACAATTTACCGATCAAAGTTCTCCTGCCACCACATACAAAACGACAATTCCTAAAAATGTCAAATAAATTCCGGTTAATCCGAAAATACAACCCGGAAGATGCCTCGGCAGAGTAGAAATAACTGTAAACTAAAGCATGAACCTTCAATACCGTCACCGGGAGCACCTATAGACGTTTCTTAGGTTACATTTCGGTCCCTAAAAGATTCAGGATGAGTGGTCGAGCTTCGGGCAGTGTCCATCGGGTGTGCCGAAGGTGGCCGGCTGAATTATGCAAGTCGATGCTGGGGGCTCGGCCGGTGGAAATTCGTTGAGCCGGACGGAGAAGGGGTGGGGATGGGAGGCAGGAGGAGGGGGGGGGGGGGAGGGCGATGGCTCGCGAATAATTTCGGACGGCCGATGATCCCGGCCGATCGGCCGGTATTTCCGATTTTGCGGCCACCCCCGGAGTGAGCAATTACCCTGCGTCAAGAGCCCGCAGGCCGAGAGGGTAGCAAACGTTACCGATATCCTATACTCCACCCCCCGTCCCCCCCTCCACTACCCCTTGCCCCACTTCCGCCCTACATCCTGCGCCGTTTCGCTCTGAAAGAATAGAAAGGCTCGAAGTTGATACGCGCGGCATTTTTAAAGGGTGGCTTTTGGATGTTGGATTCTGATTGTCCGTTTTTGTTATTCATTTAGTTTTTTTTTTGTTCGATAAGAATTGAACTCGCAAAGAATATGTTGTGTTTCCGTCCGTCTTTCTGCTTCATGAGTTTCATCTGAAGATATTGCACTTTTTGTTCATGTAATTGATACTTAATAATTTTTCTTATTCTTTCAAACTTTAATGTTAAATTACATTGTTTTTATCTTGATTACTAAAAGTCAATGTTTTTCAGTTAAGAATCATTGAATTGTAGTAGTTACAATTATAACACTGACCGAATTCGCCAAAAACACAATGTTATACATCTACACTGACGGATCAAGCACTGAATGATACAGTTGATTTTTTTCAAAAATTTGAAATAAAAAAAAATATAAACAATTTTCCAGTACATTCCCTTTAATTTCACGCGTCGGGTCAAAATTGACCCTGCGACCGTCGCCCACCGTCCGCCTCCACATAATCCCACCGAAAGCAGCGAGCCTATGAATTACAGTCACTTGAAAAGCCAGCCAACACTTAATAACAATTACCGGGAAAAATTACATGGGCCAGTTTGTCGTAAATAAGACGCGCGCCATTTTTGCAACGGCGGCCGGAACTTTTCTCACTTCTCTCAGCAGTAAAGCGTTCTCCAACCCCCCCCCCCCCCCCCCCTCTTCCCCTCTACCTTCTACCTTCTTAGTCGCCTTTCTCTTCTTTCCGTTCAAGGCGTGGACTCGTTCCTCGTCTTCATCTTCCGACCTTCTGTTTTAACTATGATTTACGCCGTACGCGTGCCCGCCGCTGGGAATCTGCTTTCCTTGGCGGACGTTTTTACTTTTGCTACGAAAATCTCACTCTTTCCCACCCCTCCCCTTCCCTCGGCGCTGCCACCCCCTCGGAGGATAGAGATTTAAGATGCCGGATTTGCATATCTCGATGAGTAAGCGGCCGTTCGAAAATACGACGCCATTGATTTGTGACTCTCGAGATAGGGGGTTGGGAATGTCTGTTGAATTTTAGGGGATGTGATGTCGGACATTTTTTTGGGGCTGTGGTGGTAGGATAGTTTTGGAGGTGAGGAGGTATGTGGGTGGTATTTGAGTTTTGGGTGTGGAAAACAGACAATTTTTGCGTGGATTCATTTGCGATGGGATCGAGTATTTTGTACAAAGTTGGGAAAGTGTGGAATTTGGAAAGTAGAGTATTTGCAGCCGTATGTTGAATTGTAACGGATTAGAATTTAATAAGGTTAACAATTCATTCTGGCCAGAAGGCTGAATATTATTTTGTCTTAAGTTTTGTTTCATTTTAACTAACAGTACGCTATAGAATTTTCATTGAAATTGTTTCTTTATTGAGCAGTTGATAATTATCTAGAAATACTGTGCAGGAAATAGATCACAAAACTGATATAAATTTTACCTCATACACTAATACTTTCAGAAAAATCAAAGAAATGAATCCGCAAGTACATGAGCCGCTATCAATTAACAAATTGTATAAAATCCCCAAAACAATGAAAAATATTACTTTTTTTAAATCTCAGTTCCTACTAAATTAACAGAATCACAAAGTAAGCTCCCTACAAAATCTCTCCTACCTTCTTCCAAACGTGACAAAATTCGATATAGTTCTCACTGACAAAGAAATTTGATCGTAAACGAATTTATTCGCATCCTTACCAAAAACCTATAAAATCTTACAAAAATTGGGCAACAGACACCCTAACTCAACATCATAGAACACACAAAAAATCATTCTTCTTCACTTGAAAACGCGACGAAATCTATCGAGCGCATTTTGCGACCAATTTCAAAAACGAAAGCGCTTCCCTGTTCCGCGGAACAATGTAGATGCAACAATCCGTGGATTTCCCATAAATTACGCGTACAGGGTCCCATTTTGTTCGGCGAGCGTTCCGGTTTCGTTAAAACGCCGGTCGATCGGTCCTACGTCATCATTTATCGCGACCGACGCTTGTTCGAGCACGGCACACGCCCGCGGGCCATACTTTATTAACACCCGTTATACGCCGCACTTTTCGCGCACTACGTAATCATGAATTCGTAATCGGCCGCTGAATGATGCACGCCACTCTCCTGAGACACGAGAGAGTTACCGAGAGAGAGAGAGAGAGAGAGAGAGAGAGAAAGATTAAAATATAATAGAAATAGATTCAGGAAAGAGTGAATCGTAGGAAATGAAGGATGCTGAGTTTGGTTGAATTTGGGAGAGAGTGAAAGATTCAAAAATAATAAAAATAGAAAGATCCGGGAAAGAGTGAGTAATAGGAAATGAAGGAGAGAAGAAGGTTGTTGAGTTTGGGTGAAAAAGTGAGAGAGAGAGAGAGAAAGAGAGAGAGAGAGAGAGAGAGAGAAAGATTAAAAAATGATAGAAATAGAATGATTCAGGAAAGAGTGAATTATTGTATAAGAAATGAAGGAGAGAAGAAGGTTACTGAGTTTGAATGAAGAAGTGAGAGAGAGAGAGAGAGAGAGAGAAAGGGCAGTAAGAAGAAAGAAAGACAGTTTGCAGAAAGTCTGAGACAAATAGACAGAAGAAGATACAGTGAAGAACTGAGTTTGAGTGAGCTAAAATGTGTGAACAATACAATGAAAACTTACAGAAAAATATAAGCACACAGATATACAAATAGAATATACAGTAGTTAAAGCTGCGAAATGAGAAAGAAGAATAGGACACATTGAAGACTGAATTCAAAGTATCAAATAAGCAGAAAGAAAACGGAGTGGAAGATATAATGTAATAAAAGGAACAAAGAGAAAGATAGGAGTTTGAAAAGGGGAGAAGGTAGAAGGGAGAAGTTCAAATCTAAAGAAAGGGACTCGCAGACAGACTGCTGAAGAAGGTTAGATAAAAAGAATGAGACTGGAGACAAATAGGAAGCGATGGAAAAGGATGAGAGAGAGAGTTTGAGAGAGGGAGAGCTTTCGACAACGCGAGCTTGGCAAACTTCAATGAAACAAGGCTTAAACGGACTTAACTTAATTCGATGTAACGCGACTTCCTCCGATGTAACGCGAAGTAAAGATAATCTCGCGTAAGCACGAGTGAACATGTTTGGACGGCGGACGATTGGTGAACGATTTGAATAGATTTGAGGATCTAGCGTGAATTCGATCGAAACTCGCGAGCTTTTGCTGTGTCCTCTGTTTTTTGTTTACTGGTACAGTAATTAAACTTCTACAGTCGCTCATATTGATGAACGTGTTTTGTGTTACATTCCTAGTCACTGTTCATAATTTACTGTATAGTATATTTACTGTTATTTTATATTGCTTACAAGATAGTACTATATATGTACATACATAAACTTTTAATGAACTGTTAATATCAGCAATGATTATAATTGGTAAATTTATATATTTTCAATGATTATTAATTCTTAGCACTAAGGTTAATTTTATTAAATAGATATACTTGAATGTGGGATATAAAAGTACATATTTAATATTAAGTTAAAGAATGATATCGTATAATAATATATATAAAATTGTATAAAGATATAAATATTTGAATAGATACCGATTTATGGTAGTAAATGTATATATTTTTAATGATTACTTATTAATACTTAGCATTGATGTAAATAAGATTTAAATTATTGTAATAATTATTATTAAAACTGTTAATATTAACAGTTTGCAGGTTTAACTATCTTATAGATAAGAATTCTGATATCTCTAGATCTAAACTGAATAGCTGTCAAAAGTCAAGGATCAAATTATCGAACCTATTGCACCATAATTAAGTAATACAGACTAATTGTAAGTAAGACAATACTCAACTTACATACTTAAGACTAATTGAATACAATCTTTGATATAATTTCCATACTCAATAACAAAAATCTATTCTCAAAATCACACAACTTTCATTTGAAATAATCGATGATAAAAATCTAAAATTCCCTCCTCTACTCAAACAACTATTCTTACATTCCAAGCAGCAAAAACCTTAAAATCTACGAAATAGGACCAAATTCATACACGATCTACAAGACTTGCCGAAGTTCAATAAAATTGACCTCTAGCCTGTCCGTATATTATTTCTCAAACTTCCGGAAGTCGCTCGATATTGGGGCAATATCGTATTTACCGTTTCTCTCGAAAAAATGGCATCGTGTTATGAGCCCATTCCGTTTACGATCGATACTCGCCCGTTCCTCGACAATGGCCGCCCGAATCGATCTACGGGGTCCAGCATTGAACTTATGAAACGTCAAATAACACACTTGGATGCCTGCAACTCGGCGGCAACAGCGTCGTCGAATAATTGTTATACATATTAATGGCCAAATATTACATTCGACGCGGACAATGATACTTCAGGCAACGTTTGGCGCAATATCGATAATTGCAAGAACAATGGCGGGCGTAGATTGTTCGGCGGGAAAGTACAAATTGCGAATTCCGGGAATAATGACGGAAAAATATGGGCAAGCTGAATAATGATTAAATGTTTATTTAATACATGCGCTTAATTCGTGTGTAATTCCTGGCGGTCGCTGGACTGTGTACAGGTTACATCGATTTAATATTGCAGATACGGTTGGTTGGAGGTGTGATTATTCTATTGTAGTTATGTTACATTTATTGTATCTACGCTGAAGGATTCATGATCGTTAATGAAGAAATAACAATAATAATGTTTTAAATGTATGTGTGTATCATTACGTAAGCCAATTTTGAGAGATGCAAATTTTATTCTTTGTCGTCAATCTTCGATTTTTATACATTTAATTTCGTTTATACTGTAAAACGGACATGCGTAGGGACTAAGAAATTTTCTTCAATTCAGTTAATACTTTTTCAAATCATTACATAAAAATGATTTTTGTAATAGCACGTACTATATATAAATTTCACCCAAATATTCAAATTTTCTTCATCAAAAAGTTCACCTCCGTTTTGATATTTTTTCTCAATCTTGTCCCGATTTTATTTGGCCATTCTCGTGAAGTTAACCCTGATAACCCTTTGAATCGGAATTGGACATGTAACAGGAACAATTAGTTACTACTGCACCGATTACTGTGACAGGCGAAAAAATTGGCAAATCCCATTAGTTTTTAAACTCTACTATAGGCAGCAATAACTCGAATAATATCAACAAATTGTTCTTTAGTTTAAATTTACGAAGTCCTTGATATGCTTGAAATTTCCTTTATTTTTCAATTTCCTCTACCTGTTTCGATACCTTTCGGTGTCATCATCAGGAGTCTACATATTTTTTAAAATATTACTGAATCATTTGTAACTACTGTAGTTTAAATATAAGAAAAATGGCAATACAATCGCGTGGATGCCTGGACTAAAGAAATTAAACACAGGGTTGAAACAAGACATACATATATGCAAAATATCAACAAATATACTTCCAAAATCTGTTCACTGCATATGTTCCCACCAACGAATCATTCTTCAATCCACATCCAACAATTAGTCATGCCCAACTCTCAGTTCGTCATCCCAATCATGCCGAATCCGCCCGCCGATTTTCGGCAAGTTAATCCCGCCGAACCGGAAGCGGCCGGTCCGCGGCACGGATCCGGAAGCGTGTCAACGTCCTCCGCGAGCCTAACTCCGCTCATGGCGGCCGTTTACAAAGCCGGCCGTTTGTCCAGGGCCAACAGGCGCGATCACGCATGAGGGACTCGTGTGACTGCTCCTCCGCTCCGATTTTCCTATCGTCGCGAGCCATCGCCGGTTAAAGCCGAGGCGCGAGGCTGCGCGACGTTGCGCGCGCATCGCGCTCGGCCGGAAACCGCAAACCGAATGACAAAATCGGCGCCGACCCCGTTCCGGGACTATCTCAAAGCCGAAGTCGACTCTGAATGGGCTTAAGAGGGACGAGGGGGTTGAAGGGAGGGTGGAGGGTGCTGCAGGGGGCTGAAGGGGTTGGCAGGAATGCTGGTGGACCGGATGAGAGGCGCTAAACTGGGCGCAGATGCACGCGAATGCGTGAATTTCCGAGGCGGGCAGAGGCTATCGGAATTTCGATTAACCGCCCGGAGGACGGACGTATGAGTTTAAATCGGCGGAATGTAATTGCCGTGCCCGCGGTGTAATATGCGATTTGATTGGGGGTGGCCAGGTTGATTGGATGTTAAGACGGAAATGCGCGGTGAGACGGGTCTGTTGTTTTTGGTGTTTTGGTAGGCCTCGGTATAAGTATAGGTAACGAGGAAATTGTCTTACATGAATTTGTCTATTGCGATCTAATGATTAATACCTAAGTATGGTATTTAGAAATTTGGTTTAGTAATCACAGTGCAACGTAAGAAAAACGTTTATATACAGAGGTAAGAATAATATTTTTTTACATTCATTTTAATCGGCGGAATGTAATTGCCGTGCCCGCGGTGTAATATGCGATTTGATTGGGGGTGGCCAGGCTGATTGGATGTTAAGACGGAAATGCGCGGTGAGATCGATCTGTTGTTTTTGGTGTTTTGGTAGGCCTGGGTGTAAGTATAGACTGAAATAGAGGGTTGTCTTACATCAAATTGTCAATTACGATGTAACGATTAAAATGGTTAATAGACATAGTATCTATTACAAAAATCACTTGACAATCTGTAATATAGTAGAAAGAAAAATAATTATTCACAGAAGTGAGAATTATATTTTTCGACATCAGTTTAAATCGGGGGAATGTAACTGCCGTGCCCGCGGTGTAATATGCGATTTGATTGGGGGTGGCCAGGTTGATTGGATGTTAAGACGGAACTGCGCGGTGAGACGGGTCTGTTGTTTTTGGTGCTTTCGTTGGCCTGGGTGTAAGTGTAGACTGAGATAGAGGGTTGTCTTACATCAAATTGTCAATTACGATGTAACGATTAAAATGGTTAATAGATATGGTATCTATTACAAAAATCACTTGACGATCTGTAATATAGTAGAAAGAAAAATAATTATTCACAGAAGTGAGAATTATATTTTTCGACATCAGTTTAAATCGGCGGAATGTAATTGCCGGGCCCGCGGTGTAATATGCGATTTGATTGGGGGTGGCTGATTGAATATTAAGACGGAAATGCGCGGTGAGACGGGTCTGTTGTTTTTGGTGTTTTGGTAGGCCTGGGTGTAAGTATAGACTGAGATAGAGGGTCGCCTTACATGAAATTGTCAATTGCGATGTAATGATCTGTATGATTACTAAATACCGTTTTGCAAACGTGGGTTTAGTAATCATAGTGGAGTGGTAAAAAACCGATTATTCACAAAAGGAAGAATATTATATTTTTGACATCAGTTTAAATCGACGGAATGTAAATTCCTGCAATGCAATAGCATATTTGATTAGAAGCGACCTTGCTGGTTCGATGTTGATGTTGATGGATGTAAAACTACTATACGGCTTGTCTTCAATGTAGTGGCATGCAAACGGCAAACGGTAATATTCTTTTCCGTAAACTTCAGTTGATGAAACATAGCTATGGATACCTAAATGTTAAAAGATTTGTTTTAGAATTACCTTACCGATTCGACTATTAAAACAGTTATGCAAATGCAATATACAAATTTATCAACAGACCGAATATTTTTGAAATCGTACATATGTACAAATATACCATACGTTGCTTTACAATATAGAGTCAATCATATATTTAGAAAAAATCAATTTATTGTTGTCAATTGGTATTAGTTGACTGACGATTAATTGTTTGAAAATTGATAAGAAAATAAGAATATCAAAGTGCAACACACTTGGTCTTAACTCACCAAACATTATCCATTATCCATTAGCGTCAACATAAACAGGATTCACGGGGAAAGATTTGTTATCCGACTCCGTGTAGTGATATTGCATAGATTCCCAGAATTCAAATAAAGCCCTGCTACAACGGACACACAAGCTTAAGTCGACAAAGTCCAAGTGCCTCCGGCATTTCGGAATATTTGATTTGATGAGGCTATAATATGAATGCCCGAACACGGCCGGAATACCAATCCAAACAAGAATTGTTTTACATCGAACTTTCGCAATGACGTACAGTTATCCAAAAATGTCATTACCACTGTCATTCTAACTACGTTGGTCAACTGTTCGTAGTGTGACAATATTCAACGCGTTCTACGGAATTTGGATTAACCGCCGGGCGAGCAAACGTATGAGTTTAAATCGGCAGAACGTAATTGCCTCCGACATGTTGTAATATAGCTTTTGATGAGGTATGGCTGAAAGATATTGAGCGTTAAGATTAACAAGAGGGCAGAGAACGTGTATGTGTGGTTTACGTAATTTATCGTGAGTTTATACAGTAAAGTACAGCCCAAACTGTATATATACACATATATACATATGCATGCAGTTAGCCTTCCTATAACACGGCATCCGATACAACACATATGTTTTAACATAAGGAAATTCCGAAAAGTTCAAAATACTGTACTTCTACAGAACTGGAAAACATGATTTTTATTTAATATATTTTAAAACTAAATCACCTTAAAATAAAGACTCATTTATAACTATATTTTGCTGTTATATTGTTGGTGATATCGTTTAACCGAAAAATCGTTCTTGTTGGATTGTATTGAACAGTGATGAGGAAGAGATTTATTAAATTAAGGTTACTTCAAATAAAAATAATATTTTTATTTTTGTTATGTGTTATACATACATTTGCATTTCTTATAGAAATTGCTTAGCTAAAAAAATATAAATGTAATAATGAAAATATATAAATTATCATATATATTTCTGTTTATCATGATATATGTAATCGTTTTATATGAGACCCAGAGCAATTACAAAAACATGGGTAACGTCCCGAAAATATTATAAATAACATATATATTTAGCCAATATTTTAGAATACACCCTATTCTGTAATTTTACGTCATTTAGGTACAACAGATCACACCAATACCGAATTAAAATTAAATTTTGCAACATTCGAAACTTTCAAACACTACAGCTTCTCGACTGCGATTAATTGCCTGAAACAAGGAAAACTGTCATCACTCACACCTAGACACCCCCCATTATTATTGCAACCGCCGGAAGTGTATGTAATACGCGAGCCGAGCGGAGCAGATATCCCAACACGCGAATATTTGCCCGTCAGACGGAAGCCGAGCGGTGAATACCAAAATCGGCATCGGCCAATAGTTGATCCCGAAGTCCGAATGGCTTGAAAAGTCATTCTACCCTTGAACGGGCCAGTACCGGATGCGAGAGGGTGGAGGTGGGGTAAACTGGATAGAGTGCCTTTGAGAACGTCGAGGGTAGAACGGCTTTTCGTTCGCGTTACAGTCTTCGCTATTGCTCTCGTAATATTACAGCTGAAGGGAGAAAGAATCAAGGCATTCTGAGAAAGAGATAGAGAGAGAGAGAGAGAGAGAGAGAGAGAGAGAGAGAGGGAGGGAGGGAGAATGTGGGTAGAAGAGAGAGACTTAAATCGAGAAAGAGGGACTGAAAGATTTATATGGAGGGGGAAGTGAGAGTAAGAGAGATGGAAAAAGAGGAAAAGAAAGAGAAAGAAAAGGTTGAAATATAAAGAGAGAGAGAGAGAGAGAGAGAGAGGCAGAGACCTAATAATAAGAGAGTAGGAAACTGAGGGAATGAGTAAAAGAGATACAAATAGAGAGAGTACTAATAGTAAAGCAGTTAGAAGGAGAGAGAGCGAAAGCGAGACTTAAATAGAGAGAAACGAAATAGTAAGAAAGTAGGAAAGTGAGAATGGAGAAAAGAGACTCAAATAGAGAGAGAACTAATAGTAAGAGAGAAGGAAAAAGATGAAGAGAAAAAGAGATTCAAATAAAGAGAAGCGGGGGGGGGGGGGGTTGATAGTCAGAGAGAGAAAGAGAGAAACTCAAATCGAGAGAGAGGCAACTAATACTGAAATAACAGAAAAGAGAGAGAGAGAGAGAGAGAGAGAGGGAGAAGTCATAGTAAGAGAAAAGAAAAGAGAGGCAGAGAAACCAAGAATCAAATAAAAAGACAGAGAGAGAGAGAGAGAGGAATAAGCAGCGGACGGAAGAAGCTAAAATTTTATCGAACATAGAAAAGTGCGTCTACGCTGGAGGGTCCGCTCGTTCGAGCGTAAATTTTAAAGCGTCTTCGGCAGTATCGATGGAATTGGGTCTCGCTCCCTGTTTTACGCCGTCAATCTCGTTCAACTGCCAATGTGTGAATTGGCTCGGCCGAGTGTGCCGCGTTCGTCGGGGCGAGCAATTTTGTTTAAACAATGAATTCGATGTTTGCAGGTGACGGCTGGCTCGAATTAATTGGCTGTCAAGGTTTCGGATTTTTTAGTTTAACGCTCAACGTCTCACGTTTCGCGAATCGGTTGGAGGATTGAAGGGTGCAATGTTGTTGCCGATTTTTACATAATTTTGGTTCCAAGTATTGTTGAGTAGGTTAGTTGGTTTTTGGCTCATTTTTTAATTGAACAAAAGACAAATGAAACTGAAACTTATCAAATGTGCACGCAATAAAGTGTGATCTATAGTTACTTCGAAATTCGAAAGGGGTTATGTTTTAGAGGTAGGGACAACTTTTGTGAAAATGGATTGGTAACTGAAAGTGTGTAGACATTTTTCGTTTTAAATGTTTGTACGTGCACAGTGATATTTTACTATTTTTCTACGCAGTTATGGGAAAAATGTTATTAACCCAAGTTTCGAACGTTTATATTTAAACAATGATCAATTTAATATTTGGAACACTGACGACAAAATTAATTCGGTATTAATATTAAAAAATTTTAAATATTAATTCGTGGCCTGTCAAGATTTTCCAATTTTTCTACCCAAGTAAGGGTTGTTATTGATTTCGATGTCGTATAGTTAAAAGTAAATAATGAGTGCAATTATTCTATAAATTAACATAATTCATACAAATGTGGTGAAAAGTTCCTGCATTAAAAATCTCAGCGCATGTAACGTATTTATTTTTGAATCATTTTTGTTCGGTAGAGAGTGAGACATTTGGGGAATTCATATTTTTTTGGTATAAATATTCAATTGTTTGGGGATTACGCGCCAAATCGGATGCAGCTCACGTCCAACTAAATTTAATGAAACCCTATTGTTTCCGGCTCGCAGCAGTATTTTAATGCATTTGAATGTGCGATTAATTCAATCTAATATTCCGACATTTTATCCCTCTTACACGGCATGATTAAACCACCCCCGATCGCGGGATATTAACATTATTGATTACAGCCCCCAAATAGAGCTCCAATTAAAATTTTAAACCGTTCGCATTCCTACACTTTCTCAATAATCTATCCAATTTTATAATTTAATCAAAACTTTGCTTGGATTAACTGTTCTTCAAGCGTTCATTTTTCATGAAAAAAAAATGGAATTTTTCTACTCAATCATTTTCAATACCATAAGACGCATTTGTTTATTTTAACGATGAAATATTCTTGTTTCTTTTAGGGTATAATATTATAATGCATTTAATTGATCTATTTACTGAATTTTAGTTGAATCTAATGTCTTGACAGAATTTTAATTTTTATGACACAGATTTTTAATCAAAATTTCTGTATTCGTGTTAATGTTTCGACAAAGATTTTGCATCAGTAAGTCTACAATTTTTCTGTCAGATTACTAGTAGAACACTTTTATGTCAGGAATGAAACATGTTTTTTTTATTAAATATACTTAAGTATTATTTTCATAAAATATAATATTTTAACATCCAATATCCGATCAAATCTATTTTTAGAATATCTAAGTCGGTTAAATTATCCGTTTTTATAATTTATTTTATATTTAAGTAGTTATGTCACCTGCATTCTACATCCAGTTAATTATTTTTACATCACGAGAAGTCACAATAAAATTTTAAGCATAAACCTTTCATCACTGCTCCATTTACAGAATCATACAAAGTATATATCGGGTGTCCCCTTTAAAAACGCCCGACACAACATTAATTCTGATTCTTTCCCACCGAGAAATTTATCTCCTTAATCAAGAAGAACCTACTTTTACCTGACATTTAAAAATTATACAGTGTTCAGTATTTTCACGTAAATATATTTATCCCAAACAAAATCAAACTACTTAACTACTCTCACATCAAGTGTCAGTGCTAAAAATCTCAGCCACTATCCGTCTCTGCACCTTACCACAACTTAACGTCGATCTCAAGGTCATTCTTCAATGTCGGCAAGTGATTTTCCATCGGAAAAAACGCGATTTTCATTAGGATGAAAAACTTGGTCCCAAAAACTTTCGACCGCGCCATTCCAATTATCCTGTCATTTTATTTTGCTTTCGGGCAGGAGCGATCGCGGAATTTAATTAAAAATCGCCGGACGAGGCCGACGGATCTCAATGCAAATTTGCCGGTGACGTCATCGCGGACTTGTTCTACGAATTTGCTTCGCAAACCATACGTCTGTGAGAATGTATTACAAGCCTATTACCACCATATTCCGAATGGATTGCAATCTTATTCTGAGTATGTATTGGGTGTACAAATAACTTCGGTACGTTCGCATACAGTCAGCTGTAATTACGTTTCAAATAAAAATATTTGTCCCGCCACTATGATACCTTCAAATATTACATTCACCTTACTGAGTATTTAATGTAATTTTACCTTGGTTTGTTTTGAACTTGAAAAAACAATAGTTCGCATCATGCCGTGCAGAAGACAGAGATATATGAAAAAAAATGAGATGTCATATAATTTATGATTAACGTGGTATAAACACTTTATTTATGTGATTCTTTTGTTATGTTAATTTCAGCATTACACGATCTAATTCCAATATAATTTTTCATTTCATCTGCTTATTCAATTATCAAAACACTTTCAGCAATAAACAATATTTACAGCCTACGCGTTCAACCTCTAATCACCTAAAAAAATAACTCTTCATTAAAAGACCATAGTAAGTTACAACGTGAACAATTTGCACATCCTAAATTACTTCTTTCTTCCTATTCTAAAATAAATGATGCCAACTTCAGAATTGCACAATTTTAATCCGCGCAGACAAATTTTGCCTTTTCCATTTTACGTAATTAAGGCAAAGTGCGGAAATTATGGAAAAGCAGTAGAAACTGCAAGAACGGTTGATAGCCAACGAATTTAACTGCCTCGGGTGTAAATTATGTCTATTGCCAAGATTTGTAGATAGCAGCGCTGAGAAACTGCCACTTCTCGTGGATAAACAGTACCTACTGCAACATTCTTGGATGGTGATTCAGGCCACGGAAGTACACAGTTTCTCGGATGAACAGAACTGTAAAATTGCTAGATGTTGATCCGCACCGCCAAATTTTGCACTCCCTCAGATAAACAGTGCAAACTGCAAACTTCGTACAAACTGTTTCCCACCGCAAACTTCCTTACTTCCGTACAGTAATGGTTGTAACGTTAAGATTCTTGGACGTTCAACTGTCAAATTATTTATGTTTCAAGAAAAATATTGCGTAGCGCAAAACCTTTAATTATCTATAATGCACCTGGAATGATTACTGCAAATATTAAAAGTTTCGTAGTTTAAAACATACTTGTTAAGCGTAAGTGATTTTTAAATCTTTTGTCACTTTAATTTTCAGTTATTCAATTTGCAATGCTCTCAGAAAAGACACATTTTACACTAAATTTATAAGTTAACGATTAACTTGTTTACATTACTGACCCGTGCATTTGATTTTTTCAATTATTAGACGCCAAACTTTCAAATTATTTGTGTTTGTGTAGCTCGAAATCTCTAATTATCGATATTGCACATGGACTAATTACTACAAATATTCAAAATATTGCAGTCAAAATTATACTTATTATGTTTTCACGATTTTATAATCTCTCACTAAATATTCACATTATTACTTCACAAACCCTTAATAAGACAAAACCGTCGGACCCAAAAATCCTAAAATAACAAAATTTCTCAGCAAAGCGTTCAGTTGTATAACAAAAATCCTTCTAACTAAACAACCTAAATTCTTCTAAACACGCCGTCTTATCGCCCATAAACGAAACACTTTCGTCCCCAATCCTTCTCTCCGATTCCTTCGAATTCTCGAACGACCCCACAATTAAAGTCCACTTCCGCTAAACGGATCCAGGCCACTTCCGTCCTTTGCCAAATCCGGGCTAACAAATAAAGGGCAATAAAAATGATGGAGGCTCTCGGCGGCCGTGAAGTGCTTCGCTGGACGACGTTTGTTCCCACTTTTTCCGTCTCGCCCTTCATCCCCCTTCATCCCCCGTCATCCCCCCGCAACCCTCCGGCAGGCAAGATTTATCGTCAAAATTTAGCGTCGACGCGTACGAACGCCGTCCGGGTGATTTAAACTTCGCAACGTGTTGCATTCCCTCTGTTAGCCGCGAGAAGGAATTTATTATTTTCCTACGCTCGTAATGAATGGCCTTTAACGTTATTTAAGCGCTGCGCAGATTCGCGCCAGCTTCAAAATGGCTCCGCTTCCTTCCGCTTGCATGTCCCGGATCTTCGCTTCGAGCTCGGAAAAGTGAGAGGTTCGAGCGGTGAATTATATTTTGTGGGAGGATGATGTAATGAGTCTGTTGGCTTTGGGGAGTGATGAGAATTGAAGTTAAGGTTTCATAGTTTTTAATTTGTGCAGTGGGGCTTGAGAAGCTATGTCAACGGTTGAATTTAAAGTAATGATGCTGGTTTGTAAGATAAAAATTTTTAGTCGGAATCAAAAATTTATGCATGATTGATAATATGGGCCGTTTATTTTGAAAGTCGTGTAAGGTTATTAAAAAAAAATGAGGTATCACATAATTTGTGATTCATTTAATTGTAATAATTAATAATATATTAAGCAATACTAATAAATTAAAAAAATCACAAGTTGTATGATATCTCATTTTTATAAAATTATGGACTCTACACCACATTCAAAATAAACGGTCCATATGTCCTGTAATTTATGCCGAAGTTATGACGTTATTTTTTCTCTCTTCATATTTCAAAGAGCAAAAATTTTATAAAAAAAATGCAGATATCCACTTGGGATTATTATAACATTTTTCTCTAAGCTAAGAATATTAGTACGAGTATCACACTCAGTAAAGACACTAACAGCTTTAATTGAATGCAACCCACCTCGTTCAAATTGACCGCAAAATATTGATTAAAATTCTTATTAATATATTGTATGCTGTTAACAAAATTGCAAACATAATCAATTTCTTACACACGAACATAACCTCCAACACTTATCAAACTTTGCTTCCCTACTAGTACAAGTAAAACGCTCAGTAATGACCCCAAAAACCCTAATTAAAAGCACCTCACCTCTCCCGCATTCATAGCAAAGAAGGTATTAAAAATCTTATTAATGTTTCGTGTACTTTTAACAGAACTGCGAACATAACCCATTTCTTTCACACGAACATAACCTCCAACACTTATCGAACATTGCTTCCCTACTAGCACAAGCATCACACTCAGTAATGAACTGTAATGAACTAACAACCCTAATTGAATGCACTCCACCTCTGTCAAATTTATAGCAAAAAATGTATTAAAAATCTTATTAATGTGGCGTGTACCTTTAACAAAACTGCAAACATAACTAATATGTTTGACATGGACATAACCTCCAACACTTATCAAACTTCCCTACTAGTGCAAGCAAAACGCTCGGTAATGACACTAACAGCCTAATTGAATGCACCTCGCCCCGTTGAAATTCATCGGGGAAAATTGACTGGAAGCATAAATCGTGTCTTCGGCACGCGGCAACAGTTCGGCATAAATTAACCCGTTTACACAATGGCGCATTATGCGAGGCCGTTTAACCCCCAGCGCGTTTCGAGCATCGGACTGCATTGTTTGCCACTCGGCGTGCCTCGACGCAAGCCGAGCCGAGTGTCAACGGCCACTGGCAGTGGCCGCTGCCAACGGCGCTGGCAATGGCGGCCAATGTCGAGCTGCCCGGCCTGTCTGCCAACCTTCGGGCCTCGGCTATAAAGTGTGATCGAGCATTCTGCACCGAGGAGGCTGAAAAGGGAGAGTCCTGCATTGTGCATCGCTACCCTCTATCAACCCCCTCTTTTCACCACCCCCACTCTCCACTGTGGATTTCATTTTACGTCACAACCGATACAACTTCTAGTCTTTGTTTCATGCGGATTGATACGGGCAAGGTTATCTTTGGGGATGATCGGTGGAGTTAAGGGAGGAGAGGGTGTGTTTTGATGGTTTTGGTGGTAGTTATTTGGGTCAGGGTGGGGAGGATGTGTGACAATTGGGGCTGCTGTGTACGTACGTTGCAATGTACTATTTATGAGTTGTGAGATTTGGTTTGAGAGGAAATTTTTGTAACAAAAATTGCGGAAAATTATATTGCGGGTTCGGTGGTAGTAAAGTATGGTATAATTTTCGAGGAGTTTGCCACATGTTATTGGGGTGTTAATTGCGGAGAGGCTTGGAAATATTGAATGTTAGATTCAATCACTTTTCATATATATTTTGCTCGATATATTTATTTTTCGTACAAGATGGTGTCCGGCATTAAAAACGTACCTACCTCACTTCTGACACCACAGTATTAGCACTAAATAAATCCCAATATCACAATTACAAAGGGCAAACAAAATCTATTCCTTCCCAAAACTCACCCCAAAAATCCCCCCCACCCCCTAATCTCCTTACAGGAAGTACACGTGCTACACCGAACTTCCGCAAATTCCATCCCCGCTTAAAGTCGCGTAGGCTCTCCCGGAAATTCGGAACACAGAGGCCGCAGTCTGGGACGATAAGACGGGAGACTAGGGGTTGCCGGTGGGCAGAAGGGGTGGGGGAGGGGGTGGAAGACGTCCTCTCGGCAAAGGGAACTTGCCAGACGAAGGAGCCGTCGCTATCTACCCGGCACGATCCGACGTAATATTACGCCGGGCTCTCGCCGGCTTGCTTATTATTAGGCGCCGGTGTGTACACCGAGCGGATGGAGGGGAGGGGAGTGGAGAGTGGAGGGGGGGAAGTAGGCACAAAGTGAGCCAGCGATGCCTTTCGGTCCGGGATTACGGGAATACGGGCAGCAACTGGCGAAAAGCGGAACCGAAAGCAGACAGATCTCGGCGACGATTCGCCAACTTCCGGCAACTTCCGGCAACTTCCGGCTTTCTTCTCTCGGATGATCGGCCCGGTGCCGGATGTAGGCCGGAAACGGGCTGTTGGCGCTCGCTTCCGCGGAAGCGGCGGGTAATGAAGCGGTTTTCGGTTCGTGGGGGAGGGACTGTTTTTGGTTCGGTGGATGGTGAGTGATGGGAGTTTTTTGGTTGGGATGGTGTTGGGTTTGACTTCGAAACCTCGTTTTTGAATTTTAGGGGTTTTCTGTGGGGATTGATGATTTGGTACGTGATGTGAGAAGTTTGGGGTTGACAATTTTTAAGTCTGAGGTTTTTCGCTTTGGTTTAGGTGATGGGAGTTTTTTGGTTGGGAAGGTGTTGGGTTTGACTTCGAAACCTCGTTTTTGAATTTTAGGGGTTTTCTGTGGGGATTGATGATTTGGTACGTGATGTGACACGTTTGAGGTTGACAATTTTTAGGTTTGGGTTTCTTCGTTTTGGAGTAGGTAATCGCTCTGTGTCGAAGGTTGAAGATGAATTGTGGTTTCTTTACTTGGAATTTGTAGTTAGTGATATGTCTTTGGAATTATACCGAAAGAAATTCTATTCCAGGTTTCGTTGGATTTAATCAATGTTGGTTTTGAAATTGTAAAGATCTTGATTGTTTCATAGCTTTAGTTGCTTTTTGTGAAATTGTCTGCTGATATTGGATTTTCGATCTGCTTAGGAATTTTTGATACATATAGCGTCTATGTGTGTTTAATATCTTATCACTTCCAATTTGCGGAAACATCGAATGTTATTTTATTCTCACATCTCTGACGATAAAGTAATGAATTTTGGTACGATTTGGTAAAGATTCTGCACATGAATTTTACGTGAACATTTTTTAAATCTATTGTTTATTTACTTATTCATAACCGTAATGATTAATTTTTTTAATAAAAATCAGGATATAAAAGTGTCAAGTATTTTCTATTTTTAAAATTTTTTTGCTATCTGATTGAAAAGTTAGGTTTAGGCGTAATAAATAAAATTCAGACATTTTCATAATGAAGCATAATACTATATTTCTCGAACAAAATCCCTTATTTGTTCTAATCTCTTAAATCGTTCCAAAATAATCTTGACCAGCTTTAATAACTAGAGAACTCTTTAATTTTTCAGAAAACACGTCAAGAGCCTTTATATCTATGTTACATTACAAGTTTGTACCACAAAAGTTTACAGCTTGATACCTATGCAAGTTGTGACATTTATTTCATCGTTCACAACACATTTTTTATATGAAAGCAATTATTGATTCAAAAAATGACGTGTTTGTTGCATACTGCAGATTATTCTAATGTACACCGGAAAAACACCAAAATTCTTAAATAATTAATTAAATACTATATCAGTATATACATGTAAGCATTTTAGTCTTTATGGTAAGAACTCACTTCATATAAGAATCGGACGTACATAACACGTATAGAAAATTATCAATGATAAAGCATAACATATTCGACGCAAAATGGCTGAATACAGTGTGTACTTCGGAATTTTGCGCTTTTCGCGTGACTTGCCCGGATTATTCTACTGTATGCCGGAAATACACCAAAATTCTAAAATAATTTATTAAATACTATATCAGTGTATATAAGCATTTTAGTCTATATGGTAAGAACTCATTTGATATAAGAATCGGACGTACATAACACGTATAGAAAATTATCAATGATAAAGCATAACATATTCGACGCAAAATGGCTGAATACAGTGTGTACTTCGGAATTTTGCGCTTTCCGCCTGACTTGCCCGGATTGCGGATTATCGGACTGCGCGGCGGAAATACACCGGAAACCGCTACCCTCAGTTTATTCATTTGCCCCAGCGGTTAATGATAGTCCGCGGGAATTATTGTGGGTTTTACGCCATGAATTGGAGAGTTCTGCTCTGCGTCATATTGAAATCGGCCGCGTCTCGGAGTTATTGCAACATTCGAACGCGGTCGGCGGCGAGCCCGGCTTGAAAATCGCCGGAAAGCGACGCGGAATGTTGTAATATTGTACGATTCGATGAGGTCGTACCTGCGGAGCGGAACTTGCCGGATATTAAAAGGCAAGGATTTTGTATCGCTTTTAAGGCGACGTTCGATACGTTTCAGTATTTGCAGATTTGCAAATTTATGTTTCTGATTGATCGTGTTTACGATACAGTTAAAGTTATTTAATGTGCATTTATTGGAATTGGTATTGTTGTTTCACTCTGTAATTTGTGTGATACTACTTATTGACTGAAGATTAATAATGCAATAATGCAACTGTATTGTAAATCAATTTTGTAAAGAGCTTAAAGTTACTCTTTATAAGCAATTTTTTTCCTGCATTTCGTATGCACATTACACTGATTCAGTCTTGTAATTCTGGCATCCATTTACTATCTTAGCTAGGTGCTTACCATTTTTTCCTGACCTCATCAGTCAGTAGAATCAAACGAGAACGTTTCTTCGGCTGAAGAATATCACAAACGATATAAGTAAAGTCGAAATAGGATTATAAATGAGTAATGTCAGTAATTCAAAAAATTGATTTCATCAAATTACTCATTTATAATTTATTTCTATATTTTCATATAAAGGCATCAAAGTTAATTGCTTCTCCGGATCATTATTGTAAAATAATTCATTTTCCAAATATGTTAAGCAAAAAATCATATCTGGTGCTATAGAAGTACAGTTTTGTACAAAGATTTTCGCAATATGTTGCGTTGAGGCAAAACTGTGTTATAGGAGGCCGTCCTGTAGAGCAGCGGTCGGGGAACCGGGGTAAATTACCCCAAATGGGGTAAAAATGAAATTTTTGGGGGTAAAAGTGAAACTTTTGTGAGTAAAAAGTAAATTTTTAGTTATTGTTTTCTTTTCAAAATTATCATGGGGCTATAATATGAAAAATGCTAAAAAGAGGCGATTTCGTTTTTTTTTTGCTCTTCGCCATGGGGTAATATCAACTTACACAAAAATATTTTGGGGTAATGATTAAAAAAGTTCCCCGACCGCTGCTGTAGAGGGTCACCTGTATTCTTATAGTATTAGAATGTCACCCTCTAATAGGAGGGTCACCTGTATTCTTATAGTATTAGAGTGACACCCTCTTATTGGAGGGCCACTTGTATTTGTATAGTATTGGAGTGAAACCGTGTTGTAGGGGGGCTATATGTCTTCTTATCACGCTAAAGCGAGACCGTGTCATAGGAGGGCTACCTGTATTCTTATAGTATTAGAGTGAAACCGTGTTGTAGGAGGACTACCTGTATTCCTATCGTGTTCGAGCGACACCGTGTTATAAGAGGGCTACTTGTATTGCTATCGTGTTCGGGCGGCACCGTGTTATAAGAGGGCTATCCGTATTCCTATCGTGTTAAAGTAAAACCGTGTTACAGGAGGCCGTATCGTAACAGGGTCACACTGTATTCTCATCGTTTAGAGCGAGACCGTGTCATAGGAGGGCTACCTGTATTCTTATAGTATTAGAGTGACACCGTGTTGTAGGAGGACTACCTGTATTCCTATCGTGTTCGTGCGACACCGTGTTATAAGAGGGCTACTTGTATTGCTATCGTGTTCGGGCGGCACCGTGTTATAAGAGGGCTATCCGTATTCCTATCGTGTTAAAGTAAAACCGTGTTACAGGAGGCCGTATCGTAACAGGGTCACACTGTATTCTCATCGTTTAGAGCGAGACCGTGTCATAGGAGGGCTACCTGTATTCTTATAGCATTAGAGTGAAACCGTGTTGTAGGAGGACTACCTGTATTCCTATCGTGTTCGAGCGACACCGTGTTATAAGAGGGCTACTTGTATTGCTATCGTGTTTGGGCGGCACCGTGTTATAAGAGGGCTATCCGTATTCCTATCGTGTTAAAGTAAAACCGTGTTACAGGAGGCCGTATCGTAACAGGGTCACACTGTATTCTCATCGTTTAGAGCGAGACCGTGTTATAGGAGGGCTACCTGTATTCTTATAGTATTAGAGTGAAACCGTGTTGTAGGAGGACTACCTGTATTCC
Organism: Anoplius nigerrimus; assembly: GCA_914767735.1. Classification (NCBI taxonomy): domain Eukaryota; kingdom Metazoa; phylum Arthropoda; class Insecta; order Hymenoptera; family Pompilidae; genus Anoplius; species Anoplius nigerrimus. The sequence goes on from OU612081.1 coordinate 14,595,631, forward strand.
TATCGTGTTCGAGCGACACCGTGTTATAAGAGGGCTACTTGTATTGCTATCGTGTTCGGGCGGCACCGTGTTATAAGAGGGCTATCCGTATTCCTATCGTGTTAAAGTAAAACCGTGTTACAGGAGGCCGTATCGTAACAGGGTCACACTGTATTCTCATCGTTTAGAGCGAGACCGTGTTATAGGAGGGCTACCTGTACACCCCATCCTACCCGGAGCGCGCCGAAAATTCAGGCGCCCTCCCGGCAGCGACCTCGCTCATCCGGAAGGAAGTCCACGTCAGAATTGAGTCTGGCCCCCGACGGAGGCAGAAAGAAGCTTATCCCGGAAGGCAAAGGGAAGACTCGACGGTTTTTCATCCGAAAAGACTCGCGCGCGTCTGCCCGTTTAAAAGACGCATGCCGCAGGGCGAAAGGAGGGTTGAACTCGGCGGCATTAAAAGTTAACGACGCTATCGTCGGATGACCCTGGGTATCATTATATACCGCCCATTTCATTTTTAGCCACCCTCCGTGCCCGCCCGTTATCGTTCGCGGACCGAAGGGTCCGTCTATACATTTTGATAATGGCCGCCTTCACTCTCCGCCACCCCCTTTAACCCTTAAAGTTGACGTACCCTTACGATGGTATTAGTCACTTAGCGGCGGGGAGATAAGGGTTATGGGACATTTTTAGGGGTGGAGGAGGGTGACGGGGGGTGGAATGTCGATTCGAGACTCGATTCTTCGGAAGTCGGGAAGGATGTGCTTCCTCGCATTAGTTTTATGGAGTTTAGGTCGTTTTTGTTAAGTGCGTATGGATGAGTAAACGGTTATGGTGTAAAGTGGTCTGGTTTTTATGGGTGACCAGTTTGAAAATTGCTTTTTCTTTGATAATTGGCTGATCGTTCGGAAGTCGAGAAGGATTATGCGTTCGTTCGGATTAGTTTTATGGGGAAAAGTGTGTTTAGAGGTGTATTGTGTTGTAAAGTGTAGTAGATAAGTGTAACAGCATACTTTGTTAATTGTTTATAAAGTAAAAGGCGTAGGTTTGCCCTAATAAGTGATGATGATAGTGATATTGAAAAAAATTGTAGTGAATGTTGGTGAGCATGTGGCAGAATTAACCAAAATTTTCAATTTTCATATTTTTTTGCGGATAAATCATATACTTAACAATTGCTTTAGCTTGGGGTACCAGAAGAAATACAATTTTAACTTACTTGGTTTTATGCTAAAAAGTATTTATAATTTATTATATCGGTTAATTCAGAATTTGTACCAATTTACAATTGGTGTTTAGGCTGAATCGATTTTATTAGAAAAATCGGATTATGGTTGGTTGACTGTTTGCAGTTTGGTTAAGATACTGATATCTTCTTTTGTATTAATTCTATGGAATAAGACTTGTATTATGACTGGAATTAGATAATTTCAAGAAGTGCAATTTCAATAATTTGGTCAATTGATTATCAATAATTATGCTATATAATTACAGTGCGAAATCATTTAAGATTTTACACATAATTACTATTAAAATCACAGTCACATGAAAATTAGTTAATTTCCAGAATTTGGGGAGGATAATGGTACAAGCATGTTTAAAATGTAACATGAAAGCATTGAAGTTTCGATCTTTTTGTTAAAAGTTTGTATTGAATATCGATAATTAGAAATGTTGCAGTTATGGTTGCAAAAGTAGTGAAGTTTTCATGCTCGATCGGTGAAATACCAATTTCCTTAATGACAATGCATGTTCTATTTCATAGAGTATGTAAAACTAGTTACCCAGAATATTTGTAATTCGCAGGATGTAATAATGGTCGTAAAAGTTTGAAGACTTCCTTGAAGCAGAACAGAATCTAATAATACGTTATCGTCCTCTATCAAAATTTGTTCAACTCATTAGTCAAACTTACATAACCTTATCACCGATCACACTTGTTTAAAATATCTACATATATCATACTATACATAAAATATAAAAAAATCATTGATATTTAAAACACTGACGGAATTCGCCAAAAACCATAGCATACCTAAAGCAATGTTTTAAAATCTGTCCTTTACTCACTATAACCAACCCACAAAAGATGAACATATGCACATCTAACTAAATTCAACCGATCCAATACAGTGAGTATTCCAAACGCTGCCATAACAAGCCCGTAAGAGAAACAAAGTTCTCCAATCTTTATTCTGCCCAACCGCATCTTTCGCTCGGGGGAAAAAAGTCAGCTTGCCGCCAATTTTCCACCCCAGCAGAAGGAAATTCCGCGCCGACTCACCGTACACGTCCTTACGCCATGAACAGCGGTAGGCGAATGTATGAATTGGAAATAGGTTGCCGGTCAAGCGCGGACCAGTCCCACAGGGATTTGACCGGAAAACAGAGAGATCGCGTGTATTGGAATCGGAGAGAGTGAGAATGCTCGCGGAATATAGAGAGAGAAGATTTTCTCGAGAGGGAAAGAGTGAGAATGCTCTCGAGTTCGAGTGAGAGAAAGAATGTTCTCTCGTTTGATGGAAGAAGAAAATGCTCTGTAGTTCGATAGAGATAGATAGATGAATGGATATTTATTTAGCTCCTGTTGCTATATTATAATTGTACTACCATCGGTAGTAATACAGAAATTTTACTAATTTCGCTTGTTACTACTTCTAATCCCCATAGTACTAATAAAATAAAATAAATATTGCCTTCTTTGCTTTATCTCTCCCTACTCTTTATGTATGGGACTAGCTTTCATTTAAATTCTAGTAATTTTTTTGCATTCCTAATTTCGTTAGGTAGATTATTAAACAATTTGAAACTATCTGCGAGAGAGAGAGAGAGAGAGAGAGAGAATACCTCCCTAGTTCGATAGAGAGAGAGGCAGAGAGAGAACAATCTGTAGTTAGAGAGAGAAAGAATGTGTATGCTCTGTTGTTCGAGAAAGAAAGAGAGAAAGAATGTTTCAGAGTCTGACACAGAAAGAGAGAGACTGTTCTTTAGTTAGAGAAAGATAGAATGTTCGAGAGTCTAACAGAGACAGAGAGAGAATTCTCATGAGCTCAAGAGAGAAAGAGTTTCTATGCTTTCTATATCGAGAGAGACAGAATGTTCTTCAATCTAACAGAAAGAGAGAGAATGGTCTCTAGTTAGAAAAAGACAGAATATCCGAGAGGCTAACAGAGAAAGAGAAACAACACTGGCTAGTTCAACACAGAAAGAGAGAGAATGCTCTGTACTTCGAGAGAGAAAAAATATTCCTCAATTCAACAGAGATAGAGAGAGAATGTTCTCTAGTTTGCGAGCGTAACAGAGAAAGGTACAGAATACTCTCTAGTTCGAGAAAGACAGAATGTTCACGAATCTAACAGAGAAAGATAGAACGTTTCCCTCTTCCAGAAAGAGACATATAAACACGCTGAAACGGACAGTTCGACAGAAAGAGACAGAGAGGGCTGCAGTGACAGTTCGGAAGTAAGAGGAAGTGAGGAAACAGGAGGGGGAGAGGAAAAGAGAGACAGAGAGAGGGATGCATCGATATTCGATTGAGTGGCTTGTTTGTGTTTCGCCCGCAACGAAACGAGATCAGCGAACGGACCAGGCTCGGTATCGAAATTCATCCGCGAAGTGCCTTGTGAAAATATTGCGCGAGTTAATATTCACGCCGATCGGCACGCGGCTTCGGCTTCCATGTCCGAGTGCAAACGGCCAGTTTGCAAATCGAGGCCCGCTCGCGTGTAAGTCTCGCAAGCGGCGCGGAAAGGGCCGCTTCTCGGAATCGAGGTGTTTTCCCATTGTTTTCCCTGCTTTTCCAGCGAAAATGTACTCCGCGGGCGTGCACTCGATCGGGAGCGAGGAAACATTTCGAACGGCGAAAGAATGGAGAATGGGAAGAGAGGGCGGGGTGATGGTTCGATAATTTGAAGGCGGAGTAGAGAGAGTGTAATGTTTTGTAGAAGCTGTGATTTTTTTCGGTGGAGAAGATTGATATTTTTAGTCATTTTGAGGAAAGAATGTGGGGTGTGTATGTTTCGTGTGTGGAGTTGGTGCTGATTTATTTTTAGATTTTCGGTATGCAATGTTGGTATGTAAGTTGTGTGTGTTTTGATTTGATAGGGAATAATGTTGATAATTGGCAGGAATGGAGATGTAATGAACAACGTGACATATTGTTGACAGATTTATCGACACAGATAAATATTTGATATTTATCGGAAAACTCGGTACAGTACAGTGGAAGTAAATGTTGATTTCGATGATTGTAAGCATGTATACATTTGCTGTACTATACATGTAATTCTCTTTGTACTGTAAAAATTGAAATAGCTACATAAGTTCTCACTTTCAGATACTGTCACTTTCAACTCATGCAAACAATTCTCCAAAAACATATAGGTAAGCTGTAACATACATGTTCATCATCCCATAAAATTAAAAATTGCTAAATAAGTCACCACTTTTAGGTAGTAGCACTTTCCACTTTTCCAAACAATTCACCAAAAATCCGCCAAAGCAACAACCTCAACCATATTCTAATCCACTGCATTACCAAACTATGCATCCCATCCCATTTACCGTCGCAAAATCAACAGAAAATCCCTGTCCCTCACCCGGACTACAGGTCGTTCCAAAATTCCCCCCAAACTCACCAACCTCTACCGCCAAAAAATTTCCATAAAATTCTGAAAAGCGTCGAAAACAATTTTCGGAACGCATCTATCCGCCTAATCAATCTCCGACTTGTTTTTACAGGTCGTTCCAAATCCCCACCAGCCCCTTCCGGCAAAAAATTCCGAAAAGCGTCGAAAACAATATCGAGAACGCATCTATACGCCTAATCAATGTCCGACTTATCTCTACAGGTCGTTCCAAATTCCCACCCAACCCACCAATCCCCTCTGCCAAAAAAATTCTCACAAAATTTTAAAAAGCGTTGAAAACAATTTCAGGTAACGCATCTATCCGCCTAATCAATCTCCGACTTGTTTCTACAGGTCGTTCCAAAATCCCCTCCAATCCAGCAACCCCTTCCGCCAAAAAATTCCTACAAAATATTAAAAAGCGTCGAAAACAATTTCGAGAACGCATCTATCCGCCTAATCAATCTCCGACTTGTCTCTACAGGTCGTTTCAAATCCCCTCCAATCCACCAAACCCTTCCGCCAAAAAATTCCCATAAAATGTTGAAAAGCAACGAAAACAATTTCAAGAACGCATCTATCCGCCTAATCAATCTCCGACTTGTTTCTACAGGTCGTTCCAAATCGCCACCCAACCCACTAATCCCCTCTGCCAAAAAACTCCCATAAAATTCTGAAAAGCCTCGAAAACAATTTCGGGTAACGCATCTATCCGGCTAATCAATCTCCGACTTGTTTCGCCGATTGCAGTGAAGTGCAGCGCCATTTCGAGTGAACGATAACGAACGTCCTCGAGTGTCGGGACCAGCGGCGCTGTGCAGATTATATCGTCGGGCCAATGGGAAAGCCGCAAATATGCAGGATTGCGCCGGCCGCGGAATTATATCTCGCCGCATGATTCTGTCGTTTTCGCGGATCGCACTATCGAAATATTTGATTTCCTGCCATTTGTTCGCGGAACCCGTGTTTGCGAACGGGCGCGAAATGTGTCGGGCGGCAAAAAAAAAATGTGTCCGACTCGTTAGCGAAAATTCCGGCTTTGCGCTCTCTTTTGACCGTTCAACCCCTCTCACCCCTTCCCCCCTCTTCTATACCTGCCCCGCTCGCTTTTGCCATGCATATGGATGTCAATGCTCGGATTCCGTTCGGGACCACTTTTCGCGGCGACCTTTTCCGGTAAACTTCTGCGATTTGGTAGATGAAGGTTGGTGAGAGTGTGGGGATGATTGATCGAGAACTTGGGATTTGAATATTTTTTATCGTTCGGGGCTGCTTTTGGGAGTTTCGTCAATTTTATGTGTGTTAAGATACTTATAATTTGATTTTATACTCATTTTTATAAACGCGTAAGAATATGTGATTAGAATCTTGGAATTAGAATATTGTTTTCGTTCGGATGTTTATCCTACAGAAGAATTTATTATTTTGTCGAATATTCCATTACTTGAAGCTGTTTTCTTTGACATATTAATGGACAATAATTTTACCATCTTTCTTACCGCCACTTATATATTATACTTTTCGGAATTTTCGTATATACTTATGTCCATACTTTAACTGTATATCGACATTACACTTTGAACGTCCAAAATTGGAATTTACAAGCAAATTGTGGCATGAAAACAATCTAGCGAGCAGTCCAGCAAAACCCCCTCTAAATGCAGCACGTACATAAGTGAAAATTATCGTCCGTAAATTGGAATACAACAACGATCAATGAACCAAACTAACATCCATTAACAATTTCCAAACAATAAAATGATGATTTGATTGAGTTTCTTAATATCACTGCGTCGAATATCGAAAAATTAACAACTACCTTGCTATGCAAGGTACCTTGCATAACTTATTCGTTTACACATACATGATAATCGAACACCGAGCAGCATTTCGATACACACATAGTACGCGTAAAACTTTCGAAGCCACCTCTATGTCCACTACGTACGTAAGTGAAAATTAGCGTTCGCGAACTGGGACGCGAAAACGATCAACGAAGTAATCTAACATTCATTAACAATTTCTAAACAATATAATGGTGATTTGAATCCGTCTCTTCATAATCCTAAACCAAATAGTAAAAAACGGAGAAGTACCCCAAGCTGCTAAACTTATTTGCTTACACGTATACAACAATCGAACCCCAAGCAAAATTCGAATTCACACATAATACACGTAAAACTTCCCAGACCGCCCCTAAGTCCACTACGTACGTAAGTGAAAATTAGCGTTCGCGAACTGGGACGCGAAAAACGATCAACGAAGTAATCTAACATTCATTAACAATTTCTAAACAATATAATGATGATTTGAATCCGTCTCTTCATAATCCTAAACCAAATAGTAAAAAACGGAGAAGTACCCCAAGCTGCTTAACTTATTTGTTTACACGTTTACAACAATCGAACCCCAAGCAAAATTCGAATTCACACATAATAAACGTAAAACTTCCCAAACCACCCCTAAGTCCACTACGTACGTAAGTGAAAATTAGCGTTCGCGAACTGGGACGCGAAAACGATCGAGCCAGTAATCCAGCGTCGTTTCTCGGCTCGTTTTTAATGCACCCCATCACCTCGGCCGCCAACCCCCAGACCAAGCCCCTACCCCCTCCCCACCCCCTCCCGCGAGAATTGTCACGCGGCAGGCGGGATTTATAGATACACCGTATATGTACTCCGTTCATTGTTATTCATTGCTCGGCGTAAATAACAACTAGAATCGCGCGTGATATCCGGTGAACAATGCGAGAAGGAGAAAATATGTGGTCGCGGAATATGCATGGGGATGACCCCGACTGAGCTCCAACCCTCTTCTTCGGCCCTTTTCTCCAGCTACCCCACCCATCCACCACCCCTAGACATGCTCAACCACCCCTGCCTCCTCCGCACCAGTTTCCGCATCAATTCGTTTTCGCGGCCGCTTGCTTTCTCGCTCATAGTTTCTGTCCACTTTCTTTTTCGTGTTAATAGAGTCTGTTTTTTTGTTTATAATGTTTTTTGTAGGACTGATAGATTTTTTGCTTTCTGTGTTTTAGGCATCTTGTATTGTGACTTCTTACTTCCGATTTGCGTCTGTCCTTCGTCTTTCGCTTTTTTTGCACCCCCACCCCTTCGTAGAATCAACCCGTGGTTGGTGAAATGCTTGCTCTTTTACTGTTTTTCTAGTTTTTCCGTTCTTGCTCTATTGATTTTTTCTTCTTTCCAGTAGGAACGTTTCCTTCTCGAATTTTTCGTCACTCGCTCACATTGTTTATTCCTTCCTCGCTTACCTTGTTCCTGTTTCCTTTATTCTACTGACAGTGTCTGCTTTTCTGCCTCTTCTTCTTCTTCTTCGTTTTCTGAGCTTATTCAGGTACGCTGATTCTTATCTTTTAACTATGATTCTTATTTTCCATTTCGAATCTCTTTGTATTCTCACTCTCTCTTCTCTTTAAATGACGATCGTAATTTTTTTTCTTATGTAGCCTGTTTATTCCTTAGTTCTTTTGTTCTTGTTTTCCCTCTCTCATTTTCTTTCTTTCTCTCTTTGTCCCATTCCGCTGCTCTATCTACCATCATCGCCTGCATCTTGTCCTTTCACCCTTTCGACAATAATTTTATTTTCTCATTACCTACACTCACTGTTCGTTTTTCAACTGCTTCGTCCGAACTGTTCGAATTCTTATCTTCGATTAAGTACTCTATTCCTCCACCACTTTATTCCTATTTTCACCCCCCTCTCTCTCTTTCATTCTTCATGAACGCACATTACCTTTCTTCTTCTGTTATCTGTCTCTTCCCACATCCCTACTCCTCCGTTTATTCCTTCCTCACTTTACTCTTCGTATCCTGAAATCCATCAATAGTGTTCCTGTTTCTCTTTCTCCATTTACCTTCTCTCAGCTTATTCTCTCTGTCTCTTAACCTTTCTGCTTCTTGTCTTTTTATTATAATTTTTCTTTCCCATAATGTACCTTATTCCTCCGCCTCTTTCCTGTTGTCAACCTTCCACCCCTCGCTCTCTCTTTCTCTCTCACTCTTCATCAACTCACACTATTATCTCTCTCTCCTCACTTTTCTACTTCTTCATCTACTCTGTTTATTTCTCTCTCTATTCCTACTCTCTTCCATTCCACCGACGTCGACTGTTTTTCTTTCCCACCCCCTTCCTTCCCCTCTGCCTCCCCTCTACCTCCCCTGGTCGGCCACGCTTCTTCGCACGTCCAAACGTCCTGCTTAGCTGCGTATTTCACCCGATGTCCGCCACTTCCGGTCGAATAAACTCACTCCGGGCACGGAAGGGGGCGCGCATAAGTTTTTGCCGCCGACGTCACGTGAAACTCGCGTTTGGCCGGGACAAAAAGTACGGGAAAATGTGATCGTCCGAGTACGCCGAGACCTGGAATACGAGCGGGGAGGGGTGGGGGTTAATCAGATTATTGTAAAGTCGGAAGAAAGCGACAGCGTCCTTTCGCTTTCCGGTAAGATTTTAGTGCAGTCTCTGATCCGAAGTATAAAGATTTGTTATAATAATTATAGTGAAAATTCGCAATGTTCGGGAATGGAGAAAAATTTTTTTAAGTGAAGTTATTTAAGCCAGTGAAATTGAATTTTCTAATAATAATAAGCTGATCCTGTGATTGTGCATTTTATGTTGGATTTAGATGTTACCGAAATTACTTGTGTATTTTATTTTGTGGGAAATTGTAAAATATTTTTTCTCCCGAGTGTGAACAGAAAAGAAATGGCAAATATTGATGCGTTATTTCTCGCGCTTCAACTGAAAATACGTAAACCTATACTGTACGGTCTTATCTTCGAACTTTCATTGGAATATTAATGTCCTTTTCTTTTATATCCTAGCAGAATACATCAGTAGAAGAAAGAATATCCTCATGAAATCCTGTAAAAATGTAAACTTTCCGTTCATATACAGCAACAATTACTTCTTTACCTTAAAGATTATTGTGCACATTACACTTTGAATATTCATCCCAATATAAATATTTTCCACTATTATGATCATATTCATGTATAGATGACTTATGACATCACAAGAAAAAAGTGAATTTTTCGATCATATATTGCAACCTTATTTCTATACCTTAAAGATTACTGTGCACATCACACTGTGAATATTCACCCCGATGTAAATATTTTCCATTATTATGATCATATTCGTGCACAGAAATTCTTGCACAACACATCGGTAGAACAGACGCGTGACACGCTGACAAAAAAAAACATAAATAATAACACCTCCACAGGGACGGAGCCATTAATAAACGACGCCCGCGACATCTTTTTCCCGGATAGCGGACAGAAAAAAGAATGTCGAATCCTTTCAGCCATTACTCACGGAGCCTCCTCATCAGTTACGCTCTGAGCGGCACTCATTCAGTCCCATCGAGTCCTTTCAAAGCTCCTCCATCCGTATCAGAGGCGCCCGAATCGAAAGGCTTTTCATTCTTCGCCCGAGAGCGTCGCCGGATTAGCAAAAAGAAAGAGCGAAAGTACCGAAAAAGGGTTGAAAAACGGGAAAAGTCGAAATACAGCCGCACCGGCCAGCCGCGACTTCAACTTATCCGATGAAGGTTTCAAGTTCAGCTGCAAGTCAGATTTTTGAGAATTTTCTGGTTTTATATAGAAGATCTGTGTGTTGGTATCATTGTAAGTTTGTTGGGAAATGGATTTTGCTTCACTTGAAAAAGAAACATATATTAAATGTAGTTTGGATTGTTTTCAGATTTAGATTATAATTTATTATTTTTAAGTTGGCCTTGTACTGCTTTCGATATAAATTATTATGATTAATTCCGGTTTTAAGCTCAGTTTTCATCGACTGTTTTGCGAGAACTACAATTTTTGGGTCGTAGTGTGAAAAAATTTTTATTTTTCGAACTTGTGTTTGGTAGACTTTGAATAAGCCAAGTATTCATTATCTTTCTGTATTATTATTTCGAACAAGTGGGAATGATCACTGGAAAATGTTAAGGTAATTTTTAGTGAACACTTTTGCTGCCAACTGGAATGGACTGTTCCAAATTTCTTGCATTAATTTTTCCTCTCAGTTCACAATAACCGTTCAGGAACATTACTCTCATACATTTTGGCATTCAAAAAATACCATATCTCTTTACATGTCCTTCCCACACCACATTATTCTAACACACATATTAACGCTGACCCACACAGGAGCCAATACTTTCACCCTGTTCAAGAATGCAAAATTCAAATAATTAAACCAATAAAAGGTTCTTTCTCACATCTTCTTAGAATTACCAAAAAGCAACCCTAACGAACGAAAAAAATGGCGAAAAGTCTAAAATAGTCCCGGCAGCCGCTTTTGGCCTTTGAATCGGTCGGCCTCGAATTCGATTCTGTCGCGGCGCGAAAGGTGCCGGGGAGTTGCCGGAAATTGGCAGTCGACCTAATCTCGAGGCGAGCTTTTCCTTTTCGGTCTGGGCCGCGTTTCGAGGCCGAACTGGCGGGGTTCGTTCTTGTCTTTGAAGCAGCCGTTCGTTCGTTCGCGTTCGTTTGCTCGATCGTTCGTTGCGTAAAGAGCCTGCTGCCACGGAAAGTGTCGGCCGAGACTTCCTAAGAGCACCCAGTCAACCCCTGACACACCCCTTCCGCACCCCCCCCCCCCCGCACCCCCCTCCGGCCAACCCTCTCGATCAGGCTGCGAACGTTGTCGCTGGCGGGCTCAAAATTCGCCGGGATGAATTTTGCCAGGCGTAAGCCTTCTTCGCTGATGGCGTACGTCGTGTTTGAAGGTTGGTAGAAGGTAAGGGGTTGGAGATCAATTTTTGGTGTGGGTAGGAGGTATGGAGCGGTAATCGAAGAATTTTTTAAATAATTTATGTTTTTATATGGCAATGAAATCGTTGATAAAGCAATTGTGGAACTTAATGTTATGAAAATAATAAATATGTTACCTATAGTTTCGAACATAAATGTTTGGAATTGCAAACTTGCTTTACAGTGTTTGAAGGTTGGTAGAAGGTAAGGGGTTGGAGATTAATTTTTGGTGCGGGTGGGAGGTATGGAGGGGTAATCGAAGAATTTTTGAAATAATTTATGTTTTTATATGGCAATGAAATCGTTGATAAATTAATTGTGGAACTAAATGTTATGAACATAATAAATATGTTACTTATAGTTCCGAACATAAATGTTTGGAATTGCAAACTTGCTTTACAGTGTTTGAAGGTTGGTAGAAGGTATGGGGTTGGAGATTAATTTTTGGTGTGGGTAGGAGGTATGGAGGGGTAATCGAAAAATTTTTTAAATAATTTATGTTTCGTTATGGCAATGAAATCGTTGATAAATCAATTGTGGAACTAAATGTTATGAAAATAATAAATATGTTACTTATAGTTCCGAGCATGAATGTTTGGAGTTGTAAGCTTACTTTGCAGTGTTTGAAGGTTGGTAGAAGGTATGGGGTTGGAGATTAATTTTTGGTGTGGGTGGGAGATGTTTATGAGTAGTTGTAGAATGTTGCAAATAATTGATGTTTCTTATGTCAACGGGGACTTTTTATGAGAAATTAAGGAAAGTTGGTATACTAATTTTGTTATACCTATATTGTAAAACTTAAAATCATAAGAAGAAATAACATTTTATAGCTTTAAACGTGTATGTTTCGATTTGTAAGGCTTTTTCGTTGAAGGCGTGTGTCAAGATAAAATCGCATATTTGGTATCAAATGACAGAGTTTTATTTAAATAAAGTTATTCGAACCCTTCCCTCTACCCTCCAAAACAATTCTGCACATCGAGTACAAAATGAAGGACATTCAGCAAGACGTAGTCGCATCATATTCCAATAAATCTGGAATTAATTTATAGAATCAAGATTATTCAAAAATGATAACTACGGAAGAAATACGTTCCTCAACCTTTCAAAATACTCCTTCCGCACCCCCTAAAACACTTCTGGGCACCGAGTACAAAATAAAGGACATCCTGCAAGGCGTAATTGCATCATACCTAAGTATAATAGTTCAACAAATCTGGAGTCAATTGACCGACTCAAGATTTTTCAAAAAATTACAATTGAAGAAATACGATCCCCAACCTCTTCAAATACTTCTTCCCCACCCCCAAAAACAATCCTAACCCCATAGTGCAAAATCAGGACCATCCCCCGATTCAAAAACGGCGCCCTGGTAATCCGCTCGGGCCGGTCATTTGAATAGTTGAATCAGCGCGCAGTATAATAGGAAGTAGCTCTCAATGAGTACGGCAAAGCGGCAGTAGGGGGTGGGGAGGGTGTGGGTGGCCAGTGTAAATTATGGCAGCAGAAGCCTTCAGACGTAATAACGTATTTGGCCGGACAATGAAAGTGGCGGACGGCGCGGACGGTGGACAATGTACACGATGGACAATGCGGATTATAATAATGGCGGAAAGGGCCTCCGGTCGATGTTGGGGCGAACATAATCGAGCATCGTGGACACCCAGTTATGCCTGGCCACAGCCAGCAAGCCAGTTCCGAACGCACACTTCCGAACCTGCGGGCAGGTTCCTGCTTCTGGTTCGAACATTTTCCGGGTTAGAGAATTATTTTCTTGAGACGCTGCCCAGTAAGGGAGCTTTCTAAAAGCTTTCTGCGAATATGTGTGGGATTGGAGCATGTGAAAGAGGATGGGGGGTGATGCTGGGTTAAGGTCGGCCAAGTTTGGGTGGGGAGGATTGGTATTTGATTGCGATTTGGTTGTGAGAGGTGAATCGAGATTTTATGTGCAAAGTGTCTTTGAGGGTGGATTTGGACAATTTAAAGCGAAATATTTTGTAAACTATTGTTTTTTTGATGATTTCCCTTATACACTTTTATTGCAGATTGGCATAAGGAACGCGTTTATGTAAATAAATGGGTGGTCCAATTTAAAAAAACTGCACTTTGCACATGCACTAATGCAATTGGGAAAAAGGTCGGTGCATGGGATGATAGAGCCTTTCGACTAATACAAACTTTGCCTCTACGTGTTTGTTCCAAATTTATTTAAAAAAGAGTAATAGCTTGGCCCAGTTACTAGAATCACCCTGTATATCGATGGACTTCTGAGAATGCCGTTTGTAGTGAAAGGGTTAATGAACTTATTTTACGTTTTCGTAGTTTTATAGTTTTGTATAAGTCACTATTGATATTATTATAGGTGGTTTTGTGAGAAAGTTGACGTTAAAATTTTTTTCTAAATGGCATCTACAAGCCTAACTTTATTACCCTGTACATTAAATCTAATTAATATGCCGGAAACTAAGTTTAGTGATTTTTTCATTACATTTTCCATTACAATTTTCATTACATGGGGAAAGTCGAATTAGACAATAAATTCACATCTATTCACCTACAATTCTCCCTAAACAATACAACACAACAAAAATTAAATTTCATCCCATCGCAAAAACTGAAAAACATTCCTGCAACCTTACATATATAATAACAACAATATTAAAAATTTTAAAAATTAAAAGTATTATTAATCTGCAACTAATGCGAAGCAAAATTCGACAGAGTCAAAAATTCTTCGCTGACCAATTCGATCGAAACACTCAAAAATTCCCCTTCTGCACTCCCCGTCAACCCTCTAACAAAAACTCCGCCGTAAAATGACAAGCCCATTGTGCTCGGCGCCGATTTCGAACCGGGCCAGACAACGTTATCTTGCCGAGCGGAAGGCAGACACGCGAGTCTGTCCGCCGGAAGTCGTTGACTGCCTCCCGGAATGAAGCTCGGGTTTCGGGACTTGCGGCGGCGGCGCGTCGGTCGGCAGGCAGCTTCCGGAACTTTACGATGCCGCGAGTCGAGTTTGAGCGGACGAGTCGAGGACAAGTTCGTGACGTGCGTGGCCGTCACGTCGATATCCGATACGCCTCGCGAAACTTCCGGGATCCGCCAGCGAGGAGGGTGTCCTCGGGCGATGCCGCTCTTCGGGATGACGCTGAAGCTTGTTGCTCGCCGAAATTTCGGCTGCTTCTCCATTGAGCCAGCCAAAAATGCCTGTCGGGGGTTGATGTGCGATGAACGGGTTGAGGGTTGCGTGGAGGGTGTATGGAGGATGTCAGATAAAAGTGTGTGATGGGAGAGTAGTGGGAAATGCATAAGATATTGCTTGAAAATATATTGTACAGATAAAGTGTATGATATAAATTACTTGGAAAATTTACTTGTCAAGAGATGGTGTGTAATGTTAAGAATGTGTGACGGTAGAGTAGTCGGAAATGTATAAGACATTATTTGCAAATATATTATACAGCTACTGTAAATGATATAAAGTACTACAAAAATTAACCTGTCAAGAGATGGTATGTAATGTACGGGTTGAGCGTTGCGAAGGGTTGTATGGTTGAGGATGTATAGAGGATGTCAGATAGAAGTGTGTGATGGTAGAGTAGTGTCTATAGTAGGAAATCTCAGTAGGAAATCTATAAGATATTGTTTGAAAATATATTGTACAGATAATGTGTATCATATAAATTGCTTGGAAAAAATACTTATCAGGAGATGACATGAAATGTAGGGATTGATGGTTGGGTGTAGGATGTTACAATTGGACTTGTAAAGAGGAGATCGGCCAAGAAGCTGTAATAAAAAAATAGTAGAAAATGTATAAGCAGAAGTTGCAATGGGTATGATAACAATCGACTCTCAGACATATCTAACGAGAATTGATATTTAATATATATTGTGTGGTGTTTGTAGATGTTCGAGAAAGTTTTCATGCCAGGTATGTAATGGTACGATAACAGTAATAATAATGGTAATAACAGTAAATGTATATAAGTTTCTCCAAAATAACAAACAGGGCTATTGAGTGTGAATCGACTATGAAAAATATGTGGTAAAAGTTGATATTTGTACAAGTACAAATAATTCATATACAATAAGGAATGATCTGCAAAATATTAAAAAACCCCAAAAAATATACAGACCCTCCACCCTAATCGAACCCGATCACACACCGAAGAAAATAACAAAAGACCCCCAACACCGATACCAACACACTTCACTAACCAGCCCCAATATATTAATCTCTCCAGAAATTCAAAACCGCGACCGTCCAAAGAATACACACCACACTGCATCGCGTTCACCGCACCCTCCACACATTAAAAAGCACGCTCACACCGAGCCCTATCTATCACCGCCATCTCCGCTCCTCCCAAACGAATTTACCCCGCCTCCAAAATGAAACTCTCTCATCCCCAGCCGAAGGCACAAAATTCCCTTCCTTTCAGCCCACCCCCCCTCCCACATAACATCGCACACACCACCGACGCAAAGCAGACGCAAAGCAGGCGTAATGCCCGTCGCGGATCGCTCTGTCCGTCGGGACGCAAGGCTTGCGGCAGAGAAAAAAAAAATCGGATACCGTCGATATCAATGGACCAAAGTTCACTGGCGCGTAGTATCAATTACCGGCGCACGAGGCGAGCATCGAATATGTCCGCCGATAGAAGCCTCTCCCCCCTCTTCTCCACCCCCTTCCCCTCCCTTACCCACCCGCCGACAAAGCCTATTCACATTACGCGCGCGCTGAAACTTTCAGCCGCGCTCGTCCCTTTAACGTCCGCATTGTCTGGGCTCGTTACAGATCCTTCCCCCACTCTTCGCTCTCCACTCTCCACTCCCCACTCTACGCTGCCGCACCCCCCCCCCCCTCTGCCGAGACTCGGCCAGCCGAGCCGTCCCATCACTCGTCCACCTCCCACTCCGCGGCCGCCACAGCTTCGGCTCGTCAGAAAGCGCAGGGTGTTTTCCAGCCACCCGAGATATTTTCGACGCGCCGCCGGCCGCATTATTACTCATACGCGCTCTCCCCTTTGCAATCCAATCTACGTAATTCGCCGGCGCGAAGGCGTGAAAGCATTCGCTCCGTGTTTGCGAGAGCCGACGTAGCCGGCCTGCGCGCAATTTCCGTCTATGGGCGCGCGGATGATGCCGTCTTCGGCCGGGCGAGTCTTCGGGTGGGTGAAGGTTGGAGGTGAGGAAGGATGCGCGTTTTGTGGAGTGCATATCGTTGGTCGCGGAGGGATTGATCGGAGGTTTGAGGTGAGGAAGGATGCGTCGGTTGTTTGGTGGGTGTCGTTTGTACGTCTGCGAGAATGTTTATTGGCGGCTTGCAGGGGGGAGGATAAGGGGTAGGAGGAGGTGGGAGGTGGTTGGAGGTCGGGGGGAGAGTTTGTTTGGCTCATGGGAGGGTTGGAGGGAAAAAATTAAGTGGGATGCACTGAGGTGATGACTGGAGAAGTCTTAAGAGGAAGCCTGGTGCATCGGTGGAGAATATCGATCGATTCCAGATTTTTAGTTTTGATATTTGTGGCGAAAAGCTGTTATGGGAAGCTTCTATGTTCGACTTTGGCAAGACTTGATCTGGAATAAAGATTCTAGCATTGGATTTTTCTACATGGTGAAGTGCCAATTTTATGGATTCAAGGTCGTCGATTGTTAAATGTAGGATTTCACATCCTTTGAGGTTTGGCTGATCGCATTTCTACAGGGATGAAACTATTGGGTCTATGTTTCTTCATTAAGTCTGCATTAAATCCTGCAACAAAACATATTCTTAAACGTGTTCGGTATGAATAATTATTAGGCTTAGTTACTTCTTAGGTGGTGATTCATTTAGTTTCCTCCACAAGTCCATTAATAAATATTCTTCCTGATATTGAATTGGGCTTTCTTATCGAAACGCGCTGTACGCAAAAAATGACCTAGTATAACACGACTGACTGATAACGGTTGAGATTGTTTTGAAATGAATTCTGTCAGAAGATTGCTTATCTAGTCTTGTGGATATATTGTAAATATTCGATTTTACCATTGGTAATCTTTGCTTCAAATTAATATATGATTTTAATGTATAGTTTAAGTAATGCATAGTGCAATATTGCTGCTATCGAGGACAATGAAAAAAATTTAATGACGCAGGACGGTGTGTTCTGAAGTTATAATTACTTATTTATGGAATCACAAATAGGAGGAGAGAAAGTTTTAGGTGCCGTGGATTTGAAGAAGGTTGATCTTTTGTTTTGCCTTCTTTCAAGGTTCTTTTTATTTGGAACATAGTATAGGTCTGTGGAGTTATTTTTAATGATACGATAAAAGCGAATGGGAACATTGATAAATGTAGGCTAGTGGAATTGGATGAGGGAAGAAAGTGCGAAATTAAATATATATTAACGCATATAAGCCACTGCCCCCAGTATCGATATCAGACACCGATACCGATACTGTAATTTGAATACATCGAATTCATACAAATATTGATTAACCATGGTCCCGCGTGTACTCTCTATATCTATCACAAGCGAATAAATAAAATGATGCTCTCAACTTCTTCATATCAAATATACCCCTTAAAACGTCTTCAAGAAAATGCATATAATATTTAAAAAATATAATACGACAAAACGACTTGTTGGAATTGTCGAATTAAATACATCGTAAAAGCCAGCACGCAAAGAAATTGGGACTCGTTTGCCAACATTCTGTATTGCACTGAAATAAACTGAGCGCAAAACATGAAAGGTACACAGCATTCCGGAGGAATCAAACTTGTAAATTGCAAAAATTCACGTCGACCCCCCGGAAGGAATCCGAGCTGCAGCGCGCCCAATTCCTTTTTAATGACAGCCGACGCGTGACAGGGCCGGTCGGCGCGAGCAATTTTTCAAGTGGAACAACCCTATCCCCCATTACGCCGCGATTTTCGGCGCGGCCCGTGCGCAACGGTGCCGGGGTCAGAAAAGAGTCGGCCGGCGAAAGTGCGGGACCCTGCGCACTCCCACCGAAATTTCCCCCACCCCAGGCCTCCGCACACTTCCATTCATCCTCCTGCAGTGCTCCCAACCACCCTCAACATTCCGTCTCACCCTCTCCACCCTCAATCGCTCTCACTCCGTGTCGCTGCCCTTTTCTTTCACGATCGCTCTCCCCGACTCTCCTTATTACACTAGCATCCTCTCTCTCTGTCTCTCCGTAAGCTCTCTGTCTCTCTGTAAGCTCTCTGTCTCTCCGAATTACTCTCCTTCCCACCACGCTCGTTTTTCCGTTTCTATCTCCTCCGCCGCCGTTTCACCGTCTCTCCGAACACTCCACTTCCCGTTCTCTGTCTCTGTTCCACTCGGCGTCAGTTCTCTCCCTTGCTCTTCATCCAGCGCTCTCTGTTCTCTCCATCTCTCTCAGTCCCATGAGTCCGTCTCTCTCGCTCCCGCTCAGTGCTCTTACTCCCGAGCGTCTGTCTCTTTCACTCCCCGTACGCGCCTCTCACTCGCAGCATCGCTCGCGGTCCCGTACATCCGTCTCTTTCGCTCCCGTACGTCCGTCTCTCTCACTCGCAGCATCGCTCGCGGTCCCGTACATCTGTCTCTTTCGCTCCCGTACGTCTGTTTCTCTCACTCGCGTACGTCTATCTCTCTCACTCCCCGTACGCGCCTTTCACTCGCTGCCTCACTCGCAGCATCGCTCGCGGTCCCCCCACCCCGCCGCGGCCGCTCCCGCTGTCGGCCCTCTCCGCGACGGTCCTACCCCCACTCCGCCGGCCGCTCGGTCTCTCTCGGGCGCCGAGCTCGGTCCCGTCCGCTCCCGCGACTCTGCACGGTGCCTCGCTCGCAGTCCGCCGGCGACTCTTCAATGGGAGCGACGGATTCGCAGCTCCCGACGGCTCAGCGAGTGTCACGTTTTCTCCATTCGTCGCGACGGGAATAAAGGCCGAAAATAAGCCGGGCCCTCACGCCGGCGACGCGCGAATCGCCCTTGCGAGCCGACAGTTTACCGTACGCGCGTTCCTACGGGATTGAGTGTGATCGTTTTACGGCTTCCCGGTGCCGATCTCGGATTTCTACGAGCTTCGCTGAGGATTGATCGAGTGCGCCGAATTTTGTGCCAGGCCGATCGGAGTTGTGGAATATGTATCCTTTCTTTTACTGTGGATAAGGTTGGGGGTGAATGTGGGGGTTGTTCATGGTGGGGGAGGGTTGATTGCTGCGTTTTTGACGGAATGTTATGGGGAATTTTTGGAGTTGCGGAGGTTTCTTCGATGGGGTGTTTAAGGGTGGGTTGGGAAGTTATTTTTGGGCAAGGGTTGTTTAGGTTATTTTCTAGCTGATTCGAAAGTTCGAAATGTGTGCCTGATGCATTCAACGAGCATTTTCATGAATGAAATTTTATGAACGTGCGAAGTGAGTGATTGGATATCTCTTTTCATTATGAGTTACTGAAGTTTTGAGCAATAATTTCTCAACGCAGATGGGAGTTTGTTACTTTCGTTTGATGTACAAGCACGGAGCTTTACGCGGAAGATTGCGAAGTTATTGAGCATTTTCCACCCCTTAACTGACGTTGTATACGCGTTTAAGTCCAATCAAGAATCTAATCTTGCTGAAGTAAGGATTCAAATATTTTCTAATCAAAGTTATTGAAAACGGACAAGGTGTCCTTTTAGTCTCGTTTTCATTAACTTTTCCACAGAATGATGATCTATGGTTCTAAGTTGAAGTTCGTTCACTTTATCTGCTGCATACACTGTTCAGTTTATGCTTAGAACTTCCAACTTTTCGGACGATGCATTTAGGTTTAGTCAGGATAAGCCGGTTGAAGTGCAAATTCAGAAACAATTTGTGTGTAATCAAT
This sequence comes from Anoplius nigerrimus, assembly GCA_914767735.1. Lineage (NCBI taxonomy): Eukaryota > Metazoa > Arthropoda > Insecta > Hymenoptera > Pompilidae > Anoplius > Anoplius nigerrimus. The sequence goes on from OU612081.1 coordinate 14,615,864, forward strand.
TTTAGACAAACTACTAGTTTGTACATGCAACATTTTTCAGAACAATATCTGGGGTGTCAACGCAAACAAGTTTCTAATCTGTCTAAAGTAATTCTGCTAAAATATTTGTGGACTATGAGTTAACGTGAATAGCTGACGTTTCATTTTCGTCGTTTCCCAACTACTTTTTGCGACGAAGAATAATTCTTGGATATAACTGCAAGTTCGTCCAATCTGCCTCCTGCATCCCTGATATAATCTTATACCCGATGTTTCGATGTTTTGCAATCTTGTGCATCCTGAATTCAGAACTCAGAAATATGTTTCACTATAAATCATCGCGGATAGCCAGGGCTCCATTTTACTCGTTTCAAAACTAGTTTCCGCTCCGAACAATAATTCCTGGACATAACTGCGACTCTGTCCCATTTGTGTTTCGATGTTTCGAAATATTTTGCATCCTCTTTCAACACTCTGATGTAATCGTACTCTACTTCTAATCAGAGTAAAGATAAAGAAATATTTGGTGATTTAATTATCGAAGAAAGACTATATTTTCCAACGTGGTTCCGTGAAAAATAATTTCTGAACATATCTGCAAGTTTGTTGCATTTACATTTCGGTTTTCCGAAATATTTTGCATCTTCATCGAATGATATATCTGATGTAATCTTATCGTAAGTCTAATCTGAAGTAAGGCGGCAGCAATATTTGGTGTCTAAATTAGTTTTCTTGCTATACTCCTTCTCCAGCTAATTTTTGCAAAGAATAATTTCTGCACCTATCTAAAAGTTCCGTCCATCTACGTTTCAATGTATCGAAACTTTTTTTGCATCCTCTTTCAACATTATATCCGATATAATCTCAACCAATTTCCAATCAAACTGAATTAGAACCATAGATTATGCACTTGGTACCATTGCTACAGTGTCCGACTTAGTACCATTGTTATACTCCTCCTCCAGGTAATTTCTGCGAATAATAATTCCTGACCATAACTGATCATTTGTCGGTTATATATCTCAAGAAATATAAACAATAATTCCAATCAACTTCCATCTATTTTCAACACAATATCTGTTGTGCATTACATAATTTTTAATCAAACTGAATTAAAGACGAATATAGGGTTGGTATCATTGCCAAACTTCAGCTCATTTCTGCGAAAAATATTTTCAGGAAATAACTTCAAACATCTATTTCAGTACGTTTCAACATTTCTATGTAATAATTCAAAACTACTTCCTTCCATTTTTAGCACAATATCTAAAGTACCTTGACCAATTTTTAATAAAACTGAATTAAACACGATGATAGAGTTGGTGTCATTGCTACACTCCTATTTATACGAACAATCATTTCTGGGCATAACTGCAACTTCGTCCCGTTTATATCTCAATATTTTTTTTTTTTATTACGTTTATTTTACGTCGCATCAACTGCTATTGGTTATTAGCGACGACCAGTGACTATTGGAACCTTTTACAAAATTTCGTTGATTAGACCAGTATCTTTAAGGAAAAGAATTATTCGCTCGGTTGCTAAATTGTCTGAAAAGTTATCACCCAGGATCGGCTTCAACCTCAATATTTCTAAATAATAACTCCGAACAACTTCTATCCATTTTCTACATAATATCTCATGCACGTTAAAAACTTCCATCCATCTTCTACATAATATCTCATGTACCTACACTAACCAATTTTTAATCAAACTGAATTAAATACGAATATAGAGTCGGTATCATTGCTATACTCCAGCTAATTTCTGCGGGCAATAATTTCTCGGCATAACTGCAACTTCGTCCCGTTTATATCTCAATATTTCTAAATAATAACTCCGAACAACTTCTATCCATTTTCTACATAATATCTCATGCACGTTAAAAACTTCCATCCATCTTCTACATAATATCTCATGTACCTACACTAATCAATTTTTAATCAAACTGAATTAAATACGAATATAGAGTCGGTATCATTGCTATACTCCAGCTAATTTCTGCGGACAATAATTCGTGGACATAACTGCAAGTTCGTCCCATTTGCCCGCCGCGAACGTTTCCTGCGAGCATTAGCCGGGCGCAATTTTTCAGCCCGATATCTTCTCGCGTTCGGGCCGATGCTCTCGTTTAATTGCGGGATGTAGAGTTTTGCCAGGCGTGTTCCTCCCATGCCGGAAGCTGGACCCCGAACTCGGCGACGCTTTTTTGCCCATAGATCCCGGCGACCGCTCTCTCTGATTGTCGCGATTTCCTTTGTCGATCCACCGACCATTTTTTTCCCGCCGACGTCCCGTTCTGCGCCCAAATCGGAGGGGGTCGCTAAAATTATCCTTCTGGCGAGTGTCTTTCTCAGAAATTATACTGATGTGGGATCAGTGTTGCGTCCGAGTGACGACAGATGCAGAATTGTTCGTGGAAGGGATCTAGGAGTTGGGTCGCTTAGGAAAGTGTACAGATTGGGATAAATTGTTTTAATCGGCAACATTTTTGGATTGAGTTTAAAAATGATTAAAACTGTCTTCATGACGACTGATTTTGAGATGCGACTGCAAGTGTGTTAAGTGTTGAGTCTGAGGGATGACAGATGCAGAATTGTTCGTGGAAGGGATCTAGGAGTTGTGTCGCTTAGGAAAGTGTACTGATTGGAATAAGTAATTTGTTCAAATCGGAAAAATTCTTGGATTGAGTTTAAAAACTATTAAAACTGTCTTCATGACGACTGATTTTGAGATGCGACTGCAAGTGTGTTAAGTATTGAGGCTGAGGGATGACAGATGCAGAATTGTTCGTGGAAGGGATCTAGGAGTCGTATCGCTTAGGAAAGTGTACTGATTGGAATAAGTAATTTGTTTAAATCGGAAAAATTCTTGGATTGAGTTTAAAAACTATTAAAACTGTCTTCGTGACGACTGATTTTGAGATGCGACTGCAAGTGTGTTAAGTGTTGAGTCTGAGGGATGACAGATGCAGAATTGTTCGTGGAAGGGATCTAGGAGTTGTGTCGCTTAGGAAAGTGTACTGATTGGAATAAGTAATTTGTTTAAATCGGAAAAATTCTTGGATTGAGTTTAAAAACTATTAAAACTGTCTTCATGACGACTGATTTTGAGATGCGACTGCAAGTGTGTTAAGTATTGAGTCTGAGGGATGACAGATGCAGAATTGTTCGTGGATGGGATCTGGGGTGATCGAGTATCGAGCTGTATCACTGACGAGAGAGGACAGATTGGGAGAAATTGTTTTTTAACGGTAAAATTCTTAGATTGAGTCTACAAGTGTGATAAGTGTTTAGTCTGAGTGACCACAGATGCAGAATTGTTCGTGAATAGGATTTGGGATGATCGATTATTGAGTGGTATCACTTAAGAAAGTGTAAAGATTGGAATAAATTGTTTTAATCGGAAAATTTCTTAGATTCAGTTAAAAACGATTAAAACTGTCTTTATGGTGAATGGTTTTAAGTGATGCGGCAGGAACAGAGATAAGCGTTGAGTCTTAGTGACGGCAGATGCAGAATTGTTCGTGAATAGGATTTGGGATGATCGATTATTGAGCGATATCACTTTAGAAAGTGTAAAGATTGGAATAAATTGTTTTAATCGGAAAATTTCTTAGATTCAGTTTAAAAACGATTAAAACTGTCTTTATGGTGAATGGTTTTAAGTGATGCGGCAGGAACAGAGATAAGTGTTGAGTCTTAGTGACGGCAGATGCAGTATTGTCCGTGGGTAGGATTTGGGCTGATCGAGTATTAAGTTGTATCACTTAAGAAAGTGTACAGAGTAGAATAAATTGTTTTAATCGATACAATTTTTGGATTGAGTTTAAAAATGATTAAGACTGTCTTAATTAAGAGTGATTTTGAGATACGACTGAAAGTGAGATAAGTGTTGAGTCTGAGTGATGGCAGATGCAGAATTGTTCGTGGATAAGATCTGGGATGATCGAGTATTGAGTTGTATCACTTAGCACAGTGTACAGATTGGAATAAATTGGTTTATTCGGTAAAATTCGTAGATTGAGTCTAACAATGATCAAAACTGTCTTCATGGCGAGTGATTTTAAGACAAGTGACTGCAAGTGACATAAGTTTTGAATCCTTGTGATGACAGCTGCATATTCGTTCGCGGAGACGATCTAGGATGATCGAGTATTGAGTCGTATCACTGTTTTCGTTACTGACTTAAGAAACCGTATAGGTTAGAATAAATCGTTTTTATCGGTAGCATTTTTTTAAAGTTGGAAATTGTCTCCGTGGTGAATTATTTTAAGAAATCCAACTGCAAATGAGATAAGTGTTCACTCTGAAGGTAGACAGATACAGAATTGTTCGCGGAAGATATTCGTTGGGATTTGGGATGATCAAGTATTGGGTTGTATCACTTCTTTCTTTACTGGCTTAAGGAAGTGTTGTAGAATTTGGGATTAATTCTTAAGTTTGTGAGGACTTTATTAATGTATCTACTCTTTGGATTTCATTCAAATTATTAGAACGTTGTGGATTGTTTTATGAAATACTCTTGAGAGTGCATAATAGCGGAAATGTGTAGAAATGTTTCGAAGTAGGATGCTTAGGATCTCTGAATAGTTAGTTGATAAGATGTGTCTCTTTTTTTATTATTAACAAAAGTGAAAGCAGGACCGCTTCTTTGGAACTAATTGAAGTGTCGAACTCGAGCTTTTCAGGCCAACGACCCATAAGTGCAACACTCGCGAACATAAAGAACGTTTACGTTATTAGCAAATGCGAATAATTTTAAGCTAAACCGCATAATCGAAACCACAAATAATTCCTTCGCTATTGTTTAGCCGTCAAACTTAACTCGAATCTCATCCCGTTATCTTAACATTTAGTTTCGCTACTTTCTACAAGAAATTGTTCTCAGATTCTTTAAGTAAAACATTTCACCTCCGCCAATACTTTCCAGCAATTAAAAGCTGAGAACGTACAAGTCGGACAACACTTTGCCACGTTCGCATAATTAAAAGTCGATTCCGCCATGATTGATTACGTCGACCGGAATGGAAAAGATTCATTTCGCCGAATCGTTCGCAGCGGGTCGCTTATCTCTACCTAACAGAAATCCTTGCGATCGGCTCCTGTTATCAGAACGCAAAAGTATTGTCCTCCCGCGTCGCCGACGGAGATTTTCGTTCCGTTCGAAAAAAATTCTCCCAACGTTAAGAAATGAGCGCAGGTGGACGAAAATATTTTTTCTGCTCGTTCGCGTTTGCTTAGATTCGAGAATAATTATGCCGATTATAAGAAAGTGGTTGGAGTTCTGAAACTCGAATTAATTGTTCTTTTCATACTGGTGCGTTGGATATCGGAGTGAATTTTTTTGGTGCACCAGTAAAAGTTTGCTCGTTTGTGGACTCTGTCAATGTTTCTGTAAACAATTTTTCTGGCCTGTTATGAAATTATTCCGCATTTTATCTAAAGTATGAGAACGTGCTAGCTGAAACTTATTTTCACAGAACACAAAGTTAGATGCAACGATAATAATGGATTCTCCTAAACATTTTCCTAAAACTTTTCACTCTTCCGTTTTTAAAGAAAACTAGATCTACAAACGCGGACAATACTTTCACAGCACGCCATACCATAAAAATCAAACCAATATTAACATCTCACAACCGAAAAGTAGAAATCGATCTCTACTGCTCTATTCAAAACAACTTGACCTCACCACATCCAACTTAATCAAACCACAATCGACAAGAACATAACTAACACGTCACGTATCTAAACTTTTCGTCTTTTACCAAAATATCTTCCCACTCTGCTACATCTTTTTTCAATAAATGTATTATTGATTATTCTTGCTTTTTCAAATTTAACTTTCATACGTTATATCTAATTCTTTTTCTAACATACATTGAAGTTAAATATATTGAAATTTAATTAGTTTAAAAAGTACAACAGTGACCGAATACGCCGAAAACTTATTATTACACATCACTCTACTATGACCAAAAAATTGAATCTGCAAATACTAACATAATTTCTGCCTCGAAAGTCTTCGCAATCCTTTTCCATCGCATTCTTATCGAAGCTGATTCTTGCGTCCGCTGTGTTAGGTTAGTGAATAGGAAGAAGAGGGCAGAAAGGAGGGGAAGATTCTTTGTGCTAACGACAGCCTCGCGTGTCTGACCAGAAGTGGCCGTTTTCACTTGCGGCCGATGAGTGTCCGCGAGTGATCTCGTTCATTGGCAGTGAACCCAGCCGGCTGATCGTGACACGCTGCTTTCAAGGACGAATAGCGTGTCTAGCGTCGGGTCGCGCCAAGGTCAAGGTTCGCTCGATCGAGTCATCTTCGACTTTACCAAATTCATTTACGAATTCTTGATCTGAAGTGTGCTACGAAAAATTATAAAATGGGATTTTGATACTGTGATTTGTGCTAGAAACTTGAGAGAATAAATTTAATGTGGGCGTGCTGTATGAATTTTGTAATAAAATTAAAATTTACAAGTTTTTTGATTGACGGTCTAAAATGTGCTTCGGATAATGAGACAGTCGAATTTTGATACTGTGATTTGTGTAAGAAGCTTGAGAGGAGGAATTTAATGTGGGTGTATTTTTAAAATTTTGTAATATAATAAAAATATATGAATTTTGTGTGACGGTCTGCAATGTGCTTCGGGTAATGAGACGGTGGAATTTTGATACTGTGATTTTTGTCAGAAGGCGGTGAAGGAATTTAATGTCAAAATGTCGTCTTTTAATTTCGTAATATGTTCGAAGATTTTGTTTTGCGGTTCAAAATGTGCTCTGGCTGGTGGGATAGCCGAATTTTGACACTGCGATTTGCGTGAGGATTGCAAGAAAGAATTGAATGTGAAAGTGGTTTTTTCTTCTATTTTGAAATTAAGTGAATATGGTTCAAATTTCTGATTAAAAGTCTAAAATGTGCTCCGGGGAATGGGGAAGTCGAATTTTGCATATTAGACGTTGTATAATGAGAATTCCAAGGCTCAAATGTATTATGTTTTGAAAACTATCAAATTATTTCATAAAAAGAACACGAAGGATATTCGTATCATGAATTTTTCAATTCGGGCTGTTAAAATTGCAAATTAAGAATTGTCCATCAAATTTCGACGGATTGAATAGTGCTCGGCAACAAAAGCAGTTCGCTCGAAGGCCGAGAAGAAATGTGGCGGAAGAGAACGTGAAAATACTGAAACGTTCAAATATCGTGACTCTCCCGCGCATGGCTTGAAGGTAGGAAGGTAGGCAGGGGGGGGGGGGGTTAAGAGTTAGGAACGGACTTAAATGCAAGAAATATGAGAGTGGCCGAAAATACGAGCGCGAGTAGGTAAGAATGGACTGCGGAAAGTACATAAATACGAGGTTGAACGAGGAACCTGAGAGAATACAGGGTGGCCAGTTTTGAATGGGTTGCATAAAAATCCGGTGTGAAATAATGTTTCGAGAGGAAGAACTGGAGTGTCAAGGATCGTCTAATACTCTTGGAATAGATCCTGAAGATTACTTTCGCAATCGGCGAACTGTCCACCACACAGCTGAATTCTGTAAAAAAAATATCAAAAAATTTAGTGCCAAATCGATCTTTGCACTTAAACGAATAATTTGAATAAATATTGGATCAGACATAGAACGTTTGATAGTTATGATTATTAGAAAGATTTCAGTTTGTCTCGGTATGGAAATGTTTGACTCTCAATGTGTCATTCTTTCAAAAATTATGAAAAACGTGCATAATCAATGTTTCTAAAATTTGCCCTTCTCAACCTCCGAAACGAATCTACAATTTCTGAACTATTCCCCACTTTCTTCAGTATCAAAATTAAGGTTATATTCGCTCTCTAGAATTATTTTCTATTTTCAAATCGTGGTAACTATAAGGAATGTAAGATTATATTCGGGAATAATATTTCATTTTCAAAGAGCTCACCGTTTTAATCATCATACCTTCTCCTATTAAAATAAACTTACTCCCCAATGCAATTTAATACTTTGAAGCCCAAGCTTTTAATTTAGTGCACATTTTTCGTTTATGCAATATTTCATCTATATTGTGAAAGTGATGTAAGTCATTTTTTTGTAGACTATACATCATATAAAATGTGATTAAATTAGTGTAAACTTTTCATTAATGCGATATGTCAGTTTTCGTTACATGAACTTACATCAGATTCAAAACAAGTAGTACACATTCCAATACTGTGATAACGTGCTGGAAAAAATAATATTCACTCTATTTCGGTATCCGAAAATCGTACATTGTACTTAAACAAATATTTATAATAAATCCAAGGTTGAATCAGACGTGATTTGTTTGAAATCTAATCGAAGCTTCGCAGAGCGATCGTTTTCAAATCGAAAATTCGAACGCTGTCTCTGCAAGCGGACGCAGGTTCGGTGGATGTAAATTCGTGAAAAAAAAATCGTGGTTCGCCCCGAAATTGAGGTTGGGCCGGAAGTGAAGGGTGGGGAAGGAACGGCGTCATCGGCGTAAATCGCGAAGTGACACTCGGATAACTCGGAGAATTCTGGCGTGCGTCAGCGAGCGCGGCGCACATTTCCGGCGCAGATTCGACAAGCGTCGAAAATGGAGAAGTTTGCGAACGTGCTGTATTTCAACCGCGAATGTGTGGCTGGAGGATCGGACTGATCGAGGGACAGAACGATGAAGAGCTGGAGAACGAGAGGATGGAAGATAGATTAAAAAAAGGACGGAAGAATAAAAGGACGAATAATTAGTCAGAGTCTGGGAAAGATGCAGTATGAATCGAAATAGAAGGATGAAGATAAATGGGCAAACGAAGATTCTGTTAAACGACCTTGAAAACTGGAGGTGATAGGTGAAAATACGAAGGGTTCAAGGTCAGAGCAAAGAATCTAGATTCTAGAAGTTAGAAAGGACACAATAATGAAGATTGAGTGAAAGTTCAATAATGAAGAAAGTTTGAGTGAAGAGAACAAAAATGTACAGGGTATACTGATAAAAAATAGAGAATGGTTGACTAATAGATAGGCTAATAAAAACACAGTCGGAATAGATACAGTGAGAGCCGTAATAGAAGGATGAATATATAATAAATGGGCAAACGAAGATCCTGTAAAACGACCTTGAAAGTGATATATTGTATGAAAAGATGGAAGATTCGGGGTCAGAGTGTAGAATCTAGAACTCAGAATGCTACAGTAATGAAGATCTATGCTGATGTAACAATGAAAAGTGCAGGAGAAGAGAGTGAAGCTATATAGAGTGTACTGATAAAACGCAAGGAAAGGTCGGCTGATAGATGAGGGGGTAGAAAGACAGCAGGGACTGATAGGAGTAAGAATCGAAACAGAAAGGCATGGAAGAAAGCACAGAAACAGAGAATTTTAAAAACGACCTTGAACATGCAAAGTGATAGATGATAAGACGGAAGATTCAAGGTCAAAGCGAAAAACCTGGAATTCAGAACGGATACAGGAATGAAGATCTATCCTGATGCAATTTTGAAAAGTCCGGGAGAAGAGAACAAAGATATATAGGGTGAACTAATAAAACGCATAAAAAGCCCAGCCAAATAAATGGACGAATAGAAACACAGTACGTCAAACGAATACAATAATGAATACTATGCCGATACAAAGATGGAAACCTGGGAATAAGAGAACAAAGATATACAGGGTGAGCTAATAAAACGCATAAAAAGCCCAGCCAAATAAATGGACGAATGAAAGCACAGTACGTCAAACGAAAACGATAATGAAAACTATGCCGATGCAAAGATGAAAAGTCCAGGAGAAAAGAACAAAAATATACAGGGTGAACTGATAAAACGCGGAGAATGCCCGTCCAAATAAACGATCGGATAGAAACACAGTTCGTCAAACGAATACAATAATGAAAACTATGCCGAAGCAAAGATGAAAACTCCCCGAAAAGGGAACAAAGATATACAGGGTGTACCGCTAAAGCGCAGAGAAGGACCGTCCCGGCGGAGAGCTAGCGCAATAACGAAATACAATGCGATAGATCCGGATAGAAGAATAGAACGGACAGGCAAGCGAAACGGAGTGATGAAGAGAGACAGAGGCCGGAAGTGGGGAGGATTAGGGATGAGAGTGTATTTTAGTCTGCAGCGGCCAGAAAGCGACGGGTGGGAGCGAAGGGGGTTGAAAGGGGCTGAAAGGGGTTGGAGAGGGTTGGATCGGCGGATTTCGGCTGCATATTCCCGCGCAATCCCGACTGTCGACATGCCGGAAACGCGATGCATCCGCTTGTTTTGCAACGAATCGCCCGCTAATTGCAAAACTTTGCCGCGACGGCGACGGGGCTGGGATGTATGCGGGGGCAAAAAAGTGATCGACGATTCTTCTTCCGCCGCCGGCATGATTGGACGGCGCGAGGAGCGGCGATGCACGAAGTGTACTGCCATCGAGAATCGATTTGATCAACTTTTTTTCGGCCCCTGCTTTTTTCGAGCCGCCCCGGCGAGAAGCGTCGGAAATTATTCGAATTGTGAGGGTGTAGGTAGCGTTACTTCGGTTTTACGGTAGGATCGTTGATGAAACGAAGATTTTTGTGAATTGGGGTGGTGGAGTGTGGGGGATGGTGTGGTGGGATGTCACAATTTTTAGGGATGAATGTCAAAACGATTTTTCTTTATCTTTGTACGGATTGTGTGTAATGAAGAGTTTTGCTTAAAACGGCGAGACTACAATTTATCATTTTTTAGTGGTGTAATGTTGACAAGTAATTATGACGGCCGAGAATCGAGTTGATCAACTTTTTTCGAGCAGTGCTAGTTACAAGGTTCGGAAAGTATTGGATTTGTGAGTGGTAGATAGTATTACTTCGGTTTTCCGGAAGAATTGTTGATGAAATGAAGATTTTTTTTTATTCGGGGGGTGGTGCGTGGGAGATATTGGGTTCGGAAGACGCAATTTTTGATGGTGACCGTTGAAGTTGACATTTTGTTATGCGGATTGCCTGTAGTCAATATTTTTGCTCGAAATGGTGAGGAATACGTTCAATTATTCTTTGTGTGGTGTAATGTTGGCAGTTACTGGAGAATGAATTGCACAATTTGTGATTTTGCGGGGTGGAGGGTGAGAAGGTTTGGAAATTATTTGGTTTATGAGTAGTGGAAAGTATTAGTAGGATCGCTGTTGAAAAGAAAATGTTTTGTTCATTAATTATGGTTCATCAACAAATTAAACATTTTAATACTATTATTGCCTTAAATTGCGGTAGAATAAATATTTACTGTTAGGTACTTTTTAATTGAAAGCACCATTATTTGATTGTCTGTCTTTTACTCTTGCCACTCATTTCTAAATACATATATAATAATATAAGAACATCATATACATACTTGCATTGTATATTTTCAGCATTGATGTTTCTGCATTAGAAATTGGCAACGAATTCTTCATAAACTGTCAAAAGCATCCATTATAAACCTCTGCAATTATTCCAGAATCTAATCAAAGTTGAGAATCAATCAACGAATCTACTCAAAGAATTCAGTTGTCACCTTATCATTCGCCACCGACCTTTACATATCAAAATCCACCTTCCTAACCCAAAACAAACATTTCTTACGAAAGAATCATCCTACTCCCACGTAACGAAACACCGGTCCTCCGCCACTTCCCGCAATAACCTATTTTCCCAACCCCTTCATCATCATCCCGGCTATCACTCGCCGGTACCGGTCGCCTATCAAAAAAAATCTCCGCCGAAAAATCGTCGGCTCCGGAACGCGAAGCATTTATCGAGCCCAGGGTATCGCGGCCGACATAAATATGTATACGCACTGTTTGCATACCGGATGGGCTAACAACCTGCGCGTCGTTACTGCGTCGCGGCCGACACTCTCACCCTTTTTGTTTTTTCGGCCAACCCCCCCCCCCCCCCCCCCCCCCCCCACTATGAATGGCGGCGAGCGTCGTTTTCGCGGCTAGGTTTAGGGCTCGTCCAGTTTTTAACGCCGGAATTGTCCTCGTCCTTTGAGTTATGCCCGCGCGCTGGGTCAAAATAAAACGTCGATGCCGTCCTCGTTTTTCAACCCCCTCCCCCTCCCTCTCGTCTGCTAACCCACCCCCGGCGACACCACTTTTTGTTTTACTGCCGGGGAATAATAGACGCGAGCTCCGGAACGATTCACGCGCGTCAATGCGAAATACGAGCGGAATCTAAACTGCCGACTGTCAGGTGTGTGAAATATTTTTTTTTTTTTTTGGGAGGATAACGAACGCTGACATCGCTTATTTACTTCCGGTGAAGGTAGGGGGCTTCTTGCCGGGTGCATGCGGATTTTTGGGGAGGGTGGGATTGGTGGATTGGGAGGTTGGGAAGGGATGGATTTTGGGGGGATGGGTAAAGTGTTTATGGGGGTGGGAGAGGGTTGAAAATGGTGGATTTAGTGGTTGAGGAAATTTGGGTAATGTCGTTTTTACGGGTTGGGAAATGGATTCAAATGCAGCCTTTATGTGTCGCGGAATTGAAATTGTAGTTGGTAATGTATTATTTGTGAATAGTGTTATGATTATTGGAAGGATTTTAGAATTCTTTGTTTCGTACCAAAGTACTTTATTTTCAGACATAATCATTATTTTACGTATAAATGTGAAAAATGTACATAGTCAATTAAATAAATTATATAAAACTAAGCCGAATGTATTGTACAATAACAACAATTAATGACGGATTATTTTATAACAGTCTTCTAAAATTCAACTTTCTCAATCTCTAAAACGAATCTGTAATTTCAGAAACCTTTTCCCACCCACTTCATATTCCAAAGAAATATTATGCTCACTCGTCAGTATTATTTCATATTTGCAAACCAACCTACCTAAAAGGAACGAAATATTATGTACGGAAATAATATTTAATTTCCTAAGAGCTCACTGCTTCGACCTCCATAACTTTCTCGTTTTAAAATAAAGTTTCTCTCAATCCCCAGCACAATTTAACATTTTCAATTTCATAACATTTTCATTTTATTTAAAAAAAAAACTCCTTTTATTCCAATGATAGGAAATTAAATATTCTATCCGAATACTGCAATATTAAGCTGAAAATAATAATTTTCACTTTCTTTCGTTATGCAAGTATTGGATTCCTAACATCACTTCACCGTTTCACCCTCTAAAACCACCCCCTATCCCGTTCTCTTTATCTTTTAACGTTACACCCACTGCAAGCATAATTATATTCTGAAACCCATTTAAAAGATGTCAATAATAAAGAACAAGATACTACATCTCAATACCATGCTAATAAGTTGACAAGAATATTAACTTTTCCTCCTTATTCAATCACCACATTTCCAGAACCTCACTGCATCACCCCCCACCCTCCTCACCCTTCAACCCTACGTTAACCTCACCCCAAGCACAATCAATGAAACATTATTCGCCAGGAGCGATATCCGAATCCGAAACGAGCCGAGAATCGAAACAGACTCGAATTCCGGAGTGGCACGTACTCGAGCCGGCGATCCTCCTTTCCGGCCAGCGAACTTCCGGCCGGCGAGAGGAGGAGGTCCGAGGTTCAACTTCCGATTTAACGAGCTCCCTCCCGAAAGAAACGCTTTCGGTTTTCTCGGCCGACTCGACCGAAGGAATTTCATAAGCCGGCTCGGAAACGAGTTCGTTCGCGGCCGCAATTTGAAATTCCGAGGAGATGTTTACGGGATCGGGCCGAGAGTCAGTTGGTCGCTTTTCAAGATGGAGGTCGAGTGACGCCGAGATTCGATCGAGGATCAAAAGCTGGGAGTGGGACGATACTTTGTTGCGGTAACTGGGAAACAATGAGACGCGGATGAAAGGATTGGCTTCTGATGCGGAATTGCAGATTTGTTCGAGGGTGGAGTGGGGTGGTAAATGTTAATGGGGGGGATGAATTGGAGGGAGGAATAGCATGAAGTTGATTTTATTGTTTTGCAATGTAAATCTTGTATGAATAAATGCTGGGTTTCATTGGGTAAAATTGTACTTTTTTGTACGGAAAGATAAATGTTCAATGTGGGATGGAAAAATAGCTGTTATGATATTGAGAACTGTCAATGTATAGGGGTAGTATTAACTTAGGGACTTTTATTCGAAATAAAATCGCAAATCGAGATTATTGTTTTTGGTGAGCACTTAATTCATAAAGTACGGTGAGAGATGCTATTTTGATAAGAAAGTACATTTGGTTTTCAAACGTGGAGCTGTGTTTTTTTGAAAAACTTTTAGTGTCAAAATATTTTTCACGGGAAACGGAAAATATGTTGTACATTAGTTTATGCTTTGAATAATATATGAGTTTTATATTACACTGTGAAAACGAAACTATTTTCTTGCCAACTTGATAGTTTTAAACAAGATAACTCGAATTAAAAATCAGGTTTGTTTAGTAGGATTTTTGTTCATATTGAAATGTAGAAAATATGATTGGGATCAGAATGACATGTGTTCAAATCAATCTTGACGTGGATATAAAACAAGACTTTGTGTTACGACACAAGTCTCACAAGAGTAGTATGAATAAATTCTAAAGAACGTCTGAGAGAACAATGCAAGAAACTACGTCACATAGAAAAGAAAGAGCCATGTAATCTAGAAATGAGATGTGTCTATGCTAAATACAAAATTCTTCATGTAAAAGGTATAGAGCATATAATGAAATAAAGAATGCCGTTGTGTGGGAGAAAACATTTTCAGAGATGCGTGATTTGGGCTGAAATGAGAATAAAACAATGTTTTATCTCGTGATACAGATCTTACGAGCGAAAGTATGAATAAAATGTGATGAAGTCGCGGGGGTTGAATATCACGTAATCAGAAATTAAATCTGGCGAATAGAGAAGAGTTTTATTATGTACGACTTTTTTCCTCCCGTAAAAGGATAACGTTATAAAACAGGAAGTATAACGATAAATGCTGTCAACAAGAAAATTGGAAACCACACAGGAATCCTTAAATACAAAATTATTACAGCTTATAATAAATATGTCTAAGAAAACTCGATGTGTAACACTGAACTTTAAAATTTGACACTAACTGAAAATTAGAATTCTGATGTCGAGGATAAAAGTTTAATTAGAGAAGACAACGTATAAA
This sequence comes from Anoplius nigerrimus, assembly GCA_914767735.1. Classification (NCBI taxonomy): domain Eukaryota; kingdom Metazoa; phylum Arthropoda; class Insecta; order Hymenoptera; family Pompilidae; genus Anoplius; species Anoplius nigerrimus. The sequence goes on from OU612081.1 coordinate 14,630,929, forward strand.
ACAATTAAATTGTGTACAGTGGTAATGACTATACAATATAAAACAAATTGATTGTTGCATAAATGAATTAACAAATCTCGGCGTTAAGAATTTTGTTATGCACAATGTTGAAGAAGCAGACATTCAAAAACATATAAATTTGAAAAGCATCAATGCACAAATCTATTATCACCGTTAAGTTTGATATCACAAACTAATGAAAACACAAATTCCAATACTTATAACATAAAACAGTATTTTCCAAGGACTCATAATTCGCAGCTCAGAAAGATACGAAACTCTCAATCCTAAATAAACACCGAACACAAAACCAACTTTCATTCCAGGGAAGCGTTATGAAGCAGACATACTTAAACAAAAAACAAATTTCTCAAGGACGAAGCAAGAATCCACCTACTCTACTAATAATATCAGAGAAATACCAAACGTTGAATAACACACTTGAAATATACCCAATTTTTATTCTGCAAAAATTTCATTAAACAGGGATAAAAATAAAAATGTTCAAGACCGATGCACAAAGCACTACCTGGTGACTCAGAAAATTGACGAAGGGTGGAGTGGTCCGACTCAAAAAAATTGTTGTGACTGCCTGGCATATTTCATATACTGGCCATAAATATGTATATATGTATACCCATTGATCCTTTCTGAGGGCAGCGATGCGAATACGAAAAAGAGGGTACTCCTGATCAAAATATCCGAATTAATCTAACATAAATTCCGGATATCAACCGAGTCGGCAGACTTTCGATAATCAAGCTCAGTGCGAGTCTCATTTCGAATGCATCTGGATCAAATCTGAGTGTGCGTCGAAGAATTTGAAGTGGCATACCGGGAAATTCATCAATTTATGCAAATGTCAGGACGAGAATTGGATAGATTCATAACCGTGTTCAATGTTAATATTTGTGGAAAGTTTGAGTTTCAAAGTTGATTTAATTCGCGTTTTCAGTTACGCGAAAGGATCGAACTATTTTTCATGTGTTAAATGCTCACAGCGATGGTTAAAATGTGTTACGGAAAGAAGAAAAGAGCATTTATCATTGAAATATCGTGATTCGTATCATAAGTTGAGTAAAGGGAAAGAAAATTTAAGTGGATGTTATTTGGAATACTTAAGAGCAATTCTAAAATGTGACCGAGTTCGGAAAAATTCTTCGACTCATTTAAATGCTAATCTGAAAAATTCGATGTAATTTATATAAAATATTGATGATATAAGATTTTTTAAAGTAGCGGATTGTGACAATTTGGTGGATTAGAAAAAATAATCTGTCAATTTAGAAATTAAGAACTTATGATTTTGGCAAATGTCAGGTCGACATAAATTAGTTAATAAACGAAATATCCAAACATAAAAATAGGAAGATTGTAACCTCGTCGTACATAAAAGGTTTAAAAACAATTATATACAGGCACTCGGTAAACATAAATAATGTAACAATCCTAATTTTAAATAATCAAAAATTGGAAGCACAGTCTACACGCTGATTACTCATCATATTTAAAATGTTAAAATAATTGGAAAGCGAGCAAGAAAAAATTCATCAATCCTCAAATACAATTAATGATTGTCGAATATTCACGATGTGAAAGTAACGAAGAACAAGGATGGCAAGAATGTAATGGCAGGTGGAGAAGATAATTTGAAGAAGTATAAACAATTCACCGAAGAAATAGCAAACTGTGAAATCAACAAAACCACTTCAGCATTTGAGGCAAATGTGTCCGATAACCAAAATACACCGACAAACAGTTAATTAATTAAACTTCCCCAGACCATATAATTCCAATTCTTCAAAAAACGTCAACTTCAATACATAACATTATCTCAAATATGACAAATCCACAAACACAACGTTCATAAATCGAAAGAACAAACGATGCGCACAACGTGCACCAAAAGTTTTCTCAAATTGTAGCAAGAAACCTGAATCGTAAAGCTTAACGTTCGAAATAATCGCGCGCCTCAGACAATAAACCCACCCCCTCCCGGCAAATTCCGCAAGTAACAGCGTCCCAAATAATACGAAACCAGCCTCGAATTCATAAATTTCGATGCTCGGCCATTATCAGCTCCTATCATCCACGCCTATCGCCTCAGGAAAAAAGCGAGCGCCGAAACGGCCGCATTAATAACATTCCTTCGCACCGAATGCGAACACTCCCTTCCACCCCCGCACAGACACCCTCATCCTCGAAATAATACGATAGAGCATCGCTAATGCCTCGCAGATCCAAACTGCAGCCACATCGAAACGATATGAAAACGTTCTTCGGCATGAACAAAAAGAGAGGGTTGCTGGGGGTGGGAGAGGGTGGCAGGGGGTTGAAGGAATTAAAATTCCATCAAGACCGTCGCGAAGTATCCGCGAGGCCATTACGTCATCCCGATCGCGCGATTCTTCGCGCTAAGCGTCCATCTTCCCCACTTTTTTCCCCCACCACTCCTCATCTTCTCCTGAGCTCCCCCCACTCCTCTGTCTTTTTCGTCCGGCGCCGAATGAAAGATTGCGGGTAACGACCGGCCCCAAGTGCATTCCTCGGCATTCGTAAATAGCGGCCGCTGGCTTTATCGTTCCTTTCCCACCGCGATGACGTTCTCGTAAGTACCTACTTTTCCTCGGATGAGGATGTAACGCTGGCCAATGGCGTCTTAATGAAGTCGTAAAGGGTGGTGGGGGGTCCGATTCGGGCAATGGGTAAGATTAGGGTACTTCGAACGAAAAGATTTCGGTGGATTTTGATTTGGTGCAGAAGTGTGCTTTTTGTCCATTTATGTATCTTGTTTTGATCAGGTGTAATTTTAGGTAACCAACGGCCAATGGCGTCTTAATGAAGTCGTAAAGGGTGGTGGGGGGTCTGATTCGGGCAATGGGTACGATTAGGGTACTTCTGGCGGAGAGATTTCGGTGGATTTTGATTTGGTGCAGAAGTGTGCTTTTTGTCGATTTATGTATCTTGTTTTGTTCAGGTGTAATTTTAGGTAACCAACGGCCAACGGCGTCTTAATGAAGTCGTAAAGGGCGGTGGGGGGTCCGATTCGGGCAATGGGTACGATTAGGCTACTTCGGGCGGAGTTTTTTTCGGTCGCGGCGGATTTTGATTTGGCGCAGAAGTGTGCTTTTTGTCGATTTATGTGTTTTGGCGAGGTGAGGTGTAATTTTAGGTGGGTAATAGGTTCTTGACGGGTGGTCGGTTGATCGGCGTGGTCAATCGAATTGCGCTACTGAAGGTGGTGGTTGCTTTTTTGGAAAATAAATTTGTTATGTTGCAAAAGTGTATATTTATCATTTTACGTGTATTATTTTCTTTTAGTGTAATTTTAGTTATGTTAATTATAAGGTCTTGATGAGTGGGCAATCGGATTAGGTTACTTTGGGTGATGGTTCCTTTCTTGGAGAATAGATTTGTGTCGTTTCAAATGTGTATATTTATCAGTTTATCTGCATTATGTTTTTTCCGTGTAATTTTACTTATGTTGATCAGGAGGGTCAATCATATTAGTTTACCTTGGGTGATGGTTGCTTTTTTTGGGAAGAGATTTGCTATGTTGCACAAGTATATACTTATCGTTTTACGTGTATTATTTTTTCAAGTATAATTTCAGGTGTGTATATTATGAGTTCTTGATGGGTGGTCGGGTGATTAGGATGGTCAATCCAATTATGCTACAACAGGTGGAGGTTTCTTTTACTTCTGATTTCTTTTTCACTCTATATTTATTACTTTTGGTTAAGATGTAATTATATTTATGGTGATCGTAAATTTTTATGGAGACGTCCTTCGATTTGTTCCCCCTTATATTACTGACGTAAAATAAACGATTATACCTGTCGAAACACTTGTATAAAAATTGGTAAATATGAAAGTAACAAATGATAAATTTAGGATTAAACAATATTACATAACCTCAACTTGCTTAACACATTACGGACCGCTCACGAATTTTCTCGCGTTGCGCATTCCGTCTGTTACGGATGGATCGAATCACGATATCTATGTAAATTTTGTATGGTTCCTCTTCATAGAGAAAAATGTTTTACACAGTGCCATACTTTAAAAAAGTACTAGAATCTTCGGTAAAATTTATTTTTAAATAAAGTTTTGTAATAATTATTTACAAGACAATTTTTTTGAATAATACCTAAAGTGCATCCTATTTTACAATTTCTAAAAATTTCGTAGAAATTAATTTTTTGAGTAAAAAAGTTATTAGAATTATTAAAAAACATGACTTTTTTGGAATGATCCCTAGAATGGATTCCATTATACAATTTCTGAAAGTTTCACAAAAAATGCTTCATAAACAACAAAGTTATGATGATTTTAGAACATAGAAGTTTGCCCAAAAACGTGCGGTCCTTAATGTGTTAAAAGTCCACTTAACCCCATCACATTCAACCAAATCCGAGAAAAATGTCAATAATGAACAATCTCTTCGATTTAAGTGGCAAAAAATCACAATCAAATCTAGAAACACTTCAATAACAAGTTTCGAACGCCGACCAAATCTCCAACACAGAGCAATGTTCGATGATCGCAGATGATCGAGAATTCACAGAGAATATTTGCCGAATGATTGTGTGCAGACTTTGGGCAATGTTTGATGGTTGCTTGAACGATGCGGTTTGATGATTGCTCAAAGTGGTTCGCGGCCGTTGAATGAATATGTTAGCGCTAATGGGGTTTATGAATAGTGATGTTGAACGGTGGATAAACATGCATTAGATTGTTTGGCCAGGGAGCGAAGATTGTTGCTCGCGCGCGCGTTTGTGTGTGTGTATGTATGTGAGGGTGGAGAGAGTGAGTTGCAATAATATTTGGACACTGTTGCCCTCGAGAAATTATTGCTGTATATCCTGGCAATGATGATAATTGATAATCTACCGAGTGTCATGTATGAATGTTAATTCGAGTTCGTGTGCGATTTACCGGAGTTCGTTCTTGGAATTATGTGTTTTTGTGTGGGTGGAGGTGAGAAAGTGGGGTTTGTGGAAATGTTCTACTCGGCGAGTGTCAAGGACGGTGGAATGTTAAGTTACAGGATAAATAGATCTGGGTCAATGTTGGGATGAAGCTGAAGTTTTGTAATCGGAAGAAGTGAGAGTAGCAATTTTAGTTGAAGAAGAATCTGGAGCAAATTGTTTTTGACATTTGTGTAATAGAGTTTATAATAACACATTAGCTCTTGATAAAAGTGTCAATAATGATGAAACAGTACTATAAGCGGTAAACATGAAAATAATGAATAGTAAATTTAGGCTTGAATAGTATTACATGAACTAATATATTATTATATCTAAAGGCTTACTTAAAATGTTTTCTTTAATTTTCAGTGAAAACACAGAATTGGACCGAAAAATAATATTTTCATTAATCATGTAAATAATGTAAATAAACAAGAACTATAATAAAATAAACACATAATAAACATATTCTACTTTTCTTTGTCATTTAACAGAACCGTCAAAATGTTGAAGTAAACTTTAAATAAGTACACTTTTAATGTTTCTTGAACAATGTTCTAAAAACTAACAATATAAGTTCACAGCGGATGAAGAAATAATTCTCCAAAGAAAAGAGAAAACGGATCGAAGATTAAAACAAAAATTCTGATTGCATAAATTTTTCTCTCCAAAGTTTAGAACGAAACAACACTGCAATCCTACATAAAATTCTTTTTTCAAAACAAATTCCTCTTAATCAACCAATTCTCATCAAAGAATATCACAGTTTTTCCCAATATAAAAAGTATCCTGTTCACTTATCCGACAAAAATGTCTAAGACTCGGGAAAAGCACATCTGCTCAAAGAATCAAAAAACACGCAAGCACCTTGTAGATATTTTTCGATCTCCGCGCTGAACGTCGCGTAGCAAAATTGGCACCCGAACGACGCGTCAGCGGAAAATAAACTGCGAGTGTCAAAGGTGCGGATTCGGAAGAATGTCTGAGGCTCCCCTGAAATATGCAAACGCCATCTTGCGAGTCCGCGGCGTATACAGTGAATTTTGCGGGCAATAAAATTGTCACCGTGCACATCCTAAAGCAGTCAAAGGGTGCCAGATATGAAAGAGCATCTGGAGCATTATGAAATGTGCAAATGGCACGCGCGTCATAGGCGTGGGCATACAGTCGAAATTTTGCGAGCAATAAAATTGTCGCCAGCGGCGTCGACAGTCGAAAGGAAGCCTGACGGGGAAAAAGTATGTCCAAAGTATTATGAAGTATGCAAATGTCCTTTTATTAGACTGGCGACCGGTAGGGCGAATTTTGTTGCCTGATAAAATTGTCGGCGGGAGGCGGCCCGAAGCAGATGAGAGGGAACATTCAAAGCGGCGTAAAACATGCAAACACGAGGTCTGCGGTGTATAGTGAATTTTACATGCAATAGGATTGCTGTCGTAAGCATCTTGAATCTGTTGAAGGAGCACGTAGTCGGACATGTACGAAATTAGAGAGAAATGTGATAATATGTTATTATTTTATTCTAAAAGAATGAATTTCATTGGCAAATGGCATCTGAATTTTTGTTGTATAATCGAAGCTCGTGGAAACTGATAAATAAAATAGTTGAAGCCGAAAGAAAAAGGGTGTTAAACTACGGCTATGATATTATAAATTTTATAATTGTATTATATTTTGATTATATCTTAATGTATACAATAAATGTAATTGTCATTAGACACTTAAAAATAGCAATAAAACATTTATTTCACACAATAGGAAGCTGCATAAAACTGTGCAAAAATAAAATTAAAAATCCTCTAATTATTAAAACGATATTTGAATCTTATTGCGTCAATTTGCACAAAAATATTATATTATGTAAAAGGGGATTGGAGAATTATATTTAAAGCGTCGTAAAATATACTGATACCATATAACAACAAACTTGATTGATAACCCAATTATGTCAAAACTTGCTAACACTCCACAGACCCACGTGACTTCCAAGTACCATTCAAATACATTTGTCTTTCCCTGATCAATTTATTTCGGCCAAAAAATAACACTCGCTATATTTACCCACAATAATTTATCGATAACTATTATAGTAAAGATTAATTTCGAATAGAAATCAATTTGTTTTCCTCGTTTGAACTTTACTCTAATATTTACATATTAAGCATCAACAAACAAAACTATCAGTCATCAATTCCACCCCAAACTACCATTCTACCAACACACATCCATTAAAAAATAAAATGTTTCTCAACGAATCACACCTCACCGTTTGTTAATTCCTACAAATCATCATAACAATCCCAACAATATCAATTTCCGTTTACAGTAAGCCAACAAAATCGAAAAATAAAATCCAGCCAAATCCGCACGCGCCAAAATCGTCGCTCTCGAGAAGAATCAGCCTGAATTTCGAAAATGGTCGTCGAAAATATCGCAAACCCAACGACGCCAATTAGTGGTCGCCAGCAATTAGTGGCGGTCGTTTGCCTCGGAAAATTTTGATGGACGCTCGAAATCCCAACAACTTCTCGAATTAAGCGCAACATGCAACCGACTCTTGCTTTCTTCCCCCCCCCCCCCCCCCCCCCTCGATCGTTTTGCTCCCGTTTCGGATGGCCTTTTACTCGCTCAAGAGACTGTGCGTTTTCGAGTATGCCTGCGGATTGTAATTGCTGTAGTTATAGTTGGCCAAGTTCTTTTTTTTATGGATTTATATCTCGTCAAATTTCCGTTCAATGACCCAATAAAAATATATAACTAAAGATAAAATACTACGCATGAAAAAATTACCCAACATCAGTAATTCAGTTGGACAATCCACGCCATTACATAACGCAGACTTTACTTCCTATAACTGACAACAATTGATAGATATTCAAAATTGATTTCGTTCAATGACCCAATAAAAATATGAAACCAAAGATAAAATACATTCTACGCCTGAAAAAATTACCAAACGCCAGCAATTCAGTTGAACATCCCACGCCATTACATAACGCAGACTTTACTTCCTATAATTGACAACAATTGATAGATATTCAAAATTGATTCTGTTCAATGACCCAATAAAAATATGAAACCAAAGATAAAATACATTCTACGTTTGAAAAAATTGCCCAACGCTAATAATTCAGTTCAATATTTCAGGCCATTACATAACTCAATCTTTACCTTCCACAAATCACAACAGTACATTGATAAATATACAAAAAATTCTTTGCGATCAATAACCGAATAAAAATATAAAACCGAAGATAAAATACATTCTACGCCTGAAAAAATTACCAAACGCCAGTAATTTGGTTGGACAGTCCACGCCATTACATAATTCTTTTACTTGCTATAACTCACAACAATTAATAGATATTCAAAACTGATTCCGTTCAATGACTCAATAAAAATATAAAACCGAAGATAAAATACATTCTACGCCTGAAACAATTACCAAACGCCAGTAATTTAGTTGAACATCCCACGCAATTACATAACTCAACCTTTAACTTCCACAAATCACAACAGTACATTGATAAATATTCAAAAAATTCTTTGCGATCAATGACCGAATAAATATATAAAACCGAAGATAAAATACATCCTACGTCTGAAAAAATTACCCAACGCCAGTAATTCAGATAAACATCCCACGCCATTACACAGCTCAGCCTTTACCTTCCGCAAATCAGAAATAAGATAAATCCTCCCACAGGAACCTGCATTCGCAATTCAATTAGCACCCCCGAACGCGAAATTGAAAATAGTCGCGCTCAAAGAAGTTTCAAAGGCGAACGGCTCAATTCATCTGAGGCCATTACGTAATTCGTCTTCGGGCAGATCTCGGGCCGTGTTTCGTTCGTGGATCGGATCGCGCAGGCGTCGGGGAGTAAAGTTCAACCGGCTGCAGAAGAAATTATCAGCCGCGCTATCTCTACGACGCTTTTTTCCCCCTCGTGGCATCCACTCGTCGTGCGCACGTTGCTCGTTGCCGGTCGGCATCAAAAATTCCGACATCGTAGCCAGAGCCACTCGAAGCCCGGGTCGTTAACCCGGCAACGCCGCCGACGCCGACGCCGAGCGCCGACACCGACGCCGAGCGCGCTGCCTTTCGAATTAATGCCCCTTCTGCCTCCTGCCTTCTGCCTTCCGCCTTCTGCCTTCTGCATTCCGCCTTCCGCCCGAACGCCACTTTTCCCTGCGTCCAGCTTCTACGAACAGATTCGTCTTCCTCGACTTGTGACGGCCAAGCTTCGCTTTCGAGTAATTCTGATACAGTCACGTCTATAAATAGGAAGTAAATTACGAATTTCTTTAGTTTAAAATTAATAAGCCCTTTTCTTGGTTGAAATTTTGTTCATTTATTCAGTTTCCTCTACATAATATATTAAACAATTTTTGTAGGCTCCTGAGGAGGACGCCGACGGGTGTCGAAACATGTAGAGGAAATTAAACACAGGGTTGAAACAAAAAATAGGTATATGCAAATTAGTAAATTACGAATTATTGGTGGGTGGTTTTTGGTATAAGAAATTTAGGTTAGAATTTTTTTTTGCATTTTGAAGCTTCTTTTATATGTAAGTTTTATAAAAAGAATTATCTCCCTCGACTTGCGACGGCGACGCTTTGCTTTCGAGTAATTCTGATACAGTCACGTGTATACGTAGAAAGTATTCGAAAAGAAAGATTTCGAGTCGATCGATCGATTTCGGATCGTGGGTTTCGAGTCAGATTTCGAGGTATCGATTGTCCGGAAGCTTTTACGACGAAACTCTTCTTCCGATGAACGTTACGCTTTATGTAACGTACAGAGTCTTACTTGTATAACTATAACATTGCAGCAGTTGTTCTAATGAAAACGTATATAAACAAACAGCAACCGAAATTATTAAGGCATTACGTTTAAATAATTGGACCATTTATTATGAAAGTGGTGTAAGTACATTTAAAAAAAAATAAAATATTATATAAATAAACCGTTTACACCACGTTAATCATTAATTATATGATATTTCATTTTTTTTTAAATATGGACTTACATCACTTTTAAATTAAACGGTCCAATTGTTCTTGTAATTCTGCGGCTGGACTAAGTGGTGGATACTAATTAAGTACGCAGAAAAATCTGAGAAGGTTAAAGCAATTTGCGAGTCATTTTTTCCGACTAAAAGCGACAAGCTTTCGACTACATTGTCGGCAGTAACGTTTTTCCAGCAAGCATTATGCTTCGTGTAACGTTCGTTGAATTCTTTTAGTGGTTAAACGAGTGAAACAGGGTGGTTGTACGTAAAAAATGAAGAAGAAGGTTACCCTTCCGTTCAGCAAGGTTTTATTTTTTAATATGCTTCCGTCCGACTGAATTGCTATGTTTGATAAAGAGGATCGTTGTAACTGATTGGATCTAAAAATAAGTTAGTGGCGATGGCATGTAATAAATCCTGATATTGGACGGCAAGAAATCGAATGTAATATTTGGTACTGATTTTTCTGATTGAAGTAAATCTAAGATAATGAATTTGGGATCTTAAGGCCAGCGCTTCCTTTTAAAGGCTTCGAAACCTTTTTACAATATATTTCTTATTCCATCGCATTACACCAAAAACCACATTTTTCTGCAGTAAGATATTCAAAGGACCTCACAAATGCGTATAGAAATAATACTACTTACACATTAAAAACACGCTTAATTCAAAATCGCAACTTTATATTTTCCAACATCAGCCATCTTGACAGATCAGTCTCCGCCATCGCAAAGGTTCGCCGACCAAACATCAACAGTCATCAATAATCCAGAGTTCGCATCGACCACCACCGCTTACACCCCTTCTAAACCACCCCATCAACCAATCCGAGGACCAAAACACATCGGAGCGTTCTTTCCGACCGAAAGTTCGGCCCTGCGTCGTTGAAGGGCATTCAAGGTCAACCTAGAAGCTATTTCGAAAAGTAGCGATCGAAGCTGATCGAGAGCAGATCGTTCGATCCAGACTGAGGCTCGAATGGGGGAGACGGCGAGGGAGGAAGGGATGAAGGTCCAGGAAGGTGATAGTATTTCGTCGAAGTTGGCGTGTGTCTGTGTTAGTGACCGATCGGTGTGAAAGTTACGATCGAGAGTGCGGGACAAACTCGCGTGTGTGAACGATCTCCGTATTCGTTTTTTTTACCGTCGTGCTTCGCTGGATCGTTCTTTCGAGTCGCGCGTGTGTGTGTGTGTTAGTGCCTTTGCAGGTGCAGCATCGGAGTGCGGTGAGTACATTTTCCTGAATTTTGCAAATCTGGGCTGGTTGCGTTGCGAAGTCTGACTGGAAATGTCAGGATTTCTTTACGTAAGCTGAACGTATCATGGGATGAAATTGTAAGATGTGAAATATTTCTGTTTTGGTCCGCTGCTTTTTGAAGTCAAAATGTAGTTGTTGGAGGAAATATTTTTGTGGGTGGGTTGAGTAAGAAGGTTATGATTATTATTATTGATGTACTTTGAAATACTTGTGATCTTATCACTTAAGACGATATATTTACATTCATACTCTGACCCCAGTAAAAAAAAATACTACAACACATGCGTCTGCGTCAAATGGACCGTTTATTTTGAAAGTGGTCTAAGTTCACTTTCTGTGGTTTTGAGAAAATATGTCAATTGAAAAATATACATTAATTATATCAAATCCGGCACTGTTTCTACTGATTCACCAATATGTAATTTAAAGTAAAACATATTTACGGGTTGTAAATGAATTTACACCACTTTCATAATCAATCGCCACGCAGTTTCTTTATCGGCCAATTTTTAATTGAACAAAGCATTGGCATCTTTCAACATATTAAATACTAATTAGTTGCAAATAAAAAGTTTAACCCAAATTTAGCATAAATCATATCACATGATATCACTTTTTTTTTAAAACGGACTTACACCACTTTCAAAATAAACGATCTAAATTACATGTAGCAGAATCTCAAAAATATTCTGAAAAATTATTATCCAAAAGTACACAGTTTGTCATCAAAGAAGCCTTGAAATCTTCGAAATATAGATCACTCCTTCGGCCTTATGTCGGTCACACCAGACATTTATGTTTTCAAAACAATTTCTTACATTAATCCAACGTTTCGATCCTTGGTTTGGGTCCTCTTCAAGGGAAAATTTTAAACTAGCTTATAAGTAGTATATTTGGAAAATTAAACTAGTACAGTCGATAAGTAATCACTTAATATAAGCCTTGAAATTATTTGATTATTCCTAGCGACAAAGTAGATCGACTAACATATGAACGTATCCGACGATTAACGTAATCGCGACAATTACGGTCCCTCTCGAAATTCACTTTCACGCCAGCCGCTCGAAATATCTTTTTTTGTGCCGGGCGCGAAAGGAAGCGAGGCAAAGAATTGTTCCGAGTGTCGGACAGATTGCAGTTGACGCGCCTACGTCGGCGCGATTTGCTCTGTCCAGCGTTTGATTGACGACCGGAATTGTCCCTTATTACTATTTGTATTCATGTTAGCGCGTTTCCTGTCGGAACGCGTTAACGGCCCTGCCAGCCTCGACCTCCGCATGAGGACACGCCAAATATTTGCACTCGTCCAGACCTCGGACCCGCCGACCGGCTCGGAACAGTCAAGATTCTCAAATTGTCCTGTTTCAGCGAGAATTTTCATTGTTCCATTAGGCAGGAATAGTTGAGGTGTTTTTCGTAATGACAATCAGTAATTTTTCATTCAATTTTGGACGAGTAGGTTGGTTTGTCTAGTGCGAAGAAAAAAAGTCTGTATTTGTTAAGTTGGTATTTGGACGTCGGTTAATGTCTCGATTCTGACATTGTCGCGTTTGAGAAGGAATATTGAGTAATGTGATATGTAGACTATGATAAGGTGTGTATGTTTTCGGAGTGGATTGTATAAATTGGTATTTAGTGTTTGTTGGATATTGGTAGGATCCTCACATTGTCCTGTTCTGAAGTATTGATCGAGTAGGGTCCTTTTTAAGGATCATATCGCTCTGTTATAGTTGCAAGGTAGTTAATTGAATTATGGTCGAATTGAGAGTAGAAAATATGATTATTTTTTTATTCCTATTACGAATTATTTCGAAAACTTCTTGTGAGTGTTGAATATTTGTAGTAACCACTGACTTAAAAAAAATAATTATTTGTGAAGTGCAGATTTGTCCGTTAGATAGGTATAGATCATCACGTGGTTTTCTGTCAAACCGCCATTTTTGTCGTGTTATATCAATATGTGCTTAGAATAGGTCATCTAATGATTTAAGAAGCTTAAGATTCCAAATAACTTTTTGAGTAGGGTTTGACCGATATGTTTTTGGTCAAGCTGTCAATTTTGCCGTATTAAAGTATATCGAAGGATTCAATCACTCGTTTTTCATCAATTCTTTAAAACATACTGAGCATTTCCTCACGCAGGTAGCAATTTATTTTATTTGAAGCTCTCAAAAAATAATACATGCGCATCAAATCATTTAAAAAATTCGACAAAAGTTCATAATTAGAGTGACGACACATTTGCAAGAAATGGTACCAAAAACAGTCTACTATCTCGGTTAATCAGTTAAATGTCGCAGTTTCATAACAAAACCATTCGATCGTCCGTAAATTTTCATCGATTCATCAAGAGATACTGTGCATTTTCACACGCAGGTAGCAATTTACTTTGTTTGAAGCTCTCAGAAAATAATACATGCGCATCTAATAATTTAACCAATTTGACAGAAGTTCATAATTACAGTGACGACACATTTCCAAGAAAAGGTATCGAAAACACCATTTTGAATCAACTATCTCGGTTAATCAGTTAAATGTCGCAGTTTCATAACAAAACCATTTCATCGTCCGTAAATTTTCATCGATTCATCAAGAGATACTGTGCACTTTCTCATGCAGGAAGCAATTTAGTTTGTTTAAAGCTCTCAGAAAATAATACATGCGCATCTAATAATTTGAAAAATTTGACCAAAGTTCATAATTACAGTGACGACACATTTGCAAGAAAAGGTATCGAAAACACCATTTTGAATCAACTATCTCGGTTAATCAGTTAAATGTCGCAGTTTCATAACAAAACCATTCGATCGTCCGTAAATTTTCATCGATTCATCAAGAGATACTGTGCATTTTCACACGCAGGTAGCAATTTACTTTGTTTAAAGCTCTCAGAAAATAATACATGCGCATTTAATAATTTGAAAAATTGGACAGAAGTTCATAATTACAGTGACGACACATTTCCAAGAAAAGGTATCAAAAACACCATTTAGAATCAACTATCTCGGTTAATCAGTTAAATGTCGCAGTTTCATAACAAAACCATTCGATCGTCCGTAAATTTTCATCGATTCATCAAGAGATACCGGGCACTTTCTCATGCAGGAAGCAATTTAGTTTGATCGCAGCACTCGGGGAACGGGGCGTGCGCCCAAAACAGAGCATCTAATCTGACCGCTAACTCAGAGTCCAGAAAACGGCCGCTCGCCCCATTAAATTACAATCTAGAAAGCGACTGCCACCGAGCCCCATCCTAATTACCATTTATGGCCCGCCGTGAATCATGCCGAAACTTCCCCCGAGCTCGCCACTTCGCCAAATTTTTATGGAGGCCAACGTTTCCCTCCCTGTTTTGCAAGTCCCGACTCGAAATGGGGCCAAACTTTCATTCGCTTCCTCATTCGGTTTCTATCAATTGCTGTTAAATGTGCGGAGAGTGATTTTCGAATTATGTAAGCTTGAATTTGTACAGGAATGATGTATAACTTTATTAAGTGGATGATACTGTTATTTTAAGAAGAAACATAAAATTGTCTTATTACAAGTAAAAAGTGGAAATATAAATTTATTGAGGTTTGTTTGTTTTTTGAGAATAGGTACTAGTATGGTATGAAAGTTTTTGTAGTGTTACATCGGAAAGGATGGAATGTTATAATTAGGTTCATATCGAATGTTTTTTTTGCTACGAAGACTGAGTTACTATTCACTGTTTTTTTTATTCTTATTACCTGAGTTTGTGTTACTCGAAGAATAAAAGAAAGCCTATTGACACATAAAATGATGTTTTTGGAGTTGATGGGGGTTCGTATAAAAATTTAACTTGATCTTTGTTCTTGAAATAAAAAAATTCTTTATTACAGTCAGTTTTGTGAGCTGTACGTTCATAAAATTCAATGTCTATATCAATACTTTATTTTGAATTAATCGCTGATACGCGTCTGAAGAATTATTTTGAGAGTTTGGAAGTTAATACAGTATTTTTACAAAAGCCTGCATTAATAATGTAATAATACATGATTTTATTAAACCAGAAATATAATTGGCTGTAACAAAAAGTAAGCTTATGGGTTTATTCGCGTTCGTGTAATATTTGAATGTGGTAGAAAGGGGAAAGGTACTTTAATAAGCTACTGATTTATTGGTTAATTATGACTGCTGTTATTAATAACGAAGCCAGGGTAGAATTCTATTGATTCTGATTCTGATTCACATTGCATTTCTGTGCATCTATTGTGCAGAAAATAAAGTGACACCCGTTCTATTCATATTTATATTATATTTCCATGTAATCCCAATCTTTGATATGCAAATGTTTCAATGCATTAATATTACAATTGAACTGATTTATTTCTATTCCTAATTAGACATTAACAGTGCGATGTAAATTAATTATTAGTAATATTCGTTAGTAATAATTTGACAGTATTGTTATTAATGCCATCCAATTATGCATCAACAATTGCATTTCTTTTATAGTACTACGTGAATGTGGGTGAGTTATGACAATTTTCACTGCATATATCTGAAAATTAATAAAATACTACACAAGTCAATTACAGGCAAAAATCTGAGCCCTTAACAAAATCTTTCATTAAATTAACTTGAAAGATAAGTATCAACTGCCAGTTATTAATATAATTGTTTTAATAATAAAAGTCAAATCGGTGTTTATGAACAAAACTAGAAAAGCACTCTTATGAATTTTTAATTCAACACGACTTTAATAAAATACTTACGGTTAAACATGAGCTTATGCTTGCTTTCTATTCAGTCTGTACTGTCCGTTAATTTACTGAGCCTCTGACAAGACTGAATTGTACTTTTGCGTATAAACGAATACAGAAATGAGGAAAGTTAGAAATTCAACAAAATTTGAAGCATCAGCAAATTCGATGGAAGATTTGTTCTAACATCACATTTGACCTTAAAATTATTTCTGTGAATTTTTATGCCATACTTGATCAGAAAGCAAGGATACAAATAACTGTAATTTGTCAACACAATTTGAACAAGAATATTAACGATATACTTGAAAATCTGTTTCCTTCTACTAATTAAATCTATACCATGACTGAACTAAACAATTCTTGGACAAGCCTCAAATCCTAGCTCACGACCCAACCAGAAACAGAAACCGCAAGAAGTATCAAATCAGCGCAATCTGAAGCATAGTATTTTCATTGAAAGTTTCGCAAGCGATCACAAATATTACGTTCGTTCCGATTTCCGAGATTTTGTCGGGCGCAATCGGGAAGAATTTCGAGAATTCGGCCGCAATTAATATTTCACCCCTTCCTCCCCACTCCTCGCAAACTACCCCATCCCCATTGATCCCGACAGTCCGCCGTTTCACTTTTGTCCACCGGCATTTAATACAAGTGCGCCACGCGTGTCGTGAATTTAAAAAATAGAAATCGATGTCCGTTCATAATTAATTGCGCAATTTATTTTTAATCGCGAATGGTTGGTATTGTGCGGCTGACGTTTAAGGGGTGCAGAAAGCGGGGGTTGTCTTTCGAATTTGTTTGGTCGCGGAGGGTGAGAATGATGAATTGATTCCAGCTTCATTTTTATCCCGTAATAATTATGACCCATTAATGTGGACAGGAGTATAGATTCGGAATTATTAAATCGAATTTATTTGGAAGCGACGAGAATTGTGCGGTAAATCTTTAACGGGAGGAAAATTATATCTGCGTTTGGTGGAATTTGTTTTGTTGCGGACGATATAGTTCGATAATATTATAGTAATTTCTGGTTATGATGTGGGCTGAGTGTAGAGAATTCATGAAATTTGATTTGTTTACGAGTGATGAATGTAGTGCGGTCAGCTTTTAACGGGAAGAAAATTATATTTGCGTTTGGTGGAATTTGTTTTGTTGTACAGGATGAAAATGACGCATTAATTCGGATTTCAATGCACGTGATAATAACGTGCCAAGAATTAATCGAAAGCAATAAACAGTACTTAGCTGGTTAAACTTGCTTTATTTAAAGAGTTAAATAGTAAGATGTTCCCTTAAACAACTGAGTTTACAATAAATATTTCAAAAAATAAATTATTCAATACTAACAATTGAATTTCTGTGCAGGTCGAATTGTTAACAAAAAAATCACATTGCGCGATTAATTGAGCAATAAAATTATATTATTACACACGAATTGAAAAATTGAGGAACATATTCAAGTTCAAAGTTATCTCTGCAAAATGCTAAGAAATAAGCTAATTCCACTCACAATTTGCATTTACCATTGATTGAATATCTACAACATAAAGACGATTCATGATGCAGAAAACCATTGAACATCTCTTCCCCAAAAAGTCGCAACACTCCTACTTGAAAAAATCGCAGTCAAAAATCAAAATTTCTCGGACATCCCCAAATTATGCATGATATTGCTGCAAACAACTATTTATTGACCGTCAGCGATAGATATATAATAATATTAATAATATCTTTAATAAAAATTATTTAATACAATTAATGGTCTGCTAACGTTCAATCACATTAAACGAATTACAGTTAAAATTCTTGATAATTAGTTGATATATTTAAAACACTGCTCTATTCGCCGAAAACCTATTATTACACATTTACACACTTATTTCGCAAACAAACAATGTTTAAAAATATACATAATGGGTAACTACTCTAAAATTTACGAGATTTTCATGCGTAGCAGAGTAAAGTGTGGTAATAAGTCGAGTCCTGAAAATTCAGCCGGTCGACATTATTCGCTCAACTTTTAACAAGAGAAAAAGTCTGGCTTCAACCTGCCACGCCGCGCATCACGAGAGAGAGCGTTACGATTCCGGGAAGGGAGCATTATCATCACGATTCTCGCTGTAATCGTTTCTCGTACTCCGCCCAACAAACGGCAAGATCATAACTCCCGCAAATTGAATGGCCGACTGACATAAACGCTCGCACGCGGAAAAGAGTCGCCTCTCTCGAATCCGCGAGCGCGTTCCGTTTCGCGGAACGGGAAAAGGCCGAAGTTGCGCAATTCCACGGCCAAGTTGCGCGCTTTATTCAGCTGCAGTTTATTCGCGTCTCCGAAAATTACGGCCGACGCCTGTTCGCACCGTTCATTTATGCGGAAACTATGGATGACAATTGTTGCGTTCTTTCAGGGATGATTCGAGCAATTTCTTTTTTCGATTTCTTTCCTTCATATTTAAAAATAATATCCTTCAGGTTACGAATACAAAGAAATTTTGAAAAATTCTGCCGCCAGAAGAATAGAACTTGTTTTGATTGTAATTTAGTCAAGAATCTTAAGTTGTATGATTTTTATATTCCGCTTAATGTAGAATATCACGTTTTTATATGCTTTTCGAGAATGTGGGTTTGCTTGAAAGTAAAGCTTACTTGATCACTTCGCGTTAAAAGTCTTTAAGATTCAATATTGAACAAGACGGCCATTTCGCTTTATGAGTCCTTGTAGAATGGAAAAAAATAATCTTTCATATCTCGATACAATTATGATATTTCTCCTCATGAAAATTAAGTTCCAGTAACAAATCTTGAGCACTGTACTTTATTCTCTGTTGATTCCTGAATAAATTACTGTTACGTAAAGTGTTATTACCTCCAGCGTAAAAAATGTCTTAAAGTGATAAATTCCAGCCATTAAACGTTCCACCAGATTGCATGAAATTGTACACAGACTTTGATGCATGCTCTACTTACTATTAGGTATACAAATATATTCGCTGCCTCTTTATGGCACAGAGTTAGCCTTTCTTTTAATGGGGAAATTTTCGGAAGACTTCTGGCCTCCTTGTGGGGAGCACCAGAATATGTCAGATTGTATACAAGTACTGGGTGGCGCAAAAGTAATGTCATAGTTTGAATTGGCTGCCATTTTGTTATAAATGAAAAAAAAGAGCTCTGTTTTCATCAAAAGTTTACCACCCCCGAGCCGGCCACCTCCCGAGTTGATGCATAATTGCGATAGTTTTACGGCGTTTTGCATTGTTTCTCGCAAAACATCTGGCTCCAAATTGGCGATTTCTTCTTCAATGTTAGCCTTCAAGTCTTGCCTCTTTCATTTATTTACACATTGAAACCATTTCCCAACACACTGACCGCCGCAGAACATTTCAACAAAATGCAGAAAAAAATTCATAACAGAAGTCATTTTTCAAATAAATCAGACCGATCATTTTCAGAACAGCTCTATCCCTAATCCATTTCAAAGTTGTACATAAAAAATGTGCAAATTATTTTCACTCTTAAATCCTTAATTAGCCAAAATTATTTTCACTCTTAAATTCTTAATCGGCCAAATTTATTTTCAGTGTTAAATCCTTAATCAGCTAAAATAATTTACACTCTTAATCCTTAATCAGCCAAAATTATTTTCACTCTTAAATCCTTAATCAGCCGAAATTTTTTTTACCCGTAAATTCTTAATCAGCCAAAATTATTTTCATTGTAAAATCGTTAATCAGCCAAAATGATTTTGACTCTTAAATCCTTAATCAGCCAAAATTATTTTGACCCTTAAATCCTTAATGAGCCAAAATCCGTCGTGGACTTGAACACGTTACATAAATGGCAAATCTGAGGTATTGCGGTACTTGAATATTACCAAGACTCGTTGATTGCGCAAAACCGAGCTTGGCAGTCTCTCGGCTCGGTACAATACCGCGAATTTCGCGTTCCAGGGCGTCGGAGTCAAAAACAAGGCGACAAAGAAACGGTCCGCCCGACGGACTGACACGGAACGCATTCTATAAATGGTAGGTCGCCTTCCAGACACTGCACTCGCACCGAAATAGACGACACTCGAACATTCGTGACTTCTAATAGCGACGCGATCCTTCGCGCATTGCGCAGAGATCGGAATCCAGCAGATTGGATACTCAAAGAAATATATGGACCTCTTATTACGAAAGTGGTGTAAGTCCATTTAAAAAAATAAATTAATATTACGTAAATAAGCCGTTTACACCACGTTAATCATAAATTATATGAAATCTCTTTTTTTTTTAGATATAGACTTACATCACTTTCAAAATACTTAAACGGTCCAATTAATGATTATACCGTTTGCGAAATATTTGTGATATTTATCAGTTACAAATGTTTGTGAGTTTTAGTAAACTGTGGTTTGTTCTGTGTTCGACAGAAGTATGTGAAACAATTTCTGGAGATTTTTAATTTTATGACATCGTAAATGGTGTGATGTGAGTCAAACATTGTACTAAAACCAGTATGGATATCTTAATACGAGTATAATAGTTTTGTGTTCCATCACTGACGTCAGTTATTGTAGATTCTACTGGACAATATTAGCAAAATCTCAATCCCTTCGTAATATTTATGTTTTCATTGCAACGTCACAAGTTTGAAAAAGGCTAACTGATGGAAAGACCTTCTGTAACTGATCGATCCTGAACCTTAAATGACATTCATGCCAAAAACAGTATCTTTCAATGGTCATTGTATTCAAATCCTACAGTGAGTCAGTACATATTCTACAAAGAGGCTTTTCAGATTGTATAATGTTATATCCTATAAATACCATTCCATAAATGGCAGATTATGAGGTTGGCATGCGGTTCTATTGTATTCAGAAAGTGACCTGAATAATTAGAAATGTAAAAATATTGTTAAGCACTGACTTATATCATTCCAGATATTACACACTATATATACAACAGCAGGCATACAAAACAATTTCATAACTGATAACTGTATTACTGTTCTTAAGCTTTATCATCCTCACCTCGAACTTTTAAAAATTTCCACTCGTCAGGAAAGATGTATAATAAATAAATCTGTGTATAAATGAAGAAATTTTAAACATTCCAACATTTGAAAACTGATCTAAACCATTGCAGATACTATATATTCGCAATTGAATATGTGTAGAACAATTTTTCAATTCACTCTGTATTTCATCCCACTTTTCAATATCTTTCCTTCTTAAAACAAAGCCTAAAAACATTATTTCGTCAAGATAGACATTCTATAATCGCCTCATCGTTAGTCTGATAGTCGATTCGGGGGATGATTTGCAAACATGCCAGCATTAAAAAAGTGACATAAATTATGCAAACATTACATGTGCCCAAAAGCAGGCAAATATTCATTCTTCAAAGCAGACATTCCATAATCGCCTGATCATGACTTTGACAGTAGATCCGGGCGTGAAGGGATGATTTTTAATCATTTCACTATTTCGAAACTACTTCGAATCATGCAAACATTGCTTCTGCTTAACAGTAGGCATATAGAACAATTTTACAACATACAACTATTTTACACCGTATTCCTTCACAAATCCTCCTCGGAACAAATCCTAAAAGACTCATCCCTCAGCGCAGACATTCCATAATCGCCTGATCGTGAGTCTGACAGTAGATCCGGACGCGAAGGGATGAGATGTTAATGTGTCAGCATCCAAAAAGTAACCTAAAGCATGAAAACATTACACGACCTTAACAGCAGGCGTATAGAACAATTTCACAACATACAACCGTTTCACAACGTATTCCTCCGCACATCCTCCTCCAAACAAATCCTAAAAGGCTCATCCCTCAGCGCAGACATTCCATAATCGCCTGATCGTGAGTCTGACAGTAGATCCGGACGCGAAGGGAGGCCAGCATCCGGCCTGTAGGTCGCCCGATATAAGAGGTAATCCCGCGCGAATTCCGTGAGGCACGTCGGTTAATACAAATTCGAAATCACGTCTCCGGCCGCGGCAGCCAATGAATACGTAAGGAGCGCCGGCGGAGTGGGGAGAAGAGAAGCGGAGTGGAGGGGAGTGGAGGGGGAGCAGCCCGAGGAGTGGGGGGGCAGAAACGATGAAAGAGCCGGCGAATAATTCAGGCGGGCACTTCCGATCGGCCGAAACGGAGGCCTGCTCTTGACACCTGCCAGACAAATTAATTCGCGACAGCTGCCTCGCGAGCGCCGATTAAGTGCCAGGAACGACCGAACCTTTCTTGTAACGAATTACGCCATCGCGCCAGGACGAGTTTCTACATCAAAGGCGGCGGCTGACTGGCAGGAAAATGTTTCCTTCGCGGCTCGTTCCGGTGGGAGGATTTATGATGGTCGAGGTGGGATTGCCGGGTGGATTGTGTAGGTTGGTATTGCGAGGATATATATATATATCGTATTGCGAGGTGGTGAGGTGATACATGTTTTATCTGTTTCGAGCTGATGAGGAGGATGGGAATCGTGTAAGGGGCGATTTTGGAAATTTCTATTTTTGATGTCTTTTTCTTAATGTTTGGATGTGAAATCGTTCAGGTCATGAATTAAAATAAGAATTTGAGGAATTCTGATGTTAGAAGACTAGAAACTGTTTTTTAGGTGCTTTTGTTTTATTACTGAAGGATGGTGAGTTACGAAATGATTAGAATAAGTATTTATTGTAGAATATTATTTTTTTATGAACTTTTCGTTAAGAAAGTAACGGTTTTAACAAAATCTTCTGAAGTTATTTTTCGGTGGAATTGAAACACTTTGACTTGGAAGTTTTTAAAATGAAATCATGAACGTTCCACCCATTACTCTATGAATCGATGTAGGATATAAAAAAATCGTCTTTCATATCTTGATGTAATTACAATTTACTGATTTTTCCCCTAAAGATAGTCATGTTCAAATAAAAATACCTGAACAATATACTTTACTCCCCATTGCTCACATTTAATTTTTAATATTAAACAACAAAGTAATGTCCTTAACGTAATATTTCCTTCCAAATTACTGTTACACGAAATCTTATTACTCCCATCGTAAAATATGTATTAAAGCGATAAATTTCAGCCATTAAACGTTCGAATAGAATGCACCGAGTCGTACGCAGACGTTGAGATTGAATGCAAATTGTTTGACATTCGAGAGAAGTTTCCAAGATTGCGCCCGAATCGATCGATCACTTAGCGAGCCATTAATTATCTCGAAATAATAAAATTCATTACCGTGAGATGACCAGTGAAAGTTTATATTCCGAGCCGCTCTCCGGAGATCCCAGCATTATCGAATTATTAATTAACGCGGCATTAATTATGCCCGCGATCGGCGAATCGCTTAACCGAGCCAGATAGAGTAATTTCCCAGAATAAACACTCATCGCGGAGTGTTCCGTACGGTTCTTGCGTCGAATTAGGTCTCTGCGAAGACCGGTACGTACATCAAAAGCAAGAATGTGAAATGGTTTTCGCAGGCGCGTTGGAATTTGTATCCGGCTTGTTAAGCGTGAGTCTATTAGTGTTCGCGAGTGCATTAGCTGCTCTTTGAATAATTATTTTGGAAATTAGACGTTGGACTGATCAAATACTTTTCTTATACGGTATTTAGGGCTTTTATAGAAAGAGTGTGTACTGGTATGTGATGACGCATACTTGCGTAATTATGAGATATTGTTGAATGCAGGTTGGTTAACGTGTCTGTAATAGTTTGTTCAAGGTTATGTTCTGGATAAACAGTTAAGTTTGTTTACGATAAAGTTTTGTAGATGAATTTGTATCCGGCTTGTT
Source organism: Anoplius nigerrimus (assembly GCA_914767735.1). NCBI lineage: Eukaryota > Metazoa > Arthropoda > Insecta > Hymenoptera > Pompilidae > Anoplius > Anoplius nigerrimus. The sequence continues at coordinate 14,654,679 of OU612081.1, forward strand.
AAGCGTGAGTCTATTAGTGTTCGTGAGTGCATTAGCTGCTCTTTGAATAATTATTTTGGAAATTAGACGTTGGACTGATCAAATACTTTTTTTGTACGGTATTTAGGGCTTTTATAGAAAGAGTGTGTATTGGTATGTGATGACGCATATTTCCGTAATTATGGGATATTGTGAGGAAAGTGGCGAATGCATGCAGGTTGTTTAACATGACTGTAATAGTTTTTTTAAGGCTATGTCATGGATAAACAGTTAAGTTTATTTGCGATAAAGTTTTGTAGCTCAAGTTGTATCCGACTTGTTAAGCGTGAGTCTATTAGTGTTCGTGAGTGCATTAGCTGCTCTTTGAATAATTATTTTGGAAATTAGACGTTGGACTGATCAAATACTTTTCTTATACAGTATTTAGTGTTTTTATAAAAAGATTGTTGTATGTGACGACGCGTATTTACGTAATTATGTGATATTGTGAGGAAAGAATGAAATTATTGTTTGAACTGTTCTATGAACTTCCTGGATTCTTGTAGCAACATTAATGTAATCGTACGTACTCTCAAGATGATTCATCACGCGGCCATAAATCATTGAATCATTAATCAGGGTTGTAAACGAATATAAATAGAATAATTTACGGAACAAAGTTTTCCATCACAGTTTCATGCAATGTAAGACATTATTTTTTGCTAATGCATTAGATATTTCAAGGAATAGTTTCCAGAGTTTTATTACAGTCTTAATATAAAGATAACATACCGATATATACAACGTGCCACATTCGAATCAGACTTCTGCAAATTAACACCTCCCACAACGATCCAATCAGTCAAGCATTAATTGCTAAACTGATTATTAGAGTCGTTAACCAAAATAGATCACATAATTCTGAGAACAATATATCTCCACGACATTTTCACACAGTTTTCGTGTCAACCTTGACGATGACTTAAATATTTTAAGAAATAGTTTTCAGAGTTTTATTACAGTCTTAATGTGCAGATAACATACAAATATTACAACGTGTCACATTCGAATCAGACTTCTGCAAATTAACACCTCCCACAAACGATTGAATCAGTCGAGCGTTAATTAGAGAAGCGACGAGTGCGGCTCTTAAGCGAAACAGATCGAATAATTCTGAGAACAAACGTTCGTCCTCAGCACTGGGAGGGAGCGTGCGTTCCCGGAAACGGCCGTTGAGTTTTACGCGGAAATTATCTCTGTCATGCAACCTTTCAGCGTCGGCACGCTCTTTGCTCGACAGAGGGTCGCCCTCGCAACTTTGGATTGGCCTCGGGTTTAGCCTGGCTTCTAAACAAGTAACCGCTTTGTACCCTGCCTCGCGGACTTTTTAGCGTTATTGCAAGCGTGTTTCAAAGGGCTTTAACTCTCTCATTCCCTCTCTCTTACTCATTACGCCTCATTCTCTTCCTTCTCTCTCGCGCTCTCTTTGACTCAGTTACAGGCTCTATATCTCACTCTGTTTGGTGATCTCTGTTTCTGTATTGCTCTCTCTCTCTCTCTCTCTCTCTCTCTCTCTCTCGCTCGCTCTGTTTGTGTTAGTTAAAGATTCTGTCTCACTCTCTGTTTGAGTCAGTCGCAGACTCTATTCCTCTCTATTTGGGAACCTCTGTTTCTCTATTGCTCTCTCTCTCTGTCTCTCTCTCTCACTCTCTCTCTCTCTCTGCTTCTCTCTATCTCTACCTCTCTTTCTCAGTCTCTCAGTTACAAACTCTCTCTCTCCCTCTGTCTCTATTTAGTGACTCCTGTTTCTCTAATGCTCCCTCCCTCCCACTCTCTCTCTCTCTCTCTCTATCTTTGAATCAGTTACAAACTCTATCTCTCTCTATTTGTGACCTTTGTTTCTCTATTGCTGTGTATCTCTCACTATTTGATGACCTCTCAGTTTCTCTATTCCTCCCTTTGTCTGTCTTTTCCTTCGTTTCCTTCCTTTGTCTCTCTCTCTCTCTCTCTCTCTCTCTCTCTCGACCGCTAAGCAAGTACTGTATTTTTCAATAAATGGACTGTTTATTTTGTTAGTGGTGTAAGTCCACATTTAAAACAAATTAGATATATAATTAATGTGTTGATTTACGTGATATTTGATACTTTTTTCAACGAACTTACGCCATCTTCGAAATAATCGGTGTAAATATATTCTATTTGAAACTTCAAGAACTCGAACTAATTCACTTTGCCTTACATCCCTCGATATAACACGGAAATTCGAACCGATCTTATTATTATTTCAACTTTCACATAACCATGTCCGAAACTCAAAACTTTTGCTGCTCAAAATAATTATTACACTTATTCACCCGCGACCAACGAAACAAACAACTAAAACAATATTCACATGACTCTCCCCCCAACTTGAACGTCCTAAATCCACAACTTCAGCAACCACAAGTAATTCCCAAATTTTTGAAAAATTCAATGAAACGAAAATGTAAAATAATTTCCTTATCACTCCTTACTCTTTCATAATCGCAGCAGCGAAAAAAATTGAGAACGGTCTGATACTTGAACGCTCGCTGTTTTTTCGTCGGAACAGAAGGATACAAAACGAAAATCTAAACCGATCTTATTATTATTTCAACTTTCACATAACTATGTCCGAAACTCAAAATAATTATTAGATTTATCCTCCCCCGACCACCGAAACAAACAACTAAAACAATATTCACATAACTCTCCCTCCAATTTCAGTGTCCGAAATCCGCAACTTCAGCAACCAGAAACATTTCACGAATTTTTGAAAAATTCAATGAAACGAAAATGTAAAATAATTTCCTTATCACTCCTTACTCTTTCATAATCGCAGCAGCGAAAAAAATTGAGAACGGTCTGATACTTGAACGCTCGCTATTTTTTCGTCCAAAGGGGAGCAGGAGGGAAAATGACAAGGTGGACGGTGGAGAGGGCGGGAGGTAGGGGAGGAGAGGGGGGGGGGGGGGGAATAATATTTCGAGCGCAACGCTGGCTTCTCGACTCTTCAAGTTTTAAATTGCTCGAATTGCGGCAGGACGTAGACGACGCGATTAACGAGTTCTTATTGGATTTTTCTGCTCTCCCCCTGCCAACGTGCGCTGTCATTTCATTGGCCAGTGTCGCCCGGAGTGCTTTTGTGCTCGCCGACCGCCTGATGAATTCGTATTCGGCGCGGGAAATATTGTTTATGTCATCCGTAACGCTTCTCTCCGGGCGGCGAGCGCTTTCCGTTATTAGTCTCCAGCTTCTGGAATATTCTGTGATGTCTGTTCTTGAATCGGGAGACTTAACGTGGCGGATACAGTTTTTCACTTTTCTGTTTCTGTTCTGTTTTCTGTTTCGGTGACAGGGATTGTAATTTTGCGCATTGTTCTATGAAGTTTAATTATTTACTGCTGGAAAACCTTTTTAGGGGAGATGGGTTTCTGTTGAATGAGTTTTTGATTGGTAGGGTGTCAGTTGCTTCTTTTTTTTATTATGAAAACAACAATCAACTTAGTTTCATCTTTAGTAATCCATAAATATTTGTCATATGGACCGTTTATTTTTAAAGTGGTGTAAGTCCATATTTAAAAGAAAAATTCAGATATCACATAATTTATGATTAATGCAGTGTAAACTTTTTATCAATGTGATATGTAACTTTATTTTAAAATATTTTTTATTTCTAAATTTATATTTAAAAAAAAAATTGAGATATTATATAATCTATGATTAATGTAGTGTAAATTTTTTATTAGCGCAATATGTAATTTCTTTTAAATTTGGTCTTACACCACTTTCAAAATAAACGGTTCATTTCATAAATATTTGTAGATTACTGAAGATGTGACTAAGATGATTGTCGTTTCTCAATTATTCGGGATTTTGTACTTTAATAATTTGCCGTTTGCGGAATGAAAGTAGATCTCTAAGAAAATTCAACAAAAGAACGCAAGAAATAGAAAACACCTTATATATATACAGAAATGTTTTCCCAGTGAGTTTTCGTTTGGTTCAGGAATGCTGTCGGCACGATTGCTCTCACTGTTTTTATTCCGGAAAGAGAAATACGTTACAGTTTACTTGTAACACGTTCTTCACGAGTCACGTCTGTATCCCGTGGTGCAAAACGCTGTAGAAAGACTCCTGCTGAATTGAACTAAGGACGGTCAACGAAATAATTGCACGGACCCTTCTCAACTCTCATCTCACACCCTCGCGCGCGCGTCTGTACCTTCACACACATACAGTTAAATATGTATCCATGGCAACTGTTTTGTGTCGCATATCGTTCGCCGCAAATCACACTGCATCAAACCGCGCATCAACATTGATATATTGTGTATTACATCAGATGCGTGAAGCATGGCGAATGCATGAATTTACTGCACTATGCATTTTCTAAACGAGCATCCGTGGATTAATCACATAATCATACGTATATAATGGCAATTTGCAAAATGTCGACTTTTGAGTTTAACATAAAATTATGTATTTATCGTATTTAGTTTTGAAGCTTTCCATTGGGGTATTTAATGTTGAACGTTGCAATTTAGTGTACAATATGGTAATTCAAACATAACCTTAAAATCGTTCTTATCGTTTTTCAAACTCAGGAACAGTTAAACAGAATTTTTGAACCGGGCAATTAGTACAATCTATCGATCAAAGCGTTATGTTCATATTTTATTTTACAAATTGCTAATTTTTTATCGTATACATAATACCACCATAACCTTAATATCATTATTATCGCTTTTCAAGCTCAAAAGCCATCAGACAAATTTTGGAAGTAGACAATTATCAGAACTAGAAGATCAAAACGTCACATGCATATTCATTCTCAAAAATTACATATTACTATCAACCATATTATTCCACCATAATCTCAAATTCGTTTTTATCGCTTCTCGAACTCAAAAGCCACCAGACCAAATTTGAAAGCAGACAAATAACACAACTAGAAGATCAAAAATATCATATGAATATTCATTCTCAAAAATAACAAATTACTATCAACCATATAATTCCACCATAACCTCAAAGTCGTTTTTATCACTCCCCGAGCTGAGAAGCCACCGGGAGGTATCTGTAAGCAGAACAATTAGCACGTTGAGGATAATGAGGGCGTTTCATCGTTCGCTCACCTGGCCGGCTCGCAAATCATCGTGAAAACGTCGGTATTCCCAAATCGAAGCGACACTCGAAGGCACTTAAGCGCGGGCGTGTCGCGTCTAACAGCGATCGACAACGGGCTTCTGCTCTCGGCGGTGCCATTTCCTACCCGGACCATAATTCTCATACCCAGACAGCGAATATGGCGCACAGGAGTGGGCAGAGTTTGCCGAGTGATGGAACGAGAACGACCGAATTGCCACTGTAGGCCAGACAATTTATTGCCGCCTAACTAATCTTTGCTTTCTGTTCGGCCAGACGGATATGTGTGTCTTGTACAATAATTCCGTCGTATCCCTATTTTTCTTTAAACATAGATATTTCTTACACATTTTTAACACGCATTTAGATGTAGACATTTTTAGACATTTTTAAACACGTTTCTGGTATTGTATCTTGTAACTGAAGGTGGAGTAGGTGATAATTGGTTAGGTTTATGGAGTATGGGTATTGGAATTTTTAGTTCGGAGCAGTCAGTTTATTGCTAGCAGAATAATTCCTATCTGTACATTAATTTTGAGATATTTATACTTTCGGAAGAGAGATATGTTTGTTGAGATTAGTTTTACGCAATGTACTTGAGGGTGAAGGAATTATTACGTAGGTCTGTATGTGACAGTTTTGTTCACAGAATGTGACGACATTGAGATTTTAGCTTGAGCAAACAATATATTTAATTAATACTTAATTTAATAAATAAATTAAATAAAAATTATTGTTCCGTTTTAGGTATGATAATGGTTTCTTTATGTAAGTACGTGTGCAGTATCATACCGTTACAGAACAAAATTGATAGTTTGAACGGCTAATAAATATTACCATAAGGCACCGATATAAATACAAAAAAAGCACAACTACAAGCCCAATATCTCCATCGTTAAACAAACTACTTATTTCATAATAAAACACCTCCACACACATATCAATTTTCAATAAAATCAAACTCAATCTCCATCTTCGTAAATGAAAAAATCAGAATACCCTAAACTTAACGCGCATTACACCCCCTCAAGAACTCCCCCCACTTTTAGCATCATCGCACTGATCACAGCCTGACAGTCTCAGGATGTACGCATTGTCTCGACAATACGTACACGACTAGGTAGAGGAGGGAACATCGCTGAGAATGGGCGTAATTCGAAGGGCAGCACCCTCCGAAATCTCCCCCCCCCCTCTCCTCCTCGTCCTCTACTCCTCCTCTTCTCCCCCTTGTTCGCCGACAATCGCCATCCGTTCAGAGTCCTGCTCGTTGATCGGGCCGGCAACTCGATCAACCGCTGCCAACGCTGCCAACGCTGCCGCTGAGAATATTACGAACGAGGGACACGTCCGTGACCGGCTCTCTCTCGATCAAACCGCGAGGATCGATTTGGAGCGGTCGCTTCTTGTTCGGAATTACGCGCGCATCGAGTCGCGATGAGGTCCGCTTAGGGTCTAGCGCGGTCTGGGGTTTTTTTGGGAATTTTTAATGTGGTCGTGTTGCTGGTCATGAGATTGACGCTTGTTTCTGTAGTTTATGGGTACAGGTTGTCCTTTTTTTTTCGTCCAAGAAATCTTCGGAAGACTTCTGGCATCGTTTGGTACAGATTGTCCTTTTATAACACGGAGGTTCATAGAAAATGCCGTGTTAAATTTGCAATATTTTACTTTCATTTCAATATTCATCTTTTGACGTAGTGTAGAATTATAATGTAAAGTACTGTTTGTGTACTTATTTTCGGAAATAGGAAAAGCATAAAATTGTTATTCTGAGAAAGGTGCAGGTACGGATATACGAATATTTCTCAAGTCACATTTTTGTAAGCTGTCTTTCTAATGTAGTGTTGATCATGCTTAAAATTAATTTGTGGAAGTCATGTAATTTTGTTAAAGCTGAAGTATAGAAATATATCGTACATATGCACATATCTTCTTCGATTAATTGCGAGGGATACAAAACTGAAATATTAATCAGAATAGTATTGAGTCTGACCATTAAAATGCTTATTGTTTCATATACTAGATACTGCTTACGAGAGTGTATAATGCTCCATTCTAATATTTCCTTGTTACATTTCTCAATACAGAACATGTCAACATCAATTGTACAGCAACTAATCTCCTCTTACCATACTTTTACATTACATCATCGATCACACATACAGACCGCTTTCGATCTTTCCTAAATAATTACACCGGATAAAGAACTGAAGCATTAAACGAAAATGCATAAAGTAGAAGCTTTGAATTATTTTTATTACCATATACTAGGCACTCGTTACAAATATGTCTGAAATTTTATTGTCATTATCCTACACCAACATTTTCTTATCACCATACTTTCACACGTATTCGACAATATATACAGACCGCTTCTGATCTTTACCTAACAATTACACGAGATACAAAACTGAAGTATTTACCGAAAAATTATTAACGAATACCATTAAATTATTTTTACTATCATATAAGTATTACGTAGTCTTCACAAAAATGTCTGAAATTACACTGTTATTCCAACGTTTCCTGTTACATTTGTCATCACAAAACGTGTCTAGATCGATTCTACACCGTCCACTCCATCGCTACATCTTCAGACATATTTCACAATACATACAGGCCGCTCCTGATCTTTTCCGAATAATTACAGGAAATAAAGCACTGAAGTGTTATCGAACAAGTATGAAGTAAAAGCTTTAAAATATTCATATTACTATATTCTCCGTACTCTTCACGAAAATGTCTGAAATTACACTGTCAATCCAGCATTTCCTGTTACATTTCTCATCACGAAACGTGTCTAGATCGATCCTACACCGTCCGCTTCATCGCTACATCTTCAGACATATTTCACAATACATACAGGCCGCTCCTGATCTTTTCCGAATAATTACAGGAAATAAAGCACTGAAGTGTTATCGAACAAGTATGAAGTAAAAGCTTTAAAATATTCATATTACTATATTCTCCGTACTCTTCACGAAAATGTCTGAAATTACACTGTCAATCCAACATTTCCTGTTACATTTCTCATCACGAAACGTGTCTAGATCGATCCTACACCGTCCGCTTCATCGCTACATCTTCAGACATATTTCACAATACATACAGGCCGCTCCTGATCTTTTCCGAATAATTACAGGAAATAAAGCACTGAAGTGTTATCGAACAAGTATGAAGTAAAAGCTTTAAAATATTCATATTACTATATTCTCCGTACTCTTCACGAAAATGTCTGAAATTACACTGTCAATCCAACATTTCCTGTTACATTTCTCATCACGAAACGTGTCTAGATCGATCGTACACCGTCCACTCCATCGCTACATCTTCACACATATTTGACAATACATACAGGCCGCTCCTGATCTTTCCCGAATAATTACAGGAAATAAAGCACTGAAGTGTTATCGAACAAGTATGAAGTAAAAGCTTTAAAATATTCATATAACTATATTCTACGTACTCTTCACGAAAATGTCTGAAATTACACTGTCATTCCAACATTTCCTGTTACATTTCTCATCACGAAACGTGTCTAGATCGATCCTGCACCGTCCGCTCCATCGGCAGACTTTCTCACGCGATCGATTGTGCATCCTCCGTTCCCGTTGTCCGGCGAATAATTGCGCGAGATACAGAACCGGGACGTTCGGCGAAACGTTTCGAGCAGATATCCCGCGGAAGGGAAAGAATGGAACTCGGACGAGGATGGACTGCGTTAATCCGGACTTCGGCCGTAAGCCCGGCCGTAATTTAGCTCGGCTTCGGCGGAGAATTATTAAACGGTCGCCGCGACGGCACGCTACCAGGATATTAAATCGAGTTTGATGCTACTTGTTTTCGGTGCCGCAAGCCGGAATCCGAAATGAATTCGGAAGTCACTTCCAGCCTGACCTCCACTTCCGGCCCAACCTTTCTGTTGCGCACTATTTACCCTCCCACCACCCCTGTTTGCCCTGGCGTCATTCTAGATTTTCCGGCAGGTGTTGGTACGAGATCGATTGGCCTTGGTTTTTGTTCGGGACATTTTTGAGAATTTTGTATTGGCTGTGCGTTTGTTAGTCTTTAAGTATTTACTGCTGTTTGATTTGTGCTTAGTTTTGTATCGTTCATAATTTTTTGAGAATTTTATCTTTTGTCGGGGATGTTCTAGGTATGTTTGGAGTTGTTGCATTTTTGAGAATTTTGTATTGTCTGTGCGTTTGTTAGCTTTTAAGTATTTACTGCTGTTTGATTTGTGCTTAGTTTTGTATCGTTCATAATTTTTTGAGAATTTTATCTTTTGTCGGGGATGTTCTAGGTATGCTTTTGTTGAGGTTTAGTGGTTTCTTAATTGTCAGTTTTGAAGTAGGGTTACAGTTCGAATTACGTTGCGTTTATGTCTTGCCATATTCATAATATTTTGTGAATTTTATCTTACCTCGGAGTATGGTATATGTTTGATGTAAACAACGATTAGGTGAGGTTTATTGATTGTGTAGTTTTTAAACAAGTATAATACTACTGATCTGAATCTCTACTGAATGTATTTCCTATCATTCCGTCCGGCTGAAACCGATTACTATTTTTCAGTTTATGTACAAATTTTCTGTGGATTTTGTCTTCAAACATGTGTACGAAATAATGTGCAGTCAGGTTTTTAAGTAACACTTCATTTTTCTGTAAATTTCGTTACATTGATTTCCGAGTGTTCTTTTGTGATCACTGATTGTGAGTACACGAAATCTTTTTCTTCTCATGTGTCAAGTATAGCATGCCAATGATACGAACCTACTAGACCTAATTATGATAGTTCTTCACATGAAATCACTAAAACTGTGCGACCCACGTTACATTTTGCCTATTTCTCTCATTTCAACACCTCCTACCACTTAATTCTAACACATAAAACTACACAATCTATACATACCAAATCAATCAACATTCTTACTCCTCCCCACCCTAAAAAAATGCATCTAACAAGCCCACGACTCGACCTCAACCAAAATCACATCCACTCACAGACTCCACCAACACTTGTAAGCTAAAAGTGGACCGTTTGTTTCGAAAGTGGTCTAAGTCAATTTTTAAACAAAAATGAAATACCACGTAATTTATGCTTAATTCAGCGTAAACAACCAGTTGCTGCCCGTAAATATACACTTTACTTAAATTCGCCCAAAAGAAAATATCATCAAATTACATACTGATTAAATCAGTAGAAACACTTCCAGACTTGACATTTTTAATGCGTACTTTTAAATTGATTAACACACTAACCTTTAATTTCCTCGAAACAACAGAAAACGGACTTACACCGCTTTCAAAATATACGGTCCGAATAATACACGTCGACTCAGATATCGAAGCAGAACGATCTCTCCGAACAGAAGCGGTGCACGTAAATTTCATCCGTACCGATCTGTTGTTCGAATTACGTCGATTGTCAGGCATGTTGGCGCGATGTAGTACAGTCTACGGACCCACACAGGTACGCGCGCGCGCGCGCGCGCGCACGTCCCGTAAAAGCCGAACTGCGCCTCGCATTCTCTTTCGCGCGATCGTCCGCTTTGACGGCTGAGTTCGAGTGTGTTCGGGGTTATGTAGTTTCCCCGCTGTCGAGTTATGTTTCGCTAATGCTGCCACGTGTAAACTTGATAAAATTGACGAACTTGCGCGGGGCCCCGCGGCCGCTCGCATTCGCGAAACTCGAGAATTCGGCCCGCGCTGTTGGTAGTGTACCTTGTTTCACGATGTTCGTAATGCGATCATTACCGGAAGCGGAGTCGGCATGGCGAGCGTCGTAACTATAGTTTTTCTGTTTTCGAATCGTGTTCGCAAAGAGAAAAGATAATTATATTTTATACGTATTTGTACGTATTTGTACGAATTATACGTAATTGTATTTTTACGTATTTGTAATATTTTGTTTTGACGTTAGGATTATTGACGATTTCAAGTCATATTTTTATTTAACTTAGAAAGGGGCAATTAATTATTTATCTATTTGAATGTGTAAACTTGATAAAAATGACGAACTTGCGCGCGGGCCCGCGGCCGCTCGCATTCGCGAAACTCGAGAATTCGACCCGCGCTGTTGGTAGTGTACCTTGTTGCACGATGTTCGTAATGCGATCATTACCGGAAGCGGAGTCGGCATGGCGAGCGTGGTAACTATAGTTTTTCTGTTTTCGAATCGCGTTCGCAAAGAGAAAAGATAATTGTATTCTATACGTATGTATACGTATTTGTACGTAGTTGTATGAATTATACGTAATTGTATTTATACATATTTGTAACCAAATTTCGAGTTGACGTTAAGACTATTGACGATTCTGAGTAATATTTTTATTTAATTTAGAATGGGCGAAATTAATTATTTATGTGTTTGAGTGTTAAGGAATGCTTGAGAAAATTATGTTTTATGAGAGGAAAGTTGTTTAAGGTATGGTCAGATGAGTTATAATGACTAGGTAGTCAATGAGAGATTGTTTGGATATAGGGTGCAGATGTAGATTATAGTTTTTAGATTAGTCATGCAGATTTTGTGTCAGATTTGTTTGAATTATTTGGATTTCAGGGTATTAAGTGTTCAAAGACTGATCAGCTAATTGTAAGGAAGATAATTGTACTGAAACGCAGAATATAGTTCAGATTTTCCAGAAAAATATCGCTGATTTTTTAAACTAAATAATTTGAGAATTTGTCAGACGGATGTATCAATTTATCAGTTTTGAACAGATTTTTGGCACATATCTTCGAAACTATTGCACTTAGACGCCTCGTAATAAACCAATACCCATAGACATACTTTGTCTTATATTTAAAACATCCAAATATCACCCAAGAACTTCCACAGCTTAATTGTTGAACATGCTCAAAACAATCCATTAGAATAAAAAAAATAACATTAACCAACACCCATACATGTACTACGGCTTATATATGTACCGTTTGTTTTGAACGTGCTGTAAGTTTCTAATATATTTAAAAACAAATGAGACATCATATAATTTATGACTAACGCGATGTAAACAGTTTATTTATGTGATCTTTTTTTTAATGGACTTACGCCACTTTCGAAATAAACGGGCCATATATTAATTACATACACAATCCAAAAATCGAGAAAAACTCACCGTACATAAACCTCCCTCACAATTCTCACCATCGAAATTCGACCACCCTCCGCCCCTTATATCCACCCCCGCCGAACAGCCCCCGGAGCAGATCGCCGTCCGCCCACCCCAGAATCCATAACCCCGAACGCAAACATCACGGAATCTGCAATACAGATAGCTCCATCCAGACTGGACATTGTGCTCGGATAGTTTCCGACACGTTTCCATGCAGGTACCTGTATAACGTGTTCCTCCCCCGCGCCATTTATTCCACCCTATCGTCCGCGAGGGATGAAAAGGGGTCGGAGGGGCTGAGAGGGGGTGAGGGAGGGTGAAGGAGGGTGAGAAGAGGGTCGTAGAGGGATGAGGAGGATGTCGGAGGGGGGTGAGATGTTGGGAGGGAACACACCCCTGTGAACCGGGGGTGTTCAACCCCCGGGAGGGCCTCTCTGTTTCTGGCCCGTCGTCTGGCCTTCAGGCGAGGGTTGCCTCATGCGCCGTTTGATTAACAGAGCCCGGAGTGTGGACGGCGTGGTTTCGGCATCCTGCTCGTGACACCGCCGGCCTACCATCCATTATGACCTCCTCTCTTCACCCCCTCGCGGACGCGAGGCGCGGGAAACCGCCGTCGTTCGAATTTTGACCGAGGCTGCTTTTCACTTTTTATTCCTGCGGTCGGCCGCCGACGATTTTTGGGATGAACGATTGGATCTGGATTTATATTGGGTGGTGGTTTCTGTAATTGGGGGGGTTGATTGGTGGTTATTGGGAAGTGATTTTTTTGAAGGTTTGTTTTTTGATTTGATGACGGTTTTTTGGTAGGTGACGAATTTCGAAACTGTTTGTGAGACTCTTTTTCTTATTATATTACTGTTTAATGTATAATATTGGTTTTTTGGCGAATTCGGTTAGTGTTTGAGTTATATCAACTAAATGTCAATGATTTTTGCTGCGATTCATTAAAGTGACTGAAACTTTTACTTCTTTAATTGAACAAATAATAATTTTAAGAAAAAGAATTTACTATATCATTTATGCCTATTGCATAGAAGATATAAGCGCTGTTGGTTAACTGATAAATATTTGCTGGCGGCTAATTAAATCTTGTTTCCGTAAAATTCATAGTAGTTCATGGATATTAGGTTTTTCATTTGAAGATTTTCCTATTTTCATAATAAATACTAATTGAATCAGATAAGAACTGTACAGACATTTCATGAAAGATAGCTGAAGTTAATAAACAATAATTCAGTCAATCTTCATGATCTGATCTTTGCAAAACATAAAACTCGCTATGAAATTCTTGTTAACCCACCAGCACACATAACCCTGCAAATAATTTTTACCTAAAACGTCCCCTATAAAATCCACCCCTAAACTCAGTACACCCATCAAGAAACAACATTGCGAAAAAGCCATTCCCAACCCCATAAAACAAAACGTTCCGATTCGAAACACAATAAATGCAGCATCAACCCACACATCCATTCAGCTAACGTTCGATCGCTGGATTTCTATCGTTCTCGAAACTTCCACCCTCGAATAACGTTATATCAGTCTCTTCCATACTTTTCTCAACTTCCGACGCACCCCGTCTCGCTTCCGTCTCAGTTTTCAACTTTCCCGACCTCCACCCCCTCGCTTTCATCCTCCACCTCCACATCCCCCTCCCCCCACCCCTCTCCACCCTCCGGACAGTTCGTATTCTCGTTCGTTCTGCCGTCCGAACCCTCTCTGCGAGTCGGACAGTTTGTTCCCAGCTGGCGAAACGGCCTGCGACGTTGAGAGAGACGAGGGACACCTCGAAGAATAACGAAGTGCTGTTAGGCGGGAGTGAGAGGGACGGGGTGGGATGAAGTGGGGGTGGGAGAGACAGAGGGAGAGTCTGGGTGGTGAAGTAGAGTCAGAGATGACGAGAGTAGAGTGGGTAGTGAAAGTGAGAGAAAGTAGATAAAAAATGGCTTGAGAGAGAATGAGTAGAGAGAGAGAGAGAGAGAGAGAGAGAGAGAGAGAGACAGCAGAAGACTACGTACAGGTAGTGTATATGATAATCAGGATGACACTAGTGAAAGAGTACGAAAGATCGGTTAAACAGATGTAAAGCAAAAGAATAAGAGACTGAAAGTGAATAACAGTAAGAGAGAGAATGAGACATTTGAGAAAGAGTAGGAACAATTAATTGAATAAATACGGAGTAAGAGAAAGAGGTATGTACTGAAATTGAAGAAGAGTAAGAGAGAGGCTGAGACTCTTGACAAATAATTAAAAGATGATTTAAACACATATTAAACAACAGACTAGATGTTGATGCTGCATTAAATAAAGATATTAAAAAAAAAAACAGAATAAGAGACTGAAAGCGAATAACAGTAAGAGAGAAAACGAGACATTTAAGAAAGAGTATAAAAAATAATGTAAATAAATACGGAGCAAGAGAAAGAGGTACTGAAATTGAACAAGAGTAAGAGAGAAGCTGACATCTCAGAAAAAGAATGAAATATGAACTAAATAAATATAGAGCAAATGTCGCTAATAACACTTTCCTTGTGGTTGATGCGACACTAAATAACGAAATAAAAAAAAATATATAGAGCAAAGCAATAAAATACTGAAACCGAACAAGACAGAAGCAAAGGCACACCTGGGAAAGAATATGAAAGGTAAACCAATCAGATACAGAGCAGCAGAAAGAAGAGTTGAAAGCAAACAAGAGTAAGAGAGAAACCATACAGATTCAAAGTTAAGGAAGGACAAAAATCGAACGAGACACCTAACATGCACTACAGAAGAGAAATCGGATTCAAAGAAACGGAGAATTTGAAGCATAGAGACAGAAAGAGAGAGAGAAAGAGAGAGAGAGAGAGAGAGAAAAGGAATAAATCGAAAAGAAGTGTGACAGAGAATCTGAAACAGAGGAATGATAGCGAGACAGAAATCGAGTAAGGGAGACAAAGTGCAAGAAAAGGAGCAATGCCTGTGGCGGGTCTCCTTTGATTTTGATGGATCGTCCTTTTCCCAACGACGTTCAGTCCAGGCTCCTTCCATCCTTCCTTCCTTCCTTCCTTCCTTTTTCACACGTTCGCGGGTTCCTTCCAGGCTGGATATCTCGATTGACGATGACAGACGGCCGAATGTCGATATAATAATTCTCGGGACTCCGGGATCTTGCGGGCGACGCTTATGCGTGCGCACGCGTGTGTGCTCGTGTGGACGCGTGCATGTGTGGATGTGCGGACGTGCGTGGTTCAGGATGGGACGAGTGTGATCGATGAGTTCTACTGCGAGTGTTTCGGCTGGTGGGAATCGGTTATTGTTCACGCTCTGTTCACTTTTTTTTTTGGTAGGTGAGCTTTGTCGGTTAACTTGGTTTATTTACTTAGGTATTTGTTCATTGGATTTTTCTGCGATTTTTATTGTAATTAACACGTAGTGTAAATGTGTGTTTCATACCAGTTTCGTCAAATGAGACATTAATGAGGAAAAACTAAAAATTAAAAAATTGTTGTTTTGTGTACGGTTGATCAATAAGACGGAATTTTAAACCCACATTATATACAAATACGTAGTATATTGTTTGGTGGGTGTTTAGTGCTTGAATTTTGAAGAATTATGGCAGTGTTTTTAATAAGTGTAACGGTTAAAGTTTGCATGCGATTTATGTATGATTGGATGTTGGTTTATTCAAGATTTTTGTAATGGATATGTTTTGAATAATGTTGTTGCTTATATCAATGTAAATCGTACTCATAAGAAGGAACAAATGAAAATTAAATATTTAGATCAAACGTAATCTTAATAATTCTACTGTTTCTTCCGCTTAATCGAAAATAAGAACAGTAACAGAAAACTTGATTAACAAAGTACTGACGATCAGTAACCTCCAACCTAAATTAAAATAACCGAAAATTGTATAAACTGAACAGAGCACCAAAACTACTCAAACGCTACAGTGGAATACGATGGTCAAAAGTAAGCCTAAAGTAAATTCAATTTAAAATGAGCCATTCGATATTTTATAAAACCAACCATTTGTGTCAACTTTCAACTTTGTTTCCTGATTGTGGAGGGTGGAAAAACGTTAAATGAAACATCATGTTCATACATTTCACATTTTTTTTAACTTTTATTTAAAAGCAATTAAAAGCAAAAGCTAAAAAAGTAATGAGAAAAAGGTCGAATTAGTACTGAAAGACTCCTTGCATAAAGATGCCTCTACTTTCCGAACATTATAAATTACTAACAACGTACTTCTGATTTTCTTCACACTTTTCTCTTTGACACGTCAGTGTCAAAACAAATCAACAGCAACGATTAAACATTGAAATAAATTTTCGTTCACTTTTCCATCACCAACGTCAAAAGTATCCCGCCTCTTCAGTAAAACCTTGAGCCGCCCCAAAAATGAGTTCCACCCCAAATTCCGCCGAAATTCGCCGAAAGGACCATAATCCACAGCTGACTGCCACCCCGGAAAAATTTGCCAGTAGATTAGGTCCTTCGCGTCTTCGACGTCTCGCTGACTTTGATTAATCGTCGCCTGAAGAGCAGCGGAATAAAGCTGGTGGACGGGGCTAGCGTTAGGGGTTGGGGGTGCTCGGGGGTGGAAAGCGGAAGGGTTGCAGGCCGATGTCAGGCGAGGAGCGTGTTTTGCAGACTATCGGGACGGACGATTGGCCGAAGAAGTTCTGGAAAGCTGCCAGATACGAAGCCGTAAGCTTCGGCTGACCTACGCTCGGACCTTCGGGGCGGTTCTTTTTTTGGGACGTCAGGACCTGGCCAGAAAGGACTGCGACGGGGACGTCTACGTGCGCAGTGCAAATTTGACGGCGGTCGGGCTTGAGCAATCGTCGCTTCTCGCAGTTCTGCACTTTTAGTTTTTCTGGCCTGGGCCGTGTGGATTTGTTCTGTGTTGGGGTTGTGGCTGGGAGGTTTTCAGGATGGGATAGGGGATGTTTAGGTTCGAATCTGGGGAGGGGTGGGGATGTCATATTTTTGGGTTGTGCGGAGTTCGGGTGTAATGTACAGTACGACAGGGCTTTATTTTGTTTATTCTTATTTTGTAAGGTCATTTGGTGGGTCTGTAACATTTTTACTTTCTCATGAATATGACGATATGTGTAGTATAAAATTAGACGTCAGTCCGTTCTATTAATTGACATTTGATAAGGTTATTTGGTTGGGTTTTTAAGACTTTTAGTTTGTTTTCGATTTGATGCTGGATGTAATATGACGTAAGACAAGACTTTATCCTATTTATTGCCATTTTATACGGTCATTGGTAATTAATTTTATAAGTATATGTCTGTAAAATGTAAAGCATTTAATATGCTAATTATAAGTTCGTGATGTCTATTTTATTTATTCCTCCTTTATAACATTATTTGTAATTACTTCTAACATTATATTTTTATAAACTCACTGTGACAGTAATTACGTACAAATCGACGTTATAATCTGACACACATATAGCTGCGAAAGAAGAATTATGACATACGAACACTCATCTTCAAATTTAATTACATTAGACACTCTTCTTTTGCATTTTAAATGAATACAACATAATATTTATATCACCCAGAAATATCGTTTAAACCCAAGCCATCTCACACACATTAAACAATTCTTTCTCATACACTTATCTTCACTCCCACTTACCAAATCACCTTTTATTTCTTTATAACAAATCATTAGTTCATCCACATCCACCGGAATTCATACAATTTCATAGTGTACACACTACATATTTTTTCATTATAACATACTCTTTCACTTTTCATTCCATTATAAAAAATCATTAATTCATTTTCCTCCACCAAGATCATACCATTTAATATGCTATATATAACAGATTTTTCATATTCGTTTGTCTCATTATCCCAAACTATTTGGCATTAGACCCGACGCGTGAAATTGAACAGATCATTGACGTCGAGCGTCAGTAGACGGTATCAATCAAACATCCCTCACCTGCTAGATGACATTAGTGCCGAATGACAGCGCGGACACTGTATTTGCGATAAACAGGATGTAGCAAAGCAAACTGGAAAGCAGGTGAACTGACATCGAGCATTTGATATCGCGCGCGCGCGCGCGCGCTTGTATGCTGTGTCCGCCCTAACGTCAACGTCCACTACTCACACACACGAGTATACACTTACACACACTCGACAGGCACGAACTTGCATTTTACGAGCTTGCAGCCAACGTTGCGTGTGCGGCAGGGCATCGTCAGCGTTTCGACTTTGACCGACGATCCAGTTTCCTCCCCAAACTATCTCTACCCCGCACTCACCCCCTTCAACCCCCCTCTGCTCGCTTCTACCCCCTCACCGGCTGCTGACCCCACCACAGTTTTCCTTCTCTCTCTCATCGTCTCTCACGCTTTTGCAAGCCGCGTATGCCTTCTTCCGCTCATTTTTGCCGGCACTCACCCCCTTCAACCCCCTTCCACCCCTTGCTCATACCCCCCTCTCGTCTTGCACTCTGTCGTCCTTTTTCCGCCCCTTCCCCACGTGCGCGCTTTTAATCCTTTTCGACCGTAATCACCCCCTTCAACCCCTTACTCACCCCCTTCAACCCCTTATTCACCCCCTTTCCACCCCCTCATGTTTTCACTCCCCTCCCATATATACTCACGCTGCTCTTGCTCATTTTCACCGTTCTCCACCTCTGGGCAACCCCTCACGACATTTTTCCGCAGACCATTTTTATATCTTTTTCTCAAAGAGCGAGTTCCCGGAAACTGCCGACAGCTCCGCCCGAACTCAAGGCCGTTCGGCTATTTTCCATCCCCCTGCTTTTTTTTGTCTTTCTTCTTATCCGACGCTCTCGCGCGCTCGAATTTGTACATCCGAGTTTGTACGATAGCTTTTTGTTCCGGTTTGAATGCTTTTTTCGGCATTATTTCCAGGGAGAGGGTGTGGGGTGGGGATTGGAAGTCGTATCGGATTTTTCGGCTTATTTGCAGCGTTGTCTTAGTTTTTTGGCGGCCGGTCGCTTTTTAGGGAGGTTCTCCGGACGTACCAGATGCTTCAAGTGTAAACGTGTGTTTGTGTAGATTCGTACAATTGGCGAGATTGATTGTGATACTTTTTTGTCGATTGTTGATTTTGTTTCGATGATTTTTCTATCGGCAGTTACTCGATACTCCTTTGATTTAAGGATGATCGTTAAATATATTAAAATGTTTTCTTTGAAATAATCAAATATTTTAAATATTTAAGAAATATATTAATAATATATAAATTATCTCAATGACCTTCGATCCCTTTTTTTTTATTCAAAGTGGCCGGTTTAAATCCAATTATTTTTAATTTTGCAAGAATAAGAATTTATTTATACTATGAATCTGTGAAAGAATAAATTTTCGGATTTTTACATTTCATACTGCAATTCAAATGCTTAGAAATTCGGAAGTATTGCAACTAACATATATACGTATGAATTATACATCACATATTATAGATATTATATATAAATAAATATCTATTCATAGAATTCAATGTTATAATACATGCATATGTATACAGGTATATATGTGATTTTACATCAAATCAATATATTCCATCAATATTTATTCACATCAATATTTATCAATATTTCAAATTAATATATATGATTTATAATACATATACATAATATGATTTGAAAGACTGGACTGTTAACTGACACTGTCCAACATTTCACCACTTCAACCATCTATTTCTACTCAAATAATGTAGCACAATTCACATTTACTCACATATGACTATCTTCTGATATTTAAACTCCCGACTCATCAAACGCTCGCAAAACGTCCATAAAATCCGTAAAAATTATCCGCGCAACCTTCCCACTTCCGCAAAACGATTCTGTTATTCATCAAACTAAGTTCGTCCTCGCGCAGCGTGAAACTGGCAGCAAAATTTTCCCCGCTCACGGATACCCGACTTATTTTTTGGCAAACTGAAATCCGCTCCCGCGTAATTCGGGATGATTTCCGCCATTTTCGGAAAAGCAGCTCGGCTCTCGTCGCTGCCTTAAATTACGCCCGGCCGCAAGTTTTGCCAGGCGGGCCCGACGGATAAAGTCAGTTCGAAAGTTGGCGAGCCTGACAGTTAACGCGGACCGCGTAATTTCGTGACTCTGAAGGCTCGAAAGAAGGCGCGTCCTGGACAGAATTCGCTTCCTGGACTGGCGATCAGCTGTTTTTGACGAGGCGAGAGTTTATTACAATGAATTCTGTGAACAGTATATTTTTTTTTCTCATTCTTGTATCGGAAGTTAGGGTAGATAATATAAAATTGCTGATTCGGATAATGTTTTGAAATGTAACTTTAACTTTGTTCAATTTTTGTTGTTATTTATTATGTACTACACCTGAAGATTTTTTAAAATTATTTTGTCTGATTTATCATGTTATGGTGGAAAAACTATGACAGAAACTGTGACATGACGGAGAGCCCGTGAAATGTCAATTTTTCATGATTTTTTTGCTGCCATTTCTGGTTGTAATTTTGAGACTGTTGCATTTAGAAGGCTCCGGTTTCGATTTTTGCGATCCTCATTTGATCTTCTATCAACATGTAAAGCCACAAATCGATCTGAGGACTTTCATTTTTTGGCCCATTTTCGACGGTTGTTTGGCTGTAACTCCGAAACTAATGCGAATTTTGGAAAACGGGAAACCCCTCTCTGAGTTATGTTCCATTCCCTACAAGATAGCAAAACAGCGAATTGGTCCGCCGACCTTCGATTTTTCGCAAAACTGAGAAGGGGTACCCCTTAAAAAATTCGCGATTTTTTAAATCGCCTGTAACTTTTGAACTGGCCATCGAAACCTATGATAATTTCAACGCGTACTTTAAGATAGGAACATCGGCGACAGCCCACCGTTAAAAAGATATTTTTTTACTCCGACAACTGGCTGTATCTCCGAAACCATTCGAAATTCGAAACTTTGTTAGCGACCAACTTTCAGGGCGAGTTAAAATCTATCGAATAGGATAGTTATAAATTGAAAGTCAAACCAATATTTTTTAAACGTTTTTTTGCCCATTTTGAAGGTCCTATCACGTTTAGGTAGGTTCAAATGATCCCAAAGTACCCTCCATTGGTCGCCCAATGTCATATTACAAACATAAGCCAGTCAAACGTGCTTCAAACTGGAGCTAACGTGGGCTTTTGTCGAGCAAAATGCCATAAACGTCATTAGGATGGTACT
This sequence comes from Anoplius nigerrimus, assembly GCA_914767735.1. Taxonomy (NCBI): domain Eukaryota; kingdom Metazoa; phylum Arthropoda; class Insecta; order Hymenoptera; family Pompilidae; genus Anoplius; species Anoplius nigerrimus. Next base: position 14,676,105 of record OU612081.1, read on the forward strand.
ACTGTCTTTAACATGGTGTAATTTAGGCCAAAGGTATCTTTTCTTGATCGCCCAATGTCGTATTATAAAGACAAACCAGTAAAACATGTATTTAATGGAGGTTAAAATGTTCCTTTGAATTAGATAGGAATAATATTTCTTGAGATTTTGTAATTAGTTATTTGTACTTTCAGTGACTTCTAATATTTTGGAGTTAAATTCCATATACTATTTAAGTATATTTACTACTCAGCATAGATTACAGTTTATTACAAATCAGAATTCGCTTTCATAGCAACAAAAGTCAGCTGTCTTTGACGAGGCAGCAGCTTTAACGGGATTTTTGCAAAAATATGTTCTCTCATGAAAGTTGGTATAATTAATGTGACTTCACAGATACGAATAATTACGATTTGGAAAAAGAGGACCTGTCCCGTGAGAAAATGTTTAACCCCGAAAATTACATTTCTGCAATCGTACATTTTGACCCAAAAAATATCCAACCGTATAAAGAACATATTAACATTTATATTTAAAGCAGATGACGTTAATATAAAAGCTACCGAAATTTATTTTTAATACCGGACTCAATTTTTGACTTCTTAGTACACATTAATTTTAAGTTTTTTGTCGCGATCAAACGTGTTTGTGTTATTATAAAGCTGCATTTTAATGATGAAATATGATACGTAATAACATCGATTGACAATTTCGTGCGCAAAATTTATTCGTCCGAAAGGACGATCTGTAATTTTGTAACGTTACAAATTCACGGCGCGCGAGAATTCAAATATTTTTGGCTCACCTAATTTCTTATTGATCCGACACTTTGGCGGGCACCCTGTCATCGCGAGCTGACTGTCATTTATTTGAGTCAACAATGAAGCAAAATCGAGCAGAGGGACGATGTAATCGTAATCGATTCCGATTACACACTGCCGTTAATTCAAATTGTCGGACTAATTTGTAGGTTGTCGGTGAAAATAATTTCCGTCCGCGCAAATAATCCTGTTGAGTTTGAAAATTTCTGCAAATTCCCGTCATTCTCGATCCTTTCAAGTGTCATTGTATCAAATTGACATTACCACGCATTGACTTCGTATTTAAGAAATTCGAATTTGGTTTGTTTGGAAGCCTGGGCGTTCATATTTTACAATTTTTTTCTACTTCAATCTTTGTCTCGAGTGTATAATTTATTCGTTTAAATACATTTACGATATCAATATATCACACTCCTTAAATATATCTAGAACAGGTAAATTTACAATTGCTATTACAATAATAACAATTAGCAAGTGATAAGATGTGTTTTTTTTACCGAAAATGGATTTAGACTGCTTTCAAATTAAAGTTTTTAATTATCGGAGCAATCGCGAAAAATGTATGCAGAATTATCGAACTCCGAATATTGCAAACTGAAAAATATTGTTTATGACAACTTTCTCAAAGTTGTACACGTGACAACAATAAAAAAAAAATCACAGTTGGTTTTAGAGCACTTTCAAAATAAACGGCTCATATATTCGACTCAGTACACGCTACCCACCCTTACTCCTTCATCCCCGAAAATTCTGTCGCGCCAAGATTATTCCCACCCCAAAAATAATCCACCAAAATTCACGCCTACGTTCCGGCGTCCATTGAACGAATTACGACATACGGTGCCATTTTCGTTCGGCTGTCAGCGGCAGGGACCGATTTTAAAACGGCGCCCGTATAATTTTCCATGTAATTTCGCTAGCGTCCCACCCTAACCCCCCCCCCCCCCCTTCTCCCTCTTCGGTCCCACTCTTCCAGCAGGCATCCTTATCGTCGATCGGCCCGCGTAATGAGCTGTCAATTTCCCGTACATCGATTTCCAATTCGCGGACAAACGAGGGCATGAATAAACGTGCCTCCGCCAATTTCAACCCCTACGCTCTTGCCCTTTCCTGCCTTTCTCTCCAATCCCCCTCCCTCCCCCCCCCCCAACCCCCTTCACATTTCCTCTCTTCCTCGTTAATCGTTCCGTCTCCCTCGGCAATTCGACATTTCCTTTTTTCGACATCGATCTCGGCCTCCTGCGGTTTTCTTCATTTCCCTTCGACATCGGAATCAGTCACGTAACAGGGGTGGGGGGTGGCTTGGAGAAATGTGTGTTCCTACCAAGGTACGATGGATTGTTAAATGTATGGCAGAGGAAATGAGTTGTTGATTTGTTTCGATTTTTTGTTCGGTTTAATCGAGTCATTAATGATTTTTTAAAAATTGCTGGAACAGGTATATGGTGTTTCTTTTGATGTTGGTAGTGGAGAAAAGGTAGCAGTTTTAAAAACAGGTTTTCATCTCCCATAATATCAGTGAAAAATAGGTTTGACTCGTAATTGGACTGTTTGGTTTGAAAGTGGTATAAGTCCATTTGTTTTTAAATAATATATTTAATATGAGTATGAAACGTTTTCCCCAAATTAATTATAAATTATGTGATATCTCATTTAAGATAATATTTACTCACGTTTCTTTCAAAACAAACGGTCCAATTCATGGTACAGCATGCATTTATAGATGTCAGAGTACGGTGTAATTTACACGGTTTTGGGATTAATTTACTAGAATTTTTTTGTTTTGTCAGAATTTAAGTGTTAAATTGTACAAAATTGTGGAAGTGTATGGAAATGCATTTCGGGCAGTGAATGTAGGTGTGTCCAGGTGTGAGTGTAGTAGTGTTACAAGTACGCTGTCAGAAAAGGGTAAATGTTGATAGCGATAGAAAAATGACATCGATACTCAGTATGCTGCATGACTAAAGTAGTGTACATGAAAAGTGAAACAATGTATACTTTGCGTCGATCTACGTCATCTACCTCGCAAAATCGCACAATTAAAACAATTTTTCCCCACAATTCCAACATAAACTACCTTCGCACCCTCGGCCACTCAAATTAAAATCCCTCAATGCCATCTCATCAACCCCTACACACGCCAACCCCCTTAATCATGAAATTAATTACGAAGCGTTAAAGCAGGAACAAAGGACGCCAATTAAAATGTTTTTAATTCTGGGTAAACTTTTTCTTCTCAATTCAGAATAGTTATTGTACAAATGGTGAGCCTGTCATTTATGAAAAAACTAATGTTAAGTACGTGAACGTTAGTTGTGTTTATGCTCTACTAATTATTTTATTAATATAAAAATTAATCACATTGTATTGCTAAACAAGTGAAGAGTAATAATTTATAATGCGTTTAGAAAATGTCATGATCATTGTCATAATGAACATTATTATTACTTTAAAAACATAACGCAATTAACGGTACTCAATTTCATCACATCAAATCAGCACACGCCCACGTGAATGAACACCACGAATGAAAATTTAAACAATATCGCCCACATCAATAAAACAACCCCTATCCACACAATACTCTGCACCGCCTTGGTCAGAAAATTAATTACTATTTGACACATTCGGGACAAAGAACATCGGGAAATGTTTCTGATCCCGTGTAAATTTTCGTTATTCAATTTTTCTCATTTTCATATATCATACTACCATATCAAAAAGAAAAACCATAAGTACTAATATTTGCCACTAGTATCTCTGCAACAGCAACGTCAGCAGTTAAAAAATCTTAAATAAAAACTGCAATAAAAACACCCATCCCAATAAACTGACCCATACCCACACAACATCCGCCAACCCCCTTGATCGAAAAAATTAATTACGTATCGTCACTTTCGTAACAAAGAGCTATGTTAAACATTTATAATCCTGTTGAAACTGTCCTTACTCAATATGTCTTATTTACATATACCTTACTACCGTATAAGAAAATAACTATAATACAAATTATTTACAATTAATATCCCAGCAACAGGAACAACAACAATTAAAAAATTCTCAACGAAAAATGCAATAAGACCACCCACCCCAATAATCCCCTATACACGCAACACCCTCCGCTCCCCCCTCGATCGGGAAATTAATTACGAGGCGTCGCCTTCGTGACAAAGGCGGCCGATTAAAACGTAAGAACCTAATGAGAGCCCGGCTGGCTGCGGGTCCCTAACGAAGCTTTACTCAATTCCGCCTTGCCAGCCAATGGCATTACCCGAAACTCGCTCGTATTCGTCATCGGCTCGGAGGAAATGAATTTCCGCGCGATTTCGCGCCACAGCAATATTCCCGACGATCTCGCAATCTTAGCTGAGATCTCCGATGCGAGAATCGAGAAGGAGGGGGGGGGGGGGGGTAAGCGGCGAGAGGGGTGACTGAGCGAAGGTGGAAGTGGCGTAGTCGACGCTTCCAGCTCGGAATTCGGCGTCTGCACTTCCGGTTTGGCCCTCTCGCTCGCTCGAGCGCGCGCGCGCGCATACAGAAGGCGGAAACGTAATGAACACGCTCGCGAGTAATTACCATGATAGTTCCGGTAACGTCGGCGACTATCACGCCCGCTGAGACTTTATAACGGGTGGCCGTAATGTGCGCGCGGGTGCGAACGTCTGATTCGCGGCGTGGGACTGTCGAAAGTTTGGGTAAAATTTTGGGTATGGTGCGAATCGTATTTATGCTTTCGAGGAATTTATCAGATAATTTTGTAATGTTTCGTTGACAAGAAAGTATTTTCGGTTTTGATACGTAGGTGTAGTTGTGACTTTTTTTGAAGAACTTCTGTCGGTGTTAAAATATTTTTCGTTTGTATTTCATATGTTACGTTTAGTTGCGGAACGGAATTCAGAATAAAATGTTGATCAAAGTTTATTCTTTGTGCAAAACCGAAATTACTTTTATGCCAACCTGATATATTGAGACACTTGACGATATGGCGGATGTGGAATGGTTATAATTTAAGATGTTAATCGGAAATAGTGTTAGATTTGTTTAGCATTTGAGGAGGTACTGACGCACTCAGAGACTTTAACGGGTGGCCAGTAAGTACGTAGTGTGATGGAACGTTTAATTTGGTGAATAAGATTGAGGGTATCTGGGTAAAATTAACTGAAAATGTTGGTTTCGCATATCAAATAATCCAACGAGTGTAATATGTTGACTGATTTGAATACCGTAAACGTGCAATGTGAAATGTTAAGAGTAATCTAATTTGGTGAACTAAATTCAGGACAATGAAACAAAATTCCAAAATCAAGGATGAGTAATAAATATGGAATGTCAGACATTAACAATCTCGATAATATTTAAACTTCCTCTTCTCTGTATCAGACAATTTGAATTTAGTAATTTAAGAACAGCTGAGTATTGTTGATTGTAGTATAGCTAAACTTTATATATAATTTAGGCGTTAATTGTGAATTTTCTAATTGATCGATATACGATTAGACTGTAACCGTTTGCTTCACTTTATAACCGGTGGCACGTTTGCGTTAATCAGGGCTATACTTCTAATATGGTGCGTGGAACTAGGATATTCTAAGCCTGGGAGATTTCTAATTTGACGGCCGTGGTTGAGGACGGTTGAATGAAAATTGGCTGACAGGGCTTAATTCGCGTACTATGTATAATATGTATAGGGTGTTAACCTCCGACATTCTCATTTAACATCTATTTGTACCACCCCTACACTCAGTACAGCTATTATTAAGTATTAAATTCACAGAAACCTATATCCAACAATGCTTTTACTAAACTCCAATAACAAAACCAAAAATTATCCGCCATGCCTACCACACTAATATATAAACCAAAATTACATATCTTCACCATAATTATTCTAATAAAACATTTCTAAAATATGCACCGTTTATTTTGAAAATGGTGTAAGTCCATATATAAAAAAAATTAAAATGTCACACAAATAAAACGTTTAGACCACATTTATCATAAATTATACGATGTCTCTTTTTTTTTTAAATATTGACACACACCACTTTCAAAATTAACGGTCCATATATTTCTAGTTACAGAACGTTGAGAGTAATTCACCGACGATTAATATGTACAACATTACGTAATCTTTTGCCGCTTCAGGCTGACATTTCGGCTTAGAACGGTTGTCAGCGAAAATTGTTTTAGCCGGAAAAGCTTGTGGGTCATGTGGACACTGTATATATAGCGATCAACGTGCGAAGCGACTCCGGCTTTTATTCCGGCCTGCACCGTTGTATTGATCAGGGCTTGACTTCTAATTTGACGTGCCGGATTAAGGTCGTTTGAATGAAAATTGCTTGACGGCCCGGTATAATGTCTGGGATATTACGCGAAGGCGCTGTTGGCTGTTATCTTCTGTCATTTTAGTTTGATGCGCCGGACTAAAACGGCGTAAACGATGTGTGCGCGATATGGGCGGGCGTGTGTGAGTCATTGATTTTAGATATTAGGATGAGACCAGCGTGTATAGGCAGGTTCAGAATAGATCGGCATCGTCGGCTGTCAATGGGAAAAAAAGACGTGGGAAAAAGTTAACCTAGTTTCTTAACGTAGGAAATGTTCAATGTTAGCATCGTTTAGCATGGAAGCTTCCGTTGGATAACCTTTTATGATGCAACTCAGGTTAGGTCCTTTTTCAGGGTATTTGTGCAGAGTTCTAATGCGAAGTTGGGTAATGTACTTCTATGGGAAGAAAAAGAGAAGTGTCACTGTATGATGTGGACCGTTTATTTTGAAAGTGGTGTAAGTCTGTTAAAAAAAAATCTAAATGTTACATAAATAAACCGTTTATACCATGTTAATCATAAATTATATGATATCTCTATGTTTTAAAACAAGGACCGTTCATTTTAAAAGTGGTGTAAGTTTAATTTTTTTTAAACGGTCATATACCACTTTCAAAATAAACAAAATTTTGCATTAGGTAATAAAGCATGAAATTGTGCTCAAATTAACAGCCGTGAATCGTAAAGCAATTTTTATTTATAGATATTTTTTCGACCTTCCCTTTTTCTTCTATTTTTATCATATATCCAAAGTATGTTGACGTTAACTACCAATGCCACGAACGTTAAGATTTAAATTTCTGCCAGTGGGAAATATAAATAATACTTTTTAGGTAACAAATATAAAATGCTTTTCCCTGTTAATTGACCCTAAATCACCATCGAATTTACAGTCGTAAATTATGTACCAGCCCTATACTTGTCGACCTTTTACCCTCTTCATTTTCTTTTGTCACTTCCTCTTAAGGGTGGCCACCCTCTTCCTCCCTTAATTCCACTGATACACAAAAAATATTTAATCCCTACACTTAAACATAACAATAATAAGAATCAACGTATTAAAAAGTGATCGATTAAAAATACTGTCTTCAGCCATACATTTTTTTCAAAATTCACTATCAAATTAACGGCCATAAATCAGTTATTGCCCTGTATCTTTTCCTCGTAAGGGCGTTCACCCTCTTCATCCCTTACTTTTGCAAATAAACAAAAAAATCGAAAGCATTTAATCCCCGACCTAAAGGCAGCAATCATAATATTCAACACATCAAAAAGTAACTAATTAAAAACAATAACTTCATCCACCCGCTTTTCTTCAGTCTGTATCTTTTTCTCGCAAGGGCGTCCACCCCCTTCCTCCCTTACTTTCGCAAATAAACAAAAAAATCAAAAGCATTTAATCCCCGACCTAAAGGCAGCAATCACAATATTCAACACATCAAAAAGTAACTAATTAAAAACAATAACTCCATCCACCCGCTATTTTTCGAATTTACCCCTACATTAGCATCGAATAAAAGGCCATAAATTATAAAGCAGCCTGTACTTGCGTCTCTCCTTCCCCATCGGCCTGTTTCCCTCCGTTACAAGGGTGTTCGCCTCTTTCGCTCTCGCCATTCCTCTTTCCCCCACCCTCCCGAGCACGCCACCTCCCCCCCAGACACCCCCATCCCCTTCCGCACGCAATTACCACTCTAATTACGGCGTTTTGTCCGCCGCCAGTACTTTCGACGACTGACGCAGTTAACCGAAATTTCAACGCTGGCGACCCCGCCTATTCTCGGTACGCCACGTGCCAAATTGCTCCCCCGGGACCTTGGGCGATTCGGGAAAATTGACGAAAAATGAATCACGTAATGACGTGGCCTCGTTCGCGGGGCGAGCCTTAATTAAGGGCATTCGTTCGCGCCCGCTCGCCGACGAAGCCGGCCATATTTAGCGTTCGGGGCTTGGATAAATGTTTATCGGCCTGGACACGACCGGGTGACGTCGCAATTAACGATAATTATATGCAATGTTCAGGTTTTGTGGCATCAACGTATGTAGGGGTGGAACAAAATTAAAATATGTGGTACGTTGATATTAATTTTTTTTTTGTCGTCATTTTGTGTAATGTAAATAGATGTTTCTTCAAATTAGAACAATTGTGAGTGTCTTAAGAATTAGAACAATAACGAATGTCTTAAGAATATATACATATTTAGAGTTGGGGCTTGGATAAATGTTTATCGGCCTGGACACGACCGGGTGACGTCGCAATTAACGATAATTATATGCAATGTTCAGGTTTTGTGGCATCAACGTGTGTAGGGCTGGAACAAAATTAAAACATGTGGTACGTTGATATTAATTTTTTTTTATCGTCATTTTGTGTAATGTAAATAGATGTTTCTTCAAATTAGAACAATTGTGAGTGTCTTAAGAATTAGAACAATAACGAATGTCTTAAGAATATATAGGTACATATTTAGCGTTCGGGGCTTGGGTAAATGTTTATCGGCCTGGACACGACCGGGTGACGTCGCAATTAACGATAATTATATGCAATGCTCAGGTTTTGTGGCATCAACGTGTGTAGAGCTGGAACAAAATTAAAACATGTGGTACGTTGATATTAATTTTTTTTTGTCGTCATTTTGTGTAATGTAAATAGATGTTTCTTCAAATTAGAACAATTGTGAGTGTCTTAAGAATTAGAACAATAACGAATGTCTTAAGAATATATAGGTACATATTTAGCGTTCGGGGCTTGAGTAAATGTTTATCGGCCTGGACACGACCGGGTGACGTCGCAATTAACGATAATTATATGCAATGTTCAGGTTTTGTGGCATCAACGTATGTTGGGTTGAAAGAGAGTTAAAATATGTAATGTGTTGATGTTTTTATTCTATAGTCATATTTGTGTAATTTAAATAAATGTATGTTCGAAACAGAACAATGGAAAATGTCTGAAGAATATATTGATATATATGTAACGTTCGGGGGTTGGATAAATGTTTATCGGCCTGGGCACGACCGGGTGACGTCGCAATTAACGTTAATTATATGCAATGTTTAGGTTTTGTAGCATCAACGTAGGCTGGAACAAAATTAAAATATGTAGTATGGTAATATTATCCTTCTATCGTAATTTCTGTAAAATTTATATTGATGTAAATCGAAACAAACAAGAGGATAGAACGAAAATAAAATTGTGAAGTTTATTTTTAATTAAGTATTGTGGTATTGTCGATTGTGTATGGTTTATATCGAACTAGGTTGAAATTAGAACAATCGTGCATGTCTAAAGAATTAAATGAAAATAAAGATATGTAATAAAGTAACTTTCTTCTGAATCCCATCACGGCCTTGAATGATTTTGTAAAAGGTTTAAAATAATTGTAAGCATAGGCAGGTAGGTAAACACAAAACAATTGAGACATGCTATATTTAACGCTGAAAATGGGATAAACGTATATTGATGTTACCTTCCTATCATCATATTAGTATGGTTTATGTTAATGTAAATCGAAGTCCATAATTACAATCCTCCATACCACTCCTTATTCAAACACATCAGCAGCAAATTCCTGCACTTTCTCATCCTAATCTAACGATTACCATAAACAGCGTCGCTACAGAAAACGCACAATCCCACCTTTTACAACAACCCACATACGTACTCTGCGTTCAAAAGGGCCGATACAGGTCCTAAGCATGCCGGGAGAAAAATTCTCGCCGCATCGACTCCGTTTCCCATCCACTCGCAATCACGCCCATTTCTTTCCCCATCAGTTGAACCTAACTTCCGCTGTACTATCTTCCTCCGAGTCTCTCTCTCTCTCTCTCTCTCTCTCTTTCACTTTCTGTTTCTCTGTCTCTTATTCTCTCACACTTCTTTTCTGTCTCTGTCTCACTTTATCTATCTATCTATCTCACTCTCTCTCTCTCTCTCTCTCTCTCTCTCTCTCTGTCTCACTCTATCTACCTATCTATCTATCTCACTCTCTCGCCATGAAAGCAAACGGAACTAGACGTACGAAGCGACCTACCGAGCAGCCAGACAGGCAGGCAGCGAATAGAGGAGCGGAAACGTTTCTAGCCTGCTCCCCCCCCCCCCCCCCCCCCCCTCTGTTCTATTCGCTCAGAATTAAATCCCGCGGGAAGGAGTCAGAACGGAAGAGCGTAAGAAATGCGAGGAGCGCGTCGCGGATGTAAATAGGAACGGAAATTGCGGAGTGTAGCTTTCGAGTGTCGGGGTTGGAGTGTATAACTGTTCGTCGCGACTTGGGTAAGTTTCGGGTGGGGGTGAGAGAAAACGAGAGAGAGGGAGAGAGATAGAGAGATAGAGAGGCAGATCGAAGAGTGAGAAGTAGAGACACATAGATAGACAGAGAGAGAGAGAGAAGCAAGCCGAAGAATGAGATGTAGAGAAAGACAGATATATATATTGGTAAATAGATAGATTGATGGATAAAGAGAGAGAGAGAGTGGGAGAGAGGAGAGCTGGAGAGATTTGGACAGAATCGGATTCGGAGCTGTAAAGATGGCTGTAGGCTGGAGAACTTAGATTACATTCCGCTGAACGACGGTATCCGTCTGGTGTCGGTTGTACAAATGTTTAATGTGTGATTAAAAATAAACAGACGCCGTCTGTCCGCGAAGTGAGTGCTTCATGGAGGTGTTACGGCGGAAGGGTGAAGGGAGGGGGGAGGTGTCGATGATATTGCAAGTGGAAGGGTATATGTTGTCAACGATATCGTTCTCTTTGTCAAAAATCTTGCATTCATGTAACTGCTTAGAATAGTATTCTGAGCTACGCGTTTTATATAGGGAAGGCATTTAAAAAGTAGACAATTTTGATACTCTGATAAACGAAGAAAAGTTCAAACTTGTTCAGATGCTGCATTTAATACGTTATTAAACAGTGGTATAAATATTTTTATATTCAGTATATGGACCGTTTATTTTGAAAGCGGTGTACTTAAGTCCATTTAAAACAAGATTAAATATCACGTAAATAAACTGGGTACACCACGTTAATCATAAATTACATATCTCTCTTTTTTTTAAATATGAACTTACATCACTTTTCAAATAAAAGGTCCATATATTAATATAAATGTGTAATGTTATATATCGTAATATAATAAAAATATAATAATGTATAATATAAACATTATACATATATAATAAATGTTTTCTATAGTATAAATGTTTTCATTGCCAAAGAAAAAATGTTTGTTTCAAGCAATCTCACGAATACACTTCCATGTATTTTTTAAACTTCGTCTGTCGGAAATGCACGTCACACATTTAAGGTTCTGCGCTTCGCCGTACTTTATCTAAAACCGAAGCGCAGGAAACTGAATATCTCAACAACCCCCGTCAGATCCACGCTTCCATTCAGAAGGAAAACATTGTCATCGTAAACGTTTCCCCCTGCGGTTACCAAAATGTTCGATGCATTATTAAACATAAACATTGCCGACGCGTCACTTTAAACTTTGCGTTTAACTTACGAACAACCTCCGCATATGCGAAAGCATGCGCAAACCTAACCCTTCAGCAACCTCTTCCCATTTCGAGACCAAGATACCGATAGAAAATCGATATTAAAAAAAAAGAGGAATAAAATAATCTGCGCACTCGCATCTTCAACGAATCCTATTTTGTTACGCAATTACTCGATTCCGACAGTCTGAAAAATATGGAAAGCGGGCGCCGTTCTCGGGCAGACCATCCATTTTTCCATTTCGAGGGAAAACATTTTCATCGTACGACGCGCGCCTCGCGTCCTCTCCCGGAAGCGTTTCCTTCAAATCCCAAAAGTGACCTGAATGTTTCAAGCCGCATGCGGGAGCGGACGAACCTTTAGGCGGAATTTCACTCCTCTCGCCACTCTCTCTCTCTCTCCTTGTTTATTCGCCGCTTATCAAATCTCATTATACGCGTAAAATGAAAAATCCACGATAGTAGAAATCACTATGAACATTATATACATATTGTCAGGTTGGCAAGAACGGAATTTCGGTTTCTCAGTGTGTAATTAATTATCTTTGTACGAAGAATAAATTTTGGTTAACAATGTATTTATGTATTTTTTCCGTAACTTGAATGTGTCTAATATCAAATTCTAGAACAAATATATTTTAGCACTGATAGAAGTCCTTTAGTATAATTATGGCGGCATCTATATGTTTTTGGCAAACAAAATACGTATTATTATTATTAATTGTACTAATATACATATTAATTCATATTGAGATAATAATATTAATTAATATTTTTAAGGTTTGAAATATGCATATATAACCTATGGTAAAAAAGTAGGATGATATGAAGCAGATTACAGTGGATATGTTAATTGTACTTATTGTAATATAATATGTAATATGTACTTTGTGCAACAACTTTTAAATTAGACTAGAATTCAACGAATTAAACAAAACTGTAACAAATTATATAGCTAGGAAAAGTACTTCGTTTTCCTCAAATAATAAAGCTTCAAAAAATTTACCTTAAAAAAACTAACATAACAATTGAATATTTTTCTACAATCTTAACTAATCTGACACAAAATATTTCATTCTCACAAAATACAAATGAATCGACAAGAACAGAAACCTAAATACTTTTTTACCAATTTTCTTACGTACAACCTATGTATTTCCAACAAATAATGACCACTTTCAAATTAGCCTTCGCCAGAGGCCTCAGACTCGACCGTAAGCACAATTCTAAGAGCCTGACTATTGCGCACAACCGTACAAACGAGGCTGCAAAACGCGTCGCTCCCTTTTCGCAAAAAGAAAGCGAGCGCCATTTTGCCGCGAGGCTCAATTTTTCGAGACTCTGTTTTCCTCCAGACGGCGGAGGGAAAAAAAGGGAGTGGCTGAGAAAAGAAACGTCTGGCGGGCTCTTCATTCAAATTCTGGCCGGCTTTCAAACGTCACGACGCGCGGACGCACCCCCGAATGTGCTCAAGAGGAAGTCGGGGGTGGGGGGTGGATAGGGGGTGGGAGGGGGGTGAGAGCGACGTCTGAATTTGCGGCCGGTTTTGCGTAAGAATCGCTCGGCTTTCTTAATGGCCTTTCAAAGAATATTTCGCTGATCCCTCAAGGACTGGCCTTGCTAAGTGTAAGGATTTTTTTCAAGGTCTCAATGGTGGAATGTGAATAAACGAATGGAACGCCTGCCTTTCACGTACATCGCGTTGCACTGACATTTAATTATGGTAACAGATGTGGAATGGGAAATGGGATCAGGTATTGTATGTTCAATTGAATGGGGTAATAATATTGTGCTATTTGTAATGAAAGTTATTTTTTGTGTGAATAGTCGATTGATGCAGAGGATTGGAGTTCAACTCCTGATATATGATTGAAATTTTTATGATATATGCTGATTAAGAATGAATTGATATATTTTATATTATGTGAGTATAATCGTAGAAAATTATTGTAGCTCTTGATTTTGCTAAATATAATTTTGTCAAGGTTCGAATAGCTGAAATACAAATTTTTCCTAACAGTGACATAATGCAGACAATCTCAACTATAATTGAAAATTTAATTAAAATTCGTAGTTATGTCAATTCAGAAACTATTCGTAATTCTATATATATTTATTTTCTATATATTATTAGAATTAATAATATATTTTCATAGATTCATACATTCAGTACATAAATAATAATCATATATACACACAATTAATAATTCGTACTTCATAATAGAAATTGATATGAATTATAGTTGTAAGTATTAATAACTATTACAGTAAGTTTTATAGTAGGTTGAATCGATATGGATATGCGCATGATACGATATATTATAAAACTGAATACGGAAGAAAATAATTTTATGTGTGATTAATCGATTGCACACGATTCGAGATAAATTCCTGAAATATGATTGACATTTTAATATAATATATGCTGAGTAAGAGTGGGAATTAATATATTCACACATACATCTAATTAGTAATTCGTACTTCATAATAGAAATTGCAAGTGAATCTGTAGTTGTAAGAATATTAATAACTTTTACGGTAATACGTATTTTTATAGTAGCTTGAATCGATACGGAGATGTGCATGTTACGTTGTAAAACTGAATAGGGAAGAAAAGGGCATTCCGGTGTCTGAATTTGGAGCTCGTTTTGCATAAGGATCGCTCGGGGCTTCTTAATGAGCTTTCAGTGATATTTCGGAGATCTTCCGCAGGCTACGCTTACTAAAAGTGGAATTCCCAAAGCTCCGAGCAGTGAATACTCTAGTAAACTTAAATGCGTCACTCGTGCACAACTGAATGCGATGGTCATTTCATTTTTGTAACGAGATATAACGTAGTCCTTACAAAATGTAGTAATTACTAGCTTGCAATTCCTTTATATCTTACAAATCAATTTTAATTTTAACTGAAAGTTAATACGACATAGACCGTGAATACATGTATTGTAATAAAATATTTCTTAAAAAGTGTATGGCATTGACATGTATATTATGTGTTCAACACGTATCTTGTGACATGCGTAATGTTTGTTACTGCAATTAATTACTATATGTATTTAATAAATTTAATATAAATAATATATTTACGTTCCAATTGATATTTACTTATGAAATTAAAACGCAATACCAAACAGACGAAGTCTACATCATGATGTTATATGTTATATCACGCTTGCACTTATTTATTTCCTGATATCGATCTCGAGTGATTAGAAACATTTTTTCATCAGTACTCTATGACGTTTACTGTCTGTTTTCTGCATAAAAATGACTACGACACAACATGCTTATTTCGAAATTAACCCTGACGTAAATATACATACATATGTATACCTACATAAACTATGTGTGTAAATCTAGTAATTAGCCAGACTGCCACCGATAATACACTACGAAGCAAAAAAATGTCTATAAATCTATGAAGCTAACGCAATATTATATTCCTACCACCTTCAATCATTTGTTTGCATATTGCGACTTCCGTTCAGTGGAAACAGCCTCTCATTAGTACTCTGTGACGTTTGCTATCATATCCCTGCTTAAAAATGACGATGATACAACATGGTTTATTTCCAATTAGGCCTACCATAAACATACATGCATATGTTTATCCATCTGTGTGTAAAACTACTAATTAGATAGAATAACACCGATGACCCAATACCGAGCAACGAAATTTCTGTAAATTCACAAAACTAGCGACATTATTATATTCCTACCACATTCACTTATTTATTTCAATATTGTTTCAGTAGAAACGGTCTGTCATAAGTAGTTTGTATCAATCGTTGTCTGATTCCTACATAAAAATGACCATAATACGACATATTGGATCATAACCAGCTCTAATATTAATACAGATATATACGAATCTAAATATGTATATGCCGATATACATACACGTGCATATATAAATAATGTGTGTGTTTGTAACTGAGTATACAGCTACCAATTAGACATAATAACACTGATAAGCCACTACGAAGCAAGAAGATGTCAGTAAACCAAACTACCGCCATATTATATTCCTACTCCATTCACTTATTTATTTGCATATTGCGACTGCCATTCAGGGAAAACTGCCTCTCATAAGCAGGCGCGCGAATGCTTGCCGTAATTACGAGAGGCCCAGCATCTCGAATTCTCGCTCGACTCCTTTCTGCCGCTCTCCTCTCGTCCGAAAGTCGTCGTAGGAAGGTAGTTGATTAGCACCGTGAGGAAAACTCAGAGTCCGCGGCCTCCTGCCGACTGTCTCCGAGACCGGTCTTGAGACTCGGCCTTTCATAAACTTCCCTCGTTATTTAAATGTCGGCCTTTCACCCGCGCAAAGTCCATGAAAGCCTTTCGTGCTTCCGGCCTCGCGAGCCCGATCGCGCTCCGCTGCCTGAATTTTGCGGCCGGCAACGTTTCAGGGTCACTGAGTGGGCTGCGGATGGTGCGGTCTGATGCTCGGCTTCAAGTTATGGCAATGAATGATGATGATCTCGGACTAGATTTGCGTGTTAATGCTTCGACAGTGTTAGTTTAGGTGGAGCTTGACGAATCTTTTGGTGTGGAGTGCTTGAAGGTCAATAAGAGGGCTGTAACTGGTCTAGTCTGATGGCCAGATTGAAATTATGGTACTGAATGATGATGATCTCGGACTAGATTTGCGTGTTAATGCTTCGACAGTGTTAGTTTAGGTGAGATTTGATGAATCTTTTGGTGTGGAATGCTTCAAGGCCAATCAGAATACTGTAACTGATCTAGTCTGATGAATGATAATGATCTTAGACGATATTTGTGTGTTGATGGTTTTGCTATCTTACTTTAGGTGATATTTGATAAGTCTTGTAATTTGTAATGCTTCAAGGCCAATAAGAGGGCAGCAATTGGTCTAGTCTGATGCTAAGATTGAAATTATGGTATTGAATGATGATGATCTCGGACTAGATTTGCGTGTTGATGCTTCGACAGTGTTAGCTTAGGTGAGACTTGATGAATCTAGTGGTGTGCAGTGATTCAAGGTCAATAAAAGGGCTGTAACTGGTCTAGTCTGATGCTCAGATTGAAATTATGGAATCGAATGAAAATGATTTCAGACTATATTTGTGTGTTAATGATTTTGCTGCCTTAGTTTAGGTGAGATTTGATAAATCTTGAGATTTTGAATGCTTCAAGGGCAATAAGAGTGCTGTAACTAGTCTAATCTGATGTATGATAATGACTTTAGACTATATTTGCATGTTAATGCTTTTGCTGTTTTACTTTAAGTGAGACTTGATAAATCTTGTGATATGTAATACTTTAATGTCAATAAGAGGGCTGTAACTGATCTAGTCTGATGGCCAGGTTCAAATTATGCGAATGAATGATGATGATCTTACAATATATTTGGTCGTTTTCCTGTGTTAATGCTTTGACTATGTCCCTTTAGATGGGAGCTCGTAAATATTACGGTATACAACATTTTAAGGTCAACAGCAATTGATGTAATTTGATGCTCAGATTAATATTATGGAAATTAATGATGATGATCTTAGACTTCAGTTGAACGTTAATTGTATTAACGCATTGACTGTATGACTTTAGCTGAGGCCTGATGAACCTTATCGTATGCAATGCTTCAAGGCCAATAAGAGGACTGTAAGTGATGCGATCTAATTCTCAGGGTGACATCATGGGAATGAATGATGTTCTTATAGAGCGTTTACACTGACTGCGTTGCTTTGGGCTAGTCTTGGAGAACCTTGCGTATAAACTACATTTCAAGGTCATTGCGTCGAACGCCACCACTGTAGTCTGCTGCTCAGATTAAAATGATGATCATGAACGTCGATGGTCTTAGAATATTTGCACATTGAGTTCCGTTAATTCATTAACTATATTCCTCTAAATAAAACTCAGCGCCTTTCATAGTATACCACGTTTCAAGGACACTGAGTGGGCTGCGACTACCATGACATAATACTAAACAAATCATGACCTCAAACCTGTCATCAAACTGTAAATTATTAACAAAAATATTTGTTCATATCGATTTCGATCATGTAATTATCCCTTCAATGTCACCCTTTACGATCACCCCAAAAAACCTTCATGTAACAAATCTTCATCGAACTTCAAATCTCACCGCTCTCCACTTTCTCAAATCAGGCCATGTAAAGGTTCTGAATTACGCCGTAACTCATGATCGACCGCCTTAAAACCTGGACGCGTCACATGTTCGAAATTCGATGTTGGCAGGCATGAGACGCCGGGGTCTCAGTTACTCCCGGCGTCATATCGAGTCGATGACGTTGACAGAGTGCACTGCCCTCGAGTGCAGCGTGCATCAGTCGCGACGATGCACTTTCCTCGGAGCGAGGAGATATTCATAGAAGAGAGCCTGCTTCATGGAACTCGCCGTCTATTCGTGGTTTCCCATAAAGGAGGGCGGGAAGGCGAGCGGAGTCGATGGAGGAAGCTTATTTTTAACCGAACCCTCGCAAAAAGGGGCCTTATTTATAGAAACGGTTAGCGAGTTGGCGACGGGGTGGAATCGGAGAATAATAGAGAAAGAATCAGGGGAGTGTGTGAGTGGAGAAGAGATTCGGTGAGAAATGTGGGTAAGAAAGAGAGAGATGGTTGGATAGAGGCGTGAGGGTGCGGAAGGTTAGGATAGGTAGAAAGAAGAGAAGAGAGAGAGAGAGAGAAAGTGGAGTGTGAAGGTAAGGAAGATTGGAAGAAGAAAGAAGATAAGAGAGAAGCAGATAGATAGATAGATAGATATGTATTTACAATTGTACTAGCATCGGTAGTAATACAGAAATTGTACTAATTGTAATCACCATAGTACTAATAAAAAATAAAATAAAATAAATATTGCCCTCTTTGCTTTATCTCTCCCCGTTCTTTATGTATGGGACGGGCTGTCGTTTAAATTCTAGTAATTATTTTAAATTCCTAATTTCCTTAGGTAGATTACTAAACATTTTGAAACCATCATGGAATAACATTTCCTGCTCTTTACTAGTATTACACGTATATAGATGTTACCCCTTTGTCTAGTTTGCACTGCCCCTTGGTGCCGTATTAACTCTATTTTATTTGTTAAGTAATTTGGGTACTGCCCATTAACCATTAGAGAGAGAGAGAGAGAGGGGGAGAGTGTAAAGCAATAAGGAAGCTTACAAAAGATAAAAAGACAGTATAGTATATAAACAAAATTAGAAGAAAAAACCAGATAAGAGAAAAACAGACACAGATTATAGTTCCGATGAAAATAAGAAGAAGAGAGAATATCAGAAGAGAGAGAGAGAGAGAGAGAGAGAGAGAGAGAAGGAGGGATGTTTTCCTTGTTGGATAACAAAAGGTTTGGCTGAGGGCGAGGAAAAGAAAATGGGAGAGCCGTAGTTCTTGGAGCCGCCGAGGGAGACTAATGACTTCAAGAAGGGCTAAACTCGAGTCTCTTCTTTCTGTCGCGGCTGTCCTCTTAGTTTCCGCGTCCTTCCGCTTCTCACTTTTCTTCGGGCTTTCTTGTTTGGTATACTTTTCGGGACGTTAATCTTACCCTGTCCGCCCGCCGAGAATCATTTGCCGGTTAAGACGATCTTTGCGGTTTCTGTTTCGTTTTCCGCTCGCTTATTGTCGACTCCCACTCTCTGCCCATCCATTTCCGGTTTCAGTACAAGAGTTATTTCGCTATTTTTTGTTCACGAAATTTTATGTACTTAAGGTGCCACCGTTACTTAATATTCGGTTTTTGGTTATTAATATAGTTACTTGCGGGGACAGTTTTTTTTTAAGGCGTTTGAACTGATTTGTTGACTTAATTGCTGTAAATTATTTGTTTAACAGATTTTGTATGGGATTTTTGATTGATCTTAGAAGGAAGAACTGAGAAATGATTAACAAAAATTAGAAGAGAGATGAATACTTTTTATGAAATATTTCTGGCTTTATAGGAATTTTTGATAGATTTCATTTTCGAAATCGTTTACTTATTCTTTCCTTTTCAGTCGATGTGAATTTGAACATTTTAAAGTATTTATTACGAACAGATATTCACAGATGTTTTTGATAAGAGAAGACAAGCATGCAATAATACGATCACACTAACAATTAGGCCACTATGTATACTTCAACACCATGACTTGCAGACACCTAAACACTATGAGTCTTTAGTCCAATCATTATTCATATCACCAAGCACTCACACAGTTGTCACACCCAACATCCCTGTAATTTTACTATGTTCCTGTACTTTGTCTATTTTTTTTCAACCTATTCTCTCACAATCTCTCCCTACCTCAAAATCATCCCTAAAATATAAACTCCCACCCCCTCACCATAATTTCCTTATTCCTCTATTATTTCCTTCGCGCCTCACACTTCCACTCCCCTCCCTTCCCATCCACCCCCACCCCAACTCTGCACCCCACTTTTCCAGTTCCTTCAAAGGGACAAAGGTTAATACCGATCGCGAAAGTTTCATAATTAGGCGAGCCTTTTTTCTCCGTGGCTCGCGAAACATCATCGGGGGGAAGTTGAAGGAAGGTCCCGGAGGGGGTTGGAACGAAATTGGGGCCTCCCCCCACCCCCCCTCTCGCCCACGAGGCCTCTCTTTTTCCGAACTGCCCCGCCGAACTTTGAAGAGAGCCGCCGGCCGCAAACTGACAAAGGAAAGGCTGAAGGACGGTATCATTGAACGAATTGGCTAATTGACTCGATCGGCAGCGGCGGGCGTTAATTACTGGAAGAATTTCGCTCCCTCTTGCCAGCCACGCTGACTGACTCTCACGCCCACCGAATTTCGCTTTCGGCTATGGCGTTTGAACGACCGCTAACGGTTTCCCGCGACTTCCGTTCGATTTTGCGAGCTTCCTTCGAATTTATTTTCTTGGTCTTTGCTCTAATGTCTTTCTGTGAATTCTTTGGTGATTATTACTGATTTTCGATATTAGGTTTTATATTTTATTTTTTATATACCTATGTTTGTTATGTCTTCTGTTCGATTTCGTAGAATCTTCGGATTCATTCTGTTGTACTTTGCCCTAGTTTACATTTTGACTCTTTTCTTATGAATCACTCTATCTTAATTCTTTAGTAATAATTAATGGTTTTTAATATTTTATTTCACATTCTGTTTTTTATGTATATGTGCTATGTGCTTCATTGAATTTCACAGTCTTTATTCGAATTTACAACTTGTACTTTGCTTCAGTTTCTCGATAGACAGATTATTTATGAAACTTTTTGATGAATTCTTTATGAAATAAAAGTCGTTTTTGCTCGGATGTTGTGGATATTATTTTGTGCACGTGCCCATATTGTATGTATTTTGTTCGATTTCGCAGACATTTTTCAAAATCCTTCCCTTTGTACTTTACTTTAGTTTGCGTTGACTCTGTTTTATGAATCATTTTCGCATTATATTCATATGAAGTACGACTGACAACAACACTTTTATCAGAAAACGTAACCACAATTAACATTGAACGAACAAATGTAATAAGAAAACATAATCACAATTATACATTAGGTCGTCAAGTATGAAATTCGTAAGTTATCAACCAACTTTGCCTTCCTTTCTACATGTTTCATCCTTGACGACCAAATGCAATCACCACTCGGTAAACGTAACAAATTTCTTAATATTAACCAAATTAACCGGATTAATCACACTTACCGTAACAGATACACAAAAACTCACATTTTCCCGTAATTCTACATAAAATCCTTAGTCATACTTATCTCTTGCTCCCCCTTCATTCCACCATTTCAAACGTTCTCCGTTCATCTCCCTTTCTCAATACACCCTCCCCTCCCCTCTATTTCTCTATTTCACACTTCCCCACCCAACTTCTTTATCATCCGACTCGCAGCGCTCGGTCCCATCCGACTCTCTTGTTTTCTCACTCGGTCCCACTCGCTCGCGGATGATATAAGCGGTACTTTAGTTTAGTAGCTAGTACTTACGAGCACTTAACAGAAGAAATAACACGTATATACAGGGTGTACGTGTCGACGCCCGAAGCAAACGAGCCTATTCGCCGACACATTCAACCGGCGCCACGTCTTCTCGCTCGCACTTACGAATCCCTGAATAAGTACACACACTCACACTTTTTCATACACACACACACATGCATACGTGCGTGGGCAGGTAGTGTACAATCGCAAGCGTATGTATGCCCATTTGTATGAGGGCCTGGTGTAGGACTGTACGAATGTTTCGAGCGTGTGGCTAGGGTTGGTGTATACTGGCGAGTGTGTGTATGTGTGTGTGTGTGTGTGGGCGCGTGTCATGCTTGAAGCGCGAAGAACTCGAGTACGCTCAGCCATTCTCCGAGCGCAAAGATGGGAGAAGCCGTCGGCAGCTCGCGCTTTGTGCTTTATGAGCGGGCAAAATATCCTGTACGCGGCGTGTAATTTAAACCGACTGGGTAAACAGGTTCACGGTGGAGGGGGAGGTAAACGGAGGCTGGGCGAATTTTGAGAGATTTAACGCGCGACACTTTCCTGCCCGCGAGCAATCTTCCGATGTGTCGAATGGTCGATGTCTAGTTATGTTTTAGTTTTTTTGCTGAATGGGTTCTGGGCGATGAGTGATGTTAGGTTCTGATTTCGTCGGAGAGTTCAAGTAAATAGCAAAATTTGACTCATGGTTTTGATTTGCCTGCGAGGAATTGTCATATGTGATGTGTTGAATAATTGGTACAGGTAGTTGTTCTAGAACACGGTAACTATGGTTCTATAACACGATAAGAAAATTGAACAAATTTTGTATAAATATTTAAAAAATAAATTACCTTAAAGTAATGACGATATAGAGTAATAAATTATAGAATAAACATTTTTTAACTATTTTAACACTATTCTGATGTATTGTTGGTGATATTGGTTAACTGAAAAAACATTCTCGTTTGATTGTACTGAGCGATGATTAGGATAAAATGTACTAAATTAAGGTTACCATAAAAACAATAATATATTTTTTATATTATACTTATATATTTATGTTTTTAAATAATAAATTATTTTTGTGTTGTACATACATTCACATTTTTGTGAATATGATAAAAGTATAAAATAAAATAAAAACATAAAATTGACCTGCTTTTATGGAATAAAAAAAAAGTTTGTTTTCAATAAGTTTTCTAAAAAAAAAACTGTATTTCTCAAATGTCAGTTATTTTCATGAAGGGCAAACTTAAAAGACTACCGATCAAACAAATCGAGTAAACTTTTTATATAACTTTTGAAAATCTGTTCTAAAATCTTGCTTCAACCAGTTGCAAATTATAAACCATTTTCAAAGTAATGTCCCTACTCCGTTAACAGAGCCGTAATCAACGATAACCAATAGCAAAGAAATCCGAATCAAAAACCTTTACGTTGAACTGTCAAAGGCAAAGCTCCTTTGACTTTCAGTTTTTCGTCCGCTTTGACGAATTTTCCACGCTTCGGCCGAGTGTGCGGAAAGATGTACAAGAATTTTGACGAACTTCCCGGCCGGAACTTTGGCATTAAATTGTGACGAAAGGAGTGCGAGTTGTCTTTTAATATTCCTTCGATCGAGAGTCGAGTGCTTGTTCAATCTGCGTTCGAGAATTTTTGATTGGTACGACGATGCAGCGTTCGCGGGAGTAATTTGTTTTCGAAATGCCGGAAAGTTTTCGACGATTCGAGATGAGTGGCTCGATTCGCTGTAGCTTTCGAGATCTTTCCTTATATATAGTTATGTATACAGTTCTGTATATGCATAGCTATGTACCCTGTGAATGTTCAAAGTGTGCATTTCTTGTGAATTGTTTCCTGAGTTAAGACACGAGGGAAGATCAGCGATTTTAGTAAAATCGCGGAAAAACGAAATTATTGTAGTTAAGAGTCGAACTTTTAAATTATTTCTTTGCAGTTTCGTTGATTATGAAATTTTCGAATTAATATGATAGTGATCATTTCAGCATTCTTCAATGATTTTGTAGTGATAATAACATTTTTAAATTAATATAATATTGATTATTTCAACATTCTTTAATGATTTTGTGATGGTAATAAAAATTTTGAATGAATATGATACTGATTATTCAATGAACTCTGCAATGAAATGTTATGAGTCGTAAGTGGACTTTTTATACTGTTTTCTTCTGCCTTGCCGTTGGTACTCCTGTCCACTTCACTTGAGATTCCACTTTGACCGAGTGACATTAAACATCAGGCCAGTGGGAAAGAACAGCTTTGAAGTTGTTCAATCAAGTATCAAAGCCCATAATTTGTAACTCTGCTACAAAAACTGTAATATTACTGAATTTTTTATTATCTTATTTTACGTCGATTATAAAGTAATACAATTAACATAATTGAGCTTTCCACGCATGAAATATAAAATTTGTTTTCTTCTGTCTCGATTGTGTGTTTTATTTTGATGCTAATTCACTCAGACGAATTCTTAAACAGATTCAGTAGAGCCAGACGACAGTCAAGTAGAAAAAGACAGTCTTGAAACTGTCTAATTTAAAAAGGCGCCTGGGGGTTCGTGAGTTTCGAGTAAAATTGGAATAGACGACAAATCTTATTATAATCAAACTAAGTGGCTCACTTTATCATGATTCTACAATAAACGTATACGTACAATTTTATATATGGAACTACAAATAAAAAAACCTGTAATCGAAACTTCTTTTAATTTTGCAACTCACAGTTTCATACAATCCCCAAATCAAGTATACCTTTGAAAAATCATTCATTTTCTTTTGTATTATCATGATAACCTCAACATTATTTCTTAGATACCATTCTCAGTATGCAACTTGTACAAATCTAAATCCTGGAATCCAAATATCTTTCCATCTTTCCACTCTCAATCAAGCATATTTGAAAATTCACTAATTATCTTACGTATTATCATGCTAACCCTGACAAAAATTCTTAAATACCATGGTCATTATTCAGCATCTAGAAATCGAACTTCTTTGAATCTTGCCACTCACAGTTTCATTCGCTCTCCCAATCAAGCGTATTTAAAAATTCACTTATTATCGTACGCATTATCATGCTATCCCTGATAGTAATTTTTGAATACCATCCTAATTATTCAACATCTAGAATTCGAACTTCTTTGAATCTCTCAGTTTCGTCCACACCCCTAATCAGGCATATCTGAAAATTTACTTATTACATTATGAGTGAACCTATTAACCCTAACATTACCTGATGCTTACCAGACTCACTATTCATCGTCTACAAATCGAGTACCTGTAATCCACATAACTTTCCATCTTGCCACTCTCAGTTTTATCCACTCTCCCAGTCAAGCATCTTTGAAAATTCACTTATTACAATATCTTTTGAATTATTACGTTAACCGTACCTCTTGATTACCATGCTCACTATTCAACATCTACAAATCGAGAACCTCAAATGCAATTATCTTTCTGTCTTGCCACTCTCCCAATCGAACACATATAAAAATTCACCTATTACTATACCTTATGAATTATCACGTTTACCCTGACATCACTTCTGAAACACGATGCTAACTATTCAACACCTACAACTCCATCTTCGAATCTTCCCACTCTCACTCTCATTCCCCCCTCCCAGTCAACCCTCGAACCGAACGGCATCAGACGTCTGTTGCTGAGAAAAAACCGGCCTTGGAAATTGCCTAATTTAAAATAGGCGCCTGGGGTTCCGCGATCCCGTGGCAATTTAACGGACTGATGAACGCGTCTGGTCGGATCTCCTGGAAATTATGTTAACGCGCGGCTGCCACGGCTGCCAACCCTTTTATGCCGACTGCTCGAAAATGATCCCGGACGATCCGGCGAATTGATTGCCACGGCTCGTTGGGGCCGATTTTCACGAACGAAATCATCCCCCTCCCCTTCAACCCTCCCCTACGTATGTCTTTCTCTATCCGACTTCCATTTCATCCCCCCTCCCCTCCTCCTCCATTTGAACGCCGACAGTATTTATCCCTCGCACTCGTTCGCGACGCGACGATTTCCTAATGGAACGGCACCCCGCCAAATTCGAGATTGCCGGATTTAAATCGGGCGGCCAATCCGCAGACGAGGCCCACTTCGATTGTTCGACGATTTACTGCGGTTCTCTGCCTTCCCGATTTTCGACCGATGGATTCAGTTTTTTCGAAGGATTATTGGCGGTGCGTATTGATTATTGGGTGCAGTTGTGTGGGAAGTGATTGTTCAATTTTCTGTTGTCATGAGGCAGTTTTTGATTTCTGTCGGATTTAAATCGGTAGGCAGTAGAATATTTTTGCGATTTACTGTCTTCTAAATTTTCATGCCAGGTCTGTCGTCTTCTTGAATTAAGAAAAGGTTATTTGTTTTGTCTGTAATGTTTGGCAGCGTTGTGTGAGAGTACATTGTTTAATTTTCTACTTCTTTCATATGGCAGTCTTTGGCTTTCTGTGAGTGTTAAATCAATTGACGGTAAAATGTTTCTGTGTTTTACTGCCTTCCCAAATCTCATGTTAGATACTTCGTTTTCTCAAATTAAGAAAGGATTATTCAATTTGTATATGATTTTTGTTTTAGGTTGTGTTGGTGGTACTTGTTCAATCTGCTGTTATCATAAGGCAGTTTTTTTATATCTGTCAGGTTTGAATCAATTGACGGTAGAATGTTTTTGCGATTTACAAACTTCC
The DNA here is from genome assembly GCA_914767735.1 of Anoplius nigerrimus. Classification (NCBI taxonomy): domain Eukaryota; kingdom Metazoa; phylum Arthropoda; class Insecta; order Hymenoptera; family Pompilidae; genus Anoplius; species Anoplius nigerrimus. Next base: position 14,702,366 of record OU612081.1, read on the forward strand.
CAATTTTCATTCCAGATATGTCGTTTGTTCGAATTAAAAAAAGAATATTCTTTAAAGATATAATTTTTGATCGCGATTGTATAGGAGGTTCTTGTTCAGTTTTCATAAGGCAGTTTTTGATATTTGGTTTCTGTCAGATTTACGTCAATCCACAGTAGAATGATTTAGCGAGTTACTGCAGATTTCTGCCTTTCCAGTTTTATGCGAACCTTCTTGTTTTTTTAATTATGAAAGGATTATCCGTCCCGCATATTAATTTTTCATTTTGGTTGTCTGAGCTGTGTCTATCTAATTTTCTGCTTCTTTGATGTATCCTTTTTTTTTTATTTATATTCTTTGATAGTCTAGGCAGTCCATTCTAGATAGTCCTTTTTTGTGAGAATTAAAAATTAATCAATAATAGAATCCATCTTCTCCCTTTCCAGTTTTCATACGAAGGGTTTCGTTTTTATTAAATTAAGAGACGATTATTTGTATTGTATACGTTCTTTTATTGTAATTATGTAGGAGGTTTTTTTTTCAATTCAATCTTCTGTTTTTTTGATGAAGTAGGTTTTGCTTTTTGCCTTCTATCAGATTTGAATCAGCGGACGACAGAATCATTTAGCAATTTACTGCGGCTTTCTGCATTCCCAGTATTCATGCAAACGGTCTCGTTTTTTTCGAATTAAGAAAGGATTATTCATACTGCGTATTGATTTTTCATTGCGACTGTGTGAGGCTTGATTGGTCAAACCGTTGATTTTTTGATAAGGCAGTTTTTGGTTGGGTTGGGAATTTTTATTTTTTAGCCAGATGTAAATCAGTCGACCGACGAATTATTTAGCGATTTACTGCGGATTTCCGCATTCCCAGTTTTCATCCGAATGGCCACATTTTTTTTCGAATCAAGAAAAGATTATTCAATCTGCGTTTTGACTTCGCACGTCGAATGTGTTGGAAATAATCGTTCAATTGCTTACAGTGATTTTTGTCGTTCTATTTCAGACAAGTAACCTTTTTATTTTATTGTTATTTCGCATATAATTTTTTTGCGTTTTGTCAGATTTGAAGCAGAGATCAGTCAACTGTTGAATTATTAACAAAATTTACTGTGGGTTCCTGCCCCTTGGGTTTTCAGAAAATTTTAGCAATTCTGCAAATTGTTTTTCTACCCCCCCCCCCCCCCCCCAAGGGGGACGAGGCGTTGTTCAACAATTTATTGTGGTTTTTTTACCTTTGGATTTCGCGTAAACCGTTTCAGTTCTGTGATTTACGAAACTTTTGTTTGGTTTAGTATACAACTTTTTTCTGGTCGGATTTAAGCCAGATGGACACACATTTGAATTATTCAACGAATTACAACAATCCTTTGCCTTTGGGGTTTAATACGGAGGGTGCCATATTGTTTAACTTGGCAAACGTTTATTGATTGTACATGTTGCTATTCCTTTATTTGCAATACGAAAAATTGCATTCTCCCCAAACGAATTATTTCTAATATAAAAATCACAAAACTTATAATAATCCTTAACAATGAACACCTATCACTTTCATCATGAGCAATTACAAAAAAAGGGACCATTTATTTTCTGGACTTCAAATACACAATTTTCTATATCATGGATCTAAATATAGCACTTATAACTTTCAACTATTGCATTAAAATACAATTGAAAATAGTATTCTTTACAATGAATTTCGATAACTAACATAACTTTCATTATGAGCATTAAAAAAAGCATTGGCCTTCTTGTTTTCCAGAATCTATTCTTTATATTACCTATAATATAATATAAATTTCTTTATAATGAATCTAGGCAACAAACTCTAAGAAACCAATAAGAATTCAAAATGGACCCCAAAAACATTTTTCTCGCCGAACATATAAATTTTCATTGTAAAAATCACGGAACATACAATCAATCTTAACAATAAATACCTATCAGTTTCACCTTTAAAGTTAACAAAAAAACTTCCACCGTCCGGATTCCAAAAAACAGTGTTCGTGTCAAACATAAATTTTCAATGTAAAAATCGCGGAACATACAATCAATCTTAACAATAAATACCTATCAGTTTCACCTTTAAAGTTAACAAAAAAACTTCCACCGTCCGGATTCCAAGAAACAGTGTTCGCGTTAGACGAATCAATTTCCGGCGAGAGGACATTAACGATCTGCCGCGATCCTACCCCGATCGTCGAAGGGGTTGGTCCGTCCGAGGGGGGTGGGAGTTCGGGGGTGGGCACCCCCTAGTCGGAGGGCCCGCCGTGAATTTATTCGCACGAACGGCCGGCACGTCGCCGAGGAATTCCATTAATCGAGCCACTTCTCGCCGACCGGAGGGCAAGAGCGGCTTTATAAATGGCGGCCAGCGTCGTTTAAGCTCCGATTTATACGAAAGAGCGCGCACCTGGCCAAATCCGATGACGTCACTCCTTCCCCGATCGGCTATGAGACCCTCAACCTCACCCCACCTGCCACCCCTTCTTCGCACAGAGTCTCGCGGGAATTCTTTGACTGCGTCGAAAACGATACTAACTTCGAAGTCTATTATTCGGAGAGCTTTCGTTGAAAGGTGCTGTACAGGGTCTACCATTTAACGCGGAACGCTCGCTTGCGAGAAAACGCTAAATGGCAACAGCGCTAGACTCGATATACGCGCCGCTGGGGACAGTGAGCCGGCACTACAGACACTCTTGAGCGTATCGAGTCTAGCGCTGTTGCCATTTAGCGTTTTCTCGCAAGCGAGCGTTCCGCGTTAAATGGTAGACCCTGTATGAGTCGTTTGTGAAGTGGAAAGTTTATGTTTGTTTGTTGTTTAGAGGGTCTGAAACGAAAGAATGTGACTTTTAGTTATTTCGGGGTGGTTTGTTGTTCAAGTGAAAGTTCTTTGATGATTATGAGATTAGTATAGTATTGTATGGACAATTTATTTTGAAAGAGGTATAAGTCTATCTTTAACAAATAATTAAACATCACATAAATAATGTGGACTTACGCCACATTCAAAATAGACGGTCCGTATGAATATTATACAATGTTAAGTATATGCATTTACGTTGAAATATATTTAATTCATTATCGGGGAAATTTTTGTTGGATTGTTCCCTATGAGATGTGAAATTTTCTTTTTGGATATTTCTGGGATGCATGTTGTCTTTATAATTAACATTTTATTATGTGAAGTATTATTTTGTATTATGATCATTGATTGAAACGGAATTACGTGTATTTATACAGCAAGACAATTAATTAATTACCGGAAAACTTTTAAATGTTTATTGTATTATGTATTATTTTGTCGGGTCTGTTACGGTTATGAATGTTGATTTTACGACTAACATCTTGTTATATGAGGAACTATACTGTGTTTTAAATATTTTTATCTTAAGACTATTTTTTTTCTTGCTGGATTAACAATACAATTGCATGTACTTATATACCGTAACATTGAATTTACTACTAGAAAAGTTTTCGTCGAAAGGTACTGTAAGTATATGATATTTGCAGAGTATAAATTCTGTGTTTCCCTATACTTCTGCTTTCCAAATGTACAATAACATAATTTTCCCACAGTTCTATAACTAATATCGACATAAAGAAAACTTAACTCTCTTATTCACACATTACGCTCTTTTACGTTGAAATGTCCCGAACATCTTTTCTTCGAAACCCTTCTCACCGCTTCTTCACATTACAATACAGTACATTACCTTGACCTTGAAAACAAAATTCTCTCAAAACATGCACGATACGTTGATTTAAACCGTGTGTTTTATTATAGATATACTTCCATCGCGTTCCAATCTGAGTGCACTTAAGATACGAACAGTTACACTTTCCATCTGGCCAGAATTACATTTGTACCTTGAGCTTGTATATTTGGCGGGGCCTCATTATGTTACTGCCTTCTCCGAGCGAGCGTGAAACTATCCGCAGGAAATCTCGCGGGAGCTCTTTGAACGCGCGGGAAACGATACGTCGAAGTGTGGATTCCATTATCGAGAACTGGCTTTGCCGACGTACATTGCTTACAGCCTTAGGAAGCGTACGTTAAGGTGGAAGATCGATTTTCCAGATTCGTTGCTTTGTACGCCGCCATTGTCCGAATTCTATCTCCTTCTCCATCAACTTCCGAGTTCTAACCTGGCCCGATTCTAACTATTTTAACTGTGCTTCAGAATCGTATAGTAGTTTGGTGTGCGGGCTTAACCATTAATTTATGGCCTGCTTATTGCATTTTTAGTTAAAATTTTACTTATATAGATCATTTGGTGTCTCAGCTATTCCTCTCAAATCTAGAACAATTTTTGTTTAATAATCGCATTTTTGATATAATTTGTACGGTTATAGATTATGTTAAGAGAATTATTCCGATTACGTCTGGAATTAATTGATAAGCTATTCTTACACAGTTTGACATTAACATTTGAACTAGTGCATCACTCACATAGTAAATTTTTATATCAGGTGCATAGTTTAATGTCTTCAAAATCTAACAAGTGCTATCTTTCATAAATTAGCCACAGAATTCTATTTTATCAAAGTTTGATTCTAATTTTTAATGACAGGTTTAACATATTTTATGGATGCTCACCAGTTTGGTATGCAGAATTTTAAATTAATTTGCTCGTATTAAACATTAAACGATTGCAGCCTTAATTATTTTTCAAAGGCCCATTTAATCTGAAATCTCACAAAGATTTTATTTTCAGACGAATCAACCGCAGAAACCGAGTTTAATACAATAACAATATATCTACTCTAATCAAACGATCATTAATCTATACATAAATCATCTATAGTATTGCACTATATATAATATATTAACAAAAAATAACAATAATGTATTAAAATTATAATTCAATTAAAAATAGTCTTCCACAAATTTCTTCATAATTATTAACATTTACTCTCTAACTTAATAATAATTATTCTTACAAGTGATTATTGTTTATTACTAAAAGAATCTAATACACACCATTACAAATGCTGGTCTTCAAAAGAAATTCAGCATCCCACACTTCACAGACCGTAATAACCGTTCCGCCTTCATCCATCACGGTCTACTCTGACTTTATCAAGCTTCGAATTCAACATTAAACGATTGCACCCCCACTCATTCTTGCGAAGCCCCGTTTGATCCGCAATCTTCTTAATTAACGATACTGCGTCGTTCGACGAGAGGGCAAACTCGTCGCAGGAGTCCAGAGAGGGGTGGTGGGTGGTGGGAGGGGGGGGGGGGCATAATTCTCAGAGGTTACCGCCAATTTGCCCCCCTAACGAACGGTAAACCTTTTTTACCCCTCATTATGCCAGACTTGCTCTTTGCCCTCCGCCACCCCCGTGTTTTCTTTTTCCCCGCCGACCTCTCGGAAAAAAGGTTCGCCGGCTCAAGGTCGAACGGCCGGCCCTGGAAGAAAAGCCGCAATTACGGAATTAAGCTACCCCCCCCCCCCCCACTTTACCCCACCCCTCTGAATTTCCACCCGAGTGTTGCTCAGAGTTCGGCAGACTTCTTTTTTTTCAGGGGGGAGAAAATTGACGGGTCCGAGACCAATCAGTCTGCATTATCTCGGATGGTGGCTGGGTCTTTAAGGGTGGTTTTATAATTTTAATACTTTTGAAAGCGGATTGTATTCTTTAGCCACCGCTCTTCGTGGGTTTTTAATGTTCAGTGACACAGGTTTTGTTTAAACTGAATTGGAAATGTCGAGCGTGGTATTTGAAGCGTTATGAGTATATGTCTGTGTACTTGTATATGTGGGAATTTTAAGGGATTATATTCATGTACTTGATATTTGGAAGGAACGTTGGGATGTTTTAGATATAAAAGTGTATCATTGTTTATTGTAATGAGTGCTATATGGAGTTATTTGGTATGATAATAAATGGTAATTTATAATATTTCTGATAGATCAATATATTCTGTATGTGTATATACACATGCATATATTTATATAGCATACTCTACAATATGGAAGTATTTATACTATCAACAATGCAATATTTGATTACTTTGTAATACTAATGAATCGGTATCACTTTCTCATAGACACATCTTACGCATGTGTCCTTGAACACTACCCCATATATACACCCGAATAACTGACAGTACAATCAATTCCAAATTTCTCTTAAACTCCTATCTTTCAACCACGATTCAATAACACTCATCATCATACTTACCCCAAGAAAAAAAATATATATCAATAAATATCAATAAATACATCTTCATACTACAGATCGTCAGTATACAGAATCAAGAATATTTCACTCCTTCCACTATATTTCACACTAGTTTCATCAACGATCCATTAACAAACATCAGTATGCACTTACCTCAAACCAAAATTCACATCCCTAAACGTCAATAATTACACGCTACAAACCAACATAGTAAACAAGGCCCTCAACATATCAGCATTCCATATAAAGAATCAAAATACCCAAACTCAATAATCAGAACAATCTCCTGCATTCTAGCCACTAACTACCAAAAGATCCCCCCTCCTCTTAGACCACTCTCCATCCAACCGTGCCTCCGATCCGTCACTCGCACCCATCCCCGACGAGACTGTCCAATAGGATCGTCCGATAATCCATCCCGAATTCCGCGCTCGCTAATTCCGTATCATTCCCTGGTGAAGCTCCGTAAGCCGACTTGCTTTCAATTTCGCCCGGCAGCCTCGTCAATTATCTTCGGCTCCGAGCCGTTATCGGATAAATAAGTTCGAGCCTAAACGACTCTTTCGAAAGTGTCCCCCCCTCCCCTCCTCCTCCTCCACTTCCTCCTCCTCCAATTCCTACTCCCACCACTACCATAGCCAAGCTCTCGCTTGGCTCTCTTTCGTCACGCTCTGCATTACCGGCCGTCGGTAGGGAAGACTCGCCCTTCCGGATGGACAGCTCGATGGCGTAAACTGGCGGCGTTCGACTTCCGGCTCAGAAGAGGATTCCCTCGTCGAAGCTCGGATGATCGTCTGCATAATTCGATGCGACGCGCCGGGAACTTTTCTAATAAAAGTTACCGTCACGGGACACCCTTCCCGCTCCGCCGACCCTTCGGCACTTCCGCCCCTTGCCGCTCTTCGACCCGCTTCCGGCCGAGGCGGATCTCCTGTTTCCGGAGTTTCGCCTCGCGAGGACGGCAAAGTGCGACGCCTCGAATTTGCGTTGAATCGTTTTATCATCGAGTGGGGGTGGAATGCAGTTGGCGAGGGCTGTTATGTACGTTGAATTATGTCAGTTTTATTAAGGTTTGTTAGTTTTATTTTAATGACTAGTGTGGAATGTGGTACGCTGAGTAATATATTTTTGTGGTTACTCACTTTATGATAAGCGATAAGGTAATTTTAGTGGAAAAGGTGGTGGGTGAAAAGATAAATATCCGAAATGTTAGATGTACATTGTGAAAGTGTTGAATTTCCTTAGAATCGTTTTATCATCGGCTGGGGGCAGAATTTAGTTGGCGAGGACCGTTATGTACATTGAATTATGTCAGTTTTATTAACACGTTGCGTGCCACGCTGATTTTGCGTGTCCGCCGCGTCTGGCCAACGTGAATTTCTTATTATGCCTTACATATTTTTTCGAAATTTTTTGCACAACAGGTAAATTTTAGTATATAAGAGCGTATAATGCAATAATTTTTTTTGGGGTCACCGGTGACCCCCATGGCCAAACGGAGCGACGTCGATCGACAAACGATGATAATATTGAAAAATTTTAAAAACATTGAAAATTCACTCGAATTATGTGTTCTAATAATCTTGGCTCCGCCGGTCACCGGTGACCCCCATGGCCAGACGGAGCGACTCGGTGCCGGTCACCGGTGACCCCCATGGCATGCAACGTGTCAAGGTGTCGATAATATGTTTGTTGCTTTTATTATAATGACGAGTGCGGAATGTGTTATGGCGAGCAAGTATATTTTTTTGGCTCCTCACGTTATGCTAATTGTAAGTAATAAGGTATTCTTAGTGGTAAAGAAGGTAGATGAAAGGAAGAACGTTTGCAATTTTAGATGTACGATTTTAAAAATGTTGAATTTACCTCGAATCGTTTTATCATCGGCCGTGGATGAAATGTTGTTGACGGGGGCTGTTATGTATTATACATTGAATTATATCAATTTTGTTAAGGTGTTAATATTATATTTGTTGCCTTTTTTATATAAGGGAATTTTGAATCTACCCGGAATTGTTATTGTTGCTATGGTGAGCAATTATGCTTTTGAAGTTGGTCACGTTATGGTGGCAATATGAATTTCAGGGTAAAAGGGTGGATGAAAAGAAGAATATTTGGAATTTTAGATGAACGAAGGCGAAACTGTGCTCTAGTTAAACTTGCACTGACTCGTTTATCACAACATTTTTATTAAAATGTATAAGCACGTTTAATCATAATATGCGGGATCTTTAGTCAGAAAGTGTAGGATTTTACAAAATTAAAAAAAAGAATCACCTCTGAAGATTCGATATGAGTCTTTTGACACTTTACGGAACAAAAGCTTGTCACTTATTTATGAAATTATTCAATTTATAATGTTTTCCACGACATTTCTGCAAAGTGTGACCAATCATGCTGAGAAATCTTTTGATGGAGGTCGATAATTAATGAAAGTACACAGAAAATTCATTAACACGGAAACAAATATTGTCGAAAAACCTTTGGCCACGGTCCCCGGTTAATAAAACTATGGCGAGAATTAATTAATTTATCGGCGAATAACTCTGCAGCACCTTTTGTGACGTTTGACAGCTAATCGATGTACGCTGAAAGTCGATTAATACGGAAACAACTGATTTTGAAATGCCTTCAATCTCTGAAATATAATGGAATATAATCGAATTTTCTACAGACGGACTCTGCCTCGAGAGAAAAAACAGCTTTAACTGTGAAAGCATTTAAAAAATCTATCAAGTTATAAAAAAAAATTGTTGGAATTGTGTCAATCTAGATATAAATAATTTGAAATGCTTTCCACAGATAAATCGATAATTGTCTAAATGGTCATTACCCGTTTTGCTTTCTTTCCCCAACGGAATATCTTCTGTCGCATAGTTCGATATATCTAGAGAAAAATGTTAGAAATATAATACATTATTTACAATTTTGATACTTTTAGTAAAATAAAAGTGAACATATATCAGTTTAAGAACAACTAATTCGAGAGTGCATTGACTTAAATATAAATAATTTTTAGTCATTTACCGAAAGCCATAGTAAGTATGTATAGTATAGTCTACATTCAGCATTCACAAATTACAGAAGAATTTAACATTACAGTATTTTGACTCACATTCAACGAAACAAAAAACAATTACGTTCGTCAGTATAATAGTTTAGAAGCAAACGAAGAAAAAAACATTTTCTAGATAAGATATAAAAATCGAAAAAAGATGAACATTAAAATTGTAACAACAGCCTAGATCATCTAAATACTTTCTTCCCACACACTTCCGGCGATACGTCCTGCGCCGCGTCCGGAGAGATTTAAAATAGTTAAATATTGAATCGACAGTAACAAATAGTCACAAATGTCAACCGTACAATGTAACAATATCTGACGTACAAACATTTTAATGATCGCGACAAAAATTCATTAACATCCTTACAGGCATCAACATCTTGACACGGTATAAAATTGAATCTGCATCATCTAAATACTTTCTTCCCACACACTTCCGGCGATACTTCCTGCGCCGCGTCTGGAGAAATTGAAAAAATTTGAATATTGAATCGCCTGTAATATATAGTCCCAAATGTCAGTTCTCCAATATAACAATTTACGACGTAGAAAATTTTAAATAATTGTGATAAGAACACACAAACTTCGTGACATGCATCAACATCTTGACACGGTATAAAATTGAATCTGCATCATCTAAATATTTTCTTCCCACACACTTCCGGCGATACTTCCTGCCCCGCGTCTGGAGAAATTGAAAAAATTTGAATATTGAATCGCCTGTAATATATAGTCTCAACTGTCGGTTCTCCAATATAACAATTTCCGACGTAGAAAATTTTAAATGATTGCGATAAGAACACACAAACTTCGTGACATGCATCAACATTTTGACACAGTATAAAACTGAATCTGCATCGTCTAAATATTTTCTTCCCACACACTTCCGGCGATACTTCCTGCGCCGCGTCTGGAGAAATTGAAAAAAGGTGAACATTGAATCGTCTGTCATAAGCAGTCTCTGTCTCAATAGGTCTCCAACGTGCACAAAGAAAGAGAGCGAGCGAGCGAGTGAGAGAGAGAGAGAGAGAGAGAGAGAGAGAGAAGGAGATACAGAAGCGATGAAAGGCGGCTTTCAGCGCGGTTCGCCAGAGTTATCGTCATGTGGAAATCTATGGCCGAGATTGAGAAAAGGGAGTGCGAGTGAGTGAACCCGTTGTAGATTCGCACCGACAAACGCTCAGCAGTTCCATGAAAACCCTGCCCACTTTCCTTCGCCATTTTTCCGGCAAACGAACTCGCGCCAATTCAATTTCATCCGCGCCTCTTCCGCGAAACGGATCGAACTTCCCACTTTTCTGTTAAAGTGTGTTATTCATTGTGGAACGATGTGCTGGAATGCACTTACGGGTTCCGTATGTTAATGGTGGCTGTTTAGTGTTTTGCGGGGAAGGGATGGGGAGGGTTGACGTGTGAACGTACTTGACTCTAATATATACTCAATATAATCTAGAATAGGCTGCAGGTACTTAATAGGAGAGGTTTGGTTGTATCGTTTAATATGTGACAGTACTTGATTGTAATTATGGATGTTAGGTTGCGTATGAAGTGCTTTGTTTTTGGGATGGGGGGTGTAGTGTGTTTCTGTATATGATGAGGGTAGGTTTTAGGAGGGTTCAATGTGGGAGGGATATAGTTGAATATGACTATTTCGAATTGGGCTTAGGTTTACTGTTTAGTAACACGTTAAAGCGTTTATATGTCATACGTTTGTGTGATATTAGAATCTACAAATGGTTAATGCGAGGAAAATCTGTTAATATGCAATTTTTTAAATAGTTGTTTGCTTTTGGTGGTGTCATTAAGAAGTGGCCATCTTTAAACTATGGCAATTATTTTTTGAAACTGATACCGTAAAGAAGTCCAAAACAGGACACGTATGAATTTTAGACAATAAACTTTATTTTATCATTTTTCAGTCTAATGACTTTCTCAGTTTTTCTAATGTTGTCATAATTTTGGCCAAAACAGTTTAATTAGCGAAATATAGTTATGCAAACTGCATCCTTTCAGCTCTAAGAATCAATTTTTCATGAATTCATTTTGTTTGTTCCAGATTTCCGATATAAAGCAACATATATCCTTCCGCAGATGATTCATAAAGGACGACCTTGGTCTCATGTAAGTTACAACATTTTTTCTGATTTTTTTAATGTTTTAACTATATTGATCACGTCTAAAAATCATCTTTCGTCTATAAATGTACTTCAACATTCCTATAATTTCAAATATGTATGAAGTAAAAACCTTCTCTTTACCTTTATTATTATGCCTAACAATTTTCTCCAAAAAATTTCACTTTATTCGTGTCTCACATGTCTCTCAAACCTTCACTATAAATAAACTCACCAATCAATAATAACTAACAATCGCGGTCTCACCGGAAACCAGAAAAACAGCCCTGTTAATTCACTTCAACATTCCGATAATTTAAAACATCCATGAAATTCAAACCCGTCCTTCACTTTCACAATTCCACCTAACAATTTCATTCCAGAAATCTTTTTCTACATATCTTACATATCCACCAAACCTTCACTATAAACCACTATCCCAATGAATGATAAACGATCGCGGTCTGACCGGAAGCGAGCAAAAACGTTCCTGTTAATTTTTTTAATATTCCCGCCGTTTCGGTCATAATTGAAGAACGAGCGACTCTGCCCAGTATCGATGACTCGCGGAAGCGACCAAGGGAGGAGAGGAGAGGTTCAGAGAGGACCGCGGGTGGGCAGCCCCCCCCCCCCCCCCCCCCCGGTAGCCAAACGAGGTCGCCACGGCGAATATTCAGGAACGATTCGCTAAAATCACAGCGATGTTTCGACAGATTCGTCGAGAGCCGGAGGGTCAGTTTTCGGAGGTTGGGGGATCGATGCGTGTCCAGCTCGGAGTCGGTCGAATTTTTTCCCCCTTGCCCCCTTCTGTCTCTCTTTCTTCTCTCTCTATCCCTGTCTCTCTGTCTCTCTCTCTCTCTCGCGTCTCCCATCGCGAAATATCGCTGAAAAGGGCCAGGAAAGCGAGTGCCGATCTGTAAAAGCCCGCCGGGGCTATTTATCCAATTTCGGATGGCACAGGTGCCGCAGTTTCCGCCGCACCAGCCCCTTTGTGGACCCTGTCCTACCGCTGCCCTTCGCTACAGGGCGTTTCAAAGGAGGCGACGTAAGTGTTGGGTGCGGTGAAGTGACTTGGGAGTTTTTGTAGTTTTTTGTTGTGCAGTTCGTTAGTGTGGAAGGAAATAAGAAATGTCATTGCCTGTTTGGAAAAGGCTTACAATTAGTACAGGTCTAGTCTACAGGAAGTTTCAAAGAGATCAATGTAAGTGTTTGGACGTGAAGTGACGGGAGCCTTAGTAGTTTCTGTTTGTGCAGTCTGTTACTGTGAAATGAAATAAGAAATTTCATTACCCCTTTGGAAACGGCTTAGTACAGGTCTAGTCTACAGGACGTTTCAAAGAGATCAATGTAAGTGTTTGGGTATGAAGTGACTTGGGAGTGTTAGTAGTTTTTGGTTGTGCAGTTCGTTAGTGTGGAATGAAATAAGGAATTCAGTGCCTCTATGGAATTGGCTTAGAACAGGTCTAGTCTTCAGGTCGTTTCAATGGCGATAACGGTTTGTAAGTGTTTGGGTGTGGTGAAGGGATTTGGGAGGCTTAGTAGTTTTTGGTTGTGCAGTTCGTTATTGTGGAATGAAATAAGGAATTCCGGTGTCTCTTTGGAATCGGCCTAATATAACTCTAGTCTACAGGACGTTTCAAAGGAGTCAATGTAAGTGTTTGGGCGTGGAGTGTCTTGGGAATGTTAGTAGTTTCTGGTTGTGCAGTTCGTTACTGTGGAATGAAACAAGGAATGCGGTGCATCTTTGGAATCGGCCTAGTATTGCTTTAGTGTATAGAATGTTTCGAAGGGATGGGACGACGATTTTAGTTGTTCCTTTGAAGTCCTAGAAGTCTTACTACTGTCTTCTGGTATACTTCTTTACTGAAGTGTGAAATAAAGAATTCAGGTGCCTCTTTGGAAATCAATGTAATATTGTTTTAGTCTATAGGTCGTCTCAAAGCGGAAGGACGGTTTTAGGTATCAGATTTTTACACAGAAAGTCCAGCCAGTAAGAAATACACACCAAAATTTTTTCACCATTTTTTCACTGTTTCTCACCTTTTTTTAAACGTATTTCCGAAACTATTGCACTTAAAACGCTCCGGTTGCGATTTCTGCGATCCTATTTTGATTATCTATCAACATGCAAAGCCACAAGTCGATCTGACGATTTCATTCTTTGTCCCATTTTTCGACCTCCATTTTTCAACGATTTTTAGGTTGTAACTCCAAAACTAATGCTAATTTCGACCAACGGCAAATGGCTCTGTGAGTTATTTGTGATCCCCTACAAGATATCAAAAGGGCGATTCGATACGCAAATCTTCGATTTTTCGAAAAAAATCGCGATTTTTTAAATTGCCTATTACTTTTGAACTAGCTATCGAAATCTATGATAATCATACATTTTCTTGAAGCTTTCAAGGCGTACTTTAAGATACGCACCATTGCCAGATACATTTCTGATTTTCTTCAAATCTTTTTATTTACCCGATTCCGAGAAAATGGTGGGACGAGCAGACAAGATACAAAGTTGAAAACTGACACGAATGCTTTTTTTTACCACCTATCGAATTCCATCTTATTCGACTACAGACTTCATTGTATTGAAGCATGATGAAGTACGTAAGTGCTACAAATTCTGTCTTTCCAACAATTTTCGTCCCATGGCATACGCGACATTTCGAAATGGCGGTGGAATACCTTCTGAATCGATTTTATGTGTCAGAGAAAACAAAACATCGTTCAGGTACGGTAGTTTGGGCTCGTATTGCAGTTTTGTCCAACGAATTTTATTTTTTTTCCCTCCCATATGGAGGGTTCCGGAAAGATTGACGAAAATTTGAACCAACCTCTGTTCTACTGTTTTGTTTCAGTCGCACTTTTTTGTCCCGTGTACAGTATGTTTAAAAAATATATTGCATTAACATGTTCATTCAGGAATTAATATTAATGTCAGTCGATTCTTAAAAAAATTTTTTTATTACGAATAGTTCGAAATTAATTGTGGTCAATTTTGTTGTATAAGTCGGAAGTAGCTTATACTCATATTATTAATCATTTTAAATTTGCATACATTTTGAAAAGCACGATATATTGTAGAGAAACATGTAGTGGAAAAACTGTAGAGAAAATTAAGCAAAAGTGCGCACCAAAATTTATTCAGTCTCAATGATGACATATTTCAAAATACTTTCTACACAGACTGTTCACATTCATGCAATTCATTCACGAAACTTTCGCTCAAGGTTTCTGAACCGTGTAGTACGTAACTACGGACATCAACTTATCTTTCAGCAGAATAATTCGTCTAAAAACCCCCCAACTGCGTTGCACAGAAATGATGTTATATTTCAAATTCTTCTCTTAACTCTCAACCTTTTCTCATTACGAGCGCCCAGGAGAAGTGTAAACAAAATTCCACTTAACTTTTCTGAATCGTTCTGTACATAATTATAGATACGAGCATCGACTTACTTTTGATCCGAATAATTCGTCTAAATAGATACCATAGAATATTCGTTCTTAAACTCTAAAAATGCTTTTATACAGAGAAAATTCTAAGTTTATACCACTGTTGACACGAATTAACAAAATTTTGTCTGAGTTGCCTGAGTCACACTGTACATAATTGTAAACATAAATGTACTCTTCATAAGAAATATCTATTAAAAAGAAATTCAAACTAATGTCACTCTTCACACATCAATAATCGGTCAAAAAATACACTTCACCAAACATACTTTCTGAAGCGCCCTGTACATCCCCATAAAGACTCTCACACCCACGAACAGTGACATCCATCTCTCATCAGACTAATTCGTCTAAAAGATATCACCAAACACCACTTACTAAATCCCATCAACTTTATTCCACAGAAATAATAATAATTTCATACTGCAGTTGCCACAAACTAACCAAATGTTTGAGTTATCCAAATGACAATATACAAAACTGTCAGCATAATTTTACCTTTCCTAACATCTATCAATCACAACAAAAATACTACAATCATATCTCAACAAACCATTACACCTGAAAAATCAGGAAAAAAATACTCTGGTTACAACGGTCGATAAGAATTGCTCGCAAAATCTGATGCAACCCTTCCACTCTCCATATACACCGACACACCCTCACACATCCGATTCTCGCCCAACAGCAATGGACTCGCAAATGTGACGAACACGTCATACCGTTACGGCACTCGAATTAATCCTCTTCCGCGGCAGTCTGCGGAATTACGGCCGGATCGCCAAAAAAAATGCCCCCTCCCGCACCCCTCCCGGTAATCCGAGATAACACGTTCACGGAATTGGAAATTCTGACCGGAAATGGAGGGGGAGTCGCTCTTTTCGTTTCGTTCCGTTTCTAACGACGTGTTGCCGTTACGCTCGGCTTTCGTTCGCGATAGGGGTGGAGGAGGGGGGGGGGGGGGTGAGTTTGCGGGGGTGGCGGTCGAAGGGCAAAAAGGGAGGGCGGATAATGGGTGGCGAGGCCGGCGGAAATGCGATCCCCGGGCTGTTTCGTTCGATCTCGCCGGGCCTTTGAGCTTAATGAGCGACGAGATACGGACGGCTTCATTGACGGCTTTAATTCTTGCGCCGCGCGATGGATCCTCCGGTGAACAGGATTGTGGAGTTTGTGCGGATCCGTTCGATAGGGCTGTGCGTTGTAAGCGAGTAGATGGTTTGAAACGTGAAGAAGGTTGAACGGCTTTATTTGTTATATCTATGTTGCTTCCGCTAATATATTAGTTGAATTAAACAGATAATGATAGGTATGAATCTTTTATTGAATAGAAAAATGATAAAATTATGTCCGATAAAAGATTATGAATAAAATTTGTTTATTAACAGTAGTAAAATACATAAATATTTTGAACTTAATGAGCGACGAGATGCCAATGGCTTTAATTCTTGCGCCGCACGATGGATCTTGCGGTAAACAGGATTGTGGAGTTTGCGTGGATCCGTTCGATAGGGCTGTCCGTTGTAAGCGATCGATGGTTTGAAACTCGGAGAAGGTTGAGGTTCTTTCAAAAGGTTCATTTGTTACATCTATTTTGAATCCGATAGTATATTAGTTGACAAGAACAGATATAATGATAGGTATGCATATTTTACTGAAGTGAAAAAATCCAAAATAATGTACGATAAAAGGTTATGGATATAATTTGTTTATTAATATTATTTTTGTATGTTTATGTATTATTTTTGTTTGTTATTAATGTACGATAAAAGGTTATGGATATAATTTGTTTATTAATATTTGTTTATTTATAAATAATCAATATTATTATTTATTGTTATTAAAGCTCAAACTATTTATGTATTTTACTATTAATTAATTAATAGTAAGTAAACAGGATTGTGGAGTTTGCGTGGATCCGTTCGATAGGGCTGTGCGTTGTAAGAGAGTAGATGGTTTGAAACTCGGAGAAGGTTGACGTTCTTTGAACATGTTTATTTGTTACATTTTGGATTCGATAATACATTAGTAAACATCAACGGAAATTATGTTAAGCATACAAATTTTATTTAAAAGAAATGAGTCTAAAATTCTTAAAGTGTATGAATGCAATTTGTTTATTAACAAAGTAAGATACATAAATATTTTGAGCTTAATGAGCGACGAGATACGGACGGCTTCATTGACGGCTTTAATTCTTGCGCCGCGCGATGGATCCTGCGGTGAACAGGATTGCGGAGTTTGTGCGGATCCGTTCGATAGCGCTGTGCGTTGTAAGCGAGTAGATGGCTTGAAACGTGGAGAAGGTTGAGGTTCTTTGAATGACTTTATTTGTTATATCTATTTTGCATCTAGTAATATATTTGTTGACAGGAACAGATATAATGATAGGTATGCATATTTAACTGAAGTGAAAAAGTGGAAAATAATGTCCGGTAAAAGGTTATGAATTTAATTTGTTTAATAACAATAGTAGAATACATAAATATTTTGAGCTTAATGAGCGACGAGATTCAAACGGCTTCACTGACGGCTTTAATTCTTGCGCCGCCTTGAAGGTTGAAGTTCTCTGAATGGGTTCATTTGTTAGGTACATCTATTTTGCCTGTATTTATATATTAGTTGATATGAATAAAGATAATGGTACGCATGCATAATTTGATTGTAAAGAAAATGAGTCGGAAGATTGTAAAATGATAAAAGATCATATTTGTTATTACACATGTTGGATCCAATAATAAATCAGCAGACATCAGCGAAGATTATGTTAGATGTGTATATTTTGTTAATGCCGAAATAAGCTTTAAATTGCAGTGATTTATAAAGCAGTAACAAATATTATTTTAATAATTATAGAACATATAAATATTTTGAGTTCACTGAGCGACGACATACGAACGGCTTCATTGACGGCTTTAATTCTTGTGGTAAACAGAATCGTAGAATTTGTGTGAATACATTCAATACGGGCTGTTCATTGTAAGCGAGTAGATGGTTTGAAATATAGAGAAGGTTGAGGTTCTTTGAACGGCTTTATTTGTTACCTCTATTTTGCTTCCGGTAATATATCAGCTGACATAAACACGGATTATGTTACTTTGTTGGTGTGAAAATGAGATTCAAATTGCATTGGCAGATGATGTAATATGAAATATGAACGTAATTTATGTTTCAGTAACAGTAAAATAAATAAGATTTTTGAGTTTAATGAGCGATGAGATAGGTTGTAGTTTTTTTTTTAGAAAGAATCAATTTATCAGCATATTTTTGTCTTATGTCGCAGTATGGTTGTGAAAATTAATATTAACAGGGAATATGTTGTGGCAAAGATGTATATTGGAATTTGTTCTGAATAATTCCAAACTAGAATTTATAATAGATTACAAACGAATGCAGCGAAATGTGAATATTATTTTTTCGAACTAATTTACCAAGACTTCCCTGCTTAAATTATAATATTATTATACAATTAATTGTAAACTCTGGTTATGGAATTATACACACATACATTACCAGCCTCAAATATTTAAATATAAGTACAACACGTTCATTTACAAGAAATAAATTAGCATCTTACAATTAACAAATAATATTATCCTTTCCTGTCCAATAACCATATTAATTCACAAAATACTGCAGTGATATTTTTATCTTAAACCTCTGATATTACTATAGTAAACAGTTGAACTATAACAACAACAATAAAATACCTATATCGTATTACCTGCAAGTTCAATGATTCAATATTTAAAACGAAATACAATGAGAGACTCAGTACCTAAAAGAGTCTTTTTCACTCTTCCTGATTCTCATTCGAAAATAATGCTTATTACGTTCGGAGTGTCGAACTAAAAAAAAATGAGACTTCACTCTAAACGATTTCACATTAGCCACCGCGGCCGAATGAAGCGTTATAAACCCGAAAACCGTTTTTAATTTCTATAGAACAGTTCACCTGACTGAAATCGACTAATTACACCGTCCGCGCTCATTTCGCTTAAAAACCTCAAAACTCACCCCTCGCAATTCAATATCGGCGAATGGCCGAATTCCGAATTACGGGGTCGCATTCAGCTCGTCGTTTCATGTGCGAAAATATTAAAATTTATCTGCGGCAATCCGATATCAGCGGACACTGTGCCGAAAAATACGATTTTTGAACCCTTACAGCCAATTTCGGTGAGTTATTTGCGTTCCGAAGGATTTGTTTCATTCAATGGCAGATTAGGTGGGCAAAAATTGAAATTATGAGACAAATTGCCAAATAATTGCTATTCTTCCTGCTTTTTGTGCGACATCTGGTTAAACATTCCATCTGCATAATGACAAAATCAAGTCAACGATTTGAATTAAAAGGTATTCTTACGCTTCAAAGGTAACACGACATTTTTTCGCTTATCATATTTTAATAGAAGAATGCTCTCACCCATCCGAAGTGTGAAGTAATGAAAATCTCACGAAATTAGGTCCAATGTGACAAAAATAATTCTATTCTCAAAGAGAAGTCAAGCATACCTCCAGTTCCAATATTCAAGTTTTCCCGAATATTCCTTCTAATATCTCAAAAAATTCGTGTCAGTGAACAAATTTGACGTTATTTATTTTTTTCTCAAAGGGAGACCATGCATTTTTGCGTCTTATATGTGAATATAATACAAAGAGTACTCCCGCTCATCCCATTCTTCAAATAATCCCTAATGTTTCTTCTAACATATCAAAAAATTGTAGCCATTGGTCCAATTCCGTGTAATCAATTCTGTTCTCAAACGCAACCCATGCATTTTTTCGTCTTATCACATGTAAATACGAAGAACAGTGCCATTTATCAAAAACCAAGTAATCCCTAATGTTTCTTCTAACATATCAAAAAATTCTAGCCATTGGTCTAATTTCCCGTAATCAATTCTGTTCTCAAAGGCAAACCGAGCATTTTTGCGTCTTATATGTGAATATAATACAAAGAGTACTCCCGCTCATCCCATTCTTCAAATAATCCCTAATGTTTCTTCTAACATATCACAAAATTGTCCCCATTGGTCCAATTCCGTGTAATCAATTCTGTTCTCAAACGCAACCCATGCATTTTTTCGTCTTATCACATGTAAATACGAAGAACAGTGCCATTTATCAAAAACCAAGTAATCCCTAATGTTTCTTCTAACATATCAAAAAATTCTAGCCATTGGTCTAATTTCCCGTAATCAATTCTGTTCTCAAAGGCGAACCGGGCATTTTTGCGTCTTATTCTACACCGCGTCGGAGTTATCTCGCGCGGCGAAGAAAACTGTGCGCGAGCTAAACTGCTATCAGCGTGCAGGAGCAAAGCGAATATCGGCGCATAACTAATGGCGCGGGCATTAAGCGAAAGAAAAGTAGCATTGTATTTAGCTAATTGTGCAGCCGGCCGACTGTCGGCAAAAGGATATCTATCGTTCCGTTTCTTTTTGCCGGCCGGTAAGCCGGGCGCATAATTAAGAGCCGGGCATTAAACGAATAAAACACCATTGTACTTAGCTAATTGTTCGGGGCTGTCGGGCGCGAAAACTGCCCGATCTCAGCTTTTCTTTTTCTGCCCCCGCCGATGAAGGATTCGTCCGGAGTATTCCGTTTTTCGCCGTTTCGCAACGGCCGTCATTTATTTCCCCAATTTTTCCATCCTTCTCTACGACGTTGGCGGCTATTATCGTTTTTGCGCACGGTGTATATTTCTGAAGGAAGATTTCTTTTTTTTTTATTTCGTTATTTAGTGTCGCATCAAAAGATTTATTTTATTTTCTGCTCAAGTTATCGAATGTTTGTTGTTTATTGTGTTTCAAGTGGTTGAAAGAATTATTCAAGTTTCCTATATTCAGTCTTTAATTTATTTCGTTAATTTTTTGGTCCTTTGTACAACATTGGCGAAAATTTTCTTTTGTACACCCTATATATTTCTGGAAAAGGAACATTTGTATGTTGTATAAAAGTTATTGAACAATCTATTGCGTATGTTTTCGGAATTCACTAAAGTTTCTCTTTCGAGAACGGCCGTAATTTATTTTTCAAATTTTTTTGTTATTTTTTCTATTCGTGTTCATAATCATAAAAATTCTTACTTAATACTTCTTCATAATACACTACGAGAAAAAATATTGCTACGCTGCATGTAAATGATGTAAATAATTTCCGAAAAAGTAAAGAATTCCTTATACTTTTCCCATTTTACGTTTAGGAAAAATAATTTATTTATATCCCACTCTTCCATTTTCGTTAAACTATTTTAACCACGACTTTGCATCCCTCTAACCCTGCTCCGACAAAAATGATTACAACCCCTCCGACCCCTTCAATCCCCGAATCGTTTCACACAATTCTCCCCAAACGAAGTTGAAGATACCACCCACCCCATTTCTTTATTTCTTATTTACCGGCTCAATTTTCAATTTCCTCCCCCGCACCCCCTAATTCCCAATTTCCGCTTCTGTCATGATCACAACGACCCCCTTCCACCCCCCCTCGACCGCCATTCATCGGCAACCTAAGGAGGACGAAAATTGGACGCGGGTTAATTTTCCATTCTGCCGCCTTGGCCACCCCCTCCCGATCGCTTTTTTCATTACGATACGAAATTGGCCCTGTTTGCCGCTCATTCCACCCCTTTCGCTATCCAGGAATTTAATCCTGACCGTCCATAGGTGAGAGAGGCTCGATTTGTATTCCGACCCCGTTGACGAGCTCCCTGCGATCGTCACGAACGGATACAACCCCCTCACACCCCCCCCATAAAACTCACCCCCATCATCCCCCTCGCCGACCGTTCCCACTCCACCCTCTTTCTTCTCACGTCCAAGTTCGTCGGAGGGGGAAAAAATAGAATTTTCTCCCCCTTCCCAATTCCCACCCTCTCCCATCCCCTTCATTCCTTAGCCCGTTCGAAAGTTTCCGACACGAAGCTCGAATCCGTAGAACCACCTTGATCGAGGACACTTCGTTCTTTGGCTCGTTTGTTCTTTTTTTCACCCCCTCCCCCCCGCCATGCTAACAGTCACCCCCGTTCGGAGATCGGAGGGGGTGAGTTATTGCTCCGCATGCCGCCCCTCTCGCTCCTCGAACGGAAGACGGAAGTGGAAGTATTTATTACACCCCCACCCCCGTCCCCCACCCTCCCTTATTCCTTTTGCCAGCCGGAATATTCATTCCGGCGTGAGTAACTCGGGGAAGATACTCTCTATTCTTCTGTGAAATATAGGGGCGGCGGAGGGGGTGGGAGTTTATTGAATGCGCGTTTATAGTCTGTATCGGCTGTTGGAGGGGGTGGGTGAATGTCGGACTGGGTCGAGTTATGCTCGATTAATGTTGAGGGAGAGGTAGGGAAATGTTAAATGTCGATTTGTATTCAATTCTGATGCATCGATACAGCTCGGTGTGTGTTTGCGTGGATGTATTGCGTATTCATTGCAGACTATTGGGTATGATAGGGTTAGAATTTATATTCTTGAGCAGTGAAAGATTCTTTTGCCGACTGAAAAATACTCAATTAATCTTGAAAGATGGGATGAGAAATGTTAAACGGCGATTTATGTTCGATAGAATTTGGTATGAGTTTTTTGTGGATGTATTGCGCATTCATTGCAGACTATTGGGAATGATAGGGTTGGAATTTATATTCTTGAGCAGTGAAAGATTCTTTTGCAGACTGAAAAATACTCAATTAATCTTGAGAGAGGAACAGAAATTTTAAACGTCGGTTTACGTTCGATACTTTTGCTTCGATAGAATTTGGTATGAGTGTGTGTGGATGTATTGCGCATTCATTGCAGACTATTGGGAATGGTAGGGTTAGAATTTATATTCTTGAGCAGTGAAAGATTCATTTGCAGACTGAAAAATGCTCAATTAATCTTAAGAGAGAGGATGAGAAATTTTAAACGTCGGTTTATGTTCGATTCTTTTGCTTCGATAGAATTTGGTATGAGTGTGTGTGGATGTATTGCGCATTCATTGCAGACTATTGGGTATCAATAGGAGTAGAATTTATTTTTTTCGGCAGTGAACGATTCTTTTGCCGACTGAAAAATATTCAATTAATCTTGAAATATAGGATAAGAAATCTTAAATGTCGATTTATGTTCGATTCTTTTGCTTCAATAGAATTCGGTATGAGTTTGTGTGGGTGTATTATGTATTCTGTGCACAATTATCCAGTATAATAAAGTTTGGTTATATAGGTTTACGCAGTGAAAAACATTGTCACTGACTGTAAAATACTGGACAAATATTCTTATTATTTTCCTTCTAAGAGATAAATCAAGGGTTGAAATCGTTAACAAGAATGGCAAATTTATGTCCTAAGTATTTTGTAAGTATGTTGTTCCGGCAACATGGTTAACAATAACACGACAAATGCGAAAAATAGAGAAAGAAGAGTTGAAAATGTAAAACAGGATCTAACTCCAACAATTTCGGTTACATGTCCAAAGATTAGTATTAAAAAGAAAAATTATAAGTTTTGTATTACATACAATGATTCATGTCAAAATTAAATAAAACGTTATAAAGACTCTGTATATATTATTGCGCAACTATTGAACGATTACGTTCGAAACTGACACGAACTCAAAATCATATACGTTCAACATCACCCCCTCCAACAAAAAAGTACTAATCATCGCCACTCTAATCTGCATACAAAACGCTCGATTCAACTTCCAGCCAAAATGTTCGCTCCAAGATCGAAACATGAGATCTACATCGGAACGGCCACTCTCCCCATTCCCAACCCCGCAACCCCTCCGCCTAAAGGGCAGAATCCACCCTCCTCATCCGACGACAAACCGGCACCGTTGGCTGCCATTAATAGGCCAGACGGACTGACTTATGCAAAGTTTGACCAAGTTTTCGCCGCAATATGTCCCGACCCGCCCCACACACCCCCTCAATCCCCTGCCACCCCCCCCCCCCCCCCCGAGCCCTCAAACTTCCAGCCACGGAACTCGTCATCCCTTAACAGTCGGCCGGGGACAGTCGGAAACAACTCCCGCGAGGCCGGTTTAAAAGACACGCCTGCGGTCCCGAGATCTTCAGAAGTTGCCCCGAGACTCTGAGAATTTTGTCGAGGGACGCGCGCACGTTTCCCGGAATCCGGACTTTTACGTGACCGAGGACAATTTTTACTTCTTCAACGGCCGCGCAACTACGGCCAGGTGGCCAAACATAATTCCGCATTCCGTCTGCCGTTCGTTAGCTGCGAATATTCAGGCAGATTCAAATTGCGTGCCTTCGAAATTAACGTATCTCGGGAGTACGACTGTGAAGGTCGATTGAAGGTCATTTCGTGTTAGGAGCGAGGTAATACAGTTTTCGTATAGGAACTGTGTATGAATATGCTTTGTATCATTGTCGTTGAATAGAAATGTGAAGAAAAGTATACAGTGTGTACAATTTATAATAATAAGTTTTCATATACATATATCTACTACAGTTCAATGATTTTAACTGTAAATGATCAAATTAAAGTGATTGAAGTTATTAATCAATATAATTGAACATTTTATAATTTTAAAGAATAAGAAAAGAAATTTATAGAAATTTACAAAAAGGCAATTAATGTTTAAATATCTAAGTCGCCTAATCAGCAATCTCTTGACATTTCGACACCCTGCGTGTCATCTTCAGGGATTTCGAAATAATGAGGTGTTTGAAAAGTTTGTCATATTATAGGTATACATTTCGACTACGTCACACAGTGCGTACAATTTTAAATGGTATCTTCGGATCGCTCCGTAAATACAAGAAATACTACGAAATCACTTAGACCGCGTATTTCGAATGTGGTGTAAGTCCATAATTAAAAAAGAAGTGAGATACCATTTAATTTGTCATTGCCATAGTGTGAACAGTTCACTTATGTAATATTTACTTTTTTTTATTAAAAATAGACGCACCTCTTTCAAAATAAATGGTCCACTTAATAGCATCCGATTGACGAATAGATATTGAACAATGCCACGGTATATGTCTCGATTTCACACCTACCCCAACTCAAAACCACCCTTAACTCGTTTCTCACCCTCTAAGAGTATAACGTTCAGCAACAGAAGTCAAGATTCCAAGTCTGGCCTCCGGCAGCAGCGCGGAAGAAAGATTAATTAAAACGATCGTCCACCCCCTCCACCCCCCTTCCGACACCATACAGGGTGTCCTCGCACACCTCGCAGAAGTTCTCCATGCACGCTGACCGTAATCTCGGCCTTGTGCGCCAAGATAAGCGCGGAATAATACGAACTCCCGCTGTTACGTCGGATAATGCAAGCTGGAAGCTTCTGCGTTCGCCTCGGTTTCAAATGCAAAACGCCGACGGCCAGAGACCATGTCGTAATCCAACGAGGCTGATGACTTCCGCGAGGATTGCTGTCGACGATCTTCGTTTCGATGGAAAATGCGAGCTGAGAGGAGAGACGAGCGTGGAAAGTGAAGAATGTCTTGGACTTGACAGATTAATTGAGTTTTGGGGTTGCCGGGGGTGGATTATTCGACGGGGACATTTTTATTTTTTGTCCAGGTTTCGTGAAGGTTTCACGATAGGGGTTATGGGAATGATGTTTGTTATCGTTCATTGGTTGGTTGAATTTATTGTTAAATCGTGGGCTGATCCAGTCTAAGTTATAAACTTTCAACCCCTTGACATACAATGATGAGTCTCACTCGTCAAGCGCTTTTTACGGAACTATTATATTATTATTTTTAATGTTATTTAGATGTTCTTTATTAACACCAATGTGATTAATAAAAAGTCAAAACTAAAATGTACTCTTTCTCAGCTTAAATGGTATTCTTCCATTAAAAGTTCCATTTAATTTGTATGTCAAGTAGTTAAACACTACTTTACGTTTTGGCCGGTCCATTTAGGCCTTCTTCAAGAGCTATGAGAATTTTTAGAGTGAAAACGATTACTCTTTTATAATACATGCTCATCACCAAAAAAAAGTTATGGATTATGGGAATTTTGGAAACATTGTTTGAAATTTTGAACACTGATTTATACGTAAGGTGCAATGTAGTAAATCTGCAGTAGGACCTTATTTATTCGAATATATGTTGGATTGTACCAACTGTAAGGCAGAAATCTTCCTTTGGTTAGTATTCAACATAGGCGCCCGCTATGTATTCTGTGATTCCCCCGTTTAACTCGATCGACAAATTTTGTATTACTAATAATAATTCCGCGTTTGCCCCATAATATAAGTATATAAGATTCAGTAATTTTTAAACAGGTTGGGCAGTTTTGCCCCAATTCCCGGGCAAGTCCGCCTTGGAAGCACTGTTTTTAATTTATTAAGAAAATCATAAGTTTCAGAAGATATTTTCAATCCAAATTAATACAACCTAAAGAATAAACCATGCGCTAAATAAAAGCACTAAGATTATTAGGTTTTAGTGGAATAGATAGAAAATACATCAGTTTAAAGTAAACTTTATATTCCTGAGTCGGTTTTACCCCACTCTAGCTTATAATAGTTGTTTATGTATCGTTGATGAATATTTGTAATAATGTGTTAGGGTGGGATTTGAGGTTCGGATATTTATTTTACGGAACGATTTGGGTGGATTATGCTTTGAAGACTGAATCCCATTACGTTTCGTTAATGCATTTTATTTGAGGGAGTTCTTGCGTTAGTAATTTTATCAAACGAGTCTTGACCACTGGATTCACTCTATTATATCCTAATATGCTTCACTGCTGTGTTCTGCCAGAATGGACTCTCGTCAGAATCGTGGCAAAGGGATTCTCAAGCACTCATTCTGCTAAATCCTCGCATGTTTCATCAGAATCTACTGTTAAAGCTTAAAACTATCTATGAACATTTAACTAACTTCAGTGGACTGCATGTAAAACTATGAAACATCTTCTACTGACGATTACTTACTTTAAACATAATTAGTTATGTTAAACACAAGAAATGATTGACAAATGACAAAATTTGTGCATTGTATAAAAATGTTTACTGCTGAAAATTTTGTATTATTAACTTTGTAAAGTGATTTAGAATCTGACTCAGATCTGCACAAAATTTTCCATGTAAATTTGTTGTAGAATAATTACGCTTCTCAGGAACAGTGTAAAACAAGTATCGGAATACAAAGTTGCTTAACTGAATTGTAATTTATACAGCTAAACGAGTTGTATGGAAATACTTGTTTCGGAAACATTGTAAAACACTTCGGAACCTAATCTACGCTAACGAACCTCCACTACATTTTCCTAATACGTTCTTCCAAACCAATTACTTAGTTCAGAATCAGTGTAAAACAACCGGCGAACTATGCACTTACTCCATTAGATTGCAATTTATACAGTAAAGTACCTGGTACTAACCAACCTTTACAAGCCTGGACTAAATTTTCCTAATACGTTCTACCGGAGCACATACTTAGCTTAGCAATAGAATGGACCAACTTTCAACTTGTTCCTGCCGGTTGTGGCTTCAACGATTAACTGTGTTATTTATATGTAAATGCAGTAACATTATTACTTCAGGAACATGACCTACCCTTACAAGAGTTACTACATTGTCATAATACGATTTTTTGAAAAAAATGTGGAGCTTAGAAATAATGTAGAATAATCGTATATAAATCTATTCCACCTGAGTAGAATTTTCATAGTTAATACAGTAAATACTTGTATCAATAACATAACTAACGGTTTTCAATTTAATGTACCTTTCATGTATCGGGAAAATTTCCTTATATGGTATTTCAAAGTAAGTGCAAAATAACCGTTACACGACGAATCTACTTTACTAGTTTCGAGTTTGAGCAGCTAATACTGTAAATACTTGCTCCGGTAACATTCCAAACAGATTCTAAACCCAACCTACTTCACAAATACAGTAGAAGCTGTGACAAATGTTCTGCAAAGTCTAAACTCACCCTATTAAATCGTATTTCGTACGTCTAATGTAGTATATGCCTCTTTCAGTAAGACTACGATTTGAAGCTTAACTTACCTTACATTTTCCCAAAACATTCTATAAGAATAAAAGTAACTTTACTGAGTCATAACTAGAACATCTAATACAGCAAATACTTACTTACATCAGTAAGATCTATTCAAATCCGAATCTATCTCAAAAGCCTGGTATACATTTTCCTAATACGTTCTATAACAGTAAAAAAAAAAATTATTTTACTACTTCGCCATTTGAACATCTAATACAGTAAGTTTTTGCTTCAGTAACGTTGTAAATCGATATAAACCCAACCTGCGTCACAAGTACAGTAAAATCTCTATGAAATTATCTAGAAATTCTAAAGACGTCCTATTAGGCTTACGTAAATTAAGTACATACTTCGAGCATTAAGATCCATTCAAAACCTCTATCTATCTGTAAACCTGGAATACATTTTTCTCATACGTTCTATAGCACTAAAAACATCCACTTAAAGTTCGTATTTTGAACACCAAATACAGTACTGATACCAGTAAGATCCATTCAAAACCTAACCTACCTCCTGGAGTACATTTTCTTAATACATTCTATAGCAATTAAAACATCTACTTTAATTTGAACACCAAATACAGTACTGTCGCCAATAAGATCCATTCAAAACCTAACTTACATCGAAGCCTCGAGTTAATTTTCCTAATACATTCTATAGCAATAAAAACATCTACTTTAATTTGAGCACTAAATACAGTGATACACCAATAAGATCCATTCAAAACCTAACATACATCGAATCCTGGTGTTAATTTTCCTAATACGTTCTATAGAAATAAAACCCCCTACTTTAATTTGGACACCAAATACAGTACTGTCGCCAATAAGATCCATTCAAAACCTAACTTACATCGAAGTCTGGAGTTAATTTTCCTAATACATTCTATAGCAATAAAAACATCTACTTTAATTTGAATACCAATTATAGTATAGACACCAATAAGATCCATTCAAAACCAAACCTACCTTCTGAAGTACATTTTCCTAATACGTTTTATAGCAACAGACACACCTACTTTAATTTGACCAAAAAATACAGGACATACACCAATACGATCCATTCAAAACCTAACCTACCCCCCGGAATACATTTTCCTAATACGTTTTATAGCAATAAAAACACCTACTTTAATTTGAACACCAAATACAGTAGATACACCAATAGGATCCATTCAAAACCTAACCTACCCCCCGGAGTACATTTTCCTAATTCGTTCTATAGCAATAAGAACTTCTACTTTAATTTGGACACCGAATATAGTACAGACACCAATAAGATCCATTAAAAACCTAACCTACCCCCCGGAGTACATTTTCCTAATTCGTTCTATAGCAATAAGAACTTCTACTTTAATTTGGACACCGAATATAGTACAGACACCAATAAGATGCATTAAAAACCTAACCTACCCCCTGGAGTACATTTTCCTAATACGCTCTACCAAAGCAAATACTTGCGTCACTAGCATCGCAGCCCGATTCGCAAACACTGATCTCCCTGCTCGGAGCTGGCCTCCTCACGCTAATATATTCTACCGGAATAAATACCGACGTCACCCACACCACAAAACCTATTCCCACCCTCTTCCCGTTCCGAGTCGGCGGATTCTGGCGAAAAAGCGACCGACCCTTTTCTCGGCAACGGACTCTCTCGGCAAAGAAAAACGTGGCCAAGCTGGCGGAAAACATCTCGCCTCCGACTTCCTACCCTTCACTTCCCACCCCCCACCCTCCATTCTTTCCTTTTGACCCTGCGTCGAAATCGAAGGGCGAGATAAAAAAGGAAGTTGGCCGACCAGCCATTCAGCCACTGACGCTCGCTTCTATTTGCACGAATTGAAGGTGTTTGTGTGTGTGTGTGTGTTTAGTCGGGAACAGTCGGATTTTTGCGGATTTTTAGTCTACTTTTATTGCTTGAGCGAGTAATTGGCTTCAGTGATGTTGTTTGCGGATAGATGAAGGTATGGGTTGTTAAGGTTTTAGAGGTAATTTTGAGCGGTGTTGGGGAGAAATAAAATTGTTTGTACAAAGTTGGGTAAATGGTTAACAGAGCTGGAGTTTATCGTGCGTGGTAGTATTTGTGAGTTAAGAAATTGATGGTTGAGTGGCTGTTGTTATAGAGTCGTTTTGGGAATTCTATGATTTGGAATATTCAGGTTGTTTCCGCTTAAATAGTGGGGAATTTGTTCTAAATTTGTTTAAAATGATGAAATACGGCTTGAATTCAATCTAACTTTGTTTCGCAGACTTTTCATTATTATTTAACAATTATTACTGTTTCCTGAACATAGCATAATCTATGTGAAAACATCTGAACTAAATAATGGTGCGGACAATGAGTGAAAATCGTAACTACCATTACTCAGCTTGTCAAGCGTAAATTGTACTATCGTTTTTGAATTTTTCATATTCATCGAGTATGAAACTGATACCATCGAGAAGCACCCACCCTGTATGTCAGAAATATTTCCTTTAGATCAACGTAACATAATTATTCTCGTAAGTATAAAAATCACAATATGCCGTGTACAGTATAAATCAATTAGTATTATTATATTTTATTAAATTAAATAATCAGTATTAATAAAACGTTCTAAAGTTTATTATATGTCTGAGTTCTTCATTTTGATTAATTTAAAATATAAAACCATGAAGAATGATGTATGACAAATATTTCTTTTTGATCAGAATACCATTCTAAAAATGTCTAAGGCAAAAAGTGGCGTGAAAAAATTAGAGAATTTTGAACGAAATGTTCTAAAATCAATTATTGACCTGGTTGTTGAATTCATCATTTTCATCGATTGGGAATGTAAGACTTTTGCGGACACGTGTCAGAGGCCAATAAGCTTTTCATCGAATCATTCTGCTTCGATGGAGCTCGATCGGATCGCAGTAATTAATCGTCGCCATTATGCCAGACTAATGATCCGGCCAAGATGGCCGGGAAGTTAATGCGATCATGTTCTCGACTTGAAATGGTCAGAGAATTTTATGGCCTCAAATAAGAAAGCACTTGCAACTTTTATGGCTTTATTGCTGAGTCCAACATTTTCTGTACGTTCTTTTATCTTTGTCTATCGAGCTTTAGGATTCTAATATTATAATGATGGTAAGACGTAATTATTTCGGAGGATTCTAACCGATCTTGTAAAAAAATAATTTTGTAATAATAGATTAGTTTTGATTGGTACATGAAAATTGGGTCTGTTGTCAAATAAAAAGGAATAGAAATGGGTAAATTTAAAAATTTGCTTTTTCAAGATCTAATCCAACTAACTGTTCCTAAAACCCACTATTTTCGGGCTGTTCCACTTTTCATGCCTTGCCAAAAGTTTTAATGAAACACTATCTCACACCCTCCATATTTTTACTATTACACAGTCGGCACGTAAAATAAAGTAAACACATTTGACAACGTACACGGTTATCATTACTAAAACTCACCATAATTTTCTATGTCCTCCACTGTACACCCGCTATAAAATGATGAAATAAAATTCTGAAATTCCCAACTTCTCAACTATGCATCCTGTAACTGACAACTTCCACATTGCCGTGGCAGTCATTTTTTTTTTATTATAATCAGGCAACAAGGCGGGCAGAAAATAAAGTGAAAATTCTTAAACTCGGTAGCGGCTAAATGACGTGGCCGCCATCATGCTTTCATGTCTTCAGCATCAGCTAGCGTCTCTTGTTGCTAGCGGCTCCCGGAGGAACGTAACTTCAGTATTCCTGAGGGCGAAATAGACTTGAATCTTCGGCGAGGAAAACACGTTGACGCCGTGCCAGACACGTAATAACTTTACGAGCGATCATTTTGAATTGCGACACCCGTGTTTTCGTCGATTTTCGTTGCGTTTAACGGGTCGTTCCACTGTCGAAGCTTTTTAAGGGTGATCGTTGTGACTTTTTAAGTATTTTTCGGCAATTAAGGTGCGAATCTTCACGTTTGATCATAAAATGGCGGGCGATGATGACAATGATATGTTCAAGTTGCGAAGGTAATTAAAATTGGTGGTGATTATCAGGTTATTACAGGGATGGTGATTATAAAGGTTAGGTGATCATTGTTAAGAAGTTCAAACGATCGATTCAAGTTTCTTTATGTGAAGGTTAGATAGATTCAGAGGGCTTAATAGTCGGTTTTTGTCGTTTGTTTGTGTGTGTGTGATAAGCATCTTCGAGTTTTCGAGGAATATGCAATTTCTTAAGACAGTTTGGAAACTCGTGATCGTAACTACCGTTTAGTGACAGAAAAGATGTTATTAATGATTGAGATCTGTTTTTGGTATGCCAATTTGTATACAGTTCTGCTATTTGGTGTTTAATCGTACATTTTCTATCAGTGAACGAATACAAACATAGGTACTATAGTTGCGTTGATTGATGAACCGGTAATGTTATATAAATATTTAGTTTTCCAATAATTATTAATTATATTGACATGAGCTTCAACTGCCACTTGTCAATAAAGAATACAAAATTCGTGGCGTCTGTTTGTGCAATAATAAAATGACAAATTAACTCTATTGATAATCGTTCCGATTGACATCGAATTACTTATTTCAAATCAAGAAATCAAGTACAATTAAACGAAGGGTAGACACTTCTTCGGAGTTTTGAATATTAGAAGGAGTTTTGAGCGTTGAAAGATACATAGTTAATCAATTCACAAAGTGATAAAGTGACAGGTATAATTCCCAGCCTCGATTTGCGAATTATTAAAATTACTATAGAAATTCATTTCACATCAGTTTCAGTGATTCAAGAATGAACAAATAATTCATCCAAACTTTTGTCTGAGAATCAATAGCACCTATTATCTTTAATACACATTATATTCAATATTCAGTCAATTTTCGTAAACAGAAGCACACCTAAACAAAAAATCAACTGAAACTCCTCGAATTTTCTGCCGAAATCTATAATTCCGAGCATCGATTCGCGAATTACTAAAATTACTATAAAAATTGATCTCACATCAGTTTCAGTGACTCAAAAGTGAACAAACAATTCAACCAAACTATCATCTGAGAAACAATAGACATTCAGCTCCTGTTATCTTTATTACGCATTATATTCAACTACTCACTCAATTTTGGTAAACAGAAGTACACCTGACCAAAAAAAACCGACTGAAACTCCTCGAATTTTCTGCCGAAACCTATAATTCCGAGCATCGACTCGCGAATTACTAAAGTTATTATAAAAATTCATCTCACATCAGTTTCAGTGACTCAAAAGTGAACAAACAATTCAACCAAACTTCCATCTGAGAAACAATAGACATTCAGCTCCTGTTATCTTTATTACGCATTATATTCAACTACTCACTCAATTTTAGTAAACAGAAGTACACCTGACCAAAAAAAACCGACTGAAACTCCTCGAATTTTCTGCCGAAACCTATAATTCCGAGCTACGATTCGCGAACGTGGAAAGCTCCAGAAGCATCCAATTGGCCGGGAAAACATTTCCACCTTGGCGGGCAGCACTTTATCTGCCGCTTTGTCGGGCGGCGCGCTCGCGAAAAGCCGAGCGCGGACAGAAGAAGAGCGCCGCACGGAACCGGAAGTGGAGAAGGGGGATGGCGGAGGTTGAACGGGGGTTGAGACGGGGGAGGGGGGTAGGTGGCCTGCGAAGCGTGGAAGCGGCCCGCCGAAATATTTCATCGCGATACCAAGAGCCTGCCATTGTCGTCGGCCTGTCGAGCAAAACATTTTCTCGTTCGGCTTGTCCGTTTCTGCTTTGCTCCAGAAATCCAAGAATTCTACGTCTGTGTGTGTCATAACGGTGTATGTTCGAATTTTTATATATGGGGCCGTGTAAGGTTGCCTGGATGTCTGTATCAAGCGTTTGCGAGTGAAATATAGGATGAATTGTTCGTTTATGTTATATTCTGTAGGTTCCTTTATTTGCTTTTATCTTTTGACTTTTTGGAGGGTGTTGTGAGCGTGGTGTGTTGGAAATTGTGTGCTTGTTATGTAGGGTTCTTTTTGGGAATCTAGTGGTGAGTGATCGTTGGCATTTGTGTAAATGTGTGTATATATGTGTATGTGTATTTACATGGGGTGGATACGCAAGACAAAACAGTAACTTCCCGTATTTAAATCCTGTTAATAGAATTGAACGCTGTTATTCAATCATCTTTAGGAAAAAAATGCAGAAATTTTCTTATAGACTGACTTTTTAAATGGTAAAGTATCGAAAGTAAGAATTATATGAAAGATTGTGAGTTCCTTCTTCTGCAAAATTTTCTTATTCTAAAATGTCTGACGACTGTAAAATTGGTACAACAAAAAGTTACAAATTATTGGAAATAATTATTATTTTTGTGATTTGACAATCTTTCACTTCATTATCTGCACGTCTTTCATTCTCAAGCACCTATTACGACAATTGTAACATTTATCTTGAATACTTTACAGTCCGTCGTGTTACATGCACTGCTCATTCATCCATTTTGTCATCGTGACCATTCTACAAACTGCAAACTAACCATTCTCCCATTCTCCTTACCTACTCATCACCCCCTTTTAGAATTTTCTCTCCCACTCTTCCCTTCATTCGCATCCACACCGCACCAAAAACCGAAAAAAAATGCACACATCGAAAACTTCCCCTTGAACGCATTCCTAGCACTAACACATTCCCAAAACAAAAGCCTAACCAAGAAACAGTTCTCAGCTAAAAGCTCGAGGTTAAAATTCGCGCGCGCGCACAAATGTAAGTCTACAAAACCTTCCCACTGCAAGATTGCACGACCTTCTATTCTTACGTCTTTTTCTCCTCCCCCTTCTTTCACCCCCTGTCCGAGCCTCTTCCTCCCACTTCCGCGCGCGCATGCGCACACTTCTTTCTGCCCAGCATTATGCCGGGACTTTTCCCATAAAATATACTGTTCCCGAGCGGTATCACAAAGGGGCAGTGGCCAAGGGAAGCCGCTTTTAAGGTCCCTTACGATTCGGCTGCATCCCCCGCGGGAGAAAAATATCGAGGGGGGTGGGGGGTTGAAGGTGGGACGGACGGACGTAACGAGTTTCGAACTCGGCGGTCAACGCGGCCAAGTGTGCTGCGAGGATGTGCGCGGAAAATGTCCGGGGATAAGCTTGGCGGACGGGTTGAATATTAAGGAGGGGTGGGGGGTGCTGCGGAGAATTTTATTGGCGAAGGATGTGCGGACCGTTCGATGTTTTCGTTTGCTTGTATGAAAGACTGAATAAAATGTTCGCATTATTCTTATGATTATTATAGAAATATAAAATAATTTGGCGGACGGGTTAAATATTATGGAGGGGTGGAGGGTGCTTCAGAGAATTTTGTTGGCTGAGCATGTCTGGAGAGTACGATGTTTTTGTGTGCTTTTATGGGAAACTTGTCAAGTGATGTATTTTTAGTTTCACCTTTTTTGACACGAATATGACGCGTAATGAAAATCTTCCAGGAAATTTGTTTGTCGATCAGATCTGAAAGTTATAATATTTGAAATCCATAGAAAACAGTCAATAAAAATATCACAAGTTTGTGTTGTACAAAAAACTAAACCTAGTCGAATTTTTTAATTAATTTAATTATTCCGCTAATATTTATTATACCAGTTCATAATAGAAACATTTTTAACAAAATTTTTTCAGCAATTTCATGTATATAATTCTCGTATAATAATTATAAGCAATACTTCATAAGCATTCTTTGTACAATTTTTGCATTAACTTTTTTTAATCGGTTTATCGTCATGCTTTTTGACATATTATTCTTTCATCAGAATTTGCTTTCGTAGAAATTCGTTTAAGCAAATTGGATGGTTGGAATATCAAAACGACAAGGGTGGACGGTTTCTTTGGAGAATTTTATTGGCAGAATAATAAGAGGGCAGAAACGAATTTAAATAACGGCTGTTGCGCAGTAAAATTCCCATATTTCTCATTTTTATGAGACTTTAACACACTCAGCCTCTTAATCAATTTTATTGGCACACCATAAAAAATTTCCGATAATTCATTGAGATCTTACTTCAGAATTCCATTTTGTCGCAATATAGAAATCAACCAACCTGTCTAAAATGTGTCATTGACAATTACTTACTTGTTTTTTATGGAAAGTTTCGCTTGACCGATCGTTAGTACAGATTTTATTCATATTCAAAATGTTGAGCATCCTTAAACATTTATTGTTTATTACTCACATGCTTCATCGTCATTTTCAATTTTTCGAGAATTTCATTTGACCAAGTTTGAAATATTAGGAAATTAAATATCTAAAATGTTGTATGTAATTAATTGATAAATCTTTAACCGAATGTAGTAACAGTATTTCCATACAAACAAACATGCTTTTCATCAATCTGACTGTACTGAACCTGCGCGTCTCTTTTAAATCACATTAATTTACTTCACCGTATCATCCATTACAACGTTACGACAAACCCAATCCAACAAAACTCGACCACTGAAACCAGCAATCTTCCCAGGAAGCGACAGTTTCGACAGGGCCGCCATTCTAATTACGGAAATGGCAGGAATCGAATGCGCACTCCCGCTCAAATTGAAAAAAGAGCGTCGGGGGA
The DNA here is from genome assembly GCA_914767735.1 of Anoplius nigerrimus. Lineage (NCBI taxonomy): Eukaryota > Metazoa > Arthropoda > Insecta > Hymenoptera > Pompilidae > Anoplius > Anoplius nigerrimus. The sequence goes on from OU612081.1 coordinate 14,738,719, forward strand.
AGGATTTTTGATTTATCGCCGGTGCGATTTTCGCCGTATCGCGAAACGCGGCACGCTTATTGCTCGCTTTTTGTCCCGACCCTTGAAGAGCGATTGTCCGACGTCCGAATTGTTATCCCGTTTTTGTCGAGCGGGGAACAATTCCCGGGAGCCGGACGAATATCGAAAATATCGCGTCAATGGAATTAAAGCGCGGCCCGTTTTCCGGGCGCGACGCCTGTCGATTAGCGAATTGTAAGAGGAACTTTCCGACGTGGCTGCCATTTTGTGCCGCGACACTCGTCGATAGTTACACCTTCCAACCTTGCAAACTACGAAGGTTGATTACACTCTTAGTCGTTTTATATAAGAGAAGTACCTATGTAAAATGTTGACTATGGGGTTTAAAGTTTAGATATGTCTTCTGTAGAATGGAATTTTAATTTTTGGTTAACTATCATCCACAAAAGCAGCAAAACAAATTAGTTTTCAACTGGTAACATAAATGTACAAGTATATCAAAACAAATAGTGTCTAAATAAGGTGTAGTATTGTATGACTGGGCCTCCGTATAAGACGGTTGATACGTTATACTATGTACAGATTTGTGTTATACGAAAACGTGTTGTACGAGGGACCCGATTAATACCAAACGAATAATATTGTATAAAGTCAATTTTAAAAATTATTATTATTTTATTGTTTATTTATTATTACTACATTGTTAGATCGATTTATTTGCCGTTTTAGCGATTGGGTCAGTTTTGACCCGTAATCAAATTTCGCGGTTAAGTATTTGGAAATTGAGCTTTGTACGTGGGTGTTACTGTGTTTCTTGATTTGTTAAGTATTGATGGGGAAAAACCAGGTTTAAGTACAATAATATGTAGTAAGTACATAAAATGTTTAATTTAAAGAAAAGCCCTTGTTGTGCTTGAAAACTTCCGATATATTTATTTGAATTTACTCTACTATTTTGGCGCAAAGTATTGTATGTGTGCATGTATATGTATTAAATTGAAAATTAATAGTGAACGCAAGGTTGAAATAAGACACATACAAATATAATTTAGTAAATAAATTATTACAGATTTAATATCTGAAACGCATGAAGTATTAAACGATTTATACAAATATCTAATGATGCAACAAACTCAAATTGTAAATGTTGCCATTTTTCGACAATTACTTACAATCTTTGAAATACTTTAATATGTCACCGTTCAATAAATCCATGACCTTGACGAATCAAAGTACTTCGAAAACTTTCCTTCCGCTCAACAACATACGCACACAATCTACACTGATAATCATTTAAAGCATGTTTTTTTTACGAAATTCGCATTATTCCAATAAAATGACAATTTTCACGCGAACTCATGTGTGACGTATAAACCGTGTTGTACGGAGGTCCAGTGTAATGAATTTCGGCCGGCGCCGAAGGTATTAGAGAATTTCGTCTGTCGACCGTTTCGTTCCTAACGGCTTCGTTCTCCGCTCTGCTCCAATTTTCCAATTTTCACTCGGTTCCAATTTACGATTGGCCGACGTCGCGGGAATAAATCAAGAGTCCGGCTGACGGGAGGTAAATAAATAGGCGACGCTGATCGAATGTTCCCGGCGAGTGTTTGAGGGGCTTGATATTGAAAATTGTGGCGCGCGCGCGCGCGCGACGCTTTGGGCCTTTGGGTATTGCTCAATTTCGTATTTTTGGATACGGTTTGAAATTTGAGCGGGTGGGATGTTGATTGCATTTTCTTTTTAATTTCGTTTTAAAGGATTGATCGGCGCTTCGGTAAAGTTGCTGAATTTATGTATCAAAGGTACTGAAGGTTTGATATTTTGAGTGGTCAGTTTACTGCTTTGGAGGGGTATGAAAGTTTAGTGAGGGGAAGGTTAGAGTGTTTTGTATTTTTGGTCGGCTGGTTTAAAGTCGATTCATCCAGTGAAAATTGCTATCTTTTTAAGCCGCTTTATAAGGAAGAGAAAAGCTTTACGGTTTCTTTACTTTACTTTACTTTAAGTATTATAAGTGTTCTAACCCGACATTGCATACATGTAACATGGTCGACATTGTGAAATGGGTCAAGCGGCTGGAAAAAAGTGGCTAAATATTTCAATCTACCTCCTATATCGCCATATGGTATCAATTTATTCCACGTTCAAATTAAACTATATCTAATTAATAATATCCATTGAAAGGAGTACATAATTATTGTTTTAATATAGAACGAATGAGTACAAAAAGTGGGAGTATTGGGATTGGATCCGTTGTTAACAGTTAACAAAGACTACGTACCAGTACTGTTAGAAATTTTGTGTTGTAAGATAATGCATCTATATCTACATCGGTATGATTATGATTTCATATACAATTAAAAATGCTCATTCTGTGAAGCATCGGAATCCTTTCCAATTCATGCAGTGACATCATACTGTAGATGAAATTATAGGTATATAAGGGCTGTTTCTGTCGTTACAGAGTAGCAAAGAGATAATATCAGTATCAATCCAAATCGATTTAAGAACTACGCTAATAAACTTGCATTCATATATCACGACCATTCTGTACCTATCAAACCAAGCATTAAAAGGCATCTAACTCGCGATTCGATACCGTGTAATACTGACAACGAAATCGTAAACCTGATGTAACAAGGACCCTACAAGAACTGTTTCCATCGTTACAGAGCAAAAAGAAAATATTCCTATCATTCCGAATAAATTCAAGAATTACGCTAATAAACTTGCATACACAAATCATGGATACTCTGTACTTATCACACCAAGCATTAAAAGGCATCTAACTCGAGATTCGATACCGTGTAACACAAACTACGACATCATAAAATATACGTACCAATTCGACTTCAAGAGCTGTTTCCCTCGTTACAGAGTAACAAAGAGAAAATATTACTATCATTCCAAGTAAATACAAGAACAAAACTAATAAACTTGTATACATACATCACGAACACTCTGTACCTATCACGCCAAGCATTAAAATGCATCTAACTCGAGATTCGATACCGTGTAACACAAACTACGACATCGTAAAGTAGACGTAACAGTTCTTCTACAGGAGAAAATATTCCTATCATTCCTCATAAATTCCTTTAATACAATCCCATACAAAACCCGATATCAACACTTTACCGATTGTGTCAAACCTCGAAACGCTTCCGACTCGAGACTCGGTACCGCATAACGCGGACTACGACATCGTAAAGTAAACGTAACAATGACACTATAGGGGCTGTTTCTGTCTTTGCAGAATAACAAAGAAAAAATAATAGTATCATTCCGGATAAATTCAAGAAATACGCTAATACACTTACATACATACATCATGAACCTTCTTTACCTATCATACCAAGCATTAAAATGCATCTAACTCTATATTCGATACCGTGTAACACAAACTACGACATCGTAAAGTAGACGTAACAGTTCCACTATAAGAGAAAATATTCCTATCAATTCTCATAAATTCCTTCACCACGCTAATACAATCCCATACAAAACCCGATATCAACACCTCACCGATTGTGTCAAACCTCGAAACGCTTCCGACTCGAGACTCGATACTACCCGCGAACTATGACATCGCGCGGTAGATACAGGTGTCGGCGTATAAGGGCCGGATCCGTCGTTAGAGGTTGACAAAGAGGAGTGGCTAGCATTGTTGCGGGGTCCGCGAGCTTAACGGGCGCCGGGCTCCGCTCGGCTCGGCTCTTAAAATACATCGTTATCGACGTTATCGCTCGACGGCGCGTGACGCTCGCCAGTTTCGCCATTGTATCGGAAAACGGCGTTACGCTCGTAATTGTTCCACGGCGAAGTTTCAGGCGCGCAAACTCCGCGGCAAGTCGAACTAAATTAAGAAAAGTTAATCCACCTACGCCTCCCGCGCTTCTCATCCTCTCTCTCTCTCTCTCTCTCTCTCTCACCCTCTCTTGCTCTCTCTCTCTCTCTCTCTTTTTCACTCTCCCGCTCGCTCTATCTCTCTCTTTTTCACTCTCTCTCTCTCTCTTCCTTTCTCTCTCACTCTCTAACTCTCTCACTTACTCTCTCTCTCCCTCTCTCGCTCTTTCACTCTTTCACTCTCTCAATCTCACACTCTCACTCTCTCACACACTTTCTCTCTCTCTCTCTCTCTTCGTCTCTTTATTTGTCTATTTCACTTTCTCCTTCCTCACCTTTCCCTATTTTACTCCCTTTCTCCTCTCGCCTCCGGAAAGCGGACGAAATTATTCGCCAAGTTTTAACGAGCTTAATTGAAGGAATAATCACGTTTTTACGCCGTCGCACGCCGATATCGGAGGTGTTGGGATAAACAGTTTAAAAGGCGATAAGAATGCACGCGGAATGCCGAGGGTGAAATGTTTGCGAAGAATATGAGTGGCTGTTCCATTTTTGTCTGAACGAATAATGAGGATATGTGACATTACGTAGTATTCAGCGTGCAATATAACATAATGAACATAAATAGATATATAGATATGTATGCACTAATGAACAGTCATATTTTAGTCCGCTGCCAGGCTAAGCATGCCAACTGAGAATATTAAAAAAAATTTGCAATACTCCCAGAATGGATCTTCCGTAAAATGATCGAAGGGCGTAGTCGAATAAGATGGTAAAAAGTGTCCCTAAATGGGCTAAAATTCTGAATGAGCCATTCATGCCATAGCATCGGCAATCGAACGATTTTTCACTATTTTCTCAACTTTTCTTGACCGTATTATATTCCGTATTATATATATTATAGATAAGACCGTATGATATATATTATAATCCGATACGATTGCACTTAGAAAACTCCGACTGGGATTTTGTTTTAAATATTTTGACTGCTCTTTTATATTATGGTATAATAGTTGTGACAGAATCCATAAATAATTACACCAGAAATAATTTCTGTAATCCTGTTTTGACCTTCTATCAACATGCAAAGCCACAAGTCGATCTGAAGACTTCCATTTCTTGGCTCGTTTTTCGACCCCCCTTTTTTGACGGTTTTCAGACTGTAACTATGAAACTAATGCGAATTTCGACTAACGACAAGCGGCTCTGTGAGTTATTTTTGACCCTCTACTAGATAGCAAAAGGCCGATTCGATCCGCCGACCTTCAATTTATCGCAAGAATGAAAAGGGGTACCCCTTAAAAAATTCGCGATTTTTTTACGCATTTTTTGGCGATTTTGAAGGTTTCATCACGTTTTAGTTGTTCCAAGTAATGTCAAAGTACCCTCCACTGGTCGCCTAATAGCATATTATTACTTTACTGTCACCTGTGTTCACAGTATTTTTGTCAAGATTTCAACGTGTAATACACGTGCTCATTCCTAATCTTACCGAATCGACTCTCACTCGTCAAGGCACACGTCACCCCCCCATGACGTCACATCCCGGATGTTCCCATTGCCGCGGAAGGCGTAACACGCACGCATAATCGCATTAGTCTAACATGGCGCCGGTAATAGGCCGAAATCATTTCAGCGTGGCTACTTTCGGCGCGGGTGGCTAAATCGGCGCACTTAAATTTCGAGAGCAGAACAGAAGTGGACCGACATTAGGAACACGGAACTGGAACAGGCCTCGAGCGTATCCGTGTGCCAGGGTGGAATTAGTGTGCGAGAGGGAGGCAGGAAAGGATTGGGAAGATGAAGGGGGGAGACGGGGAAAGAATGGAATGGGGTAAAAGCGAGAGGGATGTAAATAGAATAAGTAGAAGAGAGAGTGTGTGTGTGTGTGTGTGTGAGAGAGAGAGAGAGAGAGAGAGAGAGCAGAATTAATTAGCGCAGAAAGTGCCGTCGCCGTTTTTTCCCCACTCCCGGAGAACAACGAGAGAAGTTTTTTCATGGAATTTACCGTTGTATACGGTATTTCATAATTAATAAGCACGGCCCGGTATTTACGTTTTCTTCATTTTTCTCAACCCCCCACGCGGTTGCTTAACCATCTCTCGACGTTCCGACTACTCCCGGGTCGAAATTCGTCCCTCTCCACCCTCGACCACACCCCCTCCACCGACCCCTTTGCCGACTCTTGCAGCCCCTTTGCGACCCCTTGGCGCTGCACGCGTTAAATCCTCGTTCGTCGTTCGGTAACGATGGCACTAATTTGAATAAAATTCTTTTATTTGGCGGAATGCGAAGAAATTGCTGCCACGCAGTTCGCTTTGGTAATTGTGAGAGATTGCGTGTTTTTTTGAAAGAGTTTTATGGTTGGAGTAGCTTCTCGTTTCCGTAAGTTTGAATTCTGTGCGTGCTAATGTTAAGGGGTTGTTTTGATGGAATATAAAATTCTGAATAAATTGAATGCATGTATGAAAAAGATGTGCTGTATACTCGTTCTTTCACTTAAAAATCTTTACAAATTTTGTAATAGCGCCAATTATCAGTTACATTGGCTTAAATCAAATCGTCCGCCATTTTGGAAGTTGTTCAGCAGTAAATACTCTCAACGACTCTATAACGCATGAAAAAAGTTGCTCTTGTATTCTTCTGACAACATAATCAGATCTTTATTTGAATACCCAAAATTCATAAAATCGATCACCATTTTGAAAGCAATCCAAAAGATTCACAATTAAATAATCCCAAAATCTAAAACATGCACGAGAAAATTCAGTGTTTATTATGGCCGCATCCGTGTCTCTGTGAAACATGTCTGTCGTATCCGCCATTTTGTGAAAATCAAATAATCTTAACAATTACGCACAAAAAAAAAGTTGCTATTTTTCTCTCAAACAACTGTAAGCCAAAAAATCCGACATTTTGAGCTTCAAGAACTCGCAGTCTTCGTCAACGTTGAGTTAACCTGTTCCTTTTTCACCCAATTTTTTGCCTTATGCCCCTCCCCCCTTCCCTTTCCAACCCTTCGCGTTATGATGAAGTACGAAACGGCAAAGAAAGAAAACGTCGAACGAAAATGGCGCGGCAGCTCGACTAATGGGAATGGAATGTTTCTCTTTCGGTTGTCGTTAATAATTCGACCTTTTTTGCCCCCTCCCCCCTCCACCCCATCTTTTAGAGTCAGTTCGGAGCCGGGAATAATGCTGATTATGCCACCGTTTGCCATCTGAGAGTCGGCGAGCATAAACAAGAGTTACGTCCGGGATCGTTTTCTGCACGATTGCAAAAAGTTCGACGCTGAACGTTTTGTTTCTTTCAGGCTGGACTTTGAAGTCGGCGTTTTGCGGGAAACCGGGATGTTTATTGAGTGAGAGCGAAGTTATGGGTGCTTTTGATGGAAGTTGAGTTTTGCTTTGGAGCTTGACGCAATTATTTTGTGTAATGTGCGTTGTAATTCTTTTAGTTTTGGGTGATGATATGGACCGTTTATTTTGAAAGTGGTGTAAGTCTACGTTTAAAATAAAAGAGATATCATATCATTTATGATTAACGTGATGTATACGGTTAAGTTATGTGACATTTAATTTTTTTTTTAAATGGCCTTCATAACTTTTAAAATAAACGGTTCATATGTACGGATTCAATGCTTCTATTGTAGTATCAATATGTTACAAGATTTGTATAAAAATTACATAAAATTAATTGATTCTATTAATACTTGTATTTATCTTCCAATCGGTTGAGTGAGAGCAGAGTTAAGGATGGTTTTAATGAAAGTGGAGTTTTAAAACAGATATAGTTTAATACAATTATTCTATCGATAATGTGTCTTGTAATTGTGTCAGTTTTAGGTACTGATATGTCTAAATTTCAAGTTCCAATTTTAATAATATCGCATTGCGAAATTTATTTCACAATTATGTAGAATTATTCAATATTATTAATTAACATTTATCCTCTGATTTTCAATTCAATTTATATTCGCGACATACTACGTATGGTTTCTGTTATAATTCTATTAGTTTAATGTTACTGGGGTATGTATTAATATAATGCAGAATGATTAACATGATATTTGAAATACCATTCTGTATAATCATCGTATGCTTTTGTAGAATGCATAATTCAGAAAAATTGTTGATTGATCATAGAGACCATTTATTTTGAAAACGGTCACAGAATAAAAAGTATATATTGATTTAATTTAATTTAATAACTTTCATTAACGATATTTCATACATTTTCGGGTATTCGACGAGTTATAAAATGTGAGCAATATTATTGTTCGGCTCAATTCTACTGAAGGTATGTGCAAAATTTGAGGTCGATCGGTCAATTAGTTATCCAGATATCGTTGGCGCCGATTTGAAAAACATACTTCTGAGATAAACGCATTCAAAGTTTTGATACAGTTTTGCTACCTGAGCGGGCGGCTCGCTTATAATTTTTAATAATCTGCTAATTTTTGAAATATCAATAAACGGTTTTTACGAGCGTATTAGGAAAGGCCCAAGGAATAATAAACTGAAAAAAGAATCGATATTGTCAAATTTCTAGACCAGGCTACCGGCTTAATCCAGAATCACACTCGCATTCCGCAAAATCCGGAGCTTTTCGATAAAAACGAACAGCCCGAAGTGTAACTCTTCACAGAACATTAAGCGCACGTTATTTATCTCTCGTTCGAATTCATAATCGAAGTTCCGCGCATCGATCAGCGCATCGTGCATCAAACGGCGCCGCATACAATTTCCGTACACTTCTAATTTGCTTTACAATGGCGGCGCTTCCAGCCGAATGCGAAACTCGCGTCCCATCGTTCCTCTTTATCTCCAATTTATCCTGCCGCGGCCAATTGCAATAAATATCCATTCGGCAATACGTCGAACGGCCGACCCGTATATCAACGATCGTCGCGCATAATTCCCCATATTTCTAAATTTACTCCCGCATTCGCCCCTATTAAGATAAATACACGCGCGGCAGTCTTTCCCATTAAAATTTACGCGGCCGTACTGCGCATTAGTTCTCCACGTTGTCAAAACGTGTGTTATTACCTGAGTTTTCGCGCTGATGACGATGTGCGCTGGAGTGAACGCGTTGTGAAACGTTGATTAAGGTGGAGTTGGGTAAAATCGACATAGAAATTGTAAAGTTTACTTTAAACTGATGTATTTTCTATCTATTCGACTGAAACCTAATAATCTTAGTGGTTTTATTTAGCGCATGGTTTGTTCTTTAAGTTGCATTAATTTGGATTAAATATATCTTCTGAAACCTATGATTTTCTTAATAAATTAGAAACAGTACTGCTAGGACGGACTTGACCTGGAAACTGGGGAAAAAGTGCCAAATCTGTTTAAACATTATTGAATCTTATATCCTTATAGTATGGGGCAAAAGCGGAATTATTATTAGGAATATAAAATTTGTTGAACGAGTTAAACGGGGGAATCGCAGAATACATGGCGGCCACCTATGTTGAATACTATCCAAACCATTGAATACTAACCGGAGGAAGATTTCTACATTGCAGTTGGTACAATGCAATGTATATTCAAATAAACAAGGGCCTAGTGCGGATTTGGCCCGTGTACGGATTTACCACACTGTACCTTAAGTTCTTTTTGGAAAAAGGTTCTTTTTTTAGATTTCGTAGTAGTTATATTGTGTGATAAGATGAAGAAGGGTTTGATGTATTTTTGGTGTTGTGTTTGAAAGTTTTTGTGGTTGTGCGAGTGTGCATATTTGTGAAGCTTTAATTAAGCCGTTGTTAACAGGATTTTTAATAGATTTTTAAGAATTTAGTTTGTGAGTGAAACAGGAATTTAGAATGAGTTTTATGTGATGAGCTGAAGAAAGAATGTTCGATGTGCTTTTGGTGTTGTGTTTAGTCGTTGTTAGCATAATTTTTAGTAGATTTTTAAAGAATTTAGATTGTGAGGGAAATAAAAATGTATAATATGCTTTGTATGATAAGGTAAAGAAAGATGGTTCGACCAATTCATGCTATTGTTGGTATTGGAATTAACAATGTAACGATACGTAAACATGTAGGTATAGCATTTTCTTTTATAGACTTCAATCGCTTTCATACAAAAATTTAAAAAATTCTCCATCCTCAAAATACATATAAATTTCGCCCAACATAAGAACCGCTATAACAAAGTCTTCCGAAGATTTCCTTGAAGATAAAAGAAAAGAACCGTCTTGACAAACAACCAGCTCACGATAACACATAAAAAAACAGTCCACCCTTTCCAGCAACAACCACCGATTAACAAAGTAACGTTACACTGATTGCACGAAACTCGATTTGAAACGCGACGACGATCGAAATCTCCCTGCGGATTCCGGTGGCGAGCCAGGAAAAATATGCTTCCCCCCGTCCACCCCCTCTACCTCCTCCCACCCCTCTGCAGCGTGGCGCATGGTAATGAAATCAAGTACAATGGTTGATGATTGCAGCGTTCGATCCGCTTGCTGCCCCGAAGCTTTGACGGCAAACAGTATCGTCGGATACGACGTTATGTCTCGTTCGATTTCTCCCCCCTCAAACATTCCCCTCCAACCACCCCTCTTCCATCGTCGAGCTTCCGCTCGCCTCGTTTTTCCCGCTTTCACTCGCCAATTTTTGCCCCAACCCGCCCAGCCCGTTCTCATGCCAGTGTTCTTTGAATTGCGACGGCTCGAGTCGCCAAGTTTTCTTTGAGGGAATAAATTGGAGAGTGGTTGAAAGGGGATGGGAGGGGGTGGAGTCGATTGGGCTGAAAACAAACATTCCTTCCTCGGAGTACGTGAGAATGTTGCGATTCTTTGTAGCGTAATGGCATCGTAATGCAGGGAATCGTTGATTTATTATAGGAACTGTTTATTTTGAAAGTGTCCAAATATTAACGTTACACTGAATTAATCGCACATTATACGACATCTCATTTAAAAAGTAATTGACTTACACGCCTTTTAAAATAAACAGTTCATATTGTACAGCAAACCGCTTAATGGTCTGTCACTTAAAATATGAACACCTTCACAATTTCCATTTTTAATACTTCACATACGTACTGATACCAACATCTGCTATTCCTGACATCACCATAATCGAAATTATCTCTTCTATAATTCAGCACTTCAAATTCCATTGTTTTACTTGTTCGTACATGTCGTAAATTTGTTGGATTTTTTTGGTTAATGCTTAGGTGTCTCTTTTATAATTTTGTGGGATGGTGATCTGGAAGGCATAGGTAAAAGTTGGTTACTATAGTTGTTTAAAGGAAAGAAAACAGAAATATTTGGAAGGTGAAGATATGGGATTGAATGAAAGCATATTTTAATTGACGATATTCGTTGATTATTGGTATTTTAATGATGGAATTTTCTGTAAAATATATTTACCTAAAATTATTTGAATTTATACTGTGAATACATACGTGAATCTTCTTCGTGTATTTAATAGTTTTAAAACATTCTTTTCGGTAGAATATTGACAATGTAATTGCAAATATTTCAATTTGATGTGTTGTGTACTTGAAAGAGAGAAATAAGAAATATTGTAGAATGAGAGGATTATAACAATACACCCTTTCATTACCGATGCTTCCTCATTAGTATTACAGAACAATATTTTAATTAACGACGCCCGTTAAAATACATATACTTACCAGCAGTTTCATTATCTCTGTTATGAAGAATTATAAAAGTCTTCAAAACAGTCACATTGTCATTTTAAATTTTCTTCATACTTCCATAATGTTCAATTTTCCACACATTAATTCTTACAAAATATTTCCTGCAGTAAATATCAAGAATAATTCCTCCAACTAATATCAATTCCAATTTCTTCTTTCCTTTACTTCAATCTCTTATTTCCGCATACACCAAAAAATGCATTATAATTAGAACACTCTTTTCATCAACCAGCATTATCATTAACCAAAAGTCCTAAATCACGCTTGCCAAAACAATCTTCAATTCCAATCGAGTCCGCCGAAGGAGCGGAAGTAATTTCCGCAGAAATTTCGGCGGAATTCAATTATTTTCGATGTCGCGCTCATTATCGTTTCCAGCTAAACGCGATGTCCGTTCTTTGAACTCGAACATCGAACCATATTCGGCGGACAAATGCGGCAAATACGAGAACCCGTATGTCATTCGATTTCCTCCCCCATTTTGCTCGGCTTCCGGCTCGCCCCGTTTTTCTTCCTTTTCGGCCGACAATTTTCATCCTCCTCTTCGCTGTTTGTATTCCGCGCCGGACGATAGCTCGAAACTCGCAAAATGTTTTCCGCCAAATGGCGTGCTCGAAATAATAATAGCGCGAGCATAGAGTGACGTGGTACGGAAATCATTTTAGCGAGTTAGAGCTGAATGTACGGTAACAAAGAAGAGGATATTAACGTTCTTTTCATATGTGTAGTATTGTTAACGTGCGTCTGTATAAAAGCTTGAAATTTTGTTGGTAATGGCTAACGATTGAAATATAGTAGAAATAATGTTAATATCTGTGGTATTAAATGGTATTTAAAATTATTAAATATTTGTGTATAATATTTAGTTTTCGGTGTATTCGGTCAGTGTTCTACTTTTGACTACTAAATTTCAATGAATTAAAACTCATGAATTTTAACAGAAACACATTGACTTACAAGTACAACCCTGACCGAAACTTAATATTATACATCTACACTGACGGTCAATATTTCTATTGATAGTAGTAACGATACAGTTAACAGAATCCTAATTGAAAATGTAATACATATAAGTAACATGTAATAAGTGTGCTGAAGTCGATAAAATGAAAATTAATTTTGCGTCACTATTACGTAATATTAATTTAAATTTCGTTAGCAAAAAGAAGTGTTTATAGAGTTCTAGCAAGTGGCAGTCGAAATTAATTTCATATTCTTTAATTCATACGATTGATGTATGCATGACGTCATATTTTATTCCCCTGCGATTAAAATACAGTACATAAAAACTCATTTCTATTGACAGTAGAAACCAACACTTGACAAAGTCCAAATTGAAAATTTAATAACACATGAAAGTAATATGTAATAAGCGTACTGCAGTCGACAGTCAAAATTAAATTTGCGATACTGAAAATTAAGTTTATCATTAATACGTTTACTTCGTTTGACAAACTTATAACAAATATGAGAATGCGGAAACGATCAAAATATAATATAAATAGTTATAAATTCGTATTCGTTGCAGCATGCAATATATTGGGTTGTCCGGAAAGTACGCGCCAATTTTTGGTAGGTGACGTAAGGACGGGTCTAAATATATTAGAACAATTGAAACCAAATTACATGCATACATACTGTTAAAGGCGGTACTTCAGGCATATTTGAAATAAATCTGGTTACGATACGTTCATTTTTGTCAGTTTTATACGTCTTTGAATATGGAAGAAAACAATGTGCATTTTAGGCATTAAATTATTTTCTTTTATCGGAAAGACAAAGATGCCACGCTAGCAGCAAACAAGACATGCGTTGTTTATTGCGAAGGTGCTATAGCAGAAAAAATTGTGCAGAAGTGATTTGTTAATATCGAAGCCGATGATTTTAACCTTAAACAACAAGAACGGGTAAACTCTCCACCACAGATGAAGTTCAGATTAAAACGGTGATCGAGAATAATCCACGCTATACGACACGTAAATTAGCGGAAATGGTAAATATGTCAAAATCCACCATCCACGAGTCGTCAAAAACGTCCAGAAATATCTGAACGGCCTCGTATGTCTTTGATAACTCGACAAAAGTTGTTATTTTGTCCTAAAAGTTGTTGTTCTCACCGACCATATTCGCCAGACCTCGCGCTCTCTGTATTCCACCAATTTACATCATTACAAAATTCTCTTAATGGAAAAAACTTAAACTTTTTGGTCGACATAAAAAATCAGGTGGAAAAGTTTTTCACGGAAAAACATAAAATAATCTGGAAGGGCGGAATTTTCAAATTGCCTGAAAGACGAAAAAAGGCTGCAGAACAGAATGGCACCTATACAACTTAATAAATGTATATTAAAATTTAATTTTAATTCAACCTATTAAATGTATACTAAAATTTAATTTAAATTCAACCTATTAAATGTATACTAAAATTTAATTTTAAATTCAACCTATGAAATGTATACTAAAATTTAATTTTAATTCACCCTATTAAATGTGTACTAAAATTTAAATCTCCTGCGTTTAAGTGTTCCTTCAAAATCGGCACGAACCTTTCCGGACAACCCAATACTCGACGTGTACGAGAACGTTATGAAGATTTCTTACTCTACGCGAAGTGACGCGTACGTTTGCGTCATGGGAGAATTCTGTTGCCTTTCGAGAAACGTGAAGTGGGAAAAATGGGTCTCCGGGTATCGAATTTTTCTCCCGCGTAAAGGTTGACTCTGAGTACGGGCATTACAGCGTGTAACAGTTCGGAATTTCAAAAATGTCTCACATTTCCGCTGCTGTCACTTGAAGTTACCGATGAAAATTGTAGCTTTCCGTCAACGATTTTTGTGCAGCACATTTCTCGCATCATGTTTATTATGTCGTATAAGAAATTTAAGTCACCTAAATTGTGATATTTAGATTTTAAACTCGTAATAACTCCTCTTTCAAGGAATAACTTTTCAAGTACACACATAAGCATTTGGTTAATATTAATAAATTGTTCCCTTAAATTTTCACAAAGCTACCGACAAATCTTGTTTATAAGAGACATTTATACATATGTTTGCTAACTAAAAAAAAACAAGCTGATGAGCTCGTTTGAGAAGAGAACAATTTTCTAGATACTACAATGAAAAGCATGAATTCCTGACAAATCTCACTCTTTTTTTTTATCATTTCCTGAGACGGAATCTACTATTAAGAAATTATGTCGACAATTGCGATTAAAAACAATACAGGTCTGTTTTTCTTGCTGAATCGTGAACTAGAATGTGGTCCTACGAGAAGAGCAAAGCATTGTTATATTAGGCAACAAACTTCATTTTACGTAATAAAATTGAACACATAAATGTGTGCTTATATTCATGAAAAAAAGAAACTATTTTCGCAGGAAAAGTATTGCCCTAGTAATTCAATACAATGATAATATTTCTTTAGTATCTGTATAATGTAATGTGACAACATACAATAGATGAATACAACTTTTACAGAGACTTACTACAGTAAGTAATAAATTTAGTAATAATAACTTAACATTACACTAGTTTCACTGTTGCCGCAACAGTAATACCAAAACAATATCTATATCACACTTCACAATTCTCATACAAGTCTAGCATACCTTAATTTACAAAATCGTATTATTCGCAACAGTACTCGTACCTACAAGCATTATAACGTTATTTCTCCGTTCACGCGTCGCGGCGCATAGGATATTTCCGTTTAATCCGAGGAATAAATAAATAAAATCTTGACACATGCTCGAGTGAGCTGCCTCATCGAGTTCGAAGCGTGCAGCTAACGGGAGGTAAAACAAACACTCTCCGCGCGTATAACGGCCAGGAGCGGATACGCTCGACGTTTGCATCGCACAGCGGGAGGTGGATTAAAAAAGTTGGAACGACTTTTTAATACCCGGAATCCGGAGATAAGTGCCGCGAGAAGATGGCAGCCACGATCCGGCACTCGATTTTCTCATCGCGCTAACTTGCGAAACGTCCATCTCCGCAATGTAAAGTGATGCGTGTTCTTTGGGGTAGAATTCAAAATTTCGGGGAAGTAGAATGAGAAGAGTATTGAGGTGTTTGAGCCTAAGAAAATATAAATCTACATTGATTATAACAATAAAACTTGACTTTGAAGTGTATGCCAATAATCTAAGTTTAAGTCTAAGAACGTGTAAGTGTATATTCATTATTAAAATTTGAGGCAGGAGGATAATTGTTGAGAAAAGTATTGGGATGTTGAGTCTATGAAGATATAAATGTACATTGGTTATAACGATAGAACTAATTTCGTTTCTTTTCCTGAATATTGACCTTGAAGTGTATGTCAATAGCCTAAAAAGTCTATAAACGTGTAAATGTATATTGATTACAATAATAAAACTAAAATCTTTATTTCTCGCACTGAATGTTAACATTAAAATGTATGTCAATATCATGGTTTGAATTATATATTAAAAACATTCACCGTGATGTTGACGTATATTTTAAAGATAATATTTGGCGCGAGAAGTAGTACGATTATAAGGAGTTTGTGAACTTCATTTGTAATCAAAAAAGCATTTACTTCATTTGATAGTATTCGACTTTAGTTGTGTTGCTGAAATAAAACGATTTGAGCGTGGCTCGTAAAACCGTTAAGATCCACACATAAGGCATATATTTATGGCAATTGTACTACATACCTTACCATATTTGGAAATAGAAAAACAAATTAATCATTATTTAATCTCGTCACCAAATGTCTAAGAAAAAACCATCGTTTCAAGTAAATATCTTGGAAAAATCAGGAATTACATAATGACGCATATGTTTTCGTCATTAACAAAAATTTCTATTTTTATTACGTAGACGCATACGTCAGAAACAAAAATTTCTATTTTCATTACGCACACATACTCATCAGAAACACAAAAAGCATCCATTTCGCATACGTCATAATCCGAATAAATTCGCAACGCATTAATTACCTTAACACCTTCCGCGAATCCAGCAAAATACACCCCCTCACATTTGACCTTTCAACCCCGGAGCATAGAACGTAGCCGCCGGCAACAATTCGAAATTTGAGCTGTCGATATCGAGCCGCCGGATAAGCGTTCGGAGTGTGTCAGTTTTACGAGGCGTTCCTGGGGGGATGTAGAGGGGTTGGCTGGCGAGACGAAGGGAGGGGGTGGAGGGGGTAGATCTACTTTCTGGTGGCGCAATTAAAGGAGAGCAGTGGGCACCTTCGGATCGTACGTGAGATAGGTTTAAAGAGGCACCCGCGCTCTACATCACGTAAGCCCGCCACGTCCGTACAAATCTCCTTATTTACCGGGTGGCGGAAAAAAGGGCGTCGCTGTTTATGTGTCTAACGATAGCGGAGTCGGTCGAGCGACGATCGACTGCCCGGCACGAACGCCCTTAACGTCTCTACCCCCGACAAGTTTGCGACCGAGCGAGCACGTGACCCGCATCTGACCTGCGCACTTCGCCAAATTTATTTTGTTGCCTTTCGTCGCCGAAAAAATGTAGCGCCTACTTAACCCCTCGACGTACGGTTTCTTTGAAATAAAGCGTACAAAAAAAAACTTTTTTTTTTATGTAAAACACTTTAGAACATTGTCTAGGCAAAAAAAAAATACAAAATTAATCAGAATTTTCATTTTAATTTTAGCAGCATCAAATACAACGCCGCTCGAATATACTCGAGCGTGCACAGTTTGGCCTGTTTAGCGCGCTCCTATTACTATTTGTAATTACTGTTGTTTAACCACAACAAAAATGGTAATACAAATGCGAATAAGAATTTAATTGGATTGAGAGTAAAATAACAAGGGCTTCGTAAATGTAAATTAAAGAAATTAAACACAGGGTTGAAACAAGACATATAAAAATGTAAATATAGCAAAAATCGTGCACTATAGAAAGACAACATCGTACTCAACACTTACAACCCACCCACTACATCAACCCACCCTTTCGCGATCAAACAAGCATTCCCTAAACCTCTCGACTCGCTTCCAATTTGTCCCTCCCCTACCACCCCTGACGCCTCAAAAATTCCATACATTTTGCCGAATTGAAGTACGGTAACTGTCGGGCCAGACTTTGGCCCATTAACGGGTGTCCGCAGCAAAAAGAAGGGCGCCATTAACGATGCGAAGCGGCCGCGGTGTTAAAATTCATATAAATTTTTGCCGAGCAGATAAATCCGTTTAATAATTCAACAGTCCGCGGACCAAGTAACCACCCAACCCTTCCTCCCCCCCTCTCCCTCTCCCTCCACCCCCCCTCCAGTGGGCACCAGTTTTCAGCTGGAAGCCTCGGACGTCGATGGAGTGCACATACATCGAGCGAGGATGGCGGGACGGATTTAAAATTCAAAACAGCCTGGATTATAAGACACGCGGGCCGTAAGAACGCGAATAAGCGAATAAAGCGAGAATGTTGCAGCGGAGGGTGGAATGGGGGGTGGGTGTTCTCTGCGGCCTTCTTCTCGGCAACAAACTCGAGACGCGAGAAGATAAACTTCGGGAGTGCTTCTCGGCTTGGCTGTGAATGGCGTGAGATATAGTCGTGAAATATAGTCGTGGAATTGATAGTCGAATGGGAGATATGTTGAGTGTTTTATGGTTGGTTCGTTATAGCAGTAGATATGTGTGAAATTTGTCACGTTGTATGGGGTGACTATGCTAACGAGTGACAATAAAAATAGCGTACTATAGAATAGCAGGTTTTAATCTATCGTATTATTTGTTCATACAGAATGTGATACAAGAGCAATTGGTCCCTATCGCCGTCTCTGTTTTACATTTTGAATGAAAAAAATGTGGAATGGGTAATCGAAGAGATGAGAAGTTCAGTATAAATCGCCTGTTTGGTTGTAGCAATACATGTCTGGTATGAAAATTTTATATAAAGATGTGTACAGTATCCTGTTATAGTAAAGCACGTATACTTGGTTATACTATTTGCTCATACCGATAACAATCAAAGTAAAAATGTGCGAGAGCGGGTGTTGCCTGTGATTTTCTTTGACAAGAAACTCGAAGCCTGGGACAATAAAATTCAGGAGCATTATGTATGTTCGAATCACTGTATATTCGAATACGCAATTCCTCAGGTATAAACCTACCGATGTTTAGATATAACAATGAAATCAATACTGGTATATTGCGCAAAGTCAATCCTCACCCAAATAAAACTAATAATTCAATTCAAGACTTCAGACACCAGCTGGACCCAAACGTACACGTTTCAGTTCTAAAACATTAAAATTCAAAATCCATCGTATGAACACATCATGAACGAACCACTTTCAGCATTCTTCACCTTCCAAAGATCACAATCCTTATCCTCCCCTGCAGCTCATCATAAATTAGAGGCTGCACTCGACAAAAATACAGCTGCGAACGATCGGCCGACAGAAAAGTTGCGGTCGGCAGGGCGGGAAACTGTCCGGCATTAAATTTTTTGCCTCGTCCGTATCGAGGCCAGTAGTGGCACGGATAAATACAGAGAAGAGTCTCTTTCATCACTTGCTACTTCGAGTCCTCTCTATTCTTCTCTATTACTCTTACTTTCATACTCTCCCTCCTTCTCTCTCTCCCTCTCTCTCTCTCTCTATTTCTCCCTATTTCTCTGCCCCTCACTCACTCTCTTTATCTTCTCCGTCCTTCTCTCTCTCTCTCTCTCTCTCTCT
Organism: Anoplius nigerrimus; assembly: GCA_914767735.1. Taxonomy (NCBI): domain Eukaryota; kingdom Metazoa; phylum Arthropoda; class Insecta; order Hymenoptera; family Pompilidae; genus Anoplius; species Anoplius nigerrimus. Next base: position 14,757,927 of record OU612081.1, read on the forward strand.
CTCTCTCTGACTCTCTCTCTCCCTTTCTCTCCCTTTCTCTCTCTCTCTCTGACTCTCTCTCTCCCTTTCTCTCCCTTTCTCTCTCTCTCTCTCTCTTCCTCTTTGTTTCTCATCCTCTCACTCACTCACTCTCTCTGTCTTACTCCCTCTTCTCTCTCTCTCTCTCTCTTCCCTACCCCTTCTCTTTCCCAAAGACTGTCTATCTCTCTCTTTTACAACCCCGATGAAGGGTTGCACGGTGACACACTGTTAATGGAGGGCGAGATATCCGATGAGAGGGGAGTTCGTTAACTACTTTCGCCTTACTTTCGGGACACCCGATAAAGCCGGACGAGAAATAATTAGCGCGCCGTTCGGTCAATGGGCCGTTCGTTCGAAGTTTCGTTCAGTGTGTGGGGGGTGCCGAAATTTTGGAGGGTAGGTAGTGGACAGCTTGTTGTTTCAGGGTTGACAAAGTTTCGAGGATTAATATTATAATTGCTAAATGGAGGTGTTAATTGATTTTTTAATCAATTGCATTTTTTGGGTTTCGTAGAATTTATATGCAGTAGAAGTGTTATGAATTATTTTTTGATGGTAGCAGTAAAAATGGAGTAGAAAATTGTATGTTTGTGAGCCTGGTATTTTTGTGTTATTTTATTATAAGTATACGATTATGTATACACTTGAAACACCGCAAGTCATAGAGAAATAGGATAGTATAAAATGTTATGATTTTTGGAGTAACGCATTTTAGTATGAATATTCTCACTTTAATAAATTTCCATTTTCCTGTAATCTTACTTCTAACGAAGTAAATATCCTCTTAATTTTGTACTATAAATTTTCTTGCAAACAAACGCGGTAACGGAACGTGCGGCCGAAGTAATATTCAAAATACTCTAAAATACTAAAATAATTCTCTTAAAAATACAGTCATATAAAATCAAACACAAACTCACACAATATTATTTATCCATCAGCCGCGTTATTTCAAACGCTCGAAACAAACAACAGAATTTAAATCCGAAACGATACATACGAATAAAATAATTCTGTCAAAAATACAATCATACAAAATTAAACAGAGACTAAAACCATATTATTTATCTATCAACCGCATTATTATAAACACTTCAAACAAATCACAAATAAAATCCGAAACCATCCGAATAAATAGAATAACTCTCTTAAAAAAATAAGCACATAAAATCAAACAGAACCTAACACGATTTTATTCATTTATCATTGAAAATTATTTCAAACGCACCAACAAAATTTAAACTTATTCCGCTCGCGAAAACAGGCAATTAACTGTTTCTCATCCGGCTACGCAAACGACTCCGAGTATCTTTCCCCTTGATTAATTTCCACCCTCCGTTTCTCATCTCCCCCCTCCCCCAACCTCTTTTTTCCCCCACCTAAGGTTGATTGTTCTAGCGACCGCCTCATTTCGCTTCATTAACGTTCTCGCGCAGGCCGATAATGAACAAGCCGCACGCGTGACACGCACGCTTTTATTGCTTCCGAATGTTATCGACCTAGATATATCGACCTAATACTGACCTAGCCTACAATAAACGGATCTTCTTGAATTATTATTATTTTTGAATTATCTGCGAACATTTTTCGTAAATACGTTTATCTTCAAATGTAGTATGAAATTGTATGAATTATAATAAATTTTTTTGTTTTCGTATTAAGTATGTAATTGACATTATTTGATGTTTTTGTTTAATATTATATATGGTGAATTTGAATTGCAAAAGAATGAATATAATTTGCAAAAGGGTGAGTTTCCTGTGAAAACCTATACTTATACGGATAAAGTAATTTAACTTTTGATTAGAAGTGTATGGAGGGAGATTAAACGCAAAATTAGGCGAAAATTACTGCTTTCGTAATAAATGGGCCGTGTTTCGACATTGATACATCTTGATGGCAGCGAAATTTGGAATGAATAATTTGTTGATATACATTTTTTATGACCTATCGAAAATTGTAAGTTTCAATATGTATGCATCAGTGTGATAATGATGAAAGGACAGTTTGTGTAAATACTTTTGCTTTTTTAATTTATGCATACCGTGAATCTCGACATAACTTAACACAAAGATTTCGATCTTCTTTAACAAGATAGGCTTATAAGACGTAACACAAATCGTTCAAATATCCATTCTTATAAAATTTTATGTACAAAATCCTTAATTATTGCCAGTGTCGGCCAAAATCACAAATTTTCCAATACCACCTAATCCATACAAAACTGAACGAAACAAACCATATTATACCATAATCGACCACATGTCACAAATTACTAAAATAATCACCGTGCACCTATCAAATTCGCACCTAAATCGCACTCTTTACCTTAATTACATCCCTCGACATTCATTACCAATCCACGGACGCAATCGTTGCAACCGACCGGAAGTCCGCAAGTGCAGCAGCAGCAGCAAAACAAAAAGAAAGAAAAATCCGCGGAAAACAGAATAAAACTCTGTCCCGCACTTTTTTCATTAATCGTAATCGTCGCGGCAAATTGAATATGGCCGCCCACTTAAATAACGAAGCAGTCGGTTAAGTTACTAATTGTATCCCGGGCGCGTGCGCAGTCGTACAATAATAATCCGCTAATTACGGGCGAGCGATGAATATAACATCGCGATAATTACGCTCATCCCGGTGTAACTTTACCATTAATCCCGGCTGCTGGAAAATTCTTAATTGGACCAATCAGTCGGATATCCTCCGAGCCGCGAGTTTGAAAATGGAACGATCGCCTGGATTTTCCATCTCTCTCTCTTTCTCTCACTCTCTCACTCTCTCACTCTCACACACACGCACACAGTCGTGTCGGACTCGCGCAGCGTAATTAACTTTTACTTCGCGCGCTCGTGCGGACTGTTATCGGGAATTGTTGAATGTTATCGCCGTCAATTGGCACGCGCCATTTGCAATGAGACTCGACAATGAGTGGAGATACAGTCTAATGTGGGCTGCGGTATCTTTTTCACTCCGCTTAGAGCTTCTTTCGCGTCTTCGATTCGCGATGACTGCTGCTGACCCAAGAATTACGTAAGCGTAATGCGGACGCTTTGGGTGAAAGAAGCGATAAGGATGTTTGATGTGCCGAATTATTGTTTTCATTGCGTCCTTATTAGATCATTCCATTTGGGAAGTTGAGTCAAGTTGTATTTTATGAGGTTAATTTGTTGATAATATGTATGAGTGTGTTTAATGTTCAGGGTCGTTAGAAAGAAGAGTTGAAGTTAAATGCAGACTTTCTTTATGCATTTCAAATATTTCATATATATATATATATATCGTTTAGGAGTTTTTGCGAATTTTATGTGGTCAGTTTATTCTGAGGGTAATTATTGACAAATGCTGATACTTTTGAATGAAAAGAGGATAATGTCAACGAGTTCAATGTATTCAAATGCAAATTAAATACGTGTTTTTTACCAGTATTGAGTGGAGAATTCAAAATATGCGTTCGAAAAAACCGCAAGATATTCAATTATAAATCTAAATTTGCAATCTCTTACAACCACTCCCCTTTCATAAATCGATTGAATAAACTCACATATAAAGTTTCTCCACGCTCAAAAATACATTTGGCAAGCACCACGCAATCTTCCAACATCGAACTTTCGCCACTAACATGCTTCAATTTGAGTTGACACACTGCTACTTACCAAACAGTAGAATTTACGTGGATAGGACCTTTGTAGGTGAGAGTACATTTGGCATAACCGCAGCTTTTAACATATTTCAAAATCGTATTTACATTATCGTAATTGCAGTATCGTTTGTCGTAACAAAAAAGTATCCAATAGGACATATCAATACTCACTGTTATCGAAGTATGTTTCGTGCAAAAATGGATCAAAAGAATGTATAACATTCTCTACAAACTGCAAATTCTGCGGGATATTCTGCTACAAATCCCAATTTTCAAACATCGACCCCGAGAGTCGATGAAGTCTGACCCCACCTAGATGGAATGTTCGTAAGCAAAACTACATTTTGCAAAACAGCAGTTTTCGACATTCTCGAAATAAATATCGTCATTAAACTTAAAAAAAAGTACCTTATTATTGTATTGCTTATCACCCGGTTCCCTTTCGGGTTTTCGATCCTTTCCATATACATACCTACATCTTCCATAAAAATAGTACTTTATTATAAAACCAAATTCTCACTGCTATCCAAGTACGTCCCACATAAAAACCGATCAAAATAATATATAGCTAATTCTACTTATTATAAATTCAAATTCTAAACACTATCCAAACACATCGCAGATAAAAGCTGATTTAAATAACATACATGTATGTGTACACATACATGTATAACTAGCTGTAAGTAGAAATTCTGCGAGATATCCTACTAAAAATGCCAATTCTCAAACATTGACCGCAACGGTCGACGAAGACACCCCACCCAGATAGAATCTTCCTACGCAAAAGTATATTTGGCAAAAGAACAACTTCTAGCATTCTTCAAAATGAATATCGTCATCAATGAGAAACAAAAAAAGTATACTTATTATAAATCCAAATTCTAACCGCTATCCAAATACATCCCACATAAAGACTGATTTAAATAACATATAACTATCTGTGAGTACAAATTCTGCGAGATATCCTACTAAAAATGCCAATTCTCAAACATCGACCGCAACGGTCGACGAAGACACCCCACCCAGATAGAATCTTCGTACGCGCGAGTACATTTGGCAAAGGCCGGGGCAGCCTCTAACGTCCCGGCGACTCTCGTCACAAACATCCCTTACAATCGCCGCATTTATTGCCGCCATAATTTATCCGAGTCGGACGCTAACTGCGTTTTTTCCCGATCGCCCCGAAGCTCCGCTCGGTGGCTGTACATTCTCTGTCCGCCTGCTGACGCGCAGAAACGAGAGCGTGGAACGAGGACGGGGCGAAGATCTTCCGCTTCCGCGGGCCACTGCGCTTACCAAGAATTATGCCGTCCGACCCGATACCATTACTGGCACCGTCGACGTCGTTACATTATACATACATTACCGGGACGAGTACGTTCGCCGTCTAAATACCGTGCGGTTCCTGTATCGAACTTGCGCGGACTGGAAACAGATTGTGTACTGAGTTAAGAGTAGGACGTCGAAAACTTTTTTCCGCCTTATATATGTGTTGTGGTGGGAGTAACATAATTGTATTTAGTAAATAGCTTCTATGATAATTATTTGGAGATATATGATAAGGAAATACAGATGTGAATATTTTTCCAAGTAAAAAATAATTCAGGCATTAATGGGTTAAGACGCAATTAACTATGACCAGGTATCTATGAAAATCGTAATTCTAGTTACGGTATTGTAATAAATTATTGTTTTTCATTTACTGACCGTCGACGTCGTTACATTATACATACATTACCGGGTCGAGTACGTTCGCCATCTAAATACCGTGCGGTTCCTGTATCGAACTTGCGTGGAACAGATTGTGGACTGAATTAAGAGTAGGACGTCGAAAACTTTTTTCCGCCTTATATATGTGTTGTGGTAGGAGTAACATAATTGTATTTAGTAAATAGCTTCAATGATAATTATTTGGAGATATATGATAAGGAAATACAAATGTAAATATTTTTCCAAGTAAAAATAATTCAGGCATTAACGGGTTAAGACGCAATTAACTATGACCAGGTATCTATGAAAATCGTAATTCTAGTTACGGTATTGTAATAAATTATTGTTTTTCATTTACTGACCGTCGACGTCGTTACATTATACATACATTACCGGGACGAGTACGTTCGCCGTCTAAATACCGTGCGGTTCCTGTATCGAACTTGCGCGGACCGGGAACAGATTGTGTACTGACAATGAGTTAAGAGTAGGACGTCGAAAACTTTTTTCCGCCTTATATGTGTGTTGTGGTACGAGTAATAAAATTGTATTTAGAGTGCAATTAGGTATAGTCACTGATTCATAAGAATTACAATATTTGTTACGGTACTCCAAGGATGTTTTTAGTTTTTCAATGTCCAGCTGGATACAATTATTAAAATTGTTCATGTTTTATTATTCGTATGTTACTAATCTGAGTACGTTCTCTGTCTAAATACTGTGCGGTTCCTGTATCGAACATTCATGGACAGGAAACAGATTGTGTACTGACAATGAGTTAAGAGAGTACGAGGTTGAAAACTTTTTCCGCATTATGTATCATGCGCCAAGATTAATGAAACGGTATTTACAGTGCAATTAATTATGGCCACCGATGCATAAAAATTACAATATTTTTTACGGTATTAATGCTATGTCCATCCGAATACCATAACTAAAATCGTTAACTGTAGATTAAATCTAATACATATTATATTATCGAAGGAAAAGATAGTCGCTTTTTTCTAGACAAAAATATTTACTACTGCAGACTTTGAGTTTTGATAAAAATTCGTACTAAATAGATTCCAACTTAACGACATAGCATCTGCAAAGCATAAATTTCATATATAATTATATAAATACAGTAATAAACACCAATGATTCCCAATATCGAAATCACACGTAATTCTTATTTTCCAAAGATCTCTAGCAACGTACTCAATCCTACTAAAAACAAGACCTCCGTGTTGCGCATTTAATGGCCCCACTGTATGTTTTGCGAACTTTCGTCAGTTCCTACCCGAGCGTCCTGCGAACTTAAGCGAATTGCACACGCAGGAGTCATAATGTCGTCGTACACTTGATATTAACGCGCAAATATTGGCTGGGGTAGACGGTTAAGTTTGAAGATGGCGGGAATGGGTAAGAATCTACGCCGTGTCGCGCGCGTACGTGCACAAATATGGTGTACGATGTACGTTCCAATTTACGAGCGAAGCAGTTATGGCAGATGCGCGGAACGTTACTTGGCATAAATGCTCAAATATTGGACGGTTTCGTGGCTGTAAATTGACATGTTTGATGCCAGTCCGCTGACGTGAATGACACTTAGCAAATTGAGAATAAAACTGATCTAAATGTACTGCCACGTTCTGTAAAGAGAGAATTTTGTGAATGGTTTATTATGATTTGGTGTGAGGCAATTATTTGTACAAACATTAAGCGATTCCAAATTCGTATTTACGAGAAAGAAACTTTAGTAAGTTTATGTAAGATAGTTCATTCTAATGGACATTATGATAGAAATAAAATTGTTATTTAATTGCAAATCTTGAACGAACATATTTGAATGTACGCCTATTAAGATTCAACGTTCGAATATTCTACAGAATGCACTATTAATTTTATACACGGTACACTTATCAAACATTCAGTCGATATTATTCAATATACGTATAAACGATTAAAATTCTAAATAAAATTATTTAAGCTTCCATCCGAAGATTAATCACGCAATTCAAATACAATTAACGCAACTTACTACTAACACACAAAAATCAACCGAAACTTTAAAAACTGTACATAAAATTAATTAAATTTCATCAAAAAATTAATAACACAATACAAATATACTTAATGAAACTGAATACTACTACGCAAAAATCAACCTCGACATTAAAAGTTTTAAAGAAAATTTGTTAAATCTCCACCCCAAAATCAATGATGCAATACAAATATGATTAATGAAACTGATTACTAACACACAAAAATCAACATCAATATTAAATATTGTAAGTAAACGTATTGAACGCATACAAGCTCATCGGACCATGAAATGACAGAATCCACTCATTCAACTATCAGCGTCAAAATTCCACAGGCACAGATTTAAGCTGTAGGATGAGATACTCATTAAAAATGAACGCGACGTCATCGGGTCATCATTAACGCTTGCGTCCTCATACAATGCGTTCATTAAATTTCGCAGACTAGATACTCGTTTAAAAATTGACGCGACGTCATTAAACGATCGAGTCTCGGAATATTTTAAACGTCAAATAATATCCTGACTGCGATCCGCGTATCCTGTTTGTCGGAATTATCTTGTTTAATGAAAGGACCAATGTCAATCACTTCCTTCATTTTCCAGCGGAACTGTTCGCCTATCATTTTCATAGCAAACCGTTTTCCTGTCAGATCCGTGACCTGTTCAATTTTCAACATTATTCAGTATTATCGCGCTGGCTGTCAAGAGAAACAATTCACTGAAACGACTAACTTTTGAATTTTAACATATGTAGGCTTTTAAAAATTTAACTTGTGGTGTGTTTTTCTGAACTGTTAAAAATTACCTTTGCTACGAAACTGATTGTAGGTAGAGATAAAATTAAAGAAGATGAATCAATGCCAGTTTATTAGTGATTTAGTTAGAGAGTTTAATATTTTATTTGTTACTTCTATTATAATTATTACGTAATTAAAATCATATCATGGTGCTACTGTACATAAATGTTAACAAAATATTATTTTTATATACTTACAAGAAACTTTTATACAGTACCTTATAAGTAGCCTTATAAGTATAAACAAATTATCGGTTTCCTGAATTTTATGAAAACTGTCTTTCTGTTCCAGTTTCAACATGATCCATTAACGGCAATTTTACACAATTCTGGGCCGCTTTGACTTCTCAAGCGAAAACCGGTAAGTTAATTTTTATTTAATTGCGCCATTTAACAGGATATGTGAATACCTTTTACTTGAATTATGGACATAAAGGTATTCCTACCGGGATTTCACTCCCAAACAGAGAAGTTCAAACAATTTTTGCTCGATTTCATTCACATCCCATGTCTGCAGATAACTACTCATTTTGTCGTACATATTACATTATTTTATCTATTCTTAGACGTAAAAGATATCTAGTGAACGTATATTACAATTATACATGGAAAAACAAACGTTCTGTTCTAAACTGAAGAAATTCATGTCACCCTCATCGAGAATTAATTTACGTCCTACTTCTATAAGTAACTACTTTTATCACATTTATTTTAATATTTCACCGATTTGCGAACGTATAGTATAGAACTTTGTTTTAATTGCTCATACAAAAGCAGTCCCACTAACATTCCACTCCAATCACTATTATTTCGAAGAATTCCCTTTGGAATTAATTCACATGCTTTGTCTATAAACAAGTGTTCTTATTATAACAGTTTTGTCAGCATCTTATCCATCTTTATATGCAAAAGTAACTAATGGAATTTTACTTCAATTATTCACACAGCAGTTCCACTAACATTTCGTTGCAACCTGAATTATTTCTAAGAATTCCTCTTCGAAATGAATTCACGTACTATTCCTATACATAACTACTCTTATCACATTTCCTACAACACTTCATTTTTACATCTGAAAGTGCATAGTACAGCTTTACCCCAATCATTCACACAGCAGTGGGACTAACATTACACTCTAACGAAAATTAATTCGAAGAATTCCTGTTTCAATTTAATTCATATGCTTTTCCCATAAATAATTACTCTTCATATACCACATATCACAATACACATTACATACTTGAAATATCACATTTCATCTTTATGTCTGGAAGTACCTATAAGAACTTCGCTTCAATATTTCACACAGCAGTCGCACTAATATCTCACTCGAACCGGAGTTAATTCAAAGAATTCCTGTTCTAAATTAATTCACATGCTATTCCTATAAATAACTACTCTTTATATGCCACATATCACAATACACATCACATATCATCTTTATATCTGAAAGTACATATAAGCACTTCGCTTCAATCATTCGCACAGCAGTGGGACTGATATGTCACTCGAACCGGAGTTAATTCAAAGAATTTCTGTTCGAAATTAATTCACGTACTATTCCTATAAATAACTACTCTTCATATATCACATATCACAATACACATCACATACTTCAAATATCACATATCATCTTTATATCTGAAAGTACCTATAAGAACTTCGCTTCAATATTTCACACAGCAGTCGCACTAATATCTCACTCGAACCTGAATTAATTCAAAGAATTTCTGTTCGAAATTAATTCACGTACTATTCCTATAAATAACTACTCTTCATATATCACATATCACAATACACATCACATACTTCAAATATCACATATCATCTTTATATCTGAAAGTACCTATAAGAACTTCGCTTCAATATTTCACACAGCAGTCGCACTAATATCTCACTCGAACCTGAATTAATTCAAAGAATTTCTGTTCGAAATTAATTCACGTACTATTCCTATAAATAACTACTCTTCATATATCACATATCACAATAGACATCACATATCATCTTTATATCTGAAAGTACATATGAGCACATTGCTTCAATCATTCACACAGCAGTCACACTAACATCTCACTAACCAACCAGAATTAATTCAAAGAATTCCTCTTCGAAATTCACTCGCGCGCTCATTGCCGGTCACGCGAAGCAAAACGTTCCGTTCTTCGGATGCCCATAGTCTGTCCATACACCGAAAAGCAAATTCCTACGGTCCTCCATGTTTCGCTCGTCAAACGGAACGCGAGGCAAAGTAGAATCTCAATTTCCATGCGAGCGACTCCCGTTCGCCCGGCGCGCATTAAATTTAACTGGGAAACAGAGGCGAACGAAATGAAGAACGACTCGCGGGACAATATGGCGGGAAGTGCCGAGTGCGAAAATGTATCGAAGCCCTGTCATCCGAGCGAATGAAATCGTTTAAGTTTCATGGACTCTCGCCTCGCTACCGGCTGATAAAGGCCAATCTTGCGTTCCGACAATTTTGCCCCGTAATTTCTATTAATTGCCCCGATGATTAGGCAGTCGACTGTCAATTAATGGAGAGTCAAGTTGACGATATGAGAGGAGGGTGGTGGGTGAAATATGGCGAATTATAGTTGGAATTGTCATTTGAGGGTTCTGGGTATCAGTCGTTTGAATTGGGTGAGAATTTATGTTCAGTGTAAGGTAGACGATTTTATATACTGTTTAACAGTACCAGAGATATGGTGAAGAATGATAGATTTATAAACTTCAAAATGAAAGTTGGGTGTGTTTCAGATTTTAATATGCTATCCAATTAAAAGCTGTGAGAGTTTAGATGATTACGATACTATTAGAATTATGTTTTTTTAAATATTTATCTAAGTTTCTTTTCACTTTACGAGAAAATGTATTTTTCGATATATAAAATACTCACATATCAATTTTATTCGACTATAATTATTAGATATTTGATATTAATTAACGAGTTCTGAAAGTTGACGATTCTCAAACCTAATCTGTAACAAATTATAAGAACTTGACAATTATCTGTACTACCCCTACTCCACCCCAAAAACTCATAATACTTATATACACAATTCTCCACAAATTAAAAATAATCACGCCGCATTCACTGCATTCACGCCGATCATTAACGAATCCTCGAAGCTGACGAGCCACAAACCGAAACTATAAAAACTGAACAATTGCCTCTACTCCCCTTCTCTAGCCAAAAAATTCATACTACGTATATACACAATTTGCCCCAAAATAAAAATTATCGAAAGATGCAATAGCATGACACAATTTCAAATCGATCAATAAAATTAAATCTAACCCCTCTTCTGTAGCCGAAAAATGTATACTACTTATATACACAATTCTCCCCAAAATAAAAATAAATAAACAAGTCGCTAATGACCCAGCAGTCGATTCGACGTAAAACCAAAAATAGAAGAAGAAGAAGAAGAAAAATAAACAAAAGATGCAATAGCATGACACAATTTCAAATCGATCATTAAAATGACATACTGAAATCATACCTCAGCACGCCCGAGACCTGCATTCACGCCGATCATTAACGAATCCTCGAAGCTGACGAGCCTCAAACCGAAACGCTCGTACCTCAAATGAACGTGAGCCATTGAGCTCGACCTCCGAAGCAAAACAGCTCGAGGGAATGGTAGGCCTCGTCAGTGTTTGGCAACGTTTACCGTCCTCTTCCGCGGCATCCACCGCGGAATTTACGAACGGCCTCGTAAACAGTCACGAGATTAGGCGAGTTCCTCGCTGCTGAATGGCTCCAGCGAATTTGCGAGCTCGTTGCTGCTGACGCGCTGCCGCTGGAAGAGTGAGAGTGTGAGTGAATGAATGAGTGAAGTAGTGAAGGGTATAAGAGGGTGCAGGAGTAGGTGAGGTTTAAAAAGGAAAAATTTGGTATCTGTACAAGCTTGATATGGTTTAGGATTCAAATGAAGGAGTGTGCGAGAATGTGATGAAGTATGTGATAAATGTTTACTGATTATTTTAATTGAGTTTTGAGATTGTTGCTGCTGACGTACTGCCGCTGGAAGAGTGAGAGTGTGAGTGAATGAATGAGTGAAGTAGTGAAGGGTATAAGAGGGTGCAGGAGTAGGTGAGGTTTAAAAAGGAAAAATTTGGTATCTGTACAAGCTTTATATGGTATAGGATTCAAATGAAGGAGTGTGCGAGGAATGTGATGAAGTATGTGATAAATGTTTACTGATTATTTTAATTGAGTTTTGAGATTGTTGCTGCTGACGTACTGCCGCTGGAAGAGTGAGAGTGTGAGTGAATGAATGAGTGAAGTAGTGAAGGGTATAAGAGGGTGCAGGAGTAGGTCAGGGTTAAAAAGGAAAAATTTGGTATCTGTACAAGCTTTATATGGTATAGGATTCAAATGAAGGAGTGTGCGAGAATGTGATTAACTATTTGATAAATGTTTACTGATTATTTTAATTGAGTTTTGAGATTGTTGCTGCTGACGTACTGCCGCTGGAAGAGCGAGAGTGTGAGTGAATGAATGACTGAGCTAGTGAAGGGTATAAGAGCGTGCGGGAGTAGGTGAGGCTTAAGAAGGAAAAATTTGGTATTTGTACAAGTTTTATATGGTTAATAGGTCTATTCTGTACAAGCTTTATATGGTATAGGATTCAAATGAAGGAGTGTGCGAGAATGTGATTAACTATTTGATAAATGTTTACTGATTATTTTAATTGAGTTTTGAGATTGTTGCTGCTGACGTACTGCCGCTGGAAGAGCGAGAGTGTGAGTGAATGAATGACTCAGCTAGTGAAGGGTATAAGAGCGTGCGGGAGTAGGTTAGTCTTGAAGAGGAAAAAATTGGTATCTGTACAAGCTTATTATAGCTGTTAAGTCCTATTTAGTGTTTTGTATGATTCAAGTGAAGGAGTATGCGAGAATGTGTTAAAGTAGGTGACTATTTAGTGCTTGTTTCATTGATGTTTTTAATTGAATTTGTGAGCTCATTGCTGCGGAAAAAGTGAGGCATGAGTGAATGAATGGCTGAGGTTGTGATGGGTATAAGAGAGTCAAGAAGAAAAAAATTCTTTAAAATGAAAATTTTGTGTGTATATTAATAGGCCTGAGTAAAACAATCAGCAAGTACTTAAGTGTATGACGAAAAGTATGCGATAAGAATTTACTGTTCATTTGATTGTGATTAATACTGCAACTCTTTGCCGTTGATCTGTCAAAACTAATATGAGAGTGAGAAAATGAGAGATTCTAAACATTATGGAATTGGACAGAGATAGTTACAGTATATGGAAGTGAGTCATTAAATGAGACAAATATGAGCGAGTATGTGACAAAACCATAGAATGAAATCCTAAATTGGAACTTAAATCCTGAATACCGACAGTATCAAATAACAAAGCACAACAATGTTAGAATCATAGAAACGTGTAACAAGAGATTGAAATAATAACAGGTTCAAATAATGAAATTCTGCTATGAGAATATAATACTGTATTAAAACAACCACTCTATTACAGAACAGATTAACAACACAACACAATCTTCGAATAAAATATCAATTACCAAAAGCATTACAATCTACCACACGCAAGAATCCTGAAATCATCACTTGAACCGAAATACCACCTCTACCACTACACTAAACGAAACCTCACCAGCAACATTACCAAGAAACACCTTGAAACAACAACACATAATAGAATTCGAATATCACTATCATTCAACAGTGAGATCCGAAACAATCGACTGCGGCCGAATCCGCAGCACGATCGAAACTGCGACAATGTGGGAGAAGGACAGCGACAATGTGAGAGAGCAATAGCGACAATGTGAGAGACAACGATAGAATCCGTTAGCGGCGTCCGACCGAAATGTACCAACAGGCCGAGAGAGTGAGGACCCCACCCTGTTTGATTTGACTTACCGTTTTCATCCCGGTATTCGGCCAGCACAAACGCACCGGAAGCGACCAAACGAGGCACTTCATTATCGTATTTGATGACGCTGCGGAGAGATGGCCATCGATCGCTGGACAAACGGCTCGTCCTGCGGTCAAGTCCGACTTTCCTGTCCTCGGCAACTTCAACCCCTTTTTTTCCTCGCACCACCCCCTCCCACCCTCCACCACCGACTCTCACGCCTGTTGCTTCCGATGCTTATCGAGCGATCGATGATCAACCCTTGCGGCGGAAGTGGCTTTTAACTGCCGCCAGCAGCTTCTCGACTGGGAAAAATGAGGATGATGAGTCGGGGGTGGGGGAGGATTAATTAGGTTTTCGAGAGGGTATGGTGAAGGGAATGGTTTTTTCTGTGTGGTTTGTGCCTTTTGAGGTTTTGTTGGCGAGAGGTTGATTTTATAGGGGTGGGTTCGGGAAATTTGGTTTTTGTCGGTTGGTGGTGTGATGAGTTTCGATGGTGGTCGGTTAGTGTCTGTGGTCAGTTTAGAGAACAGTAGGTGATATTTTAGTATAATGTTCAGAATATAGGTCAAGATATAAGATTAAAATGGATTAAAATTGAAAATATCTAAATATATGTAAATAGAAAAACATATATAAGCAAAACATCACAGATACATAAAAATATTTAAGTATCTACGTATTCTGTCACATTCCAGCATGTACAATAATTATACTCTAGGAAACTGAAAGTATTTAAGTTAATCATGGTATTAACACAAAAAAATCAGCAAAACATATTTGCAACAGGAAATACTCTGTTACATGTTAGTATAATGCCCGAAATACCTAAATATCTGAATGTTCTATCGTCATCCATCATGTAACGAAAACCTAGAAAACAGAAAATATTCAAATTAATTACGACAGTGTCAATAAAATAAACCATAATCCGCAAAACAAAATTCCGCCATAAAATTCTACTCGACTTTCTTCCACTTCTTCCTGATCGCAAATAATTGCAATCTACTTACTACCCTACAACAAAAACAAAAATCCGAATTCTCTATTCAACCTCTGAAAACCTACCTTCACCCCTAAAACGATCAAATATATCCCGCCACTCACCCCGAATCGTTCCGCCTCTCGATACTCACCCCCTCGGAAGCCGAGAAGACTCGCCTAATTTAATCCCAATAAGCTGCCGGCAGCTTAATGGGATCCCTTTTGACTCGCCTCAAACTTTCCGCCCGAGGTGCAACTAGTTTTATAAGGCCGTGGAAGAGAAGGGCGGAGAAAATGGCGGTGGAAAGAAGGAGATGAAGGCCGCAACAACCTTCTTCGTTTTCAAACCTCACTTTCCGAGACTCTCCGGCTTTCATCTTTTCCCTCTTCTCGCCGTCAAGCCGATTCTACCCCCCCCCCCCTCCTCCTCACTTCCGGAAACTCGAACTCAGCCATTCGCAGCCAGCCGCCATTGTGATGCAGATGCCGATATAAATTAGCCGCGTCAAAGATAACGCCGATATTCAGCGGTTGGTAATTAATTCCTTCGGGGGAGGGCAAAAAATAATGAGCCGCAAATTAAGTTGAAGACTCTTTGGGTGAAGATTCGAAGTGCGTTTTGTGAGATTGAAGTAATAAGGTGATGAAAATTGTGATTGATGAATCGGTACATTGTTTCGATCGTTTTGTTGATTAGTGGATAGGAATTGTCATTTAAAGATTTGAGATTGGGAAAAAAGTTTTAAATAAATATAAAGTTGTCATAAATGAATGGAAGTTGTTGTGTAAGGTATAAAGGCCGGATTTCAAATAATAGGTAGATTATTTTAAATATTTGTTTTATGTTTACAAGAACCGAATGCAAGTTACCGTTTAAAATCATTATACAGCTTCAACAATATCTATCTAAGAACCGTTTGAATATTATTTCAATCTTTTATTTCAAACTTTCTGATATGTCAATAAAAATGGTTGTTTTGAATGATAGCAAAAATCCTAAATAAAGATTTCGTAGTAAAAACAGTAATTATTGGAAACAGAACAATATGCAACTACCACAATTCTTCCATTCGTACTGCTTCAGAGATTTTTCAATTAGATCTGAATCAGATATTTCGAAATAATTTGTTTTTATCCTCATTTCATCGTACCACCCGTACGCTTTTCAAATCAAATTCGACGTATTGTACTTCATATCCCCTCGCAAACGTCAACTCAGAAAAACGAGACTCTTTACATGCAAATTCCGCTCATAATATCGGGTTGGCAACTAAGTGATTGCGGATTTTGTCGATAGATGGTCTTTACATTTTTTTGGGTTCGTTAACGTGTTCAAAGCACCTAATCTATATTTTCCTCTTGTTGTTTGGACTTCTATCTTTAATTTAATACAAAAATTAAATCGATTAGTTCTTTAGTTTTGCCTTTATCGCAATTTAAAAATGGAAGACAACACGTGCATTTCAGACATATTATTTGTATTATTCTCGAAAAGGAAAGAAAGCATCGCAGCCGCAAAAGAAGTTATGTGCCGTGTGTGGGAATGAAGCCTTGAAAGAAAGACAGTGTCAAAATTGGTTTGCCAGTTTTCGTTCTGGTGATTTTTCATTAAAAATGCTCAACGATCTGGCCATCCAGTTGAACTCGATGAGACCCATATCAAGGCCTTTATCAATTTAAATCGTCATAGCACATATGACATTGCAGAGAAGCTGAATGTACCGCATACACGCATTGAAAAAAAAATATAAAAATGTTGGGTCTTCCTTCTTATATAAAAACCGCATTCACTTAGTTGCCAACCCAATATACACGACAGTAGATGTACTGTACAAAAATGCGATCTAATCGCAGGTAGCTACATTGTGGGAAACAGTGCGACAACGCGAGTCTCATTTGTACATCAAACAAGCGAACAGTCTCACGATTCCAGTAATTAGCCGATCTGGACGCCGCAAAAAACAAAGGCCGGAATCGTTTGGCAAGCGTCAGAAGCGGTAGCTCGCCGGATCGAACGCACGTCGAACAACAAACAGCGGCTCAATTCCGACAATTAGCCGATAGTCCGCGCTACAAAAACAATGGTCGGAACGGCAGTGTGCCGCAAAATTGCAAATATCGACGCCGATCGACGAATAACACTTACGTTTGAACGATTAACCGCCGACAAACCGGCGGCCTCGCGTCAGGATTTGTTTCCGGTCGTTCGGAGTCGAGAGCGACTTTGAGAGCAATTTACTGATTGTTGGAAAAAAGAATCGCGGGAGTTAGTCAGGAACAGTCTGGGGTCGAGTGTGACTCTGCTGTCGAACAACAGAAGGCTTACGTGGAAAGTGGCTCGAAATTTGTTGTCGACGGCTCGATTCAGTGCCTGTGACCTTCGTCAAGGTCAAACCGCTGCGGGCCGAGCGCGGACTGCGTATTTGCGTTGTGAAAGATTCTGCGGTCGGGAGAGTGTTAGCTTATGTACTGGTTGATGGAATATGGTTTATGTATTAGTGGGGTGCTTGTATATCGTCTGGTCTATGCATATATGTTAATGTGTTTAGTTTAAATTTACAAATCCTTTGTTGTGGTTGAAATTTTCTATATTTTTCAATTTGCTCTACATGTTTCGACTCGTCAGGAGTCTACAAAGTATATATTTGTGTTTATCTTTAAATTTGTGCATATTACAGAATATGTTTCGACTCATCAGAAGTCTGCAAGATATATATTCGTTTTTATCATTACATTTGTGCATATTACAGAGCATGTAGAGCAAATTGAAAAATATAGGAAATTTCAACCGCAACAAGGGCTTTGTAAATTCAAACTAAAGACAAATAAACACAGGGTTGAAACAAGACACATATAAATGTAAATTAGTAGATAAATGTTAATTGTAAATGTAATGGATAAACTCTATTCTGGTCGACGTTCTGCATATGTACTGTAATTATAGAGTTTCCGGTGATAGTTTCTACAAATATTGACAGTGTTACAAACTTGTAATTAGGTGATTTGTTGATTAGAAAATGTTTCCATTATTGACTTGATGCATCTGCTCTATTAATTATCAAAGATCAAAGATAGTATAGGTGGTACTGAATCAGCTGTTTGTAAACTAGTTGAACCGAAGGTTTCCAACATCGATTCAGTAATTGACGCCTTTGATCAAGTCAAAGGATTGACTAGATGCTGATGTCTCCCAATATTGCGATTATATTTATAAATAGAATTGCGATCCTCTATTTACAGATATGTGACTGCTACCGTTATATCAAATTTTGAATTTGATAAAGTACTTCTCGGATTTATTACATGTATTGTAAGCAATGTTCTAACTAACCTACCAGCTGAGACACCTTATAATATACCAGAAGTATCGACTAGCTATTTGTAAATCATCGATACTATCAATTAAGTCAGAGGTCCAAATGCTGATGTTTTATAAAATTATTGTTTTTTTTTAAAGAGAATTGTAATTCTCTATTTATAGATACATGACTGCTATTGTCATACAGACAATCCGCATAACGAAATATTTCTCGCATTCACTATATCTGTTCTGACCAATATTTTGACTAACGAACCAGCTAATATTAATCCGCAGAAAGACAAAGTATCAAGTCAAGTAGGTAACTGTCAAAGAGCAAATACACGTTCCGCTAAATCAGGCGCTTGTAAATTAGTTCGAGGCGTCTGTTTCCAATGTCGATTCACCCTCCGACGCTTCGACAAAGTCAAAGGATCGATTAGATACTGATGTCTTGCAATGTTACAACAGTGTGTATAAATAGAATGTCAATGCTTCATTCACAGGTACTATTGTCACGTCAGTAACTTTTGGTACCAGACACTCTGCATAATGCAATATTTCTTGCAGATATTATGTATATTGTTACCAATCTTTTGACTAGCGAACAAACTAATATTACTCTATAAAAAACGTACTTCACCAACCAGTGCGAGGCGTCCTTTCTTAACGTCGATGCACCCGCCATGGCCCTTGGCAAAGTCAAAGGATCGATTAAATACTGATGTCCTGCAAAGTTATAACCGTGTGTCTAAATAGAATTTCGATGCTTTATTCACAAATACTACCTTTGTCATATAACCTTTCGAAATAGTCTACATAATGAAATATTCCCCCCATTTACTATATGTAGATATTCTAACCAATGTTTTGACTAGCCAACCACCTGATAACACTCTATAAAAAAACTTCACCAACCAAAAGTATCCACTCGACAAGCTGTCAAAGAACAAACACTCTCTAGATCGAGCGTTTGTAAATTAGTTCGAGGCGTACGTTCCCAACGTCGATGCACCCTCTATCGCCCTTGACAAAGTCAAAGGATCGATTAGATACTGATGTCTTGCAAAGTTACGACCACTTGACTAAATAGAATTACGATGACTTACTCAGACTATACATATATGAGTGTTATTATCGTATAACCTTTCGAAACAAATACTCCACATAATGAAATATTCTCCCCATTGACTATACGTGTTGTAACCAATATTTTGACTAACCGACAAAGTAGTATTACCTCATACAAAAACACTACTTCACCAACCAAAATTATCGACTTGACAGGCTGTCAAAGAACAAACGCACACTCGGCAAATCAGGCGTTTGTAAATTAGTTCGAGGCGTCCGTTCCCAATGTCAATTCACCCTCCGACGCCCTCGACAAAGTCAAAAGATCGATTGATGTCTTGCATTCTGACTGGTGTCGATTAAAGTTACAACCGTGTGTCTACATAGAATTTCGATGTTTTATTCACAGATACTATTAATTTCATATAACCTTTCAAAACAAGTCTACATAATGAAATGTTCCCCTCCATTGACTATATGTGTTGTAACCAATATTTTCACTAACCAACCAACTAATATCACTTCATACAAAAACAGTGTACTTCACCAACCAAAATTATCGACTTGACAGACTGTCAAAGAACAAACGCACACTCGGCAAATCAGGCGTTTGTAAATTAGTTCGAGGCGTCCGTTCCCAATGTCAATTCACCCTCCGACGCCCTCGACAAAGTCAAAGGATCTAACGGATGTCTTGCAAAGTTTCAACCATGTGTCTAAATAGAATTTCGATGCTTTATTCAAAAATACTCCTTTTGTCATATAACCTTTCGAAACAAATACTCCACATAATGAAATATTCTCCCCATTGACTATATGTGTTGTAACCAATATTTTCACTAACCAACCAACTAACATTACTTCATACAAAAACAGTGTAGTTCACCAACCAAAATTATCGACTTGACAGGCTGTCAAAGAACAAACGCACACTCGGCAAATCAGGCGTTTGTAAATTAGTTCGAGGCGTCCGTTCCCAATGTCAATTCACCCGCCGACGCCCTCGACAAAGTCAAAGGATCTAACCGATGTCTTGCAAAGTTGACGGCGGCCTCCGATCACAATCGTCCTGTTTAGCGATGGCCGAAGTGCGCCAGCGAGTGAATTTCGCGTGTGTCCGAGCTGGTAGGTTGACAGACGCATATGGACAAAGCCTGCCGGATCTGTCTCTTGCTTCTGCTCGGCACTCAAACAAAGGAAGTAGAGTGCGGGCTCAGAAACGTTTGCCGAACGTTTCGCTCGGCGTCACTCTCGCCCCCCCCCCCATCGCCCCCTTTGCCATTCTTTCCGCACGTAGTCGACTCTCACTTTGATCCGATCTGTTTGCCGCCGATGCGACGAGCCGGGAGCGGATCGATTATTTTCCTTCGAGATAAATTTCAACAGACTCGTATGACGTCAGTCGGTCGTTGGAGTTCTGTAATTGAATGGGTGGGAGGATGAAGAAGTTAAAACTGCTTTTTGTTGTATTAGTGTTTTGTGGAGGAAAGTGTAGAGATATCGAAATTTTGTGATATGTAATGTTAATGGTACGTCATTTCGTGTTAAGTACGTATTCTGTCATGGTAGGTTGTAGGTCAGTGGAAACGATCGATACATTTGAATATGTTTGTTTTTGTGATTAGGCATTTGTTAGAACAGTGTGTCATATGGTGTTATGTACATGGTTTGTTATATTTCGTGTCATAAGTGAACGGATCAATGTTCCTGCATCTAAATCTGTGTAGGTTTATTTTTGTAATCAGGTCGTTGTTAGAGATATAACACTTCGTGAGGTCGGTCAAACACACAACTAATACATATACGAAATCGATTAATTTTTATTGTGTTTCACCGCTACAAATTTCATGTTGTACTTAGCTTTTAATTTTTGCTACATAATACTTGAATTATATACTAGCAACCCTACTTTATCCCTTATATATACCTTATATACCCTACATGAATAACTAATTAAGTAGAAATTATATGCTGGATTTAAATTGTTTAAGATTTAATGCTAACACCGATTATTTACAATTAATAAGAAATAGCGAAATAAAAATCTAAAAATTCGACTGTTTTAATTTTTTATGCGTTATATTTCATAGAAGAATATTAATTTATGAGTAATGATTGTAGATAAACTACAATTATGTTAACAAGTTTGTATCCTGGACGTAATTTTCATATTATTCTGCACATTAATATCAATGATATCCCTGACGAAAGGGTTATTTTTCAAACTAAATTATACATATGTATAACATCACAACAATTATTAAATGAGTACAGATAATTGCAAACTTCCCTATCCTACTTCGTATCATACAGTAATCCAAACAAACTTCTCGAATTCCACATATGACCTACAGACACCAGTCTCACAACCACTCCTTCATTAATCAATTAAACCTACACACTACGCATATACCATTACCAATCAAAAACGTCATCATTCCCTCCCCTCAACAAATCGATCAAAAACTAAAAAGAATCCCAGCAGGATCACCAACATTACACAACCGTATAAGTATGCGACCATAAGCCTATCATCAAACATCCTCAGCCTCAAACAAAGAATTCCCTCAACACCTTCCCCCACATCCACAACTCCACACTCCATAAGCAACCTTCCAACAACCCTTCCAGCTTCCACAGTTTCCAAAAAAACACCTAAAATTCCAATCAACCCCTCTTCTCCAGCCTCTACTGTTCAACGATTATTCAAACCTGCAATCCCGATCAAAAACTCTCTCTCCCTCCAACCTTCAACACAACCTAGCAAAAAAAGATACGGAATCAGAGTTCATCCGAGGTCACCGACGCAGGTGAGTCAAGAGAGACCCCGCGAGCAAACACGAGACTCGCAATGGAAAAGATGTGGATAGTATGCAGATGGGTAGTGGGGTTGTGGAGAGGGGGGAGCGGGAGGGGGTAGAGTTTAATGCGAGACCACTTTGTTGCGTAAGTGTCTCCTGCGTCCCTGTTACATCGTTACGGCGCAGTAACTCGTGCCCCGATGTCTCTCGTGTTGGTTTATCTCCGCGGCAGGGTGTATTTTTCGTTCTACGCTCTGTCAAGAGTCGTTGACGAGTGCCTTCGCCCAGATGGAATACCTAACTTCTGTTCCATCTGGGATACGTGGATGGTGGACGTCATCGGCCTGGTGATATACTAGCGATGTCCTTGGAGGCGAGCGGATCGTGTCAAAGGTGATTTGTTAGGGGTTGTATCTTTGGTCATTGATTTTTTGTGCTTGTAAGGAAATTGACAGCGTGTTCTGGAGTCATTCTTTGGTTTTGGGAGAAACTGTTTGTGTGGTTGTGGAATATGTGACCTGGTTGAAGTTAATTCGTTTTTGTTCGTTCTGATCGGTACAGACATATAGTGTTGATGTTATTTTTAAATGTTTTAATTTGTTATATTAATAATTTTGTAGACGCTGTGTAATTGTTATTGTATAAGTTGTACTTGTTTATGTGATGGAGGTTTGATTAGAAATTGGGATGATATTGTAGTATTTAATAAGTGCGAGATTCTAGAACTACTGCATTCGATTTACTGGAAGTAGTGTGAACTACGATAAGTCAGCCGTAAGAGTCGTACTTCTTAGCGTATGTATCGTTCTACTCGACATTACGCGACATTTTTAATTAATTAAATGAGTGTTTAATACCTGCACATAATTAATCATACATCAATTTCGCATTTTATTACTACCATTATAATCATCTATTACAAAAATACTGAAATTGATTTAATCGGTGAAAAAATTTCGTAGAGACAAAAATCAAATTATCTGGATAATATTTCACGTATCCTGTCTAAGCTACTTAAACGATTTGTATCTGGTCATATTCAAAATCCACCAGCTTCAAATTACTCCAGAGTATTACAACTACTTAAATACTGTTTGCACGTTAGAAGTTTCAAAAAGTCAGTCCGAGAATAAATTTCGGCGTATCACTATCGCAGCATTCAAATAACGAACCTCTATAATTCAAAGTTTCTCACGTTACCAACATTTTATAGAAAATAATATCAACCGTAACTACAAAACCACCTTCTCAAAATATCATAATTTCGCTAATCTCCAGTCACTTCTCACCATCCCTACTTCCACCACCCTCTGCAACCCGATATTAAACCCTGCTTTATCCCTCTAAACTCTCTGTTACTTTTTTGTGTCTATACCACAAAAAACAAACCCACAACAACAAACCCACCCCCCAAAAATATCCAAATCCCACTAATCCCCAATCACTCCTTACCACTCCCACTCCCAGCATACACTGCAGCCCGATAATAATTTCTGCTTTATCCCTCTAAATTCTCTGTTACTTTTTTGTGTCTACACCACAATAAACCCAAATGTCTCGTACCACCAAAACGATACAAAAATATACATTACCCACAACAACAAACCCATCCCCCCAAAATATCCAAATCCCACTAACCCCCAATCACTCCTCTCCACCCCCACTCCCAGCACACACTGCAGCCCGATAATAATCCCAGCCTCATCCCCCTCAAACTCGGGCACCCCGCGCTCTCCATAGAAATGGATCATCCTCCCGCGAGCGAGCACTTTATCCCGTTAAAGAATTTACGGTCCCTCCTTTGAGGTCATAAAGCAGCCGACGAGGCGGTTGGCGGATGAATAAACTCCGGCGGGCTGCTTCTCGAAAATTCGGAGGAAGAGCCGGGCGTCGTTATCGGGTAACTTGTTATCCGTTCTTAAAATGCGCCCTGGCGCGCGCCAGCCCCCTCCCCTCCGCCATCTGCCTTCCCCCTCCCCTTGCCGCCCCTCCGCCCGCGAAAAGAACGAAGGCCGCGAACGCCGGGCGTGCCGCGCAAATTTTCGCGGAATTTTATGTTGCTCGATTAGCTGCTATTGTTGCTGGATGACTTAGGGGATGAAGGGAGGTTTGACAAAAAAAATTATATTTGACACAAATAAGAATATTTGAAAATATTATAATTCTGTTTGTAAATATCTAACATTTTCTTCAATCTCATTTTGAATATGTACAGTTTTATAATATTTATTGCTAAAAGTTCTTCGCTACATGCCAAATTTCGGTTACGGGTGAAAAATATGAAGACGGGTTTCGTTTGAAACGCCCTGAATCGAAGCTCAACTTTCAATACCATATCGAATTAGTACTTTAGTTAATCATACTTTGTATTAGTGTCCTACCCTACCCCTTCCTTCAATTCTCTAAAAATTTAGCCATTTCTTCAAATCACCTAGAGATCAACTTCCCTAAAACGATTCAATCCAAGGTCAAAATTCACTATCACACCAAGTCAACCCTTTCATTCATCATACAATCTCACAATATCCCACCCAAACACTTCAACACCCGCACTTACAACCATTCACCTCTTCCTTCGATTTTCACACAACACCCACATCTCCCAAAGATCAACCCCCCCCCCCCCCCCCACAAAAAAAACCTCTCAATCAAAACCCACCACTCGCTGCCTCCATAACGAATCAACACTTCCCTTCATCGCACGTTATTCCAGCATCCGACTCCAGCTTTGATGTTCCAGCTGGGAAGAGCGTGAAAGGTCCGTGCCAAAGAAAGAGCCGGAGTCGGAATGGGCGAAGAGGGGTTGGAAGGGGAGGGGGGGGGGGGAGTCGTTCGAATGCAGAGGAACGCATACGAATGGACGCGAGTACAGGCGACGCAGCCAGCGTCAGTGTGCGTCGTTATGCATCAGTGTGCGTCAGTATGCATCAGTATGCGCCAGTATGTGCCAGTATGCGTCAGTATGCCTCGGTGTGCATCAGTATGTGTCAGTATGCGACAGTATGCGTTGCTATGCGTCAGTATGCGTCAGTATGCATTGGTGTGCGTCAGTGTGGGATGGTGTGCCTCAGTATGCGTCGGTACGCGTCGGTACGCGTCAGTATTCATCGGTGCGCGTGTGTGTTGGTGTACGGCAGTGCAGGCGACATTTGGGTCGGACGCCTCGGGGCGCTAGGATGGAAATGCGTCGGGACGCCGTAAAAGAGGCGTGTAAGGACCGGTGGACCGCCACCGTTCGCAGTTTCCTTCGAGATTTATTATTCGCGCGGCGCCTGGAAGCCAGCGTCGAACGCCGAAAGTTCGAGAAACTGTTGTTTCGGCCGGCCTCGGTCCTCTCTCGGTCGCGGAATTCTTCCCGGCGCACAGCGTGCCGTGGGAGTCGAGACAGAAATTAGATGTTTGCGAAGAGTAGCGACTGGAGCTCAATTTAAAAAATAAGTAAAATATAATTGTGAAAAAATTTAATTATCATCAATTTTTAAAAATAATAATTATAATCTTTGGCGTGCAGATGTCTTTTACACGCTTTGGGAGGAGTCGGTGCAGTTTTTCGGATTGACTGCTGTCGAGAACTGAATTAGTGAATGA
This sequence comes from Anoplius nigerrimus, assembly GCA_914767735.1. Classification (NCBI taxonomy): domain Eukaryota; kingdom Metazoa; phylum Arthropoda; class Insecta; order Hymenoptera; family Pompilidae; genus Anoplius; species Anoplius nigerrimus. Next base: position 14,783,774 of record OU612081.1, read on the forward strand.
ACAGTCGTTAAGGTTCAGTGGGGTGAATCCGCACACGGGGCAAATCCGCATTATCGTTTATTGGTCGGTTGCATTTATTGTTAAATCGTAGGCTGATCCAATCTAATTTCTGAAATTTCGAACATTACTGGACGTTTCGGCAGGTTTGTCTAGGCCTTCTTCAAGAGGAATGAAAATTTTTACAGTGAAAACGATTACGCTTTTATAACATTTACATGTTTATTATGAAAAAAAAGGTTATGGGTTATAGGAATTTTGGAAATATTGTTTGAAATTTTGAACACTGATTTATACGTAAGGTGCAGTGTGGTAAATCCGCACACGGGACAAATCCGCACTAGGCCCTTATTTATTCGAATGTACGTTGCATTGTACCAACTGTAAGGTAGAAATCTTTCTTTGGTTAGTATTCAGTGGTTTGGATAGTATTCAACATAGGTGACCGCCCTGTATTCCGTGATTCCCCCGTTTAACTCGTTCGGCAAAGTTCGTATTACTAATAATAATTCCGCTTTTGCTCCATAATGTAAGGATATAAGATTCAATATTTTTTAAACAGATTGGGCAAGTCCGCCCTAGCAGCACTGTTTTTATTTAATTAAGAAAATCATAAGTTTCAGAAGATATTTTTAATCCAAATTAATGCAACTTAAATAATAAACCATGCGCTAAATAAAAACACTAAGATTATTAGGTTTTAGTCAAATAGACAGAAAATACATCAGTTTAAAGTAAACTGCACAATTTCTGGGTGGGTACAAATGAGTGTTTACACTATCGCATTTTTTTCGTGCAAATACTCATCACGTACTATTTGGTTAATCAGGCAAAATTTGTAACGGGCATTTCCTTGCAGTTTCCTGTTTCGGAAATGATTTGACGAGGAGCATTTTTTTCTGAATAAATATATTTCATATATACAAAAGGTGTTGTTACGTGTTTATATGCTGGGTGCTGGGAAAAGAGAGAGGTTTGGAGATGACCTGCTGAAGGTTAGAAACGAAGGAGTTTTGGATATTGGGAAGAAAAGGAACTGACAAAGTATGTCAAGAGTAGTAATGTTTAAACAAATGAAATCCGGGAAGAACTCTATGCGAGCCCACTCGAACTTATTTCCTGATAATCGAAGACCTAATATCGCAAATATCAAACCTGCTGCGATTATTGGATAATACTTTAAAAATTATACTTAAATCTCACAATCACTCTAAAATATGCATACTTTACGATTGAAAATGGACTCGAAATCCGCGAAGAACTCAATGCGAGCCCACTCACACTTATTTCCTTATAATCGAAGACCTAATATAGCAAATATCAGTCCAGCCAGCGAGTCTGATCCCTGGCCTGCGCGGAGGAGATCAGATGAGAATTGAAATTTCATTCTCGCCGTCAAAGGATTAAGACTTCCGTTCTTTCTCTTCAGCTTCTCTCTCTCTCTCTATCTTTCTCTCTCTCATACACACTATCTCGAGACCTCAAAAGTCTCCGCGAAGGAGGGAAAATCGTCGGCCGCCTATCGAGACTGCGAGGTGTGTAATCCGCTTTCAAGACTCACCCCTGCAAATTACACCCTCCCTATCTTCCGGGACACTCGCCGGCACTAGCCAGAATTTACTTGAATTTACTTGAATTTGCCAGCGGCGGCCGACTCCCGTCATTCGGAGAAATCTTTCTGCGGGATTATTCCTTCCTTTTTCGCGCCGCTGTAATCCGCGCCCGGAGTCAGGATTCGTTTTCGTGTAATGAGCGCTAAGTCAGTGGCCGGTTCGTTTTTTGTCGGACGGCGACAGGATTTTGTACTGGGGAACGTTGTGGGAATGATGCGAGTTCAATTTGTGGTTCGTAGTCGTTGGATTTGGGGTCAGAATTACATTATTTTTTTGGTAGGGTGTAGTCGTGTAGAATGTTAAAAAGTTCAGGTAAACGGAATTGAACTTTGAATGATTCAATCCATAGCTTAATGGAAAAGAGAACCATTTCTGTTAAATTTTAACTTTTGGTGTGGCCTGTAGGGGTGTGAAATGGTAAAAGTGACAGGTGTTTGAGTGTGACCATTTTCTTAGTGGCAGCTTAAAAACTTTCAGAAAAGTCAGAACTACATCCAGAAATGGTGCACGAATTTCAATTTTGTTTAGATATTAACAAAAAGTTTAAGAAAATGTCAAGTTGGTACTCAAGGAATAGTCGAACGCAGAATTCTAAAATTACAAATTATTAACAAAGTAACTCTGATTATTTTGATATTTCTAGCTTTAGTTGAACATAGTTTAAAAAATCAAAAGATCTGTCTCTGGAATTTTTTTACATGCCAGAACAACTGAATATTGGTTTGAATTGTTCTAAGAGGTATAGTTGACATTTACAAAACAAACTAATTTAGTACAAAATGCTATTACTATACATCTTATTAAAATCATGATTATGTATTTTTGGTTCAAGTGCTTTACAATTTCCTGTGAAACTTAAATTCCTAAACTGAAAGTACCGGAAAACTATTGGAGAGAACAATGTTTGTCTCCGGAAAGACGGTCAAGGTCATGAGACGCATAACATTTTTCTGGTATCATGTTTCTACGTCGCGAAACTGGAGAGTACCGGAACTTTGGAAAAGTGTATGAAAAGCTGGGCCACGTAAACAAGAATCTTCACTATTGTCTCCTACTTCCACGTTAAGCCGTAAAATAGTTTCACACATTTTGAACATGACATCGTAAGCGCCCTTCATTTTCACAGCCAGACTGTCAGGCATATTTTTGTCAATAGGACACGACGTTAATGTTTTCACTCGTGATGAAACAAATCCAAATGTGTCCGTTTTTTTTAGCACTAAAGCTAGACTATACAAGTGTAATTTGCACATTCACTTGTTAAAATCATAAATGAAAAGCAAAATAACTTGATTGTATGATAAATGGCTCTTATTTTCAACAGAAGCAGTGCAAGTTTTTGTCTTGTGATAAGCATTAATAATCACAATATTAAATGTTCCTTGATCAATGAATATATCATAATCACAAGAACTGTTCTTGAATTTTCATTCCGTTATTATCTTATATGTACATGAGAATGTGTGTTCGAACTCTTGTAAGTGTGAGTAAATAAATAGAATTCGTCTGTTTACTTGCAACGTTCGCACGCTTAAAGTTTTCCATTCACGACACATTCACAGATGTAAATAAAAATTGTAATTTTCAAAATATCAAAATTTCAACTGAAAATCCGCGACGTATGTTCTTCAGACTGAACAATTGTTGAATTATCATAAACGCTGAATAGTTATGGAACAAACCTCGGAAACAAAAGGGCATGAGTATAGAATTTCGTAAACGGCTCGCAGTTTGAAGCCGAGGGTGGCGGCAGATTTTTGCCCTTAGGGCGTGGCCTTGAACGGTCCCGCCGCGACAAAAGACGCTCGAGGGTCGAAAGGAAGGGGCGAAATCCTCCGGATGTGAGTTACGACGCACACTGATCCGACCTTTACACCGATTAGTCCCGGATTTGTGGCGTTTCCCGGCGACGAGACAAAATAAATCCGACGATAATCTTGTGTTTCGCAATTCCGAAGGTACACCCAACCTTCACCCCTCCCCTCTTTCCGCCCCGATCGAGAGCGGAACTGTTCTCTAAGAGCCTGCTATACGCTTTCTGATTTATCGATACAGTTTTACACCTTTTGCACTTTTTTCAAGGATTTCTGTATATATCACGTAGTGAACCTGGTTTTTTGAACATTTCTTATAAGCGACTCTAAGTGAGACATGACGATTGCTGAAATATTTGCCGAATTTTGCCAATTATGTTATTGGATTTTTTAATCATTGTTTATTGTTTTTTGGTGCGGTGTAGAGAATGTTGGAGTGATTATAGAATTCCTTTAGTGATTTTTGTTAGTGTTTCGTATGTAATCAACCGTTTGGAATTAAAGTCAATTACTGGTTTCGTTTTCTATATTTTGATATGATTTCAAAATGGTTTATTGAACGTGAATCAATTACAAACTGTTGGTCTAATAGAAGTAGACTGTTCGCTAGTCGCTTATAGAATGCCATGCCTGTGACCGTCTTGACGACGATGGGCCGATTCGGCACTCATCCCTTCTCTGGAAAATTAGTCAGAAAAAAAGGGAAAAGTACCGCGACAGAGAAAGGGCGCACGTGCGTCGCAGCGTCGCCGTGTCAAGCGTTTACGGTCGCTGTAACAAAAGACGCACTAGAACCCACTTGAGATGCACGAGTAACGCACGTGATCTATTGACGTTTGTTTATTGCTACGCGATACAATTTATTACATCTGGCTTATGTTCTATGTCGTGCACGACTTTGAGGTATGCTACGGAACATCCTCTCCCCGTTGAGAGGGTACTGATCAATAAATGTACGTACGGATTTGTTTATTTTCGGTCGAAACGCTTATCATTCACACCGATGTGTATTTCGCATGTGTTCGATCGCGATACGCTCGCAATAATAATCGAGTTGCGTCGAAGTATGTTGGACAAATTTGGTCGAGACAACGCCTCGTATTCGACTTGGGTCACGATAACGTCTCAGGTTTCCCAGGATCGCAACAACGTCTCAAGTCGAAACGGGTCTCGATATATCGTATACGTTTTATAAAGCAATTGCATGTATAATCGCAAAATGTGCGGATTTCGAATTTGGTCAAGACAACGTCTCGAATTTGACTTGGGTCACGATAACGTCTCAGGTTTCCCAGGATCGCGACAACGTCTCAAGTCAAATCGGGTCTCGCCATATCGTATATGTTTTCTATATTTTGATATGTATGTTTGTTCGAAAACCTATGTGGTTTTCGAATTTGGTCAAGACAACGTCTCGAATTCAACTTGGGTCACGATAACGTCTCAGGTTTCCCAGGATCGTGACAACGTCTCAAGTCAAATCGGGTCTCGCCATATCGTATATATTATATAAATTATTTGTATTTTTGTTCGCAAACCTATGTGGTTTTCGAATTTGGTCAAGACAACGTCTCGAATTCAACTTGGGTCACGATAACGTCTCAGGTTTCCCAGGATCGTGACAACGTCTCAAGTCAAATCGGGTCTCGCCATATCGTATATATTATATAAATGATGTGTATGTTTGTTCGCAAACCTATGTGGTTTTCGAATTTGGTCAAGACAACGTCTCGAATTCAACTTGGGTCACGATAACGTCTCAGGTTTCCCAGGATCGTGACAACGTCTCAAGTCAAATCGGGTCTCGCCATTTCGTATATTTCGTCTGAAATGATCGCCTGCTTTTTTTGTGCGTTTGTAGAATGCGCCTTGTCTGACAACCTGTAAACAAATTGTTTAGTACACTCGTTACTTTGTGTCGGTTACTCAATCGGTAACGGGCAAATATGATTGACAGCTCGTTTAAACTCTCCGGATGTTGTTTTGACGGTCGCTGCTCGCGTGATTCCGTCTTCGCCTGGGTACAGTTTTGTTACTCGGCCCAACATCCATTGTGTGCATGGGAGGCCCTTGTCCTTGACCAGAACAACGGTTTCAGCGAGCAGCTTCGGTCCGTCCTTAATCCATTTATGGCGCATTTGATGTTCGTTCAGATATTCGAGGTTCCAATGGGCCCAAAAATCCTGTTGAACCTTTGAAATGTGCTGCCAGGTCGACAGCCGATTGACTGGAACAGATGTTAAGTCTCCCTCCGGAAGGGTCGTCAACGGTTTGCCAATTAGACAGTGCGCAGGCGTTAAGACGAGCAAGTCGTTCGGGTCAGAGGATAAGGAGGCTATGGGTCTCGAATTTAGGATGCCCTCTACTTCGATTGTAAAAGTATTTAATTCCTCGAACGTGAATAAGGAATCGCCCACCACTCGTTTGAAGTGGTGTTTGAATAATTTAACGGACGCTTCCCAAAGGCCGCCAAAATGCGGTGCGGCATGGGGGTATGAAGTGCCAGTTGATGCGTTTTTCGCTCGCGAATGTATTTATTTTATTCGCGTGTTCGTCGGAATTGAGTAGAGTGTATAACTCCTTTAATCGACTGTTTGCCCCTTCGAAATTAGTGCCGTTGTCGGAGTAAATGTGTCCCGGGATTCCGCGTCTTGCTGCGAACCGTCGAAATGCTGGGAGAAAACCTTTAGTTGACACATCACTGACGAGCTCGAGATGTATTGCCTTGATCGACAGGCACACGAAGACGCACACGTAAACCTTTATCCGATTACGATTTCTGTATTTCCCTTCCTTGATGAACAATGGGCCGCAATAATCGACTCCGGTGTTCGTGAATGGTACTGCCTCGCGTATGCGGGCTGAGGGAAGATTTCCCATTTTATACTTGTTTGGATTAGGAGTAAATCTAAAGCAGCGCGTTACAGGTGCGTACGATTTTTCGCACCTGATTGCGAACATCAAGCAGCTAGAATTTTTGTCTTAAAGTACACAGGGTCGTTTCAATACGTGCGTGATGGTGTTTTTCGTGTATTTTTCGAATGATATTATCCGTTACCCGCTAACGATTGGGAAGTAAAACTGGATGTTTTTGCGCAAAATTCAATTGTGACCCTTGCAGCCGTGCTCCTACTCGTCCGGATCTAATTGTAAGAGTGGATTAAAGTTAGCTAGCCTGTTTTTGGCTCCCAAACCTTTCGTTTCGAGCTCTCGAATTTCTTTGTCGAAGCCGTTGGCCTGAAGCATTTTCAAGATTTTCTATTCGGCTTCGTTGATTTCTTTCGCGCATAAGGATCCGGTATGTTTACAATTAGAAAGAAGACGAAGGCAATACGCGATGATTCTTAATAATTTCGAATATGATGAAAACTTCTCAATTAGTTTGGATCACTGGGAATGGTCAGCATGCAAGTGTTCTATTTTAATTAAGATATTTCTATCTTCCCGATGTTCACGTGCGGTCAGTTCGTTTCGCCCTTGTTTAGCCAAAAGATTCGTTCGTATTTTCGGTCATCCTCGTGTAGTTACACTTGCCTGTACATTTTTTCGATGTCGGCGGTGACGACATATTTATAAGTACGGAATCGAATGAGATGTGCGAACAATGTAGATTGTATGGTGGGCCCCACCATCAAGAGCTCGTTTAAGGACATCCCGTTTTCTGCTTTAGCCGACGCGTCGAAAACTACCCTGACCTTCGTGGTGTCGCTCGATTCTTTGATTACCGCGTGGTGTGGCATGTAATATCGGTCATCGTCAGGGTCTGTTACCCGGGTCATATGCTTTAAGTCTAAATATTCATCAATTACTCGTGTGTACTCAGTTTTTAGTTCCGCATTCGCGTTTAACTTTCGTTTTAGAGCCGCTAACCGTTTGAGCGCAATAGCGCCCGATCCGCTGAAACGTTTGCTCGTCGTACGAAACGGTAAACGGACTGTATATCGACCGTCCTTACTGCGACCTACTGTTGTGAGGAAGTGCGCTTCGCATTCATTTTCCTCATCCGATTTCGATTTCTCTACGGCAACGTCTTCAATGGTCCAGAATTTGGCTATCTGTTTTTCTAAACTCGTCATATGACACGTGACCGGATTTGATCGTCCTTGTGCTGGGGTACCGCCGGCAACCACCCAGCCAAGTCGCGTTTTCTGCAAGAACAACTCGCGATTCTCCGTCGATAAATCGATCTGCCCAATGCAAAATAACGATAATGTCGCTCCCGAGCCTATTAATAAATCGACGGCACGTGGCCAGTGAAATTCGGGATCAGCTAACGTAATGTTTGGTGGTATCTTAATCGAATTCCGCGGAAAGATTTCGCTGGGGATCAAGTCGATGATAGACGGTATTGTTAGACACGCGAGTTCCTTCCGAAATTCGTCACGGGTTGACTGTATGGTGATCTTTACCACGCACTTCGACTCCGTGGTCGTACCGTTCATAGTCCGAACAGGTCAAACATACTTGATTGCAGGAATGTCTAATCGTTTCAAAAGAGATTCCGTGATACAGTTCGCATTCGCGCGCGTGTCCAATAGGGCGCGGCATTTAAGTAATCATATTTTGTTTCTGATCGCGAATATGAACGACGGCGCTCGTTAATAACTGTGACGTGGTCGTGGATGCTATCATCGACAGACTCATCGCGCTACCCCGTCTCGACTAGTCATGCCGATGCATCTTGAGTCGTCTTAGTGTCCGCTTCCGCTGATTTTATTGGATGACGCGCGAGATGAAGAAGCGTATTATGGCGCTTATGGCAGATTGTGCACCCGGAGTATTTACATGGCGCATTCCGATGGGACCTCATACAGTTGTAACATAGCTTCGCATTTTTTACAAATTGAATTCGTTTCGGTACGGGAAGCTGCTTAAAAGTCTCGCACTGGAACAATTCATGTTGTTGTATCTCGCATGCTGCGCAATTTTGTGACACGGCATTCGACACGAATGCCTGGTTGAAGAGGCCTCGATGTCTTTTACCCGGCGACGCGTCTCGTCGGTCAGTGTCGTTTCCCTTTGCCCTTTCGCGCTTCGACGTACACACTGCGGTTTTGTAAATAAATTCGTACATCTGTTCGATTGTGGGTACTTCGTCTCTCTCGAGAGTCGCTTCCCACTTTTCTAATGTACTTCGCGGCAATTTCGTCTCTAATAAATGAGTTATCATTTCGGACCCGATCGAAACTCCTAAAGATTGAAGTGACGCGAGGTGCTGTTGCATGTCGTCCACCAGTCTGGTTAGTCCGTTCGAATTTTCTCTTTCCAAGCCCGTTAAGTTTAACACCGCAGACAGATGCCGAGATACCAATATTCGTTTGACTTCGTACGAACGTTCTAATAGTCGCCATGCCTTGTCATAATTCGCTTCGTTACTCGCGAGAAATCTTACTTTATTGGCGGCCTCTCCGACTAATGCCGCTTTAAGATAATGAAATTTATCAATATTCGCTAAGTCCGTTTGCGAGCCTATCATGCTGTGAAACGCGTTCTTAAACGCTAACCAGTTTTCGTATTTGCCGTCGAACGTGGGAAGAGGCGCTTCGGGTAGTTTAATCCGTCGCCGTTCGGTACGTATCTCAACGCTGTCGTTACGAGTTCCTTCGCTCGATGTGCTGGCGCTTGTTTCCGACCGAGTATTACCCGCATTTAATATATTTTCGACCCTTGATGCGAGGATATAAAACCGCTCTTGTACGCTTTCGAACGCGACTTGATGCGCGTCGTTCGGATCTAATATCGCGAGCTCGTCATTGTACTCTTCAAGCGCCCGATGTAACTCTGTCACTCGCGCGATACGCAACCTCAACATGGCATTGTCTATGTTCCCTTTGTCGAGAAGATTCCCCAAAATAGTAATTTGGGTTTTGAGGGCTGTCCGTTTTTGTATAAGGAGTTTGATTCTATCGGCCATTATGATTTGATGGAAAGGTTAAGGATCGAACGACTCACGCTCACGCTGCTGCTGGATGTGGCTGTTGTCTGTGTTGTAGTTCGGCTGGCTCGTCCGGTTTCTGCGACAATATCCGCCTTCGAGGTTGGCTGATTTGCTTGGTTGTTGCAACGATGTGTGTTTCGTTTGTCCCTTGGATGGAACGTGAGGCCGTGAATACCTCACAGGAGGCACCAAAATGTTTCGTATGTAATCAACCGTTTGGAATTAAAGTCAATTACTGGTTTCGTTTTCTATATTTTGATATGATTTCAAAATGGTTTATTGAACGTGAATCAATTACAAACTGTTGGTCTAATAGAAGTAGACTGTTCGCTAGTCGCTTATAGAATGCCATGCCTGTGACCGTCTTGACGACGATGGGCCGATTCGGCACTCATCCCTTCTCTGGAAAATTAGTCAGAAAAAAAGGGAAAAGTACCGCGACAGAGAAAGGGCGCACGTGCGTCGCAGCGTCGCCGTGTCAAGCGTTTACGGTCGCTGTAACAAAAGACGCACTAGAACCCACTTGAGATGCACGAGTAACGCACGTGATCTATTGACGTTTGTTTATTGCTACGCGATACAATTTATTACATCTGGCTTATGTTCTATGTCGTGCACGACTTTGAGGTATGCTACGGAACAGTTAGGTTGTTTATGAAATGTTTATTAACGGTGGATCGTTTATATAGAAGGTTAAATAACATGTCATTCTTCTGTATAGATAATATATTTATAAATTCTGTGCGACAGAGCCGGTAAAATAATAATTTTTCACCAATTTTTCATCACTTTCTCATTCTTTCTTGACCGTATCTCCGAAACTATTGCAGTTAGGAGTCTCGGGTGGCGATTTTTTTATAGTATTTTGACTGCTCTATCACGTTACGGTGGAATAATTCTGATCGAAACGTCGAAACGATAAGAAACCGTTTTCTGAGAATTTTAAAGGTGTTATCCTGTTTTAATAGGATCAAATTATGCGACAATACCCTCCATTGGTCGCCCAGTGGCATATAATACTTTACTGTCAGATATATTCATAATATATTTATCAAAATTTTAATGTGTAATACATGTGCACATACCGTACACATAATTTAAATGTGCGCACCATTATCAGTTGTAGCTCTGATATTCATCAAATATACTAAAATCTTATTCGACTATGCTTTTTTGTTCTGGACAAAAATCCCTGAATTTTTCACTAACATATCTATAAAGCGTCACACTTATTGAAAGTTTCACAATCTTCCTTTTCCTTCCATTGATCAAGTCGCCGCCTACGGACTGGCGGACAGCTCGCGCGGAATATTCCGTCGGAACTCGGCGCGGCCGTTGTAAAAATAAGAAGCGACAGGCAGGAATGAGAAACGAGGTACACTTTTTGGAAGTTGAGGCACGGCGCGATAGTACGGGTGGACGTCGACGTAGCGAGAAATTCTCGACGACTGCCGTGACCGGCCTCATAAACTTCGCTCCGAATCGGGCCTGACCCCGCGACACGGAAATACAACACGAACACAACGGGAATCCTATCGATGACGGTCGCGGTGTCACTAAAATCTCATTCATCCCAACAAATTTTATGTACTACATGTATCAGATAAACGTGATGAATTTCTTACAATTATATTATATTATATTTATTAGAATTATTACAATATTAATTAGTTCATATAGAAGAATTGGTCTAATTAGCTTAAATTAAGTTTTTCTTATTCGGTACTTTCTGATAGGTCTTGAATAACTGTTATAATTATTGACAGGTACTGATGATTAATTTATTTCTTTTTGTATAGATTATTATTTTTTTTGTATGTTTTTATAATTGTTTAAGAGGGGTTGGAGATTTGAGAGATTATGGAATATTTAATACTTTTTCTAATTTTAGAATTTTAGTTTATGTATTTCATTTAATATCTTTAATAGGTATTCCCCCTTTTGTAGGGTTTGTAGTTAAGTTGATTATTTTAGAATCATTAATAGGTTATTTATCTTATATTTACATTCTTTTTATTATAATTACTTCAGTTGTTCATATATACATACGGGTTTTGTTAACTTTATTAATATGAAATATTGTATGAAAATGTTTTTTAATATTTTTTATAACTATTTTAGTATGAATGTTATTACAAGACATTTGTTGGAATGAAGAAAATATGGTGGTCTTTATATAATGAAAATTTATGTCCATGTCTGGATATTAGTATGATGAATATTCCATTTCTTTGGGAATTACTAGAAATTATCTGCTTGATTGGTATTACTTTATTTACATTCGCTTCAAATAAACTGTAATAGAGCTAAAAAATCTTGATCATGATCGTATCGTTTAGGTTCATTCTAATTCTCACGCCTTAGATAGGAATACCATTCAACGACACTCTCCAACTTCGATAACCTCAGCTGACCTTCTACCGGAAGTCCATCAAGTACTCTCCGCGTCAAAAATAATTCAGTGCTTCTTTTTCTCGTATTAAGTTATTGATAGAACAAAAATGTAATATATTACATTTTAACTTTTTTTCGAAACTAACATTTCAATGATTGTCAGAGCAGTATTATTTTTATCTGATATAGGTTTGCAAAATCTTGTGTCGATCACCATTATGATCTATTAATGAAACGTTCACTCATTTCTCACACAAATTCGAACAATTTTTAAACAACCATTCTCATAAAAAAACTCGCAATGACATTGTACCAGTCATTTGCCCTTCAACGTCAAAATAATTCAGTCTGTTGATACATAAGAATTATGCTTATATCATTAATAGAGTTCTAATTCAGTACATCTGATAGTTTAACGTTCGTTTTTCTAAGACTAACTTTCTTTTCTTCAGAAAAACCAACATTCCTAAGAAGAAACTCACTACGCTCGTTCAATGTATGCCACCTCTAACATTCCAATTTAGAACATCTCAACAAAATAATGTTGCCACTAACACAACTTTTTTCTTTCTCTAGAAAACCCAATTCTCTGAACAAAATTTTTACACCCATTCAATTTACGTCCATTCAGAAAATCAACCCACACCCACCTCACACCGGAAGTCCACCTTCACTGCCAAAATCTCTCACTATCCCAATATCTCCTAATAACACTCACACCACCAAAACTCTAATTTACTCTTCCTGACATAACTCTCTCCTTCATAAAAACCATCACTCCCAAAGCCACATTCAATTCACCCCCACCCTACCATCGCCATCCCGGAAGTCCATCTTCCCACCGCCAAAATAATTCAGTCCCTCAAATTCGGTCGCGATCAAAGTTTCCCGTCGCGCGCCGATAAATTTGTAAGCTATCGGCGCGCAAAAATTCGCGAACACCGACGGCATCGGACGACGGCCGAGCAAACAGCGATAAAGTATCGCGATATATACCCACCCCTCACCCCCTCCCCAACCGCCCCATGGCCGACTACAACTTAGTGCAATTGCTGACGCCGACGGAATCGTAATGAGAAACTCCGAGGATCGCCGTGACCGGCGTGGCAACATTTTCCGAAGGCCTGCACTCGCCAGCCGGAAAGGAGATACCGAGGGGGAGATGGATAGACCAAAGTGTGAGGGGGTGGGGTGGAGGGAGGGGGAATTGTTACCAGCCCGAAGACACGGAGCCGAATTTATACCGATGAGATAGTTTGGACGTGGGGCAGTGAGGAAGGAATTTGGAAAAACTGTGATGGTGGTAGGTTCTGTGTGATGGAATGTTTCTTTTATGACGGGGTAGTATGGGTTGGTATGTAGGATTGAATGATAACAATTTGTCTGGGTTAGGTACGAGGAATATAGAAGTTTATGTATGCTGTGTTAATCATTCAGGTATTGCAGTTTATTTCGTGGTTTTAGACTTTATCAAATTAGTGGTATGTGTAGTCATTATGTACTAAGTAGACAGGCTTTTTTATTTCCAATCAGATAAAATTAAATATTAAAATAATAATATTTTGTTAAAACAACAATAAATTATGAAAAGCTGAAGACACGATGCCGATGAGACAGTTCGGACGTGGGGCACTGAGGAAGGAATTTGGAAAAACTGTGATGGTGGTAGGTTCTGTGTGATGGAATGTTTCTTTTATGGGGAGGTTGTATGGGTCGGTATGTGGGATTGAGTGATAACAATTTGTCTGGGGTACGAGGAATGTAGAAGTTTAGGTATGTTGTGCTAATCATTCAGATGCTTCAATTTATTTTCTGGTTCTAGTATTCATTAAATCAGTGATACGTGTAGTGAGTAATCGGTCTTATAATATAAAATGAAATTAAATATTGAGGCAAATATTGTAAATTATGCGAGGGTGACGATATACTTAAAGCTGAATTTATACCGATGAGATAGTTCGGACGTGGAGCACTGAGGAAGGAATTTGGAAAAACTGTGGTGATAGTGGAGTTGGATTTTGTGTCATGGAATGTTTCTTTTATGATGAGGTGGTATGGTTTAGTATGTAGGATTCAGTGATAGCACTCTGTCTGGGATACAAAGAATATAAATGTTTAGGTATACTGCACTAATCATTCGGACGCTTCAATTTATTTCCTGGTCTTAGTCTTCATTAAATCAGTGATATGTGTACCGATTAATCGGTCGTATAATGTGAAATGAAACAAAATATTGAAGCGAATATAATATAACAAATGATGCGAGGCGGACTGAATAAATTATGAATAAATGATAGTAGCTTTCATTTTCATATAATAAAATCTTTCTGCTACAGTAGACAACGTGGTTTGATTTGTAAAAAAACATTAAAATCTTTCTGCAATAACACTATATGTACCTTATGTGATAAAGATTAGTACTTACACATATCATATTATAAATATCTCCATTTTGAACGTGTAATTCGAGAACAATGACGATGACATAAAAGTCAAATTACAAGAAAAAAAAATGCTCAGAATGTCTGAGTCGTAGGAAGAAGTGAGGTTTTTTGGAAAAATACTCTCGTACTTTACTGAGACGTCCAAGAAAATTCGAGGATGGAACCCTTCCAAAAGCCGACGGCATCAAGAGGGTGTAAAAGTCAGTCGCTGACAAATAGTCCGCAGAAAATGCATTTGCCCCTCCGAATCTACGATCGAGATTTTCATTCGTGCGAGAACGAAGACGATTATTACGTGGCAAGAATTGAACGTAAATGTAATATTAGCTGGATGGAAGAATATTCATTCTCTGATCTATTTCATAAAGGCATCTATCGATTCTAATCTGCCATAGTTCATTCTGAACAGTAAGAAGACAATTTGTAACAGAATAATTTGCTAAAAGTAGTAGATGTCTATTAGTATTGTCTCGAAGTATTAAAACCACATTTTGTATTGTATGTTAATTTATAATATTACAAAAATATTTTAAGAAGCGACGTGTGCAATTTACAGAATATAGAGATAAATTATCCATTAAGTGATTTTTATATGATTTTACAGAAAAAAATTACGAAAAGTGCCAAGAGATATCAATCATTTGTAGAAGTTACAGCTGAATCCAGAGGCTGAGAGGGTCATATGGTGACAAAGAGTATACTGTAACATTTGTCTTTCCGAATCTACAGTAAAGCTCTCTCGAGTAGAAGACGATAGTTCCACAGAATTTGGTAACTGTTCGAGCTTTCAGTCGATTTAGCAGAAATAATGTTATGTATCTTCTTCGCAGAATTCGAATTCTGTGTATCTTGCACAATGTATCAACAACTGATAACTTGTCTAATTAACAGTGCATCGATTCAGAGTTGTAAACGCACAAATATCAATATATTATGAAGTAGAATATTACATGCGTTCTATAAATACATAATAAGTTACAAACTACAAAAAAGATTCTGCAAACTCAAAAAATATTTTAGTGGCACATTTTATTCCATGATAGTGGTCAACGTTCTGCAGATAGTCACAAACTCAAAATTCGAAATTCATCCAACATTTAATCGATGTGCATGTAACGAAATTGTTCGTCCGTGCAATAAGGGATAAATTATATAAGAGCTATCTAGGAATACAGAATATAATTATTGGAAATCAACTACAGAACCATGTGTCGACACATTTTTCCACATTACAGATGCGATATTGTAATTATAATTTAGGAAAAATACGACTCACTAGAAACCAGATAAATGATTCAATAGTTTCAAGTACATTTTTGTTTTATAAATAAATCTTCGTATCAGAAAATGAGAGTCTTCCACTGGGTAATTGTGTTCTGTACGTACCGTATACATCTACAGTAACATGCATCTAATAAGGAAATTTCTTTGAGCAGTTTACACTAAGTATTATAAAATAACCGAGAACTGTACAGTACATCTATTAATATACTTATGTATATAATTTCTCTTCTTATAAAATTCCAAAGTATTGAAACGGTAAAAAAAATCTTGACATCACAAATATCTTCTAAGAAACAATACCTTCCAAACCAACTGCGGGTCGTACCAACGTCTTCCACCAAAAATTCGGCACCAGAACCCAACGCTCACTGTATACGTCTCCGTAACGTGGATCACATGAGGAAATTTCTTTGAGTAATAAACACTAAATAAATATAAAAAACTGCTCAGTACATCTATTAATATAGGTAGGCATATAATTTCCCCAATGATAAAATTCCAAATTAGTAAAAAAATAAAAAACCTGAAAATCACAAATATCGCCCAAGAAACAATACCTTCCAAACCAACTGCGGGTCGTACCAACGTCTTCCACCAAAAATTCGGCACCAGAACCCAACGCTCACTGTATAGATCTCCGTAACGTGCATCTCATGAGGAAATTTCTTTGAGTAATAAACACTAAATAAATATAAAAAACTGCTCAGTACATCTATTAATATAGGTAGGCATATAATTTCCCCAATGATAAAATTCCAAATTAGTAAAAAAATAAAAAACCTAAAAATCACAAATATCGTCCAAGAAACAATACCTTCCAAACGAACTGCGGGTCGTACCAACGTCTTCCACCAAAAATTCGGCACCAGAACCCAACGCTCACTATATACATCTCCGTAACGTGCACGTAACGAGGTCGTGCCAGTTGCCGGTTTCGAGGCACGGTCTTTCCGGCGTCCTTTTTTTTCCTCCCCCCCGTAGATGCTCGCAGCGGCGAGCGTAACCGAAGGCTCATTGCTCCGGCGAATGCGACGTTGATTGCGATTCATGGACGGCGACGTATCGGCCGTAATTACGGGCATTCCCGAGGACGATTCTCGTAAACGGGACGGTTAGCTGCCGCGCGCGGAGAAACGGCCATTGCTCGCTGATGTTCAAAGCCGGAGAATTTCTTCGGCCCGCTGCCTCGCACCTATTCTATCCGCGCCACCCGCATTCTGACCTACCACCTACGTGCACGCTGTAGGTGGGCTGCGACGAGCGTAGATTCGAAAGGGGTGTGCACGTTCGTAGTGTCTTACAACTGCTTCGACAATACAGCTTGTTCAGGTGGCAGTACTTCATAGGGCAGTTCGGTCAATCTTTTTTTGTTGAAAGTAGATCGTACTTTTATTGTTCGCCCTTTATAATATTATAATACTGTAAGGGTTGTGATGAAGGAGTTGAATATCGCTGAGGATAGATGTTAGGATAGTAGATGTTGGTTAGACAATTATTGTCGTAGAGAGTTTGAATTTAGAAGAAACACTAAAAGGTTTTTTTGGAATGTGGTTGTTTTGTATGTGGAATAATATGCACTGTAATAGTACTGTTTCGCATCGCATGTAGGTTTTCTTATAGGTTACGTGTTTATGGAGAGTTTTCGTGGAATATTCAGACACATATTTGGCAAATTCTACATTTTCTGTGGTGCAGATTTTTATCTATGGCGATGTAGATTTTTGCCTGATGATAGGTGGACGACAGCAAATAAAGGAGATGACTATTTGGCGGGCTGGAGTGAATTTAGGAACCAGTAGTGTAACTGTAAGCAATTTTAGTTTGGCACAAATATACCGATGAAAAATTTACAGATTTCAACCTACTACAATTGTTTGCAATTGTTAGCAAGAAAGAATTTTCCCTTAGCAAACGTAGATAGCATTATGTTGCAAATTAATTTATACGCGCGGTTTTTCTTTAAATCATAGGCATTCGTTATACGGTCTTAAAAGAATAGTCTCTCTACTTCAGTCGTTCTTTATTGCAAAACAACCATTGCCCTTTTTATGGTCGATCTATCGGATGCAACCAAAAGTAATAATAAAAATGTTAACAGATCCGCCTCTAAATTCTGGTAAAAATCCCAATACGTTATACTTTTTTTAAAATTCGTATTAAATTAAAAATATACTGTTCATTAAAATTTACTTTTTACATAAAAATTGACTATTACTCCATGTCACAAAACCGAAATTACTTTCTTGCCAGAATACGTAGTCTTTATTTTTGCTTCCCTAATTGGGTTTGCAACTTATACCATACAATCAGTCCTTACAAAACAAAAAACAGACAACAATCATCACTACTTAACCTACTCATTGTTAACCTAACTCATTCTTGCCAGAATACATATACACATACAACTGCATAAAAATGATTGAAACACTGTTACAAAATCGCATTAAAATCGCACATACAAAATAGCATTCTCCCTGCGACTAGGAATTAGCCCGAAACGCGGGAGCAGCGAAGTGGGAATTTTTTGATCCCGGCAAGAATGGCGTTGTCCAGGAGGCCGGCACCGTTAGCCGTGCGCGTCGTCAACGTCGACGGTAAGCGTCGCGACGCCGGCCCGAGGGTCGTCATTATCGCGGTGCAATGCACGATTTCATTACCGACGCTCACCCACTGGCCATGGCCACCCCTATTCCTCCCCCCCCCCCCACACCCACCCTCACCTTCCAACCCCTGTCTTCAACCCCCTCATTCTCTCCGCTACTACCCCTGTTCCGCCTGTTCCGCCTGTTATGCAGATACACTGCGGACGGACAGGACTATTTTCTTCCTTACTTCTTATTTCTCTACGTGCCTTCTGCCTTTATGCCTTCGCAGCTTCATTCTGCTGCCGTTTTCTCCGCTCCTGCTACCCCCGCTGTCCGCCCGAAGTGTTATGTGCATATGCCCGGCTCGGTGGGGATGAAATTTTCTTCCCTCGCCTCTCGACTTTATGTCTTATTTGCGCTCCCGCTTTCCGCTTTTATGATTTCGCTGACTCTGTTTAGCGTTGCGTTTATTTAATTTGGATAAATGTTCGCAGGGGTAGACGTTTCTCGGTTTTGTTCTTTTGCTTCGTGGACGTCGGTTCTGGGATTTTTTTATTGTTCTTGTCGATTGTTAGTCGATCGATGAAGAGGACGGTTTTCTTTGCTTTTGTTTTGTTTTTTGGATATGTTCGGTTTTGCCGCATTCTTTGTATTTGTTTTTTGCTGTCCGTGTATATGTTACGGTAAATGTAATTTATTCGGTTTTATATATAATTACCGGTTAACCTGATAAATAATCATGAATTCAGCGGAATTATCAAGTTTATTGATGATAATATGTAATTCTACGAATATTTTCTTACCATATTTGTCGTTTAAAAGAATTGATGATAAAGAACATTTTCTTTTATAAATCATGTTCTCAGCCACGCTTCTTATAAAAAGTATATACCAAAGAGACTTATGGTGTTTTCTTATCAAATTATGATAGAATTTTTTTGGAATTCTGAGAAGATTCTATCCAGTTATTTCAATAATAACTGGCAATTACACATAATCACCGAATAAATCACATTTACCGTAACAGACTAAATTTGGAAAAACCGAATATTCTTCTTCCTTTCTTTCTCTTTATTCTTCTTTATCCTCGATCTTTCTGCTTTTACCAATTTTTTATTCTATTTACCGTCGTATATGTGTCATTCGGATCGCAGCAACAAAATTCTCTTCTATATTCTTTCCTTCCCATCAAACCTGCTCTTATACTTCGTAGTATCATCTTGCATAGTATTCTCTTCCTTCTTGCCTTCTGCTGTCCGTGTAAAATGTTATGTGTATATGTGTTGTAAGAACAGAATTTTCCCTCTTATTTCTCTTCGTGCCTCCCGCTTTTACGTTTCGGCAGTTTACGTTTAGTGTTATATTTATAACTTGGAAACATTTCATAGGAATAGCTGTTCTATCTTCTTTATTTTTTTGTATCGACCCAAATTCTTTGACGTTACAGTTTAATGGTGTCCGCTTTTCTCTACTCCTTTCTTCTCTTTTCATATTCTGTCATCTACATAAATATACAATAAATCGATGAAAACATTTTGTGTCACTTCTTACATTTCTTGCTTTACCATTCTATTGCCCAGTTTTTGATTCTCTTACACATATATGAGCCGTTCGGAGCACAAACCGATTAACTCCATAAAACAAAAGTTGAGAAATGCGATGAAATAATGTACATTGTTTTTTTAAATTCTCTTTATAATATAAATTCAGATATATAGTGTAAAATGCATAAATGCAGATATAGCTTCCATCTAACGGTATATAAAATTAATAAGAAAGAGGCGCAGAAAAATAGTGGTCAGTAATGTTACAATTTTTACGTAACTGGTGGAGTTAATCGATATGTACACTGAACGGCTCATATTTTGAATAGGAAAAATTTTTTCTGTTTATCTCATTTATTGTGCACTTTTATTCCTTCTATATTTACAAGATTTAATACACTGTGAATAGGCAAAATTTTTTTGCCTTCTCTCTTGTTTATTTTAGATCTTCCTTCTCCTTTCGCAGCTTCATTTTGTGAATTTTTTAACTCCTTCTCTTGTCTTCCGCTGTCCGCGCTGAGTGTTATGTAAATACATTATAGAAGAACAGAACACTTACACCCCTTCCAAACTTTTCTTCCTTCTCTTTCATTCTTTTTCGTCTTCGTACCTTCTGTTTTTACGCTTTCACAGTTTCATTTTGTGCAACCCTCCCTCCCCCCCCTCCGCCCTTCTGCTTTATGCTTTTATAGCCTCATTTTGTAACCCTTCCCTCTCCCCCTTTTTTCCGTCTTCTTACCCCTTCTGTTTTTATGGTCTTTCAATTTAATTTTCTGAAGTATTTTCCAACTCTCATTTTTCAATTCTTTGTTCCTTCCTCCCTTCCTGACTTTCTTTTGTTTGAATTCTGTTTTCTGCGCTGACGTGTTTTTTATTCTCTTCCGTGCTTCTGCTCCCTCGTGTAATAATATGTATTTTACGTGTATTACAGTTTCGTTGTATACCGCTTTCTTTTGTTCTACTTTGCTCTTGTATTATCAAACTCAATTTAACTGTTACATACATATCTTTTTGATTTTTTAAACAACTTGATTTTCTCGTCAATTTTTTTCTTGTTCATCTACATTAGTCTTGTCATTTCAATTCGTTCGTTACTACATATTATCACATTTTCTTCATCAATCGTTATATCTCACAGTTTAACTATCCATTACTTTTCTTCAACTTCAATTTCTTTATTTAATTTTACATTTTTGTTCTTCTTCACATCACGCTGTATATTTACATTTTTCACATCACTCAAGACTCTATTTTTTCTTTCGACTTTTTACCTCTATTGTGACCCGACATCATCTTGCACCCCATTCTACCCTTCTTTCCCCACCTTCATCCTTTCCACCGACTTCACCCCTTCTCCTCATTCGCCATTAACTCATTCCTGAATATAAGATCGAATTTTTTCCTTTCCGCTTATCTTCTCCCGCATTTTCCATTCTCCACCATTCTCTCATCTCATCATTCACATTCCCTTCCCCATCTACCCCCATACTTTCCGCTTCTTCCATCCAGTTCCCTGCCATGCACCTAACCCCCCCCCCCCTCCTCCCCCGACCGCCTAGCCAAGAATCTCTATAAACCGCGGAATTCCGGAAACGTCGTTACGCGTCGGACGATCTAACGACTTTTCCCGCTATCGTCAAGCTGCGCTCTGTGCGCTGTGCGCGCGCGCGCGCGCACGGCCTGGCAAATATTTTGACGACGAGTATATTTTGATGCCGGCGCGAAAGTCTGCGCGAGGCGATAGGAGCGTAATAAAGGGGCTTTGATGTCTCGGATGCTCGCGAAAAGTGAGCTGAAAGACGCGAGTGCTTTCTCGAAGGTGGCGGGAAGGGGTGGGGGTGAATAAAATTTGGCCGAGTCAATTTCGCCCGCGAGTTCGTTCCGAAGTGGTAGAGTTATGCGTCGGCCGGATGGGAAACGCGATTAGGATAATCTAACGTTTACGTCTGTTCGCGGGGGATGGGATCTTCAAAGCGCTGAAAGTTGGCGGCTGTTGCTCAGACATTCAAATGTGTGCGTTATAGAATATATAAGTTTTGTACGCTTTCATTTTTATGTCTTTCATAATGCGGTTAAGTGATATTGTTCAATGATATAATCACAAATAGTTTTGGAAAATGTGGTTGGGTCAATTTTGACCCCGAGTTCGTTCTGTAGTGCATGAGTTATATGTCGGTCGGATGGGAAACGTTTGTTCAAATATGTACGTTATACAAGGTTTAGTAACATGTTTGTAAATGGATGTGATATAATATAAGCAGAAATGGGCTAGAAAAATATATGTGGTATATATTTATGCGGTATATAATAATTGTAAGCAGTTCGACTATAAAACATAAACCTTTGTATAAACTATCCATGCTGTGAAATTTATATTTTCTGAATTCTAACTGTTTTTTAAATGTCGCTCGTTCCGCCGTAGTTCAGTGATATAGTATAATATTTACGCAATGAATATTTATCAAATATTAAGTAAAGAAAATTTGTTTCAGTCAAGTTTTAAGCAAAAGTATAAAATTGTATTTTATAAATGATACACGCTGGCAGTTATGAAAGCATCCTGGGTAAAACATTCGAGAAATGTGAATTATTTGTGGACTGTGGCATATGTAGGTTACTCTCGTAAAAGATTGAAACAATTTTTTATCCTTTTAACTTATGCTACTGTAATAATAAACCACATATAAGTTTTTTACTGTGTTCGCCGTGGTATTTTTTATCGCAGTAATATAATGCGCTTTATCATACGTGAAAACATGCATTTTAGCAAAATTTGTGTAATATCTGTTTTGCAGTTTAGTTACAGAAAAATTTGGCCGTTTAAATTTTCCCTGTGATTCCGCTCGATAAATTAAAATTTTTGTATATTTAGATTAACTGGCTGAATAATACGATTTGGATAGTCTAACGTTTATGTCTGCCCGAAAAGGCAGCTGAGGTGTTAAGAATGAGTTAAAAGTGGTGTGTAGAGAGTAAGGTGTTAAAAGTTGAAGGTTACTACCAATGAAACGTTTAGTGGCGAGACGTGTTACACAAAAAGTACTTTATGGAGTATATAAGTGTTGGATGTTCCAAGCATTTTTTTCGATAGCATTCTTCAGCTTATAATTTTCAGATTCTACAAAAAAGCACAATGTTAGGTACAATAAATTATGATGTTACAACGTTTTAATTTGTGTCAAGTAGTTCACATATGTAATATTTATATACATCAGTATACATTCATTTAACACATTTATATTCATTAATATAATAGTATAATCTTTGCATTTGAAGAAGTAACGTTATAAGAATTTTTACTACGCACGAGGTATATGTTTCCACTGGATAAATTTGAAATTTTTCTTGAATACGGACGATTCTTTTTCCATCAAGAAAGCAATCGTCCCAGAATGTGCAATCGCCTGTGCGAAAATTGAAGCCAACCCAACCTGACCCCGTCAATACAAAGATCCGCCATACACTTGCCGGTCACATTTTCTGCATAAAACAAAACCTTCTCCACTTAAAGTTCTATACAGTATTGTCCTCAAGAATAAACGTCAACATTTTACGCAATGGACCCAATAAATTCTCATAACGCTCAATCATTTGTGGAAACATTGAAAATGAAATCTTCATTTTGCTTTCTGGGATGAATGAAGAAAATTAATGCATTCTGCATAATGAATGTACAGTATTTATATCAGGTTTGTTTATTCAGTATTGTGTTAAAATTGAAATGTAGCTGCTGGGAATGTATAATTGTCTTATGCGAAGAAGAATGAAACTGTTTTTTAGGTCTATATTTCCTTTTTCCAACAAGAAAACATATTTTTATGCATTATGAGATAATACATTGCATTATCTACAGTATTCGCATATAAAGCAGAATTCAAAGTACTTACTGTAGCTTTATATTATTGTTTAGTAGCTTAGTGTCACCTTTTACATAAAAAAAAGGACATTACCACCTTCCGCAATCGGCATTTAAAAATTGAAGCCACTTCCGCAAATCATCAATAATCATTACTAACCGCAAGACAATTACTATAATACAATATTCACGATATTAAAACGTAAAACTTGAAAGTAAACTAATTGAAACTGAGAGTTTCCTTTACTCTTTCGGATTCGACTATTTTCTTTTCCACAAAGATATCACATTTCCACCTTCTGTAATCATTATTTAAAAATGGAGGTCACTTACTGAAATGCACAATTACGCAAATCATCAAATATTACTAATCGTAAGATAATTACTGCAATTCAATATTCACAATACTCAGGCATAATACTTGAAAGTGAACTGAATATTCCTGAAAGTTTTCCTTACTCTTCAATACTCCAACGCTTCCTTTTCCACAAAGAAAAATTGGCATCTTCTCATACCAACACCAAACAACTCACACATCCGCAACCGTCGCATATCTCCATCCTCGGGTGTCGATCGCCAAATATTCTTCAGCATCCCAGAAACGATATCTTCCTTTCCGCACGACAGACGAATCGGTCGCCATTGTTGCAACGTCACGCGTGCGAAATGGAATACGTCGGAGGGCAGAAGACGGACGAGATGAGAGTGTGAGTGAAAGAGAAAGTAAGTGAGAGAGAGAAAAAGTGAGTGTGTGAGTGAGATAAATTTATTTAGTCCTCGTAGCTACATTAAAGTCGTACTACAATCGGTAGTACCTAATGCAGAACATTTTAATAATTTCGCTTATCACTACTTCCAATTCTCATAGTACTAATATGAAAATATAAAGAGAGAGAGAGAGAAAGTGAGTGAAATATTTATTTAGCTCCTGCAACTACAATAAAGTTGTACTACAATAGGTAGCAATACAGAAAATTTTAATAATTCCGCTTATTACTATTTTTAATTCCTATAGTACTGATATAAAAATATAAAGAGAGAGAGAGAGAAAGTGAGTGAGATATTTATTTAGCTCCTGTAGCTACATTAAAGTCGTACTACAATCGGTAGTAATACAGAAAATTTTAATAATTTCGCTTATTACTATTTTTAATTCCTATAGTACTAATATAAAAATATAAAGAGAGAGAGAGAGAGAAAGTGAGTGAGATATTTATTTAGCACCTGCAACTACATTAAAGTTGTACTACAATCGGTAGCAATACAGAAAATTTTAATAATTCCGCTTATTACTATTTTTAATTCCCATAGTACTAATATAAAAATATAAAGAGAGAGAGAGAGAGAAAGTGAGTGAGATATTTATTTAGCTCCTGCAACTACAATAAAGTTGTACTACAATCGGTAGCAATACAGAAAATTTTAATAATTCCGCTTATTACTATTTTTAATTCCCATAGTACTAATATAAAAATATAAAGAGAGAGAGAGAGAGAAAGTGAGTGAGATATTTATTTAGCTCCTGCAACTACAATAAAGTTGTACTACAATCGGTAGCAATACAGAAAATTTTAATAATTCCGCTTATTACTACTTTTAATTCCCATAGTACTATCATAAAAGTATAAAGAGAGAGAGAGAGAGAGAGAGAGAAAGTGAGTGAGATATTTATTTAGCTCCTGTAGCTACATTAAAGTCGTACCACAATCGGTAGTAATACAGAAAATTTTAATAATTTCGCTTATCACTACTTCCAATTCCCATTGTACTAATATAAAAATGTAAAGAGACAGAGAGAGAAAGTGAGTGAGATATTTATTTAGCTCCTGCAACTACAATAAAGTTGTACTACAATCGGTAGTAATACAGAAAATTTTAATAATTTCGCTTATTACTACTTTTAATTCCCATAGTACTAATATAAAAGTATAAAAAGAGAGAGAGAGAGAGAGAGAGAGAGAGAGAAAGAAAGTGCGAGGGGGAGAGAGAGCGAGAGCGAGAGAGAGAGAGAAAGAAAGTGCGAGGGGGAGAGAGAGGGAGTGACAGAGAGCGAGAGCGAGAGAGAGAGAGAGAGACAAAGAGAGAGAAGGAATCACGAGTCTAACAGAAGTGAAGGCAGAGAGCGTCGCGAAGGTCAGACAAGGACGGCCTCCTCCGCAGTTTTTCCGCGGGACATCGGCCGTTCGGTGGAAAAGCGGCTGGCAGCCCGAGGGCATCATTACCAACCGTCGGAACAATACCAGTCCCCGGGCCATTTTCATTGCTCGTCGTCCGTACGTCATTCGTGCGTATCAAAACGAGAGGCTGCGCGCGGCTAATTGCGGGACCGTCATTGCTCGCGCAGGACCGGCAGTCTCTTACTTTTTCTTTTTTTTGCCCGTCAGACCTTTTCTACCGTTTCTCGCCGTGAAACGTGCTCCCGTGTCAAGTGAGGGCTGATGGGTGGCGTGAGCGAGGGGAGGGGGGGGGGGGGGTGGGAAAGTTTTCTTCGGCAAAAAAATATGGCCCTCGGAGAAAATTAACGGCGCCGGTGCCTGATTATTTTCCTTTGTGCGAATCAGGTTGAGGGGGTTGGCGCTTTTGGGGGTGGGATTAGTGATTTTTTGGGAAGGAGTGATAATGGGGTGAAATTAATTTTAGATTCGATTGGGTGAAAGACTTGAGAATGTAAGATTTTTCGTGGGACGATCAGTGGTTTATGCATGTTAATGATGCTCGATCTTAATAATTTTGTTGTGAGTTTTCGTTGAGAGAATTTAGAGCTTTTAAATAGGAGGTTTGGGTTAAAATTGTTAAATATTGTACTTCTTACATACGAACATTAATATTTATTTATAATTTTATGATGTAGAAGTGTGATAAATCTGTGGTTTGCGATTTCAACAGTTATACGTATTAAAATAATTGATTTTAAGACTGTTTCACTTCTGTAAAGATATGTCTAGTGTACGATCTCATAATTAAAGAGTTAATAAGAAAAATAATACGGCCAACAATAATCGTAAAAATCTCTTACATATTTCAAGAAACATTCCAAAAATCGTTCCACCAACGAACTAATGACTTAGAAGCCATATAAAATATCTAATCAATCAATTGCTTCAATTATTGCTGCTGAATATTCCACATCATCATAGATTTTTCCCAAATTCATGTAAATCTATCACAAGAAATCGTCCAAAAGTTCACAAAGAACTTTCATAAAAATATCAAGATAGATTATACTTAAAGTATTAGGTCTACCGGAAAGTTCGGTCCGATTTTACAATATGGCAGAAAAATACATTTTTCATACCGTGAATAAACTTTATTGATTAATATAATTGCCATCATTGTTTATGACTTCTTGCCAGCGTGATTTGTATGTCCCACTTTTAAATAATGTCTTATCTCTAGAGGATAAAAACTGTAAAAACGGACAGAACTTTTCGGTAGACTTAATATTACGACTCGTACATCATCAGATTAGTTCACAGTAAGAGAGTACGTCGAAGCGGAAATGATTCGAAACTATTTTAAGATACGGAGGCATATGTCATCCTTTCTATCAAGCGCAGTCAATCGGCTCGGCTGCGGTCACACATGGGTGTGGATCATTTCGCGTGTATACATATGTCAATTTGCCCGGGCAAAATATCGTTCCGGCCTCGTTTGCGAACGCGCGCCGATACCAATCTCACAGTTGGTACGACTTTTGTCGAAATTGTTGTTTACGGAACCGGCCTCCGTAACGAAATTATTGATTCTGCTCCGAGAATTCATATTCCTCGTACACGATATTCGATATTAAATTGAAAAGTGATATTGTCCATTTTTCGTGTTAATTCACGTAAGAAGTTTATGTGCTTGAGCAGAGGACCAACTATTTCAAATTTGGTGACTTAGTGATAGTTTTATAATTGTAGACTTCTTTGTAATCTAAATGTATGAAAGTATATCATTTATTGTTATAATTAATGTGTATAAAAAATCTGCACTAGGCCCTTATTTATTCGAATATACCAATTATAGTCATATGCCAAATACATTGTACCAACTGTAAGGTAGAAATCTTTCTTTGGTTAGTATTCTGTGATTCCCCCGTTTAAATCGTTCCACAAAGTTCGTATTACAAATAATAATTCCTCTTTTGCCCCATAATATAAAGATATAATAATACAAAGAGTGCTTTGAAGTATTTTAAGGCAAGGGTCAATGTGTCACTATTTCTAGCCATTACGATCAATCGATTAAGCTGCGTCCATAAATAGAAGTAAATTGCTTTGCTATAGAGATCATCTTGCTAATGAACAGCATTAACTTTAATGTGTTACGACCATTCAATACTGTATCTTGGTCTCATTGATCATGAATCAGTTGACTGACTTTTACATTCCGGTCAATCACTCTGTGCCACTTTATTAAAAAAATGTAAAATAATTTAGTAAATACACTTATATTTAATGTGGATTATTTTGCCTATAGTTGCATTAATGAAATTAACTGAGCAATGATTGGAAGTCTTTTACATGTAATTATCAAAAATCAAATATTTGAAGACTGAGATTCATGTGTCATCCATTCCATGAAGCTCAGACAATCGTTCTAGCCATCTGTGATTAATTTCAACTTTGAATCGTTTAAACGTTGTTTTCATAATCTAGACCAGTTTATTTGTTGCAAACCTATACTATAGGTCAAGCCTGATGCAAAGAGAATTTTATAATTTTGCATTACATCTCGATACTACGTTTTACGTTCTCGCTCCGACTGACCAAAAAAATCGACGAAAAACATTACCAACTAATTTAAGACTTCGAACCTTATGTCACCCATTCTATGAACTCGTCAAACGCTGCAGTTATCTGGATCATTATTGCTCTCTGGCCATTAGTCGTCGAATCTAACTTGATAAATGTCAATTTTACTTATTTCGAATACATCCCTCAATACTCACTCGAACCGACAACACCATTACAACTATTTTAAGACCCAGATCCATGCGTCACCCATTCCGTGAACTACAGTCAATCTCTCCAGTCATCTGGATCATTATTGTTCTCTGGCCAATCGTCGTAGAATCTAACTTGATAAATGTCAATTTTACTTATTTCGAATACATCCCTCAATACTCGCTCAAACCGACAACACCATTACAACTATTTTAAGACCCAGATCCATGCGTCACCCATTCCGTGAACTACAGTCAATCTCTCCAGTCATCTGGATCATTATTGTTCTCTGGCCAATCGTCGTAGAATCTAACTTGATAAATGTCAATTTTACTTATTTCGAATACATCCCTCAATACTCACTCGAACCGACAACACCATTACAACTATTTTAAGACCCAGATCCATGCGTCACCCATTCCGTGAACTACAGTCAATCTCTCCAGTCATCTGGATCATTATTGTTCTCTGGCCAATCGTCGTAGAATCTAACTTGATAAATGTCAATTTTACTTATTTCGAATACATCCCTCAATACTCACTCGAACCGACAACACCATTACAACTATTTTAAGACCCAGATCCATGCGTCACCCATTCCGTGAACTACAGTCAATCTCTCCAGTCATCTGGATCATTATTGTTCTCTGGCCAATCGTCGTAGAATCTAACTTGATAAATGTCAATTTTACTTATTTCGAATACATCCCTCAATACTCGCTCAAACCGACAACACCATTACAACTATTTTAAGACCCAGATCCATGCGTCACCCATTCCGTGAACTACAGTCAATCTCTCCAGTCATCTGGATCATTATTGTTCTCTGGCCAATCGTCGTAGAATCTAACTTGATAAATGTCAATTTTACTTATTTCGAATACATCCCTCAATACTCGCTCAAACCGACAACACCATTACAACTATTTTAAGACCCAGATCCATGCGTCACCCATTCCGTGAACTACAGTCAATCTCTCCAGTCATCTGGATCATTATTGTTCTCTGGCCAATCGTCGTAGAATCTAACTTGATAAATGTCAATTTTACTTATTTCGAATACATCCCTTAATACTCACTCAAACCGACAACACCATTACAACTATTTTAAGACCCAGATCCATGCGTCACCCATTCTATGAACTACAGTCAATCTCTCCAGTCATCTGGATCATTATTGTTCTCTGGCCAATCGTCGTAGAATCTAACTTGATAACTGTCAATTTTACTTATTTCGAATACATCCCTCAATACTCACTCGAACCGACAACACCATTACAACTATTTTAAGACCCAGATCCATGCGTCACCCATTCCATGAACTACAGTCAATCTCTCCAGACATTTGTATCACTATTATTCTCTTCCGTCAATCGTAGAATTTAAGTTGACAACAATGAATATTTTACTCATTGTTAATACATCCCTCAATACTACTCAAACTGACAACAGCATTATCAACTATTTTAAGCCCCTGATCCATGCGTCACCCATTCCATGAATTCAGATCAATCTTTCCTGGCCATTAGTCGTAGAATCGAACTTAACAACACTCAATATTTTACTTACTTTGAATACATCCCTCAATATTCACTCGAACCGACAACACCATTACAACTATTTTAAGACCCAGATCCATGCGTCACCCATTCCATGAATTACAGTCAATCTCTCCAGACATTTGTATCACTATTATTCTCTTCCGTCAATCGTAGAATTTAAGTTGACAACAATGAATATTTTACTCATTTTTAATACATCCCTCAATACTACTCGAACCGACAACAGCATTATCAACTATTTTAAGACCCAGATCCATGCGTCACCCATTCCATGAACTAAGATCAATCTTTCCTGGTCATTAGTCGTAGAATCTAACTTAACAACACTCAATATTTTACTTACTTTGAATACATCCCTCAATACTCACTCGAACCGACAACACCATTACAACTATTTTAAGACCCAGATCCATGCGTCATCCATTCCGTGAACTACAGTCAATCTCTCCAGTCATCTGTATCACGATCGCCGCCTCGTAACTCGCGTCATTACCCAGAAGAGTGGGAGGAAGCCAGTGACATTGCCGCTCTCCGTAAGAGAATCTACGCCGGCACGGGCTACGGAAAAGGCGAAGAGGGGCGCGGAAGGAGAGGGTGGAGGGCGGGGGGGGGGGGGGTGTCTCGGAGACAGACATCCTGCGATTTAGCTTTATCCGTCGGCAGCCGAGACAATTTCGTTTGACGAATTGCCACGCCCGATTGCTCGCCAGGCCGATCGTCCGACTGATTTGCCGGGCAATAAATTATTTCGAGTGGCCGAATCATTCTACTCCTCCTCCTCCTCCTCCTCCTCCTCCCTCCGCCCTCCTCCTTTCTTCCTCATGCGCGGGGAGAGGCCAATCTGGCGGGGGAACGGATTGATGTCAAGGCCGACGAAGAAAGTCGCTGTTAGGTTGAGGATTCGACGTCGTTTGGGCGGAATCGTTGCGGAAATCGAAATGGTGGACGTGACTTTGTTCGGTGGTGTAATAAGATTTTTTTTTGAGGGGGTGTGGGATCGGGAGGGGTGGCAATGTTTAGTTATTAGAGTGGAGTAAAGGAAATTAGCAATTTTGGGATTCTTAAGTGGGATTTGTTGTTGAGAGTGAATGGTGACGTCATAGTGTAGGAATGATTGTAAAATTGTTGATTAAAGCGTAGGTTTGTAATGTGAGAAATTGAGGGGGAAGAGAATGTAAGTTTATTGTGTTATAGCGGAGTGGTGGGGAATGATGAAATTTTTGATGGATAAATTGTGAAGGTGATGAATGGTAATAGTTTAGGAATAATATATTTTTCAGATCGTGAACATAATTCATTGCTGAATGCGAGGAATTATGATACTGCAATAATGAAATGTATTTGTATCGTTAATGAAATTACAATAACCGAATAATAAAGAAGAAAGTGATAGGCACCTTACTTATGAGTTTTTGATGTTTGTTTGCGAAAATTTGTTAGACGATAAGTTTGGATAATGGAAGTAAAGTAATAAAAAAAATATATAATGTTATTATGTAATAACATACTAGTAAAAAAATAACTTGCAATAAATAGTAAAACTGTATTAATCAAATAATAAATCAATACAATAAGGTTTTACTTGATAATTTAGCAGGACAGTTAAGTACTCTTCAATCAAAATTAATTAACAATAAACTCAATAGGCATCTAACTGAAAACAACATTAAGCCTCCACACAACCTTCAAATAACTCCGTACCTTTAAAACATCCAAAACATTGAAAGACCACGTTCCAGACATTTTATATCCCGCCAGCCTCGCAACTCCAAATTTGAATGGCACCCTTTGATTACTGCCTTAAGTCGAGCGTAAAGAGTCCACCTTTCAACCCCGAGTCACCAATTACAGAATACACCCCCCACCCCCACCCTCTACACTCCAAGCAGTCTTCGTTTGAACTTTTCTGACCGACAGCGTTCGCAGCAGGAAAGTCTGCCATTTCGAATCCACGCTCAATTTTTATGAAATCGCCCCTTCCAGGTACGCTCAATGTGTCTTTTAATTTTCAACCCCTAAGGCGTCGGGGAGCATGGCATTCTTTTGAACGACTCTTCCCGTTTAGGAGTGCTCTTTCCTCAGACTTTCGAATTTTCGTTCGTCGGACTGAAGCTGGCCAGAAACGGCCTGTTTGATGTCTTTTGAAAGTTCGAGCGGGCGGCGGCTGGCATTCTTTGAGGATGGGGTGGGGGAGGGTGGGGTGGAACTCTTCAGGGTCGCCTCATGAGACTCTTAATTGCCGGCCGTAATAGGCAGTCCCGGTAAATTTTCTCGCGGAACGCGGACAGTGTTACGATTAACGTCGAATGTTATTTTACTTATATTTATTTAGGACATTTTGAGGGGTTGAGTGTTTGGGGTGCGAGGGTGGTGGAATTGGGGAGACGGGTTGATTTTGGATTTTTAACGTTGAGGGTATAAGCGATTTCTGGCATATTTTCTTTTTATTTGTCAGAATAACATACCTAAGTCGTATGCGAGAATCACTTTCTTATTTTGTTGAGTACTGAAAGTTTTAGGATCGATTTGAAAATATGAATGTTATTGTTTATTGTAATAAATTGAGATAGCCCTTACTTAATGGTTGAAAGTCGTCTATTTATATGTATTTCCAAAATTACATATTTTCTCTACATGTTTCAGTGTCTTACGACACCCTCTTCAGGAGTCTACAAAATATACTAACAATGAAAATATTGCATGTGTTTTTTAAAAATATGTGTAATGACACTAGTTGAACACCACGAATTATTGTTTACTGTTATTATTTTTAAGTATATGTCAAATTTGTGTTCCTTAATTGTTTAAAAATGCGTACTTTTCGCAGATCTGTTTTATGGAGGTGCAGCATAAATATATTGTGCTTTTCTATATAATATAATAAAACATTGTAATACAATGTATCAAATATCGGTAATATTAAAGAAATAAAGAAATATTTATGTTTTTATTCTATGATTTACTGTTGTAATGTGTTATCATTTTTAGGCGTACCTTAATGAATATGCATACTTTGCAAATCTTCATGATCATAGTAACTATATAATTATTCATTATACTTGACAGATAACAGATAATAATATATTGTATAATACTAAGACAAAACAACAGATAATAATATATTGTATAAAATTTGGTATTAAATATTAATTCCAACACTTACTATACATCATGACCGCGCATACTATAAATTAATTATTTTTCATCACTATTTGTTTTTTATTTATAACATTATCTTTTTGTTGAAAATATATTACATATTGCAATACAAAAGTAGACAAACATTACGTTGGCTTCATTTAGTTCAATGATGAATCCGACGTCTTAGGTTTGAGTAGTACCACTATTCACCGCTAGAGGGACAGTGGCGTTTAAAATATTCGGCTTCTCGATGGCACACTTTTAACCTCTGGTTCCTTTATAAAGGACTGAAAACGATTGACTGATGTACTTGCTTCGGCAGTACATATACTAAAATTGGAACGATACAGAGAAGATTAGCATGGCCCCTGCGCAAGGATGACACGCAAAATCGTGAAGCGTTCCACATTTTTTGGAAATGTAACATTCGATATTGTAAACAAAAAATTCTTTACAAATTCCCATTTACACTCTCATATACAACTTATATCTAAGGTATTATACAAAATCGTGTTACAAAGAATTTATCTTGTATAAAACAAATTGTTAAAAATTAACGCGTAATTATCATTATTATTTCAATTGCAGTTAAGACTGATTTTATAGCATACACGCATATTTCATTCTTTTGTTACCATCCAGATTACAATTTTATATTATTTTCCAAATTGAAAATTTTCAAGCAGTGAGCATGAGATTAGCATGGTGTAAACTGGTTTATTTACACAATATTTAATTTTTTTAATATGGACTTACACCACTTTCAATGTAAGCGGTCCATATAACATTCGCATTACGGTACCACGTAAAAAGCAGTGTTTCTCATTCAGTTTATTATCGCACCATACATGTTCGTATTACGAACAGTTCATAACCGCGAAACAGCACCAATACACGCTCTGCCAACATAGACGTTCGTTGACAGATTTATCAAGCCACCCGTCATTGGTTTCCCGTACTTCCTTCAAGACGATTATTTATCCACGTCTCCTGGGCCGGATGCGAATTTAGTTTTCGCCGCAAGTTCCGTCCACAACGCGGCCCGTAGTTCGCCGGCAACACGCTACGCCGATACATAATTGATTCGGGCGGGGCGTAATTAATTAACGAGTCAGCCCGCCATCCGCTAATACTCCCTGTTAATTCCGCGTTCCATGCTCACTGTTTCGGCCCGACGATGGACTCGCGACTTCAAGTTACGGAGGACTCGACGACTCGTTCGTCGCTGATTGTGGTCTGTTTCGAAACCGATAAAAATATCAAAATTTGATATGTATTAATAATTATTATTAAGCAACAATTATTAAAAATAATGAACGTATTTTTTAGCGCTATGAATAATTGAATTATAAGCAATAATTTGACAAAATAACAAAATATGTAAAAATTCGATTTGTTTTCATAATTATTGTTAAGTAAGACATTTATTATTAATAAGGACGAACGTATTTTTGAACGACTATTTATAATTTAATTATTAAAAATAATTTAATAAAATACCAAAATATACATATATTTAAGTACGATATAGGTACAAATACATGAATTATAAATAACAAATTTAACAATATAATATCTTAACGAAATTTATATTTATTTCTTAATTTTTACATATGTTAACCATTTATAATATATATAGATTATAAATTAACAAGATGTTATAATTATTGATGTCCAGGAATAATGTAATTTCATATTTCATTCCATACACTCTCGCCATCTAACTTTCAGTTTTACATTCTAAACATTGAGCTTTTGCATAAATCCATTTCATTTCATTTTTTCTTTATTAATTAACTCCACCTCCATCCACATACGGCAAAAAAAATTTATAATAACATAGTGAAGTTTATCCTTTTTCATGTTTGCCAAATCCTGCACCAAATTCATTGTCATCCACATTCATCTTTCATTCTTCCTTTTTCCAATCCAGTTTAAGCGTCCATAATATTTTCGGTCGTTTTTCTCTGACTCGCATCATTCTTCCTTCCTCCAACTTTGTGTCGAGCTCATTCTCAAACATTCGCACCATTCTGCCAACCCCTAACATCGCACCCTCAACCCCATTCTTCACGTTTATCTCAGAACCGAACGGACCCCTCCAGTTTCCTTTCAAAAATCCGAGAAAAAGCCGACAATTCTCTCGTTACACTTTCCTATTAAACAGTTCGCCTTAATAACGTAAACGTAACTTTTTAAGCATCGCTGTTATTACATTCCTTTCGTACGCTAATCCAATGTTTTACAGAGAGTTCCCGTGGGATTGCATTACATACACACGCACATACACAAATACACGCGTACTTGAACGTTTGCATTCTTTTATCTTCGTTCATTCTGGAAAAAATTGGGGTCTGATATCTGGACTGGCCAATTTCTGGCCACTTCCGGTCGTTCATATTTGTTTGGTCGATTGTAAACTCTAATTAGTCCGCGGGTAATGATTTGACCTTGAGGCGCGGAGTGCGGAGGGAAATTAAGTATTGCGGCAGTTGCGATTGTGATTTAATCTGGAATCGAGTCTCGATCGAAGATTAATTTTTGCAGCGCAGGAACTATGGTTCAAATTGACCTGGTCCGATTTTTTAATCGATTATTAACCTTAATTATATCTTCGAGTACTAGAATCCATTGATCGCAAACGATACAACTCAAAATCCCCAACCCTCCCCTTCAACCCCTCGTAACTCAAGTGCAAAGAAAGGCAGCGAATGACTAAGCATGAAATTGACCCATTCCGATTATTAAGTCGATTATTAACCTTAATCTATCTTCTAGTACTGGAATTTATTGACCGCAAACGCGACAACTCAAAATCCCAACCCTCCCCTTCAACCCCTCGTAACTCAAGTGCAAAGAAAGGCAGCGAACGACTAAGCTTCAAATTGACCTGACTGACTATTTTTTTGATTATTAACCTCAATTCTATCTTCTAGTACTAGAATATATTGATTACATAGAATAGAGCTATAAATCTCTATTTCTACCCTTCAACCCCTCGTAGCACAAGCGCAAAAAATGTCAAGAAACGATTATCCTTTAAATTGACTCGGACCGATTATTTATTTGATTATTAAGCATAATTTTATCTTTTTGTACTAGAATCCATAGACCGCAAACGATACAACTCAAAATCCGCATCCCTCCCCCTCAACCCCTCGTAACTAAAGCGCAAAAAATGTCAATGCACGACTAAGCTTTAAATATGCCATAGACCGATGATTCAGTTGCTTATTAACTTTAATTCTCCCTTCTAGTACTAGAATTCATTGACCGCAAACAGTACAACTCAAAATCCCCAACCCACCCCCTCAACCCCTCGTAACTCAAGCGCAAAGAAAGGCAGCGAACGATTAAGCCCGAAATCGATCCCGAGCGCCGATCGGCGATTAATTTACGCCCCACTCGGAATAACCGATTAACTCTGCCCGCACGCGCTTAAATCGCCGACACCCGGCGAACATTTTATGGAAGCCACCCCCACCACCCTCTGGGGACACAAACTACGAAACGCCGCGAGCGTTCGCTGCCTACTCGTAAACCGTCCTACGCCAGTTTTATTGGCCGTCAGTTAATCGGATAAGTACGAATCATTATGCGGGCGCTTATTTGCACTACCGATATCGTTCAACCCCCTTCCTACCCCATTCCACCCCCGTCCACGCTCGTCGGTAAACGAGAGGCTGAAATTGACGCGTTTGTTAGCGAGGATTACTCGCCGAAGGGAATTAATGCGATATATTTTCGACGATGAACTTTCGGTCGAGTATTTTGCTTTTTTTTTATTTTGTTCATCCCCTGTTTCGGGGGGGTTGGGCCGTCGATTGTTCGGCGCGCTGCGCGTTAATCTCTTTCCGTTAGTTCAAATTATGCGGACGGAACAGTTTAGTGGCAGGCAGCGTAATGCGCTTCATTAAATTAGGTTGATCGATGCTTTTTACGACCTTCTCCGTTCTTTCGACCCACTGCTTCCATGCTATTGTACGGGTTTAACTTGGAGGTGGTGGGGGGTATTTTTATGCTGGACCGTTGGAGATATTTACGTCGGCCGATGCTCGAATTATGTCCTGCGACGGGAAATTATGGTTTTTTGTCTGATTTAGTGCTCGGATAACATTCAGAATGTGTGATATATTTACTGATTTTATAAGAATGGGGTGTGTGTATAAAATATATGGATCGTTTGTTTCGGACGTGATGCAGGTCCGTGTTGGTTCGAGAAAATTAAAGGTTTGCGTATTGGTCAATTCAAGAATATAAATTGATTATGTCGAGTTTGGTAATGCTTTTACTAATTTACCGATTTGTAATTTGGTTATATTCATACATTTTTTTGTCGAATTAAAGTATAATAATGTACATTCACGGGTTGTACATGGACTTACACTAATTTCATAATTAATCAATTGTAAACAACATTTAATTTCAACTATAAAATATTTAGTATCACATAAAATATATTTTGCACTAATTTTGTTTATAAATAATAGTAAGAAGCGATACAGGAGTATTATTTTTTATTTTCAATGTTACTCATGTTTACAAATTACATATTAATGTATATATGTAAAACTTAATATAAAATATTGCTGTTATTTAGTTGTTTTCTTTATGTCGCAGTGTTTTGAAATATCTATGATGCATACGAAGTATATAAGGTAATAACTGCTCCGTACCTTGATATTTTTTGTATGGATTGTGCCTGGCATCGTTATGCCAAAACCCCAGGACGATTCTTTCAAATTTCGGCGTCTTCCCTGACATGTAGGTGATATATCTAACGTTTTAAATTCTGTATCTTCCACCGATCTTTTATATAGGATAGTACACAGTGCATTTTCGTAAAATCTCATGCAACATATTTTCAGTCAGTTTACCTCTTCTTAGCAGTTTTCGAATTGCATTCTGTAGCATATTCCTTGAAACATCATAATAATCCTGTGATGTATACAAGACACGTGAATTAAAACAAATGTAACCACGTGACCTCGTCACCTATGTTAATGGTAATTTACTTCATAAGTAACTATAACCAATCGATACGCAATTTTTTTTATTGGCCAATTCTAAATTGAACAAAGTATTGGCATCATCTAAGATATCAAATATTTACACTAAATGATATATTATGTGATATCGCTTTTCTCTTTTAAACAGACTTACAGCGCGTTCAAAATAAACCGTCTACATATCAAGTTTGATATTCCCAGATGAAAGAGCGAGGCTTAGTTGCTAATTTTACTCTTTAACTTGTCAATATCATATCTCAAATTCTTTTACTGTCAGTGTACATATACACACTGTTCTTCAACGCGAAAAATATTTACTAAATAAGAATGACTGAACTAACCTATTGCAAAAATAGTAAAAAATCCCTTGAACACAAATCACACCCACACTCCCACCGCTAATACGGCTAAAATTGTCCTCGCCAACCGGAGCCGCCGCGCGTCCCTCGGCAAAGCTCAAAACTAGCAATAACCCGGCGTCCTCAACAAAGCACCCCCAGAGCGCAAGAATTAAAATATTAAACACGGCCAGCGTATAGATGTTAAGCCCTGTCTCCCGTAAGGCAACCTAGAGAAGCAAAAAGAGCGAAGGGAAAAAAAATACCTTTTAAAAGAGAGATCCCCGCGGCATTTCCACCCTCTGGGGGTGCGGAGGGGTATGAGGGGGTTGGAGGGGGTGAATGCATTTGTTAGCCAAGCTCACGGGAGCGTGGCGGACGTCGCATTATAGTTGCCAAGTTGAAAGTTGCTCGAGCCAGGGCCTCGCGGAATTCACGGAGTACACGCGTGCGTGCGTGCGTGCGCGCGCGCGCGCGCGCGCGCATGTCCGGATGCCGTCGGCCACGCATGTAACGACCGTCTCTGCCACGCTTTTGCCGCTCGACTTATCGTTGTCTCTGTCGACTCTGTCGACTTCCACTCTCGCCAAGGCTCGCTTTAGAGATATATGGACGGGCCTGATGCCCTGAGAATGTCGCCAGGAATGTGAGTTTAGGGTGGGAATGGGCTGGGAGGGTGGATTTCGTTTGTTTAGATGGTGGAGTGAAATTTGTAGATTTTACGGACGGAAGGAGTGTTATGCTGAGTTTGGGAGGATGAGAATGTGTGTGGTAGGAAGAGTATAACGAGAATGGTATAGATTTCGTTAATTGTGTTATAAGATATTTTTGATACGATGGTTGCATGCAAATTGATTAATTTACGCATTTAAATTAATTGCAAATTATATATGGTAGGATAATATTAGAAATATTTTGTTGCTTCAATGAAATAATATATATATATATATTTGTACTTTATGCCCTGAGAATATTGCTGGAATGAAGTTTATGTATTTTACAGACGGAAGGTGTGACAAATTGAGTATTTTTAATTGGTTTGTCAATTTTGTGCAGACTAAATTGAAACGTTCTGATGCGTACAAATTTCAATTTTTCTTGTTTTGCAATAAAGAATTTAAACAGTAACTCATATAGATATAGATAAATTCTGTAGCTTCTTAAAAAAGCGTCAAATAATATTTGACACCTATTTTCTCATCTGAAACATTTTCTTCCAATACACAATTAATGCAGTAACCTAAAAAGTTATTAACTCACAAGCAATCCCAGCGTCAACTTCTCTTCAATTTTCCGAAAATTCAAAATATAATCTTACAAACCTCCCGTTCTTCTCAATCAAACTTACACCTACGCCCCTCCCCTCCCTTCACCATCTTACGTCACACTCCCAAAACCGCCGCAATCAGCAAATTGCTTTCATCGGCCGGGCGCCTCGGCAAAGAAAGAAGCGCCACGCAGAATGACAATGGCTCAGCAGCTTAATCGATAAGCGTATCATATTAACCGCCTACCTCCCTCCCCCCCCCCCTCCAGTTCCGCCATCTTTGCCCGCAGTCGTATTTATCCCGGCCGACAGCCGAATAGGCGGATTATTAAGATATCGAGTCGGCTGCCGTCGAGAAACGAACCCGAAGACTGGCTCCAGTCTGAGTACGAAGCAGCCGGAGTGAGAGGGGGGGGGGCGAGCGGTGGGGGGAGTCTAATAAATTTTCAATGCCTGGCAACTGGCGGCTAAAGGTTGCTCGGATCTCTATCTAGCGAGCTCGAGCTGGTAAACCGAGAAAGCGAAGGATGCTCGCCCCCTGATTACCATCGTATTACGTTTTCGATGAGACTTTTTCCCCCCCTCTCCCACTTTGACCCCTCCCCCGCTCTCCTGGCCGTCCAGCTGCTATCGGACTACAGACGCCGGCGAAACGTTCGATGCCGAAGCGTCGTTTCGCATTCTTCGGCGAAGAAGTTTCGCGGACCGTGAGAGGAGGAGCATGTCGTGATACAGAGATGATAGAGAGGAGGGGGGGAGGGGGGTATTAACATTTGCGGTGGTGACTTTTAACAGCGAAAGAGGGAACGGGATGTGCCTTTGAGTGTTTTATTGATGGGCGGTTGGAAGTTGGATTGGCGGAAATTATAATTATTTAGGTTTTTGAATGAGTTGTGGTAGCAGAGTTTCTATTCTTGACGATTATTGTTTAATTGGGAGAAGTTTGGTCTTGTCAAAATGTTGACAATTTTAGGAAAATTGTTACATATGGTAGTAACTTGTATTTACTGTAATTTATGGAAGTGATTGTACTGAAATTTGAATTTGTATTTTTATCTTGCTAAAGTAAATTTTAAGGAGATACTTATTTTTTTCTGAACGTAAAACACGATTTCTGTGCTTTATAATTACAGTGTTTCGGCTTTATAATTAACCTGGAACTATTTAAAAGGTGTAATTTACTAAGATTTTGCTATTAAATTAAAATGCAAAGAATCATGCCAGCGCTATACATATACCGTTTAATTTTAATATCACCATAGTTATTACACACAAATGCGATAAGCATAACATTATACTATCCACACATTCAACTGAAAAACTCAAAAGAAGACAGAAACCCTTCTAACAATATTAACCCACTCTTCACCTATTATTAATCTTCAAAGAGGTTATGTTACCAAATTGAAAAATATATCACCCAACATCAAAGGAAACAAATATTATACAAAGCAACAAACACTTCTTTCAAAGACGATTCAACTACATTTACACATTTCACCTTCAATAGAAAAGCAGTAAATAATCACAAAAGCTCCAATGAAAAAAGGTTATGTTACCTATATAGAAAAATATAACACTCAACAACCACCAACACGGCACACAAAGCAACGAACACCTCTGCCAAGACAATTCACTCTATTTACACATTTCACCTATTCCCAACCTCCAATACAAAAACAGCAAATATTCACAAATTCTCCCATCGTCCTCAAAAGAGGTTATGTCGGTCACACTCCAAAGCGTCCATCGCACTCAAAACGTAACCTCCGTCAAAGTGTTCGATCCGGCAGTCGAAATTCGGAGTCAAAGTATTGAACGCAGACTCTCGCCAATTTATCGTTAGAGCTTGCCGGCGAAAGCAAACGCTGCTAATTCGGCGTTGGGCAAAATTTATCGTTAAAATCGCGAATGTTTTCGCACGGCCAACAGCCGGGACCGTTTCCGGATTTTCGCCGTGAAAGTGTCATGCGTCGCTGAGTCAATAAGAATATTTCTCTGTCTACTCCCCTCCCCTCCCCTCCCCTCCTTTGCTCCCTCCTCTCCCGTTTGGCCGATGTTGCGGACAAAGTCGGCGGTAAATACGGGAGGGCCACTAATAATCCTGGATAATTATCAATGGTAAAAAAAGTTTTTTTTTATGCAGTTGAAGATATG
Source organism: Anoplius nigerrimus (assembly GCA_914767735.1). Lineage (NCBI taxonomy): Eukaryota > Metazoa > Arthropoda > Insecta > Hymenoptera > Pompilidae > Anoplius > Anoplius nigerrimus. The sequence continues at coordinate 14,825,648 of OU612081.1, forward strand.
CACAAATTCCAAATAAATGTTAATTTCTACTTGATTTAACCGACGGTTCTGACTTGTCAATTAAACTGCTAATTTTGTAAGTGGTGTATGTCCATTCTTTTTTTTCAATTATATGTGATGTAAATGAAAAGATTACATTAAATAAATTTCAAATTATTTAAAATCTAATTCTTTTTTAATGGTCTTACACTGCTTTCAAAAATGACGGTCTATTTGTGGAATTCGTCTGTTACAGTTTGTGGTTGAGGAGTGTGTAAATGTCGAAATTGAAAATGTTCTGCTGATAATTTTTTGACGTCATTTCTGGATGGCTGTGTAGTGAAAAGCATGAAAGCTTTAAGCAAAGTTTGAAGTATGGTTGTCGGTTAGAAAGAGGTTATATGTGTTATGTGTTTAGTAGGAAAATTCTGATGGTGGGTTTTTATGTTCGTGAAGAAAAACAGGCTGTAATGAGTAACTTAGTAAAATTACCGAATTTGTCATTTATAGTTTTTGGTTGATGGGAGTATTGTGAGTGCACAAATGCAACATATGTTCAATTATTTACCTATTCTAACCAAGATTTTTTTTACAACCTACCACAGTAGAACATTAAAGCACATATATACATCTACGTAAAATATTATTAATTACAAAAATCCATAATCTTACATATTACGGTTACAGACTGTTACAAACATGATATACAGCTTCCATTCAAAATCTGATATTCTGTCATTATTTTTGTATACGTATTACGTACGTATGCATCTAAAATAGCCTCATGCAAACGAACAGCTTTTTCCACTATACATCAATGTGCGTCATGCGTGTTAAAGGAAGAAAAATGTTAATGAAGGTACACTGTTTCGATTCGTTACCGAGGACAAACAAACGGTAATGAGTGAATGAGGGAAACACGCATAAGTCAGAAGTCTTTTCTCGCCATTCCTGTACTTTGACTACTTACCTTTGCCTTGTAAAGTGTCAAAGCTTTGTAATACTTAGTCTCCGTCGTGGCCACACTTTAGCGACTCGCATTAAGCATGAACTCCTCACGTTTGATGCGGCACAAACGGCAAAAAGGAGTCAAAGGGCTTTAAAGCCTCAAAACAATTTTTGTAACAACTTGCCTTATTTAAGCAAAATCACATTATTCTCACCATTAACCAACGTGTCAATCATAAATAGTAGGTAATAGTGGTATACGCCATGACCGATTAAAATTTATCTTAAATAGTAGAATTCTTTAAGTTTCGCAATATTGATGATAATTGAAGCGACTTTCGTACTTTGGAGGATTGAAATTTGTCAAGCTGATCGAGTAAAGGATGACAGAGATCTTTTAGATTTTGATTTAGACAGATTTTATAACTGATTCTGTACATATCGTCTGTTTGTTATTTCTTCAATAAGTGTTCTTCTACTTATCTTGCATTCTACAGAACATTACAAATTCTTTGCTTGTTAGTTCCCTACTTTGAAACAATACTTATCAAATAGTGAAACGTGAAAATTGCAGCGAATTCTTGCTGATCCAAAATTTCTATCTATACCTACAATATTTCAGCCGTCAGAATTCGTATATCGAAAATAACTCTCGTTTGACCCACACTATGTTAACGTTTTGAACCCAACAGAATCCAACAAAGAAAATTTGAATATCCTCAACAACTACTTCACCATTCTCTAAATCGTATCATCATAGAATCAATTCTTACCCTTCACCCCCTCCCACCAATCAACCCTCAACGCAGTTCAGTCGTCAGAATTCGCATATCAAAAGTAATTCTCGTTTGATGCAGAGTATGTTAACGTTTTGAACTCAACAGAATCCAACACAGAGAATTTGAATATCCTCAACAACTACTTCACCATTCCCTAAATCGTATCATCATAGAATCAATTCTTAACCTTCACCCCCCTTCCTCCCACCAATCAACCCCCAACGCAGTTCAGTCGTCAGAATTCGCATATCAAAAGTAATTCTCGTTTAATCTAAAGTATGTTGACGTTTTGAGCCCAACAGAATCCAACACAGAGAAAATTTGAATATCCTCAACAACTACTTCACTGTTCCCCAAGCCGCATCATCATAGAATAAATTCTTAACCTTCACCCCCCTTCCTCCCACCAATCAACCCCCAACGCAGTTCAGCCGTCGGAATTCGCATATCGAAAGTAATTCTCGTTTAATCTAAAGTATGTTAACGTTTTGAGCCCAACAGAATCCAACACAGAGAATTTGAATATCCTCAACAACTACTTCACCATTCCTCAAATCGTATCGTCAAAGATTCAATTCTTACCCTCCCCCCTCCCCCACTCTTCCCTACCAATCAGCCCCCAACGCAGTTCGAGACTCGATGAAAATTCACGCCGCTCGCTCCTCTTTAACGCGGCCCGTCTACGTTTTCCATCCACCACCCCTCTCCATCCACCCCCCTCGCTAGTGGATTGGATCTCAGGTGGCAGTAAAGTTCAGTTGGCGAACGTGAGCACGGGAGCCGGAGCAAGGTGACACCTCGCTATACGTGGGGGACTCGATTGAAAGTATTCCGTGAGTCTCCGATGCCGGCGCGAGCCGAAAAGGCGCGGAAGCCGAGACGTTCGAGGCCGGCGGCCGCGCTGGAGGGGGCGAGAGAAGCGCGGGAGGGGCGGGGGAGGGGAGGCAGAAGGAAGGAAGGAGCTGACACGACTGCTTCTATGAAGGATCAGCAGGATCCGGGGTCACGTATCCTGCTCGCTGTCCCACCGGCGCTGCCACGCTCCGTGCCCCGAGCTCTGCCTCTGTTTTCCGCGATATACGCTGCACCAGATATATAGGGTGTCCGGAAAGTAATGGATCGTGTCGTAAATATGACATTTTTTAAGGTAATGCGTGTGAGGATTGGAACTGGTCGGTTGATGTTTCTTTAATTGCTTTCGGGAAGAAATCTGCTTTTCTGTGATATATGCTGCACGAGATTTACGCGGTGTCTGGAAAGTAACGGATCATGTTGTAAATATGAGATTTTTTGAGATGATGCGTGTGAGGATTGTAATTTGTTGGTGGAATGTTTCTTTCAGTGCATTCGGGTAGAAATCTGCTTTTCTGTGATATACGCTGCACGAGATCTACGCGGTGTCTGGAAACTAACGGATCATGTTGTAAATATGAGATTTTTTGAGATGATGTGTCTGAGGATTGGAACTGGTCGGTTGATGTTTCTTTAATTGCTTTCGGGTAGAAATATGTTTTTCTCTGATATACGCTGGATAAGATGTACATGGTGTTCGAAAATTATTGGATCGCATTGTGAATATGAGATTTTTTGCGATGATGCGTTAGGGTGATTGAAAATGTTCGATTGATGTTTATTTGATTGCGTTGGGGTACGAATTTGTTTTTCGGCGAAATATGCGCTTGATCCACAAGGTGACCAAAAAGGTCGTATAATGAGTATAATATTAGCCGTCATATTTTCATTGCGATTTCTGTAACTATCGTACTGATGCTACCCCGATCTCTACTTCTGTTTTTCGTGATATACGATACACCGAATATACACGGTGATCGTAGAATACTGCGTCGTACACTTAATATGATATGTTGGGATAAAGGTTTATTCTGATATCAGATTGATGCTGTTCTGAGCTTTAGATGAAAGTATGTCTCTATTGTCTGTGGTACGTATTGCAGATCTACAGAGTGTACGCATAGCTCTCGGATTTATGAGAGTTTCACTCTTTCTAAGTCGAGGTTTTATTGTGATAGTTATAACGATCCGACTGATGCTACTGTATACTCCAACTCACTTACCTGTAATATACGCTATACAAGTTCTATAGGGTGCCCATAGAATTCTTGGTCATGTGACAAATATCGTATTTCTAGAAGTGACATTTTTCATCGTGCACGCTGATATAAAGTATTACACTAAGTTGTAACCTACAAACTATATACCTCTCCATGAGCACACTGTATCGTCTGATCACCAATACAAAAATATCATTACTTAATATTAGGCATGCCAAGATTTATTTGAATCTAAGAATTAGTTACTTCATAAATAATAATTCCAAATAATTACATAAACATATATATGTTTAATATTTAATAATTGTATTATCTCAGAAGTTGTATATTATAATACTGTATATAATAATTTTAAAAAATAATATTTTTATTATTTATTACATTAACAATATATTGAGCAATAGAACGTTAAATTATAATTCAATTATAAATAGTCGTTAACAAATTTTCTGATCATAACCACTCATAACTCTATTTCTTTACAATAATTTTTACTACAAATTATCATTGTCAAATAATAATAATATTATAATGTTAGTAGTTAGTCTACGTGAACAGCTGAATGTGAAGCGTTACGCGTATCTCGAACGAATTTATTCATCGGAACGATCATGTTCGCTGCTGTTCACGATACGCTGAACACCCTGTATACTTTGTACGCCGGCTCGTACCTATCGCAGGCGAGCCACCCGCGATGCAAATACGCAGAAAGATATAAGCGAGAGCTTGTCGTAGGGCCGTGTATCGTGCCGATAGTTTGAAATTCAGTTACTGAGCCGACATGTACGCCCGAGAGACGGCGCATTGAGGAAAGGCGTTTTAACTTATCGAGTGCAACTTTAACCCCGTGAACCTTTCGCGTCTTTTCCCTACCCCCTCTAACCCTCCCTTTCCCACGTTCGCTTCTGCGTTCATATCGTGCCACGAAAATCTCGCGCAATGCTCGTCGGAGATAAACGGGGATAAAATTATCTTCTATATTTTTGTGTTACGGGTAAGAAGGAAAGTAGGGGTGGCAGAATTTTTTTTGGTTTTTATGTTATTTATTTTTTGTTTGGCACTTTGATTGCGTCGCTGTCAAGTGACAGAATAGAGGGTTGTTTGAGAGAAAAGTTAATAAGTTTGGGACAGAGGCTATTTTAGGTTTATTGTTAACATTTTGTACATGCTTTACTGTGAGGTCTCATATATATGGACCGTTTATCATGAAAGTGCTGTATGCCCATTTTTTTTCAAACCTTAGATATCGCATAAGTAATTTTTGATTAATTTAAAGTAAACTTGTTATTTATCTAAGGTTTCATTTTTTTTAAATGGGCTCACATCATTTTCAAAATAAACGGTAGATATATATTAGAGTACGGTCGTTTATTCGAAAACAGGAAATCAAGTTAAAGGCAATCAATTTAGAGAATCAGCGCACTATAAATCTCAAACACATAAACGTACCACTAAAAGTTCTTATAAAATTGATAACGGCACAAATTCGAAGTCAATAAATCATAAACCATTACCCGCCACAATTAAAATACAAAAACAACGAAATTTATTGTATATTTAGAAGTTGAGGTGACATTAAGAAAAGAATTTGAAAATATGTCCCAAAATTGTGAAATGGACGGATAATGAATTAAGAATTTGCCATACCTAGAAATACTTCGTCAACAAACAATAGAGTCTTTATAAAATTCCAGCAGAGTTTTTGTTCATATCTGGGGGATGAAAAACGAACATGACGCTTCTTACTTTTGCAGAGGGAAACGCGTTTGAGTTTATTTACAACTTGCAGGTCACGAGCGTTGACTGTACCTCGTGCATGTCTCTTCATAAACTGACCTGACGACAGTCGACAAAATAATTGCACAGACCCTTCTCAGCACGCACACACACGTACACAGCTCACGCATACACTTCCCGTCGCACCAACGAATAGCAACAATTTTCCGCCAGTTATTCGTTTCGCGAAAGTTTTGCCGTATCAAGGTACGCATTAAGTTGCGTACATTGAAACTCAATTAGGGCGAACGAAGTTCGTAACGGTAAGTAACTGTAATTCGTTCATTGAAATCTCCTGCTTTGCGCGGAATGGTGCAAAGTTGCTTTCTGAATTTCACGCCTTTTCTTATCTCAATATAAACAGATGAATTTTAGATGATTTTTAGTTCTGCAATAACAAGTATATGTACTCACGGTCTGTGGATTAAGCTAATGAAATTGTTTAAATTTTATGTGCAAGATGTAGTATTAAGCAAATTTTCAGCTAGTGCATCTTTTAATAAATTGGTTTAATAGAATATGTGGTTCTACACAACAGTGTAAATTGTATTATAGGTTGACACAGTAATTTTTTGAATATTTGAGTCGTAAAGAAATTAGGTTATTTTTTGTTCGAGAATATTTGGTCTATGTAAATAATTAATTTAAAATAGGCAATAATTAGGGTACATAATAATTTTCCGAGTACTTGTGTTGGAAATTTTACTAGATATATGTCGTGATGCGGGAATATTACACAAATCCAGGAAAAATAATTACTCTTTCCGCCGTATCAATAGACATACAATTTCGACCACTTCCAAGGACCATCTGGGAAATACCAATAATCCGATAATTTCACGAAATAAGGCTTGTCAATAGTTACAGCTACACTGGCGAATTAGTTTAGACAATAACTTGCCGAATACTCGTATTAAAAATTATTTTATATACATATACGTCATTGATGCAAACACACATTCCCAAAAATCTCGTAAATTAGTCAGTCGATCTAAGAAACACGATTCCAACCCTTTCTAAGGGTAATATGAGAAACAATAAATACACTCACATTGGGAATAAAACTCGATTGCAGGCAGACATTTTGATACCCTAACATTTCGTATACTTTCATTCAAAATTAAGCGTACCACATATATATCATTGATGTAGATCCACATCACAAAAAATTAGTCAATCTTTGACGATCAGGTTAAAAACAGAAATTCATCCATTTGCAACGACAATATGAGAAACACGAATAATCGGATAATTTCGCGAAAAAAGACCAGTCGCACTCGCTTTGGGAATAAATCCCGATCGCAGACAGGCACTTTGAAATATTATTAATAAATTAAAAATAAAATATTATATATATGTCATTGATACCTATGCACAGTACAAAAAATTAGTCAATCTCTGATAATCAAACTAGCAATCACAAATTCAGCCATTTGCAACTATAATCTAAGAGACTCGAATAATCGGATAATTTCGCGAAAAAAGACTAGTGGCACTCGCTTTGGGAATAAATCCCGATCGCAGACAGGCACTTTATTCCGCCGCGAAGTCGACGTTGGCGTGCATAACGGCGGATTTCATTTCGGAAATGGCGCGCGCCCACGAGTTCGGCCCTTTTCTCGAATTGGGAAGTTCGCCCCCGTCTGGCCGCGCTCGCGATCCGGCAAAACTTGGAGCGAGCGGAGAACCGGAGAACCGGAGAACTGCGGCGTGGGAGCCAGACTCCGTGGAAACGACTTACGCCAAAATCCGCAATCGATCAACCCGAATTACCGCCAATTGCCCAAGAAGATCTTTATCTTGCGGATAGGTCTAAGTCGCGGGCTAATCGATTAACGGAACACTACCTAATCGGAATATATTGCTGGCGTCGACGGAATTTTGGTTGCTCCTCGAGTGAGTGGATAGTTGATTACTTCATTTCTAAGTTAAGAGTTCAATAATCAACATTGCAGGAGTTTGGGATACAAGTATTTCACATTTATCTTATGGATAGAACTGATTTATTGACACAACACTTCCTAATCAGAGTTTATTGCAGACGTCGACAAAATTCTGGTTGTTTGTTGAGTGAATAGATAGTTGATGATTTAATTTGCAACATAATTGGTTGAGTAATCGACATTCCAGTCTTTTAAGATACAAATATTCGATATTTATCTTACGGATAGGATTGATTCATTATCGGAAGACTTTCTAATCGGAATATATTGCTGGCGTCGACGAAATTTTGGTTGATCGTCGAGTGAGTGGATAGTTGATTACTTCATTTCTAAGTTAAGAGTTGAGTAATCAACATTGCAGTAGTTTGGGATACAAATATTTCATATTTATCTTACGGATAGGTATAATTGATTAATGGAACTATTTCTAAACAGAATATGTTGGTGGCGTCGAGAAAAGTTTGGTCGCTCTTCGAGTGAATGGATAGTTGAATACTTTAATCCTAAGCTAAATAGTTGAATAATCGATATTTCAGTTGTTTGGGATTCAAATATTCGACATTTATCCTATGAATAGGATTAATTGATTAAGGGAATAGTTCCTAATCAGTATATATTTTGAGCACTGAGGAAATTATAGCTAAATAATTAGCAAAATACTTGGTTTAAGCTAAATGGTTGTTTAACTGATACTGTAATCATTTTATATATTGACATTGACTATTTCATAGTTACTTCTGAGATACTTATATTTAGTTTGATAAAGTATTACCTAACATTAATATGTACGTGTCTTGGATTGCAAACAGGTGAATAACTGATATCAGCATATGCCACATATTAATACTAAAAATTTGGTCGATATGCAGGTTGTTGCAATTATAAAATATATTGAAAACATTGTAACTGATCCTTCAGTAGATAAAATATTTTATTTTTCTGCTGATTTATATAGTGATACAGTTTGATAATAGTTTCTGAAAAATTTAATCTTATTTTTCATTTGCTTTTTAAAGTGTCGTTTGAATTAACAGAATTGTTAAAGCTTTCATGTTGGAACGAGCATAATACAGCAAATGCCGATCATGCAAAACGGATTAAGTAGATTCCATACGAGTTAGAAATGATCACAGTACTATCTACTTTAGCAAGCCGACTAATCGATTAATGGGTTATTTTCCTCGTGGGAATATATTCCGGGCGTTGAAGAAATTTGAGTTGAATATTGAACGGCTGCATAGATATATATTTCGCTTGCAACCTCTATTGTTCAATAATCGATTCTGAAATTATAAGTTTATTGTCTGGGATTATTTTTAACTTGTCAGACATCAGTACTTAAACTATCGATATTGAAGTAAATTTAATTTTACTCTTATAGTTAATGCAAATACAATGATTGATTAGGATGACTTCATATTATTTACAAATAATAACATTTATATTATTATTTGTTTTTATGAGTAAACAAATTGATTAACGGCTTGGCTCTTAATTATAGATAGTCTACTTCACAAGAATATGAAGCAATTTTGTAAAATAAATAATCCAATAGTTTGTATCGAAGTTAATTCAATATTTCACGATTAGCTAATGCCCGAATATGACGAGAATTTTAGCGTTCGCTCCTGAAAAATGGACGATCAATCAAATCGACCGCCTAACATTTGCAAAGCTCAATCTCTATTTTACGATCCACTTTAACTCGCTAATTAATTAACAGCTAATGTTTAAGCGAAACGCACCCCAAATTCCGCGAAAGGTTAAAAAAACTGTAGTTAGCTATTTCATAACGAAGTAATTTAAACTTTCCGACAATCAATACTCTAACAATTAAAAGTGTTTAATAACGAATACTAACTATCCTACCGCAGTCCAATTTAGCACAAAATTTAAAAGCGGCCTCTCCGACCTCCGCCTCTAAAATAAATTAACTCGCGAATGAAGAAAACAAATATTGCCAACTTTGAAGTGGACCCTGAAATTTTCCATGCGGCTTTCACATAAAATAATAGCGGATGCCGTAATTGATATATTTTTCACAATTTTATAAGGTATTCTTCATATCTGACTGAGCAATTAAAACTTAATTGAAAGATAACAGACACTCTCTGAAAATGACAAAAGTTGGAAAATCAGGACAGTTACAACTGATTAGTCGATTAGTTACTATCAGAGTTGGCAAAGCTCTTGGTTCTCGTAAGAATTCAAGGTATTTAAACTCAATATTAAAAATTGTAATATCAAACAGTTCAAAGCAATGTACGACTCGAATTACTACATCAAAAGTTTAGTAAATGTTCATGCTGGAACATCGCATAAAATCCTGTGGTTTTTTTTTCGTTTTTTTACCCACTAACCGAAACGACAGTTTTCCGAAATATTCCCATTTTCCAGAAATGCAAGTACTTCAAAATTTCTATGTAACATATCTTCTTCAACCTTCCACAAAAGCAAATGAATGTACATGTAATGTAAAATTAAGTGGTTATTGACATATCAGTGTGTGATGTAAAATAATAAGTTTCCGGCGTATTCGGTCAGTGTTGTACATTTAACTATTAAACTTCAATGCATTTTAACGGAAAGACATTCAGTTTAAGTAGTTCACTTGAGAGAGAATTAAGGGAGATCCTGACTACGTGAGTCAGACTTATAAATTTCTTAAACTTTGTTTATCTTTTTCAATAAATTTATTATAGAATATTTATTTGCTTCTTAAATTTACTAATTTCAATATGTTATAATTAATTCTCTCTCAAACGAACTATTTAAACTCAATATCTTTCTGTTGAACTTCATTGAAATTTAACCCATTATTTACCAAAGTCCTACTTTTTGGACACATTTTCAAATTAATTGCTTTTAATGATTGCAACTTCTAAGTACACAGTTAATTCAATTATTTTTTTATTCTTTTGAATTGTGACGGATAAAGGGTAATAGTTAAAAGTACAACACTGCCTGAATACAAACATATAATAAGCGAAAACTTAAAGATTGGATTTATTTTGACGAAAATCTGCAAATTATCTTCAATTCGAACTCTACCGTACAAAGTACATCCCACGCAGTGGATTCCAAAAAGCAGTGTCACGAGACTCGGCAGCGATACGCTGACCCCGGATTCTGCCAGCGTTTCGAGTTTCGATTTTGGCAACGGAACAGACTCCGGCCTGCAAAGACATTCGGCCCGGCCGAAGTTAATTCGATGAACGGCGATCGGTCGTGCGAGCCGAGCAGCCGCATAAATTCCATTTACAAGTTTCCTACGGGGCAAACGACGTTAGCGTCCGACAGCTCAGGACGCGTCGTAGATCAGCTTAGATCGGCGTCGGCACGAGTTAGAAATTAACTGCCACGCAATTCGTCCTCGGCGAGTGCGCGCAGTTCGCGCGTGCTCTCCCACTTGGCTGAGAAAGGATATGGAACTGTGGCGAGGAGGGGGGGGGGGGGGTGCTTTTGGAACGTGTGTGTAGGGCTGAGTATGTTTTAGAATCTGGTTTCGATGTATTTATTTTGCTGCGTTATAAAATAAGAGATGTACAAGGTCAGCAAGGACTGTAATGTGGAATACTTTGGTATTATAGTTACATGTTATTATTTTTATATGGTATGAAAGTGTTCCTGTGAGGAGTAGGTTTGGTTCGGAATGTTTGTGTAAGTCATACGAGCGAAGTCTGTAAAAGGGACGTAAGATATTTTGCAATCTGGATTCGACGTAGTTATTTTATTAATAAATGAGAGGAATCCAGATTGTAATATATTATTATAATGTGAGATACTTTTGGTACTGCAGTTAGATGTAATTATTTCGATATGCTCTGGAAGTATTGAAATTAAGAGCCGTTTGGATTTGAAGCGTGCATGGAAGTTCAACTAGCAATAAATCTGACGTAATAATAGTGGAATAATCTATAATCTGATTCTCGCGTATTTATTTTGCTGCATTGTAACAAAAGAGAATGTACTTAAGTATAGTAAATCAGTATGGGCGATATAGTAGAATTATTTCGTATTACAGTTAGAGGAAGTTATTTCCCTATATTGTATAATTAGTTACATAACGACTAGTTTGAGTTTAGGATATACCTATACGTATGATGTATGATACTAGAAATAAATGTATAGAAATAATGTAGTGTTCGATCTTCTGGTTTTTATGTATTTTTCAACCAGGATAACAATGTAAGGCATGTTATTATAGACAAATGTCTTTGGAGCGCTTTTTAAGTTGTACATGAATGGATCTAAAAAATAATTCAAAATATTCTACTATGTGATCTCGATATATTTCTATTGCTACGCTATAGAAAAAAAAGAAGTTTTCGTACGGTATGACAACAAGGTTATAAATATGAGATACGCTGGCATTATAATTAAGTATAGTTATTTTTACATGCTACGAAAATATGCCTGGGTGGGAATAGAAAAAATGACTAAAATTATTTATCTACCCTTGAAAAATCTCAAAAATCATTTCAATCCAATACCTAACCTTCCACAACATTTTCGATACTTCAACCCTACACAACCTACACAACTTTCAAACACACCATCCAATTACCTAAGATATAAAACGAAAATCTCAAAAAATGAATCGAACTTCACCAAGATCCCAGATTTCCTCAAAATCTCAATCGTACATAACCCGAGCAGCTTTCGAATCTTCACAAAAAAAGGTTCATCGAGGTTAATTGCGGCTTGCCGGCTTTCGATATTTTTCGTCGAGGCAAGAAGTCTCGATATCGGCAAAGTTGCAGAATCGTAACGACTTCGTCGAGAACCGGAAATCGATACGGCGAGCGAACATCCTGCCGAGGGTTGCCAGCCTGTATATTAAATTAACAACTTTCTTCGACGCCATCTTAATTTCATCTTTCCACGCACCTATCCTCAGAATATTCGCTTTTCATCATGACTCGCATCTTCAATTCTTAATTTCGGTTTGATTTCGTCAGTCTGACCTTTGACTTTTGGTTTCAGTGTTTCAGGAAGCTGAGAACAGGTGCTTCGGAGTTTATGTCAGCAGTTGGCAGCTAACTCACTTCGAGATACGGACTCAATACGATTAGTCGACTGATTTGCCAGCTGAAGGTGAGACGTCTTCTTTAATGAATTAAAAACTTTCTCTTTTGACTGCTGCGAGTCTATTCTCGAGCTTTCCGTAATTGAACTACTTCATTGATTCATTTGAAGAAACATTTTTAATTTTTTGTGTTTTTTGTTAAATCGTTGAAATTAAGTTAAATTAAAGAATCGTAGGTTAGAAAGCTGCTTCTGAATTAATGCAAACTTGTCTTAACATATATATTTTTGGGAGTCACGTCTATTGATTTCCTTAAATTAAATAAAATATGTAAAATAAATAATTTTCAATTATCGTAAACTTTCATTTTTGTTTATGTAACTATCGTTAATTCTACATATATAATAAAATAAAATAAAATATGTGAAATAAATAATTTACTATTATTGTAAACTCTCATTTTTGTTTACGTAACTATTCTCAATTTTACATATAATGAAATAAAATAAAACGTTACCTAACCCAGCTTTAAAATCAAAAGTTCTTCACAGTACCAAATTTAAGAGAATAAGGCAAACTTCAGTATTGGTTACATACTCTTAACTCGGCATAAAAATAAATCCGGTTTAAAAGCGATACGTTTGAAACAACAAATGAAGAGTTCGACGTGTGAAAATAATTCGAAACCTTTTCCGACCCGGCAAATACCTTGTTTGCCGACCTGACAACGAATCTGACTCCGTATAAATTGTCGCCAAGTCGTTTCCACCCCCGCATCTTCCAGCAACGACGAAAGTTTTCGCGGAAGTGCCGGGGCTCGGATATAACTCCGACCGAATATAAACAGAACAATTAACGTTGCCCCAGATAAAGATGGCATTGTAAATATTGGGTTGTCCGGAAAGTTCCTGCCGATTTTTGGTAGGTGACGTAAGGACGGATCGAAATATATTAGAACAATTGAAACCAAATGACGTGCATTCATATTGTAAAAGGCGGTATTTCAGGCATATTTGAAAAAAATCTGGTTACGACACGTTCATTTTTGTCAGTTTTATACGTCTTCGAATATGAAAGAAAACAATGTGCATTTTTCGCATTGAATGCTTTTCTTTGATCGGAAAAGCAAAAATGTTACAATAGCAACAAACAAGATATGCGCTGTTTATGGCGAAGGTGCTATAGCTGAGAAAAGTGTGCGGAAGTGATTTGTTAAGATCGAAGTCGGTGATTTTAACCTTAAACAACAAGAACGTCCGGGTAAACTCTCCACCACAGATGAAGTTCAGATTAAAACAGTGATCGAGAATAATACGCTATACGACACGTAAATTAGAGGAAATGGTAAATATGTCAAAATCCATCATCCACGAGTCGTCAAAAACGTCCAAAAAATATCAGAAGGATCAGAAGGGCGCCGTGTTTCATCAGGACAATGCGCGGCCTCGTGTGTCTTTGATAATTCGACAAAAGTTCTTGTTTTGTCCTAAAAGTTGTTGTTGTTCTATCCCATCGATCACATTTACCAGAACTCGCGCCCTCTAATTTCCACCAATTTGCATCATTACAAAATTCTCTTAATGGGAAAAACTTCAACTTTTTGGTCGACATAAAAAATCAACTAAAAACATTTTTCACGGAAAAACATATGATAATATGGAAGGGCGAAATTTTCAAATTGCCTGAAACATGAAAAAAGGTTGTAGAACAGAATGGCACATATACGATTTATTAAATGTATACTAAAATTTAAATCTCCTGCGTTTAAGTGTTCCTTCAAAATCGGCACGAACTTTCCGGACAACCCAATATTTCAGAATTTCATTCCCAGCTCGACAACGACAGTTTGTTCGTTTTGACGATTTACTTGAAAACGATCGAAACGCCGAGGAAAGTCCAACATTTTCGTGCGTCATATATCGAAGCAAGAATCGAGGCGATGTAACGCGTATGTTTCCGAATGTGGAAAATATTGGGGGCTTGAAAAATAAATGTGGCTGAATATGTATGATTTCAATGCGAAGGTTCGTTCGTTTAATATTAATGGTTGTTTCAGCGGAGTTTGATGGTTATTCGGCGGTGGTCGCTGAATTTTTATATTTCCCGAGATATTGGAGCTCGAAATCGATTGCAGGGATCATTAAAACATTGAAATTTCGGAGGGTATACATTTTAAAGGGTGCGGGATATATGCGAGCTTAGTATGAATAATAGTGTTCTTTAAATGTATTGTTCTGCTATTCCGCTTTTCTGTCCTTTTTTGTGCTCTAACAGCTGTTACATTATAAAGGTCTTAGTTTTGACTCTTCAAATCAAGATTCAATATTCCAGTGTAAATTACAGTCGTAGTTTACAGTACAGTCGACAAAACTTTGTTTCCCACTATTTTTGATATATTTTTTACTATATCCTGGAAATTATGTAACTTTTTAACGTAATGTTTGTATTTCACTATGTTTAATATGTTTTTGAAGATATTGTCGAACTTATGTAACTTACATAATTCCAATTTTTGTGACCTATTGCCTCTATTTTTCACCGTCCTACCTACATCTCCAAAACTGTTATACTACAATCCCTCCAAATATAGTTTTGCAAACAATGGGAAAAGCCAGGAAGAGTATGCAGCTGACTCAGAAATCGAGGGATGAAATTTAAGGGGTGATAAAACGTATCAATACAAGCAATTTTTATAAAACAATGTATGAGCGCAACGCAAGAAGTGAAAGTATAGTTAAAGTACAATTTTCTTTTTCCGATGATGAAATCTTCAGAAGAATTTTTGCCTCCTTGGTAGGAGACCAAGGAATATCAGATTCCTACTGACAAAAACCAACTGCATCGGGCCACATTCAGCTTTGTGAAAGAAGCACAAAGCCAAGAAGAGTATACAGGGTGACTCAGAAATCGAGGGATGAAATTTAAGGGGCGATAAAACATATCAATGCAAGCGATTTTCGTAATACATTGCATGATCCCAACGCAAGGAGTGAAAAGTTATAGGGTAGTTTTCCGCTTTCACATTTAACGCGCATTAAAGACTTATCAGAAGAATGAGAGAAGATATATCGGGATTGCTTTATTGATTTATATGCTCAAAAAAAGTTCTAATATAGTTAAAGTAAAAATATTTTCTTCCCGATGAGAAACTCTTCGGAAGAAGTTACAGTATAGTTAAAGCAAAAATTTTTGTTTTGCCCATGAGGAAAACTTCAGAACACTTCTGGCCTCTTTGGGGGGAAGACCAGGGTATGTCAGATTCCTACTGACAAAAACCACCTGCATCAGTCCTCATCCAGCTTTGTGAAAGAAGCGCAAAGCCAGGAAGACTATAGAAAGACATTTCCTTTCTTCCTTTCGGAATGTCGTCGGACGGGAGACAAACAGGGAGTTTCTGATCGCCGCGTCGAGTAATCCCGCCGTAAGCCGGCCGAAATTCGTGGCAATACTCGGTGTAATAACGTTCAAGCCCGCGGAGGTGGTTTACTGCGGGGGCGTACAACATGACGCATCGCCAGCGCCGGCTCTAATTCCGGATTGAATTTCGGACGGGTTAATTTTCACTCCGCGCTCACCGGCAGAATCTGCGCGGTCCGGCCGAACGGACGACAACCTAGGCAACCTTAACCTCGTTAGGGACCACGCCAACTTCCCAATGAAATTTATACACCGGCCCGATGGCGTCGAACTTCTATCGATTCGATGCTACTTGTTTTCTGATTGAAAACGTTCGAGCTTCGGACGCGATACGGATCGTGATATGGATGGGTGGAGGTTGGAGGTTGGAGGTTGGAGGTTTAGGAGGAATTGAACTTGTATGGATTCTGATGAGATGGATACTGGATCATTACGGTTTGGGTTGAGTTGGGAGTAGCAGTGATGAGTTTATTGATTGATAGACGCATTTTTGTTGATTTGAGCGGTAGTTGAGAGTGGTAGTGATAATTTTATTGATTGATAGACGTAATTTTGTTGAATTAAGTGTTGGCTTTGTAAGAGGTGGGAAAGAGTAAAATGTACTGTCTGCTTTTACGTTTTCTGGGCATTTGAAAGCTGTTGTCATATGTTAGTAGAGTACAATTATGCCAAAGTACCTTCATTGGCCAGTGAATGGCATATTATACTTTACTGCCAGATGTGTTCACAGTATTATGAGATCTACAGAAGCGGACAGTACATTTAACCTTTTCCTACATCCTTTGGTTAAGATATAAAGTTGAGAATTCACAGAAATGCTTCTTTCTTATAGGCTATCGAATGGCTCCGTCAGAATTTCAATCGGTTTAGGGGTACGTTTGACCTTCTTATTCAGGTACGCCATTTTATACACTGCCCGATGTAGGCCTCGACCTTCTATCGATCGGATGCTACTCGTTTTCTGATTGAAATGATCGACGTACGTTTTTGGGTTTAGATTAAAAGTTGAAGGTGTAAGACAATTTGAACTTGTATGAATTGTAATCGGCTGAATACTATAATATATCACTACAGATGGTATTAAATTGAGAGTAGTATTGATACTTCTATTAATAGAGTGACGTATTTTTGCGGAGTCGATAGGTAGCCAAATAACATTTCGAAAATATTGCGTTAACCTCGTTAGGGACCCCACCCACTTCCCAATTAAATTTATACACTCCTCGATACTCGATGCAAGCTTCGAAATCCTATCGATTTCGAGATGATACTTCATTTTCGATTGAAATGCCGTGCATTCGAGTATGAAAGCGACACAGGTCACGATACAGGTACAAGAACTTGATCCACATTTTTATTTACCTGACTTTACAAAAGGAAACGACATTTTTTGAAAAAGTTGTAGCAACCTCCTTGAACTCTCCAACCGAATAATTCACTCAACCTTTTATTAATTTTGGAAGTTTTTATTAATTGTACGAGCCTTGTTTAAATTCAGAACATTTTGTTACGTAGGCTCTATATGATTGGCCGCATTTTCGTAAGAATTATTAAAAACCAAGGAATAAAATGCTGGAAATTAATTCTGGCGACATCGTGCGACAGTGTGCCGATGTGTGTGAGGGTGAGCACAACGGTACATATAGGGTGAGCGTATAAATGTACGGCTGGAGAGAGAGAGAGAGAGAGACAGAGAGAAAGAGACCGAGAGAGAGACAGATAGAGAGTGAAATATAGAAGGAGAGAGAAAGAGTGAGAGAAGGAGAGGGACAGAGAGAGAGAGAGAGAAAGAGTGAGAGAGAGAGAGAGAGAGAGAGAGAGAGAGAGAGAGCACGTGGTGTGCACACAAACGGATATATCTCGTTCATCATACTAGGGGGCGCGTATATTTACACGGCGATGGAATACGAAAGTAAATATCCATTATTCCGTATGCAGAGTCGACACGTATTGCCGTTAGTTAGTTTCGCTCGTATACGTTGTACGATCGAACGAGGACGAGGCTTCACGCCCATCCTCGTCCTGTCCCTCGCCCAGACATTCCTTCCTCAGGACATTCATCCTTCCACGACTCTTACGTCATGTAGTATAATTATCCGACTAACTAGGTATTTGCGAATTTGTTCAGGCGAAAAATTGATTGACTATTACGAAAATCTTTCCCTTTTCCACGAAACGAATCCTTAATTCTAAATTAACTCCGAAAACCAACGTCCAAAATCGAAATAAAACAACTGATAGGTACATCTCCAGTATCCTCCGAAACCTTCTGCCGACATCCGTCGACCTCAAAACGAGACCGGAAGTGAGTAGGAAAATCGAATTGCGTCCTGCGAGTAAGAGTAAGATTACCCGGGAGTGAGTTACGTCGAGAAAGTGAAGGAAAAGGAAAAGGAAGAGGAAAAGGCAGAGGTAGAGGTAGAGGACCTCGCGCTCCTTGCCAGGCGACACGAACCTCCAATATTACAGAAACGCCGCCGCGCATTCCGTTCGAGGGTCCTTCGCGGCCAGGATCGCGGAAAGAGTCTACCGAT
The DNA here is from genome assembly GCA_914767735.1 of Anoplius nigerrimus. NCBI lineage: Eukaryota > Metazoa > Arthropoda > Insecta > Hymenoptera > Pompilidae > Anoplius > Anoplius nigerrimus. The sequence continues at coordinate 14,844,125 of OU612081.1, forward strand.
ATTTGAACGAACGGGAGGCCGCGCTCGGCCGACATTAAGTATTCACGGCTCATATGCAGTATCTCTCTCGGCTCCCTCCCCCCTACCTCCTCCCTCCCGCCCCCCCTCCTCGCTGCGATATCGCACGCGGATTACGTCCGCGCACCAAACTGCGAGTTACGCTCCTTCCGGCGCGAGTCTATGCGACGAGCGTACCGGGCCCACGTGACACTTGCCAGGAGCGATCCTGCGAGCACGTCGCTCGCAAGGACGCGGGAGAACTAACGCTGTTTAGTTCTGTAACCCTTTGCGAATGATGATTTTGTATTGTTGGGTCGGTGTGCGTTGGTGAAATCGTTCGTTTGGAGGTGGGAGTAGAAATGTTTGTGAGATGCTTGAAAAATTATATTTATGGTTTGGGAGAGAGAGATAGATAGATAGATATTTATTTACCTCCTGTTGCTACATTATATTATAATTGCACTACCATCGGTAGTAATACAGAAATTTTACAATTTTCGCTTATCTCTACTTCTAATCCCTTTAGTAGTAAGTAATACAAATAGAATAAAAAATAAACTAAAATGAAATACGAGAGAGAGAGAGAGAGAGAGAGAAATTGATAGTTATGAGGTAAGGAATAAAATAAAAAATTAAATCATAAAGGGGAAAGCTTGAAAGATTAGCGAATTATTTTACGACACATCGTATCACCAATAGGTTAATAGCGTTCATCACGTACATAACGTGGGACGAAAAATTTGAATCTGCATTACCGTGTTTGAAAATCATCCCCTGCTTAGCAGGAACGTAAGCGGCGCGCGCAATTGCAAATCCGACTTTTTCGCCGCGGCGGGCGTAATTCTCTTTTAAATTCACGAGCGCGATTCCGCCGTTTGCCCGTTTTTCCGGCAAATCGTTGCGAGGCGCTATTAGGGGAAATAATGCATTCCCGTTTACGTTCCATTGTACGAATTGTTCGCCCGGCGAAAAGCATTGTCTGCCCGAACGTCATAACATTTTTCCCCGCCGCGTATTCCATTATGAAAATTAAAAAAATGCGCCGAGCCCGGAACCGTTACCTTTATGCGAATCGACGAATGGATTTTTACTTGGCCGAACCAATGAAATCACATGATATCAGCTCGTATATACGGCTGTACAAACGTTTTGCGAAAGTGTTGGCTTCGAGTTCGATCGATCGAAACAAGGACAGAGTCGTTCGCATTCTGTTGCAAGTTTTGAGTATTGCTACTCGATACGCGGAATTAAAGGATTTTTTCGCAAATCAGTCAACGTATGATTTGCATGACGATCCGATAATCGAAAGGTATCTACTCAACTGTTGAGGGTTCTCAACCTTTGTGCTCCGAACGGGTCTTGATATTTTATTTGGTAATTCAAATAGTATTTTTTGCCAGTTTTTATATTTTTCTATTATGTGTACTGTTGGGTTTGGATTTCTATGCATTTTAACATAATCGACGTTCTTTTAATTATGTGTTTGCGCCAGAATGAATATGCCTTCCGAACAAATTTAAATAAAAAGTTGAAATTTTTATTTGTTATTCGAGTAGTATTATCAGGGAGTTCAATTGTTTTTAATGCGAAGGTTATGTTGATTTAATTCTTAGATTCGTTTCACTTGGTATCTGTTATTTAGTATGCTCTTTTATACAATTTTGCAATAAAAGAGTTAGCAATAACACTTGCGATCGTCAATTATACATTCAGTATGCCATCCTTTCGCATTTATTCAAAATATTTTATTTATTCATTTCTAACATGTAACGTGCAATTAAAACATTTATTCTGCAGATAGTTTAATAGACTTGCAACCGCAACGATCTCAGCTGGGACTATACGTTTTTAATATAGCCTTATCATACTTAAAATCTGAATAGTATACTTAAGAAGAAGAATATCTGAATTCCATCAGAATTTCGATCCACTGTCGATACATTCAAAGTTCAGGGAACATTTCCTGAAACATCCTTTCCTTGAAGGATTATGTAAAATATATTTAGACAAATACAATCACAACATACTTTACTACATTTATGATTATCAATAACACACTCAAGATCTGTTGTGCCTCATCAAAACCATTCACAACATCTGAAACTCATAACAATTATTTTGCAAATCCCTCCATACCTTTATATATTTACGATTAAATTTTTATTCAAAAATATCTTTTCCATTCTTTCCTCAAACAAATCACGCAATCATACAAAGTGTAATCGATAACAGAACCAAAACAGCAACTCACGCCTTGACCGACTACACCAATCTGCTCTTTACATTAATCAATTATTTCACTCCAGCACAGTCGATCACTTTTACGATTCTCAGTGCACTTTGACCTCCCTTCCTCAGCATTCCTCGATTCAGTGTCGCCAAACGGTTCTCGACTGCAGCAAAACACGCATCGAACTAGATCGCGAGCTCGATGGGAAGGAAATAACACGTTTCTCTCACATTCTGTTGCGCACGTCAGAAAGATCACGTTCCCGTCCTCCTCCCCCTCTTCCTTTTTTGGCCCGTCCCTTTTGATAAGCGAACGTCGAGAGTCCAAAGGACGAGTCTCGCCGAAGCTTCTGAAACCGCCGATCGAACCTTCCTTTCACTTCTTGCACATCCCGACTCACAAAGGCGCGCCATTAACGGAACAGCAGAATTCTCATGAATTCGAAATGCGCGACCGGTTCGACTCCCTCGACTTTCAGCTTCCTCGCGTCGAATGTCTGCTGTCACTGTTTGAGGTAACGGCGGATATTGAACATATACGCGTTACTTCCCCATTGAATTTGAATCGTCGAGTTATCGCTAATTATACGTAAGCTGAGTTAGAAATAGAAATTTTTGACTGACTAAGGCAGCCGGTGTTAAAAATTTGACAAAATTCGATCCTGTATTAAAATCACGAAGTTCCCCATATTATAGTTACGTATATTATCCATATCTCTAATCATCTTCCAAACCAACATTAAACACTACTGTTTTATTAAAACACAACATTGGAAATGACAGACAGAATGTTAACATTAAAATCAGAACTTTTCAACGGTGGTTCTTAAATTCTAATTTAAACAACACCCTCGACTTTCAACTTTTTTACTGCGAATGTCTGCTGTCACTGTTTGGGGTAACGGCGGATATTGAACATATACGCGTTACTTCCCCATTGAATTTGAATCGTCGAGTTATCGCTAATTATACGTAGGCTGAGTTTGAAATATAAATTTTTGACTGACTAAGGCAGCCGGTGTTAAAAATTTGACAAAATTCAATCCTGTATTAAAATCACGAAGTTCCCCATATTATAGTTACGTATATTATCCATATCTCTAATCATCTTCCAAACCAACATTCAACACTACTGTTTTATTAAAACGCAACATCTGAAATGACAGACAGAACATTAACATTAAAATCAGAACTTTTCAACGGTGGTTCTTAAATTCTAATTTAAACAACACCCTCGACTTTCAACTTTTTTACTGCGAATGTCTCCTGTCACTGTTTGGGGTAACGGCGGATATTGAACATATACGCGTTCCCCATTGAATTTGAATCGTCGAGTTATCGCTAATTATACGTAGGTTGAATTAGAAAATGTCGCAGTGAGCGGAAGCTATCTCTTTATTGGATGTGTCCGAATTTTTGACTGACTAAGGCGGCCGGTGTTAAAATTTTGACTAATTTCAATCCTGTATTAAAATCACGAAATTTCCTATATTACAATTACGTATATTATCTATACTTCTGATCATATTTTATATCAATATTAAACACTACCTTTTTATTAAAACGGAACATTGAAAATGACAGATAAAATATTAACATTAATATCAGAGCTTTTCTCATACCTCTTGCAGCTTTAATTGAGATAATTTAGTTCGCTTTTGATATTGTTTTCATTTTGATTTTCAGATCATTTTTTAGAGATACGTGACGTAATAGGGAGATACTGAGAAGGTTATGCTTTGGATTAGTTTTTCTTTTAATTTCTGCTCGTTTAGTGAACGCGCTCAGCTTTCAGTTTTCGATTTTCTCAATTCCTTATGTAACACAACCCATTTAGGTACATAGGTTCTCAAATTCTTACACTCTTCATCTGCTTCTTGATTCCTTGCACTCCAACTTCTTCACTTTTTCACCTTTTCCACTCTCTGAACCTCAAATCCTCACTTTTTGAGTTTCTCAATCTCATTTTTTTCCTTCTTCCCGTCTATTCTTCCTTTTCAACCCCCTCACCCCTTATCTCACTTTCCCGCACCTAATCACCCTTAACCACCCCCCAGCGCCCAAAAAATACGATCCAGCATCCGAGAATCGTTCCCGTCGCACTTTTTTTTCCCCGGCGAACAAAAGTAATTCAGCCGTAACAACGGGCCGAAATTATTGTCGGCATTGTTCCCGTTTAATTGCATCCTGTGTACGCCCCGCTCATCCCGGATTCCCGGAATCCCGTAAGAACGTAAGAAGAGAGACGTTGCTTTGTTATCAGGCCAGGAGTAACCGGCGTTGTAATGAGAAGTGTAAGCGAGCCGAAGTTCCGTGCGAATGTGAGCTGCCAGCTATCTATCCTGCGCGTGTGTGTGTTCGTGACCGTGAACGACCTTGCACGGGTTCGAATGGATGTGTGCGTGTGTACGTAGGTGCAATTTCGACGGCCGCCTGGGAGTACGCTTCTTATAACGTCGAATGAGAATAATGAATAATAGAGATCCACCATTGTGCCCTTGGGTCGAATCTTCGAATGGAGAACGTTGTGGTTGGGTCGATTCTGGGGTGTTCGAAAGGGGGGGGAGGGGTGTGCTGGGTTAAGGGTGGATTTCAACGTGTGTGTTATGATGGTTGCAGTTAGAAGGAATGCTTGTTTAGATGGAAAATCGAGGTTTTTTATGTTTTCGACTGGAGAGCTGTCTGTTGTAGATGATTGATGTGTCTTTGAAGAAGGGAGGGGAGGAGGGAGAGGTATGTGTTTGGTGTGAACCGGATGCGAAAGTGTAGGTATGTTGGCATTGTTCTGAGACGAAGAAAGGTTTGTGGTAGCTACTTGGAGAACTGAATATTGCAAAATGCAGCGAAAGTAAAAAATATCAGCTAAATTCAATCCTATATCTGATACATAAGTTCCACGTATAATCAAATAAATTGCATTTCTTAAAATCGTAAAATTTCTCATATGATAATAACGTACATCGTACGTATCCATACTTCTGATTATCGTCCTATGCCAACATGAAACAGTATCTGAACATAAAAAAGCGGCATCGAGAATGACAAACAGAATATTAGCATTAAAATCTGAACTTTTTTGGCGTCGGTTCTTAAATTCTAATTTTCCTAAATTCTAAGTTCATTCATATACGAAAATCCCAAACTTTTCCATTTTGTAATCACGCACACTATCCATACTTCTGATTATCGTACCATGCCAACATAAAACAGTATCTACACATAAAAAAGCGGCATTGAAAATCACACATAGAATATTAGCATTGAAATCAGAATTTTTCAGCGCCGGTTATTAAATTCTAATTTCGAGCGAGCGTATCTCTGGGGCAGCCGGCGTCAAAAATGTCAATTAAGTTCAATCCTGTATTACAATTATGTATATCATCTATACTTCTGGTTATCGTACCGTACCAACATTAAACAGCGGCATCGTAAATGACAAACAGAAATATTAGCATTGAAATTGGAACTTTTCAGCGTCGGTTCTTAAATTCTAATTTTGCGCGAGCGTATCTCGGGGGCAGCCGGCCACAAAAATATGAACTATGCTCAATCATGTATTCAAATCATCAAGTTTCCCATATTATAATTACGTATATTACTCATACTTCTGATCCTCTTTCAAAAAAAAGGTTAAACACTATCTACACACAAAAATGAAACATCGAAAATGACAAACAGAATATTAGCATTGAAATCGGAACTTTTCAGCGTCGGTTCTTAAATTCTAATTTTGTGCGAGCGAATCTCGAGGGCAGCCGACGTAAAAAATATCAACAAAATTTGCATTAAATAATATATAAACAACAAATTACATCAATTAAAAGCATGAAACTTTCCATACTTTAAATTCGTATACTACACGTACTATGGATCATCTTTCAAATCGACATTAAGCAATATCTACACACAAAAATGAAATATCGTAAATGACAAACAGAAATATTAGCATTGAAATCGGAACTTTTCAGCGTCGGTTCTTAAATTCTAATTTTGCGCGAGCGTATCTCGGGGGCAGCCGGCGTCAAAAATGTCGACTCGCCCCAAAAGCAACGGCGGCATTATCGCAATCACGAGCGGGTCATCCGTCAGGCCGACATTATTACACGCTCTCTCCGCCGTGCCCGGCCGCATCAACCTCCTCCTTTTTCCCCGCCCCTCCCACCCCCTCCACCTCCTCCTCCTCCTTTTGTCACCCTTTGGCACTCGGCCAACTAATTCCCAAGTCTCTCTGGGCGAAAGTCAGTTGCGCGAGTCCTTCGCGCGAATTCGCGAAACTCTCTCTCATTCCGAGAATCCGCGTCTGCGAATCCGAATGCTGGACCGCGTCCAGAAAGCCAGACGCATCTGACAAACCGTTTATGAACTAAAAACCGGATTTAAAAAAGGAACGGTAGGACGTTGGTGGAAAAAAATGTGAATATGTCGCTGCGGGGGCAAATATTTCGCTTTTAAATCTGAGCGCGGAACGTTGGAGTTGATTATGTGCTGACTTTCGATTCGAAGAAAATGGTAGACTGCAATAATTAGACCGTTTTAAGCAATTGATTGTGGTCTTCTAAAAATATTACATTATGTTCAGAAGTGAGAGAAAATTATATGTGAGCCGTTTATTTTGAAACTGACGTAAGTTCAGTTATGTTCGAATCGAGATATTCAAGGGTTTGCGTTTGATTACATTTAAAAATGTAGGTAACAGATAATACAGTAGAATCGTCTTTTTTGGGTTTTAAAGGGTGTCAAATTTATGTCCTAATTAGCATAAATAACATTATTTAGGAAATAATATATTTTTGATGGCGATGAATGGACTTACGCCACTTTTAAAATCAATGAAATGTCGTTTTTAATTAAAAACACTGCACAGCGAACAACATCCCATAAATCCCAAAAAATTCACAATCCCATCAACCTCATCACTACTCCCCCCCAAAAACCATAGACAACCCCCCAAAAAGCACAGAAGAAAATGAAATCCTTAACTAATTACAAATCCAGTTTCATTGCGCGCTCGTTAAGCTTATCTTTAATATTGTCGACTGGAGCTTCGCATTCGGAATACTGGAACGCCGGAGCACTGGAACACTGAGAATACTTCCCGGAATACTCTCCGGGAACAGTCTGGCGAGTATTCTCAATTATCCCGGTCATCCGTCGGCGGCGATTGAAAAATAAGCGCCGCCATTGATACGAAAGCTCGGTTTAATTAGACTCGTCTTATCGAACGATTGCATAAAACGAGTCGCTGTTCCGGCCGCGACCTGACGCCATAAATCAAGGGGAGGGGGGGTGGAGGAGGTGCCATGGTCTTTCGCGGAGTGATATCTAGGTCACGATAACGGCAGAAGAGGCGGAAGATGTCGGGATGGAAGCGTGAAATATCATGCGCGGTTATGATGAAAGACTTTCTCGCTAACGATGCTTTCCAGAATTAATTCGGCGAATTATTTTCGATGTATTGGTTTTGGAACGGAGGGTTTTAACTGGGAGGGTCGGAAGACGCTGGAGGGATGAAATGGATTTGGTCAAAGATTTTACTTCTGTTCTGGATAGTAGGCCTTGAGAGTGGATAATTATTATGTAATGGCTGGATTGGTCAATTTATGAATATTTTTGAATTTTTATATGTACCATTTATTTTCAAAGTCGTGTAAGTCTATATTTGAAACAAATCAGATATCATATATTTTATGATTAATGTGGTGTAAACGGTTTATTTACGTGATATTTAATTTTTTTTTTTTAAATGAACTTACACCACTCGCAAAATAAACGTTAGTATAAATGTCTAATAATAAACGTAAACAAGGTTAGTTGTTTGAATTTATTGATTTCTTTAGCAGGTTTTCTGCATTGATTATGTAAGATTTCTTTAAATGTCACGAATGATACTACATAAATTAATTTTGCAAAATGGAGGACTTGTTGCTTTCAAATTGTTACATATACAACATACATCTACTCATTTTTAAATTCTTAAGTCAACCCAACAGTTATATGCATACAAGCATAGTATTTTATACGCCTACAAAATGCCAATATTTCGAAAATTCTATCAAATACTTCAACTATATTCAAGGTGATAAGAATTTCCTAAATCAAAACAGCACTAAAAGTTATCTTAAACATTTACCTTACAAATATTATACAACATAAGTTAAAATTAATGACTCAGACAATCTCAAATAACTGATGTGGTTCAATTTTTTCAAACCTTTAACTTCCATTACTTTCACAACAATCCGTCAAATTAAAAAGTGTCCAACTCTGTTCACTTCCAGTAATCGATTATCTACCGACTATTATTCGACATATCTCGATCTATCGATCGACTTCCCAGGCCATACTCAGCATTTGAAAGCTTACGAGGGACGTAGACGTCGAGGAATCGTTAATATCTGCGAAAAAAAAGGTTCAAAGCGGGAAATTAAGGATCGCAGTTCGTCGAACTTCATAAAAGTCGACGACCGACTGACTAGGGTGAGGAGGGGGTGGGGGGTGGTAAAAAGGGAGAAAGGGGCGAAAGGAAGGGAATGGACGGAAGAAATTGACGCTACGGTGGTACTTCTTCGTCCTCGAGAAAAGGAGATTAATTGCTTCAGATTTTAATTATAAATGCACCCGATAATAATATTACACCCTCTCGGAAGGAGGAAAAAGGTTCGGACCGGTGGTAGGGGATATCTAAAGGCGAACCTTCCGGAATTTTGCCGTTTTCAATGCAAATCTGTGTTGGCGGAAGTTGAAGTTGTATTTAGGTGTATATTCATTATTAAAAAAAGTATGTGCTGAATATTTTTCTGTTTCTGAACCATTTACGTAGATCAGTATGAAAATATGCTTGGATGATATTACAAATGGTCTGTTTACTGTAAAAGTGCTCAATTTCAGTTTCGAACATTAGTCATGTAATATTACTATAAATGAATAATGTAATTGTAATATTCATACGACTAATAATTGTCGTTCGAAAGTAAAAAGCGAACTTATATTATAATACTTACATAACAGATGATTTATTTGTCATATTTGAGGATTCTTCAAAGAATATTTTCTCGAAATGTTTGATTTTTGTCTATCATATTTTCTCTAATTCGTTAATGCTCCAAAATAAATAATCTGTAATTTAAACTATATAAACATTAAAGTGGCACGATATATGGTATATATTATTACAAAGATACTGATGAAATAATATTTATTCGGTTATAAATACTTCTTATTAGAATTAACATTTATAAAATATTCTGTGACAAAATATACCAAGACCCAGTATCAAAGTTCGCCGATTTCCACAATCTCGCATGAATTTGCTCGTGCAGAATATTCCGACAATTTTATTCATGCTTGAAGAAGCATAATGAAAAACGTCGGATGCGTTCGGGTCTTTAAAGTGGCTAATTAAACGAGCGCTTCCGCTTCATTAGATTCCACATACTTTCATTCCAGCCTGGCTACGTGCGCGATGTAATAAATGTTACAACGCACAAAGCAGCGATTATTATCCGATAACTTTCCGCGAATTCGTAAAAAGCTTCTTAGTCGACTTTCGGAGGAAATAAATGTTAGCCCGGAAGTCGGATGAAATGGAAGAGAATTTTTGTACATTCGAATTTGATAAGTTGAAGGGAATTGCATGAGTTGGTGTTGTATTTTTAAAGTGTCTTGAGATTTCGATTCTAAGCGACATTTTGTTTTTCTTTTTACAGATATTTGAAGCGAATATAGCAACAGATTCGATATTTAGATCTTATTCGTTGCTTAGGTTGGTTAGGTTAGCTTTGAATTTAAAAGCAGTTTCTATGTAAGTAATCATTTGTTAATATGTAAATGTAAAGGCATTTATATCACTTTTACAGGGTTTAATTGATAAAAAATTGAAAGCTCGTTCGACAGACTACACAAAATATGTACTTCGCTGTCATATATTATTGGCAAAATTTATTTTTTGCGAACTTATCTAACAATCTCAACTTTTACTATCTACCGGCCGAAATTTCTCAATCCGTTTTTCCGTCGATTCAGAAAACCTACAGAATAAAAAAATTGCAAATTCATCAAACATTGACAAGTGTCATTTTATTCTTTCCAATATATAACCTGTATGTAACCTTATCAGATGCGTTTCATGAGTAGCATCCATGCCCGAATTATTATCGGAACGCTTTAACCAACCGAAGGCCGTAAATTTTTAGTTTCCTGCATTCGACCATAACTTCGAAAATGTCATTCGCGGATTGCTTTATGCGAGTTTGAAGCGTATTCAAACGTTAACCCGCTATTGTCCGTTTGCGCGGCGCAAAAATTTGAGGTTCGCAAAAATGACGATCCGGCACGGAATTAATGTTTCACAGTTAATTGCTCGAATTCGTTCTCGCTGCGCGAAGTGTTTTGCGCACCGGAAGATTATGCTGCATTTTTAATACCTATCGTCGCTCTGTTCTTTTTTCCTCGCGAAATCGAATTACGCGCGCGTCTACATTTTTCACGCGGCTTGTTTTTCGTAATTTCTTTATGCGGTGTATAGGTGACCCACCTATAACACGGTAGGAAGGTTTGTATTGTAGGAAAAACCGTGTTACGTGAAGCCGTGTTATATGAGACGTTCCAAAAATTTCTTAAAAACAAACATTTTTTTTATTATTAAATATAAGCAACTTAATTTTATTAAAAATGTAAATGTATCTATAACACAAAACGAAAAGAGTATTAATGTAACCTTAATTTAATAAATTTTGTTCTCATTACCAACGACACATCAGAATAGAGTTATGAATGAGTAAACTATAATTTATGTATATATATTTATGTAAAGGCACTATAAGGCAATATAATATTTTTATGTAAAGGCACTGTAATTCAGTTTCTAAATATGTTCAGCAAAATTTATTGAATTTTTTTATCGTGTTATAGGATACCGTGTTGTAAGAGGGTTAACTGTATTTTAAAAAGCGCTCTATTGATTGTATTAGAAATTTGATAGGGATTGTGAATGAGCTACATGTTTTTTTCTTTAAACAATCGAATTTCAAATTGCTTGCTGATATAAAATCTGTCCGAACAGGAAGAAAATCATGATTTCTTCAAACTTGTCATAATCGAGCGTGAAACATTTTGTAAACGAATTTTCAAAATGAAAGAATGCTTCATATCCTTCGACTTGAGCCAACACCATTCAACAACACCCTACAAGACGTCTCCCGCGAGCCCTCCACAAAACGTCTCACAACCAAAACTTCACCCATCCCCACCCTCCCACCACCCCTTCGAACCGCAACTTTAATTGCTCACCACCACCTCCGCCGAAAATCGCCATAAATCCCTCACACCCCCATAACTCACGCCGAACAATCGCTCGCCTCCCTCCGGCCAGAAAAAAAAAACACAAGAAACCACCCCCCCAAGGCCGATAAATCCGCTAAACATCCCCCAACAAAAGAGCCGAAGCAAATTTGCCGTCAAGCAAGCGCGTTAGACACTCCAAAATTCATCGCCCTTCGAAAACTGTGTTCCGCCCCGCCGGAATCGATATTCTACCCCAACTCCAACCCCCGCCCACCCCGTTCATCCCCCGTCATTCTTTTCTCTTCTTCCGAGGCTTCTTCCTCCATATCTCCCGGACGATATTTCTTTGAAAGTGCTGAGCAGCCCAAGCCCTTTGTACTCCGTACTTTAACCCGTCCACGATTCTTTGTCCCTTCCGCCGGTCAGGAGCGGGGGGAGGGAGGGGAGAAGGGTGGCAGGAGGGGGTGGGAAACGATTCTGAAACGAACTCGCGGCTCTCGAAGGCGGACCTTCCTCGGCAGACTCTTTAGAGACGTTCATTAGTAACTGCGATTGTCGTTTACCCGACTACCTCACCCCCCTCTCACCCCCTCTCACCCTACCCCTCGAGCCACCCCTTCTGGCACTCGGCTTCTCCTCTCGGCGGGGGTGTAATTTCTGTGAAGGCATAACGAGGCAGCCTCAAGTGCGCCGATGTCGATCGAGCCTTCTTCATGCTCGTCGTTAGACACGTGAATATGCATGCTGTACTATGTGTGTGTGTGTGTGTGTGTGTGTGTGAGAGAGAGTGGACTGGATGGAATTGAAATAGGTGGGCCGTGTATCGCGTACTCGACTTTGTGCCGGTGAAAGGAGGGGTGTAAATGTGGGTCTGGAGGACTGCTTTTTTTCGAGATGTAAACAGGGTTTGTTTCGATTCAGATGTCGGAGTGGATGTAGGGGTGGTTTAAAGGTTTGGTTTGAAATTTACGAGGTTTATGTTGGGAAATGTCTGTCTGAGGTTGGCGCAATCGAAATGTAATGTTTGATTACGATGAATTGCTTGGAAAGGATTAAATAGATTATTATTGTTGGACGTAACTGTGTATTGTGAAATTTCAGTGGTTGCAAATTATAACAATAATGGTAACAATATTCGTTACTAGACACGTTAATATGCATACTCCACTCTGTGTATGTGTAAATGCTTGAGAATGTAAAGAATATGACTGAAAACAGGGTTGTAAATGTGGGTCTGGAGGGCTGCTTTTTTTCGAGATGTAAACAGGGTTTGTTTCGATTCAGATGTCGGGGTGGATGTAGGGGTGGTTTAAAGGTTTGGTTTGAAATTTACGAGGCTTATGTTGAGAATGTCTATCTGTGGAGCATTCGAAATGTAATTTTTAGTTACGCTAAATTGTTTGGAAAGGATAAGATGTTGAATTATTGTTGGATATACTGTTGTATTGTAAAATTCCAGTGGTTGTTAATAATAACAATAATAGCGACAATTTTCGTTATTAGACATGTGAATATGTATACTGCACTCTGTATATGTGTAAATGTATAGGAATGTGAAGGATATGAGTGAAATATTATAGGTAAGCTCTGTTATATGTTATATTACATTCTCGACTGAAAACAGGGTTGTAAATGTGGGTCTGGAGGGCTGTTTTTTTTTCGAGATGCAAACAGGGTTTGTTTCGATTCAGACGTTGGAGTAGATTTTGTTCGCTATAAGTTATTGATTCTCTACAATGTATCTGTTCTAGTGTATAAGATTTAAAGATTTCGTTTGCATAACAAAATTAATCTATCTGAGGTTCGTAGACTCCAATTATATAATTCTGTTTTAATGTACGCAATGTAATGTTTGTATTCCTGTTGTCAAATTGTCGGTAATAATAATTGATGTAATACTCCAAAATTCGCATTGTATAAAAGTTTGGGTATTTGGTAGAATTGTAATGATTAATCCGCGTCGTTGGTTTTATGCCTGTGAATAAGGGGTGTAAATATGAGTCTGGAGGGTTGTTTTTAAATCGTAAACAGGATTCGATTAAATTCAATAGCTGGTGCAATTGTCAAAATGATTTAAGTATAACCAATTCGAATAGCAGAAATAATAATGAAACTGATAATTGTTATTAGACGCGTGTATGCACATGCTGCAGTATGTACACGGGGTGGCTCCGAAATAAATGGGCTTGGCAACGTGTCCTGTGCACCGTGCTGATAAAAAGGAGGGTGCAAATGTAGGTCTCCAGGTTTCTTTTTCGAACTGCAAACAGTTCGCTTGAATTTATGTTACGGCATACTCACACAAATGTTACAAAAATTTTTTTTTCTATCACGTTACTTTTCAAACAACCAATTCCTCGACGTTAAAAACAATATAAATCAAGACATTACAAATTGTCAAGTCTTTCTCAAATTCGTAATAAAACAGATGGTCGTCAGGAATAATTTATTTACAGTAACAATGTTCAGGAATATTTAAACATGAATTTGTTGCTAAACCCTATGTGCTACTTGTACGATTAATAATGTTGGATCCCAACTTATGATAACGGTATTATCGATAGTTCCGAAACGTAGAGAAATACGATTATTACTGCATCCGGAAATGCAGTTTGCGATAACAATAATATTCGAGGCATGGAAACACTCAAAAACCGGATTGTTAGCACGTGTTATATGCCGCTTATGTTAACGATACTGCGAAATTGTTGCTTACGGCAATGGCATTGATGCCAGAATGTTTCGCCACATGTAAACTTCTGCTTCTGTTCATAATATGCCAATCGCAACTCGCGATAATAGCACTTGTGCTAATACTAAGCTGTTTCTAATCGCAGATCCAGAATATTTTGGGAAAATGCAATTGAGGAATTAGGGAAAAGTATTATATATTGCCCGCACTTGAGTATAATGACATTTGATAATGACATAAAGTTTACTGTTGTTCTTATAATATTTATAATTAATTTCAATGTAACGAAACTTTGTTGTACATTTGAATCGTACAAACGTTTGTTTATGAGTGTTTCAATTAGATTAAACCACGAAACATATGGACCGTTTATTTTGAAAGTGGTGTAAGTTCATATTTAAAAACAATAAGAGATGTAATTTATGAATCACGTGGTGTAAACGGTATATTTACGTCATATTTAATTTTTTTTAAATGTACTTACCACTTTCAAAATAAACGGTCCATATGAGCACTGTTTACTTGCTTATAAGGTTCATATTATTAATTCGATACTCCATCAGAGATAAGTAATATTTTATTAACATCTAATCTTCTAAATTTTTTTTTTTTTTAAATGGACTTACACCACTTTCAAAATAAACGGTCCATATGAGCATTGTATATTTGCTTATAGGTTTCACATCATTAATTCGATACTGTATCGGATATAAATAATATTTTATTAACACCTAATCTTCTAACCGGAGAAAACAGAATGTTCTCTTTGGACCGATATCGATATCAGAGCGTGAATCTACATTTTCGAACATGTTCTCGGGACATGTACCGTCCGTTTCAAAAGTTCACGCACCAACGTCGTATTTATCGAGACATGAATAGAACGCAAAGTGTCACTAAAACGTGTTAATATTGATCAGTCAATGCTGCGGTGACAGTCTGTCATTACACCAAGCCATTCACTCTGGTTTTGTATATTTCTTTCAAATAATGACATTCAATATCGCACTTTCTGTTTCCGTTCCATACATTTGTATATTGACACTTGCTGCCTAACTTCAAGCTGCTTATTACATTTTGCCAATTCTGATTTTCTTTTCAACCAACTTAGGATAGGGTGATTGGATCTTGTTTGCTCTACAATTTGTACCTGTCATTGTATGTACATCGCAATTTTAAGTTTGTATATGACCCATGCTACTTATACAATGTGTCCAAATTACGTCTTACAAACTAAAGAGTATACACAAAAAAAGTTGAAGTGAGAAGAGACCTTGACATCGTTCGGACGATAACTGACTTTACTGACAGTTTCCGATGCTTGAGTCTCTAGCGACCCAATCAATTCATACTATGACCTGAGAATTTTTTAACGTTTCGTTTTGTTTCACAATAGCATGGAAGAAATGTAACAACATTTGCAACAAACATTAGCAGTCCATTCATCATATAAGATTTATCTCACAAATGCGTAGGACAAAAAAATTAATGTTCAGTAAATATTCACATGCGTGCAGGGAAACAGTGTACTAACGATTTATGTGCGCGGGTCACGAATGACCCTGCCACCGGCGTCGAGTCGACAGCAGTCCGAGGTGTCAATTCCATCGATGGCCAGGCAGGCGTAAACGAAGTAAGCGAGGGCGAACGTGCAAATCGTGCCGTTCGCGACTGTCCGCGTAAATTTTGTGCGACATTTTTCGGAATGATGGCGGGAAATCGACGGGGCTTCGTCGAAAATCCAATCGGCGCAAATCGTGTCAGTCTTCCGGAGCGAGGCACGATCAATATTTTCGAACGAATTTTTTGCCGCTCAGATTGTAGGGCGTTGGGAGTCATGCGTTTCTTTTGAAAATTAGGCTTATTCTGCTGTTGGCATGTGTGAGATATTAGATATATAGTACATTGACTAGAGATTTTCTTGATGGATTAATATTTCATAAGGTTTTATTATGGATTAAAAGAATTGAGGAGTCGTTAGAGATTTAAATCTGATAAAATATATGAATAAAAATTAGGCGCGTTCAGTTGTACTGCACTGTTTTGCGCGTCACATTGATGTTAAATAGATGTTTATTTGATATGTTATATAACAGTATGGTTCATAGAGGAAACTTAAAAAATAATTCAGTTCATATATTGTAAAAAGTAATTTATGGACTACGAAGGACAGAAACATTAATTTGTTGACTATTCATTTGTTTGACAAAATATTCATTTATGTAAGTATGATTATTGGTCTCTATGCTGGCACTATAATAAACAATTATCAGTTCCAATGATCAGTTTCACAAAACTAGGCAATATTCATCAAGTTATAAATTCACGGAAATGAAACAAATCCTAATTACAAAAATAAAACAAGCATTCCACACCCCATTTAAAATTACACCAACACCAAAAACGAGCATCACAAAAATTTTGATTGCATAAAAATAATTCTCAGCCACACCCCGCATAACACGTCTCAGAATTTTGATCCGAACTTCGTAGAAGCAAATAAAAATTCCCGATCACGACGAAGCCGTTTTTTCCAGCAGCAATCGTCCGCCCCGACACTCGAGCCACCCCCGAGTCCACCCTTCGCGCCCTTTTCACCCCCTCAACTCAAACCCTTCGACTCTCTTTAGAAAGCTGCGTCCGACGAGAAGATGTATAGTCCGAATCCATTACGGCATCCTTTAAGGGGTCTGGCCACCATGTGCGCTCGCCAGATGAGTACTATTCTTAAAAATTCATAAACGCGAAAATAAAGCACAAAATTCTTTTATTTTTTGTCACATACTTGAAAACGGTTTAGTGAACAAGTGAAAAAAATTTTGTGATAAAAAAATAAAAAACACCGGCGTTTCGTTCATTTTGGTGAAGGCCCTCGGCACGAAACGCACGTGGGCGGTTCCATGACTACCTGCTTCATTTTGCATCTGAAAAAAAATAAAAAAAATTAGCTTATTCCTGGATCTTATTGCAAGGGCGTAACGTACGGAAATTTTTTTTTTTACATTAGGGAAATTATGGTGAGCCGAAGAATTTTTTTTCACGATTTTCACCGAAATTTCACGAGAAAAAACGTCATTAAAAAAAAACTAATCAAGTAATCGCAAAAATCGTACGTTACGCTTTAGATAATGTATCTAGAAGTACTGTGTTCAAATTTCAGAGTAATCGGACCGATAGTTTACGAGATTTATTCAGAACCGTTTCGAAAAATGTAGTTTCGAGATAATCGCAAAAGAAAGTAAAGGTGCGGTTATTCGGCTGACGGCGCGGTTTTTGTGAGTCTTACCTTCAATCAGCGATTCCTGGTCCATACATGTCCTCTTCGGCAGCTGTTTGAGCATCCTGGGCGTCTTTTCTCGAAGACCTACGTGCTTGGCGTGCTTCTTTCGTACCTTTTTGCGCTCGGACATTTGCTGTAGCGCAACGTTCCTCGTCGGCTGCCCTACACAAATCGTAGCAGCGATCTCCGATGCTTAGATCCATGAGTTTCATCATCAGCAAAATACTGTTGTACCCATCGTTGAAAGTGCTGATAGCAATGTAACTGGCAATTTCGACGGTTTTCGCACCGCTGGAACTCGTTTTTGGAGCCATTGACCAGATGACGGAGTTGACGCTTTCGTTCGCGTTTTGCGTGAAGCCTCCTTCGCACCGTTCTAATAATTCATCTGAAGTGAGGTCCTCATAAACAGGTCGAATGGCATCTTGAACAATTTGAGGCAGAGGATTCTTGTGTAGATATTCATCCAAAGTGCCAATCGCTTTTGATATTTGCCAAGAGCACCACGAGTCTTCTCCCGGTGGACAATTTTCATGCTGCGGGATTTCGTCGGTCGAGCTCTTGTGCTTGAATTTTGCCCAAATAGCTTTCTTCATTTCGTCTTTAGAATTAGAGAACCTTCGAATAGCGAGACCGTAATAAACTGTTAGCTCGTTAATTAGTTTATCGGTGAGCTTTCCTTTGCCAGCAAGACCTTTCTTTTCCTTTTTGATTTTACGAAGTCGTGTGCCCATCCTTTTCTGCACATGACCTACGCATTCTTTTTTCATCACTTTTTCTTCGTATGGATTCGAGTAGACAATTCTACTAACCCATACAAATGATACAATAGGGCAGCTGCACGTACTGAACCGTGCGAGTTGCATACACTGATCGAGCCGCGCGGTCGACCGCTCGCAGCGGCTCGACCTTTCTACCGAGAAACACCTGTAACTTTTGCAATTTTGCGATTTTCAGTACCAACTATGGATTAACTGATGCGTAACATTTCAAAGATTATTATAACACAATAAAAAAAAAAATGAAAAAAAAAAAATTGCATGGTGGCCAGACCCCTTAAACTTCGGAGGATTTATCGTGAGCCGATAGTCGCTCACCCCCTTTCCACCCCCCGCGAGGGGGTGCCTGTCTAGTCACCCCCCACCCCCTGCGATTGCATCCCTCAGCTTCGCTCTCTCACCTTCGACGCCGGCTGAACATGAGCGTGTTTCGTCGAGAGGGTTGATCGATTAGCCGGGCTGACAATCGATCAACCCTCGTTGATTTAGAAGAGGGATGATTGGGTGGGGGGAAGAAATTTGCTTGTCTAGCTGGTGGTAGTGGGCGTTGTTGTTCTTGTTGGGGGTGCGTGCGGATAGTTGGGAGAAATTTTATTTAGGTTTTGATTCGAAATACGATTTTTGGGGGGTTGTTAAAAAATGAGCTTTTATTGTATTTAATACTATCGTTCTGAGAATTGCAGTAGCAGGTGGGAGGAATTATAATATTTTGGTGAATTTAAGAGGTGCATGATTGGATAAAGTAAGAAATTTGCTTGTGAAGATAGCATTGGTAATGCTATTTTTTAAAGTTTTTGTTAATGATACTTTTGGGAGAAAATGTTGGCATCCTGTATCTGACTTTTCAGGAGACCTTTTTAAAGACAATTTTGTTGGAAAAGTCGGCCTTTATTTAATAGAAGAAAGGAATAATTAAAAATGTTGATCCATTGGAAAAGAGGTGGATGTGGTAAAAATTTGTTTATCTAGCAAGTTTTTGCAACACAAGTTTTTCCAGCTCTGTTAATGAAAGAAATCGTTAGAGTATTTTTAATTGTATGTAGTAAACTTTGTTTATAAATTTGTATAATTTTTGATCTATAATTTTTTCGAGCAGGTATCCATCACGTTTATAACATATTTACTTACTGGCTGTAAACTGCACTACACTTAAAAGAATTCGTTCATCAAACTTATATCAATAGTTATATAAAATTTTATATTTATTTTTAGAATTGCTATACATTTTTCAAAATCATGGTACTAATCATACAGGATAAGAAATTTAATTATTCTAATTATAAAAGACCAGCAAGTAATTTAAAATTTTAATAATTTAAAAGGCAGACGACGCAATAGGATAAAATATTTTATAGTTATTTCATATCTGCATCGGTAAGAGAAAAAGATAAAATTCATTCTGATATATCTTAACATTTTTTAACCGAAACAAGACTGTTCACTTTATCCATATCAGCCAACAATAGTGTCAACGTCACATAACATTGTCCCACCCGTTATCGAATACTTGTTCTCAGATCGTACTTTCGTTTTACAGGTAGTTTCATAACTCTCGTTTAGCATAAAACATGTCCGAACGGCGTAAAAACATTGTTCGCTTCCGGACTATGAGAGCAATGAGTTTCCGGATAGTTCTGACGAATCGTATTTGTGTTTCGGTTTTTGATGGTTTCGCGCCAATGTTTCACGCTATGAATTCGAAAACTTTTAGCGAGCGAACGTGGTGGAACGATAATTGGCGAACATGCTACGATATTGATTGCAAATTTCTGATATCGTTCGTTAATCGATTATTGTTTAAAAGAGGGAAGGCGGAGGAAGAAATTTGCTGCGAATTTATTTAACGAACGTGAGGGAATGAAATTATTCTGCAGGCTGCGTTTTTTGCGATAGAGGTGACGGACAGAATTATTTTTAGTTTTGACGTAAAAAACTGTACGCTCGCACGCGATAAGGCACAGTTTTTTAGAAATGCGCAACAAAAATGACTTTTTCGGGCGAGAATTTAAATGGAGGTAATATTTAATTCTATTTATTAATATTATTCACATCTGACATATAGTATTATGATAAACTAACTTCAGTAATTGTTAATGTATTCGAATTCCAGACAGTTTTTTGCTTCAATTAAGATTGCGAATTTTCCTTTTCGGATATCGTAAGAAAATATTATTTTTATTGTTGTTTTTGTATGGAGTCAAATGTTGAATGCCTGCGTTTATGGTAATGTATAAATATTATTTACATTAAAAACTAATTGAGTGTGCGATTCGTAAAGAAGTAGGTTGAGAACAGTTTGCCCAATGTACGTAACGAGTTACATCAACGAATCAAGCACTTTACATAACACCGGACTGAACTCCCGAAACTTATTTACATTCAAAACTAACTTCGCGACTTCTGAAACGAACTGGTAACCACCGAACTTTTGGATAGTTTTCGGAAAGTGGTTAACCGGACGCACTTGTAGATTCTCGCATACTAACTTGATACAATATTATCATGTCAGGCAACACATTATCACGTTACATTTTACTTTAAAGAATCGAATTTAAGAATGTCAATAAGGATTTTTGTCAATTATGGATATTAATTGATTCTCTTCTATGAATCTATTACTTCATTGTATATGCGACAATCGTACGTTTATTTTTATTTGAAACTTAGAATCGGTAAAAAATTGACTTTTGCCGAGTTAAATAGAATTTGATCAAAGATCTGATTAATAAAATTGTTTGGACTTTTTATTAACATTATGCCCTGATGTAAATATTAATCACATAAACACTCTTGTTCTTTCTAAAGATTACTATTATTGTATTGATAATACTTTTACTGAAAAATAAACCGATTGTTGATGTTCAAGTCAAATGATTTCCCCCAGTCTACAATATTATTGAATAAGCCGAAATACATATATGATTCATAATCACTGTTATTATAAAATTAACCGATTTTTACCCAGCGATCACTTCCCTATATCGACCAATCAAATATCAGCTTTGAAAAACATTCTCTCCAGCTTCCAATGTTATTGAAAGACTCCAAACAAGCAGGGAAGCAGTCAGTCCGGTAAACAAACAGTTAGTCTTCCAAATATGAACTGAATATCATCACATTTTAAATCAGTTTAATTAAATAATAAATCCTTGCAACCATCTTCATTAGCCTCAACACAGCAATCATCCTCTTATACCAACCAATTAAAGGTTAGCTGTGAAAAACATTGCCGCCAGCTTTAAATATTATTAAAAATATCCATTCGATCTTCACCTACTAATCCTATACCGACAATGAAACATACTGGTATACATATACAGATCTACACACCTATACAGATAATAAAACAGCAGCTTCGGAAAGAATTGCCTCCAACTCTAAATATTGCTAAAAAATTCAAGTAACCAATCACTCAAACAAATAAACATAAACGTTCAAACCTGACCTTTCTATCATCACATATACAACTACTATAATTTAAATCTATCCGATCCTTACCTACCAACCCTATTCCGACATTGAAACATACTAGTATACATATACAGATCTACACACCTACACAGACAATAAAACAGCAGCTTCGGAAAGCATTGTCTCCAACTCTAAATATTGCTAAAAAATTCAAGTAACCAATCAATCAAACCAGTAAACATATACGTTCAAACCTGACCTTTCTATCATCACATATACAACTACTATCATTCAAAACCGTCCGATCCTTACCTACCAACCCTATACCGACATTGAAACATACTAGTATACATATACAGATCTACACACCTACACAGGACAATAAAACAGCAGCTTCGGAAAGCATTGCCTCCAACTCTAAATATTGCTAAAAAATTCAAGTAACCAATCACTCAACAAGTAAACATAATTGTTCGAATATACAACTACTATCATTCAAATCCGTCCGATCTGTACCTACCAACCCTATACCGACATTGAAACATACTAGTATACATTTACAGATCTACACACCTACACAGGACAATAAAACAGCTTCTTCGGAAAGAATTGCCTCGCATCCCAGAAAAAAAGCTGAAGCAAACAGGATAACAGTCAGTCAGTGAGTGAGTCAGGCAGGCAGGCAGGCAGGTAGGTCGGTAAGTTGGTAGGCTGGCAATTGGCGTAGAGGACGTGGGGCATTAAGCACTCTCGAGTCCAGGCGATAAAGAAGCCGGCTCGTAAAAAGGAGGTGGCAGTCATGAAATTCGCGGCGATCTCGCCCGTGGGAGTGAGCCATTCAGCGGACGATCGAGCCGGCCTCTCCTTCAGGATAGGCGGACCGGCTATAAGGTTAGGGGGCCCGAGGTGATACAATATCTCACGGCCTCCCGAAGCGAGATCAAAGAAAACGATATGGCCGAGGATACCCGGAAGGGTCATCCGAGACCCGGGCTCCTCCTCGGCCCACCGAACTTTAAATCGACGCAGCTCAGACTCAAAGTCCGACGATGGACACACGGACGCGGCATCGTGCATGTGTGCCGCTGGGCGGTGGGGTTGTACCGGTCGTTTCAGAAATGGACGGCTCACGGACGGGAGCGGTATTCTGTGGGGAAAATAAAAGTTGGGCGGAGGATCGGACGTTTCGGACGATTCTCGCTGAAGGTTAGGTTGGATGGGAGCGTGTTTAGATACGGGGTTCTAATTCGGGCGAAAAGATTTGTGCGGATGTTTATGGACAAATTTTGTGTAGGAGGAATTGTGTAAAATTCTCAGGAACCGTACATTAAATTTTATATATTAAGTCTATGCCAGTGAGATGTGAAACGAAAAGAATTATAAATTAAAAATGATTTAATGATTTATACTATTGATAAATACGTAAATATATATGTGTATTATAAAATATTTTATTGTAACAACTTTCATTGTTTTACTTTTATTCCAATTTTTCTTAACTTTGTAAAAATTTAATTCAAGTTTCAAACTTAAAGATGTTCTAGATTTGACCGAAAGGAGTTTTTGTCTTTTTTGAAACCAGTTTCCATTAATTTGTTTAATAGAAATGTGTTCATCGTTTCAGTGTTCAGTGGCACATATTTAAAGTACGGCATTATACGTATGATTTTTGAAAATTTTGTCAATGATGAGTTTTGATTCCTTGACATCTCAATAATGAAAACAATAATATACAGCACACACTATTCTTTTTAAAACATTATCACTACCAGTAACGTAAAAAACAAAAAAAAATCGCATTATTCCAACCCCTGCCAAACTTCGCAATATCACCAAAATCTCAAATAATCATATCAGCTCCCACCATACCGCAAACATCCTCCGTATCTCCCCAAGCATCAGATTTCGAACCCCGGCTCATAACCCTTTTTTCATCCCCGCTAACTATGGAAGCCAGCGGCAAAGTTTGCTCACCCATTCTTGAAACGACCTGTACACGCGACACTCGCGACTCTCGGTCCTCGCGGAGCAAAGTTACTGCACGTACGACGAGGGCAGTAAATTTTCGGAAGCTATCTCGCACCAGCGAAACTATTCCACGTAAGAAGGGCGGAGGGGGTTGAAAGGGGGTTGAATGGGAAGGGGTGGGAGGGTATGTAAGGGACGCTCGGCGGAATGCTCGCTGGAAGATCAGCGATTTCCGGAAACGAGGCCGAACGGCCGGAGGTTACGTATGTGCCAATACTCGCGAAATCCGGGCTCTAGTCTTTATCGCATTCGCCTTCTTTTCAGCTCTGCGCGTAACTGCGACGCTACGGCTCAACTTTTGTCTCAACAATAGCCTCTCCTATTTCCTCGCTTTTGCGCACATTCTCGCCCCACGAGCTATGTCTTATTTCTGTTTGATTTTTTGGGAGCGAAAGTTAACGCGTTCGACTGTCAACTTCTGTCAATGATCGAAGCAGTTTACAAGTACTTGTCATCTTTTCAGATCTGCGATTAATTTTGCTGTTTCTGTTTTCCTTTTTACTCGTTTTGCATGTTTTGGTTATAATCACAATTCTTAGCTGTTCCACTCGTCATCTTTGTATCGCTGAGTATATTTTCTCTCTTTCGCTTTTGTTCATAATCACCATTCTTAACTCTTCTACTAGCCTTCTTTCCATCTCCGCGCTTATTTCTTGTCTTTCTCTTTCTCTCCTCACCCATTCTGCATCTTTTGCTTATAATCACAATTCTTAACAATTTTACTCACCGTCTTTCTGTTTCTCTCTTTCTCTCTCCATCCGCACTGATTCTGCGTCTTCTGCTTGTAATGACAATTCTTAAATCTTGCGTTCGCCATCTTTCCATCTTTGCGCTTACTTCTTCCCTTTCTCAGTTTTTCCGCACCCATTCTGCATATTTTTCTCATAATCATAATTATTAATCCTTTCACTCGCCATCTTTCTATCTCTGCACTTATTTCTTCTCTTTCTTTTTCTCTCCCCACCCATTCTGCATATTTTGTTTATAATCACCATTCTTAGCCATTTCACTCGCCATCTTTCCATCTCTGCCCACATCTTCGCCCCTCTTTCACTTTTTCCATCGAATTCTTTTATATCAGCTTCTCCAACCCTCTTTGCACCCTCTCCCACCCTCTCGTCCACTTTCTCCCGAATTCGCCCAATTCGTAGGCATCTCCTTCTTCCATATACATCCTCGGCCTCCAGTGCGTAAGAATTGTTTCGTTCTACTCTCGGAAGGTTCGACCTTCCACCTAGCAGTCAGGATCGCAAGGAGGTCACCCGCGGGACCGGATGCCACTTTCGTTGATCGAGCGGGGCCACTTCCGCCTGAAATGTCTCGCATTTGTTTTTCGGCCGGAAGTTACGACCGCGTCCATTCTCGTTTGACGTCTTGTGCGTGCGTATAAGCCAGACTGCACTGTCCTCGCTCGATAGGACGATCCTTCCCTACCTTCTAGGTCGGAGGACATTTTTTACGGACCGCTGCCTCTCGCCGAGCAGGTTTTATGCTTGAATGTGTGTGCGTGCGTGTGTGGGATGGGGATGGGATTTAAGGGTGGATTGTAATTCGTGAATCTTGATGAAAGGAGTTTGTGCAGGGGTGAGTGAATTTTGTGGGGAGTTTTGAAGCGATTGATCAGGGGGTTGGCATGGTTGGATTATGCGATTGAAGGGTTGCGGAATGCGGTTTGATGTTGGGGGTAATTGTTTTCTGGTCAGGAGGAAGTGTGAAGGTTAGGTGTGGTGAGAAAGAAATGTTGTTGGTTTCTGAATTTATGATCTTGTGTGTTGTAGGTGTAGGTCCTGGGTGGGAAGAAACACCTACAACACACAAGATCATAAATATATATAAATATATGTATAATATATAAACAGTAATTTTCTGTGAGTTATAAGATAAAAATCTCTAAATCCTTCTTGTATGATACTTTCACGATGACCTTCAAATTCTCCAGTCTGAAACATCCACCCAGCATTGCTCTACACAACCCTCCTTCCCAAAAATTCCAACAAGACGCAATCTGAGATCAGCCTCCCCCTCACTTAGCACTAATTAAATCGCCTTCCTTTAGGATCCGTTAGCTAGGTTACGACATTATTATTAACAATATTACAAAATACGAATTTTCACCACTGTATATTTTCACAATGACCTTCAAATTTTCCAGTCCCAAACATCCACCCAGCATACATTTCCACACAACCCTCCCTCCCAAAAATTCCAACAAGACGCAATCTGATATCAGCCTCCCCCCGACTTAGCACTAATTAAATCGCCCTCCTTTAGGATCCGTTAGCTAGCGTACGACATTATTATTAACAATATTACAAAATATAAGTCTTCACCGCTGTATATTTTCACAATGACCTTCAACTGTTCCAGCCCCAAACATCCACCCAGCATACATCTCCACACAACCCTCCCTCCCAAAAATTCCAACAAGACGCAATCTGAGATCAGCCTCCCCCTCACTTAGCACTAATTAAATCGCCCTCCCTCCGGATCCGTTAGCTGGCGGGCGCCATTATCAAGATGGGGCAGCGATTATCGCTCGCTCGGCCAGCAAGCCAGTGAAGCAGGCAAGCGAGCGAGCTAGGAAGCCAGCAGGCAGTCAGCCAGTCAGGCAGTCAGGCAGTCAGGTAGTCAGGTAGTCAGGCAAACGTTCAGGCGAGCATTCGGGCAACCGGTTTCTAGAATCGGCCCGACGGGGACGGGCCATTCGCGAAATTAGGGATCGGCCGCCTTCCGTCATGCCGGACGTGAGATAGGACCACTACCAGCCAGCGTCAACCATTACCAGCCGGCATCAACCACTGGCAGCCATCGTCAACATCCGCCGAGCGCAGACTACCTTCAACCGAGCTGGATCGGATTAAACGGCGAAGGGCAAGACGTTCTCTGCTGGGATCAGGATTAAGACGCGACCTTGGCAGATGTCCGATGTTCTGATAACAGAGTTTTGAGACTTGTTAGGTGTTCTGTTGGTGTTTTGGCTAGTTTTGTGGTTGTACTTTTTGAGATGAAGAAGGGTTGTAGGTTTACTGGTTTAGAGATTTTTGTGTATCGGAAGAGGGTGGGATGATAGTGTAATGCGTTGAGTTAACAGAATTTTTGCGACTTTAGGTGGTCTGTTGCTTCTTGTGGCTATTCTTGTGGTTTTGTTAGAATTGTACTATTTGAGATGGAGAAAGGTGGGAGTTTTATGTTTACCAAATTAGGGATTTTTGTATATCAGAAGATGATGGGATAAAAATATAACACTTAGTGATAATAAAGTATTGTAACTTTTCAGTTGTTCTGTTTCTTTTATAGTCGATTTTTTTTACGTGTTGCTATAGTTGTCTATTTATGGATAGAAAATAGTAGCAGAATTATAGAGTTATATATTATAGTGAATCTTGAGATTTGTATATTAGGGTTGTTCACAGTGGTAATATTGTATTATAGAATTGTACATTGCATTTTTTCAATTATTCTGTTGTTTCTTGTGGATATTTAAGTGGTTCCGTTACGTACTCATGACTGTATTTTTTTTTTAAACAAGAACGTGTAAGATCTGTACGTGTATTGATTTCGAGAATTTTACATTTCGGTCCCTATTGACAATATAAATATAAATACGTAGTGATAACGGAATTTCGTACATTTTCACTTCTTCTCTTGCATTTTGTACTATCTACTTATTGTCTTCTTATGCGTTTCCATATCTGTATTTCTCGTAACAGAAAAGGACCCGAGAGTTAACCATATACTATAATAATTTCAAGATTTTCGTATTTTAATCCATCATGAAGTAATATAACACCTATTAAAAACAGAGTTTTACACAGCATTAAATCCATTAAATTCTTCCCTATGCCACTTCCATTTTGTATACAACACACAATAGGTCCCTTCAAAATACATAACGTCTATTACAACATAAATTACTTACTAAGTATTTAACACGTTCGTCGCCACGTCACCCGTACTTGGGTGACGGCCCCTGTGGCTATGTTTTCCGGATGACACTCTCCTTCGTTCAATTGAAACAGGATATTGTAGATAGTTTACAATAATTTCCTTTTGTATCACAATAATGACGAGCACGCATATACAAAATAGACAGATTGGAAATATTAACAAATGGAAATATGACACGCACCTTCGTTCAATTGAACCAGGATTTTTGTAGGTAGTTTACAAGAATTTCATTTGTCATCCGGGAAACATAGACACAGGGGCTACATACAACTACGACTTTTCGCCGTTCAACGTGTTAAGGTAGTACCTTCGCATTTGCAACATTGGCAGAAATCTTCAAAAATTGGAGTGTAAGTAGCTAAATGCATAACACACACGACGTTAAAATTTTGAGACGTTTGACCACACCAAACATGAGATAATTGCAATTAAAAGTGACATGTTTTGTACATATAGCATAGGAAACGCGTGGGAAAATGACATATTTTTAATTTTTTTGCATTGAAGGACTTTGGCCATCTTGATGAAAAACTAATATTTGTTAGAGTAATATATTCGGAATATCTTAAAAAAAAATGGAAATTGTTTACCACGTAGTTTCATTGAAACATTGGAAAGAATAACATAGTTACACGATTATTTTTTGTGGAGGGGATTTCAATGAAGTCGCGTAGAAATGATGCGGCAACGATGCATTATCGGTGCTGCGCGAGTGTGTGTGTCTTTTCGTCGCCGGCCACGTTCACAACCGAAAAAAAATATGCGACGTTGTCACATTTCCACACAGAATAATATGTCATAGTATGTGTGTATTCGTATAGAGAATATGATAGTGTAAGAGGTACAATCTCGTAAAACAAACCACAGCCTACAGACTGAACTTGCTGATATGTTTAATGTGGGTACTGAGTCAAAACTTTTTACCTGGATTGTCGCGAAGGTACTACCTTAAGCATTAATTGCCAAATATCATGGAAGCATTCACAATTAACAAGCAGTCTTCAACCGCCTTCATCCGAGCGAGATCGCATTAAAGGACGAAGGGCAAGACGTCCTGCCCTGATCTGAGGATTAAGACGTGGCCCTGCCAGACGTCGAATTCCAGAGAATTGCCCCAGGAGGCACCTGCCTGCAGAATTAGCCAAGGATAGGGCGATGGGACATGGGTCGGAGGATGGACAGGATACGTTTCACGCGTCAGGACGATTTCGGCTTCGGGACACTTGGGGACGTGATTTGAATATCTGCTTGATAAGGCGTGAGGGAGGGTGGCTCGTACGAGGGTGGCTTAGGGGGAAGAATTTGGGAGGGGGCTGTAATCAGTTGGAATAGTACGAGAGGGTTGGGGAGGGTGGTAGCAGTGTGATTGTGTAGAAAAATTGTGGGGTTGGAGTGTGTTGGTATGGTTGTATAGGATGTTTGTTGTATATGGTAGTGGTGTAATAATAGAGAAACTTTAGGATTTGTGTGACTTGTATAAAAAATGGTAATTTAATAGTAAATTAAATTTCTCTGGAAAGTGGGCAATATATAAATACAATGGCAGTACTTACAGTGTGTACATTTATTATTATGTAGTAACTATTAATATTGTATACTAATGTGGAACCGTAGAAATGTAAAAATGTATCACAATTTAACATTACAGTACAAGAATACATTAATTTAATTATATCGCAGCAATATACCAGCATTGAAGTCTAACAAGGCCTAATTAATAATAAACAAGTAGGAGCTTAATCAAATAGTTTTAACAGAATTTCTAACAAATAGTGTGAATGTTACATTTGTCATGTAACACGCAAATTAAGACGTAACTACTAAATTAATAACGACTTTGTAAAAATATAATTTTGGCAAAATTACAAATGTTAAAATTTCTTTTACAGTGTCTACAATCATTTTTAACTTACATCGGTAAGCAGGAGTTTAGATGTGACAAGCGATTGTGTTTGTTCTGGTGTGTGGGTATCTGATCAAAGATTGTGTTGGAATTTGAGGTAGGGGGAGGGTGTGATGTATGGTGATGAGGGTGAGATGTGAATTGAGGGAGGGGATGTTGTGTGTGAGTTGGTTTTCGATGGTAAAGGCAGAGGCTAATTAATGGTAGAGGTCAGGGATGATTTTGTAGATGTAGATATTGTTCGAGATTGTAGATTTGGCAAACTTTACTTGCGAATACAAATATTGTGCGTTATTGCAGATGATTAATACACATCATTTTATAAATAGCAAATTTGAGAAATAAACATAAAAACGCTATACATTAATTTATATAGTAATTATTAACTATAATGTAATTATACACTATAATAATTAATCAAAACTTCGACACACGATGTTTGTATCGTACCCCAAAATAAATTTGATTGAACAATTTATTTTTTAAATATATCTAAATATAAATATATTAAATATAAAACGTACAATTCGACAGTGTTAAAAGTAAAGCAAGTCTTGGTTTCTTAGTTTAATAATTTATTATTCATATGTAATATTATTAAAAAATAATTTTTTTATGTGGTAAATTTGATTTGTATAACTTTTATAATATGAAGTTTCATACATATGATGACATTATATAATTAAATTATTTCAAAAGAGTAAATCAATGTAACTTCGCTCAGATACGAAAATTAGACCGACCGTAGCAACAAAGGGATGCTGTCGACGGAAAAAGGGGCAAGTGGGGTAAACTGTATTACGTCGACGATATTCCGGAATGATCGAACATGCGATTACGAATTCTGATTCCATTGCCGATCCGATGGATACTAATCCCGCGCCGTTCCACTTTCGACTAATTAAATCGTCGCCCGATTCACATCTGGCCCAGATTTCGTAGCCATTATCAAGATGGACCAGTGATTATCACAAATTCGAAGTCTGCCGCGGCTTCCAGTCGCAACTGGGAACAATGTTCGGATTGGAATTCGCCGCATTCGGCTTCATGTCAAAATACATGAATTAATTCCGTGGCACAATGCGAGTCGTCAGACATTGTCACGTCATGTCTGACGAAACTGCGATGAGAAAAAGTAATGAGTTATCATCATTAAGTATTTTCCTTCAACAATGTGAATTGTATGAAATTATTCTAATTCTTTAATTTACAGTTGTTATCTTGATTATTTAATTCATTCTTGCAGTATGACGATGTCAATCGTCACTTATTCGTAAATCATAATTTACATTTGTTTAACAACTAAGAATTGGTCCGTCATTATTTGATATGCAAAAAAATAAAAAGATTATACTTTTCTTGAATATAAAGTAATAGATCATTTATTATTACAGGACAATTATTAAAAAATACATATATAGTAGTCTGATCGTTGAAGCGCATAAACATGTTTTTTAAAGGAATGCTAATTTTCTGAAATTAACTTGAATAATCGATTTTCAGTTATTATGCTCGTCTGGTGATAGAATTTTCTGTTTCACTGCGAGAAAAAAACTGAGAATGAAACTTGCCTGCGGCCAATGAGAAGATGAAGAGGAAATGCAGTTATACGATTATCTGCCTGAAAAGAACGCAGTTAAATCTTACACAATTTTTTATGAACGTCCGTTGTCATTGTCGATGTTGCAATACAGGACGTTCTGAATAATTGCCATTATCATATAAAACTTGTTGGACTAATTTTCATTAGAATGGAAATTTAGAGATGTTCTTTTGTTACAGGATATCTGATAACTGGGATCCAATCTCAAACTAGAAGTCTGAGACAAAAATGTAAGTAGTTTAGAAAAGTAAGAATTATTCTTTTCATTTTACGAATCATCAATACTAAAAATTTTAGAACCTTGTTAATGGACATGTTACTGAATTGATCTGTTCTCTATTATTCAATTCCAAGGACATAAGTACAATACTAGTGTCATTATTTAGAACAATATGAGTATAAAATTTCTGTTTTCTTCTTTTTGCTCTCCGTTTTCTTCACAGTTCTCCAATAATTCAATATAAAAGCTTCTTACTAATTCAGGAGAATATATCCATAAAATTCGACTTCTCCCCTAACTTTACCCACCAACCCATATGACCTGCAGAACATTTCTGTAGCTTTGTCTTGAATATTTAATCACAAAGATACAATGATATCACGCTTCATCACTCAGACAAAAAAATGATATAACATTAATTATTTCCTCCCTTTTCTGATCCGCAATATCTAGTTTCAAAAATTGTCTACGAATTTAGTATTCAGAAAAATCAACTCTTCTTACTGTCAACCCCTCTCCAGTATACTCATCAACCCCTGCGACCTACACAGCACTTCTATACCTTAATATTCAGCCATTAATCACACGTATACACGCTTCATTAATCGGAACAAAAATGATACATAATTTCTCATTTCTTCCATTCTTACTTTTACCGTTCGACAGTACCTAATTTTGAACGCTTTGCACCACTTTTACAAAATTCAACTCTTCCAACTCCCACTCGCACCCCCTCCCCTCAAACTTACAGGAACACGCCAAGCCGATCCACCATTATCACCCTCCCATTATTGATTCGTCCTCCATTATCCGCTCGCAGTCGAAAGACGCGACTGCGAGTGGCCTTAGGTCGAACGGCGATAATTCACGATAATATCGAGCCAGAGGGCGCCATAATCGATGGCCGCTTGTGCCACGAATCGCAATCTTGCCTCCCGATCCCTGTAAGCCGAGCACTTTTCGCGCCGACCTAGTCGAGCCGACGATCGAATGAGACGGCCGGCGAGTCGGCCTTGAAGCCCATAAATCCGGAACCGATCCCGATCTCAACCCCTTTCGGACCGACGAAGAGGTAATCCGAGCGGGGACACCTCGGATTCACTCTTCGACATCCGGTTTCAGAAAGCGGGCCCGAAAACGTTTGAAAGCGGATAGGCTGCGGAAATTAGAAGCTTCCGGTGCATAGCTTCCGGCGAGCTTTCGGGGGGTGGATGGACAAGTTTCTTGAGGGGGAGGATTGTCTGGGCAGATCTTTGTTGGATTTGCGTGCGGAAATTGATGTGGGGTGGGGGGTTAAGGTTGTTTTTAATTAAGGGAGGGAGGATGTTCAAAATTTGGCGTGAGAGTGTGAGAGTTGATTGTGTGTGTGTCGGGAGTGTAGAAGGGTGATATAACATAAGTGTAATGTGGTTAAAAAAAAATATCAACGTACTGACTTCTACTGCAAGCCAAGTCTAACATAAATCAGCAATTCGTATATGAATTAGGGTCACAATTATAATGTGAGCAAAGGAGAATATCAAACCTATGCCAATTCTATTATTCCAACATTTCAAGTATAGTGTTAGTAAACAAGCTTTCTATATTTAAATATATGTCACAAAAATAATGTGAGCAAACAAAAATATCAACATACGTCAGTTTTAATATTAAAACGTCCCAGCTATAATGTGAACAGGTAAATATTCCATGTTGAAGTGTATAACACAAGTAAAATATAAACAAACAAACAACTCATATTTGATTAGATATCATAAGTATGATTCGAACAAACTACCATTCCATATTTGAATAAATGTATAAAATATAATATAAAAAAAATTTACATTAGCTGTTCAAATATATATGACAAGTGTAACATAAACAAAGAATCTCAATAAAATAAACTTAACAAAATGACATAAACAAATTCCGATAAATATCACAAACATAATATGAACAAATTAACATTCCCTATTAAAAATTATATCATAATTATACCATAAAGGAGCACACATACCAAATTAGAACAAACATCACAAGCACACTACACCGAAACAAAAATTCCCCACTGAATCCTCACCTCACTCCGACCGATCCCACCCCTAACTAAACGACAACCACTTAACAGAACCCACCCCATCCTCCGAACCACCCCCCTCCCCGCAGCCGCAGCACAATGAAAGATTGAATTACTCCGAGGGCAGCCGTAAAGACTGGAAGCCGCCGGAAAGGCAGGCGTTTTCTTACGAGATGAAAAGGCGAGATCGCCGCCGGCAATTCCCGGAAGTTAGTGCCTAGTCATGCTGCGGGCGAGAAGGGCATCCTGCCCATCCTGCCCATCCTGCCCATCCTGCCATCCTGCCCATCCTGCCATCCTGGCGCCCTGGCATCCTCGAAGGTGCGGCCACTCGTCGCAGGACATATCGCGGGGCAGTAACAGGTTTTACGATAGTGCCGATCTGCATATCGGCAGCCGTTGCCAGCCGGAAACGGATGGGCACGCCACCTATTCCCGGAATTATGCCCAGTTTACGACGACAAGCGCGATACAGCCCTCGCGAACCTCGTTTCAGCGCGGGGAGACGTGGAAGGGTTGTGGATGTATTGATTTCGAGATTTTTGGCTTTGGGGTGGTTGTGGGATAATAGATAAGATTAGTAATGATAACAGATTTTTTTAGAGGTTCTGTATGTTTTTTAAATTTTCATTTTGTGTTTGGATTTTTTGTTTTAAAAGTTGGGAAGGGGGTGGAAGGGTTGTACTTGTATTGATTCCAGATTTGTGGGTTTGGGTTCGTTATGTTGTAATGATAAATTTGGTAGTGATGAGTGATATTTTTAAAGCTTTAATTAATTATGAGGATTTCTGCATTCCAGTTCATCGTGGTCCAATGATATAATATTGAGTGATAAGAAAATTTTCAATTGTATGGCCTCTTACACTCTTTCTTTTATCAGTTTTTTTAGTACATGTATGTAAATTATTATAATTCAGAGGGTATGTGATATATAATAAATAACATATGTTATAACAATAATATAAATTAATTATTGATCAGAAAAAGTCTCGCAAAACATTTCAAAGAAGTATAATTGACACTAAAACCTGCAAAAACATGAAGCTAGTAAAATTTACGAACTGCTCAAAATAATCAGTCAGTTTCAATTTGTACCTTAGATCGATCTTATCAAATTATTCGTCAATCAATATACAGTATTAACATATAAAATGGTAACATGACTTTTTCAAACATTTATTACTGTATTCCAAGCTGGGTAACATAATCCATAACTCGTCTGGTACATTATTTTCTACAATTAGAATCTCTACATGTACGCTTATGCATTGACCCGTACCACTACAAGAGTATTACTAATTACAACAGTATTATGCTACTGTCTATTACTGGCAAATAGTTTGTTTATGGCCATCCCCTTGTGGGGTAGACGTCAATATTATTTGCGTTTAAGCCACATGCTGTTCGCAACACTGTTCGAGGGTGATGTAGAGATTAATTATTCATGGATTGATAGACAGTGTTGACATACAAATTTATACTGTAGCCCTACAGCCGATAATGTATTGTACTACATATTTTATGTACGACATAGAATATCCTATATATGCCTAAAATTGTATTTCAATTTAATTCCATAATCGTACCTTACGTGAAGTCCGTCATATTATTGACTTACACTACTTGAAATGGTGTTCTATGTACATATAAGTTCTGAATATCCAAATTTTTTGTTTACAACACGAAATATTTGTCAGTGTATTACTTTGATATCCTAAATATGCTTTAATTTGTGTTTTAATTCAATCCCACATTGGTACCTTCCGTGCAGTCCGGCATATTACTG
The DNA here is from genome assembly GCA_914767735.1 of Anoplius nigerrimus. Taxonomy (NCBI): domain Eukaryota; kingdom Metazoa; phylum Arthropoda; class Insecta; order Hymenoptera; family Pompilidae; genus Anoplius; species Anoplius nigerrimus. Next base: position 14,879,345 of record OU612081.1, read on the forward strand.
ACTTATACTACTTGAAATGCTGTTCTATGTACAGATGCGTTCTGAATGTCTACATTTTTTGTTTACATCGCGAAATATTTTTCTGTGTATTACTTTGACATTACTGCAATAGATTCTCCATTAATTAAATAAAAGATCAGTGACAACATTACGTTGTGTAAATCTTCTTTAAATATGCATCACTGGTTTATACTACTTGAAGTATTCTTGTGCTTGGCATTATTCGGCAATTTGGTTTAGTCCTTGCAGGAGTTGTCCTCATCAGGAGCTTATCTTGTTATGTTTAAAGGATAGCAATTACAAATAGTTCTGTAATATATTAAACAAAAATGTCTGAAAGTCTATCTTGTTATGTTTAATGGACAGTAATTACAAATAGATCTGTAAAATATTAAAAAACAATTTTGTAGACTCCTGATAAGGACACCGAAAGGTGTCGAAACATGTTATGAAAATGAGAAAATAAAGGAAATTTCAACCCCAACAAGGGCTTCGTAAAATTGGACTTAAGAAATTAAACACAGGGTTGAAACAAGCCATATATAAATGTAAATTTTTGATAATGTCCTAACATTTAACTTACTACAAACTGATACTTATCTCATCACAACAAATCATCCCCTGTTCCATAATCTGAACCACCGCCACCCCCCACTTGTCATGCTGCCCCAAAATTGTCCCGGAAACTTTCATTACGTCTGCTCGGCCTCGGCCAATGGCGTCTCGCCGTTCCCAATCCGTATTTGCCGGCAAATGATCATCGTAACGGCGCGAGCGTAAGCGAAATCCCGTTGTCGATGCGTGGAATCGTCGGAGAAATGGCCGGAAATCGCTGCGCCAGCAAAGCCGAAGGCCTCCGGCGCGATTCTCGGCCCGAGAATTAGCGGAATCGCATTATCGACTTAATTCGCGCCAGAATTATCGATCGCGCGCGCGAGCAGGATCGCACGGAAGTCGTTATGGGGGAAGAAAAAGTGAGGGATGGTTCCCGTTCTGGGAAGGGGTGGTTGGAGAGGGTTGAGGGTGAGTTTTGAGGATCCTGAGCGGAATTTTCTTGGCTCGGCGAGAAGGTAGATTAAGTGTGCGAATAAGTTAGGTGCCTTTTTATCATATTATATATTCGATGTGTGTTTTTATACAGTTTCTTTAGAATAACAGAAATTGTTGTGTTACAATAAATGCTGTCGCAGGTTCTTGTTGCGTTTCGCAAGAACCTCTGTAAAACACCTGTGTAATGTCAAGTAAAATTCTTTGACTAAATGTGAGACGATTTTGGGTAATTTTTGACAGTTTAAAGCGTTTAGGAACATTGTAGGGAATCAATGCGTAATGTTTGGAAATTTTAAGTTTCGAGGTTCGCGTTCTGGGAAGGGGTGGTTGGAGAGGGTTGAGGGTGAATTTTTAGAATCCCGAGCGGAATGTTCTTGACTCGGCGAGAAGGTAGATTAAGTGTACGAATAAGTTAGGTGCCTTTCTATCATATTATATATTCGATGTGTGTTTTTATACAGCTTCTTTAGACTAACAGAAATTGTTGTGTTACAATAAATGCTGTCGCAGGTTCTTGTTGCGTTTCGCAAGAACCTCTGTAAAACACCTGTGTAATGTCAAGTAAAATTCTTTGACTAAATGTGAGACGATTTTGGGTAATTTTTGACAGTTTAAAGCGTTTAGGAACATTGTAGGGAATCAATGTGTAATGTTTGGAAATTTTAAGTTTCGGGGTTCGCGTTCAGGGAAGGGGTGGTTGGAGAGGGTTGAGGGTGAATTTTTAGAATCCCGAGCGGAATGTTCTTGACTCGGCGAGAAGGTAGATTAAGTGTACGAATAAGTTAGGTGCCTTTCTATCATATTATATATTCGATGTGTGTTTTTATACAGCTTCTTCAGACTAACAGAAATTGTTGTGTTACAATAAATCCTGTCGCAGGTTCTTGTTGCGTTTCGCAAGAACCTCTGTAAAACACCTGTGTAATGTCAAGTAAAATTCTTTGACTAAATGTGAGACGATTTTGGGTAATTTTTGACAGTTTAAAGCGTTTAGGAACATTGTAGGGAATCAATGCGTAATGTTTGGAAATTTTAAGTTTCGAGGTTCGCGTTCTGGGAAGGGGTGGTTGGAGAGGGTTGAGGGTGAGTTTTGAGGATCCTGAGCGGAATTTTCTTGGCTCGGCGAGAAGGTAGATTAAGTGTACGAATAAGTTAGGTGCCTTTTTATCATATATTCGATGTTTGTTTTTAGACAGCTTCTTCATACTAACAGAAATTGCTTGTTGTGTTACAATTAATTTGGTCGCAACTTCTTACTGCGTTTCACAAGAATCTCTGTAAAATGTGCGTATGATGTCAGTTCACGTACTTTGACTAAATGTAAGACGGTTTTAGGTAATTGTTGACACTTTAAGGTTTATAGTGACATGGTAGTGGATCAGTGCGTAATTTTTGGAAATTTTGAGTTTTGAGATTGGGTAACAATATGGAAATATGACAAATTAAAGTTAGTAACTTAAAAAATTGGAGCCAAAAAACAAGTAATTTTGGATTCAATGCTTAAATATATGTATATTTATATGCATAATCTTAATGCTATATAGTAATATTTATTAAATCAAAATATATTTACAATTTAATAATCATTATTTATATTAATAGTTATATGTAAAAGTTTTATAACTATTGATCTCTATATGAATATATATTAATATATGAATAGTTATTATATTAAAATTAGTACACTTTCGTCTATATTTACTCAATACGGTAGATATTAAGTTAAACGGATTTTAGAATTTTATGTTTATACCGTACTTTATCGTATTTGAAATCTATGGTTGACTGATATGCTCTTACTCAAACATAAAAATTTCTTAATATTTTGTTAGTACTTACTTTCACTTCTGCAAACTCTTCATTTATTGACCAATGCGCATTTTCAAAAATTTATCTTGTACCAACGTATATAGTTTTTATTAAAAAAGTCAAATTCAAAAGATTCACCACGGAAGTTAAATCCTTAAATATTTCCAGGGATCATAATTCATCTTATACATAACACAAACTTACACACTATTATTCATAATTAAATCACTTTATCAAATTCGCACTGCAATCGCAAATTAAATTCCTACTCAGACCACAAAATCCACGATATTTGATTAGTGGCCACTTTCCCTTTCGCAAATTCCTCATTCGGTTAGCGGCGCGCATTACGGGCAACTTATCTTGTAACAACGCGAAGACTCGGGATTATGGGATTCCGGTTTCCGCGGTTACGCAATTTAAATCCCAGGATCCCGCACTGGCAGCGAATCCACTTAATCAGGGAAGCAAATGATCGCGGATGCCAAAATAAATAAGTTCCGGATTGCCGGAGGAATGCCTTCGACGTGAATAGAGAGTCAGATGCCAAGCGGTTGAGACTCTTTCCAGATAATGGTTCATAAATTTTCCATTTTTCCCTGTCATCCTTCGCATGATATCGACCTCGAACCTTGCCAAGGTCGGGAAATCAATAAACATCGCCAACTTCGTTGCAACTCGCAAACAAAAAAGAAACAAACGCGAGTTGTCCGAAACTATACAATTTTTGGTACGAAAATTTTTATCTCATTATTTTAAACATCTAAAAATTACATTCTATCATTATTTGGACCATTTATTTTGAAGGTGGTTAATTTAAATAAAAATTGAATATCACATAAATAAACCGTTTACACCACGTTAATCATTGAATATATGATTTATTTAAATATGGACTTACACCAAAGATAAATGGTCCAAATAATGATAGAATGTCATTTTAAGATGATTGAAATAATAAGATAAAAATTTTCGTGGCAAACATTTCTACTCTCAAAATAAACGGTCCATTTTTCAATTTATACATACTTTCACTCTATTCAAAAAGAGCGACTTAAAACAAGTGCCTTTTTTTCATAATTTAATATTAAATGTATTATTTCTGCATTTTAAATAAAGCACGTTCATTAAGATAGGATCAACGTTATTCAACAAGGTAGCACAGTGTTATCAACCGTGCAAGATCAGCGTAGTCAGTTCAGGTTAGCATACGCCACCATAGAATAAAACAGCGCGAGATCGTATCGGCCTTATTCCAGCTAAGGTAACTTAGAACTATAGTTGTTATAAGCATTATTAGATCGTTGTCCGCGCTAATAAGCAACAACTTCCGGTTGAGCGCGTTCATTTCCTGCCGGCTGGCAAGATCAATTTAGCACGGCTTTCGTCGGAACGTCGGGAAATAGTGTTGCATACCGGCTTCTGTCATTTAGAAGTATAATTATAATAATAGCCCGGCAGTTCTGCGTTATTAATGTCGGACAATTTTGCGCCTGCCATTCTCGTTTCCTTCTATGTTATAAGATTAGAGTAGTCGGTAGTTTTCGTATGGAAGCGTGGGATGCCGTGGATTAAACTGCGCACTGCAGTTTACATACTTGGCAAAGGTAGTTAAAATAACGGCCTTCTTATCTGTCTTAATATCCGACGAACTTCCGGTCAGCGATACTCGTTTCCGCCGGTGTCGCAAGGTCAGTGACCTCCGCAACTTTGAGAGGAGCGTTTCACTTTAATTAGTTTATAAACTGTTAGAGTAGCTGACAGTGTATTGTTCTTCGTTTCGATTGAGGAAATATTGCTTTAAGTTTTTGCCTGATTCGATTTTGAGACAATCGTTTGTGGTGTTTTTGTTTGTTGCTACATATATTTTAATCAGTGTATTTAGTAAAGTAACATAAATGTAAGAGCCTACATGACAAGAATGTAGTTATAGCCTCAACAAATGTACTGCTGATACTTAATATGTGATTATAGCTTAGCATTTGTTAATTTGACGTCATATTCATTATACCGTAAAAGAATTGATGATATACAGAAAAACGTTTAACTGGCACTTGTCCAATTTACACATTTCCAAATCACATCAACACACAAATTAACGAAAAATTTCTTTATGTACGTTTTGTGTTCATTCGAATTAATAGTCATGTTTGTTAATATACTTGGCACAAAAGCAATATTTTTCATCTGATCTGATCAATTTAAGGCAAGACGACTTCTGTATTGTTAAATTTATTTATTTAACATACATAAATTCTATGTAGCACCACGTCGTTATGAATGACGTCACGTTCAGATTAATAATCCTAATAAAAATATATTTACATATTGTAATTATCGTATTAACCAAAATCCATGATTCAATATATGATCCTGAACTCCATACTAAATTGATCATAGTATCTTAACACCGTAAAATCCACAACCTTTAAAATCACAACAAATAATCTCGATAACTTCGAACATTGATCTTGAGAATGGAAATGCATAAGTTTCACTCGTAATAAACCACAAAAACAAAAAGTAAAAACAGCCCTTACATTTTCAACCCCTTCACCTATTCCGAATACCCTCCGAACGAATTCGCATCCACGCACCCTGCACTCCAAAAAATAGCAGCCTCCACCCCCCCGAACAGTCTCACCCCGCACTCCCTCACTTTCGTAATACCGGGTGGAGCAAAAGAAAGGAACTTCTCGCGGGGGTGCGACTCTCCATCGTCGAATTCGCGAAGACCTTTGTGCCCGACGGGAAGTTGCGCGGAAAATGTGTGAAAAATACGCGGCCGTAAATCAGTCCGCGCACGGCTGGCATGGCGAAGTCGAGGGTCGAAGGGGTGGAAGTGGCTGGAAAGATGGCGTATACGCCATTTGCCGAGACATTTGATCGAATTTTTCGAGAAATACGTCGATTACGCTGCATTGACTTCTTTTATTTGGCCGGATGAATACGTCGGGGATAGGTTGGGTGTTAGGGGAGCGCTGGAAGGGGGAAACTTGCGGAGCGGGGGGTGATTTAGGGAACGGTTGTTCAAAACAATATTTACGCATAGTACGCCAACACTTTTTAAGCCCAACGTTAAAAAATTCACTCTTTATCACATTTAATACAAGGCATATATTAAACTTAAAATCAATAATGTTCAAACAATCAGGCAATATTCTACAATCTAAATGATCAAACATTACTGCTATGATTCCAAAAACCATCCGCAATAAGCCAAATCAATTGTAACTATTGTACATCAGGTATACGCCAATTGCATTTGCCGAGACATTTGATCGAATTTTTCGAGAAATACGTCGATTACGCTGCATTGACTTCTTTTATTTGGCCGGATGAATACGTCGGGGGTAGGTTAGGTGTTAGGGGAGCGCTGTGGGGTGAGGGAAACTTGCGGAGTGGGGGGTGATTTAGGGAACGGTTGTTCGGTATTATTTAACGGCGGGACTTTGTTTGGAGAAGGTTTAATCTGTCGTATCTGAGGGCTAATCTGGGGGTGAGGACTAATTGCGGATGCTGGGGTTGTTGACGGTGTCTGGGGGCGTGGGTGGAGGGTGTGGAATGCGTGAATTGGAATGTGTAATGGTGGGGGGTGGGTCGGGTGGCCTCTTGAAGAGGAATGGCGGCTGATGGATTCAGGCTTATGACGGTTTGCTTTGTGATCTAGTATTTATTCTGTTTTTTGGGTTTGGTTTGTTCATCGATTAGGTGAATCTAATGCAATAGATTGGCTTTTGCGAAGAATAGTTAGATTAATAGAATTAATGATATTTTAGTTTGCTTCATGGCGTGTTATTTATTCTGTTTTATGGTAGAAGATAGCACACTGTTTCTACGAATTTATTGGTTTATATTACTTCTTTGCAAAGTATGATCCAAATAATAAAATAAAGATTACTTTTTTTTTTGCTTTGTAATGCTATTTAGACCATTTCCGTAACTGCTTCTATTATAAAGAATAATTGAAGTAATGAAATTAATGACATTTTAATTTATTCTGTGATGTGTTATTTATCTGTTTTGTGATTTAGGATGGTTGATTGCTAATATGAATCTAATGTTTCAGATTTCGTCTTCATAAAAATTGATATCTTTAGTCAAATTAAGAACATCTGGGTTTGCTTCCTAATAAAATTTATACAATTCTCCTGTACACTTTTACGACAAAGAATAGTGAGACTTATAATTATACAGTTTACATACTGACACATGTAAAATGCTAATAATTCAATATGCATTCTTACCTGAATATAACTTCCTACTTATTAGCATTTATAATTCACCTAATTAAGTGACTTATTACAGACTCGCATCATGCAATATGCATATTTATAATAAATAATTCATTCAATATAAATTACAGGCATTGAAGTTCTGGATTAAAGCACTTTAAACTCGGAAATTATATTTCGTGTCCGACACGATATTACTAGATTAAATACACACGACTGTATGTTAACACAAGCGAACGTGTTCATTCAAGAACGGAAGTCGCATGTACTTAAACGAAACGGGAACTCTTGGACAGTATTATTTGATCGCAGTATTTGGCGAAATTTAATGCGGGCAGGCTGATGTAATTTAGTATTGATTATCACTGGTCAATTTGCCGTTAATTATTAATTTCCCAAATATCTGCGACGTCATATATAAATGCCAATTACACACGCGCCTGGGTACCTATTGAAACACATAAATTATCGTTTTCTACCATGCTAAATGATTTGCAAATAGTGACGCGGAAATTCCGACAAGGAAATCACGCTAAATATAAATTGTATATGATCTTTAATACCATACTGCATCACATGATTAATATCATTGGCTGAATAACTTAAACAACGAAAATTAAATTAAGGTATCTTAACAAATAAGGTTTAATTCATAAAGTTTTATTTCACACTTTTCAGGAATGTACTCTAATTCTAAAATAATTCAATTTGTCCAGAAAATCACAACCACGATTTTCATAAAAAAAGCAAAACCTAATAACAATAATTTCTCTCATTATATAGGATGTTCAGACAATTAAATTGTATAAAGCCTTATACATAAAGTGAATGCTTCAACGTGAAACGAAGAATGTCTTCAAGGTCACGTTCTAATCTTGTAGATATCCAAATCTTCCACATGACACCGTTCTCGTAGCACCATAAAATAATCGCTGATTAAATCGTTAAATATTCGATCATTAAATTCAAAGTCTCAAAAATTTAATTACGTAACACCTTATACACGGAATGAACGATTCGACATAAAGCAAAGAATGTCTTTAAGGTCACATCCTAATCCTAAAAAAATCCCAATCTTCCACATTACATTATTCTCGCAGCCCCATAAAATAATCGCTAATAAAATGATGAAACACTCCATCAGTAAACTGAAAGTCTCAAAAATTGAATTTCGTAACACTTTATACGTGGAATGAACGATTCGACGTGAAGCAAGGACTTCAGCAATTTATCGCGACGTCCCCAGGAACACGTCCCAATCCTAAAACAATCAAAATCGGTCACATAAGCCCGAGCCCCATGGGCCCCCATAAGAATGGCCCAGGTTACAAGCGCGGAACGTCCCGACGCTTTATTACAACGGAAACGCTCACGTACCATACCCCACCCCTAACTACAGAAGCCACCCCCCTCCTCCACCCCTCTTTAGCCCTCCGCCGTCAGATCGGAATAATGTCCTCCCCGTAAAGTGCATTTTCTCCTGAATCCATAACGACTTCTTCTTTCTCTTTACGAGCTTTAATTTCCGTGTCGCGTAGCGAACTTCTCTGCCCGGCCTCGAACTCGGTATCTACCCCTGCCGAGGGGGGGGGGGTGAGACATTCGTTTCCGCGAACTTCCCTTCGCTCGGCACGTGCTGCCAGGAGAAGACTGCGATCCGGCCTGCAAGACAAATTTCGCACGAACGCTCTGAGAAACGGCCTATAGCTTTAGTTATGTCGAAGAGGAAGACTTGGATTTTTTTATATTTTCAATTTACATATTTGAATACCAGTGATTTACAGGAAATTGGCAATTGAGTATAGTGACGAATTTTATTTCTTTAGCAAATATTTTAAAGTATGAATATTCAAGATCATACTTACAGTTGTTAAGATATGGTGTTTATTTTTTTAAATTTGGTCGGAATGTGGTACCAGGAAATTGCGATCCGGCCTGCAAGACAAATTTCGCACAAACGCTCTGAGAAACGGCCTATAGCTTTAGTTATGTCGAAGGGGAAGACTTGGATTTTTTTATCTTTTCAACTTACGTATTTAAATACCAGTGATTTACAGAAAAATTGCTGTTAAGTACACTGATGAATATAGGAGAAAGTTATATTTAATTAGCAAGTGTTTTAGAATATTCGAAATCATAATTTTCTTCAGACGTATTCAGTTTTCGAAATTTGAATGGACAGGTACAGCTAGGAGAAAGATATGATGCGACATTTAAATTTATTGCCACACAAATTCATATTTTGTGCAATTCGTAATTCGCCTAGAAAATTAATCAATTAATGGATGCTATAATCCAGCTTTACCTGCTTACACTACACTTACTAATATACAATAAGTAAAATTTATAATATCTACCCAAACACACCACAAAATATCAAAATATCCACGTATTTACCGCATACAATCTTAACATAAATACTACTAATTTAAAATCAGCAACAAACATGCCCAAATCCGGCACATTGAAAAACGAAAACAAATAGGAACAATAAATACATAAAAGTACTATGAATCAAATTAGGGAAGCGTATAAAGCACACAAGAAACCATCTGAACGAGAGTTTCCGCTATGCTCACTGCTCGGCATCTGTCGGAGGGTAGTCTCTACGAAGAGAAGAGAAGGGAAAAACAGAGGGAGAAATTTGACAAGGCCGCCCCGTAAGGAGACGCGAGCTCTCGAGATATATCGAAGCGCACGTCCGGATTTTCTGCCGGCGAGCTTTCGGTACCGACACACACCGTGGCCTTTATGAAATTTACCTGCCGAGCGAGTCGACTGGCTGCCTATCCTTCCGAGAGGGCAATGCCAAACGAACGGATGCGAACGGATGCGAGCGAGTACGAACGCACACGGACGCACACGGACGCACGCGGACGCGTATGCGAACGGAGTCTCGACGTTGAGAGTATTCCGCGGATGCCGTCTTTGCAGGAGGAATTTTGAGAAATTCGAAGCTTCGCGGCTGGAAATGTCGTTTTGAGACTGCTGGGGTTGAGCTTGAGGAGATGGGATTTTAGGGGTGGCAGGAGTTAGGGGTGGAAGGAGTTTGGGGTGAGAGGAATGATTACGTTAAGGCGATAAATTATTAGAGAAATTTGTGAAACTCGAATTTTCACGGATGGAAATGTTCTGAGAATGTTGGAGGTGAGGTTGAAGAGATTTTAGGGTTGGAAATAGTAGGAGGTGGAAGGAATGATTATTTTAAGGAATTATATTAGAATTTTGAGAAATTCGAAGCTTCGCGGCTGGAATTGTCGTTTTGAAACTGCTGGGGTTGAGCTTGAGGAGATGGGATTTTAGGGGTGGCAGGAGTTAGGGGTGGAAGGAGTTTGGGGTGAGAGGAATGATTATGTTAAGGCGATAAATTATTAGAGAAATTTGTGAAATTCAAAGTTTCACGGATGGAAATGTTCTGCGAATGTCGGAGGTGAGGTTGAAGAGATTTTAGGGTTGGAAAGAGTGAGAGGTGGAAGGGATGATAATTTTAAGGAATTATATTTGAATTTTGAGAAATTTGAAGCTTTACGGCTGGAAATGTCGTTTTGAGACTGCTGAGGTTCAGCTTGAGGAGATGGAATTTTAGGGGTGAGTGGCATAATTATTTTAAGGCGATAAATTATTATAGAATTGAGAGAAATTGAAAATTTCACGGACGGAACCGTCGTTCTGAGAATGTTGGGGTTGAGATTGAAGAGATTTTAGGGATGGAAAGAGTAAGGGGTGGAAATAATCATTTTTTTAGGATGCAAAGTAGAATTTTCGGAAATTGAAAGGTTTGAAGACGAAAATGTCGTTTCGAGACTGCTGGAGTTGAGGAATCCTCATTTTTGAAATACAAAAATCAGGAATTAGAATGATGGAAATTTGTGTTTGGTTAACGTTAGTTTGGGAACAGAACTATTAACAGAATTTATAATATCTGTAGGAAATTACTGATTTCATCTAGGACCTATTTATTTAAGATTTATATCACAATGCTGAAAACTTATAAATTGAACGGCACAGTTTTGGGATGGAAAGACTGACAGGAAAAGTGACGACATCAATTTCTCTTTTTACGAATTTAATTGAAATATCATACAAAACGTCAAAAAAAGTTTCGAATACCTGAGCGCAATGAATGGTATACAGCCAATAAAAACTATGAAAACCACAAATTGCATAACGTTCAAACTTTCGGACATATTGAAACTTTCGAAAGTAATCTATAATATGAATGATCTCCAATAAATCTGCAGTTTTATTTGATTCGATTTCGAAACAATACATTTTACATACAGTACGCCAACACTTTTCAAGCGCAACGTTAAAAAATCCATTCTTTCTCACATTTAATACAAGGCATATATTAAACTTAAAAGCAATAATGTTCAAACAATTAGACAAAATCCTACAATTTAAATGATCAAATATGACTGCGATGATTCTAAAAACCAATTACGATAAACGAAATTAATTTGGACTACAGCAAACGCACAATTCATGGTCCTTGAACGCATGAAAAGCCTAACTTCCACACTACATGTACATACCCCCCCCAAAATATTAAAGCACACGTCTGCGAATTCGGTGACAGTTAAAAGAATTTTACGACTTCTGTCCATTGTGCGCGAAACTTGACACTCGCGGGACAAAATCGAAAACAGAACTGACTCCGACCCGCGTCCCGGAGAGTCACATCCGCAAGCGTGCATTTTTGCCGGCTTCCGGCGCGGAACGTATTAAAGGGTTAATCAGTCCGGTCAGCGTTTCAATGCGGCTCAGCATGGAAATGGGCCTTTGTCCGCGAAACTAATTCCGCGATAAGCGGCCCGACATGGACCCGGTAATCGACGCTAAAAGGGCATCCAACGAGCCTGGCCACTGGCCACCCACGCCATTTTAATTCGCACCCCACCGGTGCCGGGTCAAAAATGACCTGCGGAGATGCAAACTGCCAGTGGCTGGATTGACTAATATGTAACTTTAGCAATGTCGATGATTATAGGACGGTGCCTGGGTCAATTTTGACCCATAGTGAAAATTGTGGGTAACGATTAAGTGATGTTGGGATAATTTTTACTTGTACAATTTTGAGATTGTAGTGATTAAGATTGAGTCTGACCATGCGAGAAAATATTAAGAACAGAGATGCTGGTAGCATAAAACAATTTTTTTCTTAGTGGGTCCGAATTGACCCAGGTCACAATTTAACCGTTTATTTTGAAGGTGGTATAAGTCCATTTTCTCTTGTTTCGAGTAAATGAAAGGATGGCATATTAGTCAATTTATAATTTATCAAAATGTAGTTTGATTATGTACATTTCTTTAAGACGAATTTAACTAAAATAATGTATATTTACGTTTTGCAAATGGACTTACACCACTTTGCAAACAAACGGTCCATTCTAACGCCTTTTGTTCTTTCGCTCGGTCGGGTCCGAATCGACCCGAGAACCTATCACTCCATTAACGCCCCCGATCCAGTGCTTTCCATGCGCGCTCATCAATCGGGTCAGAATTGACCCCGTAACCCTAGTTCACCATTAACGACGAGAGCGTCCGCTCGAGCTGAGCGAAACACGGAATTCTTGAAGCGACGAGTTTTATAGCGCTCGTGCCGAGAATATCCCTCGAAGGGACTCGGCACACTTCGCGGCTGGCCGGAAGTGAGGGGAAGGGATGCCGGAAGAGGGACGCGGCTTTAACTGCCGGGCAGTCGATCGAAACGCTTAGGAAACGATAGCGGCGAGGGCCGACATAAGGCTGTCGGCCGGGCGCGAAGATTAATGCTTAAATTGAAAACGTTCCGTGAATTTCAAGCGTGCTCCTAATAGGGTTTGAGGGTGGCTCAGAATAAGGGCGGAAAGAAGAATGGTCGGGAGGAGGGGAGTGGAAGATGTGCAGGATCGGTTTTACGTTTAAAACGGATTAGGTGTATGATACATTCTAGAAGTCTTTGTATAATTTGCAAATATTGATTGTTTTGTGAATCCTGATCTTATACAGGTTGCCTTCTTATATACGGCAGATGGGATACTAGAAAATGCTATGTTGTGTGAAACCGTGTATTGTGAGACTCAGAGTCAGTACAAAAAGGGGGTCACGTTCCGAACAACTGTTTAGAAACAAGTATTCCTTTTATATTTCATATAAGCAATTTTGATGAGAAATGTAAATGTACGTGTAACATAAAACGAAGAATAATATTACTTTCATTTAATGTAATCTTAATTTATTAAATATCTGCCTCATCACTGGTGATTTAATATCGGAATAGACTTCTATATTTTCATATTCGAATTATTGTTTATTATTCTATTCCTTCATTATTTTAAGGTAATTTAGTTTTTAAATACGTTAAATAAAACTCATGTTATCCATTGCTGCAGAAGTACAGTGTTATAGAATACCGTGTTGTAGGTACGGTACCTGTATAGCAAAGAATCTTACAATTGAAACATTATTGAACAAATCAAACAAGCACTTTTTTCAGCTGCATTATATCACCAACAATCTAAAATCAGAATGACGTCATAAATGAGAAAAATTTAAGTTATTTCTATATTTTCATATACAGGTACTATAGTTAATTACGCCTTGCGGTCATCACTTTAAACTAATTCACATTTCAAATATATTAAACGAAAATCATATTACTTATTCCTGCAAAAGTACAGTGTGCTACAAAAGTCTTCACAATTTTCGCGTCAAATCGACACAGTGTTATAAGATGCCGTGTTATACGAGGGCTACCTGTATTTTTTAGTCAGTAGGAATCTGACATACGCTGGCCTCCCCCTATGGAGGCCAGAAGTCTTCTGAAGATTTTCTTGACGAAAAAAAAAGAAAAGGGCTCCCTGTATTGGAACATCGAAAGACTCGTCTTCTCACGATACAATTTGACCTCAGCACTCTTTAACCCCTTAACGTGCACGCTCGAGTATATTCGAGCGGCGTTGCATTTGATGCCGCTAAAATAAAAATAAAAATGTTCCTTCATTTTGTATATTTCTTTATGTCTTTGCCAAGGCAATGTTCTGAAGTTTGTTTTACATAAAGAGAAAATCAATTTTTTTTTGGCCGGTTTATTTCAAAGAAACCGTACGTTAAGGGTTTTAAAGCGACGAACGTTTCCGAACTAGCAGCAGAAATCTTTCTGCCGCGTAATCGGGCAGCGAAGAAGTGAACTTGCTTCCGCGAAGGTCGCGGGCAAATTAGGACGGCGTCGGTTTGCCAGTTGCCGAGGCGGAAGACGTTGACCTTTTATCCCGGAAAACAGCTGGAGGGCGTTGACGGTTCGCTCCGTCGGAATCGTTCGCCTCTCATTTAGTCGGGCCGCTCCTTCGCAAACGCTCGCGGGCGCAAAACGAGCCGTACGTGCAGCCGACACGTGTCACTTAACAGCATGCAAAAAGACGCGCCGAAATACCAGTCAAAGATAGAGGAGCATGTAACGAACGTTCCGCGGAATGTTTACATTTGACGAAGAGCTGATGGGACAGGGACTGGTAAGGATAGGTCGGTTAAAAAGTTTTTTTTTTGAGACGGTAGCGCAACTTAACGCTTACGGTAATAAGAATAAAAACTTAATGTGGAACAAAGGATTTTAAATATTTGGAAACGGTAGGAATTCAAAGGTTTTTATGTCGAAGGTCGTTGACATGTAAGTATTGTATAACTGGGGTTTTAATTATCTCAGATCTGGTTAATACAAATGTAGTTATGAAAAGTTATGAAGGACTGTACTGAATGCTAAGAAGTATGGGGTGATACTGGTTGTACTCTAATTTGTATGTAAATCATAAGTATAAATGGCCCTTTTATTTTGAAAGTGGTGTAAGTCCATATTTAAAAAAAATGAGATAAACGCTTTATGTGATATTTAATTTTTTTTACAGTCAGTATTCTTAAAAACAAATTAAATATTATATATATAAACCGTTTACATCACGTTAGTCATAAATTGTATCATATCTTATTTTTTTTGTTTAATATGGGTTTACACCACTTTCAAAATAAACGGTCCATGTATCAGAGAATACTGGTAGTTAACATCTATAACTTTCGATAAATACAGTTAAAAACGGATGATACTTATTAATGACAGTTCGACAAATTCTGGTTATAAACAACACACTGAACATTGATTAAACATTTTAAACATTAGTTCGAAACAATGTGCACGTACTCAAATCCGAAGGCAGCTAAAAAAAGCTCCGACCAAAAACCAGCACATCGCGAAAAGCACCTGTGTTGCTCCAAAACTCGGCAGTAGACCAAAAAAAAAAACTCTCCCAAAAAGAGCGGAAGGGAAGTCCAGAAGGTAACGATTTGTACCAGGCACTCGCGGCAGATAAGACTCGACAGTCGCATTTTTACTGTCCGTTCCCCGTACCCGCCATTTTCCACCCCTTTGCCACCCTCTGCCACCCTCCTTCCCCTTTGCGTGCATCCAGCGCAACTCGGAGGGAAAGTTTTTACTACCCTCGCGCTGCCGGCCGTAAAGTGAACCGAACGGAATCTGAAATTCAGAACTCGCCCCCGAGAAGCGCATCGGCTTTCCTCCCTTAGCGAATTTTACGCCTGCCGGAAGATAACTCTGCCGACGATCGCATCCGAGCCGCTCGTAATCTAAAGGGAGGACTAATTGCGGGTTGAGGATGCGCGCGCAGCCCGCTCGCGGAATGCGCGAGTTTGAAGACTTTACGTCCGCGTTGGGGTAGGTTATTGTCTGGACGCCGGTGAGAAAATTTGGAAGGGGGAGAATTATTTTAATTATTATGAGGTCATATATTCTGTATAAATGCTGGTAGAAGTGTTTTCTTCAGAATTTTTAATACAGTCGATTAATTTATGATAAATGAATTTTTTGTTATTAATGGGACATGCTTGTAAGTATATGTACCACATGGAAGATCTAGTGTTAGTATTAGGGTAGGTTGACGTCTGGGCGGCAAAAATTAAATGTGTCGGATTCAAAAGATTTCAGTTTAGGATTTATCTACAGATGAAATACGATATATATCATGTGTTCTACATTCTGGTAGATAACACAATTTTTCCTGTTTTATATAAAATTTTACGAATTTCATTATATTGATTCACGGATAACTTGCAAGGTCATAAGAATTGATTGTACTGAATGGGCTTGCTTTTGATCGATCCAGTGCTTAGCTACATATAAAATGGTTATTCAATATACTTTCAAACATAACTTTTTAGGATCTTTCGTATGCACATGCATATAAGATATCGTACGAGTCAATTTCACAACCATTTATTTTGTAATAATGTTCAGTTACAAATCAAGCAACTCATTTTCTACTAAACCCATACCACACGAATTCACACTGGTTGTACCGACTGGGTTTCCACGATGGAGGTACGGTACGAGTTCAAAGTTGGTTTGTTGAATGAATTTATTTTATACAATGTTAAAAACTTGATGAACGCTGGTTGCTGGAAGAGTGAAGTGACGTGTGGTGGCTATCTATTTTTATATGTTTTTGAGGATGCAGGAAGGATTCTGATTGGTCAAGGAAGGTAGAGAAGGGGTAGTTTTGAAGCTGTGGAAATTTGAGGTGAGAGGAGGTGGAGGAATGGGTGGCGAAAGTAGCGGTACATCGGGGTGTTTCGGTTTTATGGTAGGGTCGCGGTCGGTCGGCGCAGAGGATGATTAAAATGTTTTGTAACTATTGTGGGTTAAAGATTATAAAATGTTGAGCGGATTGGGCGTGTGGAGAGGATTAATGGATTGTGGAAGGGACACAAGGGATTAGATAATGACCGACTGGTCCGGTAATATTTTTGGGAGTGTTGTGTGTACATCAGGGCAGTGGGGTGTACGGTGGGACCGGACACACACGTACAAAATATCACATCCACTCAATCTGCCAATCAACCAACTCCTTACTTCGACTTTTCAAAGCATAAATCACAAACGTTACAATCTTCATTCCTGAAACGCCTCGAACCATCCTGCAGAATTCTACAATATACTAATTATTTAAAATATTAATTTTTTTATTAATACAAAATTATACTAAATTACACAAAATACATTCCTCATTAAACATCGACATCATCATTCGAACTACACAACTACAACATCCAACCCTCAATACTTCGAATACAAAAAAACTACCAACCCCACACAACGCACCACTCACGCAATCACATCCACCCCACCCCCATCGTCCTTGCCCTCGTCTCTCCCCACCATAAATCAGAAACGTTAAAATTTGAATTGCAAAAGCATCTTTAAGCTTGAAGAATCCATGCTCGACAAGTCTACGTTCACGAAGACTCGCCGAACGTACAGCATCCGATTATACTTAAGTGTACCAACAAGCCCGACAGGCGGATAAATCTGGCTGAACTCTGAAAAAGCGTGGAGTGAGCGAGAGAGATACAGAATTCCCGCACATACATAGACATAAAGAGAAAGAAAGACAGATAGACAGATAGATATTTATTTAAGTTCCTGTAGCTATATTATAATTGCTAACTAATAAAAAAATAAAATATAATAAATATTGCCCTCTGCTTTATCTCTCCCTACCCTTTATGTATGGGATCAGCTTTCGTTTAAATTCTAGTCATTTTTTTACATTCCAAATTTCCTTAGGTAGATTATTAAACATTTTGAAACCATAATGGAGAGAGAGAGAGAGAGAGAGAGAGAAAGAGACAGAAAGTGAAAGAAAGAGAAAGAAAGAGAAAGAAAAAGAAAGAAAGAGAGAGAGTAAAAGAGAGAGAAAGAGAGAGAAATTGCGACAAGGCCGATATTCGATTACCGGTGGGAACTGAAGTCGAGGTGAACGCTCTCGGATCGTCTGGCGCGGGGCGACAGTTCGTCGATATTTATTATGTACACACCCTATCGAGAGGATGTCGTTAAATAGTCACCCGCGGCGACGTTGTCGACGATGCGAACGGGATCCCCGTCTGCGTGACGTCCGGCTACGATCTCTACCGGAAGCTGAGCGCCGAGAGAAGCGCGTAATCTCCTTTTTCCGTGTGACGACCCGAGAGAGAATTGCCGATGGAGTGGGTGGCTAAAGGGGTGGGGGGAGAAAAATTGCGGGAGAAAGCTTAGATACAAATAGGGACGGAACTGTTGACTGTTGAGAGTTTGGAATGGGCTGAATTTTTGTGCGGATGGGAGAGAGAGAGAGAGAGAGAGAGAGAGAGAGAGAGAGAGAGGTAGAGAGGTAGAGATTGATAGGTAGATAGATAGACAGAGAGAAAGAGAGAGAGAGACAAATAGACAGGCAGAGAGACACACAGGCAAAGAAACAGAGAGAGAAAGAGAGAGAGGCAAACAGATACAGAAACAGGGAGGGGGGGGAGTGGAAGAGACAGAGAGCCAGAGAGGCCAACAGACAGAGAAATAGAGAGAAGAGGGGAGGGAAGAGACAGATAGACAGAGAAAGAGAGAGAAATTGAGGATTACAGGTAGTGAAGGCAGAGAATTTACCAAAACAGAGGAAGAGGGACGAGAAAATAACAGATTTTCTGAAAAAATACAAAATTAAACAACAACTAAATCTCTGATTATTTTAATGACAAAATGATGCGGACGATCTACAGAAATAATTTAAAATTAACGTCTGTAATCTATAATTTCAGTAGAAAGAAAAGGAAAATAGTCCGAAAACTTCGATATGAAGAGAGAGAAAGAGAGAAGAAGGGAGGGAGAGAAAGAGAGAGAAATGGACGATTACAGACAGTGAAAGCGGAGAATTTACTGAATCAGAAGAAGAGGGAGGAGAAAATAACAGATTTCCTTAAAAAATACAAAATTAAACAACAACTAAACCTCTGATTATTTTAATGACAAAAAGATGCGGACGATCTACAGCAATAATTTAAAATTAGTATCTGTAATCTATAATTTCAGTAAAAGGAAAAGAAAAATAGCCCAAAAACTAAGATACGAAAAAGGGGGAATTATTTCTTATGTTGTTCCATAAGGAATAAAGGTAACGAAGATAGGTGGATAAAGGAAGAGATTAAAGAATGAGCGAAGTTGAGCGAGGGATGGAATTAGTATCTATAATCTATAATTTCACTTCATATTACACATCCATAATTTCAGTAGAAACAAAAGAGAAATAGTCCCAACACTAAGATACGAAAAAGGAGGAATTTTTTCTTATGCTGTTCCATAAGGAATAAGGGTAACGAAGATAGGTGGATGAAGGAAGGGATTAAAGAATGAGCGAAGTTTGGTTAGGGATGGAATTAGTATTTATAATTTATAATTTCAGTAAAATGAAAAGAAAAATAGTTCGAAAACTAAGATATGAAAAAGGAGGAATTATTTCTTACACTGTTCCATAAATAATATTATATTATAATATATAATTATATATTATAAGGAGGAAATATATAAAAGGAGGAATTATTTCTCAAACTGTTCCATAAGGAATAAGGGCAACGAAGATAGGTGGATAAAGGAAGAGATTAAAGAATGAGCGAAGTTGGGCGAGGGATGGAATTAAAGAGAGCCGTTATTTATCGGCGAGATGAACAACGAAACGAGCTCATCGATCGCGGCCCTCGGATTCCATTAGGACGAGTCCGGAATTATCTGCAATAATACGTTTTGGCCCCTCAAAGGAGCTGCGACTTTTTGCGGGAGATGGGAAGAAAGTTGATTTGGCCCCGGGATGAAGTGCTTTCGGGGGGATCAAAGGCGTTTTTAGCGGACCGATGCGTGCGGAATACAAGTGCTGATTACGGATTCATGGAGGGTTGATGGTGATTAAAGGCCCTTTCCGAAATGTCCGACGGTTTACGATACGGCCGCGCCCGTCAAAGGGCTCGCGCGGCTCTGCATTCTAAAACGCTTGTTTGGCCAGACATCGTTTTGTTCCGATTTTATACGTCTAGTATGTGGATGGTACTATTATTCGTTTAATTGGACATTCTCTTTATGGAGAATGTAGAATGAAGAATAATGCTTTGTGAAGGGCCATATGCTTCAAACTTTTCTACCCTTATGTGTCAGACAGAATTTATACAATTTTGTATTTTAAAATAGTTGTTTGGCCAGACATCGTTTTGTTCCGATTTTATACGTCTAGTATGTGGATAGTGCTATGATTCGTTTAATTGGACATTCTCTTTATGGAGAATGTAGAATGAAGAATAATGCTTTGTGAAGGGCCATATGCTTCAAACTTTTCTACCCTTATGTGTCATACAGAGTTTATACAATTTTGTATTTTAAAATAGTTGTTTGGCCAGACATCGTTTTGTTCCGATTTTATACGTCTAGTATGTGGATAGTGCTATGATTCGTTTAATTGGACATTCTCTTTATGCAGAATGAAGAATTAACCTTTCTGAATGACCAAGTGCTTTGATCTTTTTTATCTTTAGGTGTAGGAAAGAGATTGTATAGTTCGGCATTCTAGATCCCATGTTTGGCCAGACATTGTTTTGTTCGGATTTTAAACGTCTAGTATGTGGATGGTACTATGATTCGTTTCATTGGGCATTCTCTTTATGTTTTATGTAGAATGTGAAATATAGAATGAAGCTTTGTGAAGGACCAAGTGCTTTAAACTTTTTTACCCTTATATGGCAGAAAGAGATTATACAATTTTTTACTTTTAAAACGCTTGTCCAGACATTATTTTGTTCAGATTTTAAACGTCTGGTATGTGTTCAGTACTATGATTCATTTAATTAGGCATTCTCTTTATGTTTTATGTAAAATAAACCTTTCTGAAGGGCCAAATACTTTGATTTTTTATTTTTAATATTTTTGTAGGAAAGAGCTTGTATAATTCTGCATTCTAAAACTCTTGCTTGCTGAGACAATTTTGTTAAATTGTCACGACCGGTAAATGTTCAGGTAAATGTTCATATGGCCGATATAGTTTCTTAACCCGGGGATTTTTTTAGTCGTTTTTGGTACAATTAATTTCTGTCAAGGACTATAAATACTTATGGATAACTAAAATATAAATAACAATTTCCATTTCATAAGCCTCTTTTTTATTGAGTTGTTTTAGGATTATTTCTTGAGTGACACTACATGGTGACTCTGGGATAGAAATTAAATTAGAAAGCACAGAAAGTACATTTCAACAGGAAATGATTAGAACATTCGAATGTATCACCAGCAACGTTTTTAATACGACATGAATATAGAATTACATGTATGCCAGTAGATAACGAGCACTATCGCCATAATTAATAATTATGTATTCCACGTGCGTTAGGTACTGCCATAACTGGCCTCATTATGATTCTCGTTCAAACCAGCATAAAAGCTCTATTACACCGAAATTATGTCGCTATATTGTAATTCATTAATCGACCGGGTGATGTAACCATTAACGTCGACTATCCTGAAATCTGCTCATATTAGGGTTATCACGTTAAATTCCTTATAGCCTGAATCGCTTCTTCAAGACAATTAATTATTTAGTTATTGTATGTAAAAAGTGCAAAATTTTTAGACATTTCAGTTACAACTTACATTATTCATAGATTCTACCAAATCATCTTAACTCAGATTCTAACATTCAATGTCTTAAACCTTATATGTTTGGAAGGTATTATTTTAACAGCACAAGAATATAAAAGTTTAATTATTCTCTGTGTATTAAACCTTTTCAAAATATGAAAATATTAATTGACAATCGAAACCACAGAATTTAGCATAAGTTTATATATCAGAACAATCAGTCTTCCAAGCAACTAACATTAAACTGCATATAATTCTGCGACTTTAAAGAGTTCGCCGAAGTAAAATCTCAGAATGATTCGAAAATATGATAAAATACTAAAACGTTCAGTTGTAATCAAAACTACAAAATCGTAGCATTTATTTACATTCTACAAACAACAGTCACCCTAAAAAACCAGCAATGTCACACAACTTTGAACTCTTCTCTTAAACAGACTATAAAAATCATCCGGAACTATTTATTTACAATCAAAGCAACAAAAACAAAGCTAACCCTTACTTGTGGTTGATGCGACACTAAATAATGAAAAAAAAAACGAAGCATTCATTCTAGTTCCATAGTCATCCCCTCTCACACGGAATCGCAGAAGTTCCTCCGACCGAACATTCCCCGAAACAGAAGATTACTTCAGGACCATTAGAAAGCATCCCGAAACATTCAGCTCTTTATCCCCGAGCCGATATTCGATCGAGTGTCCCGAAATCCGTCTCTTTGAAGCGTGCCTCGAACTCTTCCATGCTGGATGCGTCCCATCATCCTGAAGAGTTACCCTGCCCTCTGCATTCAGGCTGCGAAAGGGGCGAGGCAGAAAAATCTGGCACAAAAGCGGTTATACGAACGGATTCTGCATCCTTGCGCTCGCGATCGCGACTCGGCCGGAGTCGGCAAGGATCGGCAGGGATCGGCACGCAGGCCTTCAGCTTACGGGAACAACGCGTAAATGCAGCAGCCTGTAGCAGCCATTTTCTTCAGACGGCCTCTTATTCTTTACTGCTTTATGCCGTACGATCGTCGATTTTCTTCTTCAGTTCGTCGAAGTAATACGTCACTCGATATGTCTCCGGTCTAAGAACAACAATTTTTTTTTTAGAAATTCGACTTTATTCATTAACACTTCTTCAAGAATTATAAGGTGGAATGGAGTAAAACCGACCCAGAAATCGTAAAGTTTACTTTAAACTGATGTATTTTCTATCTGTTCCACTAAAAGCTAATAATCTTAGTGTTTTTATTTAGCGCATGGTTTATTCTTGAAGTTGCATTAATTTGGATTAAAGATATTTTGTGAAACTTATGATTTTCTTAATAAGTTAAAAACTGTGCTGCTAGTGCGGACTTGCCCCGGAAATGGGGCAAAACCGCCCAACCTGTTCAAAAATGATGAATCTTATATCCTTATAGGTATTATGGGGCAAAAGCGGAATTATTATTAGTAATACTTAATTATTATTATTAGTAATACATTTTCTGGCTCCTTTATTCTTTCACTCTCTCATTATCTTATACTATTATTCTCCCACTTTCTAATTCTGTCATTCTCTCACCTCATCAAATTCTTATTTTCCACTTTGCCACTTGACCACTTTCTGAGTCTATTCTCACCCTATGTCAATATCTAACTTTTCCAGTCCCTCAACACCTAAAATTCTTATTCTGTCACTCTCACAATACCACCCATTCTCTCTCTCTTTCTTATTATCTCAACATGATGTTCTCTTATTCTCTCACTTGTTTACCCCTCACCTTCCTCCACCTGAGCTTATTTCCTCTCATCCTCTCATTCTCTTTCGTTCATTCACTTTCTGAGTCTATTCTCATCCTATGTCAATATCTAACTTTTTCAGTCCCTCAACACCTAAAATTCTTATTCTGTCACTCTCACAATACCACCCATTCTCTTTCTTTCTTATTATCTCAACATGATGTTCTCTTATTCTCTCACTTGTTTACCCCTCACTTTCCTCCACCTGAGCTTATTTCTTCTCATCCTCTCACTTCGTAACACTCTTTCTCTCTCACTTCCTCACCCCCCCTCCTCCCAACTCCTGAACTCCTCATTCTCTCGTTCTGCCTCTTCGTCACTCATTCTCTGCCCTCTCAACCCCTCCCAACCTCACAATTTCTCAATCTCTCCCTCCACTTCCACCCCTAGCCACCCCCAGCCACCCCATGTTGCCACCCCCATCGAATGGCGCACTCAAGCAGGCCGCACTGAACGAAGGAGCATCTTTACGGCCTCCGCTCGTAAAAGGGGAGCGTAACGCAGCGGTGTTTCTGGCGAAGCGCGTGCGAAAGACGTTAAGCCCGTCTCCGGCAACGAGATATACCGGGTGTAGCCGGCAAAAGACTCCGGAGCTACGGGCAAATCCGATTAGCGCCGAAGTAAGCGGCCGCGAGACAGAATGTTGCCCGACGGTGTAAATCCCTGCGACGCGCGACTGCTTCGAACTGAGAGGCTGAATGGGAAAGAGAGAGATAGATGGATAGGTATATAGGGAGAGAGAGAGAGAGAGGGATACGGCACACTTTTTGGCGAACACGCTTGAAGGGTGGATGATCGGCTGCAATATGCTCATCTGGAAGAGAACTTTATATATTTCAGATAACTCAATATTTTGGTGGTTGCTTGGTTTTATTCCGTATTTTTGTTCAGTTATAACTGCTTCGACCCGAAATACTGAATGAGAAAGAGAGAGACAGATAGATAGGTATATAGGGAGCGAGAGAGAAAGAGAGGGGGAGGATGCGGCACACTTTTTGGCGAACACGCTTGAAGGGTGGATGATCGGCTGCAATATGCTCATCTGGAAGAGAACTTTATATATTTCAGATAACTCTATATTTTGGTGGTTGCTTGGTTTTATTCCGTATTTTTGTTCAGTTATAACTGCTTCGAACCGAAACACTGAATGGGAAAGAGAGAGACAGATAGATAGGTATATAGCAGCGGTCGGGGAACCGGGGTAAATTACCCCAAATGGGGTAAAAATGAAATTTCTGGGGGTAAAAATGAAACTTTTGTGAGTAAAAAGTATATATTTTTAATTTGCTATTTTATATATGCATGGGGGCTATAATATGAAAGATGCTAAAAAGAGGCGATTTCGTTTTTTTTTTGCTCTTCGCCATGGGGTAATATCAACTTACACAAAAATATTTTGGGGTAATGATTAAAAAAGTTCCTCGACCGCTGGTATATAGGGAGCGAGAGAGAGAGAGAGAGAGAGGGAGGATATGGCACACTTTTTGGCGAACACGCTTGAAGGGTGGATGATCGGCTGCAATATGCTCATGTAGAAGAGTACTTGGTATATTTCAGATAACTCAATATTTTACATGTTGAGATTTGGTGGTTGCTTGGTTTGATTCCGTATTTTGTTCAGTCTTAACTGCTTCGATCTGAGAGACTGAATGGGAAAGAGATAGATAGATAGGTATATAGGTATATAGGGAGGGAGGGAGAGGGATACGGCACACTTTTTGGCGAACACGCTTGAAGGGTGGATGATCGGCTGCAATATACTCATCTGGATGGTTATGTGTCTGAGTCTGGGGTTGAAGAGAACTTTATATATTTCAGATAACTCAATATTTTACACCTAGAGATTCGGTGGTAGCTTGGTTTGATTCTACGTGGTGGTTTTCCACGTGTTCAGCATTTTATTATTTCTTCCTTACATTTGTATTATTTAGGAAGGAGATACGAGTAACATGATGTTGGGATTATATGAATTGAGTAGGTTTAAGTATGCATTGCTTGCAATATACTGCATCGCGTTTCTGGGAGTGGAAATGGGAAAGTTCTGTGATTGAGTCTAAGAAAGGTGGAATTTACTAAGTTTTTGCATCTTATCGATGTCAATTCCATATGACCAATGTGTCATTCCGTAGATTTTAATAGATAAGATATAAGGTATATTATAATATTATATATGTGTATATATAATCACATCTCATACCTAAAAAATGAGAAATTATCTATTTTAATGTGGCAAGGGATTATTATTAAGAAATTTTTGCGTCGATAGACATTATGCATGTTCAATTATTGATACGAATAAGATTCAGTTAGATGACTAAACGTAGAGAAGATACAAAGCAAGAACTATGTTTAGAATGGATTGTATTTTATTTATAGCTTTTAGGTTGAATGAATGACCGATTGAAAGACTTATTATCATTTTATAGTACTTCTGGATATTTACTTGTTTGAAACCAGGTAGATGTTAAAGGGGATAGACTATCTTTCCTCTGCTTACTCATCGACAATTACTAATAAAAATATCTACCAAAGTATAAACTATAGAACATACAAAACCTAGGAGTATACTAAACATTTCTGTTTCTATCTATAATATTAATATTCAACATCTTTAAGTACACAAACAATACAATGTAACGTGACCTAAAACCAAGAAATTCAAATTTTCACCACAACACATTAAATACGATAAATCGAGCTGTATAACAGTCCAATTACAGTGTTACATACCGAAAGCAATGCGGAACAAGAAAATACGATTAGATTCGCGGCAATCTGTAATTTCATCTAATCTGTTTCCCGCGTAACTACTTACAGTTTCGTCTCTACATTAGTTTCCATCATCTTTCCCTCTTCAGCGCACATTCTACGCGCACCAAAAGTCCTATTCAGACGTTCTAGCCCTCCGCGCTAGTTTCTCAACTACCTTCGACGTATATTGCGCATGCACCAAAAACCGTGGACAAAAGTTTGCAGCCGGCCCCCGAGCGAACTTCTTCGCCCTCCTCAATATGCATTCTACGTGCATCAAAGGCGTATAGAAAATTACTAGCTAGTCCGTGCATTAGCTTCTTTACTCCACCCGATATATGTTCTATACGGATCGGGAGACCTGTACAAAAGGACAGTCTGATCCACGTATTAGCCTCTCATGGACTTTACATGCGAGCAGAATGTGCAAACGTGGTAGTTGCCTCTCTTTTTGTCAGTAGGGTTCATTGTGCAAGAATATTATGCTGAAAGTGCAGAAAATGGAAATCTGTCATCTAAAGGAACAAATTATATTTTTTTACATTTTTCTCTACTTTTATGATGCTGGACCTTTTTGGTCTTTCATATATATTTTTCGGATCAAGTGTCCTGTGTAAAAGGATTCTCTGATCTGAATAATATGCAAGTGTAGTAGTTGGTTTGTTTTCTGTCAGTGCAATCTATTTCATGTGTAAGAGAATTATATTAAAAATGCAGAAAATACAAATCTGTCATTGAAAGGAACAAATTACATTTTTTTTATTTTTCTTCTAGTTTTATGATGCTGGTATATTACCTTTTTGGTCTTTCATACATTTTTTACGGATCTAGTGTCCTGTATAAAAAGACTGTCTGATCTAAATAATATGCAAGTGTGGCAGTTGCTCCGCTCTCTATCAGTACAGAGTGTTTCAGTGTGAACATGTGCAGAAAATACAAATCTGTCATTTGAACGAACAAAATACATTTTTTCATATTATCATCTGTCTATTATGATGGTGGTGTATTAGCTATAATGTTAGAATCGCTTAGGTATAGATTATTACTATCTAGTACGTGTATTACCTTTTTTGCTCTTTCCGATATATTCTTCACGGATCAAGAATCCTGTATAAAAGGACTGCCTGATCCACATATTAGCCTCGTATACAATTTACATACGAGAAGTATGTGCAAATGTGGTAGTTGGTTCGTTTTCTGCGCGTACAGTATGTCTCATATGCATTTCGTATGCAAGGAAGTTATATTGGAAGCGCAGAGAGTGCAAATCAGTGAGAATTTTCTCTGTGATGAAGAATAAATTTATCTTTCTACAATGTTTACTTAACATTTACGGTGATGACGGAATAAATGCAAAATTCAGATTGCTTGAGAATAGTTCCTATTTAAAACGCACATTATCTTTTATACACTTCTCTACATTTATTTATCCTACGCATAAAAATGAGGCTTAGAAGCAGTCGGTGTTTTGATTTCTTTTTTGGAGCGTGTATTTCAAACGTAAGCGAATTACATTAAAAGTACAAAGAATGGAAGTCAGTTGTATTTTTAATGTACTTTTATTTATTCTAGCGGAAGGTAAACAACAAATGTTTATCGCGAGCTTTTATTTTAATGAACACATTGGAAATGCTTTTTAATTAGTGTCATTAATTAAAATCTACTGTAACTTGTGAAGCACATGATGTACGTCAGTTATGTAATAATAATTATAATTACAATAATCTAATAATAATTTTTTATGACTTCTTCTTTAAATCATTAACAATTCTTCATCCATCTACAAACATTGGATAGCAAATTATTTATTTGTTTTACTCTCTACTGCTCGGCATAATGAATACATTTTTTAGGGTTTACCCCTAATGGAGTGTAGTTAATTCACAGTTGATTCAACTGATAAATACAAAAAACAATTACACCAATCTAATAATAATGAGAATATAACACAACTGTATAACTGTAAAAATCACCCAAATACATTAATCCAACAAATATCGTAATATAAATTCTTTGAATACTTAACAACTTCCATCAATTTTATTTTCTCTTTTATTTTATCATTTTCTCTTTTTATCAGTTTCAATGTATTTGAACCTGGCTTACACCTAAGTTACTTTCCCAAATTACAAAAACCTTCGAACAATAACAACTTGTCCCTCAGATCACTATAGATCTGTCCAATGATACATAAATGCTGCCTAGCTTCGATCAATATGATCTTATCCACATAACGAACCGTTCCGATCAATTTGAGGTTATGTACCCACACACTGACCAACTTTGATCAATTTTATGTTGCAGAAGGACCTAAATAAAGCTGAACCCTAAAGCGTTGCCGGCGGCTGTGATGATACGATGATGCTAGGTTCAAAACGTCGCCAAGGACGTCCCGTGAAAGTGACGCAACGCGGTCTGCTACTCTTCCTGAAGCTGTTACTCATTCAGAATTTGGCCAGCTGGCGAATAGCGGCGCAGACCGCCGAATGTCCGCCGTCAGAGACCATTCCGGGATGTCCGTGTTACAATTTCGAGGACGGCCTCTTCCTCGAGTGCGCGGGCGCCACAGAAGAAACGCTCCGGACGACTCTTCAGGGTGTCCTCAGCGTCGGCGGTAAGCGGAATGCAAAATTTAGCGACCTACTCTCACTTTCAGGTCGTCGGAGAGTTTTTGGAGATTTAAGAAATGGATTTTATTTCGATTTGAGGTAAAATTTTTGGGATTTGATTTTGAGGTCATAACTGATTGTTTGGTTCTTTACAAGATGTTCTAAGTGTGAAGTAGATTAATTTATTGAAGTGAATTGATTGATTTGTGTTTTATACTGATCAATAATCAGTAAGCTGGTTTTATGGAAAATGTTAGTGTTGAGATTTTGTTTATAGCATTATAATTATTTTCTTAAAATAGTTGACTAAATATCGTGTAAATATTTTGTGGGACTGTTATCATTATTATTTATGTATTACTAAAGTCAACGGAGAATTGAGCCAACTTTTGTGTCGGTCATTCCAGTGAAGTTATTCGCATATAAAAGTAATAACAAACGTTTAATATATTTTAAGTGTAGATATAAAACATTCCACTTCACTTAAGGAACTAAAGTCCTCTAAAGATCTTCACACTTCCATAAAAACTCCAATCTCTCAGCCCCACTATTTCGAAAAACCCAATAAAATCCTTAAAGCGGCCATCTTAAGTCCCCCAAAATCGCCCGAATTATCAGCCGCCCAAAAAATCCCGAGAAACCACCCCTCGCCTAATGACCCAAATAATCAAGAGGTCCCATAAAACGTGTCTCTCGAATCGAAACCCGTAAATCCCTAAACTCTCATCAAATCCCAGCCATAAACCCCCCGCCAACTCCTCATCACCGAACGGAAGTCGGCCATTTCCTTTTACGCCCACCGATAAAATCAATGAATCGCCGGACGGTGCCAAATTCTGGCCCTTCTCGTCTTCGGGATGGCAAGGAATTAACGTGCCTGTCCTTTACGACCGTTCCAGGAACAGGGACGATGGTCCAGTCGTTGAGCGTTTACGAGCTGGACAAAAGCATCGAGGAACTGCGAAACGTGTCCTTCCCACCCGGATCGCAGATCAGACAGCTTCAGATCTCGCACTCGTCCCTTCACAAGGTCAGCGAGGGTGCCTTCTCGAACCTGAAGGACAGCCTGGAGGCCTTGGCCTTGGTCTCCGGCCGCCTTCCTCACGTCCCGCAGAAGTCTCTAGCTGACCTTCGAAAGCTTGCCGCCCTTGACCTTGAAGCGAACCTGATCCAGGACCTGTCCTCCTACTGCTTCTACGGGCTGAAGCTGATGAAGTTGAGCCTGAAGGGGAATCAGATCTCGAAGATATCGGAGTACGCCTTCGCTGGGCTGGAGGACAGCCTGACTGACCTGGATCTGGCTGAGAACAAGCTGAAGCTGTTCCCGATGGCGCCCTTGAGGAGGCTGGAGAGTCTGGCGTCCTTGGGCCTGGCCTGGAACGAGATCTCGGAGTTGCCGGATGATGGTTACAGTCTGCTGAGTTCCCTTCTGGTGTTGGACCTGAGCAGCAACAACTTCGAGAAGCTGGCTGAAGACTGCTTCAGGCCCTGTCCGATTCTGCATACCTTGTCCTTGTACTACAACTCGATTGAAACTATTCACAAGGACGCCTTCGTCTCGCTCAAGGATCTCGGCTCTATCGATCTAAGTCACAACAAGATCGTCTTTCTGGACGTTGCTACCTTCAAGGGCAACGAGATGCTGAAGACCATCGAACTTAGTCACAATCATATTCATTACATCGGCGGAGTGTTCGCTAGGCTGCCTCAGCTGAGAGAACTTTATTTGGCCGAGAATAATATTCTTGAGATTCCGTCGGATGCGTTCGCAGGAAGCATCAGCCTGGCGGTGGTCTATCTTCAGCAAAACGCTATCAGGAGGATCGATGCTAAGGGTCTGACCAGCTTGAATCAGCTGGCTCAGTTACATCTGAGTAACAATTACATCGAGAGAGTGCCGCGGGAGTTTTTGGAACATTGCGAGAATCTGTCTTCCCTGTCTCTTGATGGGAACAAAATCCGCGAACTTCAGCCAGGTACCTTCCTGAAGTTACATCAGCTTCGGGAACTCAGACTCCAGGACAATCAAATTACAGAAGTTAAAAGAGGCGTATTCTCGCCTTTGCCGGCTCTGCTCGAGTTACATTTGCAGAATAATGCGATTACCGACATGGAGACGGGTGCCCTGCGAACCTTGAACAGTCTTCAGCATGTGAATCTGCAAGGAAATCAACTCTCCGTCCTGGGTGACGTTTTCCAACTTTCCGCAACCGAATCTTCATCCGGCGGAAGTTCGCTGGTGTCTATTCAACTGGACAGTAATGGATTAGCAATGTTGCACAATGATTCTCTTCGGGGTCAAGCGTCGGTCAGGATCATGTGGCTAGGCCACAACAAGCTGACGCATCTTCAAGCTCCACTCTTCAGGGACCTGCTTTTGGTCGAGAGACTGTACTTGACGAACAACTCGATATCCAAGATCGAAGACGCTGCTTTCCAACCGATGCAAGCCCTGAAGTTCCTCGAACTCAGCATGAACAAGCTGAGTCACGTAACAGCTCGAACCTTCTCCGAACTTCACGAACTTGAAGAACTCTACCTTCAGGACAACGGTCTGAGACGGTTGGATCCTTATGCCCTGACAGCCTTGAAGAAGCTCCGAGTCCTCGACCTAGCCAACAACGAACTCACCGTTCTTCAGGATGCTATGTTCCAGGAAGGTCTGCCCATCAGAACGTTGAACCTGAAGAACTGTTCGATCGTAACCGTGGAAAGTGGAGCCTTCCGTGGCCTTAGCAACCTGTACGACTTGAACCTTGACGATAACCTCATCACCGCTTCAGCCTTGTTGAGACTCCACGTTTCCGGTCTGAGGACCCTCTCGGCATCCGGCAACAACTTCAGCCAGATCACCGAACAGAGTCTGCACGGCCTGCCGTCCTTGCAGGAGCTTCTGTTGGACTCCGCCCAGATAACCCAATTGCCAGAGAGCATCTTCGTGCTCAATCGGAACCTGGCCAAGCTTCATCTCAACAGGAACCTTCTTCGGGTTCTGCCGCCAGGAATTTTCGACCGTCTGCTGTCCCTACGTGAGATCCGACTGGACAGGAACCGCTTCCAGGACATTCCTTACTCGGCCTTGGCGAGCGCTCTCAATCTCGAGATGCTGACCTTGAGCAGGAACGAGATAGCGAACGTCGACGTGGCCAGCTTCGCCAGCTTGAAGTTCCTGCGCGAGTTGGACCTGAGCCACAATCGAATCGAGACCATGTCAGGCTTCGCAATGGCCAATCTTTCCCGTCTGATCTCTGTTGATCTTAGTCACAATCATCTGAACGCTCTTCCGGCCAACTTCTTCGCTCACTCTTCCATCCTCCGCAGGGTGGACCTGTCGGAGAACAAGTTCAGACAAATTCCGGCAGTCGCTCTGTCGGGACAAAACTTGCCAGGTCTGACCTGGCTGAACCTGACCAGGAATCCTTTGAACAGAATACATGATCTGCCGTCCGAGGCCATGTATCCCATTCTTCAGGAAGTGCACATTTCAGGGACGAACTTGAGCATAGTCACTTCTCAGGACTTTGAAGCCTTCCCGGCCTTGCAACACTTGTACTTGGGTCAGAACAGGATTCTCAGGGTTTCACCTGGTGCGTTCAGGAGTCTGCCAAACTTGTTGACTCTTCATCTGGGTATGAACAGTCTGGAGATACTGCCGAAGGAAAGACTTCAGGGTATGGAACATCTGAGGATGCTGAATCTGACGCACAACAGGCTGAAGGAACTGGAGGAGTTCCCGGAGGACCTGAAGTCCTTGCAGGTCCTGGACCTGTCGTACAATCAGATCGGGATCGTTGGGAAGGTGACCTTCAAGAATCTGATCAGCTTAGTGGAGCTGCATCTGTACGGGAATTGGATAAACGCGATATCCAGCGAGGCCTTCAGACCCCTGAAGAAGCTCAGATTGTTGGATCTCAGCAGGAATTATTTGGAGAACTTGCCGCTGAACGCTTTCAGGCCCCTGGAGACTCAGATAAGGAGTTTGCGAGCTGAAGGTAAGTTCAAATCAGTTTGTCGCAATTTGTACTAAAACCGTGATGATTGTTCGAAAGTTTATGTTCTATTCGGATTTTCAAAAAGTGTTGCTGCAAACTTGTGATATCTTGTCATGATCTAAAAAATTATCTCAGATGTTCGAATATTTTGAATAACAAAAATATACATTTAATTTCCATAACTAGTTCATCTGAATGTGTTAGTCACGATAAAAGCATTGAAAGTAAACAGCATCAAGTAATTATTTATTCCGGAGCATTTCGTTTACTGTAGAAAAATATTTACATAAAAATTTTGATTAAGATTTCAATTTGCACCACTTCCACAATCGCCTTGGCAAATATTGGATTTTTTTAATATAATCCTACTTCACGTCACATTGATCACTCAATAGCTCACCACTATACATACAAAAAGCATATACTTAAAGCAAGTATGAACGTACAACATAAAACATCTATATCGAAGTTAGCAAATTTTTCCTAATCAGTCCCACACACAGCATAAAATAGTATCAATATTGGATTTTTTTAATATAGTAATATCACATCCACATTGATCACTCATTACTTCACAACTATACGTACAAAAAGCATATAAAGCAAGTATGAACGTACAACATAAAATACCTACATCGAAATTAGCAAACTCTTCTTCATAATCAGTCTCACACACAGCATAAAATATTATGAAATTCCACTTTCATAATTATATCTCGCCGGCCAATTTCTGAACTCCATTAATTTTACTTTCAACGCCGAATACTGTTCTGAACCAGGACAACGCACTTCACTACTTCCATAAACGATACGCTCCGCCTTTCAGCACACACACACACACACACACACACACGCGCGCGCACGCACAGGCACACTCACACATACGCGTAGTACTATATTCCATTCTAGCCGCAATTCTCGCTCGGAACGATTCGTCGCGAAAGTCTTAACTCTTATCAGCCAAACTTGCCGCCATTTCGGCGACTAGCCTCTCACGATAACAGTTCTAATTTCGAACTCCTAGTTTCTCGCCAACGTGCAGTACAGGAACAGGCGAATGTGCACGGAAGTAGTGTAATATGTACATTATTTTCCATTCTTTCACTTGGAGCGGAAAAATAGCTCAGATTGGTGTTTTGAGTAAAATATTATTCTATTTTCAGTTAAATATACAACATTTTTTAACGTTACATGATTGACATTTTTGTTATTTGATTCTAGATAGGCCTTTTGATTAAATTGCGTTAATAATGTAAAAGGGAGTCGGGTAGTTCAAAAATGTCAAAACTGGATTTTCACAGCTATTCGTATAAAATGTTTGCAAATAGTAGCCTTAATAGTCTTTATTTCCTTGAAATGTATCAGACGAACGAAATATGAAAAGGAATCGGCCCAGTATATTTTTATTTAAATAAGATGAAATCGAATTTCGAAGCCACATAACGTTAAAAGAAAATATTTTCTTATTTCTAAACATTACTTTAATCTATAAACGAACATAACCTACTACCTGCAATCAGAACTCGCACTGCTCTTTCACCGCATGCCGCGGACCTACAATCTCCTCCAATCAAACGCAAATCACAAACCCGCAGAAACATGCATGAACCAACGCCCGACAGAATGTTTAATTTTTCATTCTTTCGGTAGGCGTACGGCCAACATTCGGCCTCCGAAGGCAGAAATGATCGTCGCCGGTTATGAGAAGGTATCGATCGGTCGGAAGTTAGCGTTACCCCGAATCCAATCATATCGCCGGTCACGTACCTTGGCCCCCCGGAATCGATATCTCGAGCATTACGACAATCAAACAAGCCGCAGCCCGACCGAACCGTCTCGTTTCCGTCAAACTTTCCCGATTAATCTCTTGCCGAAGTTTAATGCTCGCCGGATGCCCCGGCTAATGTCTGCCGCGTAAATTTTCCCACGGACAGCAACGATGTCTTCCTCGTCCTCGTCCGCCAGAGATTCGTTCGCTCGGGAAAATGTCAGGGGGGGTGGGGGGCATAAAACTCCAATGTTTTGCAGGTTATGTTGTTCGCTGGCTTTTTGTAGGTTAGGCGCTAGGTAATGAAAATTGTCTTTTGAGTGTTGTGGGTTGAGTATAGAATTTAATGGGAGTGGGAAGTTTGAAAAATGTTATGTATTTATAACGTATTCAAAACGTGGACCGTTCATTTTCAAAGTGGTACAAGTCCATTTTTTATTTGACATCACATAATTTATGATTAATTTAGTGTAAACTTTTTATTTACGTGATATCTCATTTGATGAGCTTTTACGAGGATTTCTTTGAATGATCAACAGTAAAATATTATAAACAGTTTTATTGTTAAATTAATTTTTTTTGTGTAAATAATATACTCCTACCGAGAAACACAACTAGTGGCAATTACTTAAAGTAGTTCCGCTGTAATATAAATGATAAATATATGTAATAGATAAAATTGGTTAAAGATTCGGCTGCCAATTTAATATACGTACAGAACCTACATAAATGAAATTTCGTACCAAATTGAATGAATTCTAATTATGAGATAACCAGACGACTTACATTTCTTTCTTAAGTGTAAACTGAATATATAAATACTGTCAAGAACAGTATAATTTAAAGCACATGCAATGTACTTTGTCTATGCGCCTCCTATAAACCTGTCTTCAAACAACCTCCATATACTAACTCTAACCTCCCACTACCCTACGGCGCACAACCTTCACATAGTCTGGCATCTAACCCGAGAATATTCAATCTATTCAGAGAATCCTTTACACTGTGCTTCAACACAAGGAAGTTACGAGAACATATCTGCTTTATTAAATATTGTATCGAGGTCAAGAAACGTCAAAATAATTTACAACAAATTGGAACATCCCACATTATCAAAACATACAAACAACCTTACCTCTACATTAGTCTGATATCTGCCCCAACTAGCATCAGTCCACTCACATAATTCTTAGCACTACCTACGGCTACAAGTTACAAGAATCATGAAAATACATTTACTCTATTAAAGAGCGCATCGTCAGTCAGTGAACAATCTTTTTATTTACAATCAAATTCAATTTAAATCTACTACACAGTCTATCATCTCACTCAACAATTTTCAATCCGTTCGGAGAATTCTTAGCACTGCAGCTGCAAACCACAATGGGCACGAAAATACATTTAGTTCATTAAAGATCGTATAATCGAATCGATAAACATTCCAATCGACTACAAAACAAATCACAGTCTGACATCTGCCTCAACTGATCACATAATTCTTAGTATGTACTATTGTATTATACTTACAACTGGAAATCTTAAGAGTCATGAAAATACATCTACTTCATTAAAAATTCTATCATCAAGTCAATAAACAGTCCAATTAACTACGAAACAAACCTCACCCTTACCACAGAGTCTGACATCTGAGCCGAGCATCTTCTGTCCGTACAGAGAACCCCTTGTACTGCAACAAAAAATCATAATAGTCGTATAAATACTCATACTTTGTTAAGGATCGAATCATCATCTAATTAACTACAAAACAAACCAGATCTCTATCACAGTCTGACATCTGTCCCAACTGTCATCAATCTAATCGCATAATTCTTAACACTATCTATCTCTACGAATCATCTACAAATACAAATCTCAACAGTCCTGAAAATACATTTACTTAATTAAAAATTGTATCATCAAGCCAATAAACAGTCCAATTAACTCCAAAACAAACCTCACCCCTACCACAGAGTCTGACATCTGAGCCGAGTATCTTCTGCCCTCACAGAGAACCCTTTGCACTGCGGCTGCGAGTCGCAGGAGTTGTGGGAATGGCTGCGGGACCATCAGAAGTTGGTCGGCGGTGTGGGCAGAAGTCGTGGCCGCGGAAGAAACGGCGTGGGGGTGGGCGACGTGGAGGGTGGCCTGCTCAGATGCGAGCAACCCCCCGAGCTGCGAGGCCTCGTCTTCCTCGACCTGGACCCGCACGCCTTCTGCTCCGCCCCCCTCGTCCTCAAGCTCGCCATTCAGGACATACAGCCCTTCTCCGTTCTCGTGTCCTGGCAGAGTCGCAATCACTCAGGTCTCTACGGATACCAGGTCGCCTATCATGCCCTGGACAACGTCGACGAGGTGAGCTCGATAATCAATATCGCGATCCTGACATCGACAATTTTCCCTGTCGAAGATCGAACCTGACGGCAGATTCCAGGGGAAAGATAACACAGTTCGTTGGTTGGAAATATTTTGTTTATTATTTAACTTTACCATCAACTTACTATAAAACTTTTATCTAAAGTTTATAATTAAACAGAAAAAGAGATTGGTCAGATAAAATTAGAATAGAATAATCTTTATTTTTTTTACTGTTTATTTGTCGGTTGCGCTAAAATTATAGGTTAGAGTTTTTAATGTTCAGTAGGTTCGTCATATTTAGAGTAAGTGGAATTAGATTTTTATTTAGTTTGACTAAAATTGTCGGTTAGGAGAATTTGATATTTCTGTTGACTATATAAACGAGAAAAATTGTATTTATGTTTACAATCGATTTAAATTCAGCTCAACGTTTAATATAAATACATTACTGTGATCAGAATACGTCTAACGTACTGAAATTTCAATGGAAGTTACCATGTACATATGCTTGCACATCGTTTCATTAAACACATTGACAAAAGGCCAATGTTAGTTTTTAATTCATACAGTCATAATTACTAGATCACACGTGAACTTTTATTCTCTCCGATTAATTTGTTTTGACAAGTTTATGAAGAAAATGAAATGAAAATACCAAATGATTAAGTATGAGAGAGCAAAATAAAATTTTCAAAAATAAACATGAATATATAGGCTTTGACAAACAATAAATTTACATTCCATTTATATTCTTTACGCTCCTTTCAAAATTACATCTTTCAAAAATATTAATATTTAACAGCCTTGAACGGAGCTGGTGTATTAAAACTGACATTATGAAACAGATTTTTACAGAAATATTCTATGTTAAGCTTGTATTATTTT
The DNA here is from genome assembly GCA_914767735.1 of Anoplius nigerrimus. NCBI lineage: Eukaryota > Metazoa > Arthropoda > Insecta > Hymenoptera > Pompilidae > Anoplius > Anoplius nigerrimus. The sequence goes on from OU612081.1 coordinate 14,917,035, forward strand.
ACCCTACTTTCACAATCCTTACATGTTACCAAACCTCCACCACACCTTCTCCAAAATATTTTTAATTCCCACTTACCATTAAATTAATGTCCAACATCACACATTACCCAACTATCACCATTAACAGAAATAACCCTCAAACCCACAAATTCAAACTTCATCCCAGTCCAACCTAGTCCACGAACCCTCCACATTCACAATTCCAATCTTCAACGAACCATCTAACCAACATGCGGACCGCATCCGCCGCAAAAGATCGACCCTGAAGCGTCCTCTGGGATTTCAGGTACGCGGCAAGCTGCTGGACCCAAAATCACGATCTGTCCGGCTGACAAAGTTGGCCTCCGACACGCGTTACCTGATCTGCGTGCTAGGTCTGGGCAGCTGGGGCACTCCGATCCCAGAAGACATCGGCTCCTGGCAGTGGAACGCCTCCCACGACGACGTGATCGAGGGTTCGTCCCTGCCAGTCATGGTGAACTCTCCCACCAGCAGATGCACGGAAGTCAGGACCCTGGACGCTCCTGATTCGATCGTGGGTGATGGGACGCTAGGTGACCGAGGTGGCCTGGCCAGCATCCTGACCAGAAGACTGGGCCTGATAGTCGGCAGCTGCATGGGCTTCGTCGTCTTCGTGGTGCTGATCTCGGTGCTGGGATACATGAAGATGAAGAAGCAGAGGGCGGCCGTGAAGAGGGAGCAGCCGCTGCCTCAGAATCCGCCGGAGTACATGTCCTACAGGCACTTCTCCCTGCAGAGCGGCGACAGGGCCGAGAACGCCTGTCCCAGCTTCATCAGCAACATCGGGACGACGCCCTTGAACTCGTAGCAAAAGTCGACGGAGTCTCGCAAGGAGGCTGCCGGCGAGATGGAGATGAAGAGCGTGTCAGCTTGCACTGGAATCTTCGGCTGACCGGGTGTCAATGATCTGCTGGACGGAGGGACTGGTCAGGGTCGGGAGGACGGGGTCAAGGTCAAGGTCAAGGGTGTTACGCAGGATTTGAGGACGGTAGGGGATAGGGGAGTGTGCGATGATGGAGTGGGTGGAAGATTCGGTGGAGGGGTGACTCATGATCGGACCCTGAAGAGACACCCTGAAGTGGGGTGTTCGGCTGGGGTGCCTTGAAGAGTTGAAGGGGTTTCGGGTACTTCGACCCTGAACTTCGATGGCATCTTTCAAAGCTGCCAGTAAGATGTTTTCCAGGATGGAAGAGACGTACTACTTCAAGGTCAATCGAGAAGGATGTGGGTTCCAGTTCTAACGTTGACGGTTTGCCGAACTTTTGAGCGAATGTCGATGAAGTGCTGCAAGGTTGACCGGCGTGAAGATGAAGGACATTGAACTTGAAAAGTCGAAATTCGCTTCGACCCGGAAGAGTGTGTCTAGCAAAGAACGTACTTTGACTGTTTCCAGTGCCAAAAAAAATTTGCACATCTAGATACGGTACTTCGAATTTAACGCGCGAGTGACGCTGCGAATCAAAGGGTCTAAAGATATCGAATATCTCAGGCCGCAATTCTCATCTCGTTTCCACGAAATATTCAGCATTTTTCAAAAAAGAAAAAAAAAATAAATAAGTGAGTCTCAACGACCCCCGTGTCGAATCAAATCAAATGCGTGCCCGCCCGCGTTCCGCCGCTTTGTCGGAGAATCAAAATCTTCGAGTAGGAGTACTGCGCGTGCCCGAGGTGCCAAAAAAAGTTTGCACATACTTCGAATTTACGTGAAAGTGTCTAAAATACGGAAATCGGACGTTCGAACGGTCGAATGTCGTCGTTCGCCGGCGATTTTTCCGCAAAATATTTCGCGTAAAATTTTCTTCGAGTTCGAAGGTCACGTTCGATGCGTGATCTTGAACGGACGGCGTTGAAGGTCGATTCGCGGTCAGACGCTGCGTGCGGACTCGAAGAAATTTTTCGCGTAGGATCGGTGCCAAATTGATAAAAATAATTTGCGAACAGTGCCGAACCTTAAAAAAACAAAAAGGAAGCGAAAGACGAACATTGATGCGACGTACGACCTTGCGGGCGATGAAACTCTCGCAAATTCCGTTTTTCGGTAAACTCGGATGTCGGAGTCGACGCCCGCGGAAATGGAAGGAAAAAATCGGAACAACGACGCGAACCTCCTTTGAATTTCGATTCTTTGGTGCGAAGACTGATTTTTTAATTGAGCCTCCGAGAGGATTTTTCTCGTAACTTCGTCACTCATCGATTATACGCGGCGTGCGCGAAAATTTGCGCGCGCTCGCCTAACCTCAAAATCGAAAACTACCGACACCAACCTCTTCAAGGCCATCTGAATGAATTACCATTACCGCATGCGAGTCATTACGAGTCAATTTAAATAAAACACCACTGTAAAAAAAAATGTAATATCTATACAGGGCAATTATACATTTGTCTTATTACAATCAGTGAAATGCAACGTATCAAGGAGGTTAGTTCGAGAATTTTAGAAAGAATCTTCGCCAAATCTCTTGAGAACATTTTCGATTTTGAGGTTAGGTGCGCGTTGCGCGTGCGTAACGATTTTTCTTTTTGTAAATAGCGCCGACGTTTGCGACTTTAAAACAATGCTCGTACAGAATGTATATCCAAAACTCTCATCCTCCCCCCCCCCCCCTCCCCCCCAATAGTGCTGCGCAAGCAATATTAACACTTACTCGTATCGATAGCTCTAACTACGAACAGCACTAACGTAATGAATCGAGAATGCCGATTGGAGAGGAAAAAAAAGGCGAAAGTTGAAAGAGGGTGCCCGAGCCGATTTTTTTTTCTCGTGCGGAAGGCAGAGACGGATCGAACGGAGCAATTTCTTTTTTTTTGTGCGGACTGTCGACGGTTACGTGTGTGATTCCTGCCAAAAAAAAATTGAGAGATAAGAGTAATGATTGCGAAGTTAATCGAGTTGCCAAATGTTAACTGTGTAATGGAGAACGTCGGAAGGGGAGAATCGATTTATTGTATATAGATAGAGGATATGTATACACATAGCATTCTTTATTATAGCCTAGGCTTTCGGTTAATAAAAATACACCAAAGCGAATGTTGACTGTGTGTCGTTATTTATGCCAATTTCGATGCCAGAAGGTAAGTTGAGTAGTGATAGTTTACGTAATTATGCGTTCAATTTTAATATTTTAAATACAAATAAATTCTAACGTGGAAATATTCAGACACATAATACGTCATCGATAAAAGTAGCGTTGTGTAATGTAATATTGATATGGACCGTTTATTTTGAAAGTGGCGCAAACGTTCCATGTCTATTTCAAAAAGAAAATTAAATATTACGTAAATAAACCGTTTACACGGCATTAATTATAAATTATATGATATCTCATTTTTTTTAAATATGGACTTACGTCACTTTCAAAATTAACGGTCCATATATTGTTTTACAGTGCAAAGTTATGACGGAAATGCCAACATATACTACTTAACATATAACATATTTTAAATGGCATATTATTAAATTTTTTTATTATTTGATTATGTCCTTCAGCTCTACTAAAAAAAATCTAAATGTACTTGCACACAACATTGCTAGCTTTCAGAGAAAATACAGACAATTCTTCACTAAAGCATTCCAATAATAATCACAAACAATAAAGGACTCTTATTGCACTGTTTCTTCGCACGTAAAAACATTAACACACTTCTCAAAGTTTTGATATTGCACATAAAGTGTTTGCATACTTTGAGATTCTTTCTTACATCTCTATATATATGGACCGTTTATTCTGAAAGTGGTGTAAGTTCATATTAAAAAAAAAAATCAAATAAATAAGAAGTTTACACTACATTAATCACAAATTATATGATACCTCATTTTTAACATCAATTTAAATTTTAATTTGTGAACATCATATTTAATACAAAATTTCATAGAAATAAGAATTTTTAAATATTGACTCATGCCACTTTCAAAATAAACGGTCCATGTACGACTGTGATATAATGTAGCAGCATTACAAACAGATTCATCACTCTGCTCTACATAATCAATAAAAAAACACATCAGCACAGAAGCGGGCAAGCATCAGAACGCAAATCAGTAAAAAAATCAAAAATAATTCCCCCAAAAACTGAAACTCACTAAAACTCATCCTTTAAACCCACATCGAAAGCACCCTGAATCCACACAGTACAAAACTGAACCAAATCCCCCCCCGAACGAGATTATTAGGCCTTCACTGGGAATCCGCGCGACCTTGAGGAAGTCAATGAAGCGATTCCACGCCGGAAGCGTCCGATCCCCATCCATACGCCGTATTCCGACGGCGTTCGGGAATCGGCGACGATCCGTTGAGCCCGCCTCATACGACTAATTAATTAATTATAATGGGGGCTCAGCCGCCGGCAGCTTAGAGCTCGGCTTGCGGTTCGCTCGCGTTCCGTAATTAACTTGGGGTCGGGCAAGTCTATCCCTGAGCGTCAATCAGTTCCGATCTGGCACGTCGAAAGCGAGACCGCTTGCTCGAGGGATGTATCGGGCCGCCCACTCGAATAATCCACGCTCGACTACATGCTTGCTTTACAGTTCCCCCCACTCCTCCTCCGCCACTCCCCTCTGTTCTCTCCCCTCTCTTAGGGCCACCGCTTCTCTCCTGTTCAGCTCCAGATCCGACGTTGGGAGAGGCCTCCTGAGGAGAGGCCGCAGGTAAGTCAACGTAAGAGGGTGGAAACGAGGACTGATTCGGATCATAGGGCTGTAATGCGGGGCGAATCGGAGGGTGTGTTGATCGATGCAGTCGCTCGGGTAATGACTGTGTATGACAGGGATGGCGGATCTATGACAAGCGTGTCGGAGCTGACACGCGAACACGTTTCGGCAGGTATTGACAGACAAAAAGTTGCGTTGTTTGATTATTTGGCCCGTTTATTTTGAAAGTGGTGTAAGACCATTTAAAAAAAGTTAAATGTCACGTAAGTAAACATTTTACACCACGTAATCATAAATTATATGATACCAACTTATTTTTTAAATAGAAACTTACACCAGTTTCAAAATAAACGGTCTATTTGTCTCTTGCAACGGCCGGAGTTGGACTTGCTCTAGTAATATTATAATATTAATTAATATTGCAATTCTAAAACCGGATGTAAGCGTAGCAAATGACTGTGTATGACAGGGATGGCGGATCTATGGCAAGCGTGTCGGAGCTGACACGCGAACACGTTTCGGCAGGTGTTGACGGACAAAAAGTTGCGTTGTTTGAATATTTGAATGGTTTATTTTGAAAGTGGTGTCAGACCATTTAAAAATAGTGAAATATCACGTAAATGACCCGTTTACACCATATTAATCATAAAATATATGATATCTCATTTTTTGTAAATATAGACACACCACTTTCAAAATAAACGATCCGTTTGCCTCTTGCAACGGGTAGAGTTGGTTTAGACAATTGAGATTTGAAGTAATATTATAATATTAATTAATATTGCAATTCAAAAACCGGATGTAAGCATAGCAAATGACTGTGTATGACAGGGATGGCGGATCTATGACACGCGAACACGTTCCGACCGGTATTGACAGAGAGAAAAAGTGGCGTTGTTCAAATATTTATCTCTTGCAATGGCCAGAGTTGGATTTATTCAAGTAATAATATAATATTAATTAATACATATCTTTCCAGTACTGAAATCTTTAAACTGAGATTTAAAAATTCCAATCATTTTTGCTGTCGATGGAACAAAGACAGTGAATTATCTGCGAATCGGAAAGTTGCTACAATGTAATAATTCAATAAAATTTCTTGTTTAAAAAGAAGCGTTTTTCGAAAGGATGAATTTGTGGTGCTACAATACTGGGGGTTTTATGCTGGCATCGATATGTGATGATCGATGCAGTCAGGTAGATAATGCATACAGATGTTGTCTGAATTGAATATTGTTACTGGGTGAGAGTATTACAGGCTTTTAATGTGATTTTTGCCCCAAGCATGCATTGCTCGGAAAATTGACGATGATTTATAGGGTTTTATTGCTGAGTGATTTATGCTGACGTTAACATCCGACGATCAATGCAGCCAACAGGATAAAACGTATAAATGCACCGCGTGGATGAAATGCACTTCTGGATCGGGTGACCTACCTTTTTGGGATCGACTGCTTTCCAAAAAATGGACGTAATTTATACTGATGCAGTATTAGTAAATATTTGGTTAACATTACTAACAATTAACGATCAACGCAGTCAAAAAAACATCACCCATAAATAATACTATGTTTTATCAAAATTATTTTGTACAAGAAAATTCTTATAATATCAAAAATAAATTTTAACATAAAATATATGTCCTGCCAAAAATCTTGAGATCGAAACGCTCTATTTATAGAAAACAATTCTACATTAATCAAACCCGTATTTTTCATTTATCAAAAATATCAATTTATATCTCTCCGCCATAATACCCAAACAATACAACCAAAAACAATCTACACTTATTTTTATACGCTTCCCGCGAAAATATTCAATATTGAGGGAAACGGCAGGGAATAAGAGGATCATTCGCGGCGTAGTTGGCAGCATTGGATAACGAAGTATCCCGGTAATAAATGATACGGGGAACGATTACCTGCGCTCCTGGTAGTCGGGCGTAAATTGAGCTGTCATCTCATTATCGCTCGACGCTCGACATTAGACGCGATAACGTGCCAGCATGGCATCAGTTACGATGCGACACCGTGTGTATTAGGAGAGCATCATCGGCCAGTGCGCATGATAAATTGCCACGATTTACCTCCTTCGCGCCGACGCGTACTGCGCTGCTTGTCATTGAAGGTGAGAGAAAGGTCAACTTCAAACAGTTCGCGAAAAAGATCTAAGCGTACAGTTTGAGTTGTATGTGAATGAATAAGATCTTTTATCTTTGGATATAAGAAACTGTTCGTCTATGGTTGAGTTGTTACCAGGAGTTTATTCGCACATTATCGATTTTAGATTGTTGTGTTTCAAGTTGGTGTAAAAGCATTTCTTAACTGAATGGTCCTTTTTTTAATTTTTCTTTTTACTTCATCGTTTTAGGTCGCATCAACAACAAGGTTATTAGCGACAAAGGGATTAGTTACATAATTGAATGGTCTTGTTATATACATTGGTGTAGTTATTAGCAAATGAAGTTAGATATTTTTCCACTGTTTTCAAAGTGATGCAAAGAGAAACTTACATTAATTAATAAAAGTCAATATGGTTGAGTTGTTACCAGAAGTTTATTCACTCATTATCGACATCAGAATGTTGAGTTTCAAATTAGTATGAAACATTTTTTTATTGAATTTATGGTTTTGCTATATACACTGGTTTGGTTATTAGTAAATAAAGATGGATATTTTTGCACTGATTTCAAAGTGGTTCGAAGAGTAACTTACATTAATATGTGAAATAGTATAAACAAATACCCTTATCTATGCACCAATCGTCAATATGGTTTAGTTGTTATTAAGAGTTTTTTCACTCATTATCGATATCAGAATGTTGAATTTCATGTTAGTATGAAAACATTTTTTAATTGAATTTATGATCTCGTTATGTACATTGGTCTGGTTATTAGTAAATAAAGATCGATATCTATGCACTGTCGTCAAAGTTTTTCGAAGAAAAACTTTCATTAATATTACAATAATATACATAAATATCCTTACCTGCGGACTAATCGTCAAACAAACGGATACACAATGTCACCCCCTACAATCTTAGATTCGACAATCACACATATAACTTCAACATAGCCATATTTAAACCCAACCTACACCGTTTCATGAGTCTCCCCCTCTTTCGTAAACAATTTACTACTTTTCACATCCTTCTCAAACCATCACCAACACAGAACACTCCGCTCGCTCCGGAATTCACATTCAAATCGTAACGTACCCTGCGAAAAGAGACCAATAATCCCAGAATAAATCGGGCAATCTCTTCATCACCCCCCTCCCCATTCCCGTTTCCTCAAACCAAGCCACTTCCCTTGTCCTTTGTTTCCCGACTAACGTGCTTAAGAAATTGCTGCTTTGTTCCCGGCCAGAAATCCAGAAATCTGCGAGGAACCGTTCGACTTGACTGGCGAACTCGCGGATTTCTGGACAAAGCCCACCCCTGTTTCATCGAACCGTCCGTGTGTTAGAGGTGTGCCAGTGTGTGCGTGCGTTTGGCCGAGAGAAAGAGAAATGGAGAAAAAGGAGGGTCGAGCACTGACACGCGATAGTTAGACGGAACTCTCGGAATTAATTACGGCTCGTAATTGCACTCCAGGCCATGTCCGTCTACCGGCACTTCCAACCCCCCCCCCCCTTCTCTACCTTCCAGCTACCCCTCTTCGCCGTTTTTATCTCTACCACGCAGTCCAGTACGCTCGCTCATTTTCTTTATGGCAATTATGACGTTTGACCGGGCCGACGCCGGAATTAAATTCGGATAGGCGAGATGAGCGTGTGCGGGTCTTTTTTTTGGGGAGACTTTTAATTATTTTGTGTTTCGGGGTTACGGGGGGCATGTCGTGCTCTTTGGGGATGGTATTTTTGTTGGAGGAGATGTGGACTTTGTAATCGCGTCACGATGTGTCGAAAGTTGTTTCATTGTTGTTCTGTGGTATTTTCGACGGGTTTAATTGCTTGCTAGTGATATTGAATAATTTCGGAACAGATTGTTTGTAGTTATTTTTTATTGTAGTTAAAGGGAGTCTGTAGAGTATGCAAAAATTGTGTAGAAGCGATTCTTCTTGAAGAATTGGGATTTAAATTATTTTACAGTATAATGTACTGTGTAATGGGGTTGAGAACAAGAAGTTATTAACCAAGTTAGCAAACTTGGTTTTAGCTTTAGTTAGCTTAGTTAGCTTTTTGAAGTTATCAAAAAGGCCACTAAAAGTTGTTACAATCTGTGAAAAATACGTGTTTGATATTTTATAAATCTGACTCAACCTAGTCAACCATCTCCCTATTAGAAAAATTATTAAAAATTATCATCCTAAATGAATTTATGTAATATAATTATAATAATATAAAAATTATAGATATATAATGATACTAAAATAGAATTATAATATTATAAAAATTATAGATACATAATGATACTAAAATAGAATTATAATCATATAAAAACGTTTGCCATTTACTTGATATATTTATACGCTGAACGAATTCGTCGAAAACCTATTATTGTAGTACAATGTACTTGTAGATTTCAACAATACAGTATTTCGAATATAAAATAATGTTTTCCTGTCGAGAAACGCTTCCTTAATTACTTACCGTTAAAATTGTGATAAACCACTTCGTACTTCCAAGGTTTCCCTTAAGGGTAGTTCCGTATGGATTCCAGAATTGGGACGATGAAGGCCGGAGCGATTCCTTTTGAGAAATTGAGAGTTCAATTATTTATCGGCGCATCCTCGAATTACGGCTCGCCGTGCCATTCGGCAAGATTCTCGTCAAGTCTGTGTATAGGTTTCCGAAACTGGGGCGACAAAGATAGGAGCCATTCCTTTTGCCGGATAGAGCTTTTTAATTATTCAACGGTAGGATTGAGAGACGCATTGCAGTGCTATTTGGTAACATTCCGCAGGAAATTGCAGTTTGTAGAGATAAGTTATTTTGTTTCTTTGCAAAATAGATGTGTGTACAGCTGATTTATTTGGTTGAGTTTGGGATCATTTAATGTTCAATTTTTGTGGTTATATTGCAGTAATTATATGATAATGCTGTGGTGAGAGGTGTAAATTAAAGGGATAAAAGTATAAGTTTTTTTTTGTAGATGAATATTAAAGTGAAGTAACATATTTTAATGAAATTTGATGTATTCTGTTATTAACATTTGGAAAATAAACGATGTAAAAATGTTTGTTCTTATGGGTTATATTAGAACAATTCAAGATGTTTCTTATAAGATGTTGACCACTATGACTAGGTTCTAATTAATTTGGTGACTAAGATGAATATATTAAGAATATTGCAATTGTGTGGCTGCAATGTAAATATATGTGTTCCAAGTTTGAAACCGCAATATTATAAATCATTTGCTCTAAGTAACTTTAACATAACTATAACCAAAATGTTTCAAGGCCCACTTCTATGAAATTTCAATTAAGTATTATGTCTCCTCTCATATAAATTCATTGACTAAGGTAAATATATTACAAACAATGTTGTATAAGGTACAACATTGTTATTATAGTTTCTGAACTTACCGCACACACAACAATAACTTGATACAAACTACAATCTATAATACAGGGTATAAAATAGTCGGAAATAAATGTCTTAAAAAAAAAATTACATTACATTCTCCTGCTATTTAAGCATCTCACCTATAAGACCTCAATCGTTTTTCCTATATTCATATAAATGTGGTGATTAAATTGAAAATATTAAAAACATCATAAATGTATAGATGTAATGCAAATATATAGGTTGCAATATTAGCATAACATCACAAATAACTTGTTACAGAACACCGTGTCTGAAATCGTCACATATAACTGTCTTCAAAATTCATAAAAGATAATTCTATAATATCATTAAAAATCATAAAAATATAACTTCATAAAAGGTACCAAAAATTACACTCTCCCTACATGATCCCGATCACAATACCAATCTTCACCTAAATCCGAGCTACGTTACGACAATATTCACAGGATTCCTGCGAGGATGCGCGCGCAGACACTCGGAAGCCGGTGCGACAAAGATAGCGGGGCAAATTTCCGGCTGCGCACAATCACGGTAAACAATTACTACTCTCTCGCGCTCAAGACACGATATTGGGGTGTGAAGGGGGTGTGAAGGGGTGTGAAGGGGTGCGACGAGCGTGGCCTCGCGTAATCTTCGCCGAATAAATTTCATGCGAGCCGCCATGACACCCGACCGTATTAACAAGGAGGCCGGGCACTTGCTTCCGCGCAAATCGAGTCTTTCATTTCCGCCGATCCCCGCCTGAAATTGGGAGAACATCCTCGGAGGACAAAGAAACGAGGGGAGGGGGGCAGGGGAAGGTGAAAATTGGAAGTAACGAAGGCGCAAACATGAAATTGAGAGAGTAAAAATGTAAGGATCCGAAAGGCTGGGAAAAATACAAGACTGGGAACTGCTGGGATGAAATAGAAAAATTATTCGCGAGTAAGACTAAAAAAAATTGGTTCTGAGAATGTGAAGGAATACTTAAAATGTAAACTAATTAGATGTGGAGACATTTACATCGATGGCTGAGAAAGCTTTGAGCCAAAAAAGAAAGCTGCAGATGAGAAAGCTTCAAACCATGACAATAGACACTCGAAGATAACAAGCCTGGACTAAACACGAATAAAATTATAAAATAGAAATACCCAAAATTAATCCAACTCTCAAATCAATAAAATCCGAAACCTCGCATCGCAAGCAAGAAAATAAGATTAAAACAACATGAAAATAAAATTCAACTTACAACATCCATAAGAAGTAATAATAAAATAAAATCTAAATAAATAAATAAAGTCCGTAAGAAAGACTACAAATACTACCTGCGGCTAAATGTAGCCTTCAAGTCGCAACGTGAAGCCTTACAAACATTTAAAAAAAAAACTTCAAAATCCGCACTGCAGTACAAAACTGATCGAATTACGGGATTTTCTCGATTTACGCTCACTTCCCGTTATCCTTCTTCGCTCAGTTGCCGTTTATAAACAACCCTGCCGACAACCATCCCCCCCCCTCCCCCCTTCTCCCTCCACCCTCCTCTTCTCTTCTCTAGAAGCTTCTCGCAAGCCATAACGACTGTTAATCTCCCGGCAGCTCGCGCCGATGCAGTTTCGCGAGCGAGCGACTATTAATAAGGAACGCAGCCAGTTCGAGCATGAAGTAACCTTGGGAACCTAACTGCTAGCGCACGATAGCTTCCGCCTGGCGGAAGCAGCCTCTTCTTCGAGGTTTAAAGCGGGAGGGGGACGAGCGAAGGACGGAACGGGATCAAACGCTGTTGGACCGTTTGGCAATCTTGAGTTGGACGCCGAATAATATTCTGCAATTTTGTTTATCGGTTTGGGAGGATTTTTGGTAGGAATGGAGATGTCGGTTCGTGGGGAGATAATACTGTTTTTGGGGTGCAATGGATTGTTTGAGAATTTTAATTATGTGTCGAGAAATGCGGTAATACTGATTTTCCATTTTTAGGAGTTAATTAAAAATAAGTAAGAATACGTAAAAATGCATAAAAAAATTGATTGGTTGATTGAATAAGGGTAGAGGGGTCAGAGTCAAAACAATGGTTGTTTGAGTTTGCATTTAAGGAAGAATTTTCACTACGTAATAACGAGTTCGAAAACGGGAACTTTGTCTTCTAATACATACTTGATGCACAATTAGTGTTTCGTGAACTTTGAATATTGGAAGTGGGTCATTTTTTATGTGTGGGTTGGATTTATTGAATGGAGTTTGGGTCGGTAGCATTGGTGTTGAGTTTAGAAAGAATAAGTGGAAAGATTATGTGCTGGAAATATTACAGGGATGAAAGCTATTTATAGATTGTCTTAGGAGTATTATGTATTATCGATTATTCTTTTAAAATAAATTTTTTTTCTGACGATATAATACGTTTTAATATGCAAATGTGTGTTTTATTGTAAATATTATATTTATGCCTGTAGAATTTCTTAACGAAAATTTCAGAAGCTAAAATATGGAGCTGTCGTGATGCTTGGGGGGTTGATTTGAAAGTTAGTATACATTAGGGTTGGATAAGATATTATTATTATATACGGTGATGTTTTTGTTATTAATAGTCATAATCTCGACAGAGTACCCATATGCTGCTAGGAAGTAAACAGTTAATTAAGTCATAAAGTGATTTTATAAAGGAAACCTAGGAAGATTTACCTTCTATATTCCGATCTGCATGAACTAATCTCGCAACAGTTCGAAGCTGCTCTCACTAGATTTTCCTCGACTAATCCTGCGGCGTGAATGAGTAATATGTATTAGAAGCAGTCTTCCATACATCAAAGCATGTTATCTTATAGAATAAATGGCTAAAAATATCATAATTATCTAAGAATATCACAAAACGTTTAGAATACCATTAAGGCTCTAATACAATAATCGACTTTGATGGCTAAACCAACTTTCATTATATATTCTTATTTAATTCTACATGTAGAATAAATTATATAAATGAAAACTTATCTTAAAATAAAATATTTTTCACACCTTTAAACATATCGAGTCTATCAGCAGAACCACTTCATAAAGCCTCTACTCTTTAATGACTAAACCAACTTTCACTACATATTCTTACTTAATCCTACCTTGTGAATAAGTATTATAAATAAAAACGTATCTTAAATGAAAATATTTTTCACATCTCTAAATATATCAAGTCTATCAGTGGAACCGCTTCATAAAGCCTCTAATAAAATACTCGACATTTTGATGACTATATGAACTTTCACTACATACCCTTACTTAATCCTATCTTGCGAACAATAAATTATAATAAATATAGATATAAATTAAAACGTACCTAAAATAAAAAATGTTTCCACACTCTTAAATATCGTATATCAATTCTATCAGTGGAACCACTTCATAAAGCCTCTAATACAATACCCAACACACGGAACACTGAACGAACTCGGCATCGCACGAAACCTACTCTCACTAGATACTCCCGCCTAATCCTACGGCACGGATAAGTAATATAAATTAGAAGCTGCCTTCCTTACACGCTCGCGCGGCTTAAACGAGAAGCTTGTCGCGCTTGCAAGTATAATCGGGTAGGAATAAATTTGCCGGCATTAATATAGGCCAAGGCGCCCGCATGGATGGCAGGGACGCGCGCTGCCCGCTGAATCAACGCAATTTATCATACGCCGACATTTACATATTTACGTATCCCCAATTCCGTAAACGCGGACGTTACAGATCCGTGAATTTCCGGCGCCAGGAGCAGCCGAGTACAGACTGGCGGCCAGTTCGAGCTGCAAATGCAATCGTCTAAATGGAAAATCGGGACGTGCTCCCGCAAAATTGAGGTGTCGCGGGTGGAGGAAAGAGGATTTTCGAAAATGTGACTTTTTTGTGCCGCCGGACCGAGCGTACGAATGTCGGTATGCGGCGGAATTTAGGAACGTAATTGGATTTGTTCTATGTTTTAATTATTGCTCGTGTATGTTGAATAAGTGCTAGAAACAAAATCGACCTTTATGGTGCAGAAAAGGATTTTCGAAATTTTTAGGAATGTAATAGGGTCCGTTTTATGTTTTAATTATTATTGGTGTATGTTCAACGTATAGGAGCAAATGAAATTGGTCAATGTGGTTTAATAAAAGGTATTTTAACAAGAGAAAAAGAAAAATTGAAAAAATGTTTTTTTTTGTGTCAATTGTAAATACCTGTATAATGAGATGATTTCACAATTTTTCAGCCAGCTCCGGATGATTCAAAAGTATCCATACGCAAAAATTCGATCAGCATAAGTTTCGCGTTCGTCATTAGCAACTGGAAAGGATGCGAGAAGGTTTCGAAAGTTGACTCGTAACTCAAGCGGCCGTTTCGATTTCGAACAGTCCATTCTGAAAGGTTCATTCTTTGGGAAGCCGCTCCTTCCGGTATTCTCTTGGTTCCGGACCACTTACCTCTTCCCTCCAGGGACCAGGTCTAGGGAATGGAATCATTCCAAATCAGATTACGACATGCGCTGGGCATTTAAAGCGATCTCTATCATCCAGTCTCTCTCTCTCTCTCTCTCTCTCTCTCTCTCTCTCTCTCTCTCTCTCTCTCTGTTTCACTTTCACTCTCACTCTCTCTGCTCTCTACTTCTCTCTTCATTACACTCTCTCTCGATCTTCCTCTCCCCTCCCTATTTTTCTCTTCATTTCACTCTTATTCTCTCTCTCTCTCTCTCTCTCTCTCTACTTTTCTCTTCATTTCTCTCATATTCTCACTATTTCTCACACATACACACTCTTCCTCTCACTCTCTCACCATAGACCTTCAACCTTCTCCACCCTTCACCCCTCCCTTCCTCTATCCACTCACCTCCTGCAGCACGGATTTCCCGTTCTTAAGGAAGAGAACGAGAAAATGCGACTCGCCAGGGAAAGACTTTCGGCTTCCCGATATTGAGAAGTTCCAGCCGCGGAATTCGCCGGCCGAGTTGCGGGTCCGGGAAATTTCCCGTAAAATCCATCCTGTAATGTGCTACCTCCCTCCTCATCCTCATCCCCGTTCCCCCCACTCCAACCCCGCAAATGATATGGAATGGAAGCGGATAAGTTCGCAGAGATTTGGGGGTGAGCTAATGAAATCGGCCCCTAAAGCGAAATGCTTTGGCGTAATGTGTATTACAGTCAGTTAATAATTGCTTATTAAGGCCAGAACGATTTGATTGCAATGAGTCAAATTTCGAAATCGGTCGTATGCGATTTATTGCTTCGGTTCTCTTCGAATTGGGATTATTGAAGGACGGCCACGTTTGCAGAATTAAGATACGGTATATTGTAGTAAATAAAGTAAATTGTGAAATAATGGTAATATGGCGAGTATGTTAATTATATGGAGCAGTTATTACCTTAATAATTAAATAACAGCTTAACTGTAAACTGAAATAGTTTAAACTAATTAGCGTTACAATATGGAGATACTACTCCTATTTTATTTCTTGTTATATTTCATAAACAAAATTGGATTAATACAATAAGCATATGGACCTTTTATTTCGAAAGTGGCGTAAGTCCAAATTGAAACAAAAACGAGTAAACGGTTTATTTATGTGATATTTAATTTTTTTTAAATAGACACACCACCTTAAAAAAACGGTTCATATATTTTAAGTGATATGTAATTTTACAAAATTGGAATTGAGCGATTTTTACAAATGACTAATTATAAAAGTCCATGTATTAACAGCCGATAAATATACATTTCGATAAATTCACCTAAAATAAATTTATATAATCAAATTACATGTTGATAAATTAGTAGAAATATTACCAGACCTCATATAATGTGCGTATTATTCAAAATAAATGGTCCAATATGTACAGGTAAAATGAGTCTGATGAGCGAGTAAAAACCAATGGTTTCTTTCGGTAAATTTTGGTGCGAAGCGCACGTTAAATGTCGTGGTAACATTAACATTTGCGACAAACGTAACTAGATGTTCAAACGACTGTACATCCGAGCCCTAAACTTCACTCGGCCAAAACAAACAGCGCGCGCAAACTGGAAAAGCCGTAAAGCCATTCGACGGATCACTTTGCGGACATCGATAGTCAGACTTAACTGCACGAACTGTTTGGAGAACGCAGACGAGCTATTCACGGTAACTGACGATCGACTATCGACAATGGATGTTTACCTAACTGCCGATAATTGTAACATATCCGTTTTCATTGCTCTGTAATACGTATGCTTTTATATTTAATTTCAAGCTTTTAGTTAATAATCATTTTTATATACGTTAAAATATTATTTCTTGCAAATGTTATTGTTTGTAAATATGAAAGGATTTTTATGTATTATATATAGAGTTTTTAAACGTGGGCGGCGGAATTTAGACGTTTGTAGTATTTCGTGATTGTTACTGAAAACTTCTCGGAAATTAACGTGAAATCAATAACGTTTCCACAGCAATTGTAAGAAATGTAAATAACAAGAATTTCAATACTTTTGTAACATTTTCGTTTTATAAAATCTGCATGTTGATAATTCTCTTATGTTTTAAAATTATTTGTCAATTTTATTCCTTATGTCAATAATATAAATCGAATCATAAAACGATTTTTCATATAAGAGTCTAACAAAATTAATACTTCAATTTTCTCGCAAAGCACATATTGATTATACATACATTTTGGTATCATCTAAAATAAAAATTGCGTCCACCCCTTTGTTAATACCAAAAATGGGAAAATTCTCATCCTCACGCAAAATTCCATAATAAGGACAAGCACGCTTGAAAATCCGTGAACATTACAGCAAATCTACTGTAAAACATTTGTTCAAGTGCACAATCAGCAATACATAATATCTCCATATAGCCTGAAACAAAAATTAAATCTACCCCTTTACTAATACCAAATATCGGAAAATTATCACCCCTACGCAAAATTGAAAAATAAAGGCAAGCACGTCTTGAAAATCCGTGTATATTACAGCAAATCTGCTGTAAAACATTTAAACAAGCACACGAACAGCAACACATATATTTCCATATCGTCCGAAATAAAAATTACGTCCACCCCTTTACTAATACGAAATATCGAAAAATTGTCACCCCTACGCAAAATTCCGAAATAAAGGCAAGCACGTCTTGAAAATCCGTGTATATTAGAGCAAATCTACTGTAAAACATTTAATGAAGTGTACAATCAGCATTACATACCTATATTTTCATATCGTCCGAAACAAGAATTAGGTACGTTCACACCTTTACTAATACCAAATGTCTGAAAATTGTCACCCCACGCAAAATTCCATAATAATGACAAGCACGCTTAAAAATCCGTGAACATTACAGCAAATTTACTGTAAAACATTTGATCAAGTGCACAATCAGCAATACATAATATCTCCATATAGCCTGACACAAAAAATAAATCTACCCCTTTACTAATACTAAAAATCGGAAAATTGTCACCGGTGCATAAAATTACAAAATAAAAGCAAGCACGTCTTGAAAATCCGTGTATATTACAGTAAATCTGCTGTAAAACATTTAAACAAGCACATGAACAGCAACACATATATTTCCATATCGTCCGAAACAAAAATTACGTCCACCCCTTTACTAATACGAAATATCGAAAAATTGTCACCCCTACGCAAAATTCCGAAATAAAGGCAAGCACGTCTTGAAAATCCGTGCATCCTGGATCTCCGCAAGTTGCGCCCTCGGAAAGCAAACAGTTCGCGTGTACCGGAAAAGCCGTAGGGCCATTCGACGGATCACTTTCCGGACATCGACAGTCACACTTAACCGTTTGGAGATCGTAATCGAATAACTCCCGGCACTCGATCTGTATCGAAACCTGATCCCCGCATAGTACGAGCTCGCTAAGCGACATAGCGCTTCGCTGAATGGACCAGTCCAAACAATGGACTTAGCTCGAGCACACTCGATTGTCAAGTGCTGCGAGCAGTCCATCCTCTTCCGGAATCGCATGGCTATATCTACATCTACCTACCTACCTACGAACAGAACCTACCGGCAAGCCTTACCAATTGTACCTTACCAATTGTCTCGCTCCCCGGAACGGCGGAGGGTACGAAGATATTTTGAATGAGATTTACTCGCGTGCGAGCGGTGAGAGTGTTTAATGAGTGGAAATGGAATTTTAGGCATTATTTGTTAGAGTGTATTGTGAGATGATCGCAAACCTTAAGAATTTTGTATTAGTAGTTTAATCTATTTCAAAAGTTTTCTTATTGACCGATATGGTGCTTAAGAAGATATTTTGAATGAGATTTACTCGGGCGCGAGCGGTGAGAGTGTTTAATGAGTGGAATTGGAATTTTAGGCATTATTTGTTAGAGTGTATTGTGAGATGATCGCAAACCTTAAGAATTTTGTATCAGTAGTTTAATCTATTTCAAAAGTTTTCTTAATGACCGATATTGTTCTTAAGAAGATATTTTGAATGAGATTTACTCGGGTGCGAGCGGTGAGTGTGTTTAATGAGTGGAAATTAAGTTTTGTGTCTATTGCGGGCTGGTGGTAATCTTTAAGGATTGTGTATCAGTGGCTTATTCTATTTCAAAAGTTGATTTTGTGACCGATATTGTTCTTAAGAAGATATTTTGAATGAGATTTACTCGCGTGGAAGTGATGAGAATGTTAGAAAAGAGGATATGTAGTTTCATGTATGCTTTACTAGACGGTTTCAGAGTGTTTGATAATAGTGAGTCTATGATAAAATGTATACGTTTATTGTTGGAAAGGACAGTAGCTAAAATTGCGGGGTTTAGGAATATTACATCTTAAAAGTTGATTTAGTAGTCGAAATGGTGGTAATGAAAATATTTTTATTGAGATCTACTTACCTGGAAATAGTGAACATGTTTGAGGAGTAGAAACTCAGATATAATGTGTAACTTGTAAAAATGCATTGCATAATAGATTTACTGGTACTTTACTGGTATTTTTACTAATAATACTACGAAACTTGAGTACTAAGAATTGTACATCCAAAGCATTCGCGATTGAAATCTCTTAATCATCAACGAATCACTAATACTCCAAAAAACAACACACAGGACAAAATTATATTCAGAACGAACAGAATAAACCACACCTATAACACTCGCCCTACATATTCTGATTCCACTTTCTTACAACCTTCCAAAGTTCACCTCCCAAAATCAACCTTTCAGCGCCCGAAAAATGTAAAAAGACATGCTGTACCTTCGAGTAGGAAGGTTTCGCAACTCGAGTTCCTCGAAATTGTCGGCCGAGTATCAGCGAATAAGGTAGTCGAATATAAACCTACAGCGTGTACGAACACGTACAGATACTGAGAACTGTGCGAATAGGGGCTGGTTTCGTACACGATGCCGTACGGGAAGGTACGGATACGGAGTCTAATACAATTGCTTCCACACCAAGTTTCCGGTGTAACCTATAAGGTATAGACCGTGCCAACTGCGGAAGGTTGTCCTTCTCGTCCTTCTCGTCCTTCTCGTCCTTCGCGAAGTCTCTCCGTTGGTTCCGAATGCATTCGAGGTCCTTCTCTCGCTTTCTGAAGCTGGTTCTGTCATTCTAGGTGCACCGTGTATAAGATTATGCGATTGTATGTCGTAGAGGTGTTACGTAAGTTTTAATGATGGCAGTCGATGATTTTTGATAGGTAGTTCTGTATTGAAGGTGAGAATGTGAAAGAGGATGATCATGTTTTTTACAGCTGGAGAAATTGATTTTATTACAAACTTGAGTTGTCCTGTATTCTGTTCGAGTAGCAGTCGAAATACTTGCTGCTGACCAAACTTTATGTTTCAGATTACGGAAATCATTTGTATAATAAATCTTGAAAAACTTGTTTGTTCTAGTTACACAAAATATTAATGATATTTTGACGAATCATTTATTAAATTTACCACCGTTACTGCTAAATAATGTGATCGTTTGACTCGAATTTAATAAATGTTCTGTTTTCAAAGGTTTAGGCATTCATGAAAACCACACTGCTTCACTCCAGCATCATCTTTTTCCGAGTTGACTCGAATGAAACCTACCTGAGTCCTTGTATATTTCGCAATAAAATACCCTTTGTTCGTCAAAATCCGATTCCTTCAATTCAAATCATTAATTTTCATAATGTACCTTAAACGATGCATAATATTTTACTTTACCATTTAAAAAATTATTACTTTCCATTTCTGAACGATAAAGTCAGGTCGTTTGACCCAACATTCTGTTTTCACCAAATACTCTCCTTCACTCCAGTAACATCCTTATCAGTATTGACTCGAACGAATCAAAAATCGAATAAAACCAACTTGAATCCTTGTATATTTAGTAATAAAATACCTCCTATTCGTCAAAATACGACTTCATCGCTCCAAGTAATTATTTCCCATATTATACATAAACCATTTACTTAACTGTAACCCGTAAGGGAACAAGAAATAAGTACACATACATACAAACAGCCATAACACATTTAGAAGATTCTGCTTTCTTACTCCCTACTCTTCACTTTCAAATAATAAAAAACCAAGTCATTCGGCCCAACATTCCATTTTCAAAGATGACAGGATACTCTGCTTCACTCCAGCAACATCCTTATCAGTATTGCTTGCAAAGAATCCAAAATCGACCGCATGTACGTTCACGCGTACTTAGCGGCAAAAATACCTTTCGCACGCGTCAAAGCTTGAAATTTTCCGGGAAATTGCGAGATGCGGCACTTTCTAAATTCCGAAACCGTCCGACCCCCTTCGATTTCCCGCTGACACGTTCGCCGTCAGCGGAAACGTGTATCGTTTCCAGGACTGGAATCGTTCGCTTTCCGAAAGGAAATCGTCGCAGGATACGGAGTCGGGTGTGACAAAAAAAAAAAAATGAAAGAGTCGGCAGACTCGGCCGTTAATGAAAATTGGCCGAAATGTCCGATTGCCATGAAATTGAGAAGATAATCGCAGCGAATCTATTTCGCGGCAGAAAAAAGAACGATGGGGGAGGGGGGGGGGGGGATAATCGTGAGAAAATCTGCCTTAGACGGAAATCGAGTCTTTATTCGGTAATAATCTGGAGGAGAGTGAGGAACGAGGGCGGAACTTTCTTCCGGATTGAATTGAACGTATTATAAAATAGCTGAAAATAACGTATTATGAATACATTATTATTTGTATTCCATGTTTTTTTTCTAAATCTAGCTTAGGTGGTGGTTGAGGTACTTTACAGTAATAATTTAAAAAATGGTATGAAATGAAGGAGTATTTTTCCGATTTTAGTTGATTATATTTGTAAATAATTTGAAATAACGCTTAATTGCTACGGTCATTCAAGTTTTGTCTAAGTTTTTTCTAAATGATGTAAAGAGATAAGTACTTAAACAGAAAAAATATTGCTTTCGACGGAAACCGTTTCTTTAGAAATAATTTAAGAATAGTAAGAAATAAAGGTTGAGATTTCTTTCAGTTTGAATGAAATAGTTAATTAACGCATATGATTGGCCGTGTATTCTGAAACTGGTGTAGCGAATTAAAAAAAACTGAGATATCACACAAATAGAAAGTATACACCAATTTAATCCCAAAATATGTATCGTACTATAAACACAAATTAATTTAATATCTCATTCTCTTTTAAACAGACTTACACCACTTTCAAAATAAACAGTGCAATTAGCAATCATGCTACAGAGTATAGACATTCCATCTTAGCCCTTCCCAATGTTTCGACTGTCAGTCACATGTGACCGACGCGGCAGAGGGCTAATATTTGCATCGAAATTCGCAGGATTCTCCGAACGTCCGCGTTTCGATGATTCTGTTAACGATCGAACGTGCCAAGTTCCGTCCCGATTCATAATGATAATCCGATAATTTGCCGGCCGTCTCCGATGGCGGAAGTGCGTAAAATGAATCGACGCCGACGACGCCAGCGTCGGATTTCCATTGTAATATTAATGCGCGGCAAAAGAATATTCATTATTACAATTGCCGGCGGCCGGACTCCCGCGAATGCGAATGTGTACAGTGAACGATTTCGATGCTGTCCGCTGGTTGCAGAATTTAGTGCCTGCGGTCGCTGATATATTGGCTGCACTGAAGATTGTGAAATTGAGTCAATGTTTTGTGATTGACGATATTCATTTTTGAACATTTGGACCGTTTACTTTGAAAGTGGTGTATGTCCGTTTCAAATAAAATATCACATAAATAAGAAGTTTGCACTAGATTAATCGCAAGTTATATGGTATGTCGTTTTTTTTTAATATCAATTTAAATATTACTTTGTTAATATCATATTTAATCAAAAATTTCATATAAATGAGAATTTTTAAATATACACTTACATCACATTCAAAATAAACTGTCTATTTATTAGTACGGTACACCCTCAGTGCCTTCCATTTTGTACGTTTAGTTTGTCATTTACTGATTTTGCCGGTAGTTGCGCCAGTAAGTGAATGTGTGATAGTTACATGTTAAAATCATACGTACGTAAACCAATTTGTCCAATCCCACATTTTAACATTAACATCTTTTTACCGAATTATTTCCATACTAGATTGTTCGTCCACAGATCTCAGTTTTGAGTTGAATTCTCGCTCGACGTCCGGTGAGAGCATCAAGTGCGGACAGTGTACTTACACATTACATGTTAAAATCATAGATACGTATACCAGTTTGTCCAATCCCACATTTTAACATTAACATTATTTTACCGAATTATTTCCACACTAGATTGTTCGTCCACTGATCTCGGTTTTGAGTTGAATTCTCGTTCGACGTCCGGTGTGAGCATCAAGTGCGGACAGTGTACACGTTTCCTGAGTCCTGGCTGTCCTGGCGTGTCGAGTAGGCGTGTCCTTGCGATAACTCATACGGCACCGCGATAAATCCTCGACCCGCGCGCTTCTAATAATTAATTATGATAATCCAATAAACTGGCGGCCCAACTACGCTCCCGATCGTCCGATTAATGCGAGTTCGACCCCGCACAACCCCTTTTCAACCCTCGGCCACGCCACCCCCGTTTGCTCCTGACGACATTTTCGGACGTCGACGAGTGTGTTCAAGTGAAGGATGTGGGATTGAGAAGTTGGATGTAGGGGTTGTTTTTGGAAAATACGATGAGAAAGGTGAGTTGTTGTAATGTGTCTGACGAGTTAAAAGATCTACTTTACCATCTGCATTTTTTATCGGTGTAAAAAGTATGCCAGGAATTAAATAATTGTATTTTTTGACCATAATAAAACCTATTTTGGTTTGATATTTTGATAACAATTTACAAGATCATGTTTATTGGAATATAACTAAAATACCAAAATCATTTTTGCATATCTTTATGTATGAATAAAAATTGTTACCATGCGTCAAATATGGAGAATTTAAAATTCAGCAGCATCAATTGTCAGAATGCGGTTTGATGGGTTATCCGACTGAATGAGAAAAATTCTATTACGTAGCAGAGCAATTGTGGAAAATAAAATGTTTTGACATTATGATGACACTTGCTAACGATGGCCTTTCAATCTGAAAACTTGTTTTCTGCAACAACATTCGACTCTGTTGATATACATTAATTAATTAACTTCACATTATATTGACACCATTGGCCAGCATCTGCTTGCAAAATTTTCTACAATTTCAATATTACACATTGAATAAAATCACAGTATCTTTTATGATACATTGAACGATAAAAATAATCAGTCTATTAAAACTTTCAACAATCTACCTAACAAAAAATACATTACTGCAAGATGACGAAAACACTCTAATTACGTCATGAACACTGGTTTTTCACAAAAGATCACAATTGACAAAAATCAAAGAAAGGGCAGACATTTTTACAAAATCTTTTCTTCTTACTGCACAATATTCTTTTAATTCAAAATAGACTTACTTTTTTCAACGCATTGACATTGAAAATAAAGATTGACAAGGAAAGCCTTTCTCACACTTTCGCAGGTCAACTTCTGATTGGCAGAGCGTTCCTTTCCGCGAATAAACGGCTTTCAAGATCACACGAATGGCATATTTGCGATTCGCCTAACGGGGAAGCAAAGCTCAGCGTCGGATATTTAATTTGCGCGCGCGCGCGCGCGCTCGCATTTGCGGCTCTGTCAGAAATGAATATACAAAATGCAACGATAACCGACCATTTGCGCAGCCGTTCCCGAAATTATCGGCAGCCAGTCGTAACGAAGAGTAATGAAAATGTTTGCAGTTCCCTTCGGCGTTCGGGATTTACAGATCTGGCGGTACCCTTTTTTTTCCATCCTTTTTCCTTCCCTTTTTCTTCCCTTTTTAACGCCGGCCTTCTCCACTATCCGAACTTTCGGCGAGCGAAAATTCGTCTGGCTTTTCCATCTGCTCAACGATTCCGTTTGTCGAATGACGATTTTCAATCTTCGCTGGATCAATTCTCGATGAACTAGGCAAATTATTGAACGTCAAGCTGCCTTCCGTCGAGTTCCGAATGAAAAGCATGGGAAAAGGTAACGAATGTAGCGGCGCTTATTACATGTATGTTTGGAAAGAAAATTATCTGATTTAGAGCAAATTTGATTCGTGCGTCGATACTTTGCAGTTTTGAACTGTGGAATTATGAATGAATAAGGATTGTGTGGATAGTATTATGGTTAAGTGAGTATTTTGTATTAGGGGGACCGGAAAGTAATGTCGTTTTCTTACACTAAATTCAATCAAATAAATTTTTAATAAGTCTTTATTTTGAATCAATAATATTATCACCCTCGTTATCAACAACCTTTTGCCATCTAGTGTACAAATTTTCAATCCCGGAGCGATAAAAATCAATTGGTTTTTGAGTAAAATATGTCGAGATGGCATTTTGGATGACGTCCAAACTTCCAAATTTTTTGCCACTACGAAAATGTTGTAGGAGTCGGAATAAATGAAAATTCGAGGGTGCGATGTCGGGTGAGTATGGTGGGTGACGCAGTACCTCCCACCCCAATTCATTAATTTTTTCCAGTGTTCGTTTTGCACAGTGCGGTCTTGCATTGTCGTGTTGCAGAATGACATATTTTCTGTTGACAATTGACGGATAATTTTCGATTAAAGATTGGTTCGCTCGTTTCAATTGTTGACAATAAACGTCTGCATTAACAGTTTGTCCAGGTTTGACCAATTCAAAGTGAACAATTCCGCGAATACTCCACCATACACACAGAAGCGCCCTTTTGGTATGTAAACCCGGCTTCGCAGTACTTCGTACTGATTCATTTGGAGAGAGCCATTGCCTTTTGCGTTTTGGGTTATCATATAGAACCCATTTTTCGTCTCCAGTGATCAAACGATCAAAAAACGGATGTCTATGGTGCCGTTGAAGCATTAAGTTGCATGTGATGGATCGGTTGGCTTTGTTCTGTTCGGACAGATTATGGGGGACCCAAACACCTGCTCTGCTTATTTTTCCAAACAGTTGCAAATGTTCCTGGATGGTCGACCAAGGTTGGTTAAGGGTGTTTGACAATTCTTCGATTGTTTAACATGGATTTGCTTCGATTTCTGCCCTTAGCATGTCGCTATCTAATGACGTTGACCTTCCTGATCGATAGAAGTCAAAGAGATCAAAATTGCCGGATTTGAATTTGGAAAACCATCTTTAGCATTTACGAACGTCTAATGCATGTGGATAAACCTCGCAAATGTTTTTAGTCGCAACATTTGCGTTACTACCCTTGTGAAACTCAAAAAGCGTATAATGCCGGACATGCTCTGCTGGTATTTAGCTGTCCATTTCTCCCCAAATTGCAAAAAAAAGAGTTTACTATTGGATTTTTTAGAAGCAGACAAGTCACAATAACTTCAAAATCACTTTAGCACGCCTTTGAGATACACAATGAGCTGACAAATGATAATCAAATATCGACTACCGCAGAAACGACATTACTTTCCGGTCCCCCTAATAGTTTCTGTAGGTGGTTCGGATTGGTAAGGGTAGGAAAAGAAAGAATGTGTCAGTGGTTGTTGCATGTTTATGCTATGGAAGACTGTTTTTCGAATTAGCACAAAGGGTTTAACCGAATAAGATTCCGTTCCTCAAAATTCGTATTAGTTTCGGTGTTACAGTCAAAAAATCGTCGAAAAATGAGGGCTGTAAAATGGATCAAAAAATAAACTTGTTCAGATCGACTTGTGGCTTCGCATGTTAATAGAGGATCAAAACAGGATTACAAAAATCGTAACCGAACCCTTCTAAGTGCAATATTTTCGAAGTTACAATCAAAAATGTGCGAAAAAATGAGGAAAAATTTTTAAATATTTTTTGAAAAAAATGATGCAACATTTTACCGCCTATTCGTGAGATGAGAGTTTCGGTCACAATTCTTTCGCTATAGTATAATAGAGTAGTCCAAATACTTTAAAAAAATTGCAATGTAATAAATATAATTAATCAACGTTCAAATCGCGTTCGTCGGGGGCAGAATCTACTGGCATAGCCCTACTGATGAGTCCGCCAGTAGATCCGGGACGAAACGACAATTTTTGGGAACACACCACCTTTTCCTTATGTCCTATTCTATATGACTTATCGGCCAAGAATTTCAGTATTGTAAATAATTAATCAACCCTTAAAACAGTTATGTGACAAAACCTGAACCAAAGATTTAAACAATACCTTGATGTGACACGATAGAACTGACTAGAAAAATTATTTTTGATTCAAAACAAATCACCCTACTTCAATTGAAAGCACAGAGACATTCGTTAAGACCGCACAGTTTTACGAGACTCCGCCAACATTCATAATCAGGTCAGCCGCGTCAAGGACGTCAGCAGTCGGCAAGAAACAATGCCTAATTCCGCAGGCCGGCCGTAAATCCAGCGTCGGCCATAAAGCCGGATGATCAATGTGTCCGAGGGTGGCGAATCCGAAAGTACCAAAAATTCGCATTCAGCCCCGGCCAGCTCGCTATTGCGAGCCTCTCTGCGTTAAGAGATACGCTTCGAAGGGCGGCATTAACAAGTGCGCTGTTTTCAATGGGTCGCCGGGTCAACAATGGCCGGACAGTAATAAAAATGGCCGCGGATCCCGCGGGAATCGCGAGTCCCGTCTTTCATCCCGACGCCACTTCAACCTTTGTTAAGGGCGAAATTATCAGGAGGGCCGCATCTTGCCGCGAGATAGGCGACTCGCTTCTGTGAACAGAATATCTGGCAAAATAGCTAGTGTGAAGGGCGTGTGTCAAGTTAGTTAATGGATCTTTATAGGGCAACATCTAGGTTGGTAGAGAAGTAGGATTTTGAAACGAAATCTGGGTGGAATGTATGAATCTGGGCATAGTAATGTATGATTTTGAAATTTCGTACATGTGTGTTTACAATGTTACCATTATTAGATATGTCATGAGAGTTTAAGAATCTTCATAGTAGAACATCTGGATTGGTAGAAAAGTAAAAGTTTTGAAGCGAAATCTTGGCAGAATGTATGAATCTGAGCATACTAATGTATGATTTTTAAATTATATACATCTCTGTTTACAATGTTACCATTATTAGATATATCGTCAGAGTTGAAGGATCTTTATAGTATAACATCTGGATTGGTAGGAAAGAAGGAGTTTTAAAACGAATTCTGGATAGAATACATGCATTTTGTCAACGTATGAGTTTACAATGTTGACATTATGACATGGCACTCTGTGACAGTGATGGACGGAAGAATTTTCTGGCAAAATCTGGTTAAATCATCCGAATCTTATTGTTAGTTTACTGAATGTATAATATAGAATTGTAAAATTGTTCAACTTCACAATTGCATTTTGTACCATTCTGATGACCTTCATGTTATATCCGGTGCATCATAAAAGAAGAAACCTTATAGTAATACCTGAACCAAGTATACAATTTTAACAATCAAAAATCGATACTCTACAACAGGTTTCATATTCAGATAACACAAATCATACTAAATCCTATCTAATATATCTAAACCATACTCTTACAACTAAAAGAATTCTTATAATCCTGAACACTGCTTCCACCTAAAACAATAATTTCCTCCATCCTTGTACAGAAAACCAAAAACACAACATTCACAAGCCCACCTTCCCCTCCCAAACTAAAAATCTTGAACACCTCACCTTCTCCATTCCACCCTCAAAACCACTCAATCGCAAAGAGACCCAACCTTATCCCACCAATTTTGCACGCGCCTCGCAGCAAACAACTTAAACCGACTTCATAAACTCCCGCATCTCTCTTCAGCCTAAAAAAAGAGTTCTCGATCAAACCTAAGAGGACTACACCGTATACACTGCCACAGGGCCGCATAATTTTCCGAAAGAATCGGGCAAGAATTCCGAAACGCCGGAAACTTATAACGCGTTAAAACTTGCCAACTTCGAAATGACTAAATTGAAAAAGGGAAGAGAAGGGACGGGTAGAGGGGCAGATGGAGGGGGTGGGGGAGGGGGGGGGGGAAGAAGCTGCTCTGGCTGCGTACAAAGAAAACTGGCTCGCCGTACTGAGAAGTCTCGGAGAATGTGCGCTGAGAGATAACTGAAAGTAGAACGGCCGGAGAAAAGTGCCAGTAATTACGGCGCATAACGTCGGGAATATTCTCTTTGCCGGAGTATCATTTCACTTCGAGTCGGCGCTCCGGCTTTTTCGGTGTCTCGATACGGCGATACAACGTTTGTGCAACGCGTAACGAGATCTTATACTCATTTTTCTTGTCGAGACGCGAGTAGAAACATTCTGTTTGCGCACGAAATAGTTTGTACGGCTTTTATTTATGGAATTTTCGATCGCTTTTGTAGGGGGTGGAAGTTGGTTTTGACGAATACTTTTGTGACATAGATGTATAGCATTACAATATGTCTCTTATAAAACAATATTTTTTATATGTATATATACGCGCGATTATAGATTAATAATTGATTTGAAAGATTTTAAATATGCTATTAATAACAATAGTGAATATGACTATAAATCAGTGTGATTACGTATCTAAATTTAGGCGAATGTTGAGTATAATATTATATGGAGTACGTCTCGTGGAACCGACTTATAAACAGTAAACAAAAAATTAAACTTAGAAACAGTTTAGATCCAAACGTAAACTGCAACCCTAGAAATTTAAATTTGTCCTGTACCATTTCCGTAATTTTGTCTTATTGTTGAGTCTATAAAATGTTACATTGTACAATACATAACAAGATTATTCCTGTAAAGGACTTATATTAACACGTTGCGTGCCACGCTGATTTTGCGTGTCCGCCGCGTCTGGCCAACGTGAATTTCTTATTATGCCTTACATATTTTTTCGAAATTTTTTGCACAACAGGTAAATTTTAGTATATAAGAGCGTATAATGCAATAATTTTTTTTGGGGTCACCGGTGACCCCCATGGCCAAACGGAGCGACTTAGTTTTGGTGACTGGTGACCCCCACCACCAGACGGATCGACGTCGACCGACAAACGATGATAATATTGAAAAATTTTAAAAACATTGAAAATTCACTCGAATTATGTGTTCTAATAATCTTGGCTCCGCCGGTCACCGGTGACCCCCATGGCCAGACGGAGCGACTCGGTGCCGGTCACCGGTGACCCCCATGGCACGCAACGTGTTAAATAAAAGAATGTTCAAATGTAGACATAAATTGCAACTGCACAATAAATGACCAAAAAATATCATTTTCGTTTCGTTAACAGTTTGAATATAATTAGTTTCAAATACTACATAACTAGATCTTACACAGTGGATCTCTTTTTCTTCGATAAAAGAAGCAGATTAAACGTAGTAATAACTTAAGGGGTTAGGCCACTCTAGAGGCCTTAAATATAGGCCTTTTTCGGGAATTTTTTTCAGACAAACTACAAAATGTATCAAAATTATAAAAAGAGTGTGGTATTATAAATACCATTGACTACATACACTATTTTTTTGGAAGTGATTGTATTCAAAATGGCGGCCGTGCAGGATTTGCGCGGCGGCGCCTTAATT
Organism: Anoplius nigerrimus; assembly: GCA_914767735.1. NCBI lineage: Eukaryota > Metazoa > Arthropoda > Insecta > Hymenoptera > Pompilidae > Anoplius > Anoplius nigerrimus. The sequence continues at coordinate 14,947,167 of OU612081.1, forward strand.
TTACAAGGGTCCATGGCCGGACTCCTAACTCAGACAATTTTCAACAGGTTCACTTCCAACTTTGCACATATCTTTAAAAATACAGTGTCCATGGTAGTACGTAGGGCTTTTTCGATATATTGATTTTTGACGAAATGGCGCACTTCTAAAGTGAAAAGTGCCTAATTTACCGAAAAATTCGCTAGAAAATTGTTGATAACAAACGAACTATTCAATTTAAAAAAAAACCCCTACGTACTACCATGGACACTGTATTTTTAAAGATATGTGCAAAGTTGGAAGTGAACCTGTTGATAATTGTCTGAGTTAGGAGTCCGGCCAGCTAGAAAAATGTAGTTTCGAGATAAACGCGTTTAAAGTTTTGAGTAGTAGAAAATTATGAATTACCCTGTAATTTCTCTATTCCGAAATGCCTGCCCCATACAATTGACCTTCTAGATTGTCATCCTGCTGTTGCAAATGTTTTCTTGTTGACCTTGACATGATCCTTGCCTCTTTTACCTCTTCAGAGAGCGATCTCTCCGCGAGCTTTATGCGCTGCTCGTCGACTTGCAGGCACATGTCGTAACTGTTGGGCCCGAGTTCTAAGCCCATTGCGCCCATTATGTGCAAAATGGAAGAAAACCCGTCATTGTACACACTAACGGCAATGTTGGTCGCTATATCCAACACTGTTTTCCCACTTGAGGTGGATTTCCGAGCCAATGCCCACACAGTCGAGTTGAAACTTTCGTTACTATTCTGTGTGTACCCGCCGATGCATCGAGTTAAAAGATCTTCATTGGTCAGTTCTTCATAGACCGGTTTGAGAGCATTAAAAACTTCGATTGGAAGAGCTGGCTTGTGTTTATACTCGGCCAAAGTATTTGCAGCTTTAGCCATTTGCCATGAGCACCATGAATCCTCTCCGACAGGACAATTGTCGTGCTGCGGTTCGGCATCCGTAGATATTTTATGATATAATGTAGCCCATATACTGCTTCTCATGTTTTCAACTGAGTTACTGTTTCGACGAATGGCTAATCCATAATAAATACTCAGCTCGTCTATAAGTTTGCCAGTTAGTTTGCTCCTTCCACCGAGACCTTTTGTATTCTTTTTCAAATTTCGCAGTCGGTTGCCCATTCGCTTTTGCACGTGATCAATACACTCTTTTTTCAGTACTGCAAAATCTTCATACGGCTTAGCATCTGTAATGCCTTTAAAAGTCTTAGAATCACCGTCTCCAATGTATTGAGTGTATTTGACCTGGTGCAATGTTTCAGAGCGACGAAACATCTCGACAACTGCATCGACTTCCATTTTTCCCGCCGATCCACTGTGATTTATACCGCATTCTTCTGCATGATTTTCTGCCCACTCTGCATATTCTTCGGTATCGTTTTTTTGAACCCAATATTCACACGCCTTACAGTATTTCGATTTCACTACACAATCAACGATTTTTCCACAGTTACTGCCAATAAGAGTCACTAACCCAAACAACGATGTAAATCCGCGTTTTCTCCATGTACCATCGCCTGACACAACTATTCCATTTTCTCCATTTTGAATAGAAATAGTTTTTTCTTCTTTCGCTGCTCTCACCATACTGTTGTTGCAAACTAGATTGGTTGCGTTGAATATTCTTTTGACGATCTTATCGTAGAATGAGTGAAATATAGGCCGCGGCAATTCCATGAATGCACAGAATTTTGTTATTCCATGCAAGCCAACTCCAAGTAATCGCATGGCAATTATGATTCTACGGTTGATTTCATAGCCTTTTTCGACAAATGGGCAACTCGGTATCTCAGTCTTTTCACAATTATCACAAGTCAGTACTAATTTGAATCCCAAACCGCGTTTGCCACTTTCAGTAAATTTCACTTCCGAGTGGCATACCTTACACACGATAACGTTCGAAATAGCCGAAAACACTGCGATAAAGTTTATTATGCGGTAACCAAATGCTGGATTTATTTCCATATCATAAAGATCTTCCGATTGCTTTAGTTTTCTTGCCGATGTACTGGCATTCAAGTTATCTGGTGTTTCCAACTCAAAGCGATTCGGTGGCCTTCTTCGGTATGGTTTTGGTCTTTTCTTGTTGTTATATGATGCCTTTTTACCTTTCCGCCCACTATACACCATTTTAGCACTCATTGTAAAAACAAATCAATAATTACATGCACAAAAATAACTAAAAGTTCACCAAAGTATCAAGAACGAATGTTCGTCAACTAGCCGTCCGACTACTGTGCCCAGGTCACGGTACCGGGATGGCTTGGCTGCGGAAATGCATACATTCTAGCAAGACGTTCGCTACTTGAGCCGGTGTCATTGGCGCGGCGTTGATCAATTGTTGTCAAAGCGATAACGCATAAAAGATCGTTTGAAGTGGGCCGACTGCATCCTCACGGATTGGCATTAGTGAAATGTGTGTGTAGGCCAGAATAACTCCGGCACGGCCGCGCTAGGTTTGGTAGTCGGAGGGCTAGCTTCTTTCTCAACTTCCTGCGAGTGTCTAACTGTCTCAAGCAGACATTCGACTATTTGCGAGACAAAACTAAAGAAAATAGAAGGGTGGAATTATCCACACTAGTCACGCAATAATTAATTTCAATAAAATTTACCGTATACCTGCTCTCATTCCCTACAACACCTTTCCCACAGCGCTCATAAAAGGTGCGCGCTGCCGACAAAGCGGCCTTGTAATAAAAGTCGAAAATCGACTACTTAGGGGTTTTTTCCGGCCATAATCTTTTGGCACATCATTCTTGAGGTTCTAAGGGACCATTTAAAACAAAAAAAAAAAAATCGATTTTTCGAAAATCCTAGAGTGGCCTAACCCCTTAATGAACAGTTAGTACTATCTTCCGATACTTGTCAGTTTCCTTTTTCTGTAAGAAATTAAATGAAAATTGATAAAAGATATTATGCAAGATGTAGCAAAAGCTTATCCACAGTTTGCTAATGAATAGTTGCAATAATTCACTTATTAAAAATAAATCTTATATATACAATCAACTTTACCGACCAAACACTTTTAAAAGTAATTTTCCTATTTGAATGCAAAATCAAATAAAGTACAGCATTGTGTACCGCACAAAGAAAACTTATATAATGACTTCGTTTGCGCAACCGTGATACACTCGAGGAAAGAAAAAGTTCCCATGCCAGGATAACTTCGAAACATGAAACTGTACACATCGATTCTTTTATACGAGAATTTTTTCGTTTGAATGATAAATATGATACTAATTTAAAGGCGACTTTACGTTAAATACCAATTAAATTGAATTTATTTAACATTTCTTTGTGTATCATAAAAAGGCAGCATAAAAATATTACGTAAATTTTTACCTTACCACGTTCGAGCAAATGTTTGTACTTTTACATTTTTTCACGTTATTTAGTCTTCCGTATAAAAATCTCAGTTTACAAAGACCATACTCGTGTAACAATCTTGCAAAAATAAATCTGCCTTGTATACTTTCAAAAGACGATCTTCTCCGCAAATAAAAATCTAAAAGAACATTGTTCACGTCCTTGATAAAATTTGCGCACGCAACTTTTATCGCCTTCTTTCAAGAACAAGTCCGCCAGAAAAAATTACGAAGAAATTATCTCATTCTTGGTTCACTTGGCTCACGCAAAATTATGCTGCCCTTTCTTATCTTGGAGGATTTACTCACCGTGTATAAGGTACAACACGTTCTTGCTTGGCTTCACTCATGAAAAATTAAATTTTCTCTCAATATTTTTCCTGCCATTTATCGAGCACTGTGATAGACAAGTCTGTTGAAAAATTGGGACAGAAAGCTTCATAGTGTTCGTTCACTTTGTCAACTGATACGACATTTTTTGGGCATTTTTTTTTATGGCAGTCTGAAAACTCTACAATTACTATGTACTGACAATGAGTAGAATAGCTATCGATGACAACAAAATTCAAGTCGGCAAATAATACCAATAAAAAATTCGATGGATTAAATTCACTTAATTCACGTAAAGTTGCTTTTCTTGCTTTCTGTTATACGATAGATGGAATACTCTATTTGAAGAATGCTTTGTAAATACTCTATGAACGCAAGTATTCATGCGAGATTTTGATAAAAGTCTGCGTCAAAAACTTTCGGAAAAAAATCTTATGTTCGTAATTGAATTAAATCAAAGAAAATTAATTTTCTTCGCTTCTGACATAAGGTTGATAATAATCCGTATGAATATAAAAAAAAATGTCATATTCTCATTTGACGCATTTCACAAAAAAATCACTTTTACCCTCCTTCTCTTTGTAACACAATTCGTCAATATTATATATTATACTGAATCATTTATCGGATGCCAAAAGGTTCACTGAAAATCACTCCTATTTTGTTATATACAATTTCTATTCTGACCCTATCTAATAGCTTCATATCCTCAATATTCATCTATACTATCAAACACAATCCTCCAAAAAAGTCATAATAAAATAACTCTACATCCTGCCTACACTCATTTACGCAAAATTATTCCTTCTCTCCTTTCACTGTGCGCAATTCATGGAATAGCCTGTAACCACCACGCACTCAATGCAATATTTATCGACGGCCGTCAAAGGCCTCGCCCCCCCCCCCCCACCCCCGCCGCTATCAAAAAATCTCGAGCGAAAAAGTTTCGCCTCCCGCCTCACTTATAATGCGCACACTCTGGCCTCCAGTTTTTCTACACGATTTTCCGAATGTCCCGTATTTATTATATCCGCAAAGCAGCGTCCTTTATGACGTCAGCGAGCGAGCGCGCGCAGGTAAATAATTTTACGGATGAATTTCGCTCAGTGGCGCGCCCGCGCGCTCCGCATTTGATTTATTTTCATAAGCAACATATCGCAATTACCGGACGGGTCTGCCCGATATCGGCTGATCCGATTTTGATTGAAATTGAAATCCGCGACAAGCTACTTTTGACGGGGGTGGGACCGGAATTGGGGCTCGCGCAAATTTTCAGATCGACGATTTCAACGGAAACGCGCGAAATTGATTGGCGCGTGCTTCGAGAATGGAGAGTCGACGATCGTTTTGTGACTGTGAGGAATAGAGGGGGTGGGAGAATTCTTCGAGGGGTTGGTACTACTGTTCCTGTAAAATGTGTGCTCTTTCGGTGGGAATAGGAATGCAAAGCGTACAGATGATGTTGGTTAGTAATTTTTTTATCGTGAGCCAACAAAATCTGTCATTATACATCTCATTATGAGAATGATAAGTTTACAGACGCGGATAAAACTTCGCTCATTCGTTTTGACCATCATTTGAGCCCTACACACCTTTGCCATTAGAACAGCCTCTTCCTGTAACATTAGTCTTCCTCCATTAAGAATATGTAGTACCAAAATACGAAACCAAAACGTATATATGGGCCGTTTATTTTGAAAGTGGTGTAAGTTTATATTTAAGAAAAAAAGAGATATCATATAATTTTCGATTAATGCAGTATAAACGTATTATTTATGTGACATTTAATTTTTTTGTCATTTCGATATATGTATATTTTTAAATATTTTATGTACATATGGACGTATATATAACGTATGCACTGCATTAATTATAAATTATATGATATCTCTTTTTGTTTAAATATGGCCTCACACCCCTTTCAAAATAAACGGTCCATACAACATTAATTTTCTATCAAAAAATAAAACTCAGGCTGCCAAAACTTGACGCCTTACAAACTAACGTCACTAACAATAATTAGAAATGTCTCTCACAGTCATAAGCTGACAAACCGTCGAACGATCGACGATAAACACCCTCTATCCGAAAAAAAAAACTGGAGGCCATTCGCCCAGAATGTAAGTATCGCCACGACCGATAAAGCTTCGCAGAAACGTTCGAAGCGGCCGGGGACATCCGACGCTTTAAAGCTCCGCATTCACGGATCGGCCATGAAATCACATTTTACACCCCTCCTCATCCCACCGCCCTCTTCCTTCACCCCTCCGCGCGCAGTCGACATTCTCAATACCGTTTGGCGGGCGGACAAAAAAATTCGGAAATAACAACGAAATTTGCGTTCGGGCCGCGCCTCCAAATGAAATTATTCACCTCGCCGTATCGATCCTGCCACGTTCTTTCTCTTCATTCTTTTTTTGCACCCCCCTCCCCCCTCCCCTCCTCCCCCTCCTATCGCTCCCTTCTAGAGCGTAACAACGAAAAATCGCGCGATCCTAACGCGACGTAGACGTGACGAAACTTATCGAGAGGACTCAATCACGGGCCCATAGAGAGTCGAGTCCGTGAGATACATCGTTACCCACCTACCGGATCCATTGTCGGCTCGTAAAATATTACTGTCATATTGGGAAATCATTTGTTATCGCGGACATGTTCTGCAGACGGGTCTGGGTTGATTTTCTCGAGATGCTTCGCTGGAATTTCGATTTGGATTTATTGTTTACTTTTTTTTATTTACTTAGGAATTATTGATTAGTGAAATCTTTGTGCTTCTAATATTATTTTTAATCTACCTGTGTATGTGTATTTTTTAAATTATTTGTTTACGTAAGATATATTCTCCATAAATTTACTGATTTCTAAGGCAGATTCCATCATAGAAAATGCAGCGATTTAAGTGACAATGATAATCAGGAAGACATAGATTTCATTATGCCATATATATCTTTCAAATTATCATTCTCGCATTATCTTTGACCATCTAAGCGTTCTAGCTATTCGCCCATCTATTTCAAGAACATGTTATCACTGAATACACTACAATAACAAATGAACTAAATGCAAGCACCTCTGCCACAACAAAGATTATAACATTAATCCCAATCAATTCCTGAAATACATATATAAATACATACGTGTATCTATCATTCTAAACCTATAAAAATCATTCAGCACAATCGAAAAAATACAATCTCCTGAACAAAAACCATGCTCAAATATCATAACTACATTCAATCAAATCGAACCACATCTAGAACTAACCCGAAATCAACCCCAACACCACGCACATCCAGAAAACACCTCCCTGCCATAACAACCCTCCGAAAATGACCCGACCACGATTCGCGTCCTGTCAGAATCCGCCAAACACGACGAACATGAGCGCGCCTAAAATTTCCCGCCATATTTGTATCTCCGATAATTCGACGACGGATCCGGAATCAGAACGGGACAGCCGTGTGCGCAATCCGTCGAAAATCTGGAGAAAATCCGGGAAAAAAAATTGCGCGACTCGTCCGGCGGAAGTCTCTGATTATCGCCAGACGTCATGACGTCATAATCTTCGCAAATATTTTTTATATGTATATATACGCGCGATTATAGATTAATAATTCATAAGATTTTAAATGAGCTATTATTAAGAATAGTGATTATGACGGTAAGGCAGTGTGATTATGTATCTAAAATTAGGAGAATGTTAAGTATAATATTATATGGAGTACGTCACGTGCAACTAACTTATAAACAGTAATCTAAAAATTAAACTTAGAAACAGTTTACATCCAAACGTAAACTGCCACCGTAGGAACGGAAGTTTGTCCTGTACCATTTTCGTAATTTTGTCTTATTATTGAGTCTATAAAGTGTTACATTGTACAATACGTAACAAGATTTTTTCCCGTAAAGAACTTATACTGAATAAAAGAAAGTTCAAGTGCAGACATAGATTGCAACTTCCCAATAAATGACCAAAGAAGATAATTTTCGTTTCGTTAACAGTTTGAATATAATTAGTTTCAAATACTACGTAACTAGGTCTTACACAGTGGATCCTTTTTTCTTCGACGAAAGAAGCAGATTAAACGTCGTAATAAGTTAATGAACAGTCAGTACTGTCTTCCGATACTGTGGACCCGACAGCCATGTGCGCAATCCGTCGAAAATCTGTAGAAAATCCGGGCAAAAAAAATTGCGCGACTCGTACGGCGGAAGTCCTTGATTATCGCCAGACGTCATGACGTCATAATCTTCGCATAGCGCGAGGCGGGCGTCCTTCGGCCGGCAGCGAGACGGCGTCGGGCATAATTCGTCAGGCGGCCACCGACGCTTTTTCAACGTCGAGCCTGTCCTTCCCCTTTGGTAACAAAAACTCTTCGGCAAAAGGGTGGCGCGTGATATATGCGCCCGGCGAGCGATGCGACGTCGACTTTTCACGAAAAACGTCACCGCTGTCTGCGCCCCTTTCAAACCGCGATGCGCCCCACCGACGCTTTCTCGACTTGCGCATTTTCTGCGACTCGGCTAGCCTCTTTTTTTTCGGATTTTGAATATTTCGGGCGGAGGTGCCGAACTTCGATCTGTCGCTGGTATGCTGGGTATCGATGTTTTTCGGGTTGTTGCTTTGATAACCGTAGTACATTCGTTAGGTATAATATATAGGTATAATATATTTCTAGCAGTCCACCATATGTTTGTATATGCATCTTCTTGTAAGCTTCGATGAGTGGCTGATCATCTAGATATCGATATTATTCGGACTGTTATTTAGGTAACTGTAGTACATTCGTCATATACATTCCCGTTAGTCCGCCATATAACATGTATACATATATATGTATAATAAGTTGATTTATATCTTCTTTTAACTTCAATGAGTTGTTGTTCCGCTGGATATCAATATTTTACGGGTTGTTGCTTATATAATCGCAATCTATTCATAAATACATATGAATATAAAAAAAAGATTGGGTACAAGTGTGTGTGTATGATATGTTAGTTCCATCTTGGAAGCTTCCATTAGTGGCTGCTGTGCTGGATATCAATATTTTACGGTTTGTTCTTTAGATAAAGGTACTGTATACCTATACTCACAGATGAATGTGTTCTAAAATAATTATTAATAGCTGTATCCATCTATGTTAGTCATTCTGTATCTTGCTGTAAGCTTCTATAAATTGCTAATATTCTGATACCGACATTTGGCAGTATGTTGCGTTGGTATTTGTACTAAAACCTTATGTATAAAGACACACAAATAAATACACTATACAAGGATTGAATATACGATTGTATATACGATATTTTAGTTGTTTTCCATCTTGATATAAGTTTTAATTAGTTGTCTGTTTTTAGTGGATGCAAATGGTTTGCATACTACTGTATTTAGCTAATCCATTCATTCTTTTTGGTTACATTTGGTTCTGTAACATTTTCGAATACCGTTCGCCTAAATGGTTACCCTCGATAATCCCTACAAATTAGTACTAAATTATGTTACGATTTAAAAAAAATCGAAAGTCTGTTCTACATCTAAGAGACACTACACACTATTTATAGTTCAGATCAATGTCAAGTTTTATTTTACAATTATCGGAAATGACTCCTCAACGATCAAAATCTATCAAAATGCTTCAACGTTCTTCATCCTAATTATACTAATTTTCAAAAATAACCAAAACTTACAGCGATTACACCATATAATAAAACAAAATTCTATCAGCAACTTTATGCATCTGACCTTTCCTAACTCAACATCCCACCGTTCCATTAACAGACACACCTAAAACAAAATGTACCCTACACAAATTCAAGTACAGCACTTTAATAAATTAACCACCGATTAACACTATTACCACTTCAAACACTTTCCAATTTCTACATCATCATCGCATCAACCTAACATTACACTAATCGAACGACCTTTACCCCCATCACGAACACATATCCATTAGCATTACACCGACCGCATTCACTCTAATCGCGCGCGCATATCGACACGCCGATTAAAATTCTTTCGGTCGGCGAACAATTTCCGTCGGCGAACATTAACCGCTCTATATTTCAGAGACAACGGCCGGCGAAACAAAGTGTATAAACGGTAAACCGGATTGATTCGTAAATCCACCTATATCACGTACACCCTAATAGGTTCGCAGCAGTTCCGGCCCGGCAATTTAATTAATGCCCGAGCCCTATATTACGCGATGCGCACGTTATGTGATCGTTACGGAGTGCATATATCACCCAGTCCGCGTAACATAGAGTTCCGGTATTTCGAAATGTGGGGAATTATGCTACATCTATCGCTGGCGAGCATCGTGCGATTTGTCATAGAATGCGAATGTAACAATCTGGACGGCGAAAAAGTTTGTTCTTTGTTGCATTCGTCACTTAGATGGGTTTGTTTGACGGTTGGATAGGAAACTCAAACGTCTAATGAAATTTTACATTCAAATTTCTATATATTTGTGTACATATATATAGACTAATAATTTAAAAAGTTTTAAGTAAAGTGTTGAGTATAAAATTATTTATTTATTATTAAGTAAAAGGATATAATTTAATATTCTATAGGTATACAAAGTGCTTTATCGTTTGGATGGATTTCTAAACTTTTATTAAATTTGTATCATCCTGTAGATGAGATTCCATTAATATTTGTGATATAGGTTTGTGACTGGTGAGAACGTTTTGAAATTGTTGTTCGTTTTGTAATAGGAAAGATTAATGAAAGAAACATTAAGGTTTCTGTTAATATTATTATGTTTATAGTCAGCATATAAATATTCATATTTTGTGGCTGGGTAATAAATTGTTAGGTATTATGAAGCGTGTTTCGCAAATATCGTGATTTTAATTACATCCGCACAAACTACAATTATAATTATAAGCTACATTCCTGATACGTATTACGACATTTTATTTAATGAATATTTTATAAACAGAACGTATAAATTGTTCAAAGAATATTCAATATAATATTCCTGTTACCCACAGCAGTTTAAAACTTTCTGCCTTTGTCAGACACAGTCTGTAAAACAAAATTAGCAGAAAATGTTCACCTTTTCAGCAGACCTAAGAAAAGTATGTACACTTATATCACAATTTTTACTCGTATGTATACATATTTATTCTACAATACCCTCACAGCAAGAATAACTGGATTATTATCTCCCACGCCAACTGTATTATTAAAACTTTGAATAATTAGTTTACATCCTCTATAAAGAAACCTAAAAAATACCTTTTTCAACCTAGAACACCTCCTAGAAATACAGTCTCTGCCATTGCATTATTTTAATAACTATTAGTAATAAACACAATATACAGGTACCAACATTCTTCCTTTATATTAATACCCATTGATCTTTCATGTATTCCAACTATCAGCAATAATAATAATATCACCCCAATCTTCAATAAACCAAGAAAAACCGAGAAACTCTTTCAACCGACTCACCAAAACGCATCCGCACCAAATTTCCACTTTCAAAGCTTAACAAGTCTCATCCCTCTTCATCCCAACCCCCCCCCCCCCCCAACACTATTTCAATCCACCGAAAACAATCCGACCCGTCACAATGCGCCATTTCATCTTTCCGCAAAATCCGAGAATCGGGCAACGCTAGCCGTGCTCTCGCATTTACATTATCGGAATTGATTATCGGGCAATAGCCGCCGGTAGTTTATAGGTGTCAGCCGTCGGCGATAATCGGTATTTTACGACACCCGATACCGAGCAGGACTTCCGGTTTCCGGCGCTGGCAATGTCGGAGGAAGCCGCGAAGGCCAGCAAAAAAGCTGGAAGGCGCGTAGGCGGGAAGAAGGGCCATTTTTTTACCCCCACCCCCCTCCCCCCTACCTACTGTCCCTGTCCACCGACGACCCGGCAAGGTCCTGGACCGTGACCAAAACTCGACGTCAATTTTTACGCGAACGTCGGACAAAGGAATCCTTTGATTTTTGCCGATCGTTTCGAAATGCTCGAATATATAGATTGTTTTGTCTCTCTGAACTCGACTCTTTTTTTTTTTTTTGGGAGGGGTTGTGTTTGTTTTCGTTGACCGAACATTTTTGTGCAGGAGTCGGCGGATCTTTTTTCCGCTTGCTCTGTTTTTTTTGTGTGGTTCGGAAGGGAAGTATGGGTGTCCCTCTTATGGCACGGCATTCTACGACACGGTTTTGTTCTAATTCGATGGGAAGATTGCGAAAACTTTTTGTGCAGCAATCTACTTCCACAGCAGTGTATGTATGTATGTTTATTTCTGGGTCCCTTCCGGGTTTCCAGCTTCTCCCACCTACATACGTCTCTTATACACTATCTTAGCCTATCCTTATTACGTAATTTCCTCCCACTTCATCCTCCATATGTACACTTTTTATCTTAACCCTCGGTCAGCGGATGCTTTTACAAACGCGCGTGGCGAAGCCGGGTCCTTTCGTATCCATGTGACTACTACTAAGAACGGTGCTCACCGACAGCTCGTTCAGCGGTGAGCGTATTCGTATGCCCGTTGCTCTCAACCTCGAGCAAGAGTGAATGGAAAGGTGCTCTTTGTATAACTATGATTATGAAGGAAGACAATACATTTAAATCCCATCAAATTTATTATCCTACGTAAACTAAAATTTACAAAATGTTTAAACTTTTTAATATTTTTGACAATTTTTGATCGCAGTTTTTTATTATAAACGCAACTTATACTATTCGCAAGTAATGCATACGGTTTTTGCACGCTGTTTACATAACAATTTTCCCACAGATCGTGCATCGTATGGCATGCTTTGTGCCATTTGCAACGCAAATATAATTACGAAGGAAGACAATACGGTGAAATTCCATCAAACTTATTACCATACGTAACCTAAAATTTACAAAATGTTTAAACTTTATAATATTTATAACAATTTTTGTTGGCAGTTTTTTATTTTAAACGCTACTTATATTATTCGCAAGAATAATTCATAGAATTGAAGTTTTCACTTGTGGTGCTCAACGACCCACTTGTTGTGTCCAGTCCATGCTTATTTTACAGTGATACCTATACGATCCAAACTATCGCGCTGCTGGCAAAAAAGTAACACAAACAATAAAGGAAGGATTCAACACTCTCTTTATCCCGTTCTTCTGTTTCACAGTGGGTGGAGGTGTCAGCAATGAAGTAGATTTGGTCTGCTGTAACGCTTCATTCCGTGTACGCTAGCACAAGTTTCATGCCACACTAAATTCGTCAAAAGGTTTGCGAGGAGGTAGCCCCTCCACTCGCCGATCGTCAGTTTCTTATCGCGCGCCTTTGTGTGATGGGTCCCACGGCGGCTCCCTTTGAATCGCGCATCAGCGATACATACATACATGCAGTCGTCGCACTTTCGAACCGCAATAATCGTTGAGAGTCGCTGGTCACATACACTCACACGACAGTCGTTTTCGGGACAGCTTTACACATACTGTTACAGCCGATTCTTAGGTTTCGAATGGACCCGGCTTCGCTGACGAAGGGTTAATTCTATTTTCTTATTCTACCCTTCCTCCTCCCTCCTCCCCCCCCCCCTCCGTCGTCTCTCTCTCCCTCCTTCTCCTTTCTCCCTCCAACCTCCTTACTTCCACAGCAGTGGGTAACCTGATTTTTGTTCGACATATTTAAGAAATTAATTATCTGAAAATAATAACGGGAAGGAATAATGAATTAATACTCTCTAACTTCCAGGTTTATAAATCTATTCTGATGTTTATTAAACTAAGACTACATTAAATGAAAATAATATGTACATACATTTACGTTTTTAATAAAATATAAATAGCATATATGGAATTTAAAGAGAAAGTTTTTTATAAGTTTCGGAACGTAACCAACTTTTGTGTATTGACTTTGGGTTTCATGTAACACAGTTGCACAACATAGCATTTTCTGGAAACCTATCTATTGTGTTAAAAGAGTGTTACCTGTATATAAATTATGGATGAGGGGGGGGGGGGTGACGTCATAATGAGAAGGTCAAGTAAAGATTCATCGATTCTGTTTCAAGTTAATTGTAGGATTTGTGATTGGTGGCTATCGAGTTGGACGAAAATAGGTTAGAAGGTTTTTGTCGAAAAATTTTGGCTGAGTTGAAATTTTTGTTTGAGAAAATGCGTTGGGAGTCTGGTGCCTTGTAAAAGTGAATTAATGCGATTTTGTGCGTGCGTAATTATTGGCATTAATTGCGAGTTATGAGTTTCTATCGCAAGGGAACTGAAAAATGGTCGAGCATATGCAAAAGATTATTAATTCATACGACGCGTATTTCGATTAATAGCCGTTAATTATATAATTTCACTGAATAATTTTGCATGAGGCAGTACGATTATTTAACGGGGCACAATTTTAAGAATCCTTTAAACTTTTTTTATTATACAATTGTATAAAGATTGTGTTTCTCTGCTGTCCTAATTATGTTCTGCATTTGCTTATGTTTTTTTACTTTATATTTTCACATGCACGCTTTATGAATCCAGAACAACATAAGTAAGAAGAATCCATTTATTATTTTTCAACTAAACTTAAAGGATTAAACATTAATTCTGTAATACGTAAACACTTCATTATACAATTCGTGCCACTTTTCACACTTATTACACACAATCTCTCCTAATTAAAAAAAAAAAATCCGTTCACATTGATTTTACTTCGCTTTCCAACTCGCTGTTACTCAGATTACATTATTCCATTGAAATTCAATATATTTGTCACAATTCTACCTGCTGGAAAGTATCGAACAGGATCTCTACTTTATCACATACATACTATTAAAAATCTTTTTACACATCCTTACTTTAGCTCACACTTATATACATTCTCTCTTAATTCTACAAAAAATTTGTTTTTTAATATATTTAATATAATTAATAATTAATTTCATAATTAATTCAACAAAATATTGAATATGAAGATTTCCATTATTGATATTGAAAAAGATACCATCCTTTCTACCTTTATTGCGATTTCTAGCTTACAGTTGCCTCAAATAATTAATTCAATATATTTCTTATATTTCGATATTGAACAATGTAACAACTATAAACTTTTCCACAAGTAGAGACTTATTCCAGATTATTGATTTTGGAAATAATCCCGTCCTTTCTATCTGCTTTGCGACTTGCAGCTTATAATCAACACAAATATTTCATTACCTTACAATCCAATAAATTTCGAATATTTCGATGTTCCACAAAGCATTGAATACAACATTTCCACTTTTAGACACTTATTACACATTAATTTTGAAGAAGATTCCTATCTTTCATATCTTTCCTATCTTCTGTACAATTTATAACGTGCAGACGTCCCATATATTCAATTCCGTCATAATTCAGCATTTTTCTTGTATTTTGCCGTTCAACAATGTATCGAATATGCACTTTTCCACGCGTGGACACTTCATTATACACTTTGCCGCGGGTGCGTGCTTCTTTTCACGCGTATAATCGCATAGAGACCCTCCGTTCCTTCTCGCTCGCTGCTCACTGCAACGCTTACCTACGTTCCACCCTTATTCATTTTTCTCCACCCTTTGACTAAATTGCCGACGAACCGCCCTTCTGCGAGAGGATAGCGGCACGTGTACAAGATGACTGACCTGGCCGCAATGAAAGAAGGAATATTTCTGATCGCAGGAGCGAACGAATTGAGATCCTTCAATAATTCCGGACGAGAGAAATTTCAGGCCAGCGAGCCGATCTCTTTACATGTCGGTGTAGAGGGTGGCACGTGTACAGGACGGGGTGGAATTATATAAAGTAATTTTCGGATCGGAAAATTCGATGAATTGAGAATCGTCCTTCGGAAGCCTGAAGGGCGAATTTCGAAGGGCGACAATTTTGAACGTTTTGACGTAGAGTGTGGCACGTGTACTGAATGAATAAAATACTGAGATTGAAATTTTGTTAATCTAGTCTGTACGGCAAAGTATTTTTCTATCCGTTACGTTGTGATTGACTGATAGTTGACGAGTAGAATTTATAAGACAGAGCAATGGATATGGAGAATTAGAAGCAAATTTTGAACATTTTGTCGTAGAGTGTGGCACGTGTGCTGAATGACTGGATAGGAAATACTGAGATTTACATTCAGTTAATCTAGTCTGTGCGGCAAATTTTTATGGTGTATATTTCTATCTGTTACTTTGAAATTGACAGATAGTCGACGAATAGAATTTATAAGACATAGTAATGGATATGTAGAATTAAAGACAAACTAATCGCGAAAATTAATTGAAATATTTGGTTTCGCCAGATAAAGCAACAGCGGCTTGAAATTATAACAGAATTATAAATAACAGAAAAGTATTTTCTGGTCAAATGTCTAAACGTACCGGTGTCCTAACAAACTTCTTTTTTAACATATACACACAGAGTCAAAAATCAAATTTCTCAAAGTGATGTGAAACTATCGAACACACAAAAATACGGCAAAAACTATTACGAGTTAATTAAAGTTTTGTTTTTTTATTAAAATATGAGTTTCATTTCACACTACAAAACAGAAATTACATTCTTGCTAAACTAATAATGCGAAACGGTCTCATTATTCACTCAAGTAAATAGTAAAATTCGGAACCGACTACACTGTACGATTTTTATACGTGCCAACAAGCCAAACAATACTCTTCTACAGTAGTTCTATTTACAAGACAAATGCAAACAAATGATTTTATGATTGAATGCCTAACGCAAATCGAATTAACTCGCGCGCGAAGAATTCCGAGTGTGAAATGCGAGAGCGATGGTTCAAAATTATTATTTTAATAGCAGCCAAATTTTGGATTCGAGACAAAGGCAGATGAAAATCGTTCGAGGATGTGTATATACAAAACAAACAAAAATGCATCCAAAAGTCTACTATTACACTATAGAACAAACACATTTTTTTAGTAAACCGCATAGAATAAAGTACCAATTAGCATATCCGGTTGCTATACTCTTTTTCTGTACTTCCACTTTGAACAAAATCTAACAATACTGGCAAACCAAACAACACAAAAGACTGATACAAACAAATAGTTTTATGTCGCAATGCTTAACGTAAATCGAATTAACCCACGCGCGGAGAATTCCGAGTGTGAAACGAGAGAGCGATGGTTCAAATTATTATTTTAATAGCAGCCAAATTTTGGATCGGAGACAAAGGCAGATGAAAATCGTTCGGCGATCAGTTACCGAGCGTCGATAGCAGTGGGTCAAATGTACAGGTGCGAGGGCGTATATTCGAAATATATCCCAGGCCGATGCTCGCGTTCCGAATCGGTCCATTGTCCGGACATTCGCCCCGTCCGTTATTGCCTTCCACCCCCTGCCACCCCCTGTTACCCCCTCGCACCCCCACTCGGCCAAACTCACCCCCCTGTCCAACCCCTCGACACCATTTTCCCTAACGTTTCCCCCTTTAAAACGCAACCCACCCCCTTCAACCCCCTTCAACCCCTTTCAACCCCCTTCAACCCCTCGAAGTGGGGGAGAAACTCATCGCGCGATTCTGTACGGGGTGACGCAAAAATCGCGATCGGCCGGAATGGAGAATCGTAAAGTGGATCGAGGGTTGAATTGTTCGCCCTTCCTTTTTTTTTTCAATTCTCGCAACAATCGATTCCGAGAATCTGGCGCGATACGGTCCCGATTGTCGGATGAGACCTAAAATTGATTTGGGCCGCGATGGTTTTTGTTTAAAGGGATTTTCATGGGGGGTAAGACTGCTGTGGGAATTTGGTGGATACGAAGTTTCATGATTGTGTGCAATTGTGTTAGGCACGAATTTAAAGTGCGCTCAGTATGGTTGGTTGATTTGATCTGGAAGATTCACTGGAGGAAATTTTGTCTTAAATCAATTTTGTATAGAATTGGTGAGTGAAACTTAAAGCGGTACGAAGAAATAATTACTACTGTTAAATCTGAACATCCGAAATGTATATGTTAGAATTTCCGTTATCCAATCTGTAGAAAAATTCAGAAAATTATGTCAGTATCTCACTATTAATCACAGTTGAAAACAATCAAATTTTGAGCAAACCGTATAATCGTTAATTTTAATGTCTATAACACCTCTTATATTACATCAAACTCCCCAAATACAACAAAGTCTAGGTGTTTAATCAATGGCCCAAATATGAAATATTAAGATGTACGCAAGGACGATACCAATGCTTGTAAATATTATCGTCTTAGATATAAAAATCACCCTGGTATGCAGATATAATAACTTAAATAACGGATTTTGAAAGATCAAATGTCAATAATTTGCAATATAACCATTTTCATAACAAGTTACAAGTGCATCTAAGAATTCAGTAAAAGTCAACCCAAAAAATTGTGATCGCAACTATAATCCTCATACTCTCAATGCGCGCAACAAAAAGTACGCCGCGAGAAATAATTACAAATTTTGGAAACCAACACTCTCATCATCGATTAATTCCCAATTACAAAGACTCCAATCTCTTTCCATCTAAGATCCATTTAGATGTCAATCGTTTAAATAATTTACAATCACATCATTTGCAGCTTCCAAACGAATAATGATCGAAACAATAATCTCTCTCACACTCTCCACGCGAAACACACAATACAACGAAAAAAATAAGTAAAACTCTGGCAACCAGACCTTTAACCCTCGATTAATACCCAATTTCAAATATTCCCATCTCTTCCCATGTAACAACCATCTAAATGCGAATCGACTAAATGATAGACTTCCAAAAAAATAGTGATCCCAACAATAATCTCTCTCACACCCTCTGCAAGAAACACAATACACCGAAAGAATAATTAAAACTCCGGCACCCAGCGCTCTCACCGCCGATTAATTCCAAATTACAAAGACTCCCATCTCTTTCTATCTGAAAACCATTTAAGTGTCAATCGGTTAAATAATTCACAATTTAATAATTTGCAAGACATACCCACTTCCAATCAAATAACGGACCGAACAATAATCTCTCTCTCACTTATATCTACTCACTCTATATACGTAACAGACAATACAACAAAAAAATTACTAAAATTCTGGCAAGCAGCGGTCTCACCCTCGATTCATTCCAAATTACAGACTCCCATCTCTTTCCATCTAAAAACCGCTTAAGTGCCAATCGATTAAATGATAGGCTTCCAAAAAAATAGTGATACCAACAATAATCTCTCACGTACTCTCTGCACGAAACACACAATACACCGAAAGAATAACTAAAACTCCGACATCCAACGCTCTCACCCTCGATTAATCCCCAATTACAAAGACTCCCATCTCTTTCACCCTAATCCCCGTATCCACACTCCGCGCGGCCGGATGTACACAGCGGCTAAGGACCGTCTAGATTTTAGCCCCATCAGGCGGCGTTAGGTAAATTTAATCCCCGCGGAAGGAGGCGCAGTCTGTTCCCATAGCTTCTCGTCCCGTCTCGTTAAATCCATTAACGATCGAGCACCCACCATCCCCCCCACCCCCTCCTCCACCCCTTCGCGTGCATCCCTCAGAGCCCGCAAGGAAGGAAGCACGCATCGGTTTCGTCGCTCTTCGTTAAAGATGCTTCCCAGATCCGCAAACAGGCAAACATTCTGTCGCCCTGAGTGCGAAACGGGCCGTGATGCGCATATATGTGTGTGTGTGATGCATAGGGCGTCCTTCCCGTAGGGGTGTCAGAGGGGGTGGGGGTGGAGGATCCTTTACGCAGGACTATTCGCGTACTTTGTGGTTGCTACGGGTATTAATAAGACGGCGAGTCGGAGCTTTGAGTCTGAAAATCGGAGTATAATGAGGGTAGACAAAGCTGGTAGGGGTGGTGGGGTGGGGGCTTCAGAGGTGTTGGGGTGTGTTCGTTGTCGGTTTCCAGGGCGTTAAGGGAGAATGTGGGAAAGTATGAGATTAAGACAGTGAGATTGTGTTAAGGGCAGGAACAGGTGGATTTGTATTTTGTTACATAGAGAGAGAGAGAGAGAGAGAGAGAGAGAGAGGGACAAAGAGAGATGAAATAATAGAATATGAAAATATTCTGGTATAAAAGTATCAGAATTAAGTTGGCGAAGTGTTAAGAACTGAAATGATGAAAGTTGATGATTGGACACTGAAAGACTGATAGACAGAAAAATGGAGGAACGTCGCAAATAAAAATAAAGGAGTGAAGGAATATAATAAGGGTAGGCACATCTGGTAGGGGTGGGGATGGGGGTGGATTTTTAGAGGTGTTGGGGTGAGTTCGTTGTTGGTTTCCCGGGCGTTAAGGGAGCGAGAATGTATGAAAGTATAAAATTAAGCCAGTGAGATTATGTTAAGGGCAAGGAAAGGTGGATTTGTATTTTGTTAGAAAGAGAGAACTAGAGAGAGAGAAAGAAAGAGAGAGAGAGATATGAGATAATAGAATATGAAACTATTGTGGCATAAAAGCATCAGAAAAATGGAAGAAAGTTGCGAAGAAAAATAATGGAGTGAAGGAATAAGGGCTTGGGAGCAGAATGAGAGTGAAAAAGGTCAGAGGTAGAAAGAGAGAGGGAGGAAGAGGAGATAAAGAAAGATTCAAAGAGGGAGAGTAACAGTTGAGGGCATTGCCTCATTGTGCCGCGTAATTTAATGAAATTACGTCGCGCAGGTCAACGAGCATTCCGACGAGCGAAAACTATTTGCGTGCTGTTTGGATAGGACCCCGTAACGAGATATCCCGTAATTATGCACACCTACCCTTACCTTCCTGCTAATCTGCCCCTACTCTTCTACACTCTCATTTTCTCACTCCATCCTTCTCTTTCTCGCTCTCTTTTCTAGCACTCTCAATTGTACTATCTCTCCCTCTCTCTCTCTCTTTCTCTCTCTCTCTCACACTCTCTCTCTTTCTCTCTCTCTCTCTCTCTCTCTCTCTCTCTTATTCGAACTCTCTTTTACACCCACTTTCAGAAATATAAACACGTACGTAATCAAATATTCAAATATCCCGCCTTTAGATCAGATTCCAAAACGATCCGCTTCTACTCTCTCGTTTTTTAAATCCGCTCCTCTCTCTCTCTAGTACTCTCAACTGGTTTTGTACACACATTCTCTCTTACTTTCACTTTTACTTTCCTTTACACGCATTTTAACAAATATAAGCATACGGAAATATTCAAATATGCCGCCGTTTAGTCAGACTTAAAAACTATTTGCTCCTATTATATTTTTAATTTATTCTTGTATTCATTTTCTCTCTTAGACTGATTTTCACTCGATTTTGCACACACCTTAATAAATACAAACAGTCAAATATTCAAATATTCCTTCCTTCGATTGGATTCAGAAACTATCCGCCGATACATGGACCGTTTATTTTGAAAGTGGTGTAAAAAAAAAAGAGATATATAATTTATGATTAACGTGATGTAAACGGTTTATTTACGCGATATTTAATTTTTTATAATATTTCAAAATAAACGGTCCATATATCGACATAAAATATTATTCGGCATCTTGGCTCTTCAAAGATGAAAGATTAGAATGAGGTAGTCTTCGAACAATGGCATAATTCCATAATCTTCGATAAGAAAATAGGTTGGGAGAAGAATTCAACAAAGCAATTTTTTTTACGAAGTCGGAGAACATATTTCTTGAATTTCTATTGGTTAGTGTGACGTTATGGAACGCGTACCAACTGCCGGATTTATTGAAATTGGGCAATTGTTTTCTGGTTGATTAATCCCGTTGAAGTGTTGAAGGAAAATATTTGCACGAGTCGAATCTAAATTTTAATATTGCGGGTGTCAAGAACAGAACCCGGACGAAACGTCGAGGAGAATAAAAACATACGTCGGAACGTAATAGAAGCGGATTATTTCGAGTGGATAAGTTTGACTTAATGTAAAATTCATTTGATCAACCAACCGTACTGTTATTTCAATCTTGCAAAAATTCGAAAAGAAATTGAGCCTGAGAGAACAGGTTAATAAAATATTTAATGCGATAAATGTACAGTGCAATCATTTCTTTTCCGTATAAATACGAGATGAAATGAAAATATCTAATATGGCAAATGTATGAGATCATGAACTTAGGGGCGAATAACACTACGCAACAAAATAAAATTTTTTCTCTGCTACTAGGTTGAAAATAGGTTCCTTATAGTAATTCATATGCGCTGAATACAGAAATGCAATCAGATTTGCTCTGGCACGTCAGGAAAAAAAGTTATGTACGTACAAACCTTTCTGAGGATAATGCTATTAACTACGTTGAATTGCGAATGTGAGACATTTTGGGGCAATTAATGTGCGTACTTTGGCATGAAAATGCTAAATATTATAATTAATAAATTAATTATAAATGTTTATTTGCCTCTGAAATGAGTCAGAGTCCCCTAGTTACACTAACATTGGCAATACCTTGGTTTAAAAATGCGCCTATTCATCTTTCGTTTACTGAATCACCATATACCGAATCACCGAATCTTCTTATATGAAATCAATTAAATACGTGTTATTGCGACTGTTACACTGAAGTAATGTAGGATTTAAGGCGAGATACGTGTCGATGGAGAAGGAACATGAAAGCGTTTTGTTTGTCCGATTTGGAAGTGGGGCTGCGGCGTCGCCTCACGAGACTCGATGGACATTTATTTGACAACAGTCGTACCTGCTTATTCAAATCATCACTCCTTAAATAAACCATCTTTACGTTTATTAACACCTTTGTTTATTTTCGGTATAAGATCCCACATTAATTTTATAAAACATGTTGAATCCTCCCGCATGCTCTAGCTCGAGCGCAAGTTAGAACTTGTCAAAGTCTGCCTATTTGTTTTTACCACTGCAACTTTTTTTTTTACAGACGCATAAAGCAGAGTAACCTTGAGAATACACACACACATTTGTACGTTATACCAAATAATACAGCTGATTGATGCAGCTATACAATAACGCATGTAGAAGGTTTTAATGATCATCTTATGACTTTATTATTAATATGGTTTTTAGCTATAACTTTAAATCCAGACGTGCTACGACAATGCTGATTGCAAAATCGGAATCAGCGCACCCAATTACACAATACTCACATTCATTTCAACTAGTAGCAAATTCATTGTTGCATAGTGTAATTTATCTCAATATATATCATAGTACTTACTGTAACGAAGACTAATAAGTCAACCTTAAATTTTTTCTGATCACATGAAAAATCAGTCTGGTTTTACGAATGTTTCGTGGTTAACACATTAGCTTCACAAGAGTATTGTCTAGTTTTTTTTGAATTAGTTATCATTAACTCAAGGAATGAAGGTTTGTATAGGTCGATCGAATTAATCTTGGATGTGTAAATAAATTATTTGAAAATAAACGTAACTTCCGAATGATTGAATGCAAAGAAGAAACGTTTACTGGAATAACTGTACGCTGATGAAATCAGATTTTTTAACACTGAACGCGTCATGGGCAGAAGTTGTTTGATGGTAACCAACGTCAACATGAAAAAGAACTTATCTCCACAGATATCAATTATAATCACGGACAACAGAGGCGGATCGGTGAATAATCTGCGGAAGGAAAGAAACTTGCAGTAAGAAATTTAAGAAAGAAATTGCTTGAGCTATTCTATCTTGATCTTGATAAAAGTTCATGGGGGATGAGATTTTAATACTGTATCGCAAGCTCGACTTTGTTGAAGCCGATCAGCGTCAACAAAAAAAAAGGAACATAGCCGGTGAGCATAAATTTTCAAAGCAACTCAAACTTCTGTTAGCGAAATAAGTCGTGGAAATTATAATAAGACATAATAAAAATTATCTTCTTCAGGGATGTCTTGCGTTAAATTAAATTAATTGGTGGAATGTAACGTGTGGCTACGTCTTATTTATGTTACAAATGAGATCTGTTGCGCTTACATTTATTCTGTTAAAAATAATTAAATATATTACCAATTTATCGTGATCATACATACTGGTGTCTCTGTAAGTTTCATCTAATAAAAATGAGTATTATCTGCCAAAACGATACTATATTCAAAATTATACTATCATAGAAATTCGCGCATATAAGTCTTGTATCCAGGGTTAGTACTAAAAGAAATATACATTTTTTCGTTTCAGTATAACGCAAGCTAAACCCACAATCTAATAAAATACAAACATTTAAACATTTCTTACAATTGATGACCTCCAACAAATTCAGCGAAGCTTCCGTTTTCTCAAAATGCAATTCGTATGTACCTAATAAGCCACTATTAGCAGTGAACATCGTGTGTAAAATAAAATTGTTTAATTTATCATAATTGACTTCATATTTTTATACCATTCGTGCGACAAATGGCATTTTTTGCTACTAACGATCTTGAACGAATTCAGCGAAGATCGGGTGTTACAAAATATAATATGTATAGTCGAGTAAAAACAATAAATAACTTAAGTAAATTGTTTTATATGGCGTCTTCCAATACATATTTCTATACCATAAGTACGACAAATGACATTTCTTGCTACTAACGACCTTGAACGAATTCAGCGAAGCTCGCCTCTACGCATATCAGTCCTGAATGGCAGCGTAGTCTTTTATTGCCCAAACAAACCAAACAATTATAATCGCACGTTTCGTACAGTAATACCTTACGCGCCGAAAGTAGAAGTTTCGAATCTGCGCGGAAGTTGGCCCCTTTGACTTCGCGTTACAATGGCTTCCGGCAGAGATACATGCATTAAGAGTGCGTTTGACGGGCAGGCAGCTTCAAGAACTGCGGAGCACGCACAATAATTGTGAACAGCGCAGAACAATGCACAACGAAGCAGACAAGTAAGCACGAAAGAAGGAAGGAAAAGTAGCAACTGTGTTCGCGCGTCATTCGAAACGAAAAACTGCTCCCGGTTTGGAAGGAAATTTTACACTCGAGGTCGGACGTGGGCAGCTGCCTTTTTCCGAAGGCCGGAGGAAGGTAAAGGAAAATGTTGCACTGACGTGTATACGTTGAAGGAAGAAATACTTTAAAGAGCTGAGGCGGTTTGAGGGAATTTTTCCGCTTGCTTTGTGTTGCACTTTTCGTACTTTTGCGTGTTGTGTAACAATGAGTGCTCAGATTGGCTGGTTTGGTGTATTTTCTGAATGTTACTTTGGGGGAAATGATTGAAAAAAATGGAATTTAGGCAATTGTTGCAATTATAGGCGTTTGTGGTAATAAAATTTGTGTGAGAGAAATCGGGATTATTCAACTGTTTCGGAATGTAAGTACTGTGCATCTTTTGTGGTAAAAGATATCTTAAACGTTTCGGGAAATATTGTGTATCGTCTTGTAAATCTTATAGAGGGGTGTTTAATTAATTGTTAAATAACAATACTTAGGTATTATTTTCTTTAACCGTCAAATCAAATGACTGTATAGTGATACTTTTAAATAGGAATAAATATTTGGTAACCTTTTTAAAACAGAGATTTGAAATAAAATACACAGATTATTAAATGAATAAATAATAAAATAAAAAATGTATCCAAAATAAATGTATTTGTTACTATAGAAAGTATTAATGTTTCATTTCGACAAATAACTTTCCTTGGCAGGTATCATGACGAGTTACACCTGTTGCACAATGGAAGACTAGCAAAATAAGATTGCAAATATAATCCGAAGATGAATACTTTCATATACTTGAACAAACTGCATATATAATACATCACCTTTACGTCTCATCTTATTTCCATCAAATTCCGCACTGTCATGCATACACGACCCAATTAAAATCAATTCATCACAACAAAACAACCAATACACCCCCCACCCCCAAACAAATACCCCCAATCCTCCCAATGAAACACGTACACTAAACCCACCCCACCAACCCACCCCTCCTCTCAACTTTCCACCTTTCACCGTTCCACTTCCATCGATCCACCCCTACAAAACCCCCTCCACCCCCACCCTCAATCCGACACCGACTCGGATCCGCATCTCGAGACAAGCATCCGCTAATTTTAATAACGGAGATTTTCGTAGAGTCATTAACAAAATTCGCTGAGTGCGTCTTGTCGGAATGAAGCCGGGAGAGCGAAGGGGGTTGGAGGGCCTCGAACCTCGGGAGGGTGGCCCGGGGGCTGAGTTCCGTGCCTGTGTGGGTTCGGATAGACAGCAGAGGCGACCTCATCGTCCGAGAAAGCCAGGACGCGTCCTCGAGAATGTACAATGGCCCGAATCCATTGTGCCAGACTCACAATCAGTTTAGGTCCTACCCGACATTCTTGCATTCTTATATTCTTGCCTACCTGCCTTTCCACCCCTCCTGCTGCCCCCCTCTTGCTTCCAGCTACCCTCCGCTGCCGGATATTCGCTCCGACGGCGGACAATGCGGTCGTTAACATGCCGCTTCGAAAGTCAGCGATAGCGAAAGCTTCGCTTAAAGGGGATGAAAAAGGAAGATCGTTAAGTAGGTCCTTCGCCGGGGGTAAGTGCGTGGAGTTTGTCGAGTGTTGGAAGTTTGTTGTGGGAGAGGGGGTGGGCGCGTTTATTAGCGGCTGGAAGAGGGGTGGAGCTGAGGGGTGTAGGGGTTGGTCAAGCAATTTTTGTTCCGTTCGAGATTTTTAAGGTGTTTGTAGGAAATCAAAATTTCGATATTTTTATTTAATTTTTATCGGTATTTTCAGTTTCTATTCTCTGATTCAATTTTTACTATGTTCGAGATTTTTAAGGTTTCTGTAGAAATTCATAATGTCGATTTTTCGGTTATTTTATGGTCTGAATTCCGACGTTTGATACTTTGATTTAATTTTTGTAATGTTCTGGAGTTTTTTAATTATTGTCGGAATTTAAAGATTTTTGTATTGTTTTTTGTATTTTGTATTTTGTATTGTATTGTGTATATACAATTTTTGTATTTTTCAAGAATTTTAAGGCTTTTGCGAAATTTTGATTCAGCGATTCAATTTTTTCCAAGTTTCGATTATGTTATTTAACTTGTCGCAAGAACAATGATCGTCTTCATCACTAATTTTATTAATGTAAAATGAAAATTAATGACTGGTTTAACAGTTTCGAAATTTTATCTAAACTGCATTTATAACACGATTACAATTTCCTGCAATTAGTTACTCATTTTAATCTAAATTACATGTTTCTCACGTAACTTAATGAACATGTAACCATTATACTTCTATTACAATAATAATTGGCTTTGAACAACGTACAGAACACCAAGAATAAACTAGATCGTCGATATGAACAACGATGAGATACAAGAGAAGTATTTTTAGCACAAAAGCATATATTGAATCCCATTCATTGTCTGTGAATGTCAGAAATTGTCTGATACAAAATTTTATTTCTCTCGTAATGCATGAATAAGTAACTGCGCATCGGTCTTTTTGTGATGCGATTCTTCAGCGATATAGCAGATAAAAGGAATAGAAAGGAGGAAAAATGCTCGTAATACGAGTGCCCCGTAAAGCAACGAATAAATGACAGCCGTAGCAATTTAGATAAAAATCTCAGAGTCGTTATTCTCCCGACCAACTCAATATTTTCTTATTGCAATACATTTTACTTGACAAGACTTTTTTTTAATCGTATTGTGACTATTGTTGTTCAGTATTTTACTGTTTAGTTATTAATAACAAATTATTACACGGTGCTTAATTTCCGTATTTCACTTTAACAGTTACACATTTGTAATACTATATACAATTTTCATTTACATTGTTCACCCTTCAATGCTTTACTATGTAATCTTTCATGCTTAATGAATACTTTACAGTTTGCCATCAGTTTCACAAATTGTCGGAGCTTGTAAAATACCGTATAATTTACAGAAGCAATTTGTTTGATACCAGATTTTATCTCTATATTTCCAGATAAATATTTCTTATACGTCAAATATATCAATGATCTATATAAACTTGAACTATATTCTGCAAATCCGTGAAATTAAAATTAGAATAAAAAATGGAACAAATCCAATTTGGAATTTTACTTTTTCCACGTCCATCACTTTTTCATTGCCATATTTCGATCAACTTTCGTCACATTAAGTACATACAATTTACAAACACTAACATTTATAAAAAATTGTTCACTAAATTCGGAACCTTCCACTACAGATCATTCAACTAAAAAACATGTTCAATTCTTCTTACCTCAAATTACATATTATAAACAATTTTAATTTTGTCTCGAATCATTCTATATTCATTACACTATTAATGACAAATACAGACACTCCAAAAACACTGACAATCTTAACAGCTCTTAATTAATTAAACATAATCAACTGTTGTCACACCAAGCTTCAATCTCAAAGAATTAGAAATTCAACTCTTTCCATATCTCTATCAATCACAACCGCAAACAATCCACAAACACTAACATTCTTAACAAAACTCTTAATAAAATATAAACAACTCATACTTCTAGCTATACACCGAAAAGACTGTACAATTTGAATTCCACCCCTCACACATCCATTTCTTTCTCCATAACACATTCATATCGACTCCCATCTTAAAATCCTCACGAACCAAACTCATACGCGCCAACTGTTCACGTTTCCTACTCGTTACCATTTAGCGGATTAAGAAACTGGCGGCCGGAAAAGTTTGCAGTACGGCCGAGAGTTCGAATCGGAAGAAAACTCGAGAGTCTGGCGGTGGGATTAT
Source organism: Anoplius nigerrimus (assembly GCA_914767735.1). Lineage (NCBI taxonomy): Eukaryota > Metazoa > Arthropoda > Insecta > Hymenoptera > Pompilidae > Anoplius > Anoplius nigerrimus. Next base: position 14,975,472 of record OU612081.1, read on the forward strand.
TCTTATTCCGGGGAAAAACGGTGAAAACAGGCCTGGCCTTGCTAGCTGGCACCATCAACGTATGACTCGGATCGTTATCCGGATAATTGGAAGAAAGTGGCACTGAAAGCGGAAGCTCGCCTTTTTGAAGAACCGTTCGGCTCGTTGGCCAGGCACAGAGCTAAGCTCGTCCTTGCAACTTCGCAGTCTTCTCGCTCAAGGTCGTAGATGCCAGCGGAAGCCTGTGCGAACACTTATGATCGGCGAGAATGCTAAGTTTTGATAATGGAGGATTGCGAAGGAAGCTTTCGGTGGAGGTGAAATAATGAACGTTTTTGTGGGAATGGATGATGGTTTTGAATTATGTTTCTTAACCTGATCGTATTTTCAGATCATTTGTGTTATGTTTTTTTTCCAGGCTTGAGGGTGTATTCATAGTCGATTTGTTAGATAAACTTTTGTTTTCCGTACATACACTTGTATATCTTTTACAGATTTAATATGTATGTTTCGATTTTCTCTCTCATTTTAGCAATATCGGTACATTCAGATGTGTAAGCTTTTGAAAACAAAATTACAGTGTTAAAATATGTAAATGGTTTTGAAAAATTATGAAAGAAGGAAATTATCTTCACATACCATATGTTATTGTCATATGATTATATGCAATGTTTTGTTATTTGTAATACGATGTTTGTTAAGTCAATTATGTGTTGAAAGTAAAACTTATTTGGTAGAGTGGTGGAATTATTATTATTTTTATGTTGCTATGATTTCTGTTAAGGGAAGGTTTAAAAAGCCAAAAGTTGCTTTGTTAAACTCGTAAAGTAAAATGTGTCGAAAATGCTCATTTTCCTCAACTTGACATTCCATCTTCGATCGCCTGAAATATATACAAATAATACGTTCAGAATCAAGAAAACTTGTCTATCACAACACATAAACTCCAAACTAAGTTAAAACAACGGAATAACGATAAACAATCCATTCACGCCGTATTGTTGCCAACCCAAAAACATTTACCGCGCGAACTTACGCATCGACCCAATACTTCATACGTGATATTTTACTGAACTCAAAAAGAATATCCGGAATTTGCTATATTCCTTCTCTATCACTAAACTAACAAATCTACAGTGTGGACTTGTTCACCTAACGATCCATTCTGGATACCTTTTTAGAATATCAATATGTGTCCATAATTATGAAAGTGGTCTAAGTCAAGATTTAAAAAAAAATGAGTTTATCAGTTATTTCACACCACATTTGTTTACACTAAATTTATTCAATGTAATTTTTTTTTTTTAAACCTTGACTTAGACCACTTTCATAATTATGGGCACATATAAGACACTCAAAAAATCCTGCAAAGTTCACAAATAACCTAAAGTGCACTTGTTCGTCAATTAAGTATACTTTCGACTTGCCCCCAGAACATAACACTCTGTATAACATTTTCAAAAGTCCTCGAACGTTCCAGTAACTCTCGACCGTGAAAATGAAGCGATCCAACTTGAACAGACTTCCATACGTGACGTCATACGGAAAGCGGAAGAAATACGAGCTGAATTGATTCGAGAGTTCGCACATGAGGAGGAGGAGAAGGGGTTGAAAGAGGGTGAAGGATGAGGACCCAGAGGAGGTGGATGGTGGTGGGGGAGGAGGGGGGGTGGGGTGAAGCGCAGTTAGGCGGAACACACACGAGGACGGATCCGAATCAAGTCTTCAAGACGAAATGCAAATATTCCCGTGATTCTGTTGACGCTCGAGGCTTCAAATTTAAAAGAAGTACGCTCCCGCCTCCGACGATTCAAAAGTATCTCGAGGATTCCGATTCGAGTCGACTTCCTGATTCCCCGCGATTGTCTGTGCAATTTTTCGAGATCTCGCCCCAACCTTCGCGGAATGTCGGGGATGATGGGATGAAATTCTCGGCGTAATGCGCGGATTCGTATTTCGAACGATAAAGCATATTTTTGGAGGAAGAGTTTCGATGTCTGAATCTTTTACGTAGGGGAGGTTGGTGGAGTGGAGAGGGGTGGGGGAGTTGGGTTTTTTTTGAATGGGGGTCAGGGGTTGGGATTAAGATGTTTTGAACTCAGGGCGGCTTTGGGATGGAATAAAAGTTATTATTATTAGAGGATGAATTTGGAAGTAATATTTAAAGCGAATAAACGAAAATTTATGTTTACATGCTACGTTTCGATAATATTTTTCTGTGCTTTATCGCTCAGTCTTGTAGTTTTGGATTGATTTCGAGATTTTTTGATGTTATATTTTTTTTTAATGTTTGAATAAATTATTAATTTCATTCTTATCGTAATCAATAAAAACACGTATGATTGCAAATAAAGAGAGAAATAGCACCGATTTAAAGAAATGTTCCTAAATTTAAGAAAGCGCATAATTTTCGACTTTACGAACAGCAACAGAATTCTAACCAAACATCCAGAAGTATAAACAATCTTCCAATTTAATTCCATTAGAAATTATCATCCCAAAATTTATCCTTCAGCGCTCGCTGACTTGCGCTAATAAAATATCCAACCCTTCAAAACTAATAACGACTCAGCCATTTTGACCAAAAAAATGCGCGCCAACGAGTTATCAACTCTAAACTTACCCCCGAAGAGCAAAAATTAAATCGGTCTCGACAATGCGCGCCGCGGATAGCAAAGTGGATAAAAACTTTTAGTCTAATTACCGTCGGTTATCAACTCACCCCCGTGCGGGGTGGAAAAATCAGTTCCACCCCGATCGATACCCTCGATTAATCCACCTTCATCGTTCGCACCCCCCCGGCTCAGGATGTTCTTACGGAAAAAAAGCACGCGGCCGTGCCGGGAGTCGACAACAAGCGCCAAACAGCTTTCGGGGGTTGAAAGGGGATTGGGGGTGAGTGTGGAGGGTCGGTATCGGGGAAGCGAGGAAGTTTCGACGGCTAATAGAAAGAAAAGAAGTGCTCGGCAGACATTGCGGTACGTTCGGGTTCGTTGCGTCTAAGAGGGTGCAATAAACGACCAGATTTTCACCAAAACGACCGGCGACTAACGAACCGAGGGGTGGTTTTACGACAGTCGGCCATTAGGGGCGGTTTTTCGACGGGCGCCCGATACCTCCTGGCATTACGAAGCCGACGGAGACGTTTGTTTTCGGCCGACTGTGTCGATGGGATCCGATTCCGGTGGCGTTCATTGCGGAAAGCCATTCAGGGTTCATTTCTTAGGTGCGAAGGATGTTGATAGAGTGAATTAGACGGAAGTATGGTAGACTATATTTCATGAGAATGTAACAATCGTCTTCCTTCAATAATTGTTGGAATTTTACGTCTACTCCAAAATCAATTTTGTTGGTAATAACAAATTCAGCTACAATGAAAATGATATATGTTCTATTGTGCTATATAATAGAAATTTGTTTTGTCAATGGAATCCGCTTCCGGTGGCCTTCATTGGGGAAAGCCATTCAGGGTTCATTTCTTAGGTGCGAAGGATGTTGATAGAGTGAATTAGACGGAAGTATGGTAGACTAATATTTCATGAGAAATGTAACAATCGTCTTCCTTCAATAATTGTTGGAATTTTACGTCTACTCCAAAATCAGTTTTATTGGTAATAACAAATCCAGCTACAATGATTATATAAATATTTTATTGTACTACATCGTACAACATAAATTTGTTTTGTCAATGGAATCCGATCCTAGTGGCGTTCATTGCGGCAGACTATTGGCGGTTCATTTCTTAGGTGTGAAGGATGTTGATAGAGTGAATTAGACGGAAGTATGGTAGACTATATTTCATGAGAAACGAGAAAATCCTCTTTCTTCATTAATAATTAATGATTGCTCGTATTGTATATGTACTCAAAATTCTATTATTATGCGTAATACCAACTCCAGCTACAATGAAAATTGTGTATATTTCATTGTGCCGATGAATGTGCCATTGAATGCGATTCGATTTTGGTGGTGTTTGTTGTAACAAGAATGTATTCAATGAATGTTGTACAATAATGTATATAATGTAAAATTATTCATTCGTTAGGTGCGAAGCTGTTAATATAGCGAATTAAACAGAAGAATGCTAGACTATACTCTCGTAACGATTTTCGATTCGTAATCTCGACTTGATAAATAACTGTTTTGCCTATTTTTCCATTAAAAAATCATTACTTTAGCTTCTCTTATTTGAAACATAAAATAAGTTTCAGTGCATTCAATAAATACGTACACCAAAGTAAAAATTGCCTAAATTTTCCGGGAACTAGAATCTCGAAACAGGTTTTCACCTATGTTAATAAGATGAACATTAGTACCAACACTACAGTAACACAAACATATCTTCACACATATTCACTCAAATTATAATCATATCAACGTACGTTAAACATATGCTATCTTCCATATACCAAATAAAATCTCCCCAACCCCCTACCCGGAATAAATCCCGCAAATTAAGATTTCACCAAAAAACGAAACGAACAATTTTTCAGATATTCAGATCGAATCAAAGATTACCAATATAATCCCAACGCCGCGATTCTTCGAATCCTCAAGCGTGTTAAGCCGTCCACCGAAATGAAATTTGCAATAAAAATGTCTGTCCCACCCCCCTCCCACCCTCGCCTTATGCCACTCGATAATTCCACATCGATCCACGCCAAGGTTGCCGATGTCAGTCCGGCCAAGCAAATTGCGTTAAATCCGTATTTAAATTTAAATCGGCCATCGGCAAAATTCCGTATCGATTTCGTGTCACGCGGCGGGCGTTCGTCATTCGAAAAAATTGAAAAATTCGTTAGCGGCTAAGTGACCGGATGTTCGAGATGGTCGCCGAGTGAAAAAAAATTTGCCGACCCTAATCCGCGACGATTCGAGAATTCCGAGTGTGACGTAACAGAGAAGAGAAGTGGAAGGGGTGGGGGTGGACTTTCGGTCAACTTTTTTTCCCGAATTTAAGGGATGAAGCGAAATATGACGCTATCCGACTCGCATTAAAATCGGTTCGTTTCGATAAGAAAGTCTCGATGACTTCCAGGTTTTAATCGTTAATTCTAATTGGCCGAAACTTTCGATCGCATTATGCTGGGAGGGTGAGATTTTCTTCGATAGCGATTAGTTCCCAGCGGGTGGGACGTGAATGAAGGTAAGAATGAGAGCTTGGGACACTTTTTACTTTGTTTTATCAGGGTTATAAACCTGTTTGGGAAACTACCCTTATCGCGGCGACAAATAAGTTTGCCGCGCTCGAAGTTGAAGCGGTAATTGATAATAGTTGAAAGTTCATTTTAATACCTGCTAAAGTACTGATAAATGTGGTTTTTTATTACTTTTTGGTACTTTCAGTACATTCATCATGCGTATAATACATTTTTAATCTTAACCTACTAAAACATTGACTTCTATACATTTTTACAGTCTTTTAAATTTGTATTTTTTATTTTTTTACATTAATATATTAATGAATATGTATAACATAATGATTAATAAAGAAAGCATGCTTTCTTGTTTAAAAATTTATATGTATAATTTATGGTAAGTATTACATAAAAAAAATTTCAATTTATAGGTACTTGGAGCACAAAGAAGTTGTAAATTTTTAAATAATTTGTTAAAGTCATGCTTTAAATATATTCGTTACGTTAATTGGCATATTTTATGCCGTCATATAAATAAAATATTTTCAGCACAAAGAAATGTCAAGAATACACAGTTGGCTTCGGCTGTTTATCGGCTTGCAATCTTCCGCCATTGAAAGCCGCTTTGCCATTTTTGAAGTTGTCGATCCATTCGTAGGCGTTTCTCCGCCATAGTGAACTACTTTCTGGCTGTTCTGCGAGTATTCGATAGATTCAAGCTCCGATCACACATTTGTACCTCAAATATCGAATAGCGGAATATCGTTCCTTTTAAAGCATTCTATCTTCAAACTACGTTCGACTTCCGAAGTTTGTGATCAAATTTACGCTATTGCGTTCTTGAAATAGCCTTGTAGTAAAAAAAGTTATGCTCTTATTGAGGTTTAGTTCGTTAGTGAATGTGTGGGAAATTTACGACAAATTAAGTAAAAACTTTATTAATTTTAATTAGCCTTTTATTACCTACAATGTTCTAATTAAAATGTAATTTATTAAATTTTAATTTAATTTATTGTTATTTAATTATTATTAATTATTATATATTATTATTAATTTATTCAATTTAATTTATTAAATTTTAATTAGAACATTGTAGGTAATAATAAAAATTATCTCATGCTCTGTCCAACTTTTGTCCTGCTGCAATTTAAAACCCTTTTTAAACATTCTGTTTGTGTACTAATCTGCTAATGTATAACCTAACTTTTGTTACACTCGTTCAAATACAATACATACAATTTTTTCATAAAAATTAGTTTATGCTCTATTATTATATCAAATTCCTTATTTTTTAGCAAATTATTGCGTTGCAAATTCACATATGAACGACAAATTTTTAAAAAATCTAGGATTCTTGTTGAAATAAATGTAAGGTCTCTCTAATTGTTTCAAATTATCTGCAAAGACTTCGCAGCATGAAGTTCTCAGAAATCCATAAAATCTTTCCGAACTTCTTCACACATTCTCACACCTCAACCAGAATTTCTCGGTAAAAACCGATCAACTTTTCGAGATCTCAAATTCTTTGCTAAATTGATTTAAAGCTCCTCCAATTTTATCCAATTACTTACACGCACACTGCAACAAGAAATTCTTAGTAAATCTAATTCTCAGAAGTCCGTCAAAACTTATGAAACTTTTTCACACCATCAGACGCCCCAGAGAAAATTTCTCTCTAAGAATCGGTCAAGACTTTGCCAAAATCTAAAATTGTTCGGTAAATTGATTTCCGCTGATATCTCACAAATAAATTGTCAGTAAATCCAATTCTCACATGTCCATCCAATGTTGCCAAACTTCACACAGCCCACCCAGCAATTTTAAGTAAGAACCGGTCAAGACTTTGCGAATTCTAAAATTCTTCGGCAAATTGATATAGATTTCTTCCAATTTGATAATATCACCTACACATCAGCAAGAAACTGTCAGTAAATCCAATTCTCACATGTCCATCCATTATTGCCAAAATTCACACACTCCACCCAGAAATTCTAATTAACTACCAGCCAAGACATTTGGAATTCTAAAATTCTTCGATAAATTGATTTTGATAATATCACCTATGCAACAGCAAGAAACTGTCAGTAAATCCAATTCTCACATGTCCATCCAATGTTGCCAAATTTCACACCCCGCCCAGAAATTCTAAGTAAGAACCGGTCAAGACTTCATCGACGATATCTTCCGGAAATTGAAACGTGTCAGGCCGTCGGCTACGGATCGTCCAGCATCGCCCAGCATCGTTCAGCATCGTTCAACATCGTTCAGCGTGGTTCAGCATCGTCCAGCATCGTCCGGCATCGTTCGGCATCGTTCAATCTCAATCGTCGCTCGCTCTTCGCCGTCGGCGTCTGCTTCGACAATGAATATGCATCTGCTGCTGGAAGGGGTGGTTTTGGGGGTGGACGGGGGGATAGATGGAAAGTGGGAGGGTTGAAAAATTGAGCGCTCGCCACTTTCTCGCCGACCGCGAGATCTCTTCGTTCCGATGCACGGAAATCGTGAGATTTCCGACCGAGATTCGGACCGGCGCCAGATTAATGGCACCTCTTATCCTCGAGAAAGGATTCCTAGTCCACCTATGTCCAGCACCTTGTACACTTATCTACGGGGTGTCCTAAACGTGGAATTTAATCGTTCGGAATTATGTGTTTAAAGACCGAAACCTTGATAGTTTTTTGTTTACATTTATCTATAATAGTGAATGGATTTAATCATTTATCTTCGAGAAAGGATTTGAGGTCCACCTATCTCCAGGACCTTGTACACTTATCTACGGGGTGTCCTAAACGTGGAATTTAATCGTTCGGAATTATGTGTTTAAAGACCGAAACCTTGATAGTTTTTTGTTTACATTTATCTATAATAGTGAATGGATTTAATCATTTATCTTCGAGAAAGGATTTGGAGTCCACCTATCTCCAGGACCTTGTACACTTATCTGCGAGGTGTCCTGAATGTGAAATTTAATCGATTGCGGCTAAACGTTAACTGACCAAAGTATTGATATCAGTTTTCGGGAAAGCTGGATAAAAATGTTCTATTTTTTAAGGCTTATTTTGAGATGTTTAATGTAAAATTATGACAGTCGATGATTTGTTTGATAAGACAGATAAATATTTGTTACTTTCTATGTAGAATTGGGCAGAATTTTACGATAGTTATAGTTGAAGTATACAGATATTTTGATGTTTAAGCAATTGATTTTATGTATTTGATACGTACGCTTATAGAAATAATAGAAGACTAAGTATGTAAGAAATTGGTAATAACGTATTCATACAAAAGTGGATGCATTATTAATATATAACCATATGTAAGCTTCACTTAGAATATACTTCGAAGAAAGTGTTATAATGATGCAATACATTTTCAAATGTGAAACAAACAATTTTATAGAACAAAGCCTAGATTCAACTAAACTCTTCGCCGCTAGTTAAAAAATGTTCTTCTCAGTGGCGTTAAAAATGCTGAATCACTTTAGTTCGAAACTTTTCATCAAAAATCATAACAGCAGAACTCAATTCCAAAACAATTTCTCTTCTTTCACTCAAACTTTAAGATTTACATCCTTCTTCGATGCAACCAAAGGAAACAAACACATATCACACAAACGCCTTCCACCAAAAAAAAACGATCAATCTTTCGATTCCAAATTCCATGAGACATCAAAGTCCACAAAATCGCAGGATCTCGGCCGAGTCGTAAAATTCTAATCTTTCGCTCGGCGAAGCTGCACTTTTCGGCCACCGTCTATATCTGCGTTCGCCGGCGCACTCGGCCAAGTTGGCAGCCCTGCGCTGCTCTTTCTGGGGCAGCGAGCCTGCACACACGGCCGAGCGTACATGAGTAACTCGAGAATCGTCGCGCGCGGCCGGTCGAATGGAAAAAAAAGGAGGGTGGAAAAAAATGGAGAATGGAGAGGATTTCGTGAGCGCGGAGTATAAATGCCTAACGCCTGCAGGCCGGTGGGTCATTAATAAGAGGTTACTTACCCTGGCCCTTTCGTTGCTGGCCTCCACAGCTTTCCGCGGTCATCGGTTCCCACGTGGCCGCTGGGAAGCCGCCGACAACCCCTGCGGTTCTCATCTGCACTGCAGAATCCACCCCCCAAACGCGGCCTCGACAGTTTGGCGCCATCGATGCATGCAGCTCGCCCGACGACCGATTTTTACATTTTTACAGACCTACATATGTCCATAATAATCGGTGATATAGACAGTTTGGTTCGGTTAGGATATTGAAATTTTCAACCCCTTCTGTGTAGTATACGTATACTTATATAAATTATTATTGTATTATAAGTGTTTAAATACAATTTTTCTGAAGTTGGTATTATTTATGTATAAATTTTGATTTAAACTTAGTTTTTCCAAATTAACTCTGTCAGATAACTGCAGAGTTACTGAGAAATTGATATTTTCACCCCTAACTGTGTCATATACTGTTTGACCAATCGATGCATGCGGCTCGCTTGACGACGGATTTTTACATTTTTACAGACGCGTGTGCTTGATAATCGGTGATATAGGCAGTTTGGTTTGATTAGAATTTTCAAATTTTCCACCCCTACTGTACGATACCCTTGTAAATGTTTAAATACAAATTTTCTGCCGTTGGAATTATTTATCTACAGATTTTGGCTTAAATATAATTTTTTCGAATTGTTCGATCTTTGTGTATGTTAGTGAAACTGGGTCAGAAAGATGCAGAGATTGTAAAATATCGATATTTCCTCCCCTAACTGTGCCATACAGGGTCTTTGTCCAATCGATGCATGGGGCTCGTTCAAAGACGAATTTTTTCATATTTACAGACGTGTGTGCGTGATAATCGGTGATATAGGCAGTTTGGTTCGACTGGAATTTTTAAATTTTTAGCCCTTTACGTGCGGTACACTTATAATTGTTGAAATTTGAAATTTCTCCGGTTGGAATTATTTATGTATACAATTTGGGTTGAAACCTAACTTATCCAAATAGACAGTGTCAGATAGCTGCAGAGTTCCTAAAAAATCGATATTTCAACCCCTAACTGTGTCATATAGACTCTTTGTCCAATGGACGCATACAGCTCGCTCAAGGACGAATTTTTTCAATTTTTGAATTCCTTCCTACGTATGATCCATCGGTGCACGCCACTCGGTCAATATCGAATTTTGCAACATTTGAACTTTCAATATTTTACTTACCTACTGTGTGTTAGCCGAATGCACAGTTGCATTTTTCACATCCACCCCTGTAATAAATCCAAAATTGGACAAATTCTAAATTTGCGTCAAATCTTAATTAATCTGACTCTGACTTGGAGTAATGTCAAAAGTAGCAAATAATTACAATCTGTAACTGGCGCAATATTGTATTTTCTTCTTTAAAATTAAAATATTGATTAAAACTTAATAAACTATTACAAAGGAAGATAACAAAATTTTTATCTTTTCTGTTCTATTTTATTCGAAAAGAATCTTCTGAACATGCTTATCTGCTGTACAATGTTCGATTCTTTGAATTTTATTATCCCTATTTTGTATCTTTTCGTTTGCGCATGGAAATTGACACCAATTTCATTCGATCCGTTGGTACTTCAAGTCTAGTTAGCTATCTGCATTCCTAGTATTGACTCTTGTATTTTCATGCTTTCTCACCCGTTATGTGACGTCTTTATATTCAATCTTGAATTCCTATCCGCTGCTTCAAACGTCAGCGCTTGAATATATTTCTCTCCGTTTTCTCTTTTATTCTCATTTATCCACTCTATTTTTATGTTCATATTTGACTTGAGAGGAGTATGAAGTGTTAATGTTAATTTGCAAGCAACTGTTTCGGATGTGAATGGTGAAAGTTGAAGAAAATGAAGTTTGCTTTACAGTTTGAACTACTTCTAAACTGAATTTTTTCCCTCTCACTGTCCTTCTTTCTAACGGCAGTTTTCGATTTCTTGCCTTGACTTCGCATTTTACCTCCTATTATTTTTATTTCGCTGCACACTACGTGCACCTTCACACTTGACTACCTCACGTTTCTTCTTTACATTCACTTTCTTACTACGAATTTCTATATTCTTACATTTCGTGCGACTGTTCATACAGGTATTATTCTGAACGAATTATTTACATATATTGTTCGAATATCAATTTCTGGTTATCAGTTTATAGTTCATACTTTAGTATGTTAATTCTTTTGCAGAATGTCGACCCTGATTTGTTCTGTAACAGTGTTTTCTGTTTCTTTCCTATCTTCTCTTCTTATAGTTTGTTCTATTCCTCTCATACGTGCTATTTAATTATCTGTTCCACACAAATTATGTGTCATCGAGAATTTTTTTATTTTTTTCATACGCTTCATCGTTTATCGGAATTGTCGTCCATAATATCATATATCTATATTTTGTTGCATAATTCTCCCATTTACTGACCAGTTCTATATTTCCGTCATCTTTTTTAGAAATTTACACTTTAAGATTTTTATTTGCGCAAACGCCACTGTATTCTTTACCAAGAATTGTTTACATCGTTCAGGCTTCAGAATACAGATTTTCTTCCTCTTCATTATTAGCTTTACCTTTTTCGTTAAAATCTCACTCTACCATTCTTATATCTCGACATTTCTTTAATTTTCTTCAATGTGTTCACTTCAAGCCAGCTTCTCCTAAGCTTTCTACGCTTCTACCTTCATTACCAACTTCATCCTTTGCTCCAAATCTCAGACTCTAACTTCCTGACGTCTCCACCTTCCAACAACCTCTTCAATTCGTTTACCTCGGAATAGCCTCTTCTAAGTCTTCTATACCAAAAATTATATTGTAGTATCTTGATCAACACTTACAATCTAATTTTTCGTTTATTAACCTAACCCAAACTTTATCTATTAACTTTCTTACATTTCTACCTTCAAATCAATATTTTTAATATCTTCACTTCAGATTATTTTCTTCTAAGTATTCTACATACAAAATTATACAACAATATTCTGTCGAACACCTGACAATCCAATTTTTTGCACCGTTAAATTGGTTCAATTGAGTACCTCCAAATCTTACTCTTTAACATTCGTCTCCACCTTCCCATCAATTTATTCCATTAAGTTCACCACAGACCAGTTTTTTCTACGTCCTTTGCTATCAAAAAATACTCATCTATTTCTTGCCCAACAGTTGACTATCGAATTCTGAATTTCTGAAAATAAGCTTAATCGCCTTCTTCGAACTCTGACCTCACATTCTTACTTCTCTACCTTCCCATCAATCTCTTCCAAACGTTCAACTCATACTAGTTTTTTCTACGTTCTTTGCTTAAGAAAATACTATTGTTTCCTACCCAACAGTTGACTATCGAATTCTTAATTTCTTTAAATAAGCTTAACCGTTTTCTTCGAACTCTGACCTCACATTCTTACTTCTCTACCTCGCCATCAATCTTTTCCATTACGTTCGCCTCGGTCTACCTTCTCCTAAGAGCTGGAGGTTCGAAAATTGTACTTCAATTTCCCGTGCAGCGCTCCGCTGTCAGTTTCTTCGTTTCTTCGGGAGCGGTCCATAGCAGTTTCTCAGACGTCTGGCGAACTCCCCAGCCATCCTCGGTCTCCTTCTCATGTCGCGGACACTTTCACGCATTACCAAGACGAATAGCTCCCTCGTGGTGTCGCGCAATCTCCGCAAAACACGCGCAGCCATCAGCGGCAGCGAACACCAAAGCCTTCTTCCGCTGCTTCTTCGATCCTCCTGAGGCGAATACTTAATTCTTCGTTATCGTCCAAGCTTTGACGAATTTCTGCTTCACGAATTTCTGGTTCTTAGAGTTTAACGGAATTACAGTTGCATTTTCTAGTTTTAAATTGTGTAGATAATAAGATTGTGATACAGGGAAGTGAAAAAAATAATTCTAATTGTATCAGTTTTACTGTAAGTATTCTGATATGTTGGTATGCTGGTATTAATGATTTGTGAATTTGTGATGTGCTGATTAAACTAACTTAATGATTGACAAACATCAATGCCTTCTTCTGCTGGTTCTTTGATCCTCCTGAGACGAATACTTAATTCTTCGTTATCGCCCAAGCTTTGACGAATTTCTGCTTGACGAACGGTGCGCCTGTTTGAGTTTAAAGGAATTACAGGTGCATTTTCTAGTGTTAAATTGTGCAGATAACAAGATTGTGATACAGGGAAGTGAAAAGAATAATTCTACTTGCATCAGTTCTACTGTATGTATTCTGGTATGCTGGTAATCCTATTATTACGGAAAATTATTGAACAGATATTTATGATTTCTGAATATGTCGAGTGCTGATTATATCAACTTAATGAGTAGCAAACACCAAAGCCTTCTTCCGCTGCTTCTTTGATCCCCCTGAGGCGAATACTTAATTCTTCGTTATCGTCCAAGCTTTGACGAATTTCTGGTTGTTAGAGTTTAAAAGAATTACGGTTGCATTTTCTAGTGTTAAATGATGTAGATAATTATGATATAGTGAAGTAAAAAGAATAATTCTACTTGCATCAGTTCTAATGTATGTATTCTGGTATGCTGGTAATCCTATTATTACGGAAAATTATTGAACAGACATTTATGATTTCTGAATATGTCGAGTGCTGATTATATCAACTTAATGATTAGCAAACACCAAAGCCTTCTTCCGCTGCTTCTTCGATCCTCCTGAGGCGATTATTTAATTCTTCGTTATCACTGATGCTTTGACGTATTTATGCTTGACGAACGACGCAGTTCTTAGAGTTTAAAGCAATTAGACTTGTATTTTTCATTGCTACACGTTATACATAATAAAGTTACAGTACGAAAAAGAGTTCAGAATAACCAGAATTATTCCAATTGTACTCTAATCTAATATTCAAAACATATGTAAATATATTCAATATATGTAAATATTTAAAATATATAAAATATCTGAAATAAATATAAAAGCATTAACTATTCTTTCTGAAAATATTGCGGGAATTTTTTAAATGTTTAAAGCAAAGTATTTGGAAATTATTCATTTGATAACCTTAATGCACCCGTCAACAGCATTCTTCAACATCACAAAAAATTCATCCACTCTCATATAAGACGAAGAAATTGTCCAAACAAATATAGTAGCGTGAAAAATCTCAAATCAAAGCCTTTAAAACGCTCACCTTACCTAAAAATCTAATCCACCACGAGTTCAAAACGTTTAAAGCAGAATTGGCCGACGCTGAAGCAAAATTTGACAATTCGCCTATGGGATCGCGTATCTTATGGGACCGGGAGCAAATGAGACTTTATGAAGACGAGGCCGACATTGTCGTCGGACGATTTTGGGCTGCGAATCGCGGCGGGGTCGTTGCTCGCAATTAAGTCGAGGCCGCCGGTAATCCGACTAAGTGTATTAAATTGCGCATAATGAAATCATTCGGCTGATTAAAGAGCGCCCCGGATACGCTCATGACGTCATTATGGGTTTATTGCACGTCAGGCGGATGTAAGTGGAGGTCGGCATCGTTTTTAGAATCAAGAGACTGATAAAGTACCTACTTTTGGCGCGGGAAGTATATGTCGGAATTCGATAGGGTGACCTTGAACGGCAATATGATGCTTTTGTATGCTTGAAGTTTATCTGAGTGGAATAACTTTCTGTAATGTTACGTTATTAATGATTGTACGTTGTTTTCTCACTGATGATTTTATGTAAAATTCTGATTCACATTACAGATGTAAAGTTTCTTGGTAGTGTTCAGCGTTTCTTTTGGATTTTTTAGAGAATTTTGAAGATAGTCTCATTACAGTACCATTTAAATGATTGAGTAAAAACAGGTTATAGAAAGATGGCGGCACTGTAGCCCATTTTATCATATCTGAAACAAATGAGCCGCATATTCGAAATTTTTCGGTTCACGTATCGATTCCAATTGCTTTCTTTTCGTCACTCTTCCACTTTTCATCATTGGCAAGTTTCGTCAGCGTACAAAAATTGCTGCAAACGAATTTCTGCGCGACTAAAATTCGGGCTGAAAAGATTGAAAATTGGTATAATTAGCTTGAATCAACATTCTTCCGCATTTTCCATGGCCCGTCAACTCTTCTTGAACGTTTTCAGCACCATAGCAACAGTTTAGCCAACCGCCTATCTCTGAAACAAGTGAATCGACTTTGCCATTTATATAAAAATTTTTATTTCTCCACATTGCATACTTTCCACAATTTATGTATTATTTCCTACTGTTTTTATCACTCTGTCATTTATTCATGATTAACCCTTAGAGTGCCGAGTGGGGTCCTACAGGGACCCAAGAAAGCATATTTCCTTAATAACTTTGTAAATAATTTTTTGTAATTTTTCATATTCCATGTATACTTGCTCACTTTCATCGTCAAGTATTGTGGATGATATGTCGATTCTAAAAACATTACTGTTATTTTGTTTTTAACTGTAAACCTACTGGGGTCTCCAGGAGACCCTATACCGCTGTTAGTGTCCACCCATTTCTCGCGCAATAAATCGGCAGATAACGCCAACCAAGTCGGGTTCCTCGCATTTTTTCACCTTATAATGTCGAATGTTCATCTGCTCTGATCATAGAAGAGAAGTAATAGAAAATACTGTACGTTGCCTGGACCATGACGACGAATGAATTGTATCGAATGTCTTGATGTATTAATTTTTTTCTGAGAAGAATAAAATTTAATTTTATATTTTCATACCGTAAATATGTCAATAAATGCATATATTAAACATCTCCATTTTTTGTTTTCAATTCTACAATTTTTTTAAGTGGGGTCCCTTGAGGACCCCACGTCGTTATTAGTGTTGCCAAAAAGTATACGGCACTCTAAGGGTTAACCAGTTTCTGCGGATTCAAATGATATTCGAGCAGAAGAGAACGAATCACAGCACAGTTAGCTCGAATCCTGACATTCTTCCTCACTTTCCATGACCCGTGAACTCTTCGTCGATGTCTTCAGCGTCATGACAACAGTCCAGCTGCTGGCACACGGACCGACGATCGCGAGAGTCTCCAGTGAATGCCGTTTGCCGTTATAGAGTTCCGCGGCGAAGCTTTCAAGGTAGACGGACCAGGAAAGGCAGCCTCTTTTGTTCAGGAATCTGCGCAGTGCAGGTGCGCAGCTCGTTAGCGGATGCTAAATTTGGGTCGGCACCTTGCCGCGAATTCGACGCCGGATCTTAATTGAGTTTCCCATCACGATAGACACGCATGTGAACGTGTAACGTGAACAGCGTGTATGTGGAAGTATTATGTAACGTGAACAACGTGTATGTGGAAGTATTATGTGACGTAGGCAGACAAAGCTGTTTGCTGAACCTTTGACGGTTTTAGCCTTTCACGCGTGGCTGTCGGTGGTCTCATAGGTTCCAGTTTCGTGGTTTTTAGAAGGTTTGGACTTACGGGAGGAGGATAATTATTAGAGTTTGGATAGTGATGCTTTGGATATGATTTGAAATAAAAACTTATTTACTGAACCTTTGAAGGTTTTAGCCTTTATGCGTGGCTGTCGGTGGTCTCATAGGTTCCAGTTTCGTGGTTTTTAGAAGGTTTGGACTTATGGAAGGAGGATAATTATTGGAGTTTGGATAGTGATGCTTTGGATATGATTTGAAATAAAAACTTATTTGCTGAACCTTTGACGATTTTAGCCTTTCATGGGTGGCCGTCGGTGGTCTCATAGGTTCCAGTTTTGTGGTTTTTAGAAGGTTTGGACTTATGGAAGGAGGACAATTATTGGAGTTTGGATAGTGATGCTTTGGATATGATTTGAAATAAAAACTTATTTGCTGAACCTTTGACGGTTTTAGCCTTTCACGCGTGGCCGTCGGTGGTCTCATAGGTTCCAGTTTTGTGGTTTTTAGAAGGTTTGGACTTATGGAAGGAGGATAATTATTGGAGTTTGGATGGTGATGTTTTGGATGTGATTTGAAATGTGGGAATATTTGGAATTGAATGGAAATATAAGGAATAGGTGTTAGTAAATGTTTGGATTTAGAGTATCATTGGTTTTTCATACGTGTGTGCCGAAGCTGTAGGTTTTAGGTTCCAGTTTTGTGGTTTCTAGAAGCTTTGGTGTTATGGAAGGAGGATAATTATTGGAATTTTGTAGAAGATGTTTTAGGTATGATTTGAACTGTGGAGATATTTGAATGTAGAAAATAGGTGTAAGTCATCGTTTGGAACTTGTGTAGGACTTATTTGCTGATCCTCTCAGAATTTTGGTTTTTCATACGTATCTGTCGAAGGTGTAGGTTTTAGGTTCCAGTTTTGTGGTTTTTAAGGATTTGAAGTTATCGAAGCGATAACGTTATTTGATTTTTGAATACTTCAAAGTTTTGAGTATGATTTGAAGTGTGAGAATGTTTAGAATTACATACAAATAAAGGAGTGACTATGTTGCTGGAGTTATTTCTAGAATGATAGTGTCGATGTAATATTAGGAAAATTAGGAAAATTGTTTGCTGCGTCTTTCATTAGTGAAAAGAGTCCAAAAATTTATTTATTTCAACATTTGCTAATTTTTATGGACTTTTGGGTTATGAAGTCACTATTTAACATCTATAGCTGTTATATTTCATTTAAATTCAATTTCAAGCGATGAACAGTAAAGTTTGGGATCTGCATAAATCGTTAGATGTAAAGGTAATGACCGTAACCTTATATGTAACAATGAATACAATGTTAAAAATTGATGAAGAGGTTTGCATTCATCATCCACTTCTCTGAATCCTCTATCTTCATCCTTGAAAATAATCAAATTAAGGAAACTGTTCATCTCATCGCTATTGACATAAGTAAATATAATATACATTGACCTATCAATCCGAGAATTTCAATAATTAAAATGGATAGACTACAGCGATGGTAAATATAATACGTACATGTGCGTACTCGCATAAATATTCATCAGAATAAATGCGCGAATACGAGCGAGAATATAAAAAATGTACTCGAAACTTGCATTTGATACTTTTGAGGACCCGCACGTTTTCATGCAACTCTGTCAATCAAAGAACTTTTATTCCACTGCCCCACTTTCTGCACTTTTTTGCGCCGCTCATGTCCTCCTACAAATATTTTTGGCCACCCGAAGTTTACTGAAAACGTTTGATACGTTCTCGCACTTTTTACATCCGCTTTCGACTCCCTTTAAACGTCCAAAAGAACAAACTCCGAACATGAACGTAAGTTCATTCGCAAATACGTGTCACTGTGAATTTGAGCAGACGCGTGTGTGTGTGTGTGTGTGTGTGTGGGGGCAGAGGAATTGAAAGAGTGTACGTGGACGAATGCGTGCGGCGAACTTGTTTTTTTACGATTCCGGGAGCCGTTTTCGCTTTCCAGCAAGTTCTGTCAGTTGAAAGAATTTTTATTTTTCGGCTCACCTCTCGCGCCATTTTTTGCGTTTTTGAAGGTATTTGTGGTCACGGCACGGAATGTTTGAGGTCTTACCTTTTCGTGAGTCTCTTTAGTGCATCTTTGGAAGGTTACAAGAACGTCACTCATAAATTTGATCGAACAATGTTACTCAACATCCAAGTATAATTTTTGTTAATTTCCAAGTAACTTGATACTATCGATGTAGTATATCAGAATGTCAACATTAAAATTTTTCTATTTGGAGAAATTGTTCCTGATCGATTCTAAAAAGAATGATACCTAAAACAGAACACCATTTCAATTATGATACCAGCGTAACTTTCGATCTTCATCGAAGAGTCTGAACCAAAAAAATCATTCCAAATAGTTTATCGGAAAATTTATCGATACTCCATTTTTACATTATTTTTATAAATGTATATTAATTTTTCATTCATTTGCCACTATCAACGTAATATGCCAAAATTACCGATCACAATCTTTTTCAATTTCCGAGTCTTATCTAATCTACACCAGAGATAATGAATATTTAATTAAATTTTTAACTAAAACCATGTCCGCCAAAGAATAACAACGAACATGATCGTCTAAAAAAAATGTGATCCCATAAGACATATTTTTTGACCCCCATTCCAAAAATCTATCTTAAACGAATTTCACTCAAAGTACAATTTATATTAATTTCCACCAGTCCACGACTATAATCCCAAAAACATGTCAATTCTCAAAATTCTTTTCTACTTCAAAACCATTAAATCTAGCATAAAACAGTATATCAAACACGCACAGCTTTCAATCAGCATCAAAGAATCCGCCCAAAGATCGAATCAATTCCATGCCTCGCGAACTGACGCGCTACTTTCCGTGACGTCATCACCCTCGATCGTCGCTCAGCTCCTCGCCGAAGTATTCGAGAGGCGGAAAACGGTTTCCTGCGAGATGTTGGCAGGTGTGGCAGTTAGGTAAATGGGATCGGTCGCGTTCGGAGAATCGGGACGAACTTTTTCTACGGGACAATATCGGAGGCCTGCCGAAGAAGGCGAAGGAGGATGGGAAGGTGGGAGGGGGGGGGAGGGGGAAGTTGCGCTGGCCGGATGCGGATAGGAAGCCGTTGTCATCGACGCTGTCAAGCCTCGAGACCATC
Source organism: Anoplius nigerrimus (assembly GCA_914767735.1). Taxonomy (NCBI): domain Eukaryota; kingdom Metazoa; phylum Arthropoda; class Insecta; order Hymenoptera; family Pompilidae; genus Anoplius; species Anoplius nigerrimus. The sequence goes on from OU612081.1 coordinate 14,995,095, forward strand.
CTGTCGAGTTCTGTGTCATGTTCGAATCGAGAGCTGATCATTTCGAAAGATTCCGCCGAACATTGTGCCGATGACAGTGTTGGGAGTTTTGTGCAAATCAGATGAATAGTGATACATGTTTTATTGAGTTTCTGCCAATTTGCGATCTGTTTGGTGTGGCAATGGAAAAGGTTTGATGTCAATGTGAAAAATTGTGCTGACAATAGTGTCAACATTGTGCAAGTTAGTTTAATAGTGATGTATGGTTTATCGAATCACTATTCGTTTTGTTTAATTTCTGTGGTGCATTAACGCAAAAATGCGATTTTGAAAGATTGTAATGAGGGGGTTGAGCTATATAATTTTTGTAAGAGATATAAGAAATGTATGTATGTAAACAATGCTTTGAATGACAAAGTCTAAAATATCGAAAAATGCCGACCAAAATTGTGATGTCCTTAACCTTGAAAGTGTTACATTAATTAATATACTGAAGGTCTCTAGAGACCAACAAATTAAACACGGAATCAATAGACAGATATCAAAAGGTTGCGTAGATGATGCAACAACTTCCGGTGATCTGTTCTGTTAAAGCAGAAATGTAATACTGAAAGATTGTAATAAGGGGGATGAGCTGTACAATTTTTGTAACAGATATAAGAAATGTATGTATATAAACAATGCTTTGAATGAGAAAGTCCATAATTTCGAAAAATGCCAACCAAAATTTTTATGACTATTCCTCCGTTTATACTTACCCGAAGAAAAGATGACGTAGTCCATATACTAAATCACATCTAAATTATCAATGACTTAAATGTAACAATACATGTCGATGTAAACAGTCCTCCGGACCTAGAAGCCAAAAAATAAAACGCAGAATCAATAGACATATATCGAATGGTTGCGTAGATGATGCAACAACTTCCGGTGATCTGTTCTGTTAAAGCAGAAATGTAATACTGAACAATTGTAATAAGGGGGATGAGCTGTACAATTTTTGTAACAGATATAAGAAATGTATGTATATAAACAATGCTTTGAATGAGAAAGTCCATAATTTCGAAAAATGCCAACCAAAATTTTTATGACTATTCCTCCGTTTATACTTACCCGAAGAAAAGATGACGTAGTCCATATACTAAATCACACCTAAATTATCAATGACTTAAATGTAACAATACATGTCGATGTAAACAGTCCTTCGGACCTAGAAGCCAAAAAATAAAACGCAGAATCAATAGACAGATATCGAATGGTTGCGTAGATGACGCAACAACTTCCGGTGATCAATGAAGCCGGCCAGACTCGATTCGGCTTGGACAGAGTCCAAGTTACACGTTGCAGGTTACATATTTATCAGCCTTTCGGGAGCGGCGACTCTCTGGGAATTTAGGCCAGCGATGAAAACGGCATTTGACAGTTCGCGTCCCTTTTTTCGAACGTTCGCGAAGCAGTCGAGAACGGGACATTTTTATGCAAGGCCATTTTCGCGCGGGCCATTCAATATCGCGTTACATTAACATATCGGGACGTGGGATGTTCCGATCGTATTTTCCGAGTACGTGTCCGACGTTTCACGTTACGTGCTTCAGTATTGTTCCGATTATTTGAGGACTCGGTTCAAATTTTAGTTTTTTTAAAATCGCGTCAATGCAGTGTTTTAATCTTTGATTCACGATTTGCATTCTAAAACAGGTTATATGTCTTTTGAAGGTGTGAACCGTTTATTGTGAAAGACGTGTAAGTTAATATAAAAAATTGCGATATTACACAATTTGCGATTTATTTAGAGGAAAGTTTTTATTTGGCTGATATTTAAATTAAAAACCATGGAGTTGCATCACTTTCAAAGTGAACGGTTCCTGTAGCAGGTATGGTTGTATGTGTTATAATTGTGTGTTTGGCATTTCGAATCTGGAGTTTGGAATTTACTCACGAATTTTTGTCGCGTAAAAATTGTTTTAATTCAGTGTTTTAAACTCTGATTCATGGTTTGCATCCTTAAATAGTCTGTTTCTTTTTATGATGTAAAATGTATATTTTTATTTATTATGTATGCGTTGAGTTGGGTTTCTTTTATTTTGGGATTTGCTAACAAATATTTGTAGTTTACAATTTTTGAAACATAACTCTTGCTGTTTAAAATAGTATTAGTATACCGGGTTATAATCCCAATTCGGTACATAAGTAATCTTATGTTAAGTACTATGCATTGTTCATACTATGTTAATTCCGAATTCACATATTTTCTATTTTCATTCCATTTGCCGTATTTCACTGGCAATTTTTTGCTGTCCAAAGTCCTGTCCTTACTCGACCCTTTTAATTGTTCAAAATTTAATCACATACATTGACTTGCCGCAAACGTAGTTTAACATATCACATTAATCTTTCTGTTCTGTTCATAAACTTCCGGTTAACACACATCATCCTTTATTTGATCAAAAGCTAAACTCAACACACATGTCAACATGATCCCATTAGACACTTATTAAACTTATTCGACAAACAACAAACAAAACACAATCATCATCCACAACAAACTGACTTTCATCATCCCATCAACATTTCTCCACCCTTAACCAAAAAACCCACCCCCACAATCACCACAGTCCGATTATCAATTACCCGCAAATATTCCATCGCATCAACCCCCACCCCTTCAATTATTCCCATAAAGCTTACATTTCATCCCCTTTGACCAAATCGGATTCCGAGGGCGCAATTAGCGACAGGCAAATTTCTTTCGTCGAATAATTCTCGCGTCTCGCGGCAGGTGGATTATTCGCCAGCTCTGGCGTGGCCGATAAAATCCGCGGGAAAATCGAATCATCCCCCAAAGATCTCTGAAGTTCGAAGAAGCAGGAACGTTTCTTGACTCGGCCTCGTCCGTGACGTCTTCGGATGCGGAACCGGGAGGGTTGGAGCGAGAAGAAGGGGGTGGGGGTGGCGAATGGGTAGGAAATGAAACTCGTCGCAATTAGCATCCAGTCGGAACAAGGCGTATCAATTAAGAGGTACGGTCGACTTATTCGCGAGGGACTGCCGCCTTTTGCGAAACAAGGAAGTCTGCGTCCGCGCTTTTCTCCATTAAGGCCCGAAGCTTCGGGCTTTAATGTGCGGCGGGGGTGTGAAGGGTGGTTCCGGTCCCCGGAAGGGGCGGGGGGTATGAATTGAGACGCTGCTGCATTGGCGATGGGATGTATTAAGGGTATTAACGTCTGCCGGGCCTCTGACGTGACTCAATCTATGTTTTCTAAAACATTTCCTTTTTTTGTCATTTTTATTTTTGTGAAGGGTTAAGGGCTGTCATAAGATGCTATCGCAATAGTTAAGAGGATTATTAAAGATTTTGAGCTCCTTGGGAGTTGCGGTGTTTTAATGCACGCACGGTTTCATTGAACATTTTCATTTTTTGAGGAGAATTATTATTATGGGAAGTGATCGCAGGGTGAAGGGGCGAGGTGAGATGCTATTGCAATAAGAAACAAAAGTATTCCAAAATTTGATCCCTTCAGGAGCTCTGGAATATGATTGGACGTACCTCTTTCTGGATTATTTTAGTTTTCTGTCATAATGATTTTTTTGAACGGCGATGGAAACGTAAAGGGCTGAAATAATAAGATACTGATGAAATAAAATAATGATGTATTGTGATTATTAACCTCTTCAGGATTATAACAAGGAACGTATTAATGAAATTAACAGCTTGAAAGCCAATACCATGCTTCCTCTCTTAACATTTGACCGCTTTATTGTAACAATGCTGACAGACAACTTTCCAAACGAGAAGAATTTAAATTACACTATGATGTAATAGTGAGACAATGTGTTAAAGCTATAGAACACTTCAAGGGCCAAGCACGTGACTAAGAATCTAGACATAGTGAACAAATTCTTCACTTAAATCATTCGATTCCAACTAATTCGTTCCTTTATACAATATATCTAACAATTAACATATAAACTGTTTATTTTGAAATAAAATGAGGTATCACATAATTTGTGATTAATTTACTGTAAACTCTTTATGTATGTGGTATCGCACTCGAGTATATTCGAGCGCGCTAAACAGGCCAAACTGTGCACGCTCGAGTATATTCGAGCAGCGTTGTATTTGATGCTGCTAAAATTAAAATAAAAATTTTGATTAATTTTGTATTTTTTTTCCCCAAGGCAATGTTCTAAATATGTTTTACATAAAAAAAATTGATTTTTTTTGTTCGGTTTATTTCAAAGAAACCGGACGTTAAGGGATTAAATGGACTTACTCCACTTTAGAAATAAACGGTCTATTTGACCTTTGTTGGTCAGAGAGGAACATTCACAGGTATGAAACAAAAGAAAATGAAGGATACCAACAATACGGCTCCGACACTCGCACTCGTATCGACTCTGCGTCCGCTTTCGAGCTTCCCTTCCTGAGAGAAACGTCCGACAGGATATCCGACTGGGAATCCTTATCCTGGACGAAGGAAGAGGGGACGTCTCGGTTTCCAATACGAAGGACGATTGCGCGTCTCGCATGGATGGCCATCGGCGCTTTGTCGTAAATCAAGTCCCACGGATTGCCATTTCTGATAAGCAGATTCCGAGTCGGCACTCGGATTTATTTTTGCATGGCCAGCTACCGTTGCGGACCTTCGAGCAAAATGTCTTATCCTGCGAGTGTCGGAACGGTGGAATGTGTTGAATTATTGGTCCGATTCTTGTATACGATTTTTACGTTCTGTTATATTTAGTTATGTTTGTTTGAATTGTTGTAATTGTAGGAGGTTTTATTAGGGGCGAAAATTAGTTTGGTGTTCTCGCATATAATCAGCTGTAATTACGAGTAAGTCTTAAATAAAAATTTACTTCCTTACTTTGATGTCTTAAATATTATCCTTACCTTCCTGAGGATGCAATGCAATCTTACCCCCTTTTTTTTTTAAATCTCAAGAAACAATACTTTGCACCATGGCGTTCCAGAAAAAGCACATGAGACATTGGATTCTTTTCGCGTTCGAGTTGAAAAGTAATGCTGCTGAAGCTTAGAAAATGGTTTGTTCTACGTTAAGCGAATAGGGGAGACCGGGGCAAAATGGTATAGCGGGGCATAATGGGACCGGGGCAAAATGGGACCGGGGCAAAACGGGTTTGGGGCAAAATGGAATAGTGAAAATCAACACTGCTGGAAAATACGTCATTGGGGCAAAACGGGACTGGGGCAAAATGGGCCGGAGAAATCTACGATTTTTCCTGTCCCATTTTGCCCCGATCCCGGAGAAATCTCCGATTTTTCCTGTCCCATTTTGCCCCTATCCCGGAGAAATCTCCGATTTTTCCTGTCCCATTTTACCCCGATCCCGTTTTGCCCCAATGACATATTTTCCAGCAGTGTTGATTTTCACTATTCCATTTTGCCCCAAACCCGTTTTGCCCCAGTCCCATTTTGCCCCGGTCCCATTATGCCCCGCTATACCATTTTGCCCCGGTCTCCCCTACAGTGTAACACACAAGTCGTGCAAATACTGATTCCAATGGTCTGGCAAACGAAATTTTGATGTTGATGATGCAGGACGCATTCGAACGCTAAAAAAAAAATGGACTACGAGCAAACGGAGTAACTGTTGGTCAACAATTTTTATCAAGCACAGCAAGAACTTGGTGTAACACAACAAGCAATTTCCGATCTGCTAAAGAAACCGTATCAAAATAAACGTCGAATATACGATAAAAAGGCACCTAACTTGTTTGTACACCTAATATATTGACCGTTTATTTTGAAAGTGCTGTAAGTCCTAATTTTTAAAAAAAATGTGATATCATATAATTTATAATTAACGTGGAGAAAACAGTTTATTTACATGATATTAAATTATTTTTTTAAATGGACTTCACTTTCAAAATAAGCTGTCCATATACTACATCGTGAATTGTATTTATACTAATTTTATTATCTATCTAAACGATCTAAAACGACTCCATACATTAAATGTATCCAAGCCTTTGTTGGTGAAGAATGAATGTGCAACGAAACGTTTAGTTCGCAGGTCTTCGAGACTTCAAAGACGTCGTCAGGGGTGGGGGGGGGGGCAAGAATCCGAAATACGTTGAGCATATGCGACATTGAGAAATATGGCGAGCAGTTTGCCGACGTAAAAGTTGAGACAGCGTCTTCTTACCGGGCGATCCTCGTCGATTCGACGCTTTAGTGCCTCGTCGTAAAAGATATTGATACATCCGACGAAAAGGCTGCATGCCGGGACGATGGTCACGTGACTCCGGGGAAGGACCGTATTTTTATGCACGTACCGCGCCGAAAGAATGCATTCGCCGCTGTCCGCCATCGTGTAATTTCATGCGAGAATTTTTCGAGAATTCTTTTTCTTCCGCGTTGCGTTCAAAATGTCGCTGGACGATGCTTGAATGTAAATAATTGACGAATATATGCGAATTTTGGTTCATTTGTGTGAAGGTATTTGGGAGTTAAGGTTTAATGTTGAAAGGGAATAATTTTTTAATTGGTGTGTCTATACGATAATATTATGAGAAAGTTTTTGTGGGAAGAGTTTTACTTTTGATTAAAGTAGTCAGTAGTGGACATTACGAATAAAACGTATGTCATTAACGAACATTTTGTGTTCACCCTGTAATATGTGCAGTATACATTCAAACATATTAGTCTATACCTCAGTCTTACCAACTTATCGAAAGAAGACTATTCCATTCAATAATCACTGCTTGACAAGTACTAAATTACTGCTAACAACTAAAAATACAAAAAAATTAAATATTTATAATATTAATAGTTTATTACACAAAAAGGTACTCTCCAATTCACACTCTGACATGTTTATTCCAAAATCCACGCAACCAATTAAAAAAGTCAATTATCTCCACTCACCTTGTAGACTCTCATTCCTTCAACGTACCAAAAATTCAATTCATAACACAATTGACTCATTATAAAAATAATAAAAATCCTCGATAATTAGCTTCGAACCACTTACACCCATATTCACATTCTCACAGCCAATTAAAAAGAGTCACTTATCACAATTCACCTTGAAGACTTTAATTCCTCCAACATCCGAAAAAATTCAATCCAAAACACAATTGCTCACTTTTAAAATAATAAACTCACTCGACAATTAGTTTCTAACCACATCCACACATTTCTTACAATCTGTTCATTCCAAGCAACCAATTACAAGGAGTCATTTATCTCCACTTACCTTGAAGACTCTAATTCCTTCAAAATACCAAAAAATTCAATCGACAATTGCCTCATTATTAAAATAATAAACTCGCTCGATAATTACCTTCAAACCACTGACGCACGCATATGGCAGATAAAAACTGAGGTGTCACGCCACACTGGGCCGTTTCCGGCCGTATGCGAGCGTCTGGGGGAATCTCGAGATGCGAATTTAATTTTGAACGTCCTCCAGCCCGCCCTTTCCCCTGCGGCCTCGTAAAGGGACAGAACCTATTTGAATGTAATACAACGGAACGGCCCGACACATTTACGCCAGGAATTTTCAACCGACCCCTTCAGTTCCCTCCTCACCCTCTTCCACCCCCTACCACCCTTCCCTCGCCCCCCACCACCCTCTCGCATCTTATCTCACCGACATGCGAATATTCGAACGGACGACAGCGTGCCAGCTCGAACGTTCGAGCTGGCGAAAGATTTTTTATCGCCTCGATAGCCGAAGTTTGCGAGCGCAGGGAGAATGGGGAGGGATGAGGGGTGATGGCCGAGAATTTTTGCAGAATTTGAAACGGTGGGAAGCGAGGAGGCTGTCGAGGAAATGTGCTTTGTGTTTACGGGTATTGGGATATGTTTTCATCGTTCGGTAGGGGTGGATTGTGAGGCGGTGGAAGGGGAAGAAGAGTAAGGGGTTGTTTGAGAATTTTTGGAAATTTTGCAAGGGTGTCAAGGATGGTTTGAACGTGTACATGAATTGAGATACGGTGTTTTGATTATTGATTGGTAGGATTGAGATTGTGAGTTGGCAGTACTTTGGTGTGAGAAAAGAAAGAATAATTTCATATGAAATAAGAGAATTTTTGCAGAATTTGAAACGGTGGGAAGTAAGAAGTGTGACAGATAAAGACGGTTTGTATGCTACGTGAATTAGCATACGATATGTTGATCATTTGGTAGGGATAGAATTTTAGATTGTTAATAGGTAAAATAGAATAACAAATATAATGTAATAAGGGTTGATATTCAAAATATTATGAGAATTTGGAACGAGGTAAAGTATGAAGTGTGTCAAAGAAATATCAGTATACATTTATACATTATACATTTACATGAATAAAATAGTATTGCAAATTTTGTTTTCGCATTTACATGCACCTTTGTGAATTGTTCAGCTAAGTATTTAATAGATATAAAAAGTTGAATATTAAAATGTCGACCACAAAAACACGCGGTCACATTCGCAAATCGACATGATACCCAAGAAATCCCACATTTCTACCACACCAAACCCAAAACAGAAATACATGCTCTAAATAAATATCCCAATATTTACCATTTCTCCCAAAAAAACAACTCCATCTCCTAAGCACTCTCCTGACAAAAATCCACATTTCCGCAAACAAAATATTCACTGTCAATATCTTCTATTCTACCTTCAAGAATCCTCCTTCGCAATCCTAAATCCACCAACCGATCTTTTTCACGAACAAATCTTTCTCACAAACAAATCTCACCAAATCTTTCGCACAAAAATCACAGAAATCCAATCTCATTATCGCCAATCTTCCCCGAAAAAAAGGACAAGAGTGTCCGACTGTCCGGAATTCTCTTCCTCGATACTCGGATGTTCCTTCAAGGACTCCTTTATCGGGAATGTATTCCTGGCGCGCGCATAATGGGCAGCTATTTTAAGGAAGCTACTTAAAATGGCCGTATATTAGGCGTACTGCGGAGCGTCGGCTCATTCGTAGGGAGCTTCCGGTAATTGAACGGGCAAAGTAATGGAGCGGGCCGTCGTTATGGGAAATATATTGCTCGAGCCCTATTGCGCGTCACTCTACTCTTCGAGTTTCGCTTAATCGCCGCCCGATAATGGCGACGCCGCCCTGAGGAAAAGAACGTTCCCTAATCGGCCCAGGACTGACGTCACTACCCCGGTCAATGCCCACTTCCGGTTCTGCTCACTATATGATAATTCGGATTATCATTATGTATATTTATTAAGTATTTTGTATTACATTAAATTGTATTGGCCTTTAATAAATATTAATACATTAATTTGTATTAACTTTAAATAAATATTCAAGAATTCGTCGTATTTATCAAATTTAGTGATTATTATACAGGTATGTAGTTGTGGTAATAGTTTTTTCACTATGTTTGTATGAAGAGATGGGTGAAGTATTAAATAAAGGATTTTCTTTTAAAAATGAGGTAGCCGTGCTTCTTATAGAAAATATGCGTCAGAGAGAGAGAGAGAGAGAGAGAGAGAGAGAGAGAGAGAGAGAGTTATGGAGTTTTTTTTATCAAAGTGTGATAGAGTCCTTCTTTAGCAGTAGGAGGATTCTATTATATCAAGGAACATCAATAATAACTGGAAATTAAACATAATCACTGGTTTAATTATATTTACTAAATTTAGTGGTAATTATTTACCAAAATAAACGGTAATTATTCGTGATCATAGAATTAATCATATTTAACAAATTTAGTGGTAATCATTTATAAAATGAATCGGTAATTATGCATAATCATCGAATTAACCACATTTATCAAATTAAACGGTTATTATTTTTAATCGTCGGATTAATCACATTTACCGTAACATATACGTATATTCATGCAATTTCATTTAAACTTTCCGTTGTTCAACAAAAAATCTTGTCTAGATCCAGCACTTGAAAATTGTTCATATTCAACCTCATCATTAATTATTCGAATCCGCATTATTCGAATTATTAATGGAATTAGTAGCTGCGACAATTTGTGTATGTTCATGTTGACACTAGATTACTTATATGTGTTTCTAGATAATGTGAGTTTTATTCTCGTTATAGATTGTATAACTGATTTGTCATTATTCCACAAAATGTTATATTCACTACCATATGATATTCCTTGATTATATTATTATATATAATATATTATATTATACATAATATTTTTATCAATAATTTCCAATCGTTTATATAATTCATAATAAAAATATAAGTTAAAAAATATATGTACACTACAATCGTTAAACCATTGTAACACAAGTTCGTCAAATCTCTGCAGGTTTCATGATACACAATCCAAAAATATTAGATTACGCCGCAGCTAATTGAAGCAACTTAAGTAATGAAACGAAACAATCTTTCAAGACAACACAACCACACCTCAACCTTTCGCAATTCGTCCGGAATTTTCCGTTAACAATCCTGGCCGACTTTTTAACGCCGAGCACTTCCGGAAGCGTCGAAAATTATCGGCTTCCGGGGCACAGGTCAAAAGTTCATAGTCTCGGCGAGCGATCCGCTCGTGGGTTAACAAGATTGTAATTAAAACTGTTACGAGCGACCATGAAACGATCCCGGAGCGAAGTCGTTTCTTTTTATCGGCTCGGCCGCCATTTTGGAAAGCGGACGCCTCGCGGAAAATTCGAGAATCAATGATCGCTGTTAGTGGTTCGCAAGTTAAAACTGGCCGTTGATGGGAAAGATGCTCTGCTGTTGCAAAAGGATTTTGAACCAAAAAGTCACTGATTTTCAGAAAATAAGAAGCTAGTTGGAAATTTCCGAAATCGGACCGTGACTATTGAACAGAATACAAGAGTGGCTTTCTGCTTTTAAGAAGAAACTGATTAAGAAAATTTTTAGTCGTGGAAATGATAGTTGGAAAATAATGGCAAGGATCATTTTCAAAATATGATTGCACATGGAAAGGTAAGGAATCTTTTTAAAAAAAGTACTTGGCAGAATGCAGAATATACGTTTTGGTAGTAGTGCCCCTACTATTTGACAAATTTATGTAAATGTCAAGTTTCAACCTTATCTTTTCTGAATATATGTCAACAATTGTGTTATACATGTATTTACTAGCCGTTGCATTAAGATCTGAACAATTAATAAATTTCATTAAAAGCGACCTGCAAATACTGCCAATTACCTCTTACATAATTTCTTAACATGTACTTACGATCCCACTGAAAAATTCATTCTTGATTCTTCAGCATAAGTGAAACGAAACTCTAAAACATCTTACTTTTAACATCAATTAATTTTCAACCCAAAAAACAAAACATTCCTCTTAAAAGTATCAGCACCCATAAAGATATATTCTGAAACGAACCTAACTCACTCCTCGCCCTAACCTTATCCCTAACCATCGCCACCTTAAACCACCCACAAATTCATTCATAATTCTCCGACATAACTCGACCTTGAAACAAAACTCCAAAACATCTTACTTTTAACATCAACTAATTTTCAACCCAAACACCACAAAATATTCCTCTTAAAAGTATCAGTACCCATAAAGATATATTCTGAAACGAACCTAACTCACTCCTCACCCTGACCTTATCCCTAACCATCGCCACCTTAAACCACCCACAAATTCATTCATAATTCTCCGACATAAATCGACCTTGACACAAAACTCCAAAACATCTTACTTTTAACATTAACTAATTTTCAACCCAAACACCACAAAATATTCCTCTTAAAAGTATCAGTACCCATAAAGATATATTCTGAAACGAACCTAACTCACTCCTCACCCTGACCTTATCCCTAACCATCGCCACCTTAAACCACCCACAAATTCATTTATAATTCTCCGACATAAGTCGACCTTGAAACAAAACTCCAAAACATCTTACTTTTAACATCAACTAATTTTCAACCCAAAAAACAAAATACTCCTCTTAAAAGTATCAGCACCCATAAAGATATATTCTGAAACGAACCTAACTCACTCCTCGCCCTGACCTTATCCATAACCATCGCCACCTTAAACCACCCACAAATTCATTCATAATTCTCCGACATAAGCCGACCTTGAAACAAAACTCCAAAACATCTTACTTTTAACATTAACTAATTTTTAACCCAAAAAAACAAAATACTCCTCTTAAAAGTATCAGCACCCATAAAGATGTATTCTGAAACGAACCTAACTCACTCCTCACCCTAACCTTATCCATAACCATCGCCACCTTAAACCACCCACAAATTCATTTATAATTCTCCGACATAAGTCGACCTTGAAACAAAACTCCAAAACATCTTACTTTTAACATCAACTAATTTTCAACCCAAAAAACAAAATACTCCTCTTAAAAGTATCAGCACCCATAAAGATATATTCTGAAACGAACCTAACTCACTCCTCGCCCTGACCTTATCCATAACCATCGCCACCTTAAACCACCCACAAATTCATTCATAATTCTCCGACATAAGCCGACCTTGAAACAAAACTCCAAAACATCTTACTTTTAACATTAACTAATTTTCAACCCAAAAAAACAAAATATTCCTCTTAAAAGTATCAGTACCCATAAAGATATATTCTGAAACGAACCTAACTCACTCCTCGCCCTAACCTTATCCATAACCATCGCCACCTTAAACCACCCACAAATTCATTCATGATTCTCCGACATAAGTCGACCTTGAAACAAAACTCCAAAACATCTTCCTTTTAACATTAACTAATTTTCAACCCAAACGAAAAAGTGTAAGTGAAACGAAACTCTAAAACATCTTACTTTTAACATCAACTAATTTTCAACCCAAAAAACAAAACATTCCTCTTAAAAGTATTAGCAGCCATACAAATATATTCTGAAACGAACCTAACTCACTCCTCGCCCTAACCTTATCCCTAACCATCGCCACCTTAAACCACCCACAAATTCCGTCGAAGTCAACCTTCGGAACGACAGCGGCATATCAATCCGTCAAAATCGAAATATTCATTCGCCTCCGGCGGGATTCGCAAACTCGATAGTAATCGTTCGACCCCGAAATCGTCCGCGAACTCTTCTTCCTTTACGATCGACGTTTATTACGGCCCCCGGACGAGTTATTACGCTTTTGCGCGAAGAATTTCACGTTGTGGACGCCGCCGCCTTCGCCGAATGCCGTCAAGGACGATCTTTGGATGTCCTGGCTGGATATTAACCTCTTTTTTTACGCCCGGGTCACTCTTTTTTTTTACGGCCCCAGATCGAGCCAATCTTTCGCTGAGCCGGCAAAGGCAGACGGAATGACCTTGAGGGTTGTATTTTAAAGCCGATGCCAGACGACTGCAATCGTTCGGTCCGATCAAAAATTATTTACTGATTGTGAGAAAGAAAAGTAGCGGCTTTGAGGTTTGGAGATATTTTTAAACTGAGTTGTATGAGAATTTGTCCAGGAAAGATTTAGTGTAGTTGAGAATGTTATATGAGAATTTGTCAGTGAATTGAAGGTCTGTAGAAAGTGTGATGTTGACTTGTTAAAATTTAGGATTGGTCAAGGAAAAGTTTAGCTTAGTTTATAAGTTGAATATGTATAAAGCTACATATGTCTTTACTTCCTGGAAAAATGTTGGGGCAGGATTTTCGTTGGATATTAAAATAACGGTGCAGAATTTTATATTTATACAGCACATCATAACTAAATGTGCTAATAGATGCTGGAAAGAAATTATTTACCATACCAATGACTTTTTGATATTTTTTATTCTGCTGACCATCATCAAGAATTTCATATAAAGTTACGTAAGAATAAAAGATAGAAGACATAAATTGCTTTGAATATAATTGGATTAATGTAATCAATTTAGTCAGAGTTGAATTTGATACTTCGAAAGTTTTAAATTTTATCGGATCCCGTTGAACAAACGAAACGATAATAATTGGAAAATAAGAAATAAAAGTAATTTGCTTATGTCACCTACAGTGGCAGTCCTTATATTATAATATACAAAAAGTCAATATCACTATACTTTAAATTCTTAAATTGTACTTCCACATTTTACAAGTTAACCAGAGAACGATCCTTCAGCAACAATCACGTCAACATTTAACCTCACAGAATCCCAAAATTCCTGAAAGCAAAATTCAACCCTTATCATGCCGCAGGCTTATTAACAGTCCTCATCATAACAAAAAACATTACTTATAGCTAGAAACTCTTAAACTGTACTTCTACAAGCTGCAACTTACCCAGAAAACAATTCTCCAACAACAATTAGATCGACATCCAAATCTTCAGAATCTTAACATTCCTGGAAGATAAAACCCAACCTTTCACATATCAAAACTTTAATAAAAATTCCCACAATAATTGCAAATCATTATAACTATAAATTCTTAATTAGTAATTCAACATTCCACAAGTTAATCGGTAAACGATCCTTCAGCAACAATCACGTCAACATCCAACCTCCCATCATCCGAAAATTCCCGAATACAAAACTCAGCCATCATCAACCCTTCACATGTCGCAGGCTCATTAGCCGTTTTCCTCGGAGGGGGAAAAAACAGGTAGCACGCACGGTAGCGAAATAAATCACAGGCCCGGGACTTCCTCGTTTATTCGCCGACCGGCTTAATCCATTATTATGGCCATTAGGCGGTCAGACTAGCTGCCGTTGCGGTTTTGCACGGAATTACTTGCCCGCAGATTTATCACCGATTCAAGAAGATTCACTCCGATCGCGCATCGCCAACGAAATCCTTCCTTTCCGAGCCCGTCACGTGACCCTCTATTCGAAATCTACCCCCCTCTCCCTTTCCTGCTTCGAATTGCAGAAAGGCAGCTGGCGCGTATGCGGTAAAAATGGACTGAATGCGGAAAGTTTGAAGAAGAGGGATCGTTCGTTTGTCCGTATGACGAATTCAGTGGATGGCTGAAAGTATTAAAATATTGTTGCGTTGGTTCGATGTAGATTCTCGTTATTATTAGTGTAAAGATCAAGAAAAGTGTGGAAAGATATTTTTTGTAGACATTTTAATATTCTGTCATAAACAGTAATGCTGATTGCTTAGTAGGTTACTTTCATTGTTATTTGTACTTTATTCGTGTCCTTAGTAATTATTTTATGCAATATTATTGCGTTAGTTCGATTTGGAAAGGTAACATTATTAAGAGAAATTTCAATAATCTGTTACGGACAGTAACGCTTATTACATAGTAGTTTATTTGAACTGTTACTTGAACGTTAATTATATTCAACTATATGTTATGAAATAAATGTTATGTGGAACAGACTTGCATGTAGAATGCTTTTATATCAAATATCCATAGAAAAGAGTACAAAATTTCGGGTATTACATAAATATACGATCGATCCTGTAAACAGCCGAGTAAAAAAATTGTCCCCTTAATTACCTAGTCATCACCATTCACAATATGATGCAAGTAACACTTTATAATATTATTATATTATTACATTATATTATTACGCGAATACACATCTGATGCCAACAGTAATCGTAATTCAAAATAGTCTCAAATTTTGAGGCAAGTAGCGCATTACAAAATATTGGACGAATACATTCTTAACGTGTGAAGTCAACAATAGTCATAATTAACAAAAATCTTACAACTTGAGTAAAATAACACATTTATAACTCATTACACGAATACATCCCACCAGAAGTATACTCCCCCAATTTGCGGCAAATACTGCTCATAACTCGTTACACAAACACACCTCTAACATCTCATTCCACCCCAATCACAAAATCATAAGTACCACTGTCCAAACGATAATTAATCACCCCCTTCCGCTGCGACCTAAACTTTCACTTCAACCGCCGCGTTCGGCCTACGACCCGACGCATTAAAAGCGAAGAATAGCTGCGAAAAACAGCGTGCAAAAAAAAAAGGTGAGCGGGAAAGGGTTAATCTAGGAGGCCGCGTGCCAGCAGAGGCTGTTTGCGCGGAATTGTTCGGCTAACGATCGGGCGGCCCGCTTAAAGAAGAGAGATACTCTACGGTGGAAAACGTCGTTAAGCTGTTTTCATACGAGCCACGCCGAGAAAATTGAAGAGTACGCGCGCGCGCGCGCGCGCTCGCCCGCTCGGACGAAAAGAAAAGAGGGGAAAAAAAGTGGACCGCCGGCCCAGTTTAACGCCTCTCCCTTCCATTCCTCAGGCACTCCTCCTATTCTTCCGCGAGGCTTTTTTATCGAGCCTGCAAAGCAACCCTCCCACCCTTCCACCTTCCGCCCGGCCGAGCAGCCCTTTTCTTTCCGCCACCATGCATCTTCGAAGGGAAGAAGGCGGGTAATGGTGTTTCTTGCTTGCGCTCGGCATTCGGCGTCGTTTGTTTCCACGGCGGGATACATCGAATCGTTTACCTTCGTCAGGGTGCTTGGGAAGGGGGTGGGAGGTGGAAAAGTTGAATTTGTGGTTCGCGGATTCGTCTTTGAGCATTTGCAGCGAATTATTTCTTCATTTTGCTCCGGATTGCTGAATTTTGATATTCTGTAAACTTAATAATATGTTAGTGTTTTTGTATCTTTCAGATATGGAGAAAGTGTGAATTAGGAAGGGGTGGGGGGTGGGAAGGTCGAACATCAAATTCGCGGATTCGTTTTTGCGCATTTGTTGCGAATTGTTTCTTCATTTTGCTCCTTATTGCTGAGTTTTGACATTTTTATATCTTAACAATACTTTCGTTTTTTGGTGTCTTTCAGATATGGAGAAAGTGTTACTTGGGAAGTGGTGGCGAGTGGCAAAGCCGAATTTTAGGTTCGCGGATTCATCCTTGCGATTTTGTCATGAATTTCTATATTTTATTCTGTACTATTTAATTTGACCATTCTTATACATTAACAATATGTCACTTCTTTTGTTGCATCCTGTCGAACGATGGAAATATTATGATACTACGTATGATATAGAGTTTTGATGAGATTAATAGACAAGATGGAAAATTGTCCAACTTAGCTTGAAGGTACCGAAACATTATCCATACATATACGATGGACAAAGACAACAGAGGGTGGGGGTTGAAAATAGCTGATTTCAATTTCGCGGGTTGGTTTCAACAATTTCATTGTACATGTCTTTATTTTCTCACGTATACACTTTGATCTCTGAATTCTTTATTTTTGTTAACATTTGAAAAGATAAAAACTTGGGTGATATACATTGAGAAGCAATTGAATTTATGATTTATGGACTGCTTTTTAATATTTTGTTCTTAGTGTTGTTAGTGAATTAATCTTTATTATTTTATTATCATATGCTCGATGTAGCTAATACCAAATTGGCGGATTTAAGATTTAGCGGTTGACTGTTCCATCTTTTTTGTGAAAATTTCATTATTTTACTGTTCACCATACCGAAGCATAAAACCTTTCACATTACATAAAACTTGATCAAATCTATAAACTTGTCTCGACCTACTCACACGTCCAAAAGCTCTCCTACACCTTCCTATCTCCCCCTCCCCCCTTCCAATTTTCCACCTTCTCACCCCACCCCCCAACATATGCGCCGAAATCTAAATCTTAGCCAAGAAAAACTTTACGATCCTCCGATCAATCAACGCGCAACGATACACTCCTGCACCCTTAACCGGGCACATTTTTTCCTTCCACCCGATATAAGAACTGTCATGTCCGACAAGCGCGTAAAAAGTTGAGCAACGAAGCGGAACAGAATGCGGCCAAGATATGATCACGAAACTCTCGTTTCGGGTCTCGGATCCGATGATAAAAGGACGATCGATCCTCCGAGATCTTATTTCTCAAGCCTGGGCGGCGGATATTGTACGAGCCAGATACAAGATCTATGCACTGCGGACACCGTGTATTACGGGACACGGTTGGTCAGACCGAAAATATGCTCCTGGGCCAGAGAAAACCGAAAATGGGATGAAAATTATCCGCAGTGTAATCGTAGGATTCTTTTTGTGCAAACTTTAATTGGAGCATGCATTGTTAGTGATTATTACATATAATTTTCTGGAATAATGGAATTATTTTATTTAATTGTCTGAGGCAGCATTTTACAGGAATGAAGATCTGCACAGAATTGTTTATGCTAGAAATGGTAGCAAATTATATATTTATGTTTGGATTCGAAGAATAAAATAATTATTGGAAATGAAAGGTTTTATTGTTTGAAATCAAATATTTCTTTAAGTTATAGCTTAGACTTTTATTCATATTTATGGTAACACGCATTAACTAATATTTATTTCAAGATAATAAGCCATTCTGTGTTCAGCAAGATTATTAATACACTATCCATAGTTTATAACATAACAGTATAAACGTAAAAATATTCTGTTGGCACTAAAAAACTGGTACATATTTTATACAACTGAAAAAAATGATTCTTCCATATAAACTCCACTCACTTCAACACAATTTCGTGTAACAATTAACAATGTATGCGACCCGACAATAAAATTATTGAAACAGCAGCTACTTTAACAGTACCGGCTGACAATTTTCCCTTAAAAATCAGTCTCGTACATCTCTTTAAAGGTAATCCCGACAAAAAATGCGATATTTAATGATACTGCCGAGTATGGGATTAATACCGTGGCGGACTTTTTCAAAATCGTACCGGCTGCGCAAATATTGCGATGAAAATGTTGATGCAACGGTTCGATATGAAGACTCGCCGAGGTAAATCTCGGAGTTTGATGTTGTCTTTTTTGTTTTCTGCGCCCCGAGGTGAGTCTTGATTACGAACGATATCTTCAGCCTCGAGTGTGCGATGCGAAACGTATGAAAAATGTGATACGGATAAACGTAAATAATGGCGCGAGCCGCATTCTCGGCAGTCGTATTTGTTGTTCGCAGGTTTGCCCTCGGCAAATTTTCATCGTTTTTAAGTGTGCCGAATCTGTTACGGTAACATCGGCTACGAACGGAGTGGGTAACGTGAAACGATCAAATCTGTACAGATAGATTTATTAATATTTGGTGTATAACAGTCTCTTCGTAAATAATAGATTATTTTTTGCAGAATTTTTAGCATGAAGCTGTCAGTTGCACTGTCATATTGCCTTGAAGTGCTATACATAGAACTGCTTTTTTGTCATATTCCATATTATGGACCGTTTATTTTGAAAGTGTTTTCTGTTGTTGCGGGAAATTTGAAGGTTAGCATATTAGTGAATTAAAAAATAAAAGATTAATCATATTAAGTAAATCTGGCAGTAATTCGATTACTTATATAGATTTCTTTTAGGCGAATTTAACTAACATTTATTTATTTACAATTTATAATTTTATTTATAATTTATTTGTAATTTACACTTTCATAATTAAAAGCTACGTAATTCTTTTATCGGCCTATTTTAAATCGATCAAAGCATTGGCGTTTTTTAAGATATTGAATACTACCTCCTTATAAATAAAAAGTTTATATAAAATTAAGCATAAATTACATGATATCTCATTCTTGTTTAAAAATGGACTTACACGACTTTCAAAATAAAAAGCCCATATAGTAATGTCTTGAAACTGAAACATGTATCAACTTATCATTAATATTTATTATATAAAAATAATATATAAATTTTGTAAATGTCTTCTGTAAATTGTTACTTCTTCCACTCATTTTCAAAACTTCAAAAAAAGAGTCATGTTTCTCAAAAATCCTAACCAAATTCGACCCTTAAAAACGTTTGTCTTCTATACGAGAAAGTATAAAAGATTCGAATTCAAGATCGATCTATACAGCCTTCAGGAATAGAATCCAGCAGTAGAACCGACAAACATCCTCAGCGAGTCGCCGTCGTCCTTTTCTCCATCGACACCCCCTGCCACCCCTCCGCACCCCTACGGAACACCCTTCGGCGACGCTTGTCACTTCCTGGCACAGTTCCGAGTCCCACTCCCTTCAGACCTTCCCCGACGAAGGTAAAACACGGTTAACCCTGACGATATTTCGCCGATACCGAGGCTGACACTGCCTGTCACCAGACGTACGTTCAGTATTGTGGGCCAGAAAGAAGTGTTCGGGATGTAGTAAGGTCCCGATGCTGATCCGACGAACAGAGAATCTCTTATCGCTGATTCCCAGGAAAAGTATTGTTATGTATTAGGTGTAGAAATAAATTTGGTGCTCTCGCATATAATTAGTTGTAATTACGTCTTAACTTCCTTACTTTGATGTCTTAAAATATTATCCTCACCTTACCAAGGATCTCTTATCGCTGATTGTCGGAAAAAGTATTGTTATGTACTAGGTGTAGAAATAAATTCGGTGCACTTGCATACAATCAGCTGTAATTACGTTTTAACTTCCTTACTTTGATGTCTTAAGTAATAATAATCATAAACCAATATTATATATGTATAATACATATATTTTTACTGATAATATAGTGTCTCGAAAAGAATTAAATACATTTAATTCAAATTACTGCCGTAACAAATTTTGTTCTTCACATGTATTAACCACTTAACAGACCTAATCTTCCTAAAAAGCAAGCTCTCATCACCTGTACGATTTTAGATAAGACAAATATTTCCAGTGTATAATAAAATGGTTAATAATTAATTTTAAACATCCTCATTACATTAAACGCCTAATAGTCCCAATCTTCAAGAATCATCAATCAACCTTCATGACAGACGTGACCTTGAAACACGTAAATATTCCTATTCAGAATGACTGACCTTTCCATTGCTAGCAATACCGACTAAGCACAATATAACAGAATTTAATTCGTTTTAAATATCCTCATCAAATTAACCGCTTAACAGTCCCAATCTTCAGGAAGCATAATCCTCCATCATGACAGGACCTTGAAACACGTAAATATTCCTATTCAGAATGACTGACCTTTCCGGTGCTAGCAATACCAACTAAGCACAATATAACAGAATTTAATTCGTTTTAAATATCCTCATCAAATTAACCGCTTAACAGTCCCAATCTTCAGGAAGCATAATCCTCCATCATGACATGACCGTGAAATACGTAAATATTCCTATTCAGAATGACTGACCTTTCCGTTGCCAGCAATACCAACTAAGCACAATATAACAGAATTTAATTCGTTTTAAATATCCCCATCAAATTAACCGATTAACAGTCCCAATCCTCAGGAAGCATAATCCTCCATCATGACATGACCTTGAAACAGGTAAATATTCCTATTCAGAATGACTGACCTTTCCGTTGCTAGCAATACCAACTAAGCACAATATAACAGAATTTAATTCGTTTTAAATATCCTCGTCAAATTAACCGCTTAACAGTCCCAATCTTCAGGAAGCATAATCCTCCATCACGGACACGACTTGAAGTGACGTAAATGTTCCCGTCGAGAATGACTGGCCGGGCCGTGAATGGTGTCTGGCCAGATTCGCCGGGAGCCTTTTATCCGCTCGTCAACCACCTGCTCCTCACTTTTAATTCAAGTTTGATAGTCGGCCGGGCGTACATTCTGCGCACGTGACGGTTGGCACCCCTGCCACGGCCGCGCATTCTACCGTGGACGGAGCGGGCGAACGCGTGCGAGCTCGCGCACGTGCAATTTGCACGCACGTGTTTCCACGCACGGCCTGCCATGCCACGGCGACAGTATCAATTCGAAATAATGGAGCCCGGCATCGCGGAAACGAAACATCGCTGACCGCCTCGCGCGTCAAATTTCATTTGCCTCGAAGCCTCCAGTCGATTTTACAGACGGATCAAGTCACGTGCGTCGGTCGTCGGTTCAGAAAATTGTTGATTATTTGGAGCCTTTTGAAACGATTCGATTTGGCGTTCTATACACTTATTTACTTAGAAGATTATTTCTGTCATCAAAAATATTTAAGTTTTCAAAATTGGTAGTATCAATGAATAGTATTTGTTGAAGATTGTTTCACCAATCAAATTTTATTTGACTCGAAGCCTCCAGTCGATTTTACAGACGGATCAAGTCACGTGCGTCGGTCGACGGTTCAGGAAATTGTTGATTATTTGGAGCCTTTTGAAAGGATTCGATTTGGTGTTCTGTTCATTTATATGTATAGATTATCGGTGTGGTTGAAATTATTTAAGTTTATAAAATTTCTCACATCAGAGAATAGTAATTGTAGTAGATTGTTTCACCGATCAAACTGTATTTGGCCCGAAGCCTCCAGTTACGATTCAAGTCACGTTTGTCTTTTATCGGTTCAGTTCAATTATTGGTTATTTTGAGCCTTTTGAAAGGATTCGATTTTGTTATTCGCAGATTATTGGTGTCATTGAAATTATTTAAGCTCTCAAAATTGGTAGTATTAGAGAGTAGTATTTGCAGTAGATTGTTTCACCAATCATATTTGATTTTCTAGACAGATCAAGACACGTGCGTCGGTTGAAGCTCCAGAAAAAGTGTTGAGTGTTTTCATACTTTCGAAACGATTGAGCTCGGTATTACATCTACTTGTTTACTCACAAGATTATTGATATTGTCAAAATTCACTGTTATCAACTATTTATAAACTTAACAGAAGCAAAGAATACTGTTCGTTTTAGATTGTTTCATCAATTACATTCAATTTGAGTGGAAGTTCACGATTTATAAAATTGGTAAGTATAGTGTCGGAGAATACTATTCACGGTACACAGTATCACAAATCATTTCAAACATCGTAGTTGACCAGTAAAGTACAAGAACCAATAAAAGATGCAAATGTAACATGCAAAAGACTAAATAAATGTGAATATAACGAGAGAATTATAAAAGAAAATGAAGAATAGAACTATGTGCTAACGTGTAGAACGTGAAAGGAAATTAAATTAGCCAAAAGTAAAATACATACAGCGCATTACAGTACATCCGGAGTGTTACATTATTCAGCGTGTGGTAAGAGGATTGCTTCAGCACATCGTCAGGACCGGAAAATGGGTCAACATTATCATTTTCATTAATCGAATTCTCTGTCGGACGAATCCGGCCAATTGAATGATTGGAATCATAGTTAAACCAATATATCATAATAATATATTCTATGCCGCACGATTCTACGATTAATTATTAAATGCAACCCAATCAGAACATTTTGCTTAATATGCACATCGTGTGAAGAGTTACGCATGACAATCACGTGTATTACTATTTATTAGACATTTTTCTATGTATTTTATATCGCTAATGACTGACCCTAAATGCTAAAATAACCAAAAAATGAAATTCTTCACAGCACATTATGATCAGTGATGCTTAGAAAATGTAATGCTCGTAAAGAAAATGTTTGAAAGTATTATTTATTAGAAATGACGCATATACTACACATTATTATTTATGAAACATGAGTTTAATTATTATTTATGATTTAAACCACCTACATGTTACACGTCTTGACATCAGAAAGTTCTTCTCAGCTCATTATGATCGCTACAAGCTAAAAAATAACCAAAATTGAAAACAAAATGTATGAATGTATTAAGTATAGACAAAAATAAATTATTGGCTCTTCCTACCAAAGTGTGATAGAATCCTTCTTGTGGGCTAAGAGGACTTTATCTACTAACTTTAATAATAAACAGTAATCACGCATGGTAACCGGATTAATCTTATTTAGCAAATTTAATGGTGATAGCTTATCAAATTAACCGATAATTATACATAATCACCGATTTAATCATACTTAAATATACAACACACTTCCACGTTTCTACTCAGCTTCGATGACAAAAAAATCCGAAAATCCTTCCCAGCACGTCATCATCGCCGTTTGTAAATATTTTACATCCGCGGACTCTTTAACGGGAGGAAAATGTTTGAAAGGATTGCTCGGTTAATTGCATCGGCGGCGGATAAAGTGTTAAGCAAAGATGCGACGTAAGTGACATTACGAACGAGCCGCAGCGAGTAATGTACACCTAATGCAATATCTATCCAGGCAAAAGGGTCCACGGCGTATAATATCCATCCGCCGTAATGTCCGTAACATCGACGTCCCTCGCGTTATACAGTGCATCCACGGGATGTAATATCCGCCTAATGTAACCAGCCCCGAATGAAACTCCGATAGTCGTTTGTTGATAGTCGAACGTTGGCCGTAGAATTCTTTCGAAGAAGAGAGACTGACAACTGGAATCCGTAGTAGGGTAAGGTTGCTCAAGTCGTACCCCCTAAGAAAAAACCTGCATAACAACGAGTATTTAGCAAATATGTAAAAACTATATTTGCTATCCGATTCTAGGGTAAATATTGTTTCCACTTATTAGGACAAATCTGAAAAATCTTTATGTTGTCATACAAATTAATCTATATTAAAAAAAAGTTGCAAAGGTACGACTTACGAAACCAGTGTCCTAAGTCGTACCACCTATGGTTTAAGTCGTTCCTACCTAAAAATACAATTATTAGGTATTCATTTAGAATAAATTCATTAAGAATGGTCATTTTATTAAGAATTAAGATTCAATAACGAAAAAAAAAATTCAATAATGAGTTAATGTTCATTAGGCACAGGCAACACACACATATTTTTTTTACACCTGCGCATAGATCGTGCATCCATGTTTTACATTTCAAGCACCGAATCATATTTGTCTTTCGATCTTCTGCACAAAGGCAACAAAACCACAGGTACGACTAAGGACACTACGTAAGTCGTCAGTAAAATTAACGTAACTTCACACTGATTGATCGTAATGCATGTTAGTTTTGCTCAAATGATTCTACAATAGTTACAAAACCTACAGCACTATCTGCAGAGCTCGAAAAACAATAAATGCTTACAAGATTAACTATCGCAGATATGTAGAATATTATATGAAAACTATTATATGAAAACAGCGACAAACTTATTAATAAGAATATCTCTTAGTAGACAGGGTGACGAATGTGGCACCACTACAGCTGTAGCAGCCATAACACCTGAAATACAGCACAGGTACGACTTGAGCAACCTTACCCTACAACGATTTGCAGTATTGTTTCTAGTTTAGATTTATTTTTATCGTCAGAAATTTAGGCGCCAAGTTAAAAATGATCGACATCATTTATCAAAATAAATCGACAATTATGAATACAAATATGAAAGAGGTCTCAATCGAAGCAACATAAAGTTATTTGGTTCAATATATCAAGTGCCATAGAGTAAAATTAACAATATGTCAATGTGTTAACAATGCAGGTTCTCCAAGTTTTGACTGTAGACAGCTTATGGAATGAACAATACAATGATTGATACTACTATCTTTCCTTTGGATCAATATTTGCCATATGTCTATTGGCTGGATGTAAGAATACATTTATTTTAAATATTCGAAGATATGTAAGTTTAGCTACCGATGCAATTTCAATAAAAAAGTCCTTACTATCCTAGTAATTCATTAAGAGTCAAAAGTTAAACACAACAATAAAGTAAAATTAGAGACTTATCAATTTTGATTAATTTCCGTTCATTTAATCCGCTGTAGAAGTTCGGTTTATAATATTTATATACAGTGGAACCTCTCATAGCGTACGTAATGGGGAGACAATGTACGCTATCTGAAGTACCAATCGCGATCCAGAATCGGCTGTAGTCGATCGACTGCTATCCCCATCATTCCCCTTCCTTGACACTCGTGCAGTGCCGTGAGTGCAAAACCCGTGTTCGCTCGTGCCGGTATGAGATTTTGAAAAAACAAAACCGCAACAACATCGTATAACATTGAAGAATACCCTTCTAAAGTGTATGTGCGACGGCCCTGATCAAACCCCCTCCAACCAACGTACTGCATCCCGACGCTCCGCCTTCGTACGCTATGAGAGTGTACGCTATGAGAGGTTCCACTGTATACTGATTTCCAATGGAACGGAACTGAAAATTTGTCAACATCCCCCCTCTCTCACACCCCAGCGATAAAAATCTCCTTCCCAAAAACACTCTTATCCAGAAATCCGCCGATCTCGACTCTCAGTTTTATTCGACAGCCGGCCATTTCCGACTCCCGAAATCTCATAATTCCGATGCCGATCGCCCGCGATTTCCGCGGGAGATTCAAATTTCTCGCCGTAGCCAGCTTAAGAGCCGACGGGAAGACGGCCGATAAAAATGTACGAAGCAATGAAATCGACTGGGGAGCGCATTGAATTTCATTCCTCGCCGGAAGGCGAGGATTTTGCACTCCGGGTTCGACGATTTTTAGCTCGCGAACGAATGGACGCTGATTTCCCGCGTCTCGACGCCCTCTTGGTTTACGACGCTCTAAGACCTTCGCGCCCGCGAGTTTATGCAACGCTTCTGCGAGCGACGTCCCGCCGAATGCGCCATTTATATTTACGTCGAAGTTTCAATCTGATTCCCCGACAGCGGGGTGCGACGCTGAAAGAATGATAGAGTGAGAAGGCGAGGAGGTGGGGAGGTGATGGAATGACGGATCGAGAATGGGAGAATAATGGAATGGTGGAAATTTGAAAGTGAGTAACTGATTAAAGTGGAGAAGGAACAGAGTTATAGAGTCAAATGTTGAGAGGGTAAAATGCACTTAAAGCGGGAGGTTAATGTGTAATGGTAATAAAGTGCTGGGAGGATGGATGGATAAGAAATTGAGAGGATTAGAGTGGCTGATTTAGAAGAGAGGTAATAGAATTATAACGGTTGAAAGTGAAAGTTTATACAATTTTACGCCAAAATGTAAATGCTAAGCATCTAACAGTAGTATTAGAAATAGGTAGAGGTATACAAATAAATCGAAAGAATGAAAATGAATATGATAACTCAACTAGAAAATAAAACGGAAAACATTACAAATGAAAAATAAGAGAACAGTGAAGAGGGATGAAATAAGCTGTTTACTGTGAAAGTGGTCTAAGTCCATTTTTATACAATTTCAGGTGGGGAGGTGATGGAATGACGGATCGAGAATGGGAGAATAATTGAATGGTGGAAATTTGAAAGTGAGTAACTGATTAAAGTGGAGAAAGAACGTAGTTATGGAGTCATATGTTGAGAGTGTAAATTGCACTTAAAACGGGAGGTTAATGTGTAATGGTAATAAAGTGCTGGGAGGATGGATGGATATGAAATTGAGAGGATTAGAGTGGCTGATTTAGAAGAGAGGAATGATAGAGGTTGAAAGTGGGAGATTAAAAATTTGAACGCCAAAATGTGAATGTTAAGAATCGGAGAGTAGGATTAGAAACAGAAAGAGGCTATATAAAACTTAAACGAAAGAATGACAATTAATATGATATACCAATTAGAGAATAGAACGGAAAAGTTAGAAAATAAAAGTAAGAAAACAGTAATAAGAGATCAAATAAGCTCTTTATCTTGAACGTGGTCTAAGTCAATTTGAGAAATTTTTTTTGTTGATTGTTGTAACGTGTACAACTTTAAGGTAACTGTCAAAAATTGTTCAGTTAAGTATATTCAGAGTATAAAATAATTTTCTACACTAATTTCCTAAGATCAAAGCATTTATGTAATAACCAATAAACTAAAACAGGCACAAAGGAAGTAAGAGAGTGATGGAAACACGAAATTTTCCATTGGCATCGAAATCCGCAATATTTCGGCCGAATATCCATTCGTAAATAAAGTATTACGTATTACGCGGACGGCGACGGTTAAATGCTCGTTTCCGGTGTAAACGATTTAAATTCTCATTCCGATGCTATCGAACCCGCCGCGACCCAGTTTCGATCCCAGCAAGCGAAGCTCAGCCTTCGCATTACGGATTATCTGTGTTTCTACGAATTCGGAAGACGATACACATTTTCCTCGGCGGCAGCGGTTTCCGATGCGCGAGAAAAACGATGATCGCGGAAGAATTGGCGGGCGAAATTAAAAATCGGAATCGAAGTTTGATGACCGGCACGATTGATAAGATTGCGAGTGTTGCGCAGCTTTTTTTATTGGCGTTATGCACAGTGTAATTGTTACCGTTGGATGTATTTTTTGGGCTGAGTTGGAACGTATGTAATTTAACTTATTTTTAGTGCGGCATGTACGTTTTTGAGAATTTGTTTGTCTTAAGTTACAGTTACTTTTTTAATAATAGTATTTAATTTTTATTAAACGTATTGGTAGGTGCGTTTTTAAATATTTTATTTTGGAAATGTTTATAATGGATCGATTCTAACGTTTGTTCTCTATATTGGCGAATCAAAATCATATCTAGATTAATGATACATACAATATTTACAAATAAAATGGTTTCAGCTACACCTCAATGAACATTGACTTTTAGATATAGCGTTCATTGTTAAACCAATTACTGCAATTACTAACTCGTTACTATTAATATATAACACTGTTCGTGTTACCCATTTATTTAATTTCTTTCATTTACAACTGATCAACATATAAACAATTTTCATACCAATATTTACATCACAATTATTATCCTAAAATATCGCAACCGATTTCTTCATTTACATTTAGGCCTTATTTTCAGTTCAACTCAACTACAAATAGACGTCAATCTTAATTCTTCCCAGAGCATTATAAGAATTTTCGCTCTTATGATAACATTTGACTCTCATCCATACTACCTTTCGCTGGACTCGTACACGGATAGGTTGGCCTTCCACACACGCAAATCCAAAGTTCGGCGTGGGCGTACGCCCGCTGGCCGTTTACCTGGTGCGCAACGATTAAACCGTGAAAATTCCAACCCCGCCGGCACCCCCTGGGCATCGTTTCATCAGCTGGATTTCACATTAATAAATCGTCGCGCCTGATCCGGCTTAATTATCGCACCGTTTATTGCCATTTTGCGCCCCCCCACCCCTTGGGTCGCCGGACACTTCTCGCCACCATTTTGCCTGGCACCTTTCGACGATAATTACACGTGTACAGAATACACGCAAGCGATGAAAGGATGTGTTGTCGAGTGGTCAGATTTGGTGTAAGGGATGAAATTGTTCACGTCTGTCGTTTATTTTGAAAGTGGCGTAAGTTTATTTTACAAAAAATGTTTAATTGGCTACCTTATTAGTTATGTTTTTACATGATCTTTTCATTCTGAGCAAATTGTTACAAATATATTTGAAGTCATTGAGATTTTGTAACACGAAAATTTGCTGAAAAAGTTTGTTTTGAAAGTGGCGTAAGTTTTAAATGGATATTGGAAATATAGTGCAATAAAATTTGATGAGGTCACAGCTTTATACTTAATTATCGATGTGCAATGAATTTGTTATAAACAATATAATTTCAAACTCACAATTTAGTTTACTACAAATTAAATTGCAAGAAAGCTGTATAAGAATAGTGAATATAATAAAATATTATTACATTATATCAAATATTAGATAAAATATTATTACATTACCACCTACATACCATAGTTATTTATTGTAAAATCTATCTCGCATACACAAACTGTAGCAGACTCAATAACAATTAATGTCAATAGGTGACACACTGTTTGACCAACAAAAGGATAAAGGTATTTAAAAAATACAGCTGGTCGTTACATTTTGTAAATGACCTTGAAAACGTCAAATCCTCGATCATACTCTATTTAGTGGAAATGTTCAGGTGGAGAATATAGAAAAAAATAATAAATGTTAAAGTTTTATAAAGATTCTTTGTAGGTAAATTTGGGGTAGTAGTGATGTGAGTTGTGAGTAGTCTTCTTTTGAGCGCTGTAAATTATATCGGCTCTAAGCGAATGTGGACTTTGCTTAAAATTATATGCACGAAATGGGAGCATGATCTCTGGCAGGTGATTGTAAAGTAATCGTCTCACGTTTTGCTCGTTTTTCTCGTCATAGCCCTGACTGTACTTCCGTCGACGGTAGTCGTAATTAACTCGATGGAAATCGAGTTGGTCTCCAGAACACGCCGTTAAGGGCAAAAAATAGAAACTAATGTAGATGTAGCGGGCTGCTCTTGCAAAGATAAAAATAATCTTCGCTACGTTTCATTAAAGAAGATCTAATCTTATGGCCTGTACTGAGTAGCCAACTTGTGAGCACTGAGTCTTACATCAGTGTAACTTTCTGGATTGTAAATTGCTATAAATATATATTAATAATTGCTATAAACGCCTTCGAAAATGTCATATTCGATATTTCATACTTCTCATTTTTGGAATAGAATTAGTAAGTATACCCTTTATTGAGTACCAAATTCATATCAACCGAATCTTACAAACTGGCGGAATTTCTTCAACAATGACGGATCAATTCTCCATACAGATCTTAAAACTTTCCAATATTATCCAGGAAATATTTAGAAATTCGTTCAGGTTTTATATCGAAGGCCAAAAGAGTTTTCAAACCGATAAAATATCAGTAGTACTAACTACGTTTGTCATTATTAATTCGATAGAAATGCGAATGCGGAAAATCATAAAAAATTGCTATAACCATGAGAGAGTAGCCAACTTTCCAGCACCAAGTCTCATATCAACCTAACTTCACAAACAGACAAAATCTGATATAAAACACGACATGCTCTTTCCTCTTCTATCGACTTCACTCTTCACACCATTAGAATCACGCTAATACCAACCGCAATAGCCGTGGTTAATTCGATAGAAACGCGAAAACAGGTAATCACAAAAAAAAATACTATCAATTATCATCATCAATTGATTAGTCAACATTTTACACCGAGTCTCATATTGACCTAACCTCACAAACAGACAAAATCTCATACAAAACGAGAGTGTAAATGCTTTCTCCTTTTAAATCAACCCCACTCTCGACACAATGAGAATCACAGTAGTACCAACCGCTACAACCGTGATTAATTCGGTGGAAATGCGGTTGACACCTCGCTCATTGTCACCGACGTCGAAAGCTGGCTGCGTCCCTGTCTCCGTCCCGGTTGCGGCCCTGGAATTCGGCCGTTCGTCGTTCATCCTCCGTCGCTGACGAGTCCCTGACGACTCTCGCTGACGAGTCTCCGACCGTCGGCATCGAACTGCCGACCACTCGCCGGCCAACGCTTTGTCATCCTCCGACAAGTTGTGAATCGCCGGCCGCCGATCATTAGAGTCCTTATCCGGCGAGCGAATATTGGTTTCGGACGGTTCGGTCCATTAACGCGCCTGGCTTCCGAACATGATCCCGGTTCCTGCTCCTGCGACCGTGTTGCGAGTTACATCTGTGGCATGATATAATATTGAATGAGCTCCGGACGTGCTCTCTTGCTATGGGAATACTTACAGGGTGAATCGGAATTCGAGGGAGAAAATTTAAGGGGTGATAGAATGCGTCAATACAAGAAATTTTTGTAAAATAACGTACGTACAACTACCTTGTAACTTTTGACCCCTTGCGTTCCGCCCATACAATGTTTTTGTTCGTTTTATTATTGTAATTGTTTATACAAAATATTTGTAATATAATGTATGGGCGGAACGCAAGGGGTGAAAAGTTACAGGTTAGCATTGTTTTACAGAAATTGCTTGTATTGATGTGATCTATCAGCCCTTAAAATGTCTCTCTCGAATTCTGATTCACCCTGTAGATGGCGCGATTAAGTTTTGCAAGAATGCGAGTGGATTTGTGTAAGTGGGTGTACTGTACTTTTTGGAATGTAATTTTGGTTTCGGGGTTTGCAATGATAATTGGTGGATTGGCGTGTTGTTGAAGAGTCTGGGAAGAAGAAGGTAAGAAGAGTGAAGTGAGATTGTATGGTATGTTTGGGTGTTTGTCTATAGATCACTATATATGGGGGTAACATGTGAAGAAATTAGAAGCAGTAACGCTTTAATTTAATGGAATGTTCGGAAAAAAGCGCAGCCAAAAACACCGCAGACAGAACGCAAGATCAAATAATACATACACACAAATAGTACACTCACATACATGAATCGGCACATATAAATATATCTTACCAATCGCAACATCATAATCGTTCAAAAAATATCTTCAATAAACGTTTATCCTTAGCGTCAATAATATAAGTAAAATCATAACACTTTCTTAATAAAACGACAATCGCAATTCTTATATGGACCGTTTGTATTAAAAGTGGTGTAACATATTTAAAAAAAATTGGGATATTATATAATTTATGATTAACGTGGTGTAAACGATTTATTTACGTGATATTTAATTTATTTTTAAATGGACTTACAACGCTTTCAAAATAAACGGTCCATATGCTGAAAAGTAATTCTGTAAAGCATTGTAGTTCTTGATAAGGACCTACACAATGAAGATCGAAACGTCGGAAGAACAACACAAATCACTTTCAATTAAGGTAGTACCTTCGCAACAATCCAGGTAAAAAGTTTTGACTCAGTACCCACATTAAACATATCAGCAAATTCAGTCTGTAGCCTGTGGTTTGTTTTACGAGATTGTACGTCTTACACTATCATATTCTCTATACGAATACACACATACTATGAAATATTATTCTGTGTGAAAATGTGACAACGTCGCATATTCTTTTTCGGTTGTAACGTGGCCGGCGACGAAAAGACACACACTCGCACAGCGCCGACAATGCATCGTTGCCGCATCATTTCTACGCGACTTCACTGATATCCCCTCCACAAAAAATAATCGTCTATGTTATTCTTTCCAATGTTTCAATAAAACTACGTGGTAAACAATTTCCATTTTTCTTTAAGATATTCCGAATATATTACTCTAACAAATATTAGTTTTTCATCAAGCTGGTCAAAGTCCTTCAATGCAAAAAAATTAAAAATATGTCATTTTCCCACGCGTGTCCTATGCTATATGTACAAAACATGTCACTTTTAATTGCAATTATCTCATGTTTGGTGTGTTCAAACGTCTCAAAATTTTAACATCGCGTGTGTTATGCATTTAGCTACTTGCACTCCAATTTTTGAAGATTTCTGCCAATGTTGCAAATGCGAAGGTACTACCTTAATCTCAAACCCACCGTGCATAATTTCACTCCTCAAAATTCATCAGCAGCCCACTCTATTCAACAACCACCCCTCTATAAAATTGGCGAATCCAGAATCAGAAACTGAACATCTGACTGGCCAGCCCAACACCGGCGCATAATGACGTAACACTCATGCAATAACTGTCCGTGCAGTAGCGGGCGAACTCAGTCGATCGTATCCCGCTTATTACTAATCATTATCGTCCGGGCCTAATGACGTTCATAAGTAACCGTTACCGTTGGCCGCCTAACGCAACACGCAGCTGCATCACCGTCTACTCCGACGTCAGCTCGCTCGATATCGATCGATAATCGAACATCGCCGAGCGCTAATTATCTCGCGGCTGCTCAGAACAAGCGGCCCAGGCGTTAATTACGTTAAGAGTGCACTGATTCGAACCTGATGCGTTCGCCGATCAATGACGTTGAACTAATCCGGTATAAGCCAATTTTTGGAGATTTTGGTTTGCTTTGTCAAAAATGCGATGGCGAGAGAAATTAGAATTTTTAACTTAAAGTGAGGTTATGTTGGGTGGAGAGTGTTTTAATAGGAGTATTGGAGATAGTTTGTACCATATTCAATGATTAGGGGATAGTTTAGTATATAGTAGATAGTACTTTCAGTTCCACAATACACATCTTCCTATTTGGTTCCTTCTTCTTTTTTATCACAAAAGTAGGATAAGGTGGAGTGGGGTAAAACCGGCCCAGAAATTGTAAAGTTTACTTTAAACTGATGAATCTTCCATCTATTCCACTAAAACCTAATAATCTTAGTGTTTTTATTTAGCGCATCGTTTATTCTTTAAGTTGCATTAATTTGTATTAAAAATATCTTCTAAAACTTATGATTTTCTTAATAAATTAAAATAGTAAAAGTTTCTAATGAATTTCGTAAGCTTATTAATAGTAAGAAATGTACTGAAGAGGACGCGAAACAAAGGTCGAAACGTATACAAATCTTGTGTGTTTAGAATCCTATCATCGTCGACTAGACACGCATATACAAAGGATCGAAGGTCATGGAATTAGGGATTAGTTTTACACAATTATTGTAATGTTTTATTTGTCGTGGCTGGTTTTAGTGAATGATCAGCTTCGACGTATGATCTGATTGGTGGACACGTAGGAGAATGGAAATGTTTGGAATGTTAGGATGAGTCATGGTCAGATTGTACAGTACTTTAAGTCAGTTTGATGGCGAGACGCCTGTTGCGGTGTTTAGATTGCAGTTGGAGGAGAATGTGGAGGGAAGATTATGGTGACGGCGGATTTGACGTATGGTTGTACTACTGTTGACTGAAAAGAATTGGAAAGTGTTGGCATGTTTGCGTTTAACACTTGATCATACATTTCGTGTCTTACAGTTTCTATGTTGAATAATATGCAAGAAAAATCAGTCTCAATGCCTACTTTCTGATGCGTCTGACTTATTATACGCTTGTACTACTTTCAGAAGTAGGCAGAGTATTTCTATGAGTCAGGAATGTAAAGGACAAGTGTCAATCATACGAATTCAGATATTATCGACTCACAAGTGAATGTTGACAAGTGAATCACATGAGTAGGCAAAAAGTATGTGACTGTCTGGCATAGCATAGTTTATATCACTACATCAAATTTTATGTTACACTTTCTGAAGCTGCTTAAGTTTTAATAATACATAAAAAGAAGTAGGTCGTAACAGTGTAAATTATGTCAAGTAGTAATGTAGAAACAAGAACGACTAGTAGGTGTCGGCCGAAGCGTAATTCGTATCACTGAATTTAATGTCCAGTTCTACAAATTTCAAGTTGACACGCCGAAACATAAGCACCGAATGTTATGAATACAATGACACGCGTTAAATGCAAATTTTATCCTAGAACACCACTTCACGAAAGATTTACTGCTGTCGGATATGGCGTACTTTGTATCACTGCGCATTTTCAACGTCTGCTCGTACTACTTTCAAACGAGAACACCGCTGTATTCCATTGAACACAACAACTAATAAAATAACAATGTGCCCTTACTTACACACAATGTCAATTCTAAAAAACAAATAGTTAGTAACCATCAGATATTATTAATTATTATATAATTGTGAAATGTCACACTTTCTATTTAAAAACTGAAAGTCGGTTAACACAGATGACTATTTAATGTTAATGAGACATTGTTAATACAGTATATATCCCATCGTATATAACACATAAATTTATCAAAACGGATGCAAAAAGTTAGTATTTCACTGCGTCGGATACGTTCTATGCTCGTACTACTTTGACGCACGTAATTCGATGCAGTGAAAATTGCGCATTGAATATAGTGAAGGTATAATGCACGCCGACACTGCATTGGCTTTGGCGCGCAATAATACGGGCACGTAAACGATTAGCCGGACGTCGGGCCATAACGTAGTTTGCACCACTGCGGTAGATTTGCTCGTACTACTTGAAAGCCTGGAAATCAAAGCGGCGAAAGTTGCGCATCGAATATTGCGGATGTATTTCATTCTGTTCAACATTATTTCAATTTTGATCCTTCAATTGAGATTATCCTGTCATGTATGCGTGCACACTCTACAGATATGATGTAGTATAGTTCATAAGTAGCATTGAATATTCCGGATATTTTTTGTTCAGTTTAATATTGTTACAGTTTTAGGAGTATAAAATTCACCAATATATTGAAAGGTAGTGTATAAGTAGCAGTGAATGTTGATGACATTTGTCAATAGCTTCAACATAATTTTGATTTTAATGTTGAGATTATGAAAGCAGAATATAGAGATTGTTATTTTTATCAATTAC
Organism: Anoplius nigerrimus; assembly: GCA_914767735.1. NCBI lineage: Eukaryota > Metazoa > Arthropoda > Insecta > Hymenoptera > Pompilidae > Anoplius > Anoplius nigerrimus. Next base: position 15,030,609 of record OU612081.1, read on the forward strand.
AATATATAATATAGTATATTGTAAAGAATTGAATGTTGCAGATTTTGTTTAAATCGGGCTTAATCAAAGTTAAAATTTTAATATTTATTGCCAAGAATAACATAGGGGAGGCTAAGAGTAAAGAAGACAGATCTAATCTAACATAATATACATAAACCAATAAATGTTGTAGATATTCTTCATTCAATTCAAGATTAGAATAATTTTGAGGTTTATTTCAGATGTCCAAAAAATAACGCAGATGAGACTATATGCGTAAAATCCATAAACATAATATAAGATAGTACAAAAATAGCATTGAAAGCTAAAAATATATTTTCAAGTTACTACTATTACAAATTTTAAATCTAGCCAATTAAAAAACTATCAATCAGATCAAATTCATCAAATATACAGTTATAACAAAACACGTACACTGTAACAAATTAAAATGTATAATTTTTTGAGTATCCAATAGAAACGACTTGAGTAAGTTTTTGCTACAGCACTTTTCATAAATAATAGAAATTGAATGCCTCATTGGCGACAATTATCGATTGATCCGCGCGGCCGGAAGTTCTGCGGGCAAATTTGAGGATCAAAGTTGGGCTTTGATCAAGAAAATTCGATCGCTGATGGCGTGCCCGCCAGCCATGCTATAGACAGAATTTGTCTGGCTTTGTTCTATGGGACCAAGGTTATTGGTTTGATTGATTGCGATGTATTATTCAACGGTGTCTTTCCTCACATTTTTATTGACGGCCTCGTCCTGTCGCATTTGATCCGGACATTTTCGACATATAGGATACCATTCTGGCTTCAAAGGACGTACAAATTGTTACATGTTCCTTGTTTACTCTCCTACCTTTCGAGTAAATTTGAAAGCTGGCTTGTTACACGAATTTTTCAATGTAGTTAAAATGTGCTGATTCTGGATTTGGTGTTCGGAATAGGGATGTTTAAAGTAATGTTTTTTGTTAAATTCTTCATTTTTTGTCGCGTACAGGAATGATTATATGTGATGATATATCGGATTCATTTTTTATTTTTTTAACATTCCTTTCAATTTATTTAAAGTTTAGTTAATTTTGCTACGAGTTATAATATGCATCTGGGAATTTCAGATTAGGGTTAAATTAGAGTTATGTATAATATAATCTAAGAATTTTCTAGAAGATTTCTGAAGAATATAATATTTATTTCTTATTTCTATTATAAAGAATAATACTTATTTCATTCCAATTAAATAAGAATTATTAGATGAAATTTTATTGCAAAAAATTATACTTCTAATAAATAACCGTTACAATCCTGCCAAACAAATTTTTGGAAAATATAAACTTGAAGAACAAACACAAATTCTCGCTTTTAATTCTTCACACATTTCATAACGCATTAAATAATATTCTTATCCTATTTGCCCATAATATATTAACTCCACATTTTACCTGACTTTGTACAATTTTGATGAATCCAAGGCTGAAAAAATGATCAAAGAAATGCTACCAGCCGTACATAATCTTCATAACACCATCAAACGACTTAAAAAGAAACAATTTTGCGGAACAACCAAATCGTCCCCCCTCTCATTTTTCAAAGACCTCATAAAGCAGCAGATAATTTCTTCACCCCAAATACTTTCCACATTTCGCACATTGGCTCGCACACAAATGAGTTTCGCTCGTCGGCAATTCGCGTCAATCGGCGACGATCAAAGAGATCGGACATTTTCGACAATTTTCCCGCCCGAAGCTGGCCAGTATAATACCGAACGTTCTCTCAAACCCGGCCCATCCGTCGACTTCCGGCAAAAATGAGGAAGGAAAGAGCGGCCGCCGCCGGCGGCGATAATTTGCTTTTCGACGAGTCTGGCCATTGTCCAGCCGCGTTGTCCAATTGCAAATTGAGAAATTATGTTCCTCCACGCTTTCGGCATCCGCCGCGTTACATATTCCGTACGAACGAACGGTAAATGAGTTTGCAGCGTGCGCGTCGATCGTCGAGGATCAAAAAGGTGGGTTCATTTTTCCGAAACATTTTTATCGTCGTAGCAGAGCTGAATAATTTTTTATATTATGTTTTTTTGGAAGAATTGTGCCGATGATTTCGTAGAAACAGTTACAAAAGTAGTATACAGTAATGACAGTTTAGTTTTTTATTGCGGGTCAAATGGGTAGTTCATTTTTGGGAAACATTTTTATCGTCGTAACGCAGCTCAATAATTTTTGATATTATGTTCGACATAAGACTATGATATGAGCTACATAATTTATTAAGAAATTTTTTTATGGTGAACTTTTAAAAGGGTGTCTAGTACAGTAACAAATTATATGCTTATATTTTTTACACAGACGCATATCAATAATTTGATACGAACAGTTTCAAAATGAGTTTACAGTAATGGCATTTGAGTCTATTGTCGAAGGTCAAAGGATTGTGCGCATTTTTGCGAAACTTTATTATGACCGTTTGAATACCGACAGATATTTTTTATTACATATAAATTTTTTATTACATATAACAATTAAAATTCTCAATAAAACTTCAGGAATTTTTTTATTACTCTTACATTTTTTGAAAGGCTTCCACCAATAGGAAATAAATAAAAAAAGTAAATGGTCGATGATATAGACATCAATAAACTTTCATTTTAGTATACCAGCTATGCTACCTTAATAGACAAAAGTAAAAACAATTACTTCAAATACAAAAATGCTCCATATTTTTCATATCAATTTTATAGTATCGAATCATTTCAAAGACTTCACCAGACGCATCCTTATACTCACACACACACATTAATCTATCCCTAACTAAAATGTCAAGCCATAAACTATGTTCGCATCCTCTTTATTAATATCAAACTCTAAAAAGTTAACAATTTTTAACTGAGATATAATACATAGAAGGTTCTGAACTGCAACTCGCACATGTCCACTCTCCCATACATCAGATATGCACACACATACGAATCAGCAACCCAGTTTGACATCCGGCGCGCTCGTGAATCGCGAACGATCAAAGGGTCATTTTTGGACCGGCACCGTCATCGGCCTAACTCGCGTTCGCTCGTTCGTCGACGTTCGGCTTCCCGCCGCCGCCATTGCGCTCATTATCGACCTATCAGAGACAGTTACGACGTTACGATTTACATGCGTTAGCGCCGACCCGAAAACCGACCGAGGAATCCGCGCTTCGGCGCAATTAACCTAACGTCCGCAATCGCTTTCGAATATTGCCGCGGCAGACTTCCGGTTTATCTGCCGGCGATTATATTTTGGCGCCCGAAATCTCCGTGCGATTCGTCGATTTATGACCAGAACGATTTTGCGCACAGTGTCCAACGTAAGTGCTTGATTATTCCGGATAATATATCTATATTTTAGAAGCGAATATATATTTTCATGTTTAATGTTCTATTTTTGGTATTGTGGTTGCCGCATATGATGGTAGACACGCGAATGCTGTTAATATATTTTATTTACAGTATTTCAGTAAGTAAGTCAGCAGGTAAGGTTGTGGTATGTTGTCAACAGTCTATGGTAAGTTGTCAATAGCAAAACGATATCATACCTTTTGGAGAAGACAAGATTATGATATGGACCGTTTATTTTAAAAGTGGTATAAGCTCACATTTAAAAAAAAAATGAGATTTATAATTTATGATTAATGTTGTGTGAATGGTTTACTTCTGTGATATGTAATTTTTTTTCAAATGTAGACTAACACCATTTTCAAAATAAAAGGTCCGTATATGTTATATAGTGTACATGTGACTGCGATAATGAAATAAAAATTGTACCTTTATTCCAACGAATGACATCTATAATATATAAGTTCTGTACACTCACAAGATCTGAGATAATATTCTCACCACTTTCCGCCACACATTTACGTAACATTCCCACACAATGTAACACAACTCGAATCATAAAACATCATAAATCAGTCATAAAACATCCACACTCTCCAAACCTAAAAATCAGAAACGCATTTAATTCCATTCTCAAACCAATGACGTAACGACTTTACTGCTTCCAAGCTAACTCGCGGATAAATAGCGACTGATCCGACCGAAATCTTGACAGGAGCGAAACTTCCGAAAACAAGGACTAAGAAATTTGGCGGTTGGCAGGCGTGGCTTAATAAATAAAAGAAGCGTACCGGCGTAATGCCTCAATTACGCGGACGGAATTCTTCGCCGTCGGTTTTGCAGCCTGGCAACGATTTACGGGGGAAAGTTTGCACACCCCCCCCCACCCCCATCCAACCCCTCTCGCAACCAACCCCCATCTCGGGGGTGCTGTTACTCGAAACGCGGAAAAGTACGTATTCCTCGAACGTAGCCGGCTCGTGTTCGAAGTGAATTACGATTTCGTTCAACGTCGCATGGCGACATTATACTGAGAGGCTCCCCGTGTCAGTGTGCGTATGTACGTGTACGTGTGGGTGTGGTAAACGCGTGTTGGCTCTCAGTACGTCCGGTGAATACAAAAAATTTGTTCGCACATGTTCCTGCTTTGAGAGCGCTGTCCTTTTTATTTACTGTAACGGTTAGCGAATGAATGCTATTTTCTGGTAAGTGTGTAAGAGTAGTAGTATGTGTGTGTAGATGTAAGGAAGTGGGAGTGGATTAGAGGTGTTTGCGAATAAAATGTGTGTGATACGGTCGTGTTTTGATAGTTCTTCTGGTTTGGTGTAATTGATGGTAAATTAATGGATATTATTTGTATTCTTTGTTTAAGATATGTTTGGGTGGTTCAATATACTTTTGAAAAATTGTGTTTGTGCGTGCTTTCTCTTATTTTGACTGCTTATTTTGTTTAGTGTAATCGGTAGAAAATGAATGAATATAATTTCTTTTGTACACTTTAGAGTATGTGTGAGGACAATTCACGATACGTTCAATAAATAAAAAATGCATATATACAGTTAGTCTTGTTCTAGTTCGGGATTCTATTCTTATAATTTACTTGTAATCAACTTAGCATGTATATATCCTTATATACCTAAAACTAGACACAGCAAGTAAACAATTTTGCCCATACTTAAAGCATCATTATAACATTCCATATATTATTACACACTAATTAACTCTCTGTACTCTGCCTCATTTCTACATTATTATTAACAAACCACAGATTTTCTTCTCTCCCTTCTTCACTAAAGTCAATTAAACATCCACGCACACTAAAATACTTCTTTACGGACAATAAAAACGTGTACCGGTAAATACTAAAAGCGTCATTATAATATTCCATACATTATTACATACTAATTAACTCTCTATACTTAGCCCCATGTCTACATTATTATTAACAAACCACAGATTTTCTTCACCCCCTCCTTCACTAAAGTCAATTAAACATCCGCGCACACTAAAATACCTTTTTTATAGTCATAAAAAATATGTCGCAGTAAATACTTAAAGCATCATTATAATATTCCATGTATAGTCATGTACTAATTAACTCTCTATACTTAGCCCCACTGCTACATTATTATTAACCAAACCACAGATTTTCTTCACTCCCTCCTTCACTAAAGTCAATTAAACATCCGCGCACACTAAAATACTTCTTTATGGTCAATAAAAATGTGTACCGGTAAATACAGAGTTAAAGGTGTCCGTGCAGTATGTGCTTGCACGTGTGAGGAATCGAGGTTATGTACGAAGTGCGTGCAGGACAGAAAGTGTACTTAAAATGCCAGGGTGGAAGATGAAGAGGGTGCATGGGACGAGCATGTAGAGAATTGAAGACGTACGTAACGTTGAAAATGTACACGGGCCGTGTGTGCGGAGAATCGAACATGTACGTGAACGGCGTACATGAAAACTTTCGCGCGCATGTAGGGTAGGAAAGGTTAAGGGGGTACGGTAAAATACGTACATAGACGGGAGAAATTGAGGGTGTATCTGGAATGTGCATACGGGGCGTTCAAACTTTCTTCCATAAAGCGATACAGGATAGTCGGAGTGAAAATAAAAAGTTTTGTATCTGTAAATGAAACTTGCGATCGGATCATTAAGGAGTGGTGGCAAATTTCAAAATTCTGATTTGTTTTTATTAATTATATGAATGTAGGCCGAAATTTTCTGTTTTTGAAGAGAAGTGATGCTCCTTGCAAATACTTGAATTTAAAAAGTTTTTAACAGTGAATAACTATATATATAGTTAACATAAATAAATTTAATTAAACAAAATTAAATAATAAACAGTTAACGTTTTAAATAAAGTAACTCTGATTTTATAGTGCGAAAAATGTGAAAAATATGATATGCAAGCTAATGTTTAAAATGCAGATTAACAATGAACGCAACCTATACGTGCTTATTATAAATGTTGCTCAACTAAAAATAACGAAAACAATAATTTCAGTATTTTATTCTATTGTAAAAAATAGTGTAATGGAGTTAGCAATTCACAACAATTTTTTGTTTAAACCACTTTTAAAATTACCACCATATACATCGGATTCCGATAATGTGTAAATACAACTCTTCATGTACATACTTAATCCGTACACAATATTCAAAATAGCTGTATATTAATTTTTATTAACGTCTTTAGAACAAACAACACATATGTTCAATTTCATATGAGTCTATGTACTATTTTCACACACAGACTTATTTTTAAACATTTAACACTATTAAATATAAATTGCTGCATAGAATACTTTTATTGCTACCAACACGTGGGTAAACTACATTTAAAACGCCCGTAGGCGCCATTTTCCAATAACACTTTCAAACCATCCAAAGCATACGTCACATTCCAAAAATATTGATATCAAACTCGTATACAAACTCACGCCTTCATACGCAGCTTTACATTTCAAATATACAGCATTTTTCGAGGAACACTTTCCAAACTAGCAACACACACGAAATATTTCACAGACGTACATACATACAACCTTACGCTCTCATATGCAGTTTTGCACATTCAAAACATACAGCATTTTGCTAGAACCTCTTTTGAAAGTAGCAACATATATATTACACACGCACATACCCCATCCTCTCATAAGCACTTTTACAACATTTAATATATACAGCGTTATTCCAAGAAACACTTTCAAAATCACCAACGCACACACTTCCGCACAGATTTACATAGAATTGCATCCTCTCCTACGCATGTTTTCATTTAAAACACACAGCGATTTTCTCAGAAACACTTTCAAAACTACCAAGCCATACTATTGCTCAGACTTACAAAAAAACCCCTCCTCACCTACGTACCTTTACAACATTGAAAACATACAGAGATTTTCCCAGAAACACTTTCCAACCACAACACTCTCACACGCACCTTCACACCCTCCGACCATCCAGCATTTTTCCCGGAAGCACTTTCGAACGGCACACGGACACACTACACACATCCCTACATCATCAAACCCACCTTCAGATTTATTAAAGCCACCATTAAAGGCCACTGGCGCAACCTACAACATTCGAAACACGTCTACGCTCGGCCTTAAACTCACACGAACGAGTCCCCACATACACACACACAGACACACGTGGACGTCCGCGAAGGAAGTCCGTCCCGTAGGCGCGCAGTATCGCAACCGGAAGCGGAAGCTTACCGTGTCGTAAGGCGATTTCTCAGTCGGTTCGCGCAATAAGTAGTGAGCGCGATGCCGAGAGACGTGCAAGAGGCCATCCGATCCTTTACTCTCCTTCTCAAAGGACGATCCTGCATCCTGCGCCTATAAATGGCGTGCTTTAACGACTTCCTCTCATCGGCCGAACTTGGAAAGGATTCGCAGCAGACTCGTTCGGCGAAACGGTACCTTTGAACGATGGCGAACAACGTTGAACGACGTTGAACGACGCCGAACAACGTTGAACGACATTGAACGATGCGGAATGACGTCGGACGACGTTGAACGACGTTGAACGGCGCCGAATAATGTCGGACGGCGTTGAACGACGTTGAACGACGCCGAATGACATCGGACGACGTTGAACGACGCCAAATGACATCCGACGACGTTGAACGACGCCAAATGACGTCCGACGACGTTGAACGACGCCAAATGACGTCGGACGACGTCGAATAACGTTGAACGACATTGAACGACGCGGAATGACGTCGGACGACGTTGAACGACGTTGAACGGCGCCGAATAATGTCGGACGGCGTTGAACGACGTTGAACGACGCCGAATGACATCGGACGACGTTGAACGACGCCAAATGACATCCGATGACGTTGAACGACGCCAAATGATGTCCGACGACGTTGAACGACGCCAAATGACGTCGGACGACGTTGGACGACGTCGAACGATGGACTTTACGTGGGAATGCTGTCAGACTTTAAATCGGATGTGGCGGATGAAGGAAGGATGTTTGCATGGTGTGATTTATGATGGATGGTGTTGATGAGAGGCAGTTGTATGGGGTTAGGTTGGAAGCGGTGGGAGGGTTGTTAATTTCTGTGCGGTTATTGGAAAAGTGTATTTAAAATGGAGTTGGTGTAGAATCATTTGGTCTTCGTGGGTAATTAAACTTGCTTGAGGAATGATTTGTATTGACCAACAGTTTGCGAACACTTCATATGTTGCAAAAATTGTTGTCGTGAATAGTCATTTTTGAAAACGTGCATAGTGATGTTCCACAATTTTTTTACGATTGAATAGAAGTGAGTATTTCATGTAGATATTATTCATATATTTTGAGACCTGGTCACTTAGGTAACGAATAATATTACTGCTATCATCAATTTATATGTACAAACGATTCAATTAGACACTGTACAATAACAAATCAGTAATATACTCGGTGATTCAAAAGACTCGACTACAAAGAACTTTTCGATTGCTTTCATAGCTAAATGCTGAAAGACGAAAAATGTTTGCGAATTCAGCTTTTAGCTATGAAAAATGTGAATAGAACACATTTAAAGAGGAGGTGAACGACTCGGCAGTTACGATAGGGTTCAGTCGAAGGGTCATTAGGTCAAATCAAGTCGGATCCAGGAACTGTCCCAGTCGGCAGTATTTACCGCGTCGGCTAAAACGCTGAAGAGCACCAAGAGAGCTTAGCGGCCTTCCTTCATTGACAAGTCGTCTTATCACTCGTCTTATCTCTCTCGGCGAATGTCTCCGCGCTGCCGAGTAATCCGGGTGTCCAATTTAGATTCGATCCCGTTTCTTCCCGTTTCCTCGCTGGCCGCCGAGGAAGAGGTCGGAAAAACGCTCGTCCGGCTGACAGAGGTCGAGAGTCGGCTTGATCTTGAAGACGAAGCACTTTTAATGTCGTCCAAGGCCATTAACGCTGATTCGGACATGTTAACCATCTGAGTCGGTCGTCATTTGTGTCATTGTAAAGATCAGCTGAGTGAAAGTTAAGAAAATTTAATCTTTGATAGTGTTAATGTATATCAGATGAAATAGAGGTTTGGGTCAATTTTTATCAGCTTTGAAGTTAGGAGAATAAAGTACAGGATGTAAGGTGCCATTTTATAGGTTGAGTGATTCTTTTAATATCATCCAAGGCAATTAACGCCGATTCGAACATGTTAACAATCTGGAGTCGATCACCTGAGTGAAAATTGAGAAAATTTAATTTTTAGTTAGTTAATTGGGTTGAGGTGGAGGTTTGGGTCAATTTTGGTAGGTTCTGAAGTTAGGAGGATATTATAGGATTTAAAGCGCCATTTTATAATTTGTCTCGTTTTTTTAGTATCACCAAAGACCATTAGCACTGATGCAGACATATTAACAATCTGAATCGATCGTGATTTGTGGCATTTTGAAGGCGGGCCAAGTGAAAATTAAAAAACTTTAATCTTCGATGCTGTTGAGTTATATGAGTTGAAGTGGAAGTTTTGGATTTAACACTTTTAATCTTGTCCAAGGCCAGTAACACCGGTTCTGACATGGTTACAATCTGGACTCGCCAGTAATTTGCGGATTTGTAAAGATGGACAAAGTGAAATGTGGAAAATTTAATCTAACTACCATTAATGAATTATATACAATTATATACATTGCTCTTGAAACAACTATACAACGTCAAACATTCAATCTAAAGTCTTCTGACAGCAACATTTGACTAAACAAACATGATTTTATTATTTCAACATCTAAATCGTAATTTTCACATTTCCCTTCAATTTTTCAGTGAATAATATACATTTCAATGTATAATGAATTTGCCTTTTCCCAGACATGTTGATGTTAACATCCCTTTTAAGCATCGAATCAAATATAATAATCATTAACGAATATTAAAAAAAAAATTCCTTTCTTACCCCTTTAAATCACTGCAAATTCGGAATCTTCTATTAATTCACAGTAGATTCTTCACTCTTAACAAAATCGCGATAAATGTAAACTTGACGCATTCACCGTCGGGATCCGTATCCGAAAGTGAGAATATACGTCAAACTGGCGACTAACACCCCCCCTCTTTCACCGAATCTGTCGATATTGGCGCTTCGAGCCGCGCGTATTTTAAACAGGCGTGCACGATATTGGATTGGCGCGCAAATTGAATTTCGCCGTGTCTATAGACTCTCGCGTGTCCCTCGACGAATAGCAGCCTGGCTGATAATTATTTCGCACTTTCTGCCATGCTCGGCCATGATACTGATTTCGGTCAGGTTAGGCCATTCAGACCATGAAGCCAAAGCCATCGCTGAATTTAATGGAATACTGGAACAGTGGACGAACTGTCATTTTGTTGGTTTTTGGCAGGGTCAGCTTCTGTTACTTCAGCATGTTGACTTTGTAACGATACGGAGTCATGATTCGATGTAGGTTAAAGTATGGTAATTATCGAAGGTTGCCGGGTGAAATTGAAAGTGTGAATTGTTTTATTATTCTGATTTTATCGACTAAATATTTGACCTTCGTAAATAATATTTTTCAATTGTACCTCTAGCTGTCTACTAGTTTCGTTTCTGTTTCGAAGAATGCTTTCTTTACATTATTTCTTTCGCATTATGGTTTCACAATTTCATACTTTCTTATACTTACTTGTAATGGGCCTGAGTCTATATTTTCGCTAGTTAAGCAGTTAATAAAACATGTTTGTGCCACACGTTTAATTCTACCATGTTCTTTCATATTTAATATATGTAAAATTTAAATATAGATTTGGCATATATTTAATATAAATATTACCCTGTGTACTTCATTTAAGATGTGTACTACATGTATGGTTCAGAATTTTTTATGAATAGAAACGATGTAAATTCAATACAAAATACAGTGATCATAAGATTAAATCAATAACAAAATAATGGTCATTCGATTCAAACTTTTCAGCTCACCGTCGGATTTCGGCGCCCAAATTTTTATGAAATAAAAATGTTTGATTTAATAAAATTGTATATTGATAGTATTAAAGGGACACTGCTGTCTTTAGGGCGGATTCTTTCAGATTCTTCAATTTCATTAAATTAAAAATGATCATCCGCTTGTTTCTTTCTAAATTTCTGACTAATCCACCGATTTGGACGTTAAAATTTGGCAAGCCGGACGTTGAGCGTTCCGCCATTAATTCCCGTCAAAACAGCATCCGTGCCGCCTTGCGAGGGCGTTTCGCGCGTGATTACGAGCCCGGCGTAAATTCGAACTCAATGCCGCGCAATTTCGCCCAGCGCCAACGAGTTTTCCAACCGCCGACGCGCAAATGTCCGTTAATAACCGGCGCGTTATCGACTCGAGCCCGCCGGACGAGTTGCCCGACATTGTCCCTGTCCACGACATTGTCAGCGTTGTCGAATGGACGATCGCTAGTCAGCGAAAAATCGCCCCCGATAACATTGATCGGCCCAGCGTAACCGGAGCTTTCATCATTTTCAAGGACGAATTTGTTGGGAATGTAGAGTGAGTTTCTTGCGAGTGAAGAGTGTGAATTCGCTGTGAATGAAAATTGTATTTTTATGTTGAAAGTGGTTTGAGTCCATACTTAAAAAAAAAAATGAAATATCATATAATTAATTTTTTTTTTCAATATGGGCTTACACCACTTTCAAAATATACGGTCCAATTGTTGTAAATGAAAAGTGTGAATTTGTTGGGAATGAATAGTGAGTATGTTGTGAATGAAGAGTGTGAAATTATTGTGAGTGAAAAAAGTGTGAATATGTTGCGAATGAAAAGTGTGAATTTGTAGCGAATGAAAAGTATGAATATGTCCTGAGTGAAAAGTATGAATTTGTTGTCAATGAAGACTGTGAAATTATTGTGAGTGTCGAACTTGTTGTGAGTGAAGAATATCAATCTGTGTGAGTAAAGAGCGTGAATTTGTAGCGAGTGGAGAGTGTGAATATGTTCTGAGCGAAGAGTGTAAGTATTGTTGTGAATAGAGAGTGTCAGTTTGTTGCGCATAAACATTATGAGTACATTACGCATATCAATTATTAAATTTCAAATTTCTCCCCCATAGATGCATCTACTTTTTCGACATCTCCACTACTTATCCATCTTGGAACTATTCACGCTGAATAACACAATTTATCTCAATACCATCAATATACAATATCTTTCTCAATAAATAAATAAAAATTCCTTCCTCATAAATGCATCAACTTTTTCAACATTACTACTACATCACCACTTTAATACGATCAATATACAATATCGAATTCAAAAATAGATTAAAATTCCTCCTAAACGCATCAACTTTTTCAACATTACTACTACATCACCACTTTAATACGATCAATATACAATATCGAATTCAAAAATAGATTAAAATTCCTCCCAAACGCATCAACTTTTTCAACATTACTACTACATCACCACTTTAATACGATCAATATACAATATCGAATTCAAGAATAGATTAAAATTCCCCCTAAACGCATCAACTTTTTCAACATTACTACTACATCACCACTTTAATACGATCAATATACAATATCGAATTCAAGAATAGATTAAAATTCCTCCTAAACGCATCAACTTTTTCAACATTACTACTACATCACCACTTTAATACGATCAATACACAATATCGAATTTAAGAATAGATTAAAATTCCTCCTAAACGCATCAACTTTTTCAACATTACTACTACATCACCACTTTAATACGATCAATATACAATATCGAATTCAAGAATAGATTAAAATTCCTCCTAAACGCATCAACTTTTTCGACATTACTACTACATCACCACTTTAATACGATCAACATACAATATCGAATTCAAAAATAGATTAAAATTCCTCCTGAACGCATCAACTTTTTCGACATCACCGCTACTTGCCCATTCCGAAAGCGTTCGCGCCTCGCCCCGCAATTTCGCCGAACGCATCCGGCACTAATCCGGCACCGCTGGCCGAGCACAATCGAATTCCGGTGTCGACGCGCGACATCGGGAAGGGCCCAATCAGCGGGGCCCGCGTCCGCTGCCAATCGAACAGGCCCTCCTTACTCGGAAATCGAGAAATCGAGGCTGGCACGTCGACGCCAAACGACGCCGATAATCCGTATTCCGATAATCAATTTACACGCGACGCCGATCTTTTGTCCGCCGATACTCTCGTTCCTCGAGCAAGCCTGGACACCCCTACGCACCCCTTCTACCACCCCTTTCCATGAGGGATGAAAAGGGTGAAAAAATGAAACGAAAAGTTTTGTATCGAATGCCATTGGCGGAAGCGAGAAAAATTCTTCCTTTCGATGTGTTGGAAAGGGGTGGGGGGTGAGAAGGAAGGGATGAAAGGGGAGGTTCAGGTTTTTGCGGATGATGAAGCTTCGCCAATTAACGTTTCGCGGGTAAGTTAGTTGCCGACAAAGAGAGATGCGGACGTTTGGGGTTGGTCGGGAGGCATGGTAATTGGTTCGGATTTATTGGATTTGGGGGGTGGTACAGTGTGCGGCAAAAGTGCGCGTTCTTAACTGAGGGGGGGTGAGGCGGATTTGATACGCGGTCGCTTTTGGGGAGATGAAATTTTTGTATTTCTTTTCGTTCATTTTTCGTGGGATATGAAATGGTTAATAGCGGACTTTAATCTTTCGCCGAAATGGGTTTTATTTTTAAGGATTATTTAAAGTGGGTGAGAGTGAATTATAGTACACTTTTTATGGTATGAGAATGTATTAGATGCTGATTTAATGTATTCCTGTTCGTTGTTTATTGATGGTCGAATAAGTTACTTTGTATCAGATATAAGGTCGTTAGTTGTTAATAATTACTTGTTAATTAATAACCTACCCTTACCTCTAACTGGCACTCAAACTGAAAGTATTCTATGTTGTCTAGAGGGATATTTGTCCAATTTTTTTTGTAAGTGCTTGTCATCAGTTGTAGAGTATTAAAATGCATATATTTTTGTACTAATAGCACATTACAGATCTCTCAAAAAATTAATATCATTGTTAACCAAGTTAAATCCGCTGAATATGCCCAGTTTGACTGAGAATATCTAAACATATCGACTGAAGTCAAAATTATGTTCTGTTGTTTCCACTAATGTTATAAATTTCATACAACTTTAAACTAACTATAATGTATACTATATTACAATACACATATCTTATAAACACATCTCACAATGACTTGCATCGTCAACCAAAAACTTCGTCGAATCCGTCAAACGTATTTACACACTTTTCATGTCAACTTAAAAAGATATGGAGTGAAGCCGAAAGTATCTTCCGTAGTTTGCAATAAAAAACATTTAACATAACATATATCTCCTCTAATTTATCCTATAATCCATAAATATATCCAATCCGCGTATCTTATTAACAATACATTAACACATCTCACAAACAGTCAATGAATGATCAACCAAAATCTCCGTAAAATCCGTCAAACATGTCCACACTTTTTCTTATCAGTATCAAAAAATACGGACTAAAGCCGATGGTACCTTCCCTTGATTGCATCAACAAACTTTTGACATAACATTTAACCCATATTACAGTCCACAAACCTTACTACCAACACGTCTCATAAACGATCAATGCATAATAAACCAAAAATTACATCAAATCTGTCAAACTCGTCAAACATGTCGACACTCTTTCCCGTCAGCCTCAAAAAATATGGACTCTAGTCGAAAGTATCTTCCGTTGTTTACAGCCACGTCTCTCTTTATTACGACTCGACGGCATCAGTCGTTTAACGAGTCTCCGCGTTCTGCACACACACACACCCACCCACGCACGACTCTTACAAACGTACACAAGCGAAGGAAATATACAGAGTGCGCGGTACGAAACGGATTCGGGCAGAAGCCGTGATAAATAAGAATTCACGGCTTTATAGGGCGGTTCGAATTTATTCGCCCGGGACTGCCGTGGATTCGGGCATAAGTTATGTGCGCGATAAAAACGGTTTGTTTCGGGCGCGTCTGTCGTCGTAAAGCTCGAGATTCCGCTTCCGCCGCGATTTCTGTCAATTTGCGGCTTCTTCCGCCCAGAGTGTCCGCCGACGTTAATGGGACCGTTTCGAATAATCTGCGATCTGCGTTGTTTATCGAATTTCATGCCTTTTTTGTCAGAATAAGTATTTCAGATTTTTGAATTTCCCGCATGGATGTTGGCGATCTGTTAATAAGGTTATTAATTAGGGTAATTGTTCAAAATTGTGGTAGAGTTTGTATTGACCGGAATGAAGTTGATTAATACATTTTGAGTGTCATGTGTAGTTGTGAATTAGTTCATCATTAGAGAGATGGAATGTTAGACGAATGTGTAAATAGTATTGTACAATCTTTAAACATATATTTTGATTATATTGATCGTTTCACTAAAATGATTGTAAGAAAGCATTGAGAAAAACTTCTGTTTCTTTGATTGTGTATGTTCACTTTTAAACGCACTGTTAATTGTCAAAAGCATCTTCAGACATAACTCAAGTTAATTTAGTTAATCAGATTTTAAGAAGATAAAAATGTATTTATTGTGATATTTACCAATGAGTTAAGTAATTCATGTAATTTTTAGCTAATATTGCTAATTGTTGAATCAACGTAATAAGTAGATCTGACCCGGGACTAAACAAGCAAGTAAAAATGCGTCATAAAACAAAACAGAATCAACATATGACCTAAAGTCAATCTATGCACATATGATAAAAGCAAGCTAAAATCATCATTCAGGTCATGATACTTCGTAGATATACGCATATTTTAAATAATTCAAATCCAATCGCAAGAAAACTCGCGACTCTCATACAAATATGCACGAAAGTTTGGTCTGAAAATATCCATTTAGCAAATTTCTTATTTATATAAGTAAATATAATTAGAGCTTTCACCTACAATCGCTAATTATCAGACAACATCAATACGTGGAATTATGTCAGTAAATAACGAATACAAGGTGCCCAATAATATAATCATGATGTATTATACATATACGTATATTTAAAATAATTAAAATCCACTGGCAAGAAAAATCGTGACTGCTAGAAGTGTGGACGTAGGTTTGGAACTGAAAATATTTATTTGCAAAATTTCTATTAATACAAGGAGTGCCGCATCGAAACAGATTCGATTCTCCTTCATTCTTTCCCGCCTCGTTCGCGGCTATGCGCCAGAAACTGAGACCTGGACGATAAACTTTATGACGAGGGATTTTCCACTATGACCCCTCGCCGAACTTCTTAGCCCGCGGGGGAAACCGGAAGCGGATGGGGAGCCAGAAAGAAGGAGGGTAACGATTTCCGCAGAAAGAAACGATTCCACTCTCGTTATCCGTTTCACGATCTACTTATTTAGGGCGTAAAAGCGGCATTAAAGAGTGCCTTCGGCGATGACCGACGCATCACCCGAATGTGGGGGACGATATTCGGATTACATTCAGTAGAAATTGAATGTCAGTAGTGTTTGGAAGTGAATAAACGCGAAATTTATTAGGTCCCGTCAAAATTATTTTTTTTTCATTTTTTTTAATGAAAACTTACACCATGTATAGTTTTTTTTTAATTTTTATTAGCGCGTGATAACTGAATTATGAATTAATTGGTCAATAAATTAAATGTTATCAATCAAATCTATTTATTTTGCATTTAACCAATCAGCTGTGGCGGCCTCTCAGAGCAAGATTCTAAACATATTGAAATTTACGAATATATTTTAGTTTCCACTAAAATTACAGTTAAACAGAAAGGGTAACTGTATTTTATGCACGATGGAATATGGTTGTCATGACACAAAATTAATGAGACAATGCTATTTCTCCATGACGGATATAATCGTCAAGCTACAGATGACTGGTTAAAATGTCGATTGGAAGAGAAAATTATAATAATAATAATAATAATAATAATATTTTATTAACGGCATAACCGTCTTTGACAACAAATAAAATCAATACATTTGCATTTGTACAGTAATGTCGCACTAAAATAGTAAAACGTATTACCAATAAGTATTAGTTTCTGAACGAAATAGATTTTAATTCACGACTAAATAACTGAAATTGTACTTAGGGGAAGATTTGAATTGTTCGTATTTGACAGAGTGAAACTGAAATCAGGTTCAAATATAATTTATGGTACCGAGGGATAACATAGATCATTGCTGATAAGTTGACAACAGTTTTATTCGACTTCCTATTTTCCGCCTATCAAGTGCGAGATGTCGATTCTGGAAAAAAAAAATTGTCGTAAAGCGATTTATACGCGTTTGACGACCTCCTGATATGTTTCGGCTCTTCGGAAACTCGAATCGCAGCAGTTCGACGCTAGTAGTTCCGAAACTAGATAAGAGCGAAAGATTCGCGGGACGTGATTCGAATTTCAGGTGTTATTTGCCGAAAAAGACGGAAGACGTTTTAAGAATTCGGTAAAGATCAAGTTGCCATAAAAGTTTCGTCGGATCCGGCGAAGATTTAAGAAAACTGACGCTCCTAAACGGAAATTTTGTGATCTGCAAGGAAAACTTGTGTTTCAGTTAATATTCTATGCATTTGGAATCTGCCATTGTATGCTTTTTATGTATAATTACGTATGAATTGCCAAGTATGGTCTTATATTATTGTTGTTCACGTGACGAGAGTCTAAAATAACGCAGGGGGAAGCTTGTTACAATTTTTAAATGTATTCAATATTTGGTTCTAAACAACTACTATCTTAACCTCACACTCTTTAATAAACACTACTACTAAAGGTGAATGCATATTATCTATATCGTAATTTAACTCTATATTTCTGTTATTATAGTTACTCTCAACCTAAAAGAATCTTCTCTTTCACAGGAATTAACACGCTTAAATAAAATTGGGGAACATGACACTGAAATTATTCGACAATCTAACCTCAATCCAGATCCCACACATGACGCAAAACAAAAACTAGATCATGCTCATCCCATCGAGCAAAATCAATTAAATCGCACAAAGTGTCAGACTAAAACCTAATATCCACCATCGCCATTGGAGACAATTTCGTAATTGTCCGAACCTAACTTCAATTTAGGACTCCACAAATGTACATACAACACAAAACAGAATCAAAATACATATACAACCCACTGTTGCGTCATAATCCTCTTCGAATTCAAAATCATTTAATTCTACACCACTAACGAAACTTGTGCGAACCTAACCTCAATCCGCACTACATATATTACTAGTAAACACTCCCACTCTATGCATCGCAGGTAAAACTCTCGCCCCGAATCAATTAATTTACATCAGTGACAAGATTTCCGCCCATCTAACCTCATTACTCATGCACATTATGCAAAACAAAATTAAATTAAGCTCCTCACCCTCTTGCCTGATCATCATCGTAGCAAGGGAAATCAATTAAGTAAATCCCAGAATGTACCAGACTAAACCGTTACATCCACCTTCGCCATTACAGAGAATTTCGTAACTATCCGAGCCTAACCTTAATTTACAACCTACATACATATAACTCAAAATAGAATCAAAATACGGATACAACCCACTGTTACCTTATAATCGTCCCTTAATAAAAAATCACTTAATTCGTATCACTAACAAAAATCCTCCAAACCTAACCTCAATACGTACTACACATATTTTCCAGTGCACATCCACTCTACATGCATCGCAGGTAAAACTCTCGCTCGAATCAATTAATTCACATCAGTGACAAGATTTTTGCGTACCTAACCTCAATCCATATCATACACATGATGCAAAACAAAAATTGAATTATGCTCACGATCATTTCATTGAGCAAACTCAATTAAATCCTACAAAGTGTCAGACTAAAACCTAATAGCCACCTTCGGCTACTAGAGAACAATTTTGCAATTGTTCGAACCTAACCTCAATTTACAACCTACATAGATAGAACTCAAAACAGAATCAACCTTAATCCGCACCACACATAGCGTAGCGTAGAACCATACTACATGCATCGTAGGTAAAACTCTCGCTCGAATCAATTAATTCACATCAGTGACAAGATTCCCGCGCACCTAACCTCAACTCACATCACACACACGACGCCCATTCGCGTTACGTGCTGCGCAGGTAAAACTCGCGCCCGGATCATTATTATCCCGACACGGCGTATAGTCGGCGAGAATCTGGGATGAACGATGACTCGGCTCCGTGTAATTTGTCAGCTGTTTTCGCGAAATTTATTAAGGGCCCCGCCGATGTTGGCTAACGAGCACTCTAGCGAGCGGACACGCTCCTGACGTGCTTCCTCTTGATTAATCTGGCAGCAGCTCTCGAGAAAAAGCGTGTTTGATGTTTGTTACGGTAATAAAATACACGCCGATCCCGTCGGGCGCCCAATGATAATGCGCAATTAATCACGACCTGCTTGGATCGATCGTTCGTCTCAGATTACTGCGTGCACTTCTTGCGTTAAGTGTCTTAATTCAAAAGATCTTTTTTGGTTGGCCTTAGAATTATTTTTTTTGCGTCTGTAAGAGTTTAGATTGAATTTAATATAATTGTGAGATTGTCTATAGGCGGAACTTGATAATTCTTAAGTTTGATATTATTACAGAGGAGAAATTGAAATATAGTTAATGGTGGACATTGATCTTGCTTTGTAAAGAATGTAAAGCGACGAAGGCAGGAAGTTGAGATTCTAAGACGAAAGTACGTAATTTCGATCTATTAATGTAATTAAGTGTAAGTATGAATTTATTTGAAAGAAAATGGTCAGCAATTTATGAACTTATTGGCAAACTTGGTACTCCAAATTTAAATATTACAATACGTGTTAAATTGTATATTTAACATTTTCCATTTAACAACAAAAACTTATAACCAGGTCAAACTTTACTTAATTCGCACATTACACCAGCGAAGGATCAAAAATAGGAAACCTGATATTCGAAATCGAAACAAGTTACACACGGCAATCTACCAGAAGTTGAACTTTCACAATTATAGACAACATGTTCAAACATACGATCGTTCTATTCAACAAGAACTTACGGTAACTGTGCTTAATACACAATTTACACACAGCGGAAGTACAAAATAAGAAACCCGATATTCGAAATCGAAACAAGTGACACGCGGCCGTCTACCAGAAATGCTCGAAACACCTCCGCCAATTAAAGATCGCACGATCCAGCGGCGGCGAGTGTAATTGGCAAGGTAATCGAGTGGAAACTGCTCGATTCCCGGCTAATAACGGAATAACATCGTCGCGTAATTAATACATCGGGACAATGGATCTCGGCGCGGGCCGCTTCATCGTTTGCCGGCACGTCATTGTTTCCCATTGACAATGGCCCGATATTCCGTTACCTTTCCCCGAGCCAGTTACTATCGACTTCCGATCTGCCTCGCTATCGACTTCCGGCCGCCGAGCGTGTTAATCAGCTGGCCAAGTTTTGCGAACGAACTTCGGCTCCTCGTTATCGCGGTTATCGTTTAATTAGGAACACGCTGCGAAACAGGAGTCGCATCGATGAAATTCAAACTGGAATCTGAACGGAAATTTCGAGACCAAAAGCGAGACGAGGAAATTTCTCGTCGAATTTTGCTATGATGACGTATGCTTCGAAGTGTTTCGGGTTGTTGTGGGGTAGGAGGGGGTGAGTCTGATTTCGAAGTGTTTTGGGAAGCGGAGAGTCAATGGTGGAGATGGTATCGTTGGGTTGATGTATAGACAGTGGTAAAGGTAAATTCTGTGACGTCACATACTGAGTATAGAGTTACATGAGACGATGGGGTTGTAAATGTAAGACTGTTCGCTGGTGTCCCTTATTGTTTGAGGAACTGACACAGATCTGTTCATTCTTCATTATGACAAAAGATTGTTTCAAAGTTTGAGCGTATAGCTTTGAATAGTATTGACAATGTATACTATTGGGTTTTTGGCGAATTCGGTCAGTGTTTTACATATATCAACTACAAATCAATGATTTTATATCTGAATATTATACATCTGTCAGTGACGGTCAGTAACCGGTTGTTGCAACCAAATTTTAAGTCATGTATGCTTCAAAGTGTTTGCTTGGGGTTGTTGTCGGGGAGGAGGGGGTGAGTCTGATTTCGAAGTGTTTTGGGAAGCGGAGAGTCAATGGTGGAGATGGTATCGTTGGGTGATGTAAAGACGGTGGTAAATTCTGTGACGTCATATACTGAGCATATACAGTTACATGAGATGATAGCGATGCAAATGTAAGTGTAAATGTAAGACTCTGTTCGCTGACGCTTATTGTTTCAGCAACTGATGCAGATCTGTTCATTCTTCATTACGACAAAAGATTGTTTCAAACTTTGAGCGTATAGCTTTGAACAGTGTTGACAGTGTATAATATTGGGTTTTTGGCGAATTTCTACATTGTTTTACATATATCAACTACAAATTAATGATTTTAACTGTAATTCGATTTTACTTTACTTCATCATTACTACATCACTATAATTTATTGAACACTGACGAAATTCGCGAAAAGCTCAATCCATGTTTGAAAACCGAAAATTCTTTCTTGCCAACCCAATACGTTAAAACAAACTGAGAAAATGTTTGGAAAGTTTAATCACGCCGATTATTTATGTGCCAATGTTGGCGGCTTACTGTTGAGAATAGCAATAGCTACTATTTTATGAATAAGACATGTAAAGAATAAACAGAACAACCATACATGTATAATGTGCACTGTGAAATTTTATTGACATGTATATTACGTTATAAGTGTACGTATAACCACAGTAATATATATTTCTAATATATTATATATACTATATATACGTAGTAATATAAATTTAATATAAATCACACAAATATTTTCTATTATAATATTACAATACGTATATATCTATATTAATATATTCTATATATATTTAATTATGTTATAAATGTTGAGGTTTCGCGTAATTTGAGAATTTGTGGAAGTACATATACCACTTACATATACTCGACAACCAAAATATTAACTCGCAGCAACCCCAGCTTATCCCCTCGAAAACATCAGACAAAAATGATGGAAAAAAAGATGGCCGATCGAGTCCGGAATAAAAGCGTCGAGCCGGAAGCGAACGGTACCCGCACCGTTCCGGGTTCTGAAATCGGCACGACTTCCGCTAGTGAGCCAGAGACCTAACCTAATCCCGCGTTAAGAACGCCAGATTCCGCCGACCACTTCGCCACGTCGTCGTCCCGGCACTTTCAATATGGCGTTATCGTTAAGCCGGCCAGTAATTTCGCTCGGCGAATATTCCTGCCGGCCTCCGATTCGCTCCCTCTCGAATCGCATCCGGAGGTGGACAGGTATTAAGGTAATGAGAATTCGCCGACTAAAGTGCCATTTTATCCTTTCCGATCCTCGAGCGCACCGAACGGCGAAGATAAAGACCCGATCGAGTTTAGATTTAGCGTGATTTAGCGCAGTGTGTCGAGTGTGTTAGAGTGCGAGTGCTTTGAAGACTTGAGACAGGTTTTTAGTAATAATTGGAAATGGAAATTGTTAGTAATAATATAGTAAAGTAGAGTGGGGACGATTAGTTTTTGTGTGTTTAAGTATTTATGTATGATGTTCTTAGATATTGTTTTGGCAAGAAAGTATTTTCGGTTTTCAGAAATTGGTAGCGTTAAGTTTTTTGCTGAGAGGGACTAGAAACTTCATGAGTGTAGAATTATGAACTTGGCAGAAAGGTGGCCATAACATAACGACCGAACATAATGGAAAATATATTTTTGATTGAAGTTTATTCTTTGAATAAAAATATCAGTTTTATTTCACGCTACAGAAGCGAAATTACTTTCTTGCCAACTTGATAGAGAATGCAATGGATCTGCTGTAAATTGAGGAAAATCTTTCACTGCATACTAAAGTAGTTCAATTTACTTGATTTAATTTACAGTACAGCTGTAATGCAATGCAAATGCATTATAGAATGCATTACAGAATAAATTGAAACGTATTGACCAGTAACTCGAAATAACTCTCAAAGTTGCAGAACAGATGAGTTACGTAACAGAAGGTAGCAAATAACAGACAAGTGTCGTTCTTTTACTATTATACTTCAGCAAGTTCATCACAAATAAGGTTAGTATAGTTAAAAATATATTTCGTTTTACTTTGCATTTCGTTCAAGCCGTTAAAATAGTGGAACCGCTTGTGTGGGATACAATTTGAACCCTTTGCGGTCACGTGTCAAGCTGGACTCGACAGGAGGAGTCGCTGGTGACTTTCCGATGTCAACCTCTACTGGGTGTTAAACATTTACCCAACACTTTCCGCAGCCACCGTTTCTAGTGGGTGACCTACAAACTCGGAGTCCCTCGCGATTCACAGAAATCTGACCGTTTACTCTGAAATTTCAGCCATTAAAATCCGGATAAAAATAGAAGAAATATCTGGTGCAATATCGTAGCTGAGGTTAATTAAAACTGAAAATATTGTAATGCGCCTCTTGAATTGATACTATGTACAGCAAAATTCTTCTTTTCGCCTTCCCGAATAAGATATATTTTCAGGTATAAAAATTGATATTCATTATTGCCATGGAAAAAAACAAACGATTGATATTGTATATACTGACAATATTAATTGTAACTATGGGATTACAAAAAAATAACAATTTACTATACTAAACTATAAAGATAGTAACAAACATATTGTTACAAAAAATCTGTAAAAGGCAATACTTTGACACCCTAATAAATTGCAGAATTAATCGGTACTTAATAAATTTAAAAAATAATTGTCTATGAATGATTTAAAGACTGATATAAAACTGAAGAAAAAAGTTACTTGATGCTTTGAAAGCAGGAGATGGACCGAAAAGAGGCACGTAAGAAAATTTAATGGCTCTCAAATAAACGCTTCCGGTAGCGTAACGACACATTCGACTGGCGCGTTCCTCGAAACGGAAGTGTGACAAGTCCAGGCTCTGTCGACGACTTTGTCCACGGCACAAAGGAAATCTCTCGAGCTGGACAAGTCCAAGGATTACGGGAACAGGCGCCTGTCTAATACCTACATTCTAACTATGTGTTGACAACGAATGTTCTCCGTGACCTGCTTTGAAATTTAACTTTGCACCATTTTTATATTGTTCACTTTGTAGATTCATAAAAATGTGAGGATTAGATTGTAATAGACATAATAATTGCTATTACAAGAGCAAAAGTTTCCAAATTTTGCATTTGTTGCTCTTTCTTTACATTTCCTCTTAATTTAGGTTGTAACAGAAATAATTAAAATTTCTATAAGAGCAAATGTTTTTTAACTCTTCATTTTTATGCACTATAATCAATTCGACCTGATTGTTTGTCAACTACGTACGTTTAGTCACTTTTGATTCAATTTAGATTGTGAAACTGTGACTCTAAGAAAGTTAAGATTTCTAAGCACTAGAATAATAAAAGCTTGTATAAGAACCAGAGATATCCGAACTTTTATTAATTGCCGCACTTTCTTACCTAACTTTGCTTTGACTAACGTATGTTTTCCATGGCATTGCAATTTTATATTGCATAATTTATATATTATTATTAATTTAATAATCATTATTAATAATAATAATATAATTATTTTATAATTATTATTTATAAATATATCTATTATTAAATGTATGTAATATGTATAACATATGCCTGTATATTTTGTGCCTGTAATATGTATAACATATGCCTGTATATTAATGCCTTGTATATTTTCCAATCCCAGATTGAAAAAACATACGAAGAAAAATCCTTAAGCTTATGTCACTGTCAACTGTATACAGAATGAGAAAGAATTCTCCGTTCCATTCTATCAGCCAACAAACTATCGCGTACACATTCTATACACACACTCGAGCAATAATGTTAACGAGCAAAAATTTGAATTTCCAATGAGCAGAGTCTGACGCCACGTTTGACTCGACGCGGCAACATAAATTCTTTTGATCACCGGCTTCGATCAGAGGAGAGGACTCCTTTCCCAAGGACGAACGTATCCTGCAAAGTGTATCGTGCAAGGATCGAAGGAATCGAGTTATGGCAAACGACTCTCGCCAATCCCGCCTTCTATCGATCATCATCCTCCCGCGCGATATATCGAGGAGTCGCGGGAGGTCGAGATTCAGTGGGAAAAGGTCGCGGATCCTGTAATCACGTCTAAAAGGATTCTTCGTCCTTGACGCGGCCAGCCGGCTTCCGCCGCAATTTCAGATTCTCTTTCCGGCGGGCAGAAAATATTCATGGCCGGATTCCGACGTTCCGATAGATGGCATTAAGGTCGAGAGGCTTTCGCGCTGGCTGATAGATTTTGAGTCGATTAATCGATTTGCGGAAGAGGATAAGAATGTATCGATGTTAGGTGAGGATAATGTGGCAGGAATGCTTTGGGAAAGAGAGAGATTTGATTAGGATGATGTTTGATGATAGGTAGAAATTAATTGGTGGAGCTGGGTTGAGTCAAAGAGTTTTATTAGGAAACAGTAGGTGTAGTAACTAAGATTATTATTCAGTGTCGAAATTATTGTGATAGGGGGAAATCAGGACAAGAATTTAGTTTTGGTATTTAAAGAAAGAAAGAAGTAGGAAGTGACCAGCAGGGTGAAATTTGATTAGGATGATGTTTGATGATAGGTTGAAATTAATTGGTGGGGCTGGATTAGATCGAAGAGTTTTATTAGGAAACAGCAAGTATAATGATTAATATTATTTGCATGTGTCAAATTTATTGTGATAAGGAGAAGGCAGGATAACAGTTTTGGTATTTAAAGAAAAAAATAAGTAGGAAGAGAGCAGCAGAGTGAAATTTGAATAGGATGACGTTTGATAGTGGGGCTGGATTAGGTGAAAGAGTTTTATTAGGAAACAGTAATTAGATGTAGTAACTAAGATTAATATTCAGTGTCAAATTTATTGTGATAATGATAAAGTAGGACGACAATTCGGTTTTGGTATTTAAAGAAATAAATAAATAGGAAATGAACAGTAGGGTGAAATATGAATAGGATGACGTTTGATGGTGGGTAAAAATTAATTGGTGGGGTTGGATTGAGCCAAAGAGTTATATTAGAAAACAGTAGGTGTAGTAACTAAGACTATTTTGATCTGTCAAAATTATTGTGATAAGAAGAAAACAGGACGATAATTTGGTTTAGATATAGAAAGCAATAAATGCGAACATGATGCCGATAAACAGGAATTTAACAGTATGAGAGAAATTCGATTAGACTGAAATGTGATGATGGGTTGAAATTAAATGACGGAGTTGGATTAGGATTAACAGTTTGATTAGGGAATGAAGCTGGTCGAAGTGGTTACTATGATTACTTGTATGTTATATAATGAACGTTATGAACTTATTGTGATATGGAGGAAATAGGACATCAAATTGGTTTTTGTTATGTAAAGTAATAAATGCAAATATAATGTCGATAAATAGAAAGTGAACAGTACAAACGTAATTTGATTAAGATATTGTCGTTGTATCTGCAGCTACCATGATTATTCTGACATATGAATGAACTTACTACAGTAAAAACAAAATAAGAAAAAAAATTATTTATAGATATATAAAGGACATGCGAACAGGAATGATGAACAGAAATTGATCAATAGAAATAGTTTCATAAAACCAATTGCAATAGAAAGTAATGAAAAATAATGTACAAAATATACTTGAATTATACATTACTCCTGCATTGAATAATAATTATGAACGAAGCTTGGAACGAATAATTATAAAATAAAAACGTACACGAGAACTTACAATATAATAATTTCCTTAACAAATGAATAAAAGTTTCGACGATGTTTAATGATATCTAAAAATATAATGATAGGCGTAAACAGATTAAAAAACCAACAGACAAAATAACATAAATAGCCTGAAACGAATAGTTTGACTACAAAATGGTAGAAGTCACCGGAAACAGTCAGTCCAATCGTAGAATAATAAAATTACACATAACCTCTAACAAGAACCGAACGCAATACAACAGAGCCAAAACGAAACTTTCATTGCGTCAAATAAAATATAAAAACGAAACGACAAAAGAGCGAGATCCACGCACACGGTGACAATAAAATACGCATATAAAACCGAACCCCCGTCAATTTAAAAAACTTTAGTTGGAAAGCAACGAGGAATCGAGTGAAATCTGAAAATGAATCGAAGACTGCTTTCAAGCGAAAGAGTATAAAAGTTCTATTACAAAATAACGAAACTGTCCGTCGCGCTTAACGCTTAACGAGGGATAAAATGACAGAAACGATCTGGGGGAGGGGGAGGGTTTACGGGTAATGAAAATGTCTCGAATGGAATGGGGACTGCCGATTTTACGGGCGAGGAATCGGTAAGCACTCCGGACTCCGACGTTGACAATAATTCATCACATTTGCATGCCATTAAAGCGGCACGCGATTTATATAATCCCGGCAAATGGATGTCGTATTAATGGCAATTGAATTGATCGAGAAGATGAAATGGAGGACGCTAATGTACAGGTACTTATCCGCGTGTCAGTGCTGGCCAGCGATTTTTTACCGGAATGACAGTAATTGTAACTCAGCCGGCTATTTGCAATTAATAAAGACGCCGTCATAAACTTTCTCGGCGGCGGGAAGATGGGGTAAGAAAGGAGTTCGCATACCGGGTGCTCTCGCAGGAACTGGTAGCTCGGTTATCTCTAGGAGCGTGATCAGATGGACCGTTTATTTTAAAAGTGGTGTGAGTCTATTGAAAAAAAAGTAAATATCACATAAATCAACCAATAACACAACGTTATCATAAATTATATGATATATCGTTTTTTTTAAATATGGACGATATAAAAATAATCGAAAAGAGTAATTGAGCTTTTCACATAAAAATTAATCGAAATGTATTCTCATAGGTAAGGTTTGAGGCAGGATTATGTATTTTAGGATACTGAACAAATTTCGATCGTGTAATAAAGGGTATTGAGGCCCTGATCAGTTAGTATTAAAAGTAGTAATAATACTGTATTTTGTTTACGGAAGCAGAGCACAATTACTATGTTAACAATGCCAATATATTTATACGATTTTAAAAATTTGAGCTTCAACTATAACAATCAATTTGTATTAATAGCCATCAAAATAGATTACTTATTAAAATACTGAATACTTTTTCGTTCTGTAATAGAGGACAAGTGAAAGTCATGCTTTACCTCCCAACTACCATGATGAATCCACATTAACTACCATCAAAACTAACACTTTCACATCCCCACCATCCAAACTATAAAAATTTTTACGAAAAGCAACAATGTTACATATAAGTATAACCACATCATATCACTATAACTTCTCATCCAAATCAACTGGAAAGTCGGGCGAATACTGACGAATAACTGTGACGTAAACACAGGATTAAAGTACCGAGGTTCCCGTTTAGATAAGTTCGAATCGGAGCACCCCGTAGAGCGAGGTAGTGCGGATGGCCGTGGGAAGAAATTTGATCGATGGATCGCGTTGCGCGACGATCTTTTTCGGCCGACTCTCTCGGAGACTGTCTTTGTTGGACGGGGAAAACTGGCACGTGGCCCAGAAGTCTCGAATGCCTCTTTAGGGTTTTGTTACCGTGCCCGAGCCTGCACGGGAGGACAGGTACGTACTGTGTCAGTGATGTTCGGTATCCGTCGAGAAAACTGTTCCGCTCTTTTCATCGGCGTCACAATAGGAACGGAAGCCTCGCGAAAAAAGGGACCGTACGAAGTCGTCGGCCGATGCCGGGGTCATTAAGGGCCTTTTGTTTAAAATATCGACGGCGTATAACAAATGGCATATGCTCCCGCTTTAGTTGCAGGCTCATAATTGTGATGGCGGCAGAGACGTTGTTGCGTGCATTGTATTGAGGTCAGAAATTCTTACCTTAAGAAAGGTGGTATATTGGTGCGGAAAAAAATCGGGAGTGTGTTCAAGGACTTTTGTTTAAAATGTTGACAAGGTATAAGAAATTGCATGTACTCCCGCTTTACTTGTAGGCTCATAATTGTGATAGCGGCAGAGACGTTGTTTCGTGCATTGTATTGACGTCAGACGTTGTTACGTTAAGAAGGGTGGTATTATATTCGTAAAGCAAAAAATCAGGATATTGTTAAGAGACTTTTGTTTAACATATCGATGGCGTATAACAAATGGCATATGCTCCCGCTTTACTTGCAGGCTCATAATTGTGATAGCGGCAGAGACGTTGTTTCACGCATTGTATTGAGGTCAGACGTTGTTACGTTAAGAAGGGTGGTATTATATTCGTAAAGCAAAAAAATCGAGATATTGTTAAGAGACTTTTGTTTAACATATCGACGGCGTATAACAAATGGCATATGCTCCCGCTTTACTTGCAGGCTCATAATTGTGATGGCGGCAGAGACGTTGTTTCACGCATTGTATTGAGGTCAGACGTTGTTACGTTAAGAAGGGTGGTATTATATTCGTAAAGCAAAAAAATCGAGATATTGTTAAGAGACTTTAGTTTAACATATCGACGGCGTATAACAAATGGCATATGCTCCTGCTTTTCTTGCAGGCTCATAATTGTGATGGCGGCAGAGACGTTGTTTCGTGCATTGTATTGAGGTCAGACGTTGTTACGTTAAGAAGGGTGGTATTACATTCGTAAAGCAAAAAAATCGAGATATTGTTAAGAGACTTTTGTTTAACATATCGGCGGCGTATAACAAATGGCATATGCTCCCGCTTTACTTGCAGGCTCATAATTGTGATAGCGGCAGAGACGTTGTTTCGTGCATTGTATTGAGGTCAGACGTTGTTACGTTAAAAAGGGTGGTATTATCATCGTAAAACAAAAAATCAAGACATTGTTAAGAGACTTTTGTTTAACATATCGACGGCGTATAACAAATGGCATATGCTCCCGCTTTACTTGTAGGCTCATAATTGTGATAGCGGTAGTGACGTTGTTTCGTGCATTGTATTGAGGTCAGAAATTCTTACCTTAAGAAAGGTGGTATATTGGTGCGGATAAAAATCGGGTGTGTTCAAGGACTTTTGTTTAAAATGTTGACAAGGTATAAGAAATTGCATGTGCTCTCGCTTTACTTGTAATCTCATAATTGTAATAACGGTGGAAATATTGTTTGAAGTTGTGTAATAGTATAACTATCCGAATTCTAAAATCTTCAAAGGGGGGTCGTGGCAACTAATGGGCTAAGTAATAGAAACATTCAAACTGCAAACATACCTCAAGTTTATAAAACCGTGGTATACAGAAACATCGTGTTAAAGAAGGGCAGTCGCTATTGTCCTCAAACAAAATTCGACCGTAACACAACAAAAATATTAAAAAATTAGCTACATCCACATTCCACCACCACTAATTTATTATCATTAAAACCTTATTTTATATTAATTATTTTATTTAATTATATTATATTTTACATACTTAAAATCTTGACGGTCACCAGAATCGTATTTTACATTACCACTAAAGCAAGAAAGTATATTAATATGATTTGAGAAAGCCAACATTGCGTTCACTCAAAGTACATTATATAACTCGAATCTAACTAAACTCCAAAGTAAATCATCCAACCGTAAATCGAAATTCGACTCAGGCCCATTATCTCCAAATCTGCGTCCATCGCAGACACTCTTGCCGCCATTGCACGACATTAAGCCCACTCTTTCCTCCTTCGCATCTGTCGGCCATCGTTTCGCCCCAGAATACGTAATTCCGCGGCCGGAGGCAAACAAAATACCTGGATCGACTTTCCGCCGCAATCGTACATTATGACGAATCAGCGGCGATCGATTCCGCAGAAAACTGCGCAGTTGTTGCCGGATTCGAGAGATATTTTTCACCGACGCAGACTTCGCCCTCTTATTCGGGCCATTTCTCTCGGGCGTGTTTCTCTCTTAAAATCGGTTTACCCCCGGCCGGTTACCTCTCTGTTTGCAAGAGACCCAGCCTCTCCTAATCTCGTAAATCGAGAGCAATTTGATATCCCATCGAGTTTATCCCTTGAGCCGATCGCGCTCCACCGACATTGTCGTATACCTTCGGGCCTCCACTTTGCGCGCGACTGATGAGTTCCAGGGTGTGTCGCGCTCGCGTAGGCTGGCGGATCGGGCACGATCAACTGACGTGGGTCAGTTTTGACCCACCGCTAATATGTGTCTATGAATGCTTCGATCAATGTATATTAAGGAATCAGTTTGTAAGATGAGATTGTATAGTGAAGGTTTAACAATAATGGGTCACTTTTGACCCGCCGCTTATAGGTGTGGATAAAATGTTATAATCGATGTATTGTATTCAGGAATGAAATTTTAGTTGATGTTTATATGAGATCATCGCATTGTAAAGGTTTAACATTAATGGGTCACTTTTGACCCGCTGCTTATAGGTGTGGATGATTGTAATAAAGGATGTGTTGCATTAAGGAATGATATTTAAGTTGAAGTTCATATGAAATCATCGTATAGTAAATGTTTAACATTGATGGGTCACTTTTGACCCATTGCCTACACGTACAGATGAATTTTATTATTGATGGCTTGTACTAAAGAATGAGACTGTAAGATGACGTTTGTATGAGCACACTGTGTGGTAAATATTTAATATTGAGGGGTCACTTTTGACCTGCCGCTTATGCGTGCATATGAATGTTACAATCGACGTATTAAGGAATGAGATTGTAAATCGAGGTATATATGAGCACATTATGTAATAAATGTTTAACATTAATATTGATCGACGAACGAATAACTGGCACCAGTCAGATTGACCCGTCGCTTAATGAAATTTGTACGATCAGGTTTATGTGTGTACATTATATAGTAAGTGTTTGGTAAATGTTGGCTGACATAAAAGGGACGATTAATTACATGGGTCTATTTTGACACACCGCTTATACGTACTTTCACGAATGTTACAGATAATGTAGTGATTTAAGGAATATGATGCTAAAATAAAGCGTACTAGAGTACAAATATATAACAAGTGTGTACAGATTATGTAGAAATGACATTTAACTGACACCTGTCAACTTTGACCCACCGCTAATGCACGCTTGTGCATTTTACAGTAAATGTACTAAATGTAAGCAAGCAAGTTGCACTGTTTTATACGTGTTAAATTCAGACTTTTAACCAATCCTTAACAAATGCAACCGCAAACCTACTTGGGTAATAAACATAAAGTTAAGCAAAAATCCAATTTACGTATTTTGTAAAACAAATCTACCAACAATATTAATAAATTTTCCTGCAACCATTTAATTGAACAATACATCGCATCGTTGATTTTCCAGCGAGAGTTCTTAAGTACAGAACGGGTCACTTTTGACCCGCAATTCGCGTATCATGGACACCTACGTTAAACTGAAATCCAAACGTCGTACAGTAAATCAATGGATTCACTGCTTCACTCACACACTCGTACACGTCCACTGTATCCACGCTCTTGCACTGTTTGAAGATTCCACTTTACGCACATTGATGCGTTCGAGCATCATACTCTGTCGCATCGATGTCAATCCGGCAAAACAAAAGTGATTAACACTCATCCAGGTCACGTTTAATCCGACGATTATGCATTCATATTGACGTTACCGTGTATTGCTAAATGCTCATTGTTAAACGCTAAAACAAAAAACAAATCTAATGCACAATATACAATACATTACGCTACATTTTTCCAGCTTTCACTCGACGCCCTCGAACGCATCACCTGCACATCATCCTGATAACCAACGAGGACAATCAACCCCGGGTCACTTTTGACCCGCGCATCGTACGTAGCGGGGTGAAACTCTCAATTTATTGACCGTCTAAAATCAATACGCGTCTAGTCGCTATTGACCCAAGACTCTCATGTTTATTTACGCAAATGTGTTAATTTAGGAACGGTGTACACTTAGTAGGCCGAAACCTAAATACGTTCATTGACTACGGGTGTGTATATATATATGTATATATAATATATATATGTACTAGCCATATTGTGTATAATACATTGGTGTACGGCTAGCTGGCTTCCACTTTACGCGCAACTGATGAGTTTGACAGTGTATCGCATTGACGCTTGACAAAGCGAGCGAAACAACGATGTCGAACTTCGGAGGACAATTAATCCACGGCCGGGTCGCTGTAGACCCGCCTCTAATGAACGTTTATAGGCATTACCGTAAATATGTTGCTTTCGCGAATACACAGGCTTAACGGGCTAAAATCTGAGGGTCTGAATTTAGCCGCTAAATTGACTAGTAAGTAAATGTGCTCATGTATATTAATCATGTAACGTTACATTAAGCGTGATGGTGTCTTTGACACTGAACCAGAGTCTTCTTTGCTTTTTGCAAGTACGTTTGCCATGTAAGATTACATTGCAACATGTAAGCAAAATTGTTGCAACGTTTAACGGGATTATCAACTTTGTGTAATGTTACAGAGTTACATTTTATAAAGACCAATATTTTTTTACTTGTTTCGTTTTAGGTTATCGTCTTTTACTCGCTAATGAATATTACATCGTGTAACTTAAACTGAATAGTTTTTTGCAACATCGAATTCGATAATCAGTTTTGTGTAATGTTACGCCGTTACATTCTACAAAATCGAATATTATCTGAAACTTGTTTCGGTTTACTTGATCAACTATTATCCGGTAATAAAGATTACATCGTGCTATCTAAATTGAATGATTTTTTCCAACATTGAACCGGATAATCGATTCTGTATCACGTTACAGCGTTACATTCTTCTAAGGACACTTCTGAAATTGTTTCACTTTAATCTATTGCCTTTCCTACTAAGTGCTGTCGCTCAAACGTAAACAATCTAAGGGCAGACAGTTCTCTCAGCAGCTTTAGTGGCGTCCATTAGTGGTGTAACAAGATACTGTATTGGCAGAGTCTGGTTCTGAAGTATAATCTTAGCTTGACTTTCGTTTACGTTTCTTTGCCAGAAGCGGAAGCAAGGATTAATAGCCGTTTGACTTACACATTTTCCGCAAAATGAAAGCTGTAAGCGTCTGTAGTCGATGAAAAATCAATTATGAGTCTGTGGCATAAAATTCCAGATTTTGATAAAGAATATTTAAGTTATATATTAATCCGTTTATATAATTATAATTTAATATAAATTAATGATATACAACCGGATTCCAGGAACGACATGTGACTCAACATTTATTTACTATTATGTACGTATTCTCCTTTAAAATATTGCTAAGAAAAATGGCTTAGCCTTAACAATTGTGAAGTATTTGCTTTCTGTTATAAAATACATTTTTAATGCTATATATTACATACTTCCTTACGCTCCTCAAAAATGTACTGTATAATAATGAAACAATTAATATAAAAAATCGACATCTTTGGAAAAATTCTACGAATTCTTGAAATCTCTTGAAAACTTACTCTTCGACAGTACGCAAAATAATTTTCTGTCTTCTATTTAATACATTTCTGAAAACTGTTTATTTGAGCATAGTAAGAACGTAACACTCAACAAAAATTAATCGCATAATAAAAATCAAATTCAAACAAAAAAATGCGTCAATTTAAAAATTCGCCTAAAATTAAACTTATTCTATACTATAAAAATTCTCAGAATTTACTAAAACCAATAAAAATGAAGGTCAGTCAGAAAAATTAAAATATTCACCAAACATTACACGTGTGACAAAACAAAGTGCGAATATTCACAAAATTTGTTACATCCATTAAAAATGAAGGCCAGAACAGATGTTCTGTAACCTACATTAACATAGTCAAACACATTTCAGAGTATTAACTGTTACAACATACTATCTTGCACATGGCCAGAATCAAGCGTGAGTCACGTATTCGACGAAGGAGGCCCAACGTGAGAAACTCTCCGACGAAGATGGCGGGAAATTAACCAGGAACGGCGGCCGATTATCAAAACGGTCCGAGGCGGCTCCATAAACCGGAAACTTCGTCGAAGAACGCTTCCGTCGCAAGCTCAATCTCTACCATTTTCCGGCGCACTCGGTCTAACCGGGAAACTTCCGGTTTCGCGAATGAATTATTCCTTGGCTGCTTCGAGTTAATTCTTGCTCATATTGATAGGCTTTGAAAAAATTAAGTGAAAGTTCTAATACACTAGATTAGATACGATAGTTGGTATGTTAAGCGTTCGAATCTGTGAAAATGTGTTGTATAAAAGCCTCCCTTTTATAACGCGGATAATGTAAAGTAACGTGTTACGAATTTGAAAAAATTAAGTAAAAGTTCGAATACACTAGATTAGATACGATAGTTGGTATGTTAAGCGTTGGAATCTGTGAAAACGTGTTGTATACAAGCCTCCCTCTTATAACACGGATTATGTAAAGTAACGTGTTACGTATTTTTTCTTGTAATAAAATTAATATATAATATATAAAAGTAGTTCGAAATAAAATTTGTTGAATGAGTTCTTTGACCTGAATCCTGGATACATTTTAAACAGTTGACTTAACTCTGCAACATTTAGGATATCACTTACTTAATTTATTTCACAATTTCGTAATCATTTTGATTATTTAGATTATTAATGAAGTAGGTTTCTATATAACACGATTAATTAAAGATAATATTCTCCGATTCATTCTTCTTATGCTAACTTTAATTTCCCGTTTCACTAACTGGGTCAATTTCTCTTAACGCGAATAGCAAAAATGTCGAGTTTAAAGACAAAAACAAAATTGATACACACATATCAGTGTAATATTTATGAACTGATATAACAAAGCATACCAATACATATACTAAATGTAATATACTCATGTAGATTTCAACACATCTTGTTCTACAAATCAACACATTTAGGGCGGCATTCCTAAGCGCGCATAAGCGAGGGTCAAAAGTGACCCGTACCAGTTAATCCCCGACTTTGCCGACCCACATCAATGGGATTCACCGCGGTACTCAACATTCGACCGCAAAGTCCAAACTTGAAGCTATACAATAGTGTACACACAATACATGTATAAATAACTATTGTTCGAAGTATATTGACACACATACTTATCAATACACATCTGAACATTCAACATGTCTATTGATCCTTGTCCATTTCAAGAGTCCTAATAAATTGAGATCTGTATCGTACAGCATATCGAATACTCGCCAAAGTGATGAAAAAAAGTATAATTTGCTGAGAGCGAAAAAAAGAATAAATGTTGAACAATATGAAGGAAGAGAATGAATTCTGATTGACGAATAAATATTCGCGTCAAACGGGTCTCGATCGCTAATGGAAGTGCCTGTCATGGTAGGTGGAATGTCGGATATTGGACCGTGTTGACGAGTGTACAGGTTGTTTCAAACGCGCGAATGTTAATTGGAGCAAAAATTTGGATACCTGACTTTCGTAAAAATGTGCCATGGCAGTTATGTAACGTGCATCGTGAAACGAAGGTAATCTCTGTCAGTTTGCGTGTGTCAAAGAGTGTACAGGGTGTTTCAAGGGTACGATTTTGACGAATATATTAACACCGAGTGTCAAGATGTAACAGCCAGTATTAAAAGTGGATCCCAAAAAGACTAACGCGAATATCACTTTAGAATGTATTGACGAGTATACAGGTTGTTTCAAACGCGCGAATGTTGATCGCGGCAAAAATTTGGATGCCTGCCTTTCGTTAAAATCTGCCATGGCAGTTATGTAACGTGCAACATGAAAAAGAGAGAACCTTGCTGTCAGTTTGCGTGTGTCAAAGACTGTACAGGGTGTTTCAAAGGTACGACTATGACAAAAATGTTAATATCGAATGTCCAGATGTAACAGCTGTAATATTAAAAGTGGCACAGAAAAAGACTAACGCGAATATCGCTTTACAATATGCGTGTGCAAAGTGTACAGGGTGTTCAAAAGTGAAATGGTAATTAATATCGGGATCAAAATTTCAACGTATCGCTTATCAATATACGACACATATTACGTGCATTGTAGACAAGCACAGAATGTTCCTGGAGAGCGGATATTAATAAAAATCTCGACACAAACATGTTCAGCTACAGTTATCCACTAATATTAGACGTGCGACATTTGTCCATTACATTTTATCTTCTTACCTCTCACTTACACATAACAATTTTTTTCCCACTATTTACTGCAGTTTTGTACTAGAACATACTATACAATTTTACTTCAAGTACGAATAAATCAGTAATACGTTATACAGAATTCGCTCTCTAAGCGAAAAATCAAAATTAAATTCCTTTGACATTTCCAAGAAGAGAAGACAATTTATAGTAAGTCAACGTATCTTGTATGCTAATGTGCTTGTCATTTCGAGCGCTAGCCTTGTCGAGAGCGTAAAATTGATTCATCAGCAACGAACGCAAAACCCTCGCCTCGTCGCAACACGTTCGGCGCCCGCAGCTGGAAGTAAGACAACATTAACACGAATCCCTGAAACGCCCTGTACACGTGTACGTATAAAGCCACCGACATACGCGTCAGCATTGTCGGCCGTCAGCCCTTAGATCCTCCGGGGTTAATCCGAAGCTTTCGCGACGCAGACGGAAGAACGGCACCAGATGAAGAGAGAAGTAGACGGAGACGGAATGATGATTGTGTGGAGTAGAAAGAGGGGAGGGAGAGGGACGGACAGATGCGCAGACAAACTGGAGGACAATAGACAGGGAGACAGACACAGGATTGAAGAGATTAACAGCTGGATAGAGGTAGACATATATGATATATATAAAGTAAATACAGTTGAAGCAGTACTCATAAGTATTTGGTATTAAATATATAGTATATATAGTAATAATGACATAGTAAATGATGTTATTCTTTAACTCAATATTTAATAGCAATACTATTGTATATTATACTAACGAGTACCGCTTCAATTGTATTTATTTCAAATAATGAACGTAATGTTCTATTATCATAATCATTATTAATAGTAATGTATGTAGAATCTTGTTAATTATAAATCTCTATATGTACTTAATATAATATAGAAATAAATATGTATATATACATATCGATACATATATGTATACAATATTATATTGTAAATAAGAATTTTGTTAAATAATTATTTATGATATAATTATATGTCAATGATTATAAAAAATAATACATCGAATTATAATTCAATTATTTATAGTTGTTAAAAAATGTTCTCATATTTATAAATATAAATTTTATTATTTAACAATGATTATTATTACAATTTGATTACGATTATATGTGATTATTGGTAAATAATTAATGTTATTACTGAATGATACATAATGATATTGTCGAAATAATACTTTATCAAAATTGTGTGTAAAATGTACTATTGAATTGTATAACATCTAAATATCTATAATCTCTAATAAATGTATACACATTATCAATAAGGATATAACTGAAAAACAAGAAAAAGCCAGTCCACGGAAAGTCTGAAGCCAGCAGACTGACAGACAGAAATAGAGTTACGGACAGGAATATAGGAAAGGAAGTCGGAATAAGGGAAAAATCTAGAGCAGCGGCCACGAATTCATTTGTCATGTCTCAGGGACGTGCGGCGTGACGTGTGCACGTGTTGCCCGAAAACTGGGACATTGGAACAAAGCGCAACAAAGCAGGGAGCCAGGAATGAGAAGACTATGACCCCCTGTGCCCCAGACAGAGCTCGGATACGAGCCGGGCCTTTGTCGTTCGTCCTTGAAGAATGTACAGAGTCGAGCACCTTGGATAATGACTTCCACTCTTTTACGATCCTTTTCGGCGGATTGGAATACCGTGTGGGTGGTAGCTCTGGGTGAAACTGATTAGGTCAGTGTTGAGAAAAGCTTTTGAGTCATGCTACTGATGGTTTTTGGTTGAAAATGTCTACAGTGAGATTCCTGGAATTTTTTTAGTAGATTTAAACAATGTATAATCATGTCATAGAGGCCAGTTGGGTTATATGAGACATTATAGAAAAAAAATTAAAAATTAGAAAAAAATCTTTTCGTCCTGGATCCACTGGCGAACTCATCAGTACGACTATGTCAGCCGATCCTGCCGTAGGCGATATTGTTTATTATTTATTATTTTTTAATTTTTAATTTTTCTTCTCAAATGTCTCATATGACCAAACTGACCGCTGTAGCATGATTATATGTGCATTTAAACGGATGGTCAATAAGACAGTTTTTTAAATACATATT
Source organism: Anoplius nigerrimus (assembly GCA_914767735.1). NCBI lineage: Eukaryota > Metazoa > Arthropoda > Insecta > Hymenoptera > Pompilidae > Anoplius > Anoplius nigerrimus. The sequence goes on from OU612081.1 coordinate 15,070,068, forward strand.
ATATATTTAAGGCAATGTTCACCGTTTTATTTTTAAATATGTAAAAATCTCTAAAGTTCTTCATTCAAGCTTGTCAGCTTGAGCATTGAAAATATTGAGAAATTAAATGTAATATGGACCGTTTATTTTGAAAGTGGTATAAGTCCATTTAAAAAAAATTAAATATCACATAAATAAACCGTTTACACCACATTAATCATAAATTATATATCTCATTTTTGTTTAAATATGAACTTACACTACTTTCAAAATAAACGGTCCATATATGAAAAATGAACAAAATTCAAATACGTATCGTTTGATTCCACTCAAACAGCATCCATTCTGTTGACTGTACAAACCGAATCTGAGTCGAAAATAAAAAATCGGCGATCGGTAACGAAAGATACGGTATAAAGAGACAGATTCGCAACAAATTCTGGGCAGCCAAAAGATAAGCGTAACCGGCAATTTAAAATCTCTCGTTAGCCGATAAAGAGTTGCCGGTCGATTTTGCATTCCGGGCTGCGTTCGGCCGAAATTGGCCAAACGCAGGAAATTAAAGCGAAAACGTAAACAGCGGGCGCCCACTTTCTAGCATAAATATTGCTCGTGGACGGAGTTTCTAAGAGGCGGACAAAGTACGATAGTGCCCGACGATCGTGGCAGGAATTTTAAACGGCCCGCCTGCGAATCGAACGCCGATATTCAAACAGACGTCGACCGTTTCATTTTCTCAAAGACGTCTTGTTTACAAACTCGGTCGGAAAGTTTTTTTATTTTTTTTTATTTCGTTATTTAGTGTCGCATCAACTCGGAAAGTTTGTTTGCGACTTTTTCGCTATTTTCATGTATTTGCTTTCTTGCCGAAATTAATGGTCTTCCCCGGGGTGTATGTATGAAATTTTATTTAGAATTTTTGTAATTGATGTTATTGTTGGCATTTGTTATATTTTATTATTTTTATATTCAACTTTGAAGGACGCATGTTTGAAGTATGTGATGTAATATTATAAGAATGTCAATCGAATATTCCCGCCATAAATTTCTAATTTTTATACCTGATGAAGATTAGATAATCTACGCTTCTGGTTGCATTAACAGTTTTTACTTCATTTATTCGTAACTCAACGATAAATGTGCATTCTAACTCATTTCATCAAGTAAATTTTATATGAATTGTAACTAAATTATAACTTTACTGTGCATTAAAAAATTTGTTAATGTATTTTTCATTTACGTTCTAAATCGTGTGTTATTGTTATCATTATATTATCATGATATTCGTATACGATTCGTTCGACAATCATAACCAAGAAACAATTACTAAACAATTCTATTTTTACTGTACACCCTCAAATATTGTAACACATTGTCATATCTTCAAACCTTAAATTTGTTTGTTCATTCTCTCTTATGTTTTCATATCCAAATACTTGCCTTTGCATCGGTCATAAAACTGAAATAAAATCTGCGCCTTCGACCACCCTTTCTATCACAAACACCGTCTTGCCAACACTACCTAGACCTATACCTTCAAAATCATAAAAATAAACAATTTATCCGCCATTACTTCTCCCTCAACACCTCCCCCATCACAAAACAAAAAATCTCAACTCCACCAAACTCTCCCCAAAAAAGGAAAAAGGAATCCAACCTGACAGATCCAACCATCGCCGTTGAAAGCGAAGTACACTAAAGTTCGATGAATTCGAATTCTCGCGCGTCTAAGCCGCGCGCGCGCGCGCGCGATTCAACTGACTGGCAGGATAAAGACTTCATTCACGGGTTAGCATCGATGCTCGCAAAGTGGTTTGCAACTTACGAGCTGGATGTAGCTAGTACATAAATAGCCGCAACATCGTCTGGGAATATCGAGCGGCCCGCCGGTGGAATGCGATGCACACGTATTCGATGGGGAAGGGGGGGGGGGGGGGGGGAGGGGAAGGGATGAGACGGTGTGCGAGTCGGTTGTCGAGGGGTAGGTGCAGGGATAGCAGAGGGTGGATAAGGTTGTGGGATGAGTAGGATGGGCCCGGCTCTAAATGCTAATCCCTACCCGCACACAGATTCCATCGTGCCGGAGTGTTGTAAAGCGACCTTACACCTTTCGCATCGACGCTTGTAGGGAAGGTGGAAAATTGAACGTGCGAAGGATAGTGAGTGAAAAAGATTGTTTTTGATACGTACGTATGATTTTTGATACATTTGTATGGTGTTTTTTGTTTAGTTTTTTTTCGATGGTATGTGACGTAGTTACGTCTCCGATTTTGTATGGATTTATTTGTGGAAGTTATAGCCTTCATTAGCAGTATTATGGGTTTAGGCAATTTCTTTGGCATTGGCGCTTGTAGGGGAGGTGAAAGATTGAACGTGCGGAGGGTAGAGAATGAAAAAGATTGTTTCGATACGTACGTGTGATTTTTGATACATTTATATGGTGTTTTTCGGTTAATTTTTTTCGTTGGTACGCGACGTAGTTACTTCTGCGATTTTGTATGAATTTATTTATGGAAGTTATAGTTTTTATTAGCAGAATTATGGGTTTAGGCAATTCCTTTCGCATCCACGCTTGTAGGGAAGGTAAAAAATGGAATAAAACAATTATCACTGTCCTATGTATTCACATTGTTGCTCCCACATAAAGAAATTGGCAGGATTGAAACACGACAGTTTAAAAAGTCCACTGCGACAATCGGCAAACATACCAATAGCCAAACGAAGAATGACAGTACAAATTCAAACTAACTATTCCTTCTCTTCGCGTTAAGCGACGAACGAGGAAAATTAATCGAACAGCCACCGACAACAAAATTCGACCGAAAACCGCTGAACTCGTAAGAGATATCGGAACGCAGAAGTGACAAAATGACAGAGAGCAAGGAAAGCGGAAGGGCAGAGAGCGTGAAAAATTCAGCCGTCGACAAAAGCGTTCGCTTAAATTTTCTATGAACGCCGCTAGAAGTGGCGCCGAGCGTCACACATCGAGAGAGAGAGAGAGAGAGAGAGAGAGTAAGAGAGAAAGTGAGAGAGAGTAAGAGAGTAAGAGAGAGAGAGAGAGAGAGAGAGAGAGAGAGAGAGAGTGAATGAGAGAGTAAGAGAGAAAGTGAGAGAGAGTAAGAGAGAAAATGAGAGAGAGAGAGAGAGAGAGAAGGTAAACCCGAACATTGCCGTAGGAGAATCAGTGAACCATACTCTCACGCCCACCGTTCGGAAAGCAAAGCTTAAACGCCGATAATTCAAGCCGCCAATTCTGCCCCCCCTGTTTGTTTCAAACAACGACCGACGGTTGGCGAACTCCTTCTTTCGCACGCGCAAACGGTTAATACGCACATTCTACCCCTATTCTTGCTTTCTTTCCCTCTCTCTATTTAGCACTTTCTTTCTCTTTCTTACTATTCTCACTTTGTCCTACAGTGCTTTGTTATCTTAAGTGTTGTTCTATTCTCAAATTGTCTTGTTGTATTTCTTTTTGTCTTCTTTCACATTCTCATTTGCCCCCCACCCCCTTGTCTTATTTTGGTACCTTTCGTTTCTTTTGTATTCTCACGTTGTCTACTCTCATTCTACTCCTGTGTTCTGTTTGAGTTCTCTTTTTTTCACACTTCTGATTCTATTTTGCTCTTTGTACAGTTATGAAATCCTGTTTTTTTTTATTCTTTCTCCTCCCGTCTTTTTTCACCCTCTGTATCCTTGTCTGCTTCTCTCTTTGTCTCTCTCTTGATTTCTTCATCAGTTTTCCCTCTTTGTGTATCTATTTCTCAGATACTCTCGCCACGTTTTATTCTCTGTTTCCACTCCTCATCCCTGCCTCTCGCATTCCCACATTGTCCTACTCTGATTCTCTTTTTGTCCCCCGTTGTCCTTCACCTTCTCCCACCATCAATTTTCCCTCCTTCTGATTCAATTCTTCTCAACCCCTCTCTGCTCCGCCACTGTCCCTCCCTTCCACCCTTCATCGGTTTTCACATGCTTGAAACCAACACTGATTCTCTCATTGTCCCCCTGTCATCCCCCACTTTGTCTTTTACCATCAGCCTTCACTCTTTCCGCTTCCATTCCTCAATTCTCTCCTTGTCCATCTTTCATTCCCAATTTATTTCGGCTGCGTTCCATTTCAACCCTTCGCATTCACTCTTTCACCCCCCACGCTTTTCGCACCCTCGCTTTCGGGACAAGCAGCTTCTTTCGAGCGAATATTGGCCAGCCTGTTTTTTGGCATCGATTCGCGAACTCCATCCGGCTGAATAATTATGACGCGTCGAGGAATTCGAGAAAAGCGGAAATCGTCACGCTTTGATGTGCGCAACAATTATTACCAGGAGGGGGAGGGGTACTTGGCAATTTTAATAACCGCAGCTTTGGGTCGTTGATGCTTGGTAAGAGATCAAAGTTTTGGATAAATCGAGTTTGAATTTGAAACCAATTTTCGTGGTTGACCTTGACTGCGGTTGAAGCGCAAAGTGTCAGTGCTAATCTTAAGAGAGCAAAAATCTTTCATTATTTGTATACAATAAAGTATTACATTATCTATACCACTTTTTTACTACCCACAGTTTTGTTAACAAATTTGTGACAAAGAAAGTGAATAGAAATTAAAGTACGTTCATAAGACGTTCAAAAATTCAACATAATACTTTATATAAATCATACAATTCACGTTAAATACATTAAAACGGATATGCAAAAATATGGACAATGGCACGTTCGAAGAATTTTTCAGCCAAATCTGTAATTAGAACTTACTACGTCGCGGAACTTACAACGTTAAAGCGTCAGTTTATAACGTACGAAACGTATATCAGACTTAACCTTGACGGATTTTCCTCAAGAGACATTTCATTAAAATTTCCCTCGCCTTTTTGCCGGCGAAAAGTTTAGCACCGACATTGCTCGTACTTGCGCTAATTGACACGCGGAAAGTATTCCTTCTGGATCGAACAAGAATCTTAAGAAATTCTGACCTCATTCGGTAATTGGAACGGACTCTTAACCCACATCCGTAATTGCGATAACATTTATTCACTAACATTCAAGCGTATGGCTGACATAATTTCAATTCCTCTAACTTTGACGTTCAATAAGTGTATAAACAACTGAAGAATTGCTGAAAATCGCAAGTCAGCAGAACAATAAAATGGAAAGGAACTAATTCTGCTGATAATTGATACAGTTTATGCATTTTAAGAAATTGTGACTTGATTTAATGGATTCTTGACACTCATGTGTGACTGTGATAAGAATAATTCTATAACATTCATGTATAATTGAAAATTTTTATGCTTCACTTACTGTACCGAGAACATAATAAGCGTAAAAAGAATCCGTAGGAATCCATTCTAAAATTGCTGTAAACTTTAATTCAGCTGGCCAATTAAATTATATTATAGGATAATTCTACTGATAGAGCTGATACGGTTTACGCATTGTCAACCAATAGACAGTACAGAAGTTATTATCTATTTGAATGCATCGAAAAATCATACATCATATGAGTGAAAAATGAAACTTGACATTTTTATGTTGCCATACAAATATAGAGCAGTAAATACTGATAAATTAGTAAATTTTCTAATTAACACGTTGTAGACGCTATATCAAGAAATGAGATTCGAAATTCGCATTTACACTTATGTAGACCTGATTTTACCAAATATCATAAAAACACAATACATAAATGAATACATGAATAAATGTTTTGTAATTGAATAATAATTGATTAATAAATGCACTATTATTATATAGGAATTAAAAAATAGTAATCTATAAGTATATAGCAGTGTGTTTATGTATCTAAAATAGATATATTTAAGAACCGAATATACAATTATTTATCGAATTATTATGTCGATAAAATGAACACAATTACCAACCAAAACATGGGTGGAAAATTCATTCACTCTATCACAACATATACACATAATAATTCCAGTAAAAATCCACAATTAAAGTCCTGCGTTCCGTCATAAGTCGAATTCGTCCTCCGTAAATTTAACGCAACCGGCAAAGAGATCCACCCTCCCAAGGGATGTTTCATTAACACCCCTCCCCTACAACCCTCCCACGACCACGAAAGTCTGTACAGGTTTCTGGGTCGTTGAAAAACAGCGATTCGCTCTCAAGTGGTCCGTAAAAAAAACATGCGTGCAGCACTTTGCGCGTCGGGGTCGGGCGAGACCCGGCAAAGGTGAGCAACGAAACAAGTCCGCGAACAAGACCGGAAACAGCCAGCGGCAGTTTATGTACCGTCAACGAGGACCGGCAAACGAAGTTAAGGACGTCACTTCAAAGTTATAATTACGTTTCGGTGGCGAGCGGACAATTTTCTCGAGCACGCCGTCGATTTCCGAAAATTTTAACTGATCTGGGGCAGAAGCGGGATCGATTGGATTCAATAATGGAGTCAGGTGATGTCTGGCAGATACAGAGTCTCTCTCAGGAGATCCTGACAGGTGAGTCAGATTTATTAAATTCTTTTAACCTTGTTATGTTTCTTTCATTAAATATATTATTGATTATTCTTGCTTTTTCAAATTTAACTTCATATATTATATTCAATTTGTTTCTGACTAACTGATTGAATCCAATGGTTTTCTATTAAAATCCATTGAAAATTAATTAGTTTTTTTAAATGTACAACAGTGACCGATTACACCAAAAACTTATTGTTGTACATCTTACACTGACGGTCAATAACCAATTAATTTTACGGCAGTTTTTACGTAATAAAAATTACTCGCGTAGTCAATATTTAGGGGGTGGAAGGTGGAGGATATGACGAATTTTTTGTTTGAATGAGTAATGTCTGAAGAAATATTAAGAAAATGGACTGTAAAATATTTGAGCACAGCCAGAAGACCTTAGAAAAAAATTACAATGTGAGAAAATACTTTCTTCCCAAATTAATATAATCCGTATTTCACGCCGAAGATCGAAAAGGGATATTGATTTGAGAAAACACTTTCTTGCCAAATTAATATAATCCGTATTTCATGCTATAGATCGAAAGGGATACAATTTTGTCTCGATGGAAAAGAGATAATACAATTTTTTCGTTGATATACCACAATCTTATTTCGACGATATAGAAACGACTCAACACAACCCAAGAAACGTAAAAGAACACCTCGGGCTCGAAAAAAACTCAACTTCCACCCCTAAAATCGTCGCTAACCGAATCGCAACTGTCCACTTCCGCCGAAGCCAACACCCCCCGCCCCCAAAGTCAATAATTCGGCGTCGGACAATCCGGAAAACCTCAAGCCGAAAGTTAAGCCGACCACTTCGAAGTTGTAATCGCGTCTGGCTAGTCAGCCGACGATTTCCGCGTTCAAATTTTCGAAAATTCTCGCCCGATCGTCCGATCGTGATCGAGTTAATGCGATGGCCCGACAGTTTGACTCGGCTGCAATTACGTCATTAGTCAGGCCGACGGTTTTATCGAGTTAAATTTCTGCCCGCGGAAAGTCGTGCTAGAATATGTTGCTGAAAGGCTGACGAACAAGGGGTGGCCTTCTTCAGGAGCGTGCGCTTTGAGGGTGGAACGAGTTGTCGATGATGCAATTTTGGGGTCGGAGGTTTATTTCATGGCAGGCAGGAAAATTCTTGTCCTTAGACGGGCGGTGGATTCGTTCGCTGATGTTAAAAGATACTTTGTACGAGATAATTTTGGAAAGGGTGAATAATTTAGGTTTGCATAGTAAAGTTGGTCTTAAAAATTTCATATTTTTGAAGGCAGGCAACCGTACAGTAGCACTTTATATTTTGGAAAGAAAAAAGATTTAGGAAGTATTTTGTTATTCTACATTTATGGGGTTCCGTGCTTGTTGATTAAAAAAAAATGAGTATAACGTAAGTATGATTACGATACTTTTTATTTGCTACCTTTTTATGTTTGTATTTATTTGCAGTATTCGCTATTATTAAATCAGAACAGCCAAATAAAAACAATTCGATTTTTTTGGTTTTCTTTTTTCTGCTGTGTTGAAAATGATTTGTCATTGGTCAATATCTTTTCGCTTTAACAGTGTCTTAAATTAAAAAAAATCCGTTCTCATACATCTATAACTTTAACATATATAATATAAATAATTTACCAGGAAATCTCATTGTATCCACTACTTTCAAGACATCATTTTTTAAATAAATATTTTTATGTTTACGATCCATATTTATGCAATATCAAACTTTCCTTTCTCCCATAAATTATAATTTAATAACACGCAAATAAACACAGTTCAATCTTTTTAGTACCTCGATTTGTAACTCGAAGAATTTCGCAAACCAATCCTATAATATTCGATTCCGTTAAAAAAAAGTAATTAATCTTGTCTACGAAAAAAATATTCAATAATCAATCGCTATTATTATTTATGCATTTTTGCACTGATCACAGTAAAGTAACAATATCAGAGAAAAACATCTTTCAGAATTGGTACAGCTATTATATATTTCGTTAAAATCTAGCCTCTTCGCCACAACAATTTTGATAAACATTATCGAATATTCCCTTTTTTTAATCAATTATAAACTTGATTAAACTTAAACTATGTAACTTGCCATTTACGCATTTTTGCATTCATTAACTTACAGTAACAGTATCAGCACCACGCTATTATATTTCGTTAAAATTTATCCCATTTGCCACTAAAATTTTCGTAAATTTTATCTTACTCCCTTCATGCTATTGATAAACCAACCACCCCCCCGAACTGGGAACAAACGCACTTCAACCCTTTCAGATTCTCAGCGAGCGACGGGCCAGAAACTCGCCCGAGCAATCTAATAATATTTGACCCCGGCTGAAAATAAATCCCGGCAACATTAAAATCGCAATCGAGTTTCACGGCGTTAAACTCGGCTGCGAGCAACAATAACCGCCCTCGCCGAGCGAGCGACAGGGTGAAAATTATTCTCACCCCTTTTCCGCAAGCGGAATTTTGCTCGCCTCCCGCGGAATAATTCGAGTTCGCACGCTCGCGAAAAGTTTCGAGCAAGAAGGGGCGGCAAGAAGATTTGCGAGAGATATCGGGGGATCGAGAATCGCTTTCGGCAGAGGGTGTGTGTCGGGGTGGGGTTGGGGGTGGGGACCGGGAGCTTTTCGAAGAATGGAAAGGGCGCGAAAGCTGCTGTTACCCTCGCTAACGAGCCTTTCATGCCGTGAAATCTTCGATATTTCAGCCGGAATGCCCCGAAATCGTTGGGATAATTAGGTGGGTAGGTCGGAAATTATCAGAAATGTGATTGTAGAATTTATTTGAAGAAAATAGAAATATCAGTTTTTTCGTAAATTGTCTGCTTAGTTTCGTCGTGTCGCTTGATAAATAAATAATTAAAGGAGTAGATGGGTTTATATAACAGAAATACGATTGATTTCTTCTGCGTCTTTATAATTCCTGAAAAAATTAAGTTAAAGTACTTTTGAAAAGTTCAACTTAGAAAGATATGAATGATTGTCACACTATCAGCTTTTAATGCCACGAATTCTTTGATATTTTATTGTATATAGTCAATGCATATAATATATATAACAGTATAAATAAATTCTGTCATTTATCAATAATCACATGTAATAAAAACTATTGTTAAATAATAGAATATACATATATAATGGTTAATATAAAAACATATAACAAATAATAAGGTAACAAAATGATCATTTGTTTCCGTTTAATATATACATAAATTTGAGTATACATTGTTTACATATACGTAAATAATTAATAAACAAAACTTTTAAGAAAATTTTGATATCAATAATGATTATTAAATAGTAAATATATGTATATCAATGAAATCTTCGAAGATTTCACACGTTTCTCAGCGTCAGCAAATCTTCCGACACTGTCTTCAGAATTATCCTGTTTATTCGAATCTGGGAGCGATCCAACACTCGGCCGACTTCGCTTTAACAAGCGCGGAAAATCGCGCGGACAATTCCGGCGAACGACTTCCGACGATTTACGCGACTGCGAGAAATTTTTCTTCCCGCGGCGGCGACGTCCCGCGAATTATACAGTGTGTGCCGAAATTACCGTACGTGGCTTGTTGACTCTCGCAGTCTTCGTGTGTAGAAACCCAAAAAAATTCAAGGAGTCAAACTTATACATGACAAAATCCGTAAAATAAACGTATTAAGACTGTTAATCAGAGTTAATTACAAGAATCAGGAAACAAGTATTTTCTAATTGTCGATTGACGCGTCCAAGATTTTACTTTGAAATAATTGTTCGACCTATGTAATATTTGCCTACGTTTGGTACAGTTAACATAATTGACAGGATAAACAAAAAATGTAGCTATACTTACATGTCTATAGTAAAAGATTACTTTACTCTCCACAAATTAACGAAATAATCATTACACCTCCACTTCCCCAAAAAAACTATTCATCACTCAGTCAACATAAGTAATAAAAGCTGAAATGCGTAAATGACAAGCTTGTGATTTTGCATCTCCTGTTCTAAACAACTTCAAACAAAATTCGTGACTTCGTGCAATTATTTCGGTACACCCTATACTGTCCCTGGCTAGACAAGGCAATTGCAAATGGCGGAAACTACTCTTACAGGAGCGTCGCCCGAATGGTGCTAACTCAATTTTTCAGGACGCAGCGTACGTAAAGTGGTGATGCGGGTAGAGGGGGGGGGGGGGAGAATTTATGCGAGAGAAGAGTTAGAAAGGCAAGGACAGTTGTTAAGAAAAGAATCCTGGCTGTTAGAGTGAAAAGGATATCAGAAGAAGCTAAATTGCGTTTGTCCTGTTTCGGACTTTCGTTCATTCTTTTCTTTGAAATATTTCATGTGCCTTTTTTTTAAAGGCTGTTCAACTTTTTAAGTAATTACCTACATTCGTCTGTTCTGCCGGTAAATGAAAATATGTAGCGGAAATTCTGAAAGTTTGCATTTGACGTGATTGGATAGCATGATCAGAGTTATTGGAGAATGTTAATGAAGAGTTAGCATTTTTTAGGGATCGTTAATATTGGTCATGTGTTGCACTGGATTTATGGAAATATTGCCAATTATCGATATAACAAGTTTCGATAACTTTGTCAATTATACCGATAGTCAGTACTATTATTATTTTATTAATGTCAGAAATAATCGTTAGCTATGATTTTAATGCTTTCTGTGTGGATAAAAATGTATCCATCTGTAAACATTATCTTTTCTTTTCCATTATTTTACAATTACAATTTTTAATAGGATGATGTTCGACCTTGTCACCGTCATCATTTAAAAAGAATGTCCTGCCACAATCTTGTGAAATGAAGAAAAAAGTTTTAGCATATTCTTACACATATTCGACGAATCATAAATTGCCCACAACTCGTTTTGTTCCCTGGTACCAATCTCTACCGAAAGAAACGCTAACAATTTAATAATAATTAATCGACTATTTTGAATCGACCTATATTTGCCTCATAAATATCAAAGCCTATTTTAATTCCATTTTAATGAATAGTCTTATATCGTAATAATCTCTGAACATTACTATATTCATGTATTATTTCATTATTAAAATTTTTCAGAAATATAATATTTTCCTAATAACGATCAGTCAACTCAATAGTTGGACGCTCGCACAGATTCGACAATCCATAAAATTCCGACAACTCGCTTCGTTCCCCGATGCCAATCTCTGCCAAAAGAAACACTAATAACTTAACAGCAATTATCTAACTATTCTAGAACAAATTATATTTGTCTTATAAATATCACACCCTTCATTTTAATTAGAATTTTACTTACTGTTCTTGTATCACAATAATCTCTGAACATTACAATATTCATGTATTATTTCATTATTAAAATTTTTCAGAAATTTAATATTTTCCTAATAACGATCAGTCAACTCAATAGTTGGACGCTCGCACAGATTCGACAATCCATAAAATTCCGACAACTCGCTTCGTTCCCCGATGCCGATCTCGGCCGAGAGGGAATATCGTCCTGGCCAGGCAAGTTGCGTCGTTGAATATCAAAAGGAGCCGGGGCAAGTTCCGCCAAGTCCCGCCATCAATTTTCTTCGAAACGTTGAACGTCGGTTGCCGGCGCCCCGAGCGTAAGTACGAATGTCAACTTTCATCGCGAAAATAGGAGGAATAAGTTCCGAACAGATTAGAAGGGGATATCTGGCACGGAGCCCCGATCTCTCTCCTTGCCGAGCAAGAAAATCAATTCGAGTCAGGTCGATGCCTAATGCGACTGTCTGATCCAAGTAGCATAAGTATTTGGACCGTTCATTTTGAAAATTGTGCAAGTTCATTTTTTTTTAAATTATTTATCACCCAAGTAAAGAGTTTACAGTAAATTACTCACAAATTAAGTGATGAGACATAATTTGTGATTATTTTATGGACTTATACCATTTTCAAAATACAGCGTCCGTTTATAGAGTGCGTACGAAACTTAATCGTTGAGTAAAGTAGGACGACACTTTCGATACGCTTTGTTTGAATAGGTTTAAACTTTGAAAGTGAGTCTTAAGCTTAGTCAGTGAGAGATTGTAGGTTTTCTGATATTTAAGAAAATTAAATATGTGCAGTTTGAATTATTGGTATTTTACTACTACGATTTTGAAGATAATAATGATATGGCTAATATATGGTTAATTGTTGATGGGATTCGATAGGGACCTTTGGAGTTTCGATTTTAAAAGTGATTATCATCAACTTCTATATTACAAAAATACAATTATAATAGTTGCTACTTGCACAGTCAGTTCTCGATAATAGTTCTTACTCAATTTTATTTCCGACATAAGTATCACTACTTATTCAGGAAATTTAATATTTTCATTATATTGATCTCGATATCAGAAGTCTTTAGTTACACATGTACATATTATTCGTATTACAACGTTTGTGCCGACCTTAATAAAACATTGTTAAATTAACAGTTAATTAATCTCGAACAACAACTTTTGATCCGCACAAACCATCCACCCTTACAAAGCGCCACTTTTTTTCCATTTACCCCTAAGAAGAACAATTTCGCTAGACGAATCGCTGCGGATCAATCCAACGAACGTCCCGACGTTAACGACAGCGCTTCGCAAAAGGCGCTGCCGTTTCTCAAGGCTAGGAGAGGAAAGTTCGGTAAGTGTGCACGGGGGGTTGCAGGAGAGGGTGCAAGAGGGGTGTGGGTCTCTCGGTGCACCGGTAGAAGGAGAATCGTCGTTCGTCCCTTCCGGATGGCCGTGGTGGACGAAGAATTTACGGGAGCCACGGATCCGGCTCGGTAAGTAGTCGCGAATGATATATTCGAAGTTGAGCACGTGGCCCCGGGCGATATTTCACCAAGAGTTTCCACCCTTCGCGAAGGGCGAGCACCCCACAGAATTCACCCCCCACCGCCCCCTTCTACCTCCCACCTCCTCCGTTGGGATCCTTTGACGTTATCGAGATTCCGAAGGCACCTGGAGCAGTGCAATTTCGCCCCCCCCCCCCCACCCCTACCCCCTCCTCACTCGCGTCCCGCCGTTCCTCGCTGAGAATTCAGGAGAACAACGAGTGGGAGTAGCGTGCTTCTACTTTTGCGGAGTGGTGTGCGTGAAGGATGTTTTTCGAAGTTTCGGGATGGATCAATTCGATTGCTGAGGGATTCGAGTGAGAGTGATTAGTTAGGTGCTGTTTCTGATTGGGAAGTTGATCTAATATCAATTTTGTGAGGAATCGTTGGTGTTTGAGATTTTTGTATTGAGAATTTATACTTTTGTATCACGGTGTGCATGAGGAGGTTTTTCGAAGTTTCGGGATGGGTAGATGAATTCAATCGGTGAGGGATTCGAGTGAGAGTGATTAGTTAGGCACTGTTTAAGATTGGAATGTCGATGTGATATGAATTTTATGAGGAATTGTTGGTTTTTGAGGTTTTTGGATTAAGAGTTTGTAATTTTGTGTCATGATAGGCGTGAGGACGTTTACCAAAGTTTCGAAATCGATGGAGGAATTAAAATGTGAAGAGATTCAAGTGAAAGTGATTAGTTAGTCACTGTTTAAGATTGGGATGTCGATCTGATATCAATTTGGTGAAGAATCGTTGGTCTTTGAGGTTTTTGGATTAGCACGTTCGTCGCCACGTCACCCGTACTTGGGTGACGGCCCCTGTGGCTATGTTTTCCGGATGACACTCTCCTTCGTTCAATTGAAACAGGATTTTATAGGTAGTTTACAATAATTTCCTTTTGTATCACAATAATGACGAGCACGCATATACAAAATAGACAAATTGGAAATATTAACAAATGGAATATATGACACTCTCCTTCGTTCGATTGACCCAGGATTTTTGTAGGTAGTTTACAAGAATTTCATTTGTCATCCGGGAAACATAGCCACAGGGGCTACATCCAACTACGACTTTTGGGCGTTCAACGTGTTAAAAATTTCTACTTTCGTGTCGTGGTGCGCGTGAGCACGTTTTCAACAAAATCAGATCAAATACTCTTTGTTTGTTTCTACTTTTCTCTATCTGAACTAACCATACAATCTATGTTTCTTATCCATACCACGTTAGAAAGAACAAGTGTCCTTCAATTCTCTATACATATATGGACCGTTTATTTTGAAAGTGGTGTAAGTCCATTTTCTGTTGTTTCGAGTAAATTAAAGGTTAGCATATTAATCAATTAAAAAATATACATTAATTATATCAAGTCTGGCAATGTTTCTACGGATTTATCAATATGTAATTTGATTACATAAATTTCTTTTAGGCGAATTTAACTGAAATAATGTATATTTACGGGTTGCAAATGGACTTACACCACTTTCATAATTAGTCAATTGTAAAAATCATTTTGTTTCAATTCTGAAAAAATAAATATCACTTCAAATATATATTATACTAATCCAATTTTGTTTATAAATAATAAGGAGAAATAAAATGGGACCAGCATTTTTTATTTTGAACGTTAATTAGTTTATATTATTTAAGTTTGCTATTAAGCTATTGTTTAGTTATTAAGGTAAAATAACTGCTTCAATGCTTACATTTTTCGTATGTAATTTGGTTTGGCATCGTTATACAAAGGTGTTTGGACAATTCTTTCAAAGTTTGGTGGTCTTTCCCGACATGTAAGTGATAAATCTAATGTCTAAAATTCTGTATCCCCCATCGATAATTTATATACAATAGCATACGGCGCACTTTTACAAAACCACATCCAAATATTTTCAACGAGTTTACTTTTTCTCCGTTAGTAATTTTTCTTACCCGTTTTTGAATTGCGATTTGTAGATTCTTTATTTTACATCAAATAAAACGAGAGAATTTCGTGTAAAATAACTGTATTATTCTGTCTACATTGTTTTATGACATCATAATAATCCTGTGGTGTGTACAAGATTCGTGAAATAAAGCACGTGTAACCAAATTACCCACCTATGTCTATGAAAATTGGACTTACACCACTTTCATAATCAATGAATATGCAATTTCTCTAATCGATCAATTTTAAATTGAACAAAGTATTAGCATTTTTAAGATATTAAATGCTAACACGTAATAAAGAGTTTACGCTAGATTGAGTACAAATTACGTAATAACTCATTTTTGTTTAAAAGTGGACTTACACCACTTTCAAAATAAACGGTCCATATCCTATCACAAAACATATAAACAAACCGAAAGACTTTAAGTATTCACCCTTCCCGAAAAATACAAAACTGTAGTTTGGTTTAAATCGAAGACAGAAATGGGTTCGTTCGGAGGTTAATAATTGAACATTAACCAAATAAGATCAAACACTCTTTGCTTACATCTACTTTTCTCTATCTGAACTAACCACACAATCTACCTTATCTTTAACACGTTAAAAACAACAATCGTTTCTTCGACTATTGAACCATACAACATCACAAAATAAACCAACGAACCGATAGACTTTGAGTATTCACTCCACCCGAAAAATGCAAAACTGCAGTCTGGCTTAAGTTGAGGGCCCTATTGGGCTCGTTCTGGGGTTGGATAATTGAACAGTGACCAGACGAGATAAGGTACCCTCTCGCGAGCCCTGTTCGTTCCTGTTCGCGGTAGTTTGGGTCGGCGGTTTTGCGGTTTCGACTCGCAACTCCGCCGAGCGTCTCGATTTCGTCGTGTAAACACGTCCTGCGACGCGCCATCCACCCCCTCCGACCCCCTCTAGCCCATCGGCAACCTCTTCAGAGGTGGGACGAGATCCCGACGTGAGATTCTACCAGCTAGACGCGGCCGGATGGGAAAACGGGGAAAGGCTTTTGGCTCGGATACGCGAATCCGATCAGTTCGATGTAACCGACTCCTTCCATTTCTTCCAGGCGTGTCTCAGTGCAAATTTATCAGGGACACTTGTCCGGGCTTTACGTTCATACTGATACATTGAGAGTTGATCGTTAGAGAGAGAAATTTATATACCAACTGTATAAAGTATTTTGCCGATTACTTAACAGTAATAAAATGTTAGAATGGTATGTTGGAAAACTGCTTGTATTTCTTCCAAGCGTGTTTCCAAGGTCCAAATACTGATACATTGAAGTTGATCGTTAGGGAGAGGAATTTATATACGAACTGTATAAAGTATTTTGCCGATTACGTTGATGTTAACAACATTTTCGGATGGTATGTTAGTGAGCTGCTTGTATTTCTTCCAGGCGTTTCTATAACTTATCAGTAAAGATTTAATGCTTATGTAAATTTAGAACCTCGGGTTAATAAGATGAAAGCGACTATTTCCCCTTCTCCTATGCGTATATTAGTTCGAATTTATCAAGGGCAATTATGGAAGCATTGTATTGGGACTGCTGAAGATTTGTAATTAAATTTTCCTTTAACTTGCCCGAATAACACAAGTCAGTGAGTTTAAATTTGCAAAATGAACAATTAATTACTTACTTACCTCACTGAGTGTTACAAATATTTCAAAAAATCAATCAAATCAAGGTCAATATTAAGATATATTGAGACCTGTCATTTATACAGGTCGTTAGTTCTACAGTTAAGAAGTGAAAGTACGTGATAATTAGTTGTACAAGAAGCTTGTACTCCACCCACAGATTTAAACAAATACAAACATAGCCCAGAATTCTTTAGCTGCCTGCCAGCCTACACACTACACGTAGGGGAGAGTAGCCCAAAGCGGGTAGCCCGCCTCAAGCAGGTTAGGGTCTGGTATATTGCCGAATGTACAGCGATTGTCAATTTTTCCGTATGCCGTGTTTACCCGAACACTCCCGAGTGTCGACCACTCCAATCAGCACCCGAGTTGAAAACAGCGTCACCAACTCTTTCACGTAAAAATTACCACACAATTTTGTGGGTTACCAACTCTTTCATGTAAAAATTACCACACAGCTCTTATCCGATTGTTCAAACGGCTTACCCGCTTTAGGCCAACTATTTGACAGAGCGGGTTTTTGCAGAGTCTTTCATTTTTACTTATAAATAATTATTTGTATCAAAATGACACCATCCTGTTTCGTTATTGTTAAGTACGATATCTCTACTACTACATGAAATCAAAATTGTTATTATAATCCAACAAAAACTAAGATTTTTGACGTTTCAACGTTAGCTTACCCGCATTCGGCCCTCTTCCCCTACAATTCGCAAAAGTTCATATTTGGAATGTCCAGGCCGACTACGTCGCATTACAACAGAAGACGACCTCGAGTCTCAGAATCGAAGAAGGTCTATTCTCGTTTGCTCGAACGTTCGAGGCGATTTTAAACTGGAAGCAAAGTCTGTTCCGCGAATGGAAGGAGAATCGGCGAAATAAGCCAAACCTAACCTGGACGAAATCCAAACCGTTCCCGAGGATTCCATTCGGCGGCATTTCTTATTCTTCCGTGGGAATTTACGTTTCCTAAAGAGGGGGGCGAGGGATCGTGCGCGAATTTAATATCGACATCTGTGTGAGAAACGTGGAGCTCAGTCAATATCGCGGATCGTTCGTCGTTCTCGACGGTCCACTAAGTTCCAGCCAGATTTCGGGGAGATTGAGGTTATGTTCCACTTACGGTATATTTGTTTCGTGCCATAAACTGTACCTGTATTCTTTGAGGCATGCCTTGTAAAACAAGATACATTTACAAGTCATATTTTTTTTTGGTATGTAATACGTCCTGATTTCAGTAGATAGTGATTTTTGAATGGTTTATATGTAGCTGTTCTTAAATATGTAGTGAAACTTTTGCAAGGTTGAGGTTAGGTTGCACTTACGGTACACTTGTTTCGTGCCGTTAAACATAACCGTATTCATTGAGGCATGCCTTGTAAATGATTACAAGATACACTTACAAATCATATTTTTGTTTTGTATGTAATACGTCCTGAATTAAGTAGATAGTGATTTTTGGTTGGTTTTTATATATATATTCTTAAATGTATCGTGATACTCGTTGTGCGAATCAAAACATAAGTGCATTACAACGTTACAACACAATTTTAGTTCACACTCTAAATTTGTAAAGAATAATTGTCGCCATTATCACATAGTGCGCAAATAAAATCAAGCTTAACCCCTTAACGTGCAAGCCCGAGTATATTCGGGCGGCGTTGTATTTGATGCTGCTAAAATTAAAATAAAAATGTTGATTAATTTTGTTTTTTTTTATGTCTTTGCCAAGACAATGTTCTACCGTGTGTTTTACATAAAAAAAAATTGATTTTTTTGGGCCGGTTTATTTAAAAGAAATCGTACGTTAAGGGGTTAAATTAAAAAAAAAATTCTTATCACCCAATCAGAACCCGCACCTCCCGAATAGCAACTATAAATAGCCACTACCTTACCGCGCAAAAAACTGTGAATTCAATATCCACCCCCTATTATTATATTCATAAATATCTACAGCACGTTACGAAACATTTCACACTTGCATTGTAAGTTTGTTAACAAAAATTGCAACCAAAATTATTGTTATTATTGTAAACCCGACAAATAAAATTAAGTTAAATTCAACAAAAAAAAATGTCTTTTCACCCCATCAGAATCCCCACGCCTCCTTAATCGCAACTATAAATAGCCACTGCCTTACCCGCGAAAAACTGTGAATTCAATATCCACCCCCCACGTAAGATAGGCGTGCCCCGTCGACGGTCCCTCGTCGAAAGATGCCGTTCACTCAATATCGCGGATCATTTATCGTCCGGAACGAGCGCGTAACTTCGAGCCACCGACTTTATTGACAGCGGTCTGAATTAAGGGCTGGTCACGATCGGGCCGCTCGAACGAATCGTCTGGCGGGGGATGAAGGACGAAGAAGGGGGTGCAGCAGGGTGGCCAGGGGTGGCCAAGGGGGTGAGCTTTAAAATATCCCGCGGGAGTACGTGAGGAGGTGGAATTCTCGACGGCGGTCGGCGGTCATATTTCGAAAATTTACGAGCATTTCCGCTGTCGCGGGATGGAAAAAATGAATGGCACTTTCTTGGAGGGTGAGGAACGAACAAATTAAAATTGCACGAAATGTATTTAATATAAATAATACGCGGACTTTGCATAAAATATAAGATGAGCAGAGATATAATTAAACAACTTTTTCCTTCTTTTTGTAATTTTTAATAATAATTTTTTTCTCATTTTTTCAACTTTAATATGTTAAATTATATTCGCGTTAGCTTGATTACTTACAGTCAGTGTTTTTCTGTTAAAAATCATTGAAGTTTAGGAGTTACAAGTATACCACTGACTGAATACGCCAAAAACACAATGATATAGATATAATTAACAATATTACAGGTTCGATGACTTTATCAATTCGTCAACTGCTCAATGAATACGAGGGGTACTAAAGGGGCGGGAGAGTGAGATTGTAAATGTACTTGGAGAGTATGTAATGAGGCAGAATTCTCAGCGGTAGTCAATGATCATATTTCAACAAATTACGAGGATATCTACCGTTGGTGGCCAGAAAATATTAATTATATCATCATAGAAGGCAAAAATTGAAAACAATGCCTTAAAAATATACAGAATATAATTAATCGGAAAATGTCTTGACAGACCTTGCACAAAACGTACCTCACACTTATGTACAGACCTAAATTCAACCAAACTAAACTTATCAATGTAGAATTAGATATTGACATTTTGTAAAAGAAATAAAAGAAGAAAGAATTAAAGACCGAACAAAATAAACATTTGAAGTCACGCTCAAGGCAATCCACGAGTATCAAAATATCGGAGGGCGAGTTTCGTGCCATCCCTCGTTCTCCCGCGAGGCAAAAATTCTCCGTGACGGTCGTCGGTCATATTTCGAAAAATTTACGAGCGCTCCCAGCGTCGCAGGCTGGCAAAAAAAATGAATGGCACTTCCTTAGACAGCGAGAACGGCCGGTTGTTGGCCTCGGCGGATGAGGGGGTAGTTCTTCACCGGAAACGAGACGCGTCCCCCGAGGGGGTGGAGGGGGGATGAAGGCGGGATGAGTTACGCGTCGGAGACCGAAAAGTTTCGCAAAGCGGAAATAGATAATAAAATAACGCCGCCGGCACCTCGCGGGTCCAATCTTCCGCGAGAATTTGCTATCCGACCTTGGGAAGAAAAAAAAACAGGTCGCCTATCGCCGACATTGCACGCAAATGACCAACGTCGTGATTTCGTGGTCCGATGGGACCGATCGAATTAAAATATTGAATTATGCGGTCGCTGCTTGCGGCGAATGAACGAACGAATTTTTGTGGTGGCCTTCGACTATTGGATAGTTGCAGAATGTAGGATGTGGTATTAATCGTGGGGTCGATCTTTGTTTTTGCGGTTGGAAACAATTTTTTTGCTAGTGACCGTGTCAAAAGTATTTATAGGAATGTAAATTTGCTTCTCTTTTTTTGGCGCATCTTTGTATGTATTTAAATTTTGATTTTCTGGTAACGTTCAATTCTTATTGAAATGGATGGTTCAATTCTTGATTTGTAACGTGATTGTTAATATGAGGTTGATGATTTGTTATGGTAATAGGTTTTTAAGGTAGCGGGCGTCTTAGAAGTATTTATAACATTGTAAATTTGTTTCTCCTGATTGGCGTATCTTCGTGTATTTTAATTGTGATTTTTGGTTATATTCAACTTTTATTTAAGTAGATAGTTATGAGGTTAATGTATAATGTGGTATTCGGTTGAGTTCGATCACATCAGAATTATTCATAACAAATGAAAACTACTTTTTTATTTACCCAACGTATCTTTATATAAATGATATGACTGTAATTTATGAATGCACTTGAATCCAGATCTTTCTCGATTATTTGTACACAATTGAATAATTCCATCCTGCGGCATTAAATATGAGAAAAATTATTTTGTGATTGTAACAAATGTTTTTAAACAATATGCAATGAAATTAAACACTCTTCTCCAAACCA
Source organism: Anoplius nigerrimus (assembly GCA_914767735.1). NCBI lineage: Eukaryota > Metazoa > Arthropoda > Insecta > Hymenoptera > Pompilidae > Anoplius > Anoplius nigerrimus. Next base: position 15,091,385 of record OU612081.1, read on the forward strand.
TTACGTATGACTCATAACAACAAGTTCAAAAGCCAGCATAACAATAAGCTTAAACAGAACGACAATATGAACAATAAACAAGCAAACAATTTCCAGAGGATTTTCCAGAATCTTCATCCACAAACAAAATCATTTACATCCCAAACTGCGCATAAAACCAATCCTTACAGCTTACACCGCCAAAAAAGCACCCAAAGCACTCCGCTGACAATTTAAATCGCGAACACTCAAATTACAACCCAGCCACCCCAACCAACATCGCCAGACTTCAAAAAACATTGTGTCATCGTCCACCCTCATTAACATCAGCCACTTCCGGCGCACACACCCGAAAAGCACGCACACATCTTTCCGTAAATCCGACGAGTCTCCGGGCGCCTCAAACTCTTACGCGGCACTTCCGGGCGCAAACAAACAAATTATTTTCACACCACCACCCGACAACTTCATCCCCCGACTATGAAAACATCTTTCGCCGCGGTGCGCGCGACCGACTAAACCGGTTTAGCTAAGCCAATTAACTCCGCGGCCAGTTAATGCAACGTATTTCCGGCGAGAACTGTCGCTCGAATGATGCTCCGCGAGTGGAAACAGTCGAAAACTGGCAACTTCCGGCAGAATTAACGCCGCCACGACAGACATTTCCGCGAAACGTGCCTCTGACTAGCCACTTGACCCTTTATTTACTGAATTTTGGAAACGACGCAATTTCGACGTAGGTTAATGAATTTCTTTTGGGATACCTATGTTGAAATGGGATGTAGAGACTCTTATTTTGAAGCGTACTGTATTGGAAAATAAAATATATTGTACTGCGAAGACCATTTGGAATTCATTGATAGTTAAGGATTCTCGGAAGTATTCGGTTATTAAAAGTATGTAAGGATACTCGATTATTCATAATATGAATTAATGAACGATGCATACATAGCAGAAAATTAAATGAAACAGACAACTGTTTTGAGGCAGAAGAGATGTGGAATTTTGAATTGCGCGCCAAAATCTGATTTAATCTTGTCATTAATGATGACTTTTGTCATGAAAACAACTAAATTCGTGATAAAAACTAATCTAAAACTAAATTATAAAAAGCAGTTTTTCTCCTTCAGTAGACGAAAATTTACCAAAAAAAACTTATTTCAGTCTTTGAATGAACCATAACAACGAACCTATACAAAATTGAACTAAAAAACCATCTCAATCCAAGAATCAACCATAACACCGAATCTAACCAAAAAGAAACCAAAAAACCATCGCAATCCCCGAATCAACCAAAATAACCAATCTAAACAAAAACGAACAAATTCGAATTTCCTCCAGCTCCTGACTTCCGCCACTTAATCAGCGACGTAAATAATTCATCCCCCACTCAACCCTTTCAACCCCCTCATTCCTGCCACCCTCCCATCCCTTGCACTTCCGCTCTCTGTGATCGAAGAAAGTGCAACAATCGGGGTGGCCCAATTAACACGTTGCATGCCATGGGGGTCACCGGTGACCGGCACCGAGTCGCTCCGTCTGGCCATGGGGGTCACCGGTGACCGGCGGAGCCAAGATTATTAGAACACATAATTCGAGTGAATTTTCAATGTTTTTAAAATTTTTTAATATTATCATCGTTTGTCGGTCGACGTCGGTCCGTCTGGTGGTGGGGGTCACCAGTCACCGAAACTAAGTCGCTCCATTTGGCCATGGGGGTCACCGGTGACCCCAAAAAAAATTATTGCATTATACGCTCTTATATACTAAAATTTACCTGTTGTGCAAAAAATTTCGAAAAAATATGTAAGGCATAAGAAGAAATTCACGTTGGCCAGACGCGGCGGACACGCAAAATCAGCGTGGCACACAACGTGTTAAAAGCGAGTCGCGAGAAAAGAGGGGGCTCGCAGTTTCGATTACGACGCGCAATTCGATGTTCAGGGTAAAAATCTAATTTCGAGGGCTGCCTCCCGCATCATCCCCCCCGCGCTGACCCAGGGTCGTCCTCGTAATTTCGTAGTTCGGCCCAACGGCGAAACTTGACAATGCCCGGGCGAAAATGAAGTTAAACAGTTCCGCAAACGCTCAATTAGTGTATTAAGCTGGCCTGGCGGCGGCCAGGAGTGGCCAACTTTCGAAAACGGCGCTGCGGACGGCAGGACGATTAATCGGGCGACCTCGGCGAAGGCCTTATCAAACGCGGCATCTGGCACTGATATCGTCCTTAACGATCCGGGGCTCGGGTCAGCGCCGAAAATTGCGCGGATCGATGGCGTTCGGTGTGTTTAAGTGAATTTTGGGTAAAAGTTGGCGCACGTGTGGAGAATGTATGGTTTTGACTTTGAGGTCTCAATATTGTTTTATATAATCCAGATATTATTTTTAAAACTCATGTTATTGTAAATCGAACTCCTCTCAGCCACATCAATCAAATCCAACTCAAACTCTGGGAAGTTCTTCGAAACGACTGGCAAAAATAAAACGATTTTCAATCGTTTCGAATCGAATTCAAACGTTTATCTGCCAAATCATTAGATCTAATTCAAAAACTTCTTAGTTCTTCCAAGTCAAAATGAAAGGTTTTTCAATCTCTCGAACGGAATTCAAATACTTTTTAGCTAAATCGATCGGGACAAAATGAACTGTTTTTTAATCATTCCACATCAACTTCAAACGCTTCTCAGTCAAATCAATCGAATCAAACTGAAATATTTGCCAGTCGCTTTGAGACAACGTCAAACGATTTTCAACCGTTCCGAATCGAATTCGAGCGCTTCTCTGCCAAATCAATCGAATCCAACTCAAACACTTCTGAACCATTTTGAATCGAAATCAAACGTTTTACAATCTTTTTGAACCCAATTCAAACGCTTTTCGGCCAAATCGATCGAGAGAAAATCAAATGTTTTGTAATCGTTCCAAATTAAATACAAACGACTCCCAACCAAGTCGATCAAGTCGAATTCAGACGCTTCTCAGTCACTCCGTCTAATTCAAAATCTTCTCAGCTCAGTTCGCGGCGAGAAGAAAGGGCCGAGAGTCTGGCGCGAATTCTGCATACAATTTCCTGCGGCGAGCTCGAGGCCAGACGCGCACTTGAAGAACGAGAGTGCACCGAGTATGTGTCTCGCGCGCATAAGTAGTATCGCTTGAAATACGGTCGCGACGGAACTGTTTTTATCCGCGCACTTCGGTATTTCGTCCTTTTCGCGCATAGACGCGCATCGGGAGTAAAACAGGAATCCGGGATCAAGGATCCAGAATTTGGGATCCAAGATGGCGTCCTAGTACTTCGTCGAACGCGTGCGAGGCTAGAATTTCGTTCTTTGGTGGTGAATCGAGAAAACGAAGGATGTATGTGTTTAGTTAGTTAGAAGATTGTTAGTTATAAGAAGTTTAGAAGTTAGAATTATTATTAGTATTTAGACTGTGAGTGGTAAGAGCTGCATATTAGGTTTTGAGTGGCAGGATTTTTACGTTTGACGGTTTTTTGACCCACTTTTTGGATTATGGAAATGGGTGTAATGAATTATATGGATTGTTAGGGAATGTAATTTTGATGTAGTTAGTCAATTTTTTTCAATTGATAAATGTGGCAGTTGCCACTAGTAAATCAATGTCCCATATGTGTTCTGTAAAACAAAGATTTCACTACGCCAATCGTCAAAAATATATGTACTTAATTATGAAATGTAACCAAAAATCAAAGCTACATTAATATACGATTCATACTCCCAAACTTCACTATTCTCAAACAGAACATTCCCCCACTTACAAAATTCATAAAATTCGCTTCAATTTTACAAACCATATTTTAAATTAAATTAAAAAGCAAGAGTATTTACTTGCTATTAACGCTTACACGCATTTTCATAACTGTAACAAATACATATATAATATTATGTTTTTGGCGAATTCGGTCAGTGTTATACTTCGAACTACTAAACTTCAATGATTTTTAAAAACATTGACGTTAATATGTTAAATTATATCCTTTTACTAGATTACATATACATCTGCACTGACGGTCAATAACCGGTTGTTGCAACCTGATTTTACTGTAATAAATACGTAGGTTGAACAAATGATCGGGGAAGGTGAACAGCCTTATAAGCGGTTCAGTAGTGTATGCGTACGTATAGTCAGCCTCGGCGAAGTCGGGCAGGCCTGTCCAGGGATAAAAATGGCCGGTTAAAAATAACCGCCGCCCGTGACGTATGGAAAGTGCCTACTCGCTCCTGAGGCATAAATCGATGCAGAAATTGAGTCTGCGCCGTTCACTTAATGGGAATAAATCGTCAAGCTCCTCGATAATTTCAAACGCTTACTTCTAGGACACCCTTCTGTAACACGAGTTCGTATAAGACTGATTCGTATAACACGGTGGAAAAATTGCGTTTAAGGTATAAGGTAAAAGAATGAGGCAGATGTTGCGATTTTATTAAGTTTTACCTCCGATATTTAATATATGGTATAAACATGCCTTCCGGACAATTCGATCAATGAAGACTTGAAAGGGGAAAATAAAAGATGAAAAAATCCAATAATTAATATAACTTTTGGCTGGTAACACTAAACGTCATTATAGTTCTCAGATTTCGGGGAAACAATTTGTGATGCATATTAAACGTGTGTGAAAAACCTTTTATATCGTATGATTTGTTTTATTCAACTTAAATTGGAGGGAAAAGAAAATAAATCCTTACGAAATCAAACCCGATTTAATTTAGAGGAAGTACAGATCTGTCATTTGTGGTACATACATATTTGTATAACCTGAATTACTGTATGACACGGAACGGAGATATCTTTATTTATCGTAAGCTTGAAGGTTAATCTTGATACTCTATATGTGCCCATAATTATGAAAGTGGTCTAAGTCAAGATTTAAAAAAAAAAATTACATTGAATAAATGTAGTGTAAACAAATGTGGTGTGAAATAACTGATAAACTCATTTTTTTTTAAATCTTGACTTAGACCACTTTCATAATTATGGGCACATATATGACGTTACAGAAGAATGTATGTCAAATGTACTGGTACAATAAATGCAAAGATTTCGAACATTTATTTGATAAATATGATTATGTTTGTATATTGACTTTTGATGCATACCGGTTAGTGCTGGATTTGTTATAGTATACATATTAACATTGTGTTTATAAATAAATAAAAGGACTCGTTGAAACAAAATAATTCCTCAGAGATTAAATTGAGACTAGATATGAGAAACAAATTCTTTTAATTTTTTAGTTATTATGAGTAATTCTTTTCTCTAATCAACTCATAGCCTATCACTAAATTATAGTCACATGTAATTTCCAAAATATTTTTCGCAACATCAGCTGCATTTACAACAGTCAAAATTGCATCATCACAAAAAAAACCTAAAAATCCTCCAATTTGACATAGTTTAAACTGACTCTATTATAACTGAAAGTAATTCAAGCCATTAATCACATAATCTGAATCCCAATTATGCACGCCCCAAACCATCTACTCTCACTGCACACGTCGCAGTGACAATACCTCACAGATTGACCGCCACATTGCATATAAAATATCTCGTTTTAGACGACCGGGACAAAGTATAGAAAACACACAAAATATTCGGGAACGAATGGAAATAAATTGAGGCCATTCACTCGATAATTTCGAGCGGCGCGAGTCGCATCGCCGACGATGGGGTCAAAATTGACGCACGTCGATGGCGGCCGTGCTTTAGGGGCTGTTTGATGAAAAACGCAAGCTGCCGAGAGGTGGGGGGGGGGGGGGGGGGAATATCAATCGGGAAGCGGACAAAGTCGGATTGTAAACAATACGCTTCGATGTATGGGGAGGCCATAGGTGGGGGGGGGGGTTTGACAGGCAAGAGGATCAGTTTGCTACTGGATTTGGTTCGCATCGAGGAAGATACGTCTTTCTAACAGGAGCGCAACTTTTATCCGTTGGCAGAGCCGACTTTTGACAGTTCATCGCTTTTTCATGTCAACGGTCAGAGTGGGGGTAAACTTTGATTGATTCGTTTATGCGTTAATTCTTTGGAAATCAGTTTTAGACGGTATGTCAGTTCTGTGTGAAAATGTGTTGTTGGTCTATTTTTCAAGTCAATGTTCAGGTTGGAGGTTTTTGGGGAAATTTTAATTGATCCTATCGTGCGTTAACTTTTTCAAAATCGATTTTCAACGGGCTCTATTTTGCAGGGATGAAAATGTGTTGTTGGTCTATTTTTCAAGTCAATGTTCAGGTTGGAGGTTTTTGGGGAAATTTTAATTGATCCTATGGTGCGTTAACTTTTTCAAAATCGGTTTTCAACGGGCTCTATTTTGCAGGGATGAAAATGTGTTGTTGGCCTACTTTTCCATGTCAATGTTCAGACTGCGGGAGAAGTTACAATGTTTCTGAATGATTTTATAAAAGTTGCATTGCATAATTTATGTCTGTGGCAATTTTTTTAAACACCGATTTACAACGGTGTCCATTCTTAACGGATGAACACTTGTGTCGATTATGGGGTTGAATGATATTTGCGATATTTGAGAAATTTTACGAAAATGTGATTCTTTCATTAGTGCATTATATTCTGTAGACCCTAAAATTAATTTTATATCGGAATCTTAATACTTGGTACAATATTTTAATATAGTTAGGAGATATGTAATTTTTTTAAGAATAGTTACAATTTTTTTAGGTACTGGTATATAACATATCCTTACTTTTTTTAGTATTGTTTGATCCAGACTTGTCCTGTTTGAAAAAATAATTGCATTAATGAGAACAACCTGCAGAATGTATACTCTCCAGTATAACTAATATCATTGTGCTACAAATCACATTTATAACTAGATAAAGTGTAAATTTGTTTGAATCCTTGACACTTAACTTCATGTATAAGTAAAAATAACACATAATAGTATAAATGTCTTTAACATAAATCCATAAACTGTAATTTCACAGCAACAAAAAGCTATCTCCAGAAAATATTTAACAATAGCATCAAAAAATTACGTCGACACCTTACACATGAGCAATGAACCTAACACCCGTACCTCGCCGCAAATCTGACAAACAACCTTCCGAGCGGCGAACAAATCCTCTAACACCGAAAGCATCCCTCACAATCAACATTAACCCTTCGGCGAAGTTCTGGGAAGCTCTCCTCGAAAGATACGAGCACTCCTTTCGTCCGTCGCGGACATTAACCCACTCCGTTGGAACGATCACGAACCGCCAGTTTCTTACTGGCTGCCCTTATGATCTAGTCGGGCGACAGAGATTACCGTTTCTTGTCCGCGGAATCTATAAAGTGCGCCAGCACGAGCGTCGCACTCCGGCCGGAAGTACTTCCTGCAGAAACGTCGAGGCTGTCTGCGCGGTAGATCCTCGACGATGGCTGGAACGGTGGTAGGAATGTGCTTGGAATCCGATGTCCTTGTAATTCCGCGTTAACGGGAGCTGATCGTCGATAAAGCTTACCTGTCTTGTCGGTGTTGCGTGTGGAGATATTTGAAATAATATAAGTAGAAATTTCTAAGTAGAAATTTCTAAAATATCTGTGGTTGAATGCATTGTATGAGTAATGTGATTTAAATTTAATATCTATATCTCTGATATGTTTCTAGATGAAATTACGAATGTACGTATGTATGTACAATAGTATGCATATTAGAATTTGTACATATTCTTAATAGTGGTAGGGATGTGCTTGGAATCCGATATCCATGTAATTCCGCGTTAACAAAACCTGATAATTGACAACTCATTGATAACAGATACCTATGTTGTCATTGTTACTGGCTATGTTGAATACACATGTTTGATATTTTGTATATAGAAATGTCTGAAATGTCTGTGGACATGTTACAAAACAATAGGTTTTGTATACCAAGTGTGATTCTAACTCAGTATGTAAATATTTCAGATATTTTTCGATTAATTATAATATGTATTTAATTGTTACCTGTGTAAATGTAATTCTTTTGTAATTTTTATATTTATTTATTTCCAAACATCGATCTTTGTCTGTCGCAATAACTGCTTAAATTTTCAAAACAGTTTTATAAAGCATTAGTATGAAAGATATTATAAAATATTTGAATGAACGTCATGAAATGAATGTATGACTCTATACACTACAATATTGAGACAGTTACATACATTTTAGTATAAACTTGATATCTCATATAGGTACCGTTTCTACGTGCATTCTCTAATTATCTTCTTATATTTTACCTATATTAGACCAAATTAAACAACCCCACATCAATTCGCGCATACTACAGTAATCCTTCTACCACCCCAAGCTTGACAAACATCCACGAATAAAATCCTCCCCTCCGTCAAACCCTCTAAAAACCATCAATTTCTGTTCACCTTTCCCTAAACATTTAACAAATTTTCTTTATCTTCTAATTTACATCTTTATACATTTTACTTACACTGCCTCAAATTAAACAAACCTACATCAACCCTCACATACTACAGTAATTATTCTAATCCTACAAGCCTAAAAAACGTCCACGAATAAAATCCTCCCCTCCGTCAAACATTCAAATAATTATATTTACCCTCTAATTTACATCATAATACATTCTACTTACACTACCCCAAATGAAACAAACCTACATCAACCCACACATAATGTAGTACCTACTCTAATACCAAAATCCTAAAAAACCATCCATAAACAAAACACTCCCTCCATCAAACCTCCTAAAAAATTGAAAATCATCCCATACATCCTCCCCAAAACAGTGTCCGAAGCTGGGTCGCCTCGCTGTAATCCAGCGTTAACGGGACTTAATCATCATCAAAGCTCGCTTACTTCGGGCAACTTCTGACCCGAATGTAACGAGACTTGCGACTTGTTCGGGCCCCGTCGGCGCAATCTGCCGCTGCGAAACGCGCGACCGAACGCTCGGCCGCGCTCGCGAGCCACTGCCAGCGAAGTGGCTGGCGCGAACGATGGAGGAGGAGTGGGGGGAACTGAATTGAACGTCCGCGGGGTGGGGGGCGCTGTCCGTGTAATCGATGTTTAACGGCCGGAGTTGCCGAACTCGACGGCCGAACTTGAGCCGAAGGCGCACGAACTTGATCTCGCGTGCGGTTCGGCGAACCGACGCCGTGGCCGGTTAAGATTTCGCGCGCGCAAGCTCGATTCGTCTTCGGAACTGGCGCCAGACGATTCTCGAACGTTCACTCGCGCTCGGGGAACGTTCGCTGATGGGAGAGGATCTTCGTGGAGGTCAAATGCGAGTTTGAATGAGGAACTCTACATTTGGAAGATGGTCGAGTGTTGGGGCGATTTTTGGGGGTTCCGGTGGACAAACGAGGGTTTTGGCCTCGATTTGGAGGGTGGTGGATTATGGTTGGAATGTGCTGGGCGAGCAATGGAAGGCAGTCTCGTAAGTTGGACCTATTGAAAAGGAATATAAGGTGGAGTGGGGTAAAAATGATCCAGAAATTGTAAAGTTTACTTTAACACGTTGCGTGCCACGCTGATTTTGCGTGTCCGCCGCGTCTGGCCAACGTGAATTTCTTCTTATGCCTTACATATTTTTTCGAAATTTTTTGCACAACAGGTAAATTTTAGTATACAAGAGCGTATAATGCAATAATTTTTCTTGGGGTCACCGGTGACCCCCATGGCCAAACGGAGCGACTTAGTTTTGGTGACTGGTGACCCCCACCACCAGACGGACCGACGTCGACCGACAAACGATGATAATATTGAAAAATTTTAAAAACATTGAAAATTCACTCGAATTATGTGTTCTAATAATCTTGGCTCCGCCGGTCACCGGTGACCCCCATGGCCAGACGGAGCGACTCGGTGCCGGTCACCGGTGACCCCCATGGCACGCAACGTGTTAAACTGATGTATTTTCTATCTATTTCACTAAAACCTAATAATCATAGTGTTCTTATTTAATTAAAACTAATAACACAATTTGCAAACATTTATAGAATCTTTCTTTCTAAAATCCGCTGAGACTTCATTATCAATTGACTCTTAGAAGACATAACAGTCTCAAACCAATGAAAATGAAACATTAAACGACCAAACTATACTTTCCATTCTTTAATCCACTCCGTCATCGTAACTTTCTATTTCCCCTCTCGATCGCCGCGCTCAAATCGTAAATTCTATTAATCCGCGAGCCACCGAGCATCGTAAAAACCGAGAGTCTCATTTAAATTGCCGTCCGACGATTACCGATAATAACCGCTGAGAATCGAGCAACAATGAAGACCCAATTTGCGGCTGAGAGAACGAGATCGATCGATTTAATTGCCACCGAAGGGGGGAGGGGGGAGGGGTGGCCGTCACACTCTCGTCGCCAGACACTCCTTACAGTCCGGTATTTATCGAAACTTTTAACGACCTCATTTTAATTACCGTCGGCAGGCTGCGGATCGAGCCGCGTTTATCGGAACTTTTAATAAACCTCATTTAAATCAGTATTCGCGCTCGGATCAAATTGTTCGTGGCGCGTTTCGACATGTTGCTCTTCCGGTCTAATTGAGAGCGAGCTCATCGATTAGCGTTACGGTAATTAATGAGAATTCGAACGGCAGACGAGATGCTTGCGAATCGGGATGTAAATTCTTTGCCGAATTGGCAGCGACTTCGGTGAATGACTTGACCTTGAAGAAATTGACGGAGAAATCCTGGGTTGGTTTGGGCAATTTTTGTTGTAAGCATTCCGATAGGTAGGGATAAGAATTCAGTTTGATCAACGTTGCAAGGAGTTAAGATGTCGATTTTTCTTTTCGAAGAGGTAGTGTGAAATTTCAGCATTATTTGATGACTCGTGTGTAGCTAGGTATGTATAATATTATATGTGTATATAAATGGGGATAATTGAACATAAAGTTCATTTCTGATCATTTATGAGTTTGGCGCCTTATTAGCTCGGGTAAAGAAATGTGAGTTTTGACTCAAATATTATAAAAAATGAATGATCACTGACAATAGTGAAATGAGTATCCGAAATAATATCAGTCTTTGAAGTACGCGCGCAAAGTCCGCATCACGCCGATCCTAACCTAGAATCTCAAACCCGTTATTAACTTGCGTAACAATTTTCAACCGAAAATACGACAGAACAGTAAATGTATTTTTATCCAAATCTTTTAAAAAATCAGTCACTTTCATCAGACGAGTCTTCAATTTACAAAAACTTTCATCCACAAAAACTGAACCAAACCTACAATCCCAGATCCCTTCTTAGCTCACATATAGATTTCTAACAAGAAATCTAAAGTGGGCAACAACAAGCAACACGTTTTTACCTGAAGATTCTCGAAGTAAATAATTTTAAGTATCGTAAGTATTCAATACGTCTATTAACAAAATTCGAATAAAACCAAACCTAACCTACAAGCCCAGATCTCTTCTTAGTTAACATATCGATTTCCATCATTAATCTAGTTTGAACTATACAGATCTCTTATTTGTTCACATAATGATCTGCAGCCCAATTTCAAGTCTATAAGAAATGTCATATTTTACCTGAACTTCAAAAATCAATCACCAAACGGGTATTCAACGCATCCATCCGCTAAGCCCAAAGCGCAAAATGCGAACAAAACCGAACCTAACCTCCAACAGCCCTCCTTGTTAGCTTGCGTAAAGGTCCGCAGTCGATCCCGGAAGCGGATGCCGGCGTCGGACAGTCGGGAAAATTGCGTTTCTGCCTCCGTCGAGCTCCGCTCGCGTAAAACGAAGTGCTGGTAACAAACCGGCGTTTTAAATTGAACCGCAGGCGTCGCGAGAACAATCGATAAAGTAATCAACGCCTACCGAGGAAGCCTTCGCTCCGAGCGGCCGTTACTCATTCTTTCTTCATGTACTCGTGTACTCGCGTACTCATGTACTCGTGCACTCATAGCCTTCTGTACCTCGCGTACAGTATCTCACACAAGTATTCGGACACTAAGGTATATATGGAAAGTCTCGGCTGACTTGATTATTTATAAAGAGCTTGCTTTCGATATTATTTTCTTGTAAGGGGTCAATCCTTAGTCTAAAGAACTGTATGCGATTTGGTTAAAAATATTATTTTTGTTATGTTTTACCAAATAAAATTATGCTGTGTTCCAGGTCACAAAAGTATACAGAAAGTCACGGCTGTCTTGATTATTTATAAAGAGCTTGCTTTCGATATTTCTTCTTGTAAAGGATCAATCCTTAGTCTAAAGAACTGTATGTAATTTGGTTAAAAATATTATTTTTGTTATGTTTTACCGAATAAAATTATGCTGTATTCTCGGGTCAGAAAAGTATATAGAAAGTCACGGCTGTCTTGATTGTTTATAAAGTGCTTGCTTTCGATATTTCTTCTTGTAAAGGATCAAGCCTTAGTCTAAAGAACTGTATGTAATTTGTTTAAAAACGTTATGTTTGTTATATTTCTACAAATGATACATGAAACTACTCCGTATTTTGGAGAAAAATAAAAGTTAGCATATTAGTCAATTCAAAAATATACATTAATTATAATAACTCTGGCAATGTCTCCACTAATTTATCAATATGTAATTTGATTATATAAATTTCTTTTAGACGAATTTATCTAAAATAATGTTTAATTACGGGCCGCAAATGGTCTTTCACCACTTTCGTAATCAATGGCTATGCAATTTCTCTTAAGGGTCAATTTGAAATTAAACAAAGTATTGGCATTTTTTAAGACATTAAATGCTGCCTCATTACAAATAAAAAGTTTACACTAAATTAATCATAAATTACGCGATGTCACTTTTGTTTAAAAATGGGCTTACACCACTTTCAAGATAAACGGTCCAATTTCGCGTCCGAATACTTCTGCGAGTCACTGTATGTAACACATGTCCTGGCTCATGTACGGGGAGGCAGACACTCGAACGTAACCCAATACTCCGGCCAGGCACGTAACCTTTAATCCGAACGGCGCGAAAACTCGAAATTCCCCCCGGGGCGACCGTCTTTTGTTCCGGCCAGGCCGAGGGCCATCTAACGAAACAATCTCTGGGCCAACGATGTTTCTGCAGGCGAAGGTTTACGTACGCGAAGAATTGCCGGCACGCCGGCATCCGGACGGCGATTCAAGACGATGTAACGTTAAGTATGTGCTTTGAGGAGGAGAATCAAGTTTTTTCACGCTTCATGTTTTGCTCTGGTCGCTTTTCGCTTGATAGAGTGAACTGTATTTTGGAAGTATACTTTCTACAGACATAAGAATAGTAGGGATGGTGGAATGACCTATGATATAAATACCAACATGAGAAATAGTTTCTGAACAATGATATACGTAATTTTGTATCATGTATTCGCATTTGGAGGTCAGTTCAAGATTATGTAATGTTAAGTATTGCTTTGAGGAGGAGAATCAAGTTTTTTCACGCTTTCAGTTTTGCTCCGGTCGCTTTTCGCTTGATAGAGTGAACTGTATTTTGGAAGTACACTTTCTACAGACATAAGAATAGTAGGAATGGTGGAATGACCTATGATATAAATACCAACATGAGAAATAGTTTCTGAACAATGATATACGTAATTTTGTATCATGTACTCGCATTTGGAGGTCAGTTCAAGATGATGTAACGTTAAGTATGTGCTTTGAGGAGGAGAATCAAGTTTTTTCACGCTTCCAGTTTTGCTCTCGTCGCTTTTCGCTTGATAGAGTGAACTGTATTTTGGAAGTACACTTTCTACAGACATAAGAATAGTAGGAATGGTGGAATGACCTATGATATAAATACCAACACGACAAATAGTTTCTGAACAATGATATACGTAATTTTGTATCATGTACTCGCATTTGGAGGTCAGTTCAAGATGATGTAATGTTAAGTATTGCTTTGAAGAGGAGAATCAAGTTTTTTCACGCTTCCAGTTTTGCCCTCGTCGCTTTTCGCTTGATAGAGTATTTTGGTAGTATACTTGATAAAGGCATGAGAAAAGTAGGAATGTTGTAATAATGAGATGCGATGTAAGTTTCAGTGTAAGAAATACTTTCTGAACAAATAATTTCTTCCGAACAACAAACTTGCGCAATGCAGCATTTTTCTCGCAATAAGAAAATAAAATACGGTATTAGGGCAGTACTTGGCACTATTTTATGTTGCCTGGAGTTGGTATGTAGCATTTTTTAATTGATTTAGCATTAGTAGACGTCTAAAGGCGACTTTTACGACAAATGGAGCATGTACTAGTCACGTTACCGTCATTCTATTACAATGAGAAACAAAACTGCAGTACGAGGGTTGTACTGAACACGATTTTACGTTAGTTTACGTGACTATAATGCATTGTTTTTGCATGTTATGTCTGAGTTAGCGTCCATAAGCACCTCAGGCGGAAGTTAACCATCAATTAGATCCTGTTTGACTGGGTTATCGCTTTTGTATGGCAATGAGGGACCAAAAAATTAAAGAAAACACTAAAAAATGCAGGTCTGATTGGCTATACTACACAGTGTTCTTAAAACAAATAATTCACTTATAATATGAAAGACGACTAAAAACCAATCAGAAAACTGGAAGCAGATTGTTCAAAGTCGAATCGTTTGAAACCATCCGAAAATATGCAAAAAAATAATAATAAAAATCGGACACTTCCGCAAAATAAGTTACCATTATTCTAATCATGACCTCTGCCTTCATACACCCTGAAGATAGATTAAAATCATCCGAAAAAGATCGCAATTGTACTCTTTAAACTGCAATAGCTTCCAAAAAAAAGCCAATAAACATTAAATCCATATTTCCACATATTCTCCCAAATAAAATTACCCTAATCGCACTCTAACATTATACTCAATATCATAATTTCTTGCTTTTCATCCTCGAACAAAATCGGCATTCGCCATTAACACAAACATTAAATCCATATTGCCGCATATTCACCCAAATAAAATTACCCAAAACGCACTCTAACATTATACTCAAGTTCATAATTTCATGCTTTTCAGCCTGAGCTCGAACAAAATCGACATTCGCGAAACTTTGATCGGATTCCGCCGCTAAAGCGACAATTTAATGCGCGAGTATCGATTCTGAGTCCGCATCGATAGGTCGAAAATCCGGAAAAACATCGTCTTCCGTGTTCGCCGATACAGTAAGCGCGGATTACGTCATCTTATCGTTAAAGATATCCCAGCCACTCCTAAGAAGATCCGAAAGATAACCCATATTTCCCGAGCCCGAACAAAATCCTCTCCGTCGACGTGAGGATCCTGTTTGTCAAGGACACGTCGCAGACAGGCTCCCCTCTTCGCAGAGGGTGGCGGGGGGGGGGGGACAGGGGTGGAGAACAGTCGAGTGGGTTGAAGGTTTTATCGGTACAAGCTGCTTTTTCGTCGAATACGTCAAGAAAGGGGAAAAAACAGGAACTGAGAGCCGAAAGAGAAAGACTGGGAAGAAGAAGTATATGTGTGTGCGTGTGTGTGTCTGTAAGGGAGGAAGCAAAAAGGTATGTGTATAGATTTCAGTAATTTTGTTGAAAAATTGTTTAACCCCTTAACGTATGATTTCTTTTAAATCAACCGGCCAAAAAAAAAACCAATTTTTTTTTCATGTAAAACACACGGTAGAACATTGTCTTGGCAAAGAGATAAAAAAAATACAAAATTAATCAAAATTTTTATTTTAATTTTAGCAGCATCAAATACAACGCCGCCCGAATATACTCGGGTGTGCACGGTTTGGCCGGCTTAGCGCGCCCGAAGATACTCGGGTGTGCACATTAAGGGGTTAAGATATATGTGGATGGAGGATTGTTCTTTTGGTGGTTGGTTTATGGATAGTTATGGAATATTTGTAGAAGTGAGAGAGTGAGATAATATTGTTACTGTGTAAAGTGTACGTGTTTTAAATGTTAATGTATGCGTTAGTTGTTACGAATATATTTCGAACGCATACACGAATAATATAAGGAAATAGTGAAGGAAATTAGTCTGTACTCTATAATAAAAGTAAAAAAAATCATATCTGACTAGTGTAAAAGAAACAAATTTTTTTGGTACATAATTTCTACAAAGTGTATGCATTGTATCTAAAAGAATAAATGTAATATAAATGCGAAGGAAAAAATTTTGCTTTGACTATTTAAATAAAACTGTTGTCTTCAAATTTCTACCATCATGGTATTTTACTACAATAATTAATCATGATAACACGTAATACTCTCAAAGTAACTAAATCGAAATGCTCACTCTTATTCTACCTTAAATTAAAAGAACCGAATACAAATAATTTCATCACCTCAAATCATAATCAAGTTCACAGAAATATTTTCAAAAATATACGTCATCTCTATACTAATATATTTTAGCTACAATCTTCTACTAATTTAATTACCATTCCCCTACAAATTTAAAAAAACCCGAATGCAAATAACATAACGAAAATCTAGTACACAAACATATTGTTGAAAATTTACGTCTTCTCCGTATTCACATGTTCCAACTACAAACTCCTACTAATTCCGTCTCTTACCATTCCACATCAAATTTAAAAACGAACCCAATACAAATAACATAATCCAACCAAAATCAAGTACAAAAGAACATAATTTCCAAAATACACATCCTCTCCCAATCCATATATGCCAACATTTCTGCGTAGCATTTCAAGCTCGCACTCGCAAGAGGATAAGAGGGGCCAAGCTTCGTGCGGTCGACTCGACGAAAAAAAAAAAAAAGAAAAATAGAAGGTAAAAGACGTCGAGGCAGAAGGGATGAAGTCCGGAATGAAATATCACCGGTGACTGGAGGCGTTTAAAGGCGCGAGCAAACGAATTTACGGGTCGGGGGTTAAATCCCACGGAAGATATGTTTGCTAGAGAGTCGGGCCGATGCGAGGGGTCGAAAAGTGGACGCCCAGAGGGGATGAAGGGGATAAAGGGGGGGGGGGGGGTAACACGCATCCTCGACGCACGTACACCGACTACCAAAAATATTTGGACAGCTTTAATGGCGGGATAACTCTCGAAAATTGAACCAAACGACTGGAACTCTCTCGACTAGGCTGGAAAGACTTGTTGGCTGGACGATGACGAGGAATGTTGGGAGAAATTTTGCGAGGGGGAGGGTAGGGAAAGATTGAGGTGCGCTATTATTTGAATGGAGGGTAAATTGGTATGGTCGAATTTTAAGTGGGGTAGTTTTGAAGGTGAGAAATCAGATGAGTAATTGGGAAAAGTGTACGTTTAGCATATATTATATTGTCATGTTGTAGAAAGTTTTGTTTATGGAGAAAATATTCATCCCTTTTTCACTGATCAGCTATTATGACAGTGCTTTGTTATGGCTTTTGTGACAGAATTCAAGTTAAGGAATAAATACTGTATACTTTGTGTCCTCTGATAATAACTGAGAAAACAGGATCGTGACTCTTTCATTTGGTACCGGATTAGCAATTTTCTGCTAAGGATCAGTAATAGTGAATTAATTTTGCAACGAAGTCGTAAAAGCTGAAGGTTTGGAACATATATACTTATGTATTTACCGCAACCGTCATGTGAATAATGATCAATTAATACAAAAATAATTATTTTTCTTTTATAACAGATAATTTATATAATAGATGCTTAATTATTCGCAATATATCATTTTACATCTTACTAATACCAACCAACAAAATCAGGATCCTCTTTATTCATTCCTACCATTAGGAGGCTTCAGTCAAGGATCAAGAATAAACTGAATTTTCGATTAGTAACGATTAATTAATATAAAAATATTATAATCCTTTTGTATAGTAACTTACATATTTTTAGAGTGCTTTTATATCAACCAAACGATATTTAATCTCTTATTATACTGATCAACTTACGTGACAACAATTCGGTTCTAACTAATCATCGATAATAAAATCTATCATAACTTACATATTCAGCTATTTGAATCTAAAAAAACTTCTGTAACCTCTATATCTCACTGATCCCACCAACCATAATTAGCCAGTCCGCAAAAACAGGAGCTTCATCCCTTCATCCGTCCCTACCATTAGGATTCCTCCGTCAAGGATCAGGGAACAGTGACTAAATTTTGCAGGAACGTCGCGTGTCCGGCGCGAAACTTTTGAGGATTTACACGAGGCTCGCGCCTAATGCTTCTAATATCATTTTCATGAGGATTAGGTGGACGTTACAGACCGCAGAAGATGGCCAGTATCAGGTGTTGGACAATTTTAGGCAGACCCTACTGCCGAAAACCGCAAAATACTGTGCGCGTGTATCATGTAACATAACGTGATGTAATATGCAAAAATTGAGTAGATGTTCGCAAATCAGTTTTCGAATTAAATTCGATCGACAAATCATGTAACATGACTGTTGTAATTTAACATTTATGTATAAACAATAGTATAAAATGGCATATTCTACACTATCAAAAGTGACCAAAAACAAAAGCCAAAAATTGGTACTGTCTATCTACAATGTTCACTGAATCATTGAATGCAAGAAATAATTGTAAACTAAAATTTGAAAATCTAAAAAAAAAATTAAAAACTAAATTTAAAAATCGAGACTCAAAAATTATCCATATCAATCTATAACATTCATTGAATCAATAATTACAACAACAAAAATTGCAATAATTGACCAAGAACTCGGAAAAAAATTTCTCCCAAACCCGACCAAACCCAGCAAGAAAGTGGCCAAGTCCACAAAAAGCATGACATACGCTCAAAAGAAATCGTCAATTCCCACTAACCCTCCGCGCGCACCGACTTTCCGCAAATTGAACGCGTTACGCTCGCCGATTGGCCAGGAACCCCGTCAAATCAGGAGGAAACTAACGGGCGCGTTTCCGGCGACCAAAGCCGATTTTTCCGAACTTTCGAACTCATTACACCGAGACCTCCCGCCGATCCTCGCGGATTCTCGGCTCATCGAGCGCGGCAAGTTCAATTGACGCGAGAGAGACTAGAAGATTAGAAAGGCAGAGACAGAAAATTCAACCTAAAGGATAGGAGAGCATCGGGTCAAAAAGGTAAGGAAGGTAAGGGAGGTAAGAAAGGTAAAAGAGGCCACGCGAGAGACGCGCAGAAATTGAAAGAGATAAAGAGAAACGGAAAAAAACTGAGCGTTCGACGAGGCGCGTTGGTGCGAGAGAGACCGACAGATAGGACTTGCAACGTGTAAGAGAGAGAAGACACTCGTCGCGCACGCTTAAAGTCGCAGTTACGGCCGATGCGCGGAAAATATTCCGATTAAACTGAGCAGAACTCTTAACCGAACTCTCGCGGGCGAAGTAACGACGCGTGGTAAGCTTCTCGTCCTTTTTCTCCATCCTTGCCGACGACCAACCCCCCCGTACCTCCCCCACCTTCTACATACACCTACTTCTCCGCAAGCAGAGTTTTCAGGGTTCATCGTTTCCAGCTGGCACGCGCACCTACCGATTTTCCCATTTCCTGGAATCGAACTGCATTTCGACCTAATGCGCGGAGAGAAGGTATGGTATAAGGTGGGATTAGGTTGGTTAATGGGCGCCGGGCGGCAAAAAAAGTCGGGGAGGGCAAGTTTTTTCGATGAGGTTTCTTGATAATCCGATAATGCGAGTGCTAGCGTGAGATTGTGCGTTTTTACGGAGTTTTAGGATTGGGGAATGTGTTGGTTCTGTAGGTGGATGAGTATAATGGTGTAGGTAAGATTTTTTTGCAATTAGTGTACACAAGCGAATTGTTCAATGGAAATTTGTTTGAGATTCAGTTGATGGCTGAGCGTTGAAAAATTGAAGTTTCTTCTAATTAGAATTTTGAACTTGTCGCGTTGGAGAATGAGGTTAATACCTAAACTTTTCTAAAATATGACCAATGGTTTATCGGAGATTAAGCTCAATTATTTTCCTATCTCGAAAAGTTCGAATTTAGAACACACTTTGGGAAAATGTAAAAAATGGACGCTCTCGATGCTTCGAGATCGGTTAACTTTTAAGCGACGCCAGGTGTAATAAATTGTTATATGCAGAATTTTGGACGTCCTTTCACGCGTAATTAACTTTGATTATATGTTCATATTAAAGTTTGCGCAGAAGGCAGTGAACCGTAAGAAACGTTATCCCGTGGAAGCTTCAGGTCAAAAGCGTCACAAAATTTGCAGAATGGAACATTAAACATATTCACATTACACATTTCATCGTAACAATATATTACTCGTATCTTAATAATCTTCGCCCAGTACATAATTGCAAATATGCAATACAAAAAATTTGTCGTTATTTCACGTATTAATGAACAATATTTTATTTTCTTGAAAATGACAGTTAATTTCTCCTACCTGACAAACATATTATATACTGTGCAACTCGTACGAAAGATTCGAATGTCAACAGGAACGTCTGTCAAAACGCTTTTTAAGTGAAATCATAGTTATTCATAACATTTACAAATAATATTGAAAACTTCTATTTCTGAACATTCACTTTATATTCAACCACGTTCGACATCTTAATTTACAAACAGAGTCCAAAGAACCCAACTGAAAATCAAAAATTTTATACGCGTTAATCAACAATAATTGGTACCTAAATATTAAAGCTTGATGAAAGAACACAACAGTTATCTGTGTATTAATACAGTAATAATACTGTGTATTAATTTGAAAATCAAAGATAAGATAATCAGAATCAAGTGTTTCATGTAGACCACCCCTCATCTGTAACAAATACCTAAACAATGCAACTACTAATTCAAACGCCTAAGTACTGCAGCGCTAATAATGAAATTCTAATACGCATTAATCAACACTGACAATTACCAAGCATTACCTCCCACCTACAAGACGAACCGTAAGAAACCGTCATCTCGTTAAAGCGCAGAAATCCGTAACCGTCAGAATTTTGCGCCCGTCGGCCAATGCCGGGTCTGAAAGGGTCACGCCGCCCGTCGGAACAATCGGTTCGCGGGCAGACTCCTCGGGTAGGGCTAGGCTCTGGCTCGGGGTAAAAAAAAAAAGGTCCGACAAAAGGTGCCTCATTGTTACCTTCGAGCATAAATGCGCCGCGGAGAGAGTTTCTCGTCGCAGAAATTGGCGTCGCTGGCATCGATTGTCTTTGAAAAATGATAGCGCTCGTCGAACGGCGGCCGCCGGCAACCAGAAGAGGAGGAGGAGGAGGAGGGGTGGGGGGGGGGGCAGAGAAAGAGGGCGGAAATTCGCAGAAAAAGAGTTCGCCGTCGACGTCGGCTGAAAGTTTCGCGTGCTAATTGCATCGAAAGACGGCGAGCCGCGCTAAGGGCCATGGGCAGGAAACTTCGCTCTTAATTAAGCAATAATTTCGCAGAGGAATCGAATGGAGAAGAGGGGTGGAAGGGGGTGGAAAGCCGATGGCGACAGACTGCGTCGTTCAAAGCGAAACTCGCGCGTTAGTTCGAGCATTTTCCGTCGGCGGGCGAGTGTGAGTGACGGGAATATATTTTGAGATTTTTTTTTGTTTATGGGGTTGGGCTGTGTGAAATTAGGCGTGGAACGATTGACGTAATAATGCACGCGTTAAGCCGGAGAGAACGGGAAAAATAGTTTTATAGGTGGAACTGAGAACGTTTTCCCGATAAGCTAATTTTCCGATAAATTAAATAATTAGTATTTTTGTCATTGTCGGTCTTCGTTGATATAATTGTAGTGTATTGTATTTTTATTTCTGGGTCTCTTATGGGTTTCCATTAATTTCCCATACATATTCTTACTTAATCTATCTTATCGTATTTGAATAAGTTGTGTAAAGTTTGATAGCGCAAGTTTGTGCAAAAGTTGGGTATATAAAAGACTATATTGTTTTGAAATTTTCAACTCCGCCATGTAATAAATATCAGCTCGACGAATACATGTGAAACTGAGAAAATATCAATATTTACTCGAAACATCTTTAGAACTAATTACATGTCCCCGTCCGTTAAAATATGCGAATAAAAATCAGTGATAATTTCCAAGTCCAGTACGACGCACGCGTGAAATTGATGAAAATTCCGTGTTACATAATTTCGCGCACTCACATCATCGTACTTTTTAACATCCGGTGCGATGAATCGGAATCAAGGGAAAATGCTGGAAATAGGCCGAAAGGCAGGGATTTTCGATAATAACGTCAAACGGAAGGCGAGGCGGGCATTTACAATTACAGTCCGCCGACGGTAATAATATATTTATGATATAAATAATATGCTGCCCCGCCGACGGCTAAATCAGCGGCATTATTGTAAATAACGCGGAATTTCTGTTTGCCGCCGACGAAATACGGTATGCGAATTTACTCCCTGAGGGGCGCGAAATATTTCGCGCTTAATGCAAAATTTGCCGGTTAATGGATTATGGGCCGGCAATTAGGACCGGATCGATGCTTAACGGACGCACTTCTCTTATCCGCGCTTCGATACGTGACCTTTTCGTAGCATGATCAATTTTCATTCTTTTTTATCACCGACGCTCGAAATACCATTCCAGTAATGTTCCCAGATTTATTTTCCTGAATTCTCAGTTTGTCGGAAGATTTTTTACATGTCTGATGCTTCTCATTTCATGCTACTGAATATGTAAGGTAAATAGAATTTTTGGGTTGTTTATCTCGCGAGCTCTGTTGATTAATGTTATTTTGAAAATGCTTCATTTGGTTTTCTGTAATTTTGCCCGTAATGAGTTTCTATGAATATTTACGTACACAGATGTATGAAATGTACGTGATGTATACGTAAATTTATCTTTTTGCTGCTTCTGGGTCTTACAAAATTCGCAGAAAATGA
This sequence comes from Anoplius nigerrimus, assembly GCA_914767735.1. Taxonomy (NCBI): domain Eukaryota; kingdom Metazoa; phylum Arthropoda; class Insecta; order Hymenoptera; family Pompilidae; genus Anoplius; species Anoplius nigerrimus. Next base: position 15,114,097 of record OU612081.1, read on the forward strand.
ATTTAATCAATCCTACTGTTTTTCATGCTTACAATATTCCGACAATTATAATAATTAATCTCGGCTGTTAAAATTTCTAAGTTCTTCTATTAAAAAATCAGTATTTCGTGTGTGTCACTGCGATCTCAATCACTCCAATATTTGAACCTCATATTTCGCGCGCGGCTGGTTCGAATATTCCGTCGGAATTTTTGGTGGTATGCAATCAGGTACCATCGCTGGGATCCGATATTTTAAACTGACGATTTGAAACTGTAATTCTAGATTGTGACAGTGAAAGGTTTTCTCAATCAAATCCTTCAACACTCAATTTCACGAACCTCTCGTAAGATTGTCAAAAGATTGCATTGTAAACAGAATTAATTTAAATAATCTTGATAATTAACTTAATCTAAATAAACCTTAATAAACTTGACTAAAATACTAAACTGAAAATTTCAGTTTATGGCACTGACCAAACTAAATTATTGAGGTATAAGCTTAAAAGTCTTGACTCATTGGCAAATTACATACTATATATTTAAAAAAAAACGTATATATTAACCGGACAGGCAATACTCAAAATTGTGGTTCCGAATAGGGTCTAGAGTGAGATTTTTGCAGGCGGCGGCACGCGGGCAAGTTCTCATGCAGCGTGACGTATGAAATTAAGTAAAATACTAAACTCCAGATTTGAGTTTCTAAAACTGTTCATATTAATTCTCTTATACAGTGACTCGAAAATCTTGGAACTCATTACCAAATGAAATATCACAAATTTTCCAAAACTGAAAAAGTTTACCTTATTCCTATTAAAAATTTGCCTCATACATCTAATACATTGACCAGTACAGGAAATACTCAAAATTGTGGTTCCGAATGGGGTCGACGGTGAGATTTTTGCAAGCGGCGGCACATGGACAAGTTCTCATGCGCTCGACATGCGAAATTGACTAAAATAATAATTTACCGATTTAAGTTTAAATGAAACACCATAAACTTATAGAAAAGCGTAATAACCTTTACCCTATTCATATGGCTTGACACTATATTAACCAGACAGGCAATACTTAATACAAATGAAATAGCATAAACTTAAAAAAAGTATAAAAATCTTTACCCTATTCATACATCACGCACAATATATTAACCAGACAACCAATACTCAAAATTGTGGATCCGAATAGGGTCTAGGGTGAGATTTTTGCAGGCAGCGGCACATGGGCAACTTCCCATGCGCGCGACGTACGAAATTGACTAAAATATTAAACTGCAAATTTGAGTTTCTAAAACTGCCCAAATTAACTGATTCATATATTGACTAAAAAGTGTTGAACCTCATTAACAAATGGAATACCAAAAACTTAAAAAAGGTATAAAAATCTTTACCCTATTCATATATCACGCACAATATATTAACCAGACAACCAATACTCAAAATTGTGGATCCGAATAGGGTCTAGGGTGAGATTTTTGCAGGCGGCGGCACATGGGCAAGTTCTCATGCGCGCGACGTACGAAATTGAGCTTGCACTTTGCAGCCGGCCGCGGAGGGCGATAATTTCAGGTAAAACCGCACGCCCTCCGGAAATTTCCATATGATCCCGACCCTCGGACGGTGCTCCCTCGCAATTCGCAAATACGCTCCGGGGATGTCCGTCAAACACGTCCCGACTATCAGCCCCCGTAATGAAGCGAAATTTCTAATGGAACGTCACGCGGACCAATCACAATGGAGGATTAAAGCGTTGCCGGCAACGCGAAATTATGCGATCGTTTCGCCGACAGCCTGTCTGCGCCGTTTGAAGGTTGATCAAACGATCATGGGGGTGCGATCAAGAGTTTTATCGAAATTTCGAAAGTGTTTACGCGCGCGGTCGACGTTTAATTGTGGAAGATAAGCGGTGAAATTCAATTATTCTGTATTTTCGATTAATAAAGCGTTTAGAGGTGACATTTTGTGTTTTTGAACTCCCAATAGTTTTGTCCTTTGTTGGTTGCTAAGAGAATTTTTGGCAAATTTTTTAAAGTGTTTATATGCGTGTTGAACGTTTAATTGTGGAAGATAAGCGGTGAAATTCAATTATTCTGTATTTTCGATTAATAACGCGTTTAGAGGTGAGATTTTTTGTTATTGAATTGTGAACAGTTTTGTGCGAGGTTGGCTGTTAAAAAAATGTTATCGAAATTTTGAAAATGTTTACAAGCATAATGAAAATTGAATCATTAAAGAAAATAAAAAAAAAATCAATAAAATTTTATCAATAAAGTATTATGGGTATTGAAATTGTGTAAATATTATGGTGCAGTTATGGAAAGAGAAGTCAGACATTTTGTATTCAAATTCCCAATAGCTTTATGCTTCTTTAAAAACAATCAAATAAATAAAGAATTTTACGAAAATTTCCAAACAAAATGATTCCCACATTCTAACCAGAAGGTAACGATACTACTAAAACACAGTCTGATGATTCAATTGCTGATAATACCAACAGCAAAAGTGCAAATTACCAACCCTCCAACACCGCATTCCAAACAAATCCAGCTCCACCCAACACCCTCAATTTATCACCCGAGCAAAACTTCCCAAAACACTCAACAGACCAATTATCTCCCTCACACCCCACGTCCACTTACAGAATACCAACCCTATTTCTTCGCATCATCGAACCAAAAATACTCAACCCCCCACTCTTAACCAACCCTTCCCAACTTGCACTTTATCCCAAGTCCATCTGACTATTTTCGGTGGAGATATCGCTCTTCAAAGAGTGACTCGTCGCATGTTTCCAGTGCTGCCAACATTCCAACACGCACACACATACTGAAATCGTTCGTATCGAACGCACACGAAGCCAATTGGCTGCTTCGTTCTCTCCACGCACGAGTAAATCTATGCATATGACACGGCACCTCGACTGCTCCTGTTTTTACCTCCACCCCCGTTCCTTTTTTTTTTTTTTGCTTTTTACCCCTCGCGTGTTCTCCCCTATCGCCTGCGCCGGTCGAGCGAACATACGCGAGCAGCATTGTACGCGTAAGGGATTTTTAACCGAGCTCCACGCCGACAATTCCGTTTTTACACGCCTCGTCGCTTAGCGAACAAAATTAAGCTTCCTCAGGTACTCGCCTATTGGCTCCGCGAGATTTACGGTCTGCGAGGGGTGAAGGTTGAGAGTTTCGGGAAGGGGAGAAAATGTTTTTCCGTGTGAGGTTGCTGAATTTTTATTACAGTCTGTTGGGATAATAATTAAAATTAATTCTTTAATATAATGTTATATTTAGTGACCAGAAATAAGTTGAGCTTCTTGAGGTTGACCGGGCCTATTGGTTGGTTGAGATAGTCTGGGAGGGGAGAAGGTTGAGAGTTTGGGGAAGGGCAGAAATGATATTTTGTGTGTGGTTGTTGAATTTTTATTACAATTCGTCGGGATAATAATTAGAATTAATTCTTTAATACAATATTAGGTATATTTAGTGGGCAGAACTAATTTGAGCTTCTTCAAGTACTCGCCTACCGGCTCGTCGAGATTTACGGTCTGGGAGGGGTGGAGGTTGAGTGTTTGGGGAAGGGGAGAAGTTGTTTTTCGTGTGGGGGTGTGGAATTTTTATTACAATTTGTTGGGATAATAATTAAAATTAATTCTTTAATATAATATTATATTTAGTGACCAAAACTAAGTTGAACTTCTTCAGGTTGACCAGGCCTATTGGTTCGTTGAGATTTATGGTTCGGGAGGGGTGGAGGTTGACAGTTTGCAGAAGGGAGAAATTGTTTTTTTTGTGAAGACGCTGAATTTTTATTCCAATTCGCACGTATGATAATTAAATACGTCAAGCATTATCAGAAAAATGTTTCAATTTTATCCTGCTACTTTTATCACCTACCAGGTACTTACATCTTTAAAAAAATTCAGTTTCAAACAATCAATTAATTAAGCCTCATTTCCACAAACATCAAATACAAAAAAAATCCAGTTTATTTCACTAACACTTTAGCTGAAGAATATTACAGTTCCTCTCGGCAATACCAACAGCTCTAATTTCTCTAAACATCAAGCATCAAAACGAAACTGCCTCTTCCCCTCTCCAAAACAATCTAGCAAAGCACTCATAGGTGTCAGAAGCAAAAAAAGAAAAAAAAGTCCGCACACGAGCTGATATATAAACGTATATACGATCTCGGTAGCTGTCCAGCTCCTTCGCGGGAGATTTCCATATCCTGCAGTCATCTTCCAGCCTGAATATCTTCTTCCCCCACCCCAGTCAACCCCCTCCCCACCCCTCTCTTCCCGCCACCCTGACTTTAGACGCTCGTGAAGTACCGCGACCGGGCGTTTCGGAGACGTTTTATTTCGACATTATAAGCTATTTCACTTTGAAATGGGACAAATGGAATTGCAGTCTCCACCCCCCAACCCCTCTTCCCCATCCTTGGTCTCCGTCCCGACGGCACCGCCATCTTCGTCTGTCTCCTCCATTCTTATTCGCAGCCGGCCTCAGCCTTGCCGGGACTCGTTCCAATTCGTTCGAGCCGTGAATATGATTCTCGTGAAATTAAAATGTTCGTCTCATCGGTAGGTGGAGAAGGGAGGAGAGGAGTGGGGGAGTGGGAGGGGGGGGGTTGAGAGGAAGGTGGAGAAATCGAATAGTTTCCTAGCGTGCTCGACCGAGATCGAGTGCTGCCATCAGCTTCGAGAGAGAAACAGAGCGGAAGGGAGGAAAATAAAGAGATGAGGGTAGAGAAAGAGGGAAAGAGGGAAAGAGAGAAAGAGAGAGAGAGAGAGAAGATGCGAAAGAAGGTGGAAAAGAAAACGGTAAAAATTTAGTGTAGAAGAGAGTACGAGAGGAATAGAAATGTGTAGTAAAAGTCAAGATTTTTAGATATTAGAAAACGTCAAGTCAGTCAGGTCAGTAGAAGTCAACATTTAGACATTAAGAAATGTACAGAGAGGGAGAACTGGAGATACTGTAAAAGAAGAATAATAATTCTGATGGATGCAAGTAAAGATTAAGAAATAATTGAGAATATAACGAGAGGAAGAAACAATCGAAAATAAAACTAGAAAAAGAAGAAAAGTACAAGTATAGAAATAGGCATTGAGGAAGAGGGAGTAAAAATTGAAAATGTAAGAAGGAAGAAGAAAGAAATTAGAAAGTCTGAGGAGAGACGGTTGATAAGTTAAGAAATAATCGAGAATGTAACGAGAGGAAGAAACAATCGAAAATAAAACTAGATGAAGAAAAGTACAAGTATAGAAATAGACATTGAACAAGAGAGGGTAAAAATTGAAAATGTAAGAAGGAAAATGAAAGAAATTAAAAAGTCTGAGAAGAGACGGTTGATAAGTTAAGAAACAATCGAGAATGTTAAAATTAAAAGAAGAAAAGTATGAGTACAGAAATAGACATTGAACAAGAGGGGGTAAAATATTGAAAATGTAAGAAAGAAGAAAGAAATTATGAAGTCTGCGGAGAGACGATTGATAAGTTAAGAAACAATCGAGAATGTTAAAATTAAAAGAAGATAAGTACAAGTACAGAAATAGACATTGAACAAGAGGGGGTAAAAATTGAAAATGTAAGAAGGAAGAAAGAAATGAGAAAATTGAGGAGAGACGGTCGATAAGCGAAAATTGTTAAAAAATTATGGAGACGTTCGTTAAAAGTCCGAAGGATATCGCCCTCGTTATCAGACCTTCGCGGGCGACAATAAAAAAACTTTGGAGTGACGGACTCTTGGGCGAAAAAGGACGAGCGAGGACGTCTTCGCCGATTTAAACTTCTCCATCCGCAAATTTCTTCCCCCAACCCCTCCGCCATATTGTTCCGCCAAGAACTGTTCTGCACCGTAATTCACTTATTTTCATCGATTCTCCCATGAAACTGAACGAAAAATTTTCATTTCAAGATGTATGGTTCATGCATCTAAGATTATTTTGGTTGTTAGGATAATTTATTAAGTTAAGGAAAATTAATAATTTATGTTGAAAAACGCTATATAAATAGATGTTAGTCTGATGAAGAAATCTGAAAGAAACTATTAATTTATTTCAAGATTATACGTATCTAATTAATGTTTCGGATAAAGTTTGATAATTTTAGTAACTGTTTGTTAAAGATGGTAACAAAATTACGTCTAGTCAAATGAAACAGTTCGATAAATGTCCATGTACACCAACAGAAATCTATACTATTTTTCTTACTCTTAAATAAGTTCCAAGTCAAGAATGAAAATGACTCCACAAAAACGTTGACAATAAAAAAAGATAATTTGGATAAGACCACTTGAGTCTAAAACTAGTCAAAACAGCCATAGAAGAAATATTGGCACCGCAAATCTGATATTACATGCATTTCGATGATAATTTCGTCGAATACTTCTCTACAAACCACAAAATTGATTAATTTCTAACGCTGAAATGTTATACACTCGTAAATAGCACAGCAGCAACGCACAATTCAGAATAAACCACCGGAAATCAAGAAAGCAAAGTAATCCATGAAAATGGCAAACGTAACACAAGCTTCCGCAGACAAATTACACTAAAATCCAAAACACAACAAAATGGAAATAAGAGAAATATTGCCACTACAATTTTCATATTAAATGTCATTTCGATGCTAATTTTGAGGAGTATTTCTCAATCAAATTCAACGCTAGTTATTACGTAACGTTAAAACGCAATATTTAATTTAACGCAACAATTAAAAAAATGTCCTCAAACAGATCAGACTAGAATCCAAAATTTGCCATAAAAAAAATATTGACATTACAAATGTCACATTGAATGCAATTTAGATAAATATTTCTCAATAAAATACAAATCTGGCTAATGTATAACAGTTGAAATGTAATACACTTACACGCAACTCAGCAGCCCACACCCGCATAAATCACCGGCAACAAAGAAAGTAAAACAGCCCTCGGAAACAGCAACAATAACGAAAGCCTCCTCAGACAAGTCCGCTCTCGTCGAAAACTCGTCGAGAACTCGTCGAAACGGCCATAAACGCGGGCGTAGGTCGCAGAATCGACGAGGGCTACCTTCAATTTCCATAATTACCCCCAGCACAATGCCCCCCGCGGAAAATACGCGCGAACAACAAGCCCCCACCCCCCACGTCTTCCCCCCCCCCCCCCCTTTTTTTGCCCAAGTTTCCTCGTTTATTCGCGCCGGCCTCACTCGAAGTTAGCAACACCTGTAAGCACAAAGAGTCGTCCGGAAAGTTTGCCGTTTCGCCAGTCGGATGTATCCGACCGCGGATCGCTGAGGGCAGTTGGAATGAAGGGGGATGAAGTGCTGGGGGGTGGCTGATACGAGGATGAGCGGGGAGGGTTGAAAGTTAGAAGGTGGGAGAGTCGAGAAGAGAGAGCAGAAGGACAGAAATGCGAAAGAGTCTGCGGGCGATAAAAAGGTAGAACTGAAGGGTGAATACCGAAAGACTAAGATGGGGAGAGAAGAGTCGAAACTGTGAAGGAGGACAATGAAAGAGGATCGAACGATGGCAAAGATGGACATACCGAATAAGTGTGCGAACGGTGAAAGGGTAAAACTGAAGGATGAAATGCAGGAACAGAAGGATGCATACTCAGAGAGAGAGAGAGAGAGAGAGAGAAAGAGATGAAAAACTGATGCTGTGAAGAACGAAAATGCCAAAAGATGAAACGGTAACAAAGAAGAACGTACCCAATAACTCCACGAAAGGTAAAAAGGTAAAACTGAAGGATGCAATACCAAAAAGGTGAAACGCAAGTATGTAAGGATGAATACTGAAATACAGAAAGACGTGTAAAACCGAAGCTGTAAAGAACGAAAATAACATAATCGAACGGTAGCGAAGACGAGCAAAGCGAATGAATCAACGAAAGGTAAAAAGGCAAACCTGAAGTATGGAATACAGAAAGAGTGGAGCAGAAGAAGGGCAGAATGAATACTCAAAAGATAGAACGACAGAGAGAGAGAAAAATAAATGAACTCTGTAAAGGACGAAAATGATAGAAGATCAAACGGTTGCAAAGATTAACGTACCAAATAAGTCTTCGAAAGGTAAAAGGGCGAAACTGAAGGATAAAATACAGAAAAGCTGAAGGAAGAACGAAAGAGTGGATGCAAAAATATGGAAAGCTAGAGAGAGAAGAAGAACTGAAGCTGTGAAGATCGAAAATAACAGATAACCGAACGGTCACAAAAACGAACATGCCGAATAAGTGTACGAATGGTAAAAAGCCAAGACTGAAGGATGAAATACAGAAAAGGTGAAACAGTTGAACGGAATGAATGCAAAAAGATAGAAAGACAGAGAGAGAGAGAGAAAGGGGGGAGAGGGAGAAGAAAAACTGAGCCTGTGAAGAACGAAAATAACAGAGAACCGAACGGTAGCAAAGCCGAACACAGTGAATATGTATACGGAAGACAAAAACGTAAACCTGAATGATGAAATACAGGAACGAAGGATGAATACTGAAAAACAGAAAGAGTAGAAGAACCAAAGCTGTAAAGAACGAAAATAACAGAGAACCAACCGGTTAGCAAGGACCAACACACGGAGAACGAAAGTAGCAAAATCGGGCGCACGGACGTTAACGAAAAGAAGAAAAGGACAGGAATGCAAAGGAAAACGATGAAAGAGCGGAACGGCGGAACCGCAGAACTGCTATGGGGGTGGGGGGGGGGGGGGGGGGGGGTAGATAGCCGGAGCGAAAAACGGAAGGCGAACAAAGCGCCGGGCCAGAAAACGAAGAATCGGAACCGGAGAGTTCCGTTTACGATTCCCCGGACTGCCTTAAAACAAAGCGGAAGCGGAATAAGAAGTAGCTTCCGACGATGAGCGGGGGCCCAGGCCGATCGGAGGGATTCGTCAGGATTCTCGCTGAAGGCGGAAGCCAACTTTTCAGCCTCCACCCCAGATGCGATCCGTGAGACTTTTTCGCGATCGGCAACGCCAGATTTCGCGATAAAGGTAACGATTTCTTCGGATTCCGACCAGAAGAGTGGGAGGGGGTGGCTGGAGGGGTGGGATGGCGTTAATTGGAAAGGCAGGTGGGGCAGGATCGATCGGGGGAGTTCGTTGATACAGAGGGGATGTCCGTATAATTTCGCGTCAATGAGAGGGGAATCTTTAATTGGCACGGACGAGATGAGAATTTCTTATTCCGAGTCATTTCGGAGGATCGATCCTCTTTTTTTCTTTGCCGACCTTCTAATGGACTCTTTGCGCATTCAGGAAATTAAAAGTAGGTATCGCTGAGGACTGTCGGACTCTGAGAATCTGGTGCAACGCTTTAGAAAAAGTTTATTATGGTATCTTTTGTATTGTACTGCTTTTAATGGATTTCTTTTGCGTCACTGAGCATCTGCTGCATTAGCAATATTTTAGGAAAAGTTTGTTATAATATCATTTGTGTTGTTTCGCTTCCAGTTGATTTTATCTGCATTTAGGAAAATAAAAGTAAAAATTACAGAAAACTATGTGACTAAGAATCTGCTGCATTAGCAATGTTTTAGAAAAAGTTTGTTATAATATCATTTGTGTTGTTTTGCTTCTACCTGATTTTTTCCTTATTTAGGAAATTAAAAGTACTGATCTGCAGAAGACAGCCGCACTAAGCATCTGATTTTTTAAACGTTTTAAAAAAAGTTTTCTATAACACCATTTGTATTATTTCACTCCCACTTAATTTTTTCTGCATTTAAGAAAATAAAAGTTTTAATATTGCTGAAGATTGTCTGACTAAGAATCTGCTGCATTACCAATATTTTTTTAAAAAGTTTGTTATAATATTATTTGTGTTGTTTTCCTTCTATTTGATCGCTTGCTTCACCAATGTTTGACATTTTCATGACACAAAAATTGCTATTAAACCGTTACCTTTTTCATTATTCCACTAAGCACTCATCATATGATAAAAATGTATGCATGTTAAACATGAGTATGACAATTGCACAGATAACAAAAAAAATCGCCAAAAATATATAAAAAAATTACTACCAAATCCTCTTCTGCTACAAGCCTACCAAAAAAGAATTTACACTCTTCAGATTGACGCCGACCATCAACCATATAATCGAGACTTTACACCCAGCTAAAAGAAAGTCACACCAACTCGAGTCGCTTCAATATCGGCGTTTCAAAACCAAATTCCTCAAAATTCCGGGAAACCAAATAAAAAGCATCCGATCTAACAGCCATCGGAATCGATCCGAACGCCTCGCATAAAATAATCCCGAGTAAAATAATTCCGCCCATCCTCCGTCAAACTCCGCCATCCGGAATCCGAGCCTTACCGACCAAAATCCAACCTTTGAGACCTTCAGTCGTACATCACCCCTCACCGACAAAGCGGGCAATTTGGCTTAAAACTCATCGGATTGATTACGCATCCGCCGGAAGCGCATTAAAGCTCGCGCGCGATAAATTATTCATGCCAGCGGCAGGAACTTACATTTTAATTTATCGCGGCCGGATTGAAATACGGATGGCCTTGGGATTAAGGGCTGAAAAACGTGGCGGCTCTCTGTATCGACGGCTAATCGAGCGGAAAATTTATATCTTCCGGTTGTTAAGCGTTTCTATGAGTCCTGCGAGTCTGCGTCGAGGAAGAAGTCGAATGAGAATTGTATCAGGAGGCCATAAGTGGCGCGAGGTATGAAGCGTGTGACGTCACATACTGAGAGTATAGAGACGGTAATTGTTGCTTATGGGAGCTACCCTCGTTCGACCTGTCAAAATATAATATCGCTGATTACCTGAAGGTTAGATCAGATTCGCAGGTAAAAACTGAGTCTCTGTTATGTAGAGTGAAAGTGGAGGTGTGTTCGAAGAGGTGGTACGAAATAAACTAGAAGAAGTTTACAAGAGTATCAGAAACGTAACATTAGGAAGTGAGTGGTGGGAGAAATAGTTGGAACTTATTTATAATTAGTGGAAACGAATGAGGTCGACCGAAGTTTCTGCTTTCGTATAGACGGCTCGATAATCAATGAAATCGGAGGGTTGTGTGGTTTGTGGCAGGATTATGGTAATTAAGATATTGCACTGTTAGAGGAAATGGTCAACAGTATGGATTTAATACATACTGATCAAATCTGGTAAGTAGATACTAACGAAATAATAATACACTTACATAATACATGAATTTGTCGATTAAAGAATAGTCTTCTACCATCAAAAATCACCACATCAGTTACCTCAAAATCATTACCCATCAGACCTACACACACTTACACAACCACCGACCTCTCTTACAGAAGCCCGCCCGAGCTGTCAACTACCAAAATACATCAACTTTTCATTTCAAAAACACTCTCCTGCCATCGAAAAACGCATTAGTTACCTCAAAATCAGTACGTACGAAGCCCAGACACACACACACACTTACACAACCACGTGTTTTCTTGCAGAAGCTCACCCGAACTATCAAGTATCAACTACCAAAATACATCAACTTTTCGTTTTCAAATAGTCTCCTACCATCAAAAATCACCACATCAGTTACCCCAAAATCATTACGCATTAACCCTACACACACACACACACTTATACAACCACCGACCTCGCTTACAGAAGCCCGGCCGACTCAAACCGCCCCAAGCCCCTGAAAAGAGTCCCAAACACTCTCCCTAAGCGGCGGACAGTCCTACCAACCATCCGCCGAGACAATGTTTATCGCGCGCCTTAGCGAGCTGACGCTCAAAACCGGCGATACATTCTACGAGCCCGCTCGCGAGCTCTCGACTTAAGAACATGTTCACCCGGAAGAACCGCCGCTCCGGCATCCGGGGGAGGGGTTGAAGAGAATGGGAAAGAAGTGCGCTCATTCTCGCAGAAGGATCAATTCGGCTTAAGGACGTAAAAACGCAGAAACTCGACTGCCACTCCCGGTCGAATGGATTCTCGCGCGGAAAGAACGAACTCGGGGGGTGGTTAGAGGGTCGAAGGGGGTGGTTTCGAGGGGGGTTGAATGGAACGGGAAAGGAATTCTTCCAGCATCATCCCCGTGTCCAACCTGTCCCTCTCTCTCTCTCTCTCTCTCTCTCTCTCTCTCTCTCACTCTTTTTCACTCTTTCTTTCTCTCTCTCTCTCTCTCTCTCTCTCTCTCTCTCACAGTTTCATCCTTGAACAGCGTAAAGCTCCCTCTAATCCAGTTTCTCGTGTTTCACAATCTCGAGTGAAACAATTGAGTGCATTCGTGCCGTCCCTTGGGTAGGGATCCGGGGATGGGAAGGTGAATAGGCGGGAGAGATGGAACCGGTGGGATGCCTGGACGCTTTCCAGTTCGAAGGAGAGAGAGAGGGCGAGTGTGTAAGGGTAACAGTGTGTGTGTAAGTGTGTTCTGAAGAGCAGGAGTTATGACGCGTGCTTTTTTGCGATTCTTATAGCGAGAGGGCTGAGTGCTGGGGACTGTGACCTGTTCCGCGCTTGTTTCTGGGCTTGAATAAGGCATTCTGACGTAATCTGACTGGTAATTGGAGGTTGGGATCCTCGATGCGAAGGAGGGTTTTAGGTGACGTCGGTCCGCAGGACTGTGAAGAATGCATCGGCGAGAAATGTTCAAATCGAAGGATTCGGGAATGGTGGAGTACTGGTTAATGTACAATACGTTGTTTATGTTATTTGGTTGTAAGTGCGGTTGAATAAGGCTTCTTTGCATTCTTTGCGTGGCTCTTAGGTCGTTATATCGTTTGAATAAGTGTGGTGAGCGAATAAGGTCAGAACAGCAATTAATATTAAAAGCAACTTTGAATCCAATTCCAATGAACATTATTATATTCATTATTTAGAACCGAAAAATGTAATATTTTATTACCCTTCCCATACCCTACAATCCATCCAAAAAGAATGGAAAGAGAAATACTTGCAAGCCTGCGAAAAGTGAGGTACAGAAAGTAGCAACCAATGAAAAAAGTAAATAGAATTCTATCCAATTGAACATTGTTTTGCTCATGATCAAAAACCGCAAAATGTTATATTTAGAACCCATATCTTGACATACATCCCATCCAGAAAAATTACTAACGACAATCCCACGATGACGTTGACCTTTACAAAAATGGAAAAAAAATGTAAGGTATACAAAATTACTCGCAAGCCTGCGAAAAGTGAGGTACAGGAAGTTGCAGCCGGTCAAATAAGCAAATAGAATTCTATCCCATCGAACATAATCGATTTGTTCATTATTTAAAACCGAAAAATGTTATACCTAATTACCTTTACCATACCAAACAGTCCGTCAAAAAAGTAAGCTACGACAATCCCACGATGACGTTGACCTCAACAAAATTGGAAAAAAAAATTCAGAGGATAGAAAAAGCCCTGGCAAGCCTGCGAAAAGTGAGGTACAGGAAGTAGCAACCAATGAAGAAAGTAAATAGAATTCTATGCAATTGAACATTGTTTTACTCATGATTAAAAACCGCAAAATGTTATATTTAATACCCATATCTTGGCATACATCCCATCCAGAAAAATTACTAACGACAATCCCACGATGACGTTGACCTCTACAAAAATGGATAAAAAAATGTAAGGGATACAAAATTACTCGCAAGCCTGCGAAAAGTGAGGTACAGGAAGTTGCAGCCGGTCAAATAAGCAAATAGAATTCTATCCCATCGAACATAATCGATTTGTTCATTATTTAAAACCGAAAAATGTCATATCTAATTACCTTTACCGTACCAAACAGTCCATCAAAAAAGTAAGCTACGACAATGCCACGATGACGTTGACCTCAACAAAATTGGAAAAAAAAATGCAGAGGATAGAAAAAGCCCTGGCAAGCCTGCGAAAAGTGAGGTACAGGACGTTGCAGCCGGTCAAAGGGGGTATCGCCTAGAGGAGCCTTCGGATGGCTAAGGTGAAATATCCCACGCTGGCGGAAGTAATAAATCACTCGGACGGCCTGGCTGCCTCGACGACCCAGAAACAGAGTAGCAAGGAGATTCCGTCGGCCATTCGTGCTTCGTGCTCGCGACGTAATTTCATTTTATCTACCAGTCGGCTATCTGCCCCCTCCCCAAAATTCTTCCTTCCGCCTACGAAGAGGACGCTATTGCCTGCCAGAGAAGAACAACGTGTTCTCTGCGGACCTGTCTATACGGCGACGAAAAAAAAGCGGTGCGATTTGCAATACTCGCCAGTCAACTATTGATTACGTCACTGTTCGTTTTTGCAAAGTGACCTTGGTGCTGGATGTCCCGAAAGCAACAGGTGCTGATTGCTGTAATGGATTCCGGTATGGTTTGCACGAAAGTATGATCAGTTGACGTTTATAGTGAATGCTGGATTTAAAGTTTAGAATACGATTGGAAAGCAATAAAAATTGGTGAATAAATTGTTTAGTTGGTCTTCAAGGGAAAAGTTGCTTTCAATAATGGTTTTTAATACAGTGAATTAGTTAACCAGACGGTAACATATGGACTGTTTATGTTGAAAAAGGTGTAAGTGTATTTTTAAACAAAAATAAGATATCACGTAATTTATGGCGCAAGTGTATTTGTAGCTGGAGAATATACATAATTTTAGTTAAATTCGCCTAAAAGAAATTTATATAATCAAATTACGTATTAATAAATTAGTACGAACATTGCCAGACTTCATATAATTAATGTATATTTTTTAATTGACTAATATGCTAACCCTTAATTTTCTGGAAACAACAGAAAATGAATACCACTTTCAAAATAAACGATCCATATATGTATACATAATAATCTTGTTAAGTTATGTATACGGTGATCATAAAGAATACGATTGCTTCCAAAGGCGACTCTGCGCATGCATGCGGAACAATAGAATTACATCGCAACTTTCACTCCTGCTGAATGTAAACATGTAAACAACCCGCTAATCGGATCATTCGACTCAAAAAGCAGCCTCCGACCATTAACACCCACCCCCTCCAATTTCCAACGGAAAACGAGAACGATAATAAATCCGAAAATTCTCCGACCGCGAGGCAGCACGGCAGAAAAATTTTTCGCGCTCCGATTTTTATCGCACCCCCCGTAGAGCGTCCTACACTTCCACCCCCCGCGCACCCCTCAAACATGTCTGCGTACACGTGTTACGAACCGGGGGGTAGGGAGCGAAAATAAGCAACACGTTCCAACCCGGAATTTCGCTCTCTCCCTCATTCCCGGCTTCCTACCCCTCCAACTACCCCCCGGGCCACCCCCTTCAACCCCCGAGCGTGCACAAACGGCGTAGAAACAAAAGACGAGGATATATTCGCCGCCGCAGTGGCCTGGCAGACCTAACCGCGACGTTCCCTTCACCCCTTACCACCCCTTTTCATCCCTCCACCCTCTGCCACCCCCTAAACGCGAAGGACGAAAGAGCTCGGGGATCAACACATCCAGAGGGAACTGCGGCTATTAAGGCTTTTTCCACCGAGTCTTCAAGCTCTGATCCTCTTTAGCCGAGTCCAAACTGCGGGCGGAAGGGGGTGGATGGGGGTGGAGGGATGATATCTGATCGGCTGTCTCGCTTTGTCTTCCGCTTCCGGTTTTGGTTAAGCGAGGGTTCTTCCTTGACTTTTCGTTGTCTTGCTAATTTGGCAAGTGGAGGGGAGTGAAAGTGTTCGCGTTGATAGGGGTGGAAAGAGTAAAGGGGTGGTATTACAGTGGCTATCTCGATTTTTCGCCTTTCGGGTTCGTTTTTTTGGTCCTCAAGGATCTTTGTACGCTGGATTTTTACGGGCAATCAAGAAATGGAGGGGGTAGAAGTGTTCCATTGATAGGGGTGACGAATGTAGAAGATTTTAGAGAGACTATGTCGTTGATTTGTTTCCCGCTTTCATTTTTAGATTTGTGCAGTTTCTTTTTATTTGATGATGATAATATACGTAATTTGACAAATGAAGGGGTAGCAAGTCAGGGTGCTCGGTTTGACGAAGATTCGAAATATAGGGATATAATTGGAAAAATGAAATCTACTTTATGTACCAATACCTTCCTGACATTCAATGTTCAATCGTCAACAACTGAACATATTCACCTCAAACCTGCGAAAGATCGTATTCGATCACTTACTCTCATTCCCTCCCAGCTTCCAGTATTTGTTCCCTTATCACACGCGCACATGCAATTACTATTTCCATCCATCGAAAAAATGCAGATAAAGAGTTAAATACATATAACCCTTCAATATATCACAATTCCCGATATTTAATTTTCAATCGTCATCGACTGAACATATACACGTACAAACAGCTCAAACCTGTCAAAAAATCGTATTCAACCACTTACTTTCATTCCCTCTCAACTTCCACTATTCCCTCCCTTATCACACGCATCCCATTCCCAAAATCATCTCATCCCAAAAAACCTCTCAACTCCCCTCAACCTAACCCCAAAATTCCCCACTCTCCTCAGCCCCCTCTCATTATGCACTCCCTCCCACTCCCTTAAACAAGCATATCTCGATCCCACATCCAGCAACTCCGACCGGAAGTTCGTTTCGCGGATCGGTTAAAACAAACCGTGCGAGCCCCGAAGAATCGCGGTTATGAAACTAACAGCCAGACGGGCCCCTTCACTCCGAGTACATACGAGAATTCGTTTGCCGCCAGACGATCCGCCCGAAATACAAGCCCGAGAGAAGTGCAGACTGCCTCCGCTCGCGGGAAACTTCCGGTCAGAAGTTGGACTCGGCGCGACTTCCTCGAAACTTCCTCTCATCCTCCGGGAGGTAGGACGAAAGGGTTGGAGTCTGAAGGGGCTGGAGTCCGTTGGGTGGTCGGGCGGAGGAGGAGTGGGGAGGGGAAGAGGGGGGCGGGGGGGGGGGGGGGGGGGTTGGAGAGGATTCGAGTGGAGAGAAGAGGCCACGGTTCAGGTGATGAACCTGGCACGGTCCGATAAACACCGGCTTCATCGGCGTCTGGCTCGAGCTTTGAACATACAGCGCCACCTTTGTGTACGGCCGCCGCCGAAATTAACTTGAGATCCGGTGTAATAATTACTCGCCGCGGGAGAGTGCAAGCGGGGGGGGGGGGATGGCGGAGGGATTGAAGATCTCAAAGTGGCCCTTTGCTCGTATCAATGCCAGCGGCAGCGGACTGCAAGGTCGGCAGGGTGTGGCGAATTGCCGAAGAGAGTAACTGGACGCGTTCGACTGCAAAGGTTTTGGGTGGAGGGGGTGGGCGGTGTTCAATGTTGGGAGAGTGAGGTTATGTCTCTTGTGACGGCGAGCGGCTGTAATTTTGGCTAATAATCTTGGCGCCGATCGGAGAGCTCCGCTGATGTTCGAGTCTGATGCAGAGTGTCATGAAGTGTTCTCTGTGTCAATTTGAAGATTGGTGGTCGGTTCGGATTTTTGGAATTTTTGGGATTGGGTGTATCGATAGTTTCCCTGATGCGTTCGTAAAAGTTGTAGAGTTGTATATCCTTCTATATTTTCGTTCAAATATGTTACCTATGATGACTGTTAATTTTAGATTCAAGTTCTTATTTTCTTTATTTTTCATCCATTTTATTTATAAGATGTTAAAACATTATATATATATGTATATATTATGTTTAATGTGTATATGTGATATATTTATATGTATCATATTAAGAGTACATAAAATAATATTTGAATCTAAAATTAGCAGTTATCACAGGCATCATATTTCAATGAAAAAAAAAGATATGTCAATTATAATACCCATTACAATTCCCGTATGAACTGTTTTCAAATATATTACTTACAGACACTATTATTTTAATTTTACGATCATTTAATAAACGTTAATAATTTAACTGTGAAAACAAGGTTGTCCTTCCAACCGGAACAGGGCCGAAACAACTATCCACTAATATTCTTTATACTTATAACAATTTTCTGAAGCAGCATCTACTAACAGCAAAATGTAAATCATTCCAGAGCATCAATTCTTTAACATTCTTCATTACGCGTCCCACATCCCATTGCGCATGTTCAACATTATCCCACCATCCAGCGCAAAACACAGCCTCCCATACATCTACCTTTAACCACTCCATCTATCACGTTCGTTAACACAAACTTCCCCGATAGATACAGTATCTTACCGGCGAGCCAAGAGTCCGCCACGTCGGGAAGTGACTGCTGGACATCAGCTTTATCGATTCCATTTTTCACCTCGCCTCACCTCAATACGCTTCTTCCTCCTCCATTACCCATTTCACGTTCCACGGAAGCAGAAGTCGCGTTATTAATTCGCGACCTTAATGGCGGCACACTCTCCTGCCGACCGGTAAACAAACAACTTTCCAGACGACACGGATAGGAATCCAAGAGGAAGAAATCGCCAATGGCCTCAGCCGCGAAGAATCCTCGCATGCGGCAACCTAACCTCTTCAACTTGAAGTTTATCATCGCTTAGAACCGGTTCGATTCAGATCAAGAGTTCCATTACTGAACATATTCGTTTGTCAGAGTAAACCTAACCTCTTCAATCTCAATCATTGATTCAAATTCACTACATAATCAAATCCAAGATTTTATTTACATTCTGAATGAATTAACTGTCAAACTGTAACTTTAACCAGTAAACAAGAGCATATTTCCATTACTGGAAGACCGTACTAGAGTAAACCTAACCTCTTAAATTCCCATCATTGATTCGAATCCACTACATAATCAAAATCGAGAATTTATTTACGTTTCTGAATAAACTGACTGTCAAACTCAGACCCTAACCTCTTTAATTCCCAACGCTGATCCAAATCCACTACACAAGAGCATATTTCCATTACTGACGTATTCGTTTGTCAGAGTAAACCTAACCTCTTCAATCCCAATCATTAATTCGAATCCACTACATAATCATACCCAAGAATTTATTTACATTTCTGAATAAACTATCAAACTCCAACTCTAACCTGTTCAACCCCCAACGTTGTTCCGAATGCATTACATAATCAAAATTGAGAATTCGTTTACGTTTGCAATGAACGGGTGCATCAAATTCAAACACCCCGACATCTTACCCGACCTAACCTCTCCAACCACTCCATCGTTCGTCCAACCTCGCTCAGTGATACAATTCCGGAACTTATTCGCGGAACAATGTCCCAATTGAGTGCGCTGGCCGTTTGTCAAATTACAGCTTAATGAAAGTTCATTTACGGGGGCTAATGTACGGTTATGAAAGAGGCGCGCGGGCGAGACTGGCGAGCCGGAAAATTTGCAAAAGGGCGCGCGAAATGTTTTCTCTGTTTTAGGAGGGATGTTCGTACTGAATCGTGTTTTTACGCTTTAACGATATCGGGGGCTGCATTAATGGACCTGCTCGCTTTCAGGGGGAGTTGTTGGAGAGAGAGGAGGAGGGGGGAGGGGGGGGAGCGATAGATTTCAATAAAACGGTCCTTTCTGCCTTTCGGCCATGCGGGGACAATGCGATTGATTTACACTGTACGTTCGTTTAGCACAATTCGTTCTTCCTTAGTGGGATTAAACCTTTTCATGGATTTGATTGAGCTTATTTTATGATAAAGAGTAATAAATTACTTTTGAGAAGCATTGAAAAAAATTTGATCCATAGACTGTTTCATTTTTGTCAATGAAGAGAATTAGTATAAATGTTTGAAAGAAAAATACATTAAAGTTATATTGCACTCTGGGCTTACACTTTATTTATAATGTTTGCATTAGATGTTCTTATGTAATACTACATGTACATATTTGCAATGTCGATTTTAACTATTTTATACAAATATGTCAACTGTTCAAGTGAACTCGTTACCCAACAAAACTAATGCTAGCGGAAGTACTTTTCTAGTATTTTTCTGCATTAATATTTGAAAAGTTATAATAGTCAATGTTAAAAAAAACTGGCTTTACATCATCCAGTCGTCAAGTATAGGGTGCATAATCCAGTACGACACTTGTACTACTTTAGCTGGCCTAAGTTTATACTATTTCGCGTTATATTACCGTACCATGTGGCACTGTTTTGCATTATGTACTCGGTTTACTATCGGCAGGCGCCTAAAGCGGATTTTGACGATAAATTTCAAGTTCCCCACTGGCTATCACTTTATTATGATAACGACGAACGTAAACATAATATTACGACACCTCATTAAACTCGGTAACGTCGAAGTTACAGCTTAAAAAAATTGCATATCATTTTGAGCTTTGTCCTTCGTAGTAGGAATTGACTAGCACTAACATTTATCAGGAGGCAGTTTCAAATTTTTAATCGTTTAAAACACATGAGTATTAATTCGAAGCGAACAAGAATTTTAAAATCTGATCAAATTGAATCGTTCTTACATGTGGTAGGGAGTCAAAAATAACTTGCAAAAACGTTTCCCGTTCCTGAAAATTACAAATAGCTTCTGGGATACAGCCAGGAAACTGTCAGAAAACGAGTACTGAAAGATGGTCAGAAAATAAAGTTCCTTCATATGAATCATGACTGTAAAAATGTAATAAAAATAGCTTCTTCAAAGTTTCACAGTTAAAAATAGAAAATTCCGATAAAGACCCATTCGAGCATTAAAATCCAATACACTTAACTTAAAAATCTTAAAAAATAGCTAGACCCACCCCCCTCCCCCAACATTTCTAATTTCAGTCATATACAACTTTCCTATCGCCTTACACCATTAAACAACACAAATCCAAATGCCTGATCAAATTCACCTCATACATCTCAATAACCACGATTACGGCCCACTTCATACAAAATAAAAAAAAAAAGATCGACGCCCACATACTTCATTGTCCCTTTTAACCCTTTAACCGCGATCGGAAAACGATTGATTTGCACATCGGCGTTCATCAATTCGTCGCATCCAACGAACGCGCCCAGACGCGTACCATTCCCCCCACCCTTCACCTCTCACCCCCCACCCCTGAACAACTCACCCCCACCCCCGCTTTTTGAGGCCCCGAGTCCATGAACGTTAAAGCGAACGAAACGATGGACCGCCCGCGAGCGCGTAACTTTTGTTTCACGTAGTACCAACACTCGTAAACAGTAACAGCGGGCAACCGCCGTACATAAATATCCGTCTAATAACCGGGGCCGAGTTTCCCCAGAGTCGGGCGAACTACGATCGAACTTCCATAAAGGAAGTTTCGCCGGGACCGAACTTTAAGGTCGTCCGGGCACACTTCCGAGACCGTCTTGGCAATTGATGAAACGAAGTTTCATCGCTGATGCTCGAGATATTTTCCAGACCCCCCTACCTCCTTCTCTTCCTTCTTCTCCAACCCCCCCCCCCCCCCCCCCCCCGGGCCGTCTCTTACTCCTTTTTGCCATTATCGGAACTCGACGGCCATTTTCGACGAATAAAATATTCGAAAGTTCCAGCTCGCGGCTGTTCCAGGGGCCGTGCTGAGAAGAATATTCTCACATTGTCGGCCAGCATGACAGTTTGGGAGGCAGGTGAACTCTGGTTGTCCTGTGGCTTGTTTGTTGAGAATTGTGAAGTAGGTGTGGAACATGGGATCTGGCCTTGTAGTGACTTTTGTTTCAGGAAATAATTTGTTTCTTTAAATATTCTTTAACGCAGAGTCTTCTCACATTGTCGGCCAGCATGACAGTTTGGGAAGCAGGTGTAATTCTGATGTCCTGTGGCTTGTCTTTTGAGAATTATGGAGTCGGTGTGGAATTATTGGACTTGGCTTAGCAATGACTTTTGTTTATTTAAATATTATTTTGCGAAGAATCTTCTCACATTGTGGGCCAGGAGACAATATGAGAGGCAGATGTCGTTATCCTGTGGCTTGTCTTTTGATAATTATGGAGTAAGTGTAGAACATAGGATCTGGCTTTGTAGTGACTTTTGTTTCAGGAAATAATTTGATTCTTTAAATATTCTTTAACGCAGAATCTTCTCACATTGTCGGCCAACACGACAGTTTGGGAGGCAGGTGTACTCCTGTTGTCCTATGGCTCGTCTTTAAGAATTGCGGAGTAGGTGTGGGACTATCCGAATTGGCTTAGTAATGACTTTTCTTTTAGAATACATCTTGTTTCTTGAAATATTCTTTACCGCTCTTTTTGTGAGGTCGAAGACATTGTATTGTATTCTTTCGGTAAGATAAATCGAGAGTTTTGATATTAAAAATTCATGTACAATAGGCGAATGTTTGCATTTTTTATCAGATGGTAAAGCACTGATGAGATTTTTCTGATTGAAATGAGACTGATTGTGGTGAAATTGAACCACACTTATTGCTTTGAATGAAATACAAAAGTGACAAAACAAATATACGTAATATATCTGTTAGCGTGCCTGGACTATGTAAAGAAATAAAAAAGGAATATTTTAAAAGTTGGTATTATATTAGAGTCGTATAATACACACAAATAAAAGAAATTATGTTGTTCAGTCTTGATTTTGTTGTAAAAACACGGATATGTTAAACAAAGATCCAAATAAAAAAAAATGTTATTCAGCTGCGTTATTGTAACCAACTGTCAACTGGTGAATTCTCTACAAAGAAGTTGTTGTGTCATATGATTGACTAATTCAAATTAAAATTCCAATAATGCTATGAATATTATATGTCTACCATACCAAACATAAAAGATATTCGCGCTACTGTAAGTACATATGACCGTCACAAATATGTGAACAACGTTTAAAACACCGATAACACCGAAAGTTGCAAAATATTATTTAAAATGCACAGACAACAACAATCTTTAAACTCGAACCTGAAAGTACGTGAATGACTTAATATTTACTCACGTCGAGTTTAGCGGCAATTACATATCTTAAGTGACTGATTTTCTAACTATTGAGTAACATGTAGCCTCCACGTGTAATTAAAACAAAACATTCGATAAGCACAAACACCTTCGGATAAGTTGAAAAACATCTTTTTCTTGAAAACAACATTGCGTGCAAAGAACGATATTTTTCGCTTTCAATTCATAATGCACATATAATGTTCATCAAAGTTTTTTGCTACAAGTATTCACTTCTATATTACATATTTCTTATAATATTATATATATATATATAATATTTCAGGCAATTCAGAACGGTCAATAATGAGAATGTGAGAAAATTCACTATGCTTCACAATCGACATAATTCAAGTTTCGCAGATATGGAAGGAAACGACCAAAGCGAAGAATCTTACGCCTCGTTGTTTGGATAACGGATCGGGAACTTGGTATTGTGATGAATGAAGAATCGTCACGCGATCCGTTCACTTGGCAAAGCATTTCTATTATGGTAGACAACATGAACAGCTCAACGTCATTATCTATACAGGTAACGTGTGCCTCGGAACAAACGCACAACTTTGATTTCTGTAAAACTGGAAAGAGACACGCCTTAAAGAATACAACGCATCGATCGCGTACCGCACCAGCCATTTGTATCGAACATCAACCTAGACCTGCTACCATCAGAGATTTAACATCCTCCTCCCCCATTTTCATCACTTCCATTTTCAAAAAAAAGTTTCAAGATTGTCATGTTCAAGCCATTCGACGCACAACGTTCTAAAAACTAAATACAGGTAGCCCTTCTATAACAGGATTCATAAATTGTGGAAACCCTACTATAACACGGTTTTCCTCTAATACGATAAGAAAATTGTGAAAATCTTGGTACGACATTGTACTTCCAGAGTCTGCGTCGAGCCGCGATACGTTTAAGGCTTAATTTCGTCTTTAAGACTCGTTTTTGGAAAGTCTAGTTTCTGTCCCAAGCTATGTTTGCTTAAAGGTAAAAAAAAAAACGTTTAAGTATCTACCGTATTATAGAGGGGTTACCTGTATTGAAATAATCCTATCACCTATCTTTGGTTTCATATTCGGTAGCAGGGACTATTCAAACATTCGATACAAACGGGACACCCCGTACACTCGAAAGCACTCGTCCGCCTATCTTCCCGCGAAATATGATAAATTCAGCGCGCTCGCAATCAATACCCATCACACACGTCCTCGCAAAGTATGTTCCGCAAATGATGAGGTCTGTTTCCCGACTGCGCGTAACGACGAGCGACGAAAAACAAAATATTGGGTTGTCCGGAAAGTCCGTGCCGATTTTGAAAAAGACTTAAATGCAGGAGATTTAAATTTTAGTATACATTTAATAAATTGTATAGGTGCCATGCTGTTCTAGAACCTTTTTTCATCTTTCAGGCAATTTGAAAATTCCTTCCTTCCACAATATCTTATGTTTTTACGTGAAAAACTCTTACACCTAATTTTTTATGTCGACCAAACAGTGGAAGTTTTTTCTATTAAGAGAATTTTGTAATGATGCAAATTGGTGGAAATCAGAGAGCGCGAGGTCTGGTGAATATGATCGATGGGATAGAACATCCCAACCGAACTCCCACAATTTTTGTCGAGTTATCCAAGACACGTGAGGTCACGCATTGTTCTGATGAAACACGGCGCCCTTCTGATCCGCTATTTTTGGACGTTTTTGACGACTCGTGGATGGTGGATTTTGACATATTTACCATTTCCGTTAATTTACGTGTCGTATAGCGTCGATTATTCTCGTTCACTGTTTTAATTTGAACATTATCCGTGGTGAAGAGTTTATCCGGGCGTTCTTTAAGCTTAAAATCACCAACTTCAATCTTAACAAATAACTTCCGCACAGTTCTTATCAGCTATAGCACCTTCGCCATAAACATCTTGTTCGCTGCTAGTGTGGCATTTTTGCCTTTCCGATAAAAGAAAAGCATGCCCAAAATGCATATTCTTTTCTTCCATATTCAAGGACGTATAAAACTGACAAAAATTAACGTATCGTAACCGGACATTTTTCAAATATGCCTAAAGTACCGCCTTTTACAATATGTACGCACGCCATTTGATTTCAATCGTTCCAATATATTTAGACCCGTCCTTACGTCATCTATCAAAAATCGTCACAAACTTTCCGGACAACCCAATATGTTCCGCAAATGATAAGGTCTGTTTCCCTACCTGCGCGTAACGACCGGCGAGGAAAAACAAAATAAAACGAACGCCGTAGCGGACGGTCGAATATTTTCAAGCGACAGCGTGCGTATACACGATCCTCCGCCGTACGAATGATATCGATAACGTTTTTCACGGTGCGACATACTCACGGAATCACGATACGGTTCGTGTATATTGAATCGATTACGAAGTACAAATATCACAAGAACGAAACGTGCCCGACGCTGCGACCGGGCTCTTGATTGCATTTCATATGTGCACGATACGCATACACCCCGTATACGTATATGTGTAGATATATATAACGTATACGTATGTACATTGCGTACGATTAAATATATAGTTAACTCTGATTAAATACAACAACGGCATCAAAAATACATCGGATGTAAACGGATACGAAACCCTCTTAACAGCTAGCCAAGGGTCTCTCGTGTTTCGGGAGAAAAACAGGGACTCGTATCACACGTTTGGCAAGTAACGAGAGATTGACTTGTTATTGAACACCTTGTGCATCGTGGCGAACTGGGTATACGTCGCTGGTACGAGGAAGTAGACGATAGGGAGCCACTGTTCAGGTTCTCGATGACCTTGAACGGTAGGCAGGATTTGCGGAAGATGTGGGGTAAGAGTGAGACTTTGAATCGAATCACAAGTCGCTTGTACGAGGAAGTAGACGATAGGGAGCCACTGTTCAGGTTCTCGATGACCTTGAACGGTAGACAGAATTTGCGGAAGACGTGAGGTAGGAGAGAGACCTTGATTCGAATCACAAGTGTGGATCTATCGATCTTCATCATTCGAATGAAAGTATAGCCTTCAAGGTCACGTTGACCTTGAGGTCGATCGATTCTACCAAACTGACGCAACTGACGCGCTCGAGTACCAGGAATTACAGATGTGAGGAAGCGACTGTTCAGATTCACCCCGGTGACCTTGAACGACGGAGTGCGAGGACGCGGAAGATATGGAAGATATGGAAGATTTGGAAGATACGGAAGATTTGGAAGATGAAGACTGGGACCTTGAAACGAATCGCGAGTCGAATTCTCGACTCTGAAAGACATCGAACGAAGGCTCGCTTCGAGGTCGTATCCTCGAGGTCGTTTTTGGCCAATCCGACGCCGAAGTTCGTCCGCAGGACGAGAGTACGGCGACCAGGATTGCGTTGTCTTCCCGACCAGGCCACGTAGCCGAAAGGATGAGACTGGCGTGCTCGGCTACGCGTAACGACACTGTCAGCAATAGCAGGAGGTCTTCGGTCTAGGTGGTGGGGCCCGATCATGGCAGCGCAGGATTCTTTGGTGAGGCAGCAGGGACTTGTCCATGGTGGCCTCCATGCGTCTCATCACGCGGTCCAGGAGGATGTCCACTGCTCGTTCGACGTTCTGGCCGGTAGCAGCGCTGGTCTCCAGATAGACCAAGCTGAAACGAAACGTTTGCTGGCCCATTCTGACAAGTGGGACTTGAGACTACTCGAGGGGACAAATATTTCGGCGGCGAACGATGGAACGATAAAGGACCAGGACGATGAATCTTGATCAAGTGAAATATGACGAATTTCTGGAATTGATGAACCAGTCTGGAAGGAATGGGATGCTAAGAGATTTATGCGAATAAATTCTGAGGTTTTCAAATGAAACAGCGTACTATGCAGAAAAATTCTATATTACTCAAATAAATGAAACGACAGTAACGAGCGTGGATCGAGAATGAGTGGAATTGCAACGGATTTCTAGAAAGGAAATGCTGTGAATCTGGAACGAGGATGCCGAAAACAAACGATTTGTGGGGATGTGCTACTTCGATAATTACAGTGCCATATCAGAACCTAATCTTACCCATGCTTTTCCGCCAACTCCCGAGCCTTATGCTCGCTGATAACTCGCCTATCCTCAAGGTCAGACTTGTTCCCGCATAGTATTATATCTGGGTCCTCACAATATGCGTGAGTCTATATGTGCGCAAACGGCAGAACGTTAATAAAATTGTCATAATTCACTTCTCCATTGTTAGTATAATCATTCATGTAGAACAAAAAAGTACTGTTATGTGTTAGGTTTAGTTAAAACTGAACGATCTCTTGAGTTCAGATAGGATTTGTTACTAATGCATGCGTCATTTATCCGCATTTTTCAATAAATTATTATAATAATATATTTGAATTTGTTAAGCACCATCGTGCGCAAGCTGTGGCCAACCAATCGTAGGTAGTGATCCTTATAATTAATGGGCAACTACTGTCAACTACAGCTACTTTGAATATCCTTCCACCACCATGCAAGATACCCATAATATTAAGATAAGTGCTTCTGGTTTAGTTCGGTTAACGACAGTGATAAGTATTACAGATAACTGGGAGGTGGCAGGTGACCCCTACTCAACAAATCGTTCCAGTTCCCAGAATTAAATGTGACCTTAACAATCGTGTTAATAAATAATGAGTACCCTAAGTTGCTCCAGCCAGTTTCTAACTTCAAGAAAGGACAGCTCATTCGTCAGATCAAAAATTAGGAGGAAACCCATGGAATCTCGGTAAAAGGCCGTGGTTAAACTTCTAAACCTGCATATTGTCATTGTTAAACTACCATTCCATTACACTTATAATCTTAGGTACTCGCATATTTATTATGATTAATCGTTAACCATTAGCACTGCTTGCAAAATGTATTATACATGTACATATGTTATGATGCTCTATACGAATATGCCAATGCATCAGTCCGTAGTACTATCGTCATGCCATGAAGGAAAGTTGATTATGTACATTACCTTTCCTGCCCAGCAGTGTCCCAAAGCTGCAGGTGCACCCGCTGACTTCTGCCATTAGGTGTCCGATATATCTGTAACGAGTACATCTTGCATTATCGACAATGAACATATGCTTGTACACCTGGCAGCTTATGCAAAAATGATTATAAAACTTATGCTTACCACCCGCTTCTCCTTGAAATCAATACCAACAGTGGACAAGAACTGCGAATTGAATGTACCATCGGTGTACTGAATGAGAAAGCTAGTTTTGCCCACTCCGGAGTTCCCAAGCGCCAAGAACTTGATGAGGTAATCGTAATCCATTTTTTACGATAGTCGACTGACAATGTTATATCTATAATACTGTATTACAACGCGATTGCACTGTTTCGAACTTCTTCGAGCACGTTTCCGAAATACGTCGCTGTGCGCATTATTCGCGGTTCGCCTTTCGACCGTTGAGATTCACGTCAGACAGAATTCGAATTTTTGAACTTGACAAAAGACGCTGGACCAACGACAGGCGTGTACCGAAGGAAACATTGACACCTGTTGCCCACGTACACAATTTTCAAAACATTCGCGCGTAACACCGTTTCGTAACCTTGACGAACGTACGAACGTACGCCAGTGAAAAACGACGCTTTGAGCAACAATTTCAACCACTTTGAAGGTCGTTCGATGCCGTGAAACACCGGGAAGCACGATAAAATGTAAGAAATTTCGACGACGAACCTTTGACTGTCAGCAGTGTAACGCGTTCGCGCGCAGACTTCCCACTTTGCCACGGGGCAAACAACGAGTGAATAATGGCGTTACTCGCATAGAAATTTAATAAAGATTCCCGAGGCACTGAAGGACTACAGTCATTTTTACACCGAGAAACGCGAGCGGCTGCTCAGGACGCACTGCTCTTCTACGGTGCTTGGAAAAGCGCACGCGGCTGCTACGTTTGCTTCTTTCTGCTGACACTTGCCGCAGATGGCGCTGCCAGTCCACTCTACGTACGCGAAAAATGGCGACGCTCACTGAACTACAAGCAGTGCCAAGCGAACTATCATTTAAACTACTGTCAGATATCATATTTTACAGAACAATTGACTGATGCACGGTAAATATATTTTATATTACGAGTAATCATTTTCATTCTGTTTACATTTTACATATATTATTGTTTTAATTTTAGAACACTGCTATTAGGATAATGGATTGTTTAGTCCAGTTGAAAATTTCGAAGGGTCGCTGAAGAATTAGATGAGATGGAACAAATATTTCATTTTTTTTAGGAGAAAATGAGGAGTCGTTCACTGTAAGACTTCCCATTATGTGATGGTACGTATGATTATTTTTAATATATTATAACCTGTGATTCAATATGACCTTTCACTATTTTGTCCAGTGTACTTACTTGCAAATATTTTAACACCTTGAAATATTTAATTACAGAGGTATATGACTGCACTAGAGACAGTTTAGCAGACTCTCAGCGTTCTAAAGGCTTAAACTACCTTTCGTAACACTCACTGGCACAAAAACTATAAAAGGCAAGTTTATTAGCCATTTCTTGGAAGACAGTGTCATCCTTTTTTAAAATTAATTTTACAGGCTCTTATAGTGCCTCTCAATACTATATATGTATATTTATGATTTAGGAAAGGGCAATTCCCAGGGTTATACAACACATAAAAAATATGCAAAGAAACGTCTGAGGGTACTATGGAAACAATTGTCTCTTCCATACCATCTATGTCAGGTTGTAAGATCCTGTAAGTTATATTTGGAGATGACAAATAACGCATAATCGTTATATAAATAATAATATATATTGTTCGTTATAACTTCTACTTAAAATATACATAGTATACACAAGTAGATTGTATATTCTATAATGAGATTCCTTTATGAAAGTACAAAATAAATATTTTCATACTTGTCCAATAGTCATAATGTTACTAGTTACTTATACATTCGTTAGTAACAACTATCTGTTTGGTCATGTACACTGGACAGTATCATTAATACCAAGAACACCATTTTTTGTTTGGCATGTCAGGTAAATGCCAAACCTTAATTTTCCATGAAATTCTTTAGCTAATGTACGTAGTGGTTCCACTGTCTTCTTGCCTGTAGTCTGGTCTATACAAATCATTTGGCATCTTGTACACGGCCCATTTACCTAAACAAACTTCGTATCAATAATCATGCAATGTAATCACGAAAAATGTACCAGATGCCTACTGTAAATTCATTATCTCCTATTCGAATTTTCCTCCAATTTACTTCCTCAAAAGCATTACATCCTGTTAGAACTATATTTCCTCTGAATCTATGTAGTACTGTACTTCTCTCAAAGTCCACATTTTCAGAAATTCTGTCAATCAGCCACAATATACTGGATTCATTCAATAATAAGAACTGAGCTTGACTAGAAAACGATAATTCTGGTGACTGAGGATCTGCAAAAGACAAACAGACATAAGGCATTGTAATAACACCCATAAAATATGGTCTATGGTAAATGTGTACCTCTATTTTGTTCATGGTCAACTTGTCTAATTAATCTTAAGTTGGGCCTGCCAAGTGCCAAACTCAACCATTCTGAAACTTCAGCACCGCAATCAGTTCCTTGCACTTTGTGGCCACAGACCCTGCTCTGACACATAATACCATTTGCACGATCGTTGGAAACATAATCTATCGGTACTTCCATTTCCGGCATTCCTATAGTCATGGAACGCTTTCATTTTTAAATTGAAAAGAAAGAATGTATATCACGAGGTAATAGTTTAAGTCACACCTGGATATGATAACTTCATGACTCTTCGCTTCTTACATATTAATGGCCTAATTAAGCAAAGATTAACTTGCTGCTTCTGCGTTAAGCATACACCTGTCGACGTCATTATCATCCATTCTCTATCAAATTCCAAGCCCTTCGAATTCAATTTCCACGAATCAGTCACCTCATACGCAGCGCAGGATTTTATAGGATAAATAAACAACCTTGCCAGTATCGGACTTTTCTTAGCACCTTTCCGTATTTCCTTCGATTTCCCGCAGTTACTCATTTCACTTTCATTTTTCCCATTCCTCAGATTCATGCGGTCAATGCCATTAACAACATTGTCATTTACTTTGCAAATTCCATTTCTGGAACAATACCTGGCTCGCAATGCTTCTTTCCTCTCATCCCACCAATCCGGGACTTTCCTGGTTTCCGGTCCGTCCAGAAAGCATTTTCTTATCATAGCCAACACGGTATCGGCATCCTTCATCGTGGACATGTACCCGAATGAAATTCTGACAGCGCCCGTCGGCTTTCCATCCAAGAGATCGGTCGTTCCGCCGCAAACGTAGCCTGCATCATAGTTTTGCAAGATTTCTTCGCTCGTCAAGGACAAATGTCTCTGGCAAGCGCCGGGATTGCAGAAGCAGCCGGTGCGCAGGTGTATCCTGAACAAAGCTGCCATGTTCAGTACTTCCATGTAGCCGACGTACTCGCCGTTGGATCTTAAGACGTTGAAACTGACAATGCCACCTTGCAAGGTCCTATCTTCGTAGTCTGTGTCTGCGTACAGTTTGATGACAGGTCTGCCGTTAGCGTGATGCATCAGCAGCAAGGTGTGATGTAAGTATCTGGCGAGCGAGTGCACGTGAGTCGAAATCTTATCGACGGTGAGTCTTGATAGTATGTCGAAGCCGTATTGCAAGGACAGGATTGATATGAACGGCACTGTGCCGTCTTCGAATCTGTGGGATGAGAGGTGAAGATAATCGACTGACGATTACGATGTTCAATGATAAAATGCACGTGGAACATAATTTAGATCGACAATTACTGACTAGGGGCGATGAGAATTTTTTATTAATTCGTAACAACTTTGAACCAATTTTTAATTTTGGATTCGCCAACTATTGGCTAAGAGCGATGAAACATTTTTACTAATTTGTAACAACTTTGAACCGACTTTTATTTTTGGAGGAGTTTTTGTAATTTGAAACGAATCTATTTTATGACGCAATTTCATGTAGTTATCCGTAATTTAATTCTTTCTTTGTACCTTATGTCTTTAAATGTGTAAGTACGTGTATTATTATTTTTCGAACCGCTATTTTTTTTAAATTGTCAGCTTCACTGTTTATATAGAAACAACGCGAAGTGTATACGTTTGCTTCTCTAAACAAAAATCAGAGACTGTGTGAAAATATTCGTCGCGTTATATAAGAAATAAGATTAATGCAAGACTACTGTATATGTTACGCAATTCTTTTTGCTCATTGCCATCGAATTCTTGTCTGTATTGGAATTCAATATAGAGCTCAGAGAAATGTAATATCATGATTGATACACAAAGTTATATCACATTACGTAAAAACTACCTTTTGTGCAATTCCTTCCGTTTCACGTGGAACGTTTCAGAACTCAAAGACACTTCGACGGTCCCACCTCCGTAGTAAACCTTATCCAAAACTTTGGCACTGGTGTTCTTCACCAGCAAGGCCCCAAGTCCAGTCGGATACCCGAACATCTTGTAAAACGACAGGGTCACAAAATCCGGCTTGACAGCCGACAGATCCAGCTTATTCGTCGGCACGAATGCAGCTGCATCCAGCAACACATACCAATTGACAGATTCATCTTCACCAATACACTTCAAACATCCATTTTGAACATCACTGATCCACCCGAGCGGATACTTCAAGCCGGAAAAGTTGCACTGCGCCGGAAACACGAATAGCGAATTACTGCCAACGTCCGAACCACTATTGACAGTTGCCACAGGTTTGATCAGGTCAAAGGCTCGATCATGATCCAGACAGACAACTTTGGCTCCTCTCCTCTTCGCCACATCGCGCATGCCCAGAACGGACGTGTGATTGTCCTGCGTGTACGCCAGATGACCTTGACCTTGCCCTTGGCCGTCGACTCCGCGAAACGCAAACGTTTCGGCGACTATTTTCAGCCCTTGGGTGGCGCCTGACGTGAAAATAAGACTGTACTCTTCCGAAGTGGTCTGAAAATGGTCCAAGATTCTGAAACCGGAACAGAATCTGTATTGGCAGGCTCTTGATGTCTGTTGGCTGATTTTTTTTACCTTGTCCTGACACTCTCGACGATGTCGTGCGTCATGCCGCTTGCAGTGCCGAAGGAGTGTGGATTAGCATATAATGAGGCACGCAGATCATCTCCGATGATCTGCAGCTGACTCTCGGAGTACAGAGTCGAACCGGCATGGTCCAGGTAACAATCATCTGGAAAGTGGAGCAGTGAGAGTGCTGACGCTTGCGAAACTGCATACAATCCCTTTCGCGGAAAGTAGAAAGGCTGCGTTGTGCAGTATACTATCCGTTCAATAATAGGTTTTCCGCGTATTCGGTCAGCATTTTATATACCGATATAAATACTAATAAAAAATAATTTTAACTATAATTAGTTTATTAACAACAATTAACAGTTTATTGGACCGTTTATTTTGAAACTGATGTAAGATCATTTAAAAAGAATTAAATATGACGTAAATAAACGTTTACACCATGTTAATCATAAATTATATGATATCCCGTTTTTTTTAAATGTATCAACTAGTTGTAGTTAATAATAGTTAATAGGACTGTTTATTTTGAAAGTGGTGTAAGCCCATTTAAAAAAAAATTAAATATCACGTAAATAAACCGTTTACAGCACTTTCAAAACAAACGGCCCTATTAACTATTATTAACTATAATTAGCTGATATATTACGCCGTAAATCTATTATTATACTCTATCACTGATGGTTAATAACTGGTTGTTTCCAACCCTATTATATGGTATACTATCTCTGTACTACGTTAACATAATCAGAATCAAGGCAATATTCGATAAGGTAAGGACTGCGATTCCACGCAGGTGGATAATAGTTACAGCAGTATGACTCGTGCAAAATCGAACAGAATATAGGTAAGGCAACGGTAATTGTGCACGTTCCGCACGAAAGCGGCGGAAACAGTGTGTCAATTCAAGAAGCAGCAATTGTACTCAAAGCGCTGACAGACGACGATTGCTATGTAAGATTGCGTGCGTTACAAGGCGCAGATGCTACTAGTAATTACCGTTGTTGCCCACGTAACTGACAATGAGATACAGTCATGTTACAACTTAAGAATGCAGACGACACTATCCAACCTTTACAATTGCTGATTTCTTTGATAAAAATCCTATCGAGATATAAAAAAAGTGATGGAGCAAATTCGAACGTTATTAAGAATTTCAACAAACTGAAACATCTCCGTGCCGAATCTAAAAAAATCAAGCGTCGATGCGAACAACCCTACTCTTAAACATAAAATGTAAGTGGCCAGATAAGGAAATACCAACAGCTAACTCTTACGTACTTAATACGTTGCGTATAATATATATCGCAATACTTTGCCATAAACTCAGTCCAAAAACTAAAAACACACTCAATCACTCATCACTCACAATTCAACCTCCTGCGAAAATACCAAAAAAAAACTGTTACTATACAATTCTCCTTGACATGTCATCCATCAGCTCTAATCCGTCTAGGAATCAAAGTCGTTCCCGGAATCGAATCTACCGGGTGCTCGTCGCGATTTCCACCGAAAAGGCCACTCGCGCACTTAAAGCCATCGCACCAGCAATTTTCCCCAAGAAAGACACTCCGGCACATTTACGCACACTCGAGCGTCGTCTACCCAGCAATTGTGCACGTTCGCGAAGAGAACAGCTCGGCCACTTTCCGCGCGACAACTAATGCTCACCCTTGAGACGACTGAAGTCCCTCTCGAGGTCGCGGAGGGTCCCTTCGTCGTAGACGTCCGCGTGGCTCGGCTCGTCCATGACGGAGCAGCAGGTAGCAGCCGAAGAGTCCGACTGTCAAGATCCTCCATCGAGAGCCAGCTGGCCACTGCCTTAACGACGATAGTGGCAGACCGACTCGGACGACTTGGACGACTCCGAGGTCTGATTCGGAATTACGCGCATGATTGGCGTGCGTTCGTGATAACGTCGGCCCCGCAGACTCTGGCCGTTAGGATGATGAGCGTGCATCTTCGTGATCGGCGGTGGTGTTGTGTAACGGGAAGAAGAGCCGTGAGATGCTTGTTTGCGCGCGGTGAGAGGCGGATTGGGTAATTGAGCGATGAGGTTTTATCGGGGCTTGCGTAAGGAGGTTGGGGCCGATTTCGAAGGAGTTGGGAGAGTGGGGATTAGGGTGGATGGGAGTGCTGTAGGTTGAGAGTGTATTGGGATTACGGGAAGTTGACAGAACTACCTATGATTTGTATTCGTATATGTAATATTATACATACGTAAACAGAATATACTCTCTTAACGTATATATAATATTATACATACGTAAAGTGAATATACTCTCTTAACGTATATATAATATTATACATACGTACGTAAAGAGAATATACTCTCTTAAAATTTTAACGCGTTCGGTGTAAGGATTACGGAAAGTTGACAGAACTACCGATGATTTGTATTCGTATACCTATAGAGTGATTCTAGTAACTGTGCCAAGCTATAACTCTTTCTTAAATAAATTTAGAACAAAATCGTAAAGGAAAAGTTTGTATTAGTCGAAAAGCTCTATCGTCCCATGCACCGACTTTTTTTCCCAAGTGCATTAGTGCATGTGCAAAGTGCAGTTGCACTTTTTTTTTATACGGGACCATCCATTTTTTTTACGTAAGTGCGTTCCTTAGGCCATTCTGCAATAAAAGTGTATAAGGGAAATCATCGAAATAAACAATAGTTTACGAGATATTTCGCTTTATTCGAACTCTTATAACAGATGCCCAAACCGTTCAATATCACATTACCTAAACGTTTTTGGACCCAGTTACATTCCAATCATGTTTGCTAACATCTGATACTCAAAGATCACCATCAGTGCTTGGGAGATACGTTAAGAAGAATTCAATTTTGCCGATTTTTTTTACAAGAGCAAAAACACACATAAAAGTAAATTGGAACTTATATAATTAAAATTGATTAATCGTTTATCTCCTTCGACGAGTAGTAAATATTTTTTAAAAATCGAAATGATTCATGAGAGGAAAGTCATTGTCAAGATAAGGTCATACAAGTCATTTTTACTTGTCGGTAGTTCTAGTGTTAATGTTGTCGTTGAGAGCAGGTATTGGGTGTAAGGAAGCATAGGTGAAAATGTTTTCAAGCGATTTTGAAAGGCTTATGGAATATTGATTAGCAGAAGCAATAGTTTGATTCAGCTAATTTGCGTTTTAGAAACAAGAGTTATCGGGTTTTGAGAAATAGACAAAGTTTGAAAGACTGTAAAATATAAGAGTTTGAACATGCCCTGGATACTTTTCGACATATTCATTATTAAACATTGAAATATTTCTGCGGCTTCGGTAAAATATATATTTGCAAGTTTTATAGATATCTTTAGACTTTCTTTTAAACATTATATACATTTCTATAATGATCTCGTCTACTTATAATTCCAATGCCATTCTTTCAAGTTTCTTTCCATATCTTATTATAGTGCTATTAAGGCCCTACTCGGCACAACACATAATATTCACAATATTATTGTTACACACATTCAAAACATTCCAACAGGCACTGTATAAGACCCCAGTGATTAATGTCGAATTTTACGATCTTAATCACGTAATTTATCACCAACTGTCGGAAGCATAGGAATCCTCAGTTAAAGTACCGACAGAGTAGTTTGTAGCATACTTTTTCACTATGGACGAGTTATTGACATTATTTACGGAAACGTGAGGTGTCAATGGCAATGACAGCGGTGTCTGATGTTTTGAAATTAAATTTCGAATATCGGTGTACGTTTTCTGGTGACTTTGGATACTGCCTTATATGTGACGAGGTGGCCGAGTGGTTAAGGCGTTGGACTGCTAATCCAATGTGCTCTGCACGCGTGGGTTCGAATCCCATCCTCGTCGATTTCTTTTTTTTTTCACAAACTTCATCGAAGCAAGTACAAACCATCAGTAAAGTCATTCTTTACACATTACTTAATTAAAAATCATATATGTTTATTCATTATCCATGTTCATAATTTTTTATTACACTCACTTTTTGACAGTTCAACACTATCACTACTACTATTTACAAATTAAGATGTTTAATTTATTCTTGCCACTTATATACGGATATTTAATTATTGTCCATCAAATTTGCACTATATTCATTACTTGAAAATACAACATTTCGACTTAAACTGTCTATCTAAAGAGTATGATACAATCTTTTAAGCCTGCTGTTCCTATAACAACACTTTTCTGTAGTACGTCGTTAGTTGACCTTAACTATCTTATTATTCAATAACAACGTCCCGCGGGACATTTACTGTCCGATCAACAGAAAAACTTGGACCACACTGTAAATTTTGCGTCGAATACTCCTCTTATCATCCGTACGATTGACGCGAGCATTGAACCAAACAATTCGCCTTAATTCCAGTCAGACAAACTCTTTATCGCCGATTTCGTATTATCGATTCGAGAGAAACAAACGAGGGAACCGAGACCAAGTTCAACCTTCAATGTCACCAATATCAGCCACGCTATCATTCAATTCGCGAGGAGGAAATTGTACCGCTTGCAAAGTTTACCGAAATGTCGGAACGTGACAAAGATGAAAGCCCAGGACCGAATCATGGACAAGGTCGTCCCAAGGTCTCGTTTCAGCAGGAAAGTTCCGGCAGCCGACAGCAAGGTCAAGGTCGTCCACGCGTGAACGCGAGGAGAGGATTCATGAACTTGACAGTGACACCTGATCGGAATATCGACGAATCGAGGCAGCACAGTGCTAGAAATAAGCAGCGTATACTTAAACAAGATGCCCAAAGTGCGACTGACGTAATCGAGCAGAGGGAAGCGTTGGTTCAAGTGGACATGCCTATCGAGGCCAGTGATTCGGCGGACGATAGTCCGGATAGATCTGATAACGAGCCGTTCAAGGACGAAAGGCATAAATCGAAAGAGTCCAGTAGATTTGCGAAAATTCGTTCAATGTTAAGAGGAGATCAACGGCAGACTGAACCTGCACAACCAAGTGAGAAAAGCAAACGGCATCTTCTCAATTCGTATGATTTTATTATGTAAATCATACAGATTATTGTTATATTATTATTACGTTGTATAAAAATATTTTCGATGTAAATAATTGTCACGCTGGCACAGTGGAACTTTGTTAACGCATATTGTTTGTTATTTTGTTCGGTAGGTTGTTGTGTTGATAGTTTCTTATACGGCTGAAACTTTTGTGCAATATTGCAATTTAACCCCTTAACGTACGGTTTCTTTGAAACAACTCGGCCAAAAAAAATCAATTTTTTTTATATATAAAACACACTTAGGACATTGTCTTGGCAAAAAAATAAAAAATGAATCAAAAGTTTAATTTTAATTTTAGCAGCATCAAATACAACTCCGCTCGAATATACTCGAGCGCGCACGATAAGGGGTGAATCAAGTTTATACATTTTGTCCTTATATACAGTTATACTAGATATTTATAAATCTGAAGCATTATATAATTATAAGAGAAAATCAATTCAGACTGTAATCACATTCAGACTCTTCCATTTGAATGCATTGACAATATTTCGACTTTGTCCTTTTATTCTTAAAGTTATCACCTTGATAATTTGTTGATTTCACACATTATTTAGTTTCTCAGAAGCCACTTCATCGACCGTTGTCATGACGAATCAATCAATTTCTTTCAGGCGATTCTCAGTTGTTGCCCGAAGAAGAATTTGTTCAGGAGATGGAACGTATTCTTGAAGCAAAAACTTTGTCGCCAAAGAGTACCAGGATCCTTGAGGATGCTTTGTTGTATTACAAGACTGGCAAAGGTTCTCCGACGGCCGATACTGTAGTCGAACAAAGCGAGACCCCGACGATAAACGTATCTCCTTTACAAAAATTGCCTAAAAATGAAGTCTCAACTACTCCTGCAAAAAGTAATGACACTTCACGCGTGGAGCCTGTCAAAAGTGACAACAGACGCAAAGAATTCCACCCCAAGTCTCGGCAAGCTAATAAGATACATTTCGAGACTGAAGATTCACACGACAGTAAAATTCAACAACGTAAAGAAGATACGTCACAACCCGGTACTTCAAAGTCTGCTAACTCTGAAGCAGAAAGGAGTGCGTTAACTCCCACGAAGGGCAAACAAGAGCCAGCAAAAACTAAAAAAGAGCTTACATTTGACAAATTAAGTATGGATTCAATACCAAGTACATCGAAATCCGCAGTCTACGCCACAGAATCAAGCAGACAGTCAGAGCCAGTAAAAAGCAAACATTCGCTAAGAAAATTGTTCAAATTCAGCCCTTCGGAGCATAAAACCGAAACTTTTGAGCCAACGCCCGGAACTTCGAAATCGTCCGAGTTCAACATAGACCCAAAACTCCAATCTTCAACTACTCGAACCAAAAGAGGCGACGGTTCCAGACACCGTTTACATTTCACAGACAGCACACACACGCAGACAGATCCTATATCTTCACGCAATGCAGTCTCGAACATCACCGTTCATCCTAGCACGGCCAGTTCAATGTTCTCCGAGTCGATGTTCAACGAGATCAATAAATCCGTGACGAACACGGATAGCAAGGACGTCGTCTTCGAGAGCAGGATGCCGAGGATAACTGTAGAAGAGGCCGCCAAGGCCGAGACCGATTTGGAAGACAAGATGAGAACCGACCAATCGAAGTTCCTCGACG
Source organism: Anoplius nigerrimus (assembly GCA_914767735.1). NCBI lineage: Eukaryota > Metazoa > Arthropoda > Insecta > Hymenoptera > Pompilidae > Anoplius > Anoplius nigerrimus. Next base: position 15,153,459 of record OU612081.1, read on the forward strand.
AAGAATGCACCCTCCTATCCTTTGAAATCGAGAATCCATTCTCGGACTTCGATCTCCAGGGTCTGACTGACAAGGCCAGAGGCGTTGACTCAGCCGGAGCATCTATCCTTCCACCTACGACCTCCACATCGATAATACCAGCAAAATCCTCCACGAAGAACGATCCTGAAACTAAAGAGCCTCCTAAGAACGCGATCGGGAAAGTACGAACGGCCCCACCGACTAAAAAGAAAATCGACGGGAACGAAACCAGCACCTCCAAAAATTTTCAAGGCTTAAAGGCGTCGGCAGGTGTTCAGGAGCGTGGGGCAGATGTAAATAGAACAGAGGACACTGAAGGTGACGGCGGATTAAGACCCGAGCCGGAAGAGGCGAAAAAACCGATTGAGTCCAGAGCAGACTCAGCCGGAGGATCTATTCTTCCACCTACGACCTCCACATCGATAAAAACAGTAAAATTCTCCAGAAAGAACGATCCTGAAACTAAGGAGCCTCCTACGAACGTGATCGAGAGGGTACGGCCGGACCCACCGACTAAAAAGCAATCCGACGAAAACGAAACCGACACCTCCACGGACCGAATTAACCTCAAAATTTTTCATGGCTTAAAAGCCTCGGCAGACGTAAATAGAACAGAGGACACTAAAGGTAACGACAGATTAAGATCCGAACTGGAAGAGATGAAAAAGTCGATTGAGTCCAGCGCAGACTCAGCCGGAGCATCTATCCTTCCACCTACGACCTCCACATCGATAAAAACGGCAAAATCCTCCAGGAAGAATGATTTTGAAACCAAAGAGCCTCCTATGAACGTGATCGAGGCAGTACGGCCGGACCAACCGACTAAAAAGGAAACCAACACCTCCACGGACCGAGTTAACCTCAAAATGTTTCAAGGCTTATCGGCAGGTGTACAGGAACGTCTGCAAGATGTAAACAGATCGGGGGACACTGAAACTGACGACGGATTAAGATCCGAGCCGGAAGAGGTGAAGAAATTGATTGAGTCCAGCGTAGATTCAGCCGGAGCATCTATCCTTCCACCTACAACCTCCACATCCATAAAAACAGGAAAATCCTCCAGGAGAAACGATCTCGAAACTAAAGAGCCTCCTATGGACGTGATCGAGACAGTACGAACGGCCCCACCGACTAAAAAGAAATCCGACGTAAACGAATCTAGCACCTCGACGGACCGAATTAACCTCAAAATTTTTCAAGGCTTATCGGCAGGTGTACGGGAACGTCTTGAAGATGTAAACAGAACGGAGGACACTGAAGGTGACGACAGATTAAGATCCGAGCCGGAAGAGTTGAAAGAATCGATTGAGTCCAGCGCAGACGGCTCAGCTGTGCAAATACCGGGTGACGCAGAAATCACGTCACGCGGCCCGTCGGCCGCCGACGAACGAACGAAACCGATGGCCGTCGGTCAGATTACGTTCGAGATCATGAATCGTTGCTCCTGCGGCTGTCCATCACCCCACGATCACCAGCAAAGAGTAGATCAGCCCTTGGTGGGACGTGTGGTGGGCTTTTTTTTACCTTTCTTCGTCGATGGTTCGGGTACTTGGCGGAGGGCGTTTAAAATAAATGCTGGGCGATCGGTCGAATGCTCTCTCGGCTGTTAGGTGGCTGTGACTGGGACGTTCTCGGGATAAATGAGCAAAAGTTAGGTGCCGGGAGGCAAAAGTTATTAAACTCAAAGGCCCCGGGGGGATTCGAACCCCCGATCTCCTGTTTACTAGACAGGCGCTTTAACCAACTAAGCCACGGCGCCTTCGGACTTACGGTAAAAAGCGTACTTTCATCAGGCGGCATTTTTTTTTTTCGACGTATTTTGGAGCTCAGGTAAGTTCGCTGAGGTGACCAACTTTATTTACAATGAAAAGGAGAGGAAGTAAATTGAACAAAAATATCTTAAATAAAAGAAACATTTTATTCGCTGCAATAATAATACACTATAATATGATACATTCGTAATAAAGACATTTGCAACATTTTATATTGTAATTATGCTTACGTGCCTGTTAATTACTATTTAAATGAGTATTTTTCCATTGAATTAATTATCGTTGTCAATATATCGTCTTCTAAGAATGTATTAGAAATATTTAAACAAGAAATATTCTTTAAATTGAATTTCACGGTAAGTGCTTCAGCTAGAGTATCAACATACGACTTCGTCTCGAGGACGATTAGTTAATTAGTTAACGATATCACGGGAACTGCAAGTTCCCATAAAAAAAAATCGGGATAATATTTGGGATACGTTGATTGGTTTGTTAGTTGTGAGACTGTAAAGGTTTGCATGAAATCTGGAGCAAGATTTGTTGGGTTGAGAATACGAACACATACTTTCTAAGATTTGACACGTTTGCAGAAATGAAATTCACTTATTCATTTTGTGAATGTTTGTTTTTTATACATAGTAGAGTTTCAAAAGTGAAAATAAACTTGTCATATATTAATTAGTATAGATTTGGTAAGAGAACTCGTTAAGTTTACAAAACTTGAATCGATCAACTCGTTTTATAGAAGTTTGTATTGAAAACTCACATAAAATCTGAAATAAAGTATGTTAATTAAGAATTAATGTCTTCATATGAGGTGTACAGTATTAATATAACATTTCAAATAAACAAGAAATTGCTCCGGAATTTGTATATATTGAAAATTACGTCTTCATCCTTATTCAATACATTGCTAATTTCCATCTGTGACTACGTTTACATATTACTAACACAAACATTCCATATAATTTCCACGAATCTTAAAAACGTATAAGAATGTGTTAAGAACATATGCAGAAATAGTAGAGACACATTTACTATATTTATTTATCACTGCCTGAGTATAATACAATAACTATAGTAGCGACAATAAACCTTAAACGTACAAAAAGGATAAATAATAACAAAAGCAATTGAAATCTTATAGACTAATGACTCCGTGAAAAGCACTCGCAATCTTAAAGCATAACATATAGTATATTGCACTTAATGATACTTATCGCTGGATGACACAAAATTACTTGCACAATGGGAGGTTTAACCGTATGAAAAAGGGCAGAAGAAAAAAAATTATACATCTATGTCAAAAATGGGTGTGGAGGAACATAGAATTTAACAGACTAGATAACTTATAATTAAAAAAATGACATATCTTTGATTTTATATCGCCGTCGTTATGCAGGGAAGCTAAAAGCTTAATAAAATAGTGAGATTTAAAGGGTGCTGCAAAGGGCGCGAAGAGAGGATAATAAATTAGGATTAAGTAGGGTGTTAGAAAAGATTATATTCGTACAAATACACAAAAAAAAAACTAAAAATGAATCCTCCCCGGCGGGGAATCGAACCCCGGTCTCCCGCGTGACAGGCGGGGATACTGACCACTATACTACCGAGGATTTCTTGTAGGTAACATCGATATTTACAAAACATAAGCTAAGTGGGTCATTAAAGCCGTGTAATCAGCTTGAGTTACACAAACAAACCACCATAAATGGATATGCTGACAAAATACTTGTCACAGGAGTAATCTGAAACGCCACACAAACTTGTCGACTCATTGGCGTCAGTAATTCCAGCTATGAAACTCGAGAACTTTTCTTTCCTAATTGTTTAAGGTCCTCCGCGACAGTCCATGTAAAAACTTTTGGCTTAGTACCCACATTATACATGTCACTCAGTCTATAGCCTATGACTTTTTTTACGTGATTGTATCTTACACAATTATATTCTTTATATAAGTACACACATACTAGGAAATATTATTCTGTGCGGCAATGTGACAACGTCGCATATTTTTTTTGAGATCAGTAACGCGGCCGGCAATGAAAAGACACGCACATGCGATAGAAAAACATGATTGTCGCACTTTGTATCTTTCCTGCAATTTTCCTTTGCACCGTCATTTTTACCGTTGCAACGCTGCCGCATTATTTTTACGCGACTACTCTGCTATCCCCTCCACAAAAAATAATCGTCTAAATATGTTATTCTTTTTAATTGTTCATTAAAACTATGTGGTAAATATTTTACATTTTCTTGTAAGTTATTCCGAATATACTGCTCTAACAAATATTAATTTTTGATCGAGATAGTAGAAGTCCTTCAATGCAAAAAAAAATTAAAAATTTGTCATAGAAGGGCAAGAAGGAGAAGAAGTACTTGAGAGGAATGTCTGTTTTATTTCTAAAAAGACGCTGAAAGCTATACGATTGTGCTGGTCATGGTTGATTTTCTCGTCAAAGGTCTACTTTGGAAATTATACTCAATCTATTTTTTTTTGCTTGTGTTCTGCTTCGAAGCGAACGCTCAAGATGTTCAGGTTCTCTTGAGCGTCGTAAAATGTGTACTTATGGTCTGCGTCGATATTTATGGCGCCTGTGTTTATGCCAGCCCTTTCGAGAATGTCGATTCTGTTATACGGCACTTTTAGGGTCTGTATCGCGTTGCTTTACAGCGAAATGCTCGCATTACATGCTCTTTACATCGAATGCTTTTTACCATGGGAAAGAGTTCACTTGGTTTTCGACACAGCTGTGACTTTCTGTTTCCAGAAACGACTGACCCTTTTAACGCTTTTTTATTTGATAGCGGATATGATTTATAGCTCATATTAATGCTTTTATTTGAATATCATTGGAGGATAACTGGTTTTCATTTTTAATAAGCAGTTCATATGTGTGACTATTGAACTCTTTTCTTTTCTAAGCTGTTTCTGGTGTTTGTCCAGCTGTTTCATTATAATTTAAACAAATGATATTATGTATACTTTCGAGTAATTGTGAAATATACTCATCTATCTTCTTGAATTTCAGATTCCGATTTGATGGCAAATCGATAATGGCTGCTTTAAAATCTGTTCAGGTTTTAATAAGTTTCAAATAGTAATTTGTTCATCAACGTATTTAACAATTTTGATCAATATACTACCGCAGCATTGTTGAGGTGAACTAATTTTGTCAAAGATAAATTTAGAACGTGAATCGGATTCTCAGCCTATCCTATGATGTTTAATGAAATTATGACAGAGTTATAGATTAAGCTATTGAAAGCGGGTATTGTTATGAACGCGACACGTGAAGTCATCAGTATTTCTTTGTGTACTGTCTGTGTTTATCTCACAGGTTTGTATACAGACTACTACCGAGAAATCCTTGTCGGAGAGACGTATGTTTATCGAAGATAAGAGAGCAATGGACCTGTAACGCTGACGGAGTTTATTAAAGGTACACAAACAGATCTACTACCAATGAGTGCCGATGATCAAAATGTTTTCAACTTATTTGAATCGACTCGCAATTGTCCGTAAACTTGAGCAAGCGATTAACAAATTTTCAACAAAAAAAGTGTATCGTAAGTTTAACCTTTGAAGATAGAGTCTGTGTCTAAGAAGACCCACGCTGAGATTACGACACAATTGTGTCGTATATTTTCCCCTGACCACTCACTTTGTGATTAGATAGACAACATGCGTCGTAAAATGCAGACTAGTTCGACCTGTAAATAACATGTATGTATGTGGAACATTCAATGATAGAAGCATCGTTGAAATCCTGCTTCAATCGCTATTAGGTTTATGTTGTAAAAAGTATTCTTGTAATCTCTGTTACTGAGGTACATAAAACATAGACTTTGTGCAATAACAAACTGGCAACAAAAGACCGCTTTTCTATCCTAGACAGTAAATAAATTTCAGTACTAGTAGAGTGAAATCTATTGTCATTTTGACGTTGTTCAATGAGGAGCAATCGTATTAACCCTTTGCGGTCGGAAGGCGCCGCTCCGGCGCCACGTAGATTCGCACCGCAGGTCGGATGTCGCCGGAGCGGCGACAATTGATGTTTATGTAAAATTTCGTTATCACCAAGCGATAGGGACACAGTATTGGTACTTGAAGAGGTTTCTTAGCGATTGATGTTCTTTCCGCCCCATTCGCAAAAATCGCGTCAACGCACGAGGCACGTCTCGTGTAAACTTCTTCGTCGCTTGACGCCGGCAGCACTAATGCGGATCACTTCGCTTGTCGCCGGCCGTTCTTGAAATGATCGGGAAATTATAACTAAAGAAAAACTTGCTGACGTGTGCAACTTATCGTTACCTAATCGAAACACCAACAAACACCACGGATCACCAACTGAATGAAACGATCCTAAAGTGCTGTCGCCGGCCACTGAGCGGTATATTGCGCGCGACATCACCGTCGCGTCTTCGGCCGTTGAACATTATTTTGCTCCAGACACCACCGTGGTGTCGCCGGACGGCAAAGTGTTAAAAATGGCCACTAACGTTTTATTTAAAAAAATAATGACAAAATACGGTGCTAACAATAGTAAAATATAAATAATATCGCGTAGGGATTTAAGGTAGTACCTTCGCGACAATCCAGGTAAAAAGTTTTGACTCAGTACCCACATTAAACGTATCAGCAAATTCAGCCTGTAGCCTGTGGTTTGTTTTACGAGATTGTACCTCTTACACTATCATATTCTCTATACGAATACACACATACTATGAAATATTATTCTGTGTGGAAATGTGACAACGTCGCATATTCTTTTTCGGTTGCAACGTGGCCGGCGACGAAAAGACACACACACACTTGCACAGCGCCGACAATGCATCGTTGCCGCATCATTTCTGCGCGACTTCATTGATATCTCCTCCACAAAAAATAATCGTCTAACTATGTTATTCTTTCCAATGTTTCAATAAAACTACGTGATAAACAATTTCCATTTTTTTTAAGATATTCCGAATATATTACTCTAACAAATATTAGTTTTTCATCAAGATGGCCAAAGTCCTTCAATGCAAAAAAATTAAAAATGTGTCATTTTCCCACGCGTTTCCTATGCTATATGTACAAAACATGTCACTTTTAATTGCAATTATCTCATGTTTGGTGTGGTCAAACGTCTCAAAATTTTAACATCGTGTGTGGTATGCATTTAGCTACTTATACTCAAATTTTTGAAGATTTCTGCCAATGTTGCAAATGCGAAGGTACTACCTTAAGGAGAGGAAAATGGGCAGAGGAGGTAGGTGGGATCAGACAGAGCAGGCAGGACTGGCAGGATAGACAGGATAGGATAAACAGGGCAGGTCGAACAGGCAGAGTACGATAGACAAGACAGGATAGATAGAACAGGATAGACGAATCAGATAGACAAAACCGGGTAGACAGGACGGAATGGGCAAGACAGATAGACAGGACAGGATAGATAGGAGAGAATAGAGAAGAGAGACAGACAGCATAGACAGACAGGCAGGCACGATAGACAGAATAGGATAGAATAGGACAGAATAGGACAGACAAACAGACAGACAGGACAAACCTTACTATTGTAGAAAAATACTTCCTCAAACAGACACTCACTGGTTGGAGGCCGAGAGCCAACTGTTTCAACGGCGGACAACGCAGCGTGGACAATATATGCGACAAATGACAGGCGTTGCTATATGCAGGCTCGTGTTCAGTAATACGAAGCCGTGAGCTTCCCGCCCAATTCTTATGACTACACAAACGACGTGCGTTGCCATTCGTCAGTTCACGCTTGTCGGCAATACGAAGCCGTAAACTTCCCACCGAAATGCTAAGTCCACAATTCATTCACAATAAGGCAATAATTGACTATAATTTAAACGGAAGTAACACATTGAAATGTTAATTTCTTTCTGCGTGATGGTCCATATTTGACACAAACGTAAACAGTTATTATTTCCCGGTTGAAAAGTTTACAATCTTTACATGTATGTCGGGTTAGAAATAAATTCTGACGCGCTGTTAACTTGTGCTGACCTGTTAGCGGCAGGTCAAAGTTTTTTGAAGAGTACTTTCATCAGATACTGCACAACGAAGCTGTTGCTAACAAAGGTAAAGATTTCATTTCGTTGTCTCGATAAATATTTATTTGGCAAATATATAAATATCTCATAAAGTTTGATCATATCGAGTATAAGAGTCTAAAAAAGGTTTCGATGGTTTGGTTGGTTGGTTCATATTTGACCTTCCATGCAGCTCAGGATGAATCTTGCGAAGTTGCTTATTATAGCTATTCGTAGGAAAATGTGATTTTTTTCTTTCATAATACCATAATTATCTTCCCATGCATTTTTACATAACAATGTAACTACTTATTATCTTCCTCTCGTGTAAATAGAAAATTTCGTTGTTACTTATCTATATGTTCCAAAGCACAATATCCACTCATTCCGAATCATCGTTCTAATCCTTTCTTACCCCCCCCCCCCCCCCCGTCTCCCTCTCCTAATCCGTCCACATAATACATTTCCATACCGTATGCAGTTATTTGTTCTTCCGCATTCATCCTAATCCCCATTCTTCAGATATCCGTTCTCGATCTCCAACCAGGTCTCTTTTTCCTTAAATTTCCCAATAATCATTTCCTAGAAATGAGCTGTAAATAACCAAATTGCATGAGTAGGTGCTTTATGGACTGTGTAAAGTCTACTGTACCATGCTTACACACAGACAGAAACTACTTACTCTTATTTTATACCACTTTACTGAGTAGCTATGAAACTGTTAAAAGAAACTAAACCGAATTCTGACATCAATAAATTCACGTTTTCCCATATATGAGTGAAATAAAATTATATTTTTCAAAACTGTAATTTTTACCATTAACATGAAAAACAACATATACTTTTTCAATTATTTCTAAAAAATGATGTATGGACGACCTAAACGAGTTTTGGGTCACGGATGACCCGGGGACTATAATTCGCTCAACGAGTAATATAATTTTAACGATTTGATTTATATATGAGATGAGGAAACAGGTAGGCGCAAAAAAAAAAAGAGAAACACTATCTCAAATTTTCGCAGTCGGTAGGACTCGAACCTACGCTCCCATAGGGAATCTGATTTCTAGTCAGACGCCTTAACCACTCGGCCACGACTGCTTCGAAAGTTTTCCTCCCAAATCGCTTTCATATAGCCAGGTATCCATATCACAGGAAGAAAAAGGAAAACTCACACAATTTCGTCCATATTAAACCATTAAAAAACAGTGACACATAATACAACAGTTTTATAGTCTTTTCATTTAATACAAGCCTGAAAAAATTCCAGTAAAAAATACATCGTATCTCTAGACTCTTCTGTTGCGTGTCCAATGAAAATGTAAAAAATATAATAATACTGTTTATCAAAGCCGGAAACAACAAATGTACAAAAAGAACGTAATCCCGCGAAATGACTTCGCCGAACGATAACCCAATAAAAAAAAAAAAAGAAACCTTGACCCCGACGTGATTTGAACACGCAACCTTCTGATCTGGAGTCAGACGCGCTGCCGTTGCGCCACGGAGTCATCTTGGTGTGAATGTTCAAAATGCTGAACACTATCTAGGATCACTGACCCAGCATCGCTAATAACGTTCCTTAAAGCATCGGGAAAATTCAGTCTCCGCTGGAACAAATCTAAAACACAGTATTTCATCCTCCGGAAAAAATCCTGCCAAAACCATTCGAATCCTCAGCAAGCTTCATTTTGAAGCTTCAAGCAAGTAACTGATCGATCTAAAGATCGCATGACATTTACATGACATACTCGTGACGTCAGTATTCATTTCCTTCGGCGAAAATCCGCTCGGTACAAGCACGCTGCTGCGTGTTCACGTCCCGCACGCCGGCAGGTTCTTACCAGGCGCGCAGCTTTCGCAGGAGGTGGCAGCCTCTCCCTACGTGGAACAGAGTTTCGCGCGGGTTGTCTCGTCGAGCCCCTCCCGCTGCCAGGAGAGCATACACATGAAGGTACGTACACTCCACTCTACAGCGCGATATTGCGATATTCCGTCATACCTTGACTTTCGCCCGTGAGGAATTTTTTCAACAGGAACGCATGCTGCCGCCCGTAATTCCGTGACGCCACCGATAGAAGCGCTAGTGTCAACAAGGCCTCGAGGCGTGTGTGCGAGGCAACGGCCGTTGTACGCTCGGATATGAGAGCTGCCACTCCCCACTCCGCCTGCCGTATTCCGAAACGTTAATTTTAGGGGAAAGCGCAATAACGTTCGATCGCCGATGCCGAATGTCGGTCAGGCAACAGGCGCGAACGGGACAGAGGGTTTACGTAAGAAAGTGAGAACGACCCGGAGTCGGATTTCAGACGTCCGGTTTCGGCGGAGTGCATCGAACGGGGGCCGGTTATTAATGCCAGTTTTGGGGAAAAACGGTGTCACTGTCCCTCGGATTCTGCCTGCGGAGGCTGTTGCGGGCCGTGGGGAGGGTGGGAGGGCCGCTGGAAGGTGAATTCGGAGGCTGTGGGACGAGCCTAGAGTCGGAGAACGCTCTTGGCCCATAGCCCTGCCGAAATTTCTGTCCAGGCCGGAGTCAATGAACCAATAAGCAATGGAAAGAGATCGGCGTGGACCAATAAGATGTTGCTACGTCACAGAGGTGCTTAGGGCCCGCGCGGCTCTTCCTCAAAATTGTGTCTTTCCAATCCACGGCCAGCAGGAGGCTGCTGGAGGTCGAGCGAGGTGGACGAAGGTTTCACGAGTTATTTCTCGCTCGCATGCGCTCCTGGTCGCCAGTCGGTTAAATTGTTGATTATGTCCATTCTGTCCGCTAACTGCAGATTACCCGGGGCCACGTGTAAATTAGCATAGAGCGATAATATCATGTGGCCACGAAGGAGAGGACGAGGAGACGTGGTGGGCAAACAAAAGTTCGGCAGGGCGAGGGAATAGGAGTGGGGACCGGGTCGGAGTAGTTTTCTGACTGTTCGGAATCTTTGATGATTAAAATTGGTTCTCCGTATAACAATTCCTTCGGCTCGCGCTTTTTTAACGTTCGTCCAGACGCGAGATTGCAGGGACTCTCGTTTATGTTGAAAGGGGAAGGAATTTTTGTTAACAAATGTTAAGTTTTTTAATTTCGATTCGGTTTCGATGAGAGGAGGAATTGATCGGTTGGGTTCGATTCGATTTGATAAGATTGATGGAGCAGTTGCGGTTATGATAATTATCAACTGTTTACCGGGTTTTGGCGTTTAATGATTAACAATCAGAATCATTTAGACTCAATCAGTCAGTGTCCTGCACCAGGGGAGCATAAAGATGGTCGGAGTAAAAGTAAGGTGTGCGCCGATAAGATGGAGGTTTGGTGATACGGATCGAAGAATGAACGCACGCATGAATATTCTTTATTGCTCGTTCAGGCTTGATTAATTCGTCGATGAAACGGGCTGCTTTAATTACGCACGATGAGTAAATAATTTTGCACACAAATCAGTCGACCTGTTTGCCAAACATACATTTTCTTCCATAACGAATAAGATGTCGAACATTCTCGTCTGTCCTTATCAGATTTTTATTTACAAAAAGTTTTTATTGTCAATACGATGTACTCAACAATGTTTATTCATTTGTTACAACAGTAAATATTCTGGTATCGATTTTGTGTAATACCAGGTTTATTAGTTACTTTTACTGCACGTCACGGAATTATCTGAAAATAAATTTGTATTGTGTCATATTATAAGAATGTTTTAAACAAAAAAAATAATGCCGTATTAAAGCAATTGTTTTAGTATCTTCTTTGTTTTCAGTAAGATGCGTAGGATGGACTAAAGACACGATTTAAGTTATCGACATTTTTCATTTGGCACAGAACGTACAGCAGTCAATAAATTGTTTGTATACGAAATAAATGTTTGTACATAAATATTTTTGCACTACTTAAATATGTATGTTGTAATTTAAAATGATCGGAAAATGTTGGAACACAGCATTTTATGATTATCATTCACTTTCTATCAAATTAAGCAAAATATTACTAGTTCTATATATACATATATTCACTACGAATATAGAAACAGAGAAATGAAATAGATGAAGTTCACAAAAGATATGAAATATTTATTACCGAAAGGACACTCCACAAGGCGCAGAAGTATTCAAATATTTAATTACAAGTTCGTCAACAAATTTACATACTTATGTAATTTGATCATCTTTCTCAGTAATTGTTTTTTGCAAATAATTGATCTTTTGCGACTCCTACAATAAATGTTCTTGCAATAAATATTCAATAGCTGTCACAAATGTGTTTCATTGCGTTTCAGACTTCAGACAGAGAAAGTTAGAGTTTTTTTTACCTTTGTTATGCGAAAATAGTCGATTAGTCGTTCAACTTTTGTAGGCAAATCTATTATACAATGCGATAGTATTGATTACAGTCAGACGTAATAGCTTTGAAGGCTATCACTGAAATCGGTGGAATACTTTCAGGAACTTACTTTTGAGATTTATCAACTGAATAACGTAGTTATACTTATTTATAGTGTCAATGATATTATTTTACGTATCCATAAACGCATCTGTGATATTGAACTTTTACATCTTAAGTACCGGAAACACTCATAACTCTTTACAAACATTATCTACATAGTGTTAATTCTTTAACGGTAATTGTGAATGATCCATAGATTTTGTATAATCACCAGTTGTACTTTTTCGTAAGAATTGAAAATATTATTTCTTAAATAACGTTAATTATGCTAACTGAAATGATAAATTTGACATTCTTAGAAACCCAAAAACATTATTTTACTACGTTATCCGTTACCCATATTTTTAAATTTAATTCAACACAAACCCTTCAATACCTCGATTCGAACATAAATGATCTTACGCCACTTTGAAAACAAACGACTTATATACGGACTGTTTATTATGAAAGTGGTGTAAGTCCATATTTAAAAAAAATAAGAAATCACATAATTTAAGATTAACGTTGTGTAAACGATTAATTTATGTGATGTTTACTTTTTATTTTTTAATTAGACTTACACCACTTTCAAAGTAAACGGTACGTATAATCACATTTATCACACTCACCGTAACAATTCCATTACATCCATCGATTCTCAAACCTTTGCCTTGAATATTCACAACTTCCAACTCGCCGCGAGGTATAAACAATTTCCCACGCCACTCGACTCTGAATCCCACTTCCGGCAGGCATGCGATAACACTCATTTCCTTACTCCACTTTCAGCCTCTCCCCCCCTCGCCTACGAGGTAGATGCATCGATCTGACAGTCGTATGCGATCCTGTTGAACGAAAACCTTCCGGACGAAAGTAAGCGTAATAGGTAATACAGAGGAGACAAATCCGACTCGGCTACCACCGACTCTTCGTCTATTCTGCGAGCCTGGTGCGAGGAGGGGCTAAATGAGACAACCCGCGCGAATGTCGCTCAACTGTACGAGAGAGGAGAAATTTCTCAGCTCATGCTGCCCTGATGAATTGCAGCCTGTGTGCGGGATGTGAGCACGCACCGCACTTCATCGCGGTGAAAATCGAGACACCCGGATGTCAGCGACGTACTGACAGCGGAGAAGTAGGGTGTCGGACTCCTCGTGGAATTCGTAATTTTGAAGCTGCACTTGAAACCGTTGGGAGTATTACCGAGCTTGGCTTACGAACGCTTCCTTTCAAAACACTCACTTTACCACATTTTCGTACTTGTCTTTCCATTGGTGCTTGACATACATTTCCTGGCAGCTTTAAATATAACAACTATTGGAGGAAATCTTATAAATAGTAAAAGAATACGTGAGAAATCTTGAGAAGGGTTAGATTTGATGATTTTGCCAGAGAACGAGTCTTGAGATTAAATCGAAATGTTAGAAGACACCAAGCAAAGTGTTGCCAAGACTTACGCGTTATTTGTCAATCGTTACACGCTTGTCATTGTTTGCCTGTTAGCCAAGTAAAGTATTACTTGTTGGAATGCGACCAAGTTATAGGCGTTCATAATACTTTCGTTAACCCATTAACTACCACGATCCCCATTTGAGGATTTTGGAATTTATATAATTATACTGTTACACAACCTTTTGTGCATATATATAACTTATCCAGCCAAAACCTAAAAAAAAAAATTTGTCAGTTAATGAGTTAACGTCTACCAGACAGTTCATTTTTTTTCAACTCTTGATAAGACAATACCGGAATCCGATCCGCATCGTGAGATTTGTTTCATTGGCAGAATATTGCTGGAGCTTATTTTTGGTCGACTTCGGCGGCGAGCTCGTTTACGAAAGCTTGCGACCCACTTCGGATCGCAAATATCTTAAGGAAAACAACGGTGGCCTTGAAGACTCTTCACGCATTCTTTGCGTTGTATGATGTCCTCGGGGTTGCTTAAAAATATTCATGTTCATCGTTGTATATAGGTTAACTTTTTCGTTTAGCATGAATTTTCTTTTCTTTTCCTTAGAAGTTTGTCGTGACCTCAGTAGACTTATTGTTAGCTCGAATTTTCTTATATGGACCGTTTACTTTGAAAGTGGTGTAAGTCCATTTTCTGTTGTTTCGAGTAAATTAAAATTAGCATACTAATCAATTAGAAAATATACATTAATTACATCAAATCTGGCAATGTTTCCACTGATTTATCAATATATAATTTGATTATATAAATTTCTTTCAGGCGAATTTAATTAAAACAATGTGTATTTACGAACTGCACATGCTCATACACCATTTTCATAATCATAGGCAACGTAATTTCTTTAATCGATCTATATTAAATACTAACTCGTTATAAATAAAAAGTTTACACTAAATAAAGTATAAATTACGTGATATCTCATTCTTGTTTAAAAATGGACTTCCACCACTTTCAAAATAAACGGTTCATATGTTTGAAATCATTGGAAACACGTAAGGAACCCAGAGAATAAACAATACATACATAGTACGAATTTTCTATCGTTCTATTTTAAACGCCTTTTCCTTTCATTTTTTCAGAGAGTGTTAAACAGATTTATGTGTGCTTAAGCTGTTTTATAACTGACATGTGTCGCATGTTTATCGCTTTAATCTGGATGAACTGATTACGTTCGTTTACTCTTCAGTCCTGATCGACGCATTTCATAAGATAAGTTCGATCAACCTTGACCACCTAAGGAAAAGCTTGAAAAATAGTGCGTCATGAACGCTCAAGTCGTTTCCAACACAACTCACCGATTATACCTCACACTAGCTCACACCTACATAAACACACATAACCTCACCTTTCAAGTTTCATCCACGTTTCATACGCCTTACATTCAACCGCTCTCAAAAATTCGAATTCCCAACAGAAACCAGCGTAACAGGTATCAAAAGATTAGAAACGAACTCCTCTAACCATTCACGTTGAAAAAATCAAGTCCCATATGAAACATCGAGTGGAAAAAAAAGAAATCCTTTGACCCCGACGTGATTTGAACACGCAACCTTCTGATCTGGAGTCAGACGCGCTGCCGTTGCGCCACGGAGTCATCTTGCTTGAACATTCTTAGAACCTCATCTAACTCCATCGCGGAGCAGTTCATCGAATTTCTCAAAACTGTCCCACTCCCACCTATTCAACCTTCGAACCTCCTCTCCTCTTCCATCTTCGAAACACACTCCTCCGCCTACCAGAAGCGATAGAACGGCATCGCAAAGTTATTCGATTCTTGCCCAGTCCATCTTCCGACGCCCGCGTGACCTTGAGAGTGCGACCCGGGCCGAAATCGATAACCCGCGCCGGCGGGGCGTGGTCCGTGGTCGCATCTTCCGAATGAAACTTGTAACAGGGTAGTACGCGATCGGGGAGCGATTCGCTGCCAAGCTCTTCATTTTTTTTTTTGCTCATCGGCGTCCGTCCCGTTCGTCAGCTCGTTCGTTCCTTATTATCGGACACGGCCCTCTCCTTCTCCCCTTCGAGCGTTTCATAGGCATCCGATAATTGACCCTCGGAGTCGAACGGGCAGGAATGGCGAGCCCCCGACAACAACAACGTCAACAGGATCCCAGCTAATGGCAGGAGCCTGTGGTCCTGTTCCTGGAGAATCCAGGCGCGCGCGCGCGCGCGCGTTCGGTTTGAAATGGTAATGTTTTTGGTGGGCTGGGCTTGGCTGTAGGGTAATTGGGTGGGGTGAGATTTTGATGAGTGGTTGAATAGGCGTAGGGAGGTGAGCTATTGGAATTAAGCAATTAGCTGCCACGATTCCCATTTGGGAGTTTTTGAATTTATATAAGTATACTGTTACACAATCTTTTTCGCGTATATATTACTTATTCGGACAGGAAGTATAAGAGAATATTTTGGAGTTAATGGGTTAAGATGTTTGTTGTAGGTATGGAATTGGTAAGATTGTACTGTGATAGTTTGGTTAATTGCTGGGGATTTTTACGGGAAGAGTATATTGAGACTGTATTGTGAAAGTTCAAATTAATAATTAGAAGTATTTAGAAGGATAGAAGTTTGATGTTTGGGATTGTAATAGATGAAAATGTTTGATTGCATTATATTCGCATAATATTCGTATTTTAATTATTTAGATTATTTATGATCCAATGTTCCTGGAGAATCCAGGCGCGCGCGTTCGGTTTGAGATGGTAGTTATGTTTTTGGTGGATTGGTATTATGTGGGGTGAGATTTTTATGGGTGGTTGAATAGGAGTAGGTAGGTGAGTTGTTGGAATTTAAGTGTTTGATGTACTCAATTTATGTGTGTATGTTAATTGTGCGGGATTTATAAGGGAAGGGTATATTGAGATTGCATTGTAAAAGTTGAAATTAATAATCGGATGTGTTTAGAAGGATAGAAGTTTGATATTTGGGATTCTAATAGGAAAAAAGGTTTGATTGCATTATATTCGCACAATATTCGCATTTTAATCATATAGATTATTTATGATCCAATATAATCACTTATTTTAAAAGCGGTGTAAGTCCATGTTTACACAAAAATTGAGATGTCATATAATTTATGATTGATGTAGTGTAAACTTTTTATTTACGCGAAATATAATTTTTAGAAAATAATGAGCTTACACCACTTTCGAAATAATTGGTCCACATAAATCTCCGTAAGGCTCATTTAGACTTATTAGTCACAATTATTGGCAAGTAAAAAAGTATAGTATGATCACACTAAATCAGATTAAATGGTAAGTTATGATAATTTAATACAGGAATAATTTAGATTAGACGGCGAGGTATGATTTATTCGATTATAAGTATGCAGTGTTAACGTTTTAAATTATGTTTGCGCGCATAAATCATTCCACGCTTGTGCAGTACAAGTATATTTTTAACTAGGTGAGTACAACAGTCTCACTTTTAAGCGGTACTATATCATCCTACGGTTTATTTATACGTGTAGCATTATGCTTGCCTTATTCGAATGTACAATACATATCTGTAGATTAGTCATACTGCTATACTTGTAATGTAGCGTTTACCATTACATAGTTCGTGTCGTTATCAAGTTCGATGTAATAAATAGTATAGTGTAGGTCTAATTAAGCAATTATTGAATGCACTGTTTCTCTTATGTAAGAAATGCCACAGCAACTTTTTGTATTTTTAAACAAATGTTGCATCAATTTCACGTAAGTATATTTTACATGTCAACCTCTATCATATTAACATAACTTAACATCCATCTCTAAGAATTCTAAATATTTATGAGGTTTTCTGTGACAGGTAAAGGTATAGAAAGGGGTACTCCTCACCGATTTGCATGAAACTTCGTGTAATAGTAAATATTTGCATAAAAATAAGATCTGTAAAACCCAAAAAGCGCGCTCTCGTCTAATTAAAAAGTTATTAAACGTTAAAGTTTAATTATAAAACCTGCCTTACCGACAGCGCGAACGACATCTATGCGTGCGCACTGATGCCTGCGCATGCGCACGGACAAGTTTGCAGGTAAAGTGCGCGTATTTGAAATGAAATAATATTGAATTGGCGAAGGCTAAGTGTGGGCAAGGTTTCCCTTTCATAATGATTAAGAGTTTTCAATCAAACAATGGTTTGAGAGTAGGTTGGGGTTATATTTCAACTGCCCAAAGTGCAACATTATGAAAGGGAAGCCCAGCCTACACCAAACTTACCTTTTACTAGAATTTGTCTTGGAGTTGGGAGGTTCCTTCTGCTTCTTATCATGGCCTGTGTTTTTTCTGGGTTAGTACTTAATTTCCAATTGTCGAAGTACGTTATTAGTGCGTCCAGGTGGTCTTGCAAGTATTTACAGGCTTGGTTTAATTGCCAAGAAGATGTTAGTATTGCAGTATCATCTGCGTATAGGGCAATTTTTGTGTTGTGATGTTTGGGGATGTCATTAAAAAATTTTGTTACTTTTCAGATTACATCTGTGGATAGTAGACTATTTATGAAAGTTGGTTTTGTCAAGATATTATTTTTGTCAAGAAAGTTATTGCCAAAAAACTGGGTGTACGAATACTTTTTTTACCCACCGTATATGTAATGTAGCGAATGAGAACGTTGTCTTTATAAAACCATCACTGGACTTTCAAATTTCCTCTTCCAATATTTAATTGAAAGTCGAATTTCCCTTCTTCATCATTTCCTTTATGTGCTTTGTAACGTTCCCATTCCTCCGAAATCAAAGAAATGATAGTTTCTTTCATTTTATCTTC
Organism: Anoplius nigerrimus; assembly: GCA_914767735.1. NCBI lineage: Eukaryota > Metazoa > Arthropoda > Insecta > Hymenoptera > Pompilidae > Anoplius > Anoplius nigerrimus. Next base: position 15,171,927 of record OU612081.1, read on the forward strand.
TTCCTTTCCCGTGCTGCTTCACTGACAATGAGCTACGTTATCATCAATGGAACAAATGTCACGTTGAGTCCAAGTTGTGTCCCTTCCTGGTATTCTTCCGACCTCATCGTCGTATATATGATTTCCGCTGAATCCCCTGCAAACAATAACAACATCATCTGCATATGTGAGTGTTACGGATCTCGATCTGAACGTGTATGGGTAGATTTGGGATCAGAGTCTCGTATAGGGAAAGACGTAGACTCCTAGGAGGGTGTTAGCCACTTCAGACGTGGGCAGCAGGAAATACCCTTTTGCCGTAGCTTCGGTGGACCAACCAAGGGAGGAAGACCTAGAACTATAATCTGACACACCCCGGTCTCACCCCATAGAGACCGGAAGTCTTTTAGAAGATTCACTAGACGCTAAAAAAAAAAAGGTAGACCCAGAACTCGGACGAGGCTCGTCGGTCGTCTAAATCTACCAAGGTGTGCAAGCGTCCGAATTCGGGATCAGATAAGAGATCTGTCGTCGCCGGAAACGTAGCTCGCGGAAGAGAGGATGACCTGTCGGGACGCGGACGAGGCTCGTCACAGAGACAGGCTCGTCGGTTGCCTTTCCAGTTTTACGGATAATAGGAGGGTTTCGATCGAGTTCGCAAAATGCGATACGTCTCGAACGGCTGAAACGTATCAGTGGGTTTGTCCGTATGTGATTGCGTACAGGAGGGTAAAATAAGAGAATTCTAATTCTTCTATAATAAATATATTCTCACAAATGATGTGGTTACAAGCGAAGGGTCCTGAGAGCGTTCGCAAGGCAGTAAGTAGGAATGAAGTTTGGGGGGCTTGACTAACAAGTCCTGCTCTTTGGGTATCGCCTCGGAGCGAAGGCGGAGACTAGGACTTATGTCTGTGGAAGCTAATTCCACCAGGGTGCGTTGAACAGAGTGTTAGCACGAGAGCGTATTCCGTTAGAGTCCAATGTGGGGGTTTTTCGGGCGCCCTTATACAGGATGGTTTCGATCCGGTGGTACAACCGAAAAGGAGGTGAATCTACATGCAAGAATAAGTCGAAAAAAACGTATGACAATTTTTCTTTAAACGCTCCGTTTTCGAGAAAATCGACTTTAAATTTTCGTAAGGTGCAAGCGCCCTAAAGCATCGCATTGTATATCTATATCTATCGCTTTGCGTCGTCTGCGAGTACGTTCGGGCAGCTATGACGTCACGACAGGCCGCTTCGGTCCTACTGTCGCGTATACCGGATGTCCCTGTCGGGCCTGCTTCGATGCCACGCAACAAGACAAGCCATCGCGCCGCGATCAAGATTCCTACAGCGCACCCGGTATATCGCACCGCGCTCGGCTGCGCTTGCCCTTTGCGAAAATTCAAAGTCGATTTTCTCGAAAACGGAGCGTTTAAAGAAAAATTGTCATACGTTTTTTTCGACTTATTTTTGCATGTAGATTCAACTCCTTCTCGATTGTAGCACCGGATCGAAACTACCCTGTATGTAATAACTTGATGGGTAGTCGACTCGAGCGAGACTGACAAGACTAACGTGCGTGCGCAGAGCACTTCTCGGTCACCCCCCCCCCCCCCCCCCCCCCGAACACAACATCATCGAAACATGATGTACGCTGTACTTATTCAGCCGCCGCACGTGTCCGCTTATTACCTTTCCAGTAACAATACATAATCGAATGTTCACTATAATCAAGAGTACCGTAGACTATACTTAATGGATCCTTATCCCGTAAGAACAAATTGAACCTGCATTAATGAATGATGAAGTAACGGTGTATACGAACGAGCCGATCGAAGCCTTTGTACACGATGCATAATAACTTACCATTCCACGTTGCTACCGTCATGATTTAAATAAGTAGTATATCATTGGAACATTACGGTTCGACTAAAGATATCAGGTTTTGATAAAACAAACAGTACAAGAACTAGCAAGAGAAGTAGCAACGGTTTTTGCACATTTCATTTAATTATTAGTTGGTCGGTGTTATTCATTGAAGAATAAAGTTCGTTGATGACATCTAGGTGAATATACCTACTTTCTCAGTCGTCATTAGATTTGTATAATTGCTTTCGGTTTCTCTTATTGACACGGCGTTTGTTGTCGCCAAAGTTAAAGTACTATTCCAAGTTGCAAGTTGGTATCAAAAAATGTTCCCAGTCGTCATAACGTTCCGAGTCGTTATAAGCTAGATAATGTCACATGTCGCTTCTGATAATTATGATTTACCTCTAGTGCAACAGTATTGTACACTCTGATACTTATTGTTAGTCATTCTTCTGCAGGGTTCCGATTGTAACGATCAAACATGCCCGAAAAAGGAGAGAAATACGCTGACTTGTTTAAGTCAGATAATTTTTGGTTTTCAAGGATGATGTTGATTGCGGTAGGACAGTGGCCATTTGTGCCGCCGTGGAGGAAACAACTTTTCCGCTTCTTCATCCTTGGAGTACAATTGAACGGAACTCCGTTTGTGGTAATCGACTTTTTCTCATTTCTGGCATTTGGGAACATCAAAGTTACATTAAACGCACATTGTCATGACAATGTTTCCTTAAGTTGCGAACTGTGCTTCGGGCGTGTGATTTTGTGCTTTCACTGATACAACTGGTATAGTGTTACTGTTCTTGACAAAACGCTTTTCAAATAAGGTTCACACCGCTGGATGTATTTCTTAACACGTTCATTTTCACGATGATGCAGAATGACATGAATTCTATAGCATTCAAATCATAAAGTGAATTATTTTGAATTTAATTTTATATAACCTTAAGTTTTGCTATAGTTAAGATGCTATAGCATTCATTCTATATAGCAATTTAAATACGATAATCTGACTACCCTTATAAACTGTGTTTAATCAAATTTTGGATATCACAACCAATTTAAGAGTAAGACGACTGTCAAGTTTTGTACCTCGCCGAAACTTTTACTGTCCGCGAACGTGTTAAAAGACCATAAAAAGTGATTTTAGCACAATTATTCCCCCAAACGCTTATGTATACAGGACGGGTACACTCGCGTACACAAATGATGCCGTATTACGCATACAAACGTGCACCATTTTATCACTTTCTTTGAAAATACATACTTATGCAAATAAGGAATTAGTAGAAATATACTATATATGAGAGTAGATAATTAGGCATAGGTACTGTGTAACATGTGTGTGTATGGGACATTCCATGCCTAATCGGACACTTTTGTACCTCACCCCCGTCGAACTTTTTCAACATTTTATATGTTTTCAAGACCGATGAAAAACGCGTTCATGAATTTTTCAGATTTTTCTGACCATCCGTTTCGGAAATATGAATTTTCGGAATATTTGGGCTCTTTTTTTTCAAGTGTTCATAACTTTGCAGAAAAAAGGAACCGTTCGGATCGATCTTTTTTTCAAAATTTGTGTTTTTGAATGCTATTTCAAGAAAAAAATATGATTTTAATAGAAATTATTGTTTTCATTGTTTATCTTTAAGTCAAAGCAAAAAATGTTTTTTATCTCAAAACACGCTCCGATCGACTTTTTTGAAGAAAATCTCAAAAAAACTTTGATGGATATAAGAAGTTTTAAAATATGTCCGATCCTGAACAAACTCTTTGTTCTATTTTTTTTCTTTATTCGAAAATATCTATTCTATCAAATTGTATGTTCCGATTCAATGGAAAATGTTTTTTTGGGGATGAATGCCCCCTTCGACTTTTTTGAAAATTTTGAAAAGAGTCGGAGGGGGCGGGGTACAGAAGTGTCCGATATGGCATGGAATGCCCCGTATAGATCATTGCAGTGACCTGTACGCATTGTGCAACGTTCTACATGTATTATAATACATTTTGCTTGCGTCCCGACGTAGTTTTACCTCACACGTATTTGAATGAACCATATGTAATCTTTTGTTGGATAGTTCATCGCCATCAATAAGATTTGGCATGAAGACAAGAAACTGGTAGCGCCTCTTATGCCGCCATTGTTGGTAGCCGTCATAAGCTTAGTAAAACTTATCAATTTTTCCGTCAACCAATTACCGGTATAGTTACAAACATCTCGACTAATTTGTGAATTTTATTATATTTACAGTCGCGAATATATCGCGTTCACCTAATAGTTCAATGTGTCCGTAGATACTGTCTTTAATATCGAGCATGTACAACAATTGGAAAGTCGCGGTGGGAGAGGAGCAAAAGATTTTACAAATTTACTTTGGATACGGAAGATCAACGTCGAATTTATACGCAAGTACGATGACGGACCAATCACACCTTGCTGCGAAGAGCAATAATTTGCGGTGTAACAGTATAAGAGGCATTTGCTGCTTTCCCGATTGATTGTTGATATCGGTTCTTCGAATTTTGTCGTATGCGATTCAACATTCGTGAATTTTACGAGGTCATCCTGGGTAACGTATATCCTTGAAGAAGCGAGTAGTATTGTTCGCGAAATGTAGACATTATGAACACTCAGAGTTGCGAAGTCTGAGAACCGAAGTGAATAATTAAAGTCATATCTTATGATTTTCAACTATAACTTTAAGTCCAGACGTGCTACGACAATTCTGAATGCAAAATCGGAATCAGCGCACCCTATTACATAAGACTCACATTAATTTCGACCAGTAGCGAATTTTTTGTTGCATAGTGTAACCAATTGGCTTTATAGTGTTCAACTGTCTTACGTCATGATTTTTTCTATAGAGATCCTATACTCAACGATGGTGCTTTTTGTGCTTATGCCCTTAACACCGGCTGTGGCAGACGTCATTCAGCCCCTTAATGAGACTCGCACAAAGCGTTTACTATTCCCCGTACAGTATTCTGAAAGACATGGACCAGACAGGCATTATACCCTTATTTCGTTTCATTGTGGTACCGCAGTTTTTGCAACTACAACAATCATTGTCGCGTCCGACGTTTTCATCGTCAGTTTAGTAAATCATGCGTGTGGCTTATTCGCAGTCGCAAAGTAAGTGTTTAGACGGCACGTAGGACATTTTCAACGATAACATTCGTATTATAGAATATCACGATCTCCTGAAGTCAATGACAACGTGTAATCAAACTCTAATGTCTTATTCTAACTTCATTATGACTTATTGTCAGTGTATTGCTACGCAAATATTACTTGCAGACATTGGCTGGAGCACATTCGTGATGGCATTCCTGATTTATCAATACACTTGCATACTTTCAATGTAGAGAACCCTGCACGTGATCCCGCATTGACACAATTGTGCATTAAGAGAGTCGCGTACGCGCTGACTTGGCACAATAAGGCTTTGAAGTTAGTATCTACAATTATATATTTTAAACTGTATGCAGGAAATCGATTATACTGACTTTCCTTTGTAATACAAAAAGCTTCGCCTCACTGGTGCAAGACACTTTTTCAACGAGTTTATTTATTATACTCAGTTTGAATATGCTACTTATCAGTGTTACAGGTTTTCAGGTAAGGGCGGTAAATAAAAATAGATAATTTCGTACGTATTAGTAATTTCTTAAGATGTCGGTGCTTTTTTAGATATTGACACAGAAGGACAGATTTGATGGCATACTGATTGGTATGACATATATTTTTGCGCAGATGTGTCACTTATACTTACTCACTTTACCAGGCCAAATGTTGGTGGATGAAAGTGAAAGCATTCGGGATTCCGTGTAAGTACTATCTGGGATTTAAATGTTATGAATAAGTACTGTTTTATTTTAAATGTAATGTTATGAAGCTGCGGGGTGCAGGTTACTACTTGAATTTAACTATTATCCGTTTGAATACTAATGTAATAATTAATAGTAGAGTTAGGGTCATAAGGGGGTCAGAACATGTAAACGCTCAAAATCGAGCTGTTCTTCGCGATTTTATTTGGGAAAGGAAAGAAATGAGCAATCCTCCTGAAAATGAAGCATTTGTTTAAAAGTACTATCGAAGACCACACCAACATTTTTCATGTGAAAATATATTACAAAATGGCGGATTTATGGGCTACTTAAGAGAGCGTCTCGTCCCAAAAAATCGTATAGAATTTTAAACGGAGTACGAACGCCATGTTAGAAATATATTCCAGATTTTAATACAGCAATGAAAGTTAAACTAGCGGAGGGCGCTAATATCGACAGTTACCGATAAATATAGATACACCAAGTACACAGAAAGGGGGCGCTTGCACCTGACGAAAATTTAAAGTCGATTTTCTCGAAAACGGAGCGTTTAAAAAAAAATTGTCATACGTTTTTTTCGACTTATTTTTGCATGTAGATTCACCTCCTTTTCGGTTGTACCACCGGATCGAAACCACCCTGTATTCGCTGCGGTTCGCACCAGTACGGTCGCTGCATAGATCAAAGAATAATAATTCGTGACCGAAAGGGTTAACGCATCGAAGCGACATTTCATGGGGTACTTCATAACCATATCTCGCACCTCTATGATTGCATTCATACATATACTGGCTTTATAAACAAATATTTATTATATTACGTGCAAATATAAATGTTCCATAATAGCGATCACAATTAATTCTAAACGAATATTGTAACGGTACGTTTCAGGTCGAAAACTTACTCCTACGATTTACCGGTGAAGGCCCAAAAGATGTTAATACTCGTCTTAATGAGAGGTTTGCGTAGCAGTAAAATCACAGCTGGGAAATTCTTCGTGTTGGATATGGGAACTTTTATGTCGGTACGATAACCATTCACTCTGTTCACGAACTGTACTACGACAATGTAATATGAAAATATATATATTGTTGCTAACTTATTCCACTTGTTCCAGGTTCTGCAGGCGTCACTCTCGTATTTCACTGTGCTTGCCAATTTCTCATAAACAACAGCGCATACAAATTCTTTACATACGATTGCAGGACGATCCGTTTATCATATATGTAGTTTCGGTATTACGGGGTAGTATTAGCGACGCTACAGACTATGTATTTTTTTGGACGTTCTTTTGTTAGTCTGGCGAGAATAAAGGTCCGAACTGTATGTACATATTCCCCGAAATCGCAGTCACAGTACGAACGCATCTTTCCTGCGTCACGGTTGATTTATCGTGATAAATTCGACAATTTTTAGTTTTTACGATGGGTGATTGCAAAAAAGATGAAAATAAAGTGACAAGAAAAAGCATTTCGCTGGAAACTAAAATGCAGATGTTAAGACGGGTGATATCGGCACTGTATTAAATTTGTCGACTTCAACAATACGGACAATTTTAAAGAATTAAGAAAAAATCGTGTCATCAGCAACCACAACAACAACGACTTCTGCAACAAAAATTACCCGTTCTAGAAGCAATGTGATTGAGGAAATGGAGAAACGACTTTCTATCTGGATTGACGATTAAAATTGAACGCAATATGCTATTAAGTCAAGCAATTATAATGGAAAAAGCGAAACAATTTTTAACTATTGGGCTGGCAACTATGCAATTGGGGATTTTTGTCGATAGATGGTCTATACACTTTTTTAGGTTTGTTAACGTGTTCAAAGCACCTAATCTATATTTTTTTCTTGTTCTTTGGACTTCTACCTTTAATTTAGTACAAAAATTATATCGATTAGTTCTTTGATTTTGTTTTCATCGCAATTTAAAAATGGTATACAATACGTGCATTTCAGACATATTATTTGTATTATTTCCGAAAAGGCAAGACCGCATCGCAGGCGCAAAAGAAGTTATGTGCCGTATGTGGGAATGAAGCCTTGAAAGAAAGGCAGTGTCAAAATTGGTTTGCCAGTTTTCGTTCTGGTGATTTTTCACTAAAACTGCTCAACGATCTGGCCGTCCAGTTAAACTCGATGAGACCCATATCAAGGCCATTATCGATTTAGATCGTCATAGCATAACATGTGACATTGAGGAGAAGCTGAATGTACCGCATACATGCATTGAAAAAAAAATATAACAATTTTGGGTCTTCTTTCTTATTTAAAAACCGCAATCACTTAGTTGCCAACCTAATATATTCAGAATGGGAAAGGCGACACCAGTGAAAATTTTGTCGCTAGTCGAGGGTGGTTCGATCGATTTAAAAAGAGATGCAATCTACATAATATACGGCTTACCGGAGAAGTGGCAAGTGGAGATACAAAAGCAGCTGCTGCATTTCCAGCGACATTAAAAGCAATTATTGAACGAGGGAATTATCCTCCTGAATTAGTTTTAAATTTCGATGAAACTGACCTTTTTTTGAATGAATTTGTTAAAAATAATGAAACTGTAGTCGTATATGTATATATATAATCCTACCGGTATAACACTGCTTTCTAGTGGACCTTGGTAACAGATATTATTTTGGATGAGTGGAAAACGGTTGCTCAAATATGGTTGTCAGACAGTTAAGCCGTGCAGTTTTATTTTACGGGAAATGAAACGAACTAAGAAGCGATCTCATCTGCCTTCCGTCTTTCATATAGTTTCCAAATTGACCACGATAATTCGTAGAGTGCGCTCGAAATTGCCTGCTTTTTCGTCGGGTCGGTAATTCAGAACATGAGACGCAAAGGCACCGACGAGATATACTTAAACACCGACGAGATATATTTAAAGACCGCTCACCTTATGGGACTTTGTGTCGCACGAAAATTGAGCCGTACTGGGACGCCCTCTCGGCGTATAGAGCGGCCGAATTAGGAAACTCAAGGCAACGCAACGAACTCAGTGATTCCAGTTTGGTAAAGGTAGAGAATCGCGGCCTCCTCACCGATTTGCATGAAACTTCGTGTAATGGTACATTTTTGCATAAAAATAAGATCTGTAAAAGCCAAAAAGCGCGCTCTCGTCTAATTAAAAAGTTATTAAGCGTCAACGTTTATTGTAAAACCTGCCTTACCGGCACCGCGAACGACATCCGCGCATGCGCACTGATGTCTGCGCATGCGCACGGACAAGTTTGCAGGTAGAGTGCGCGTATTTGAAATGAAATAACATTGAATTGGCGAAGGCTAGGTGTGGGCAAGGCTTCCCTTTCATAATATTTAAGGGTTTTCAATCAAAAAATGGTTTGAGAGTTGGTTTAGGTCTAGATTTCTTTCAGCCAAATCTAACTTTTCGTTTTATTTCTATGGCTAGGTGTGGGCAAGGCTTCCCTTTCATAATATTTAAGGGTTTTCAATCAAACAATGGTTTGAGAGTTGGTTTAGGTCTAGATGTCTTTTCGTCTTAGAAAGTCTTAGTTCGTCTTCTTTCGTCTTAGAAGTTTTTCCGTTGCTCGTACATACATCCGGTGTGTAGGGAAAGTACGGGAGGTTCGTATCGCGCCGCGCTATTTCTGTCCACAGCAGTCCACAGCTACCTGAGAAGGGCCGATGGCAACGCGTACGAGTAAGACCTCGTGTACGAACCAGGATGACGTAGGCCTAGGACAATTGACGAGAGGCACGGAGGACATAAGACAAAACACGGAGAGCCCGGGCGGGAACGCCGGGCAGACCGAGGGAGAGACGGCCATTCTTGGGAGAGCGGTGAAACGTGGTAGCGAAAGACACTGAGCATTACGAGATTTGTAGTATTGTGTGTATTTGAATAAAGAGAGAGCAAAGATAGTGTGAGTAGGGGTGTTTTTCCTACATATCAGAAGTGGGATAGATTCAAGCGCCTGACCAGCGGCAGTGATTTAGAGCGGAAGAATTTTCTGCCGATTTCCATTCCCACGTGGGAACGAGTTAGCCCACCCGTCGTGCGTTGCCTTCGTGTGGCGGCCGCAGTTTTCTCGTGTTCCGGAGAGCGTGCGAGTGACGTGACGGAAGCATAAGAGTGAATCGTTATGGGATCACACAAGTCAAGAAGCGATTCCGAGCGGCGCCGGTCCAAGAAGGCACGACGCAGGTCAAGACGATCCTCATCGTCGGACGAGGAGAAGAAGCGCAGCGAGAAGCGCTTTGAGCGACCAGAGCGGCTGGTGGAAAGCCTGGATCGCCGTTCGAGGTCGAACACGAGGGGGGGATCACATCCTCACGCCGGGGACGAGCTGATGATTCCCCTGTTCGATCCATCGAAGGACGATTTGGTCATCGACAAGTGGATCGAACACGTCGATGAATTGGCCGCCCAATACGATTGGGACGATAGGGCAATCCGACGACTGGTTGCCGGCCGACTGCAGGGTCACGCGAGACAGCGGTACGACACGCGACAACGCATTGCGACGACATGGGCGGAAACGAAGACGCTACTGCAACAACAATTTCGTAAGTCGGTCCCGTTTTGCAAACTATTTAGGGAGGTTAACTATTTATTTATTTATTTATTTATTTATTAATTTGACGGGCAAATGCCCATTATTACATAAGATATTACAAAGTTAGTAAACTTGATTCCAATAGAAACCAAAGAAACGATAAGGGAAAAAGGAACAATAAAGAAAATTGAATAGAAAATTGAAAAAAAAAAAAATAGAAAGAAGTGTAATCGAAAGATAGAAAATTAGAGAACGGTCGATCTTAATAATAAGAGATACTAAATGTCGCACAGATGTGACATTTTGACTAAAGCTGGTGAATAATGGCATTTCTTATATATGCTCGGCTACTGTTGAAAAAAATTTAATGAATTTGAAAAGGTGTTTGTATGGACTATTTACTGTTTCCAAAAGCTGGATAAGCTGAGGAAACTTGACATTCCCATATCGGACGGGTACCTGATCGACATGGTGATCGGCGGGATAACGGATGCCACCATTGCTCGAACCGTCCGCGCTGCGCAACACAACGACGCAAACACCCTGTATGCGTACATGACCACGCTGGGGACATGCCGACGACAGAACGACCGACCGTTAAGGCCGACCCGCCACGTGCGCACCTACACGGAGGGGCAGCAGAGGGCCCCCCTAAGGAGAAGGATCAGCCGGTGATGCCTTCCACGAGCGTGCGTAAATTAACCAAAATTGAGTGTTTCAATTGTGCCACTGTAGGACACTTTGCCAGAGACTGCAAATTGCCGCGGGAGGAATGTCCAAATTGTAATCGGCTAGGACATCGTCGTGAGAAATGCCCACTGGCGAAGGGCGTGAATTCCGTAAGGGAACACGAGAGCGCTAAAGTCTAATCTTTTTCAGATCACATGAAAAGACGTAAAGCACAGACTGGGAGATGTGAGACGTACGACTGCAGAACAACGGGTCGCTAATGGGATGGCATGACGACACGGTCCTACGAAGGTAGAGGGTAGCCACATCAGGACTCGTGGCGTGGCATCCAGACGATTTACGCACAGCCAATTGTATCACGAACGTCAGCGGCATTACGGACAGTCTGCAGTTGCACAACGGTGCCCTCTGCTGTATTACGAGCGGGTTGGAGTGGCACAACGGTGCCCTTCAGCCGTATTACGAGCGGTTCGGAGGTGCACGACGGTGCCCTTCGGCTGCATTACGAGACAGTCTGCAGGTGCACGACGGTGAGCTCAGCTGGATTACGAGCGGTTCGGAGGTGCACGACGGTGCCCTTCGGCTGCATCACGAACAGTTCGGAGGTGCACAACGGTGCCCTTCGGCTGTATTACGAACAGTTTGGGGCGCACAACGGTGCCCTCAGCTGGATTACGAGCGGTTCGGAGGTGCACGACGGTGCCCTTCGGCTGCATCACGAACAGTTCGGAGGTGCACAACGGTGCCCTCAGCTGGATTACGAACAGTTTGTGGCGCACAACGGTGCCCTCAGCTGCATCACGAACAGTTCGGAGGTGCACAACGGTGCCCTTCAGCTGTATTACGAACAGTTTGGGGCGCACAACGGTGCCCTCAGCTGGATTACGAGCAGTTCGGAGGTGCACAACGGTGCCCTTCGGCTGCATTGCGAACAGTCTGTAGCGCACAACGGTGCCTTCAGCTGGATTACAAACAGTTCGGAGGTGCACAACGATGCCCTTCGGCTGTATTACGATCAGCGGGCGCACAACGGTGCCCCATCCGCAGGAAGCATCCCCAGTAAGGGCATACACGCTTAGACGGCGGGACAGGACGCTACCAAGGGTCACCAACGAGGGGCAATGACGCCAAATGGGCCAACCGAGGGTAGTTGGCAGGGCACCAAAAAACAGCCCATGAGGAACCAAGGGAGGAATAATGAATCGACCGAGGTCAATTGAAGGACTGCAAACAAATTACCAAGGATGGGAAAATTAATGTCTGAGGACAGACATTGGAGTCAGGATGGCCGAATGTAGGGAAAGTACGGGAGGTTCGTATCGCGCCGCGTTATTTCTGTCCACAGATACCTGAGAAGGGCCGATTGCAACGCGTATGAGTAAGACCTCGTGTACGCACCGGGATGACGTAGGCCTGGGACAATTGACGAGAGGCATAGAGTAGAGGAGACAGAACACGGTGAGCCCGGGGAGGAGACGGGCATTCTTGGGAGAACGGTGAAACGTAATAGAGAGAGAGAGAGACTGAGCGTTGTGAAATTGTAGTATCGAGTGTGTTCAAATAAAGAGAGAGCGTAGTTAATGTGAGTAGGGGTGTTTTTCCTACACGTGTTAAGAGTCATGTTCACTGAAGTATGCATGTACTTAGTAGTTTTAATTCTCTCGTAATCAATTGTTTCCGTCATTATTATTTACTCTCTGTTGCTCTCTGTTCACTGTCTTTTTTTTTCATCCGGCGAACAGCGAAGCGTGCTGCGAGATTCATGAATTCCTTCCAGCCCCGATTCTGACAATCGGAGTGCACACATGTTGTTTTCACTTAAGTACACAAGCACGGTGCGCACACACCGGCACCAATAGTGCCGAGGCTTCAAATCTGGCATCACGGCGTCAAGAGTATCCACGCAAGGAGCCGTTCAATCCCCACCAGTGACACCAGACTTGGACCCGTGGAACCATGGGTGCTGCTGTGTATAGACAAAGAGAGCCCTTTTTTTCTTTTTTTTTTTCTTACGATGGGGAATCTTGAAAAAGACGTCAGCGACCCCGGGGGGAGTCGCCGATTGTGTCAGGTTTTCACTGACTAAACCCACACCGGTACTCTCTACTGCAGCGGTCGGACAACCGGGGTAAATTACCCCAAATGGGGTAAAAATTAAATTTTTGGGGGTAAAAATGAAACTTTTGTGAGTAAAAAGTAAATTTTTAGTTATTGTTTTCTTTTCAAAATTATCATGGGGGCTATAATATGAAAAATGCTAAAAAGAGGCGATTTCGTTTTTTTTTTTGCTCTTCGCCATGGGGTAATATCAACTTACACAAAAATATTTTGGGGTAATGATTAAAAAAGTTCCCCGACCGCTGCTCTACTGGGTGGTAGGAGATACCCCGGTGCTGCGCGAGCATATACCGCAGCATCTCCCACCCGCGGCGCGTGCAAAAGATATGAATTTTGTCAAATAACGAAAATAAGTTAATAAAGCTACATCAAAAGATAATTCGCGCCCTGCATCGCTAGTGAACTAGAAGGAAGAACATGCATGTAGTATAGAGAGAATGAAAGTGACAGCACATCGAAAGACAGGAAGAGGAAAGAATGTTATAGGGTGAACAGTAACGACCCACACCTCGGGGTGTGCCTCAATACACACCCCGTTTATGAGTCAGTTGTGAGAAGAAGAGAAAGAATAGCGAGAGGATATATAGAGATAGAGGAAGAGATAAAGTGATAGTGTCTTCTGACGGAAGCTAAGTGACAGAAAGTGAAAGCCTCGAATGGAATACGTCAGAGAGACAGCATGCAATAAATTTAGTGTTCAGGCTAGCGATGCCACGCCCAATGTCTTTCTCATAGAAGAGAGGGACATGCAAATGAACAAATTAAAAAAAAACAATAGACTATTATTTGGTAAAAATAATTACCCTCTCAAATAAATGATCGGGTTTTTGACCGTTAGAACTATGTAAAATTAAATCTTCACGGCGATTTCGGTCACAATTGTACGATAAAAATTAAAAGATTCGTTTCGTCCTGGATCTACTGGCGGACTCATCAGTGGGGCTATGCCAGTAGATCCTGCCCCAGACGAACGGTGTTTGGCTCGGGGATTCGGTACACCTAACAGGAGACATGCAGCCATCCTAGCGCGAGAATTACGAAAAATTAATATTGATGGAAAAGCCCCCTATAGCGCCTATAAAAGCCCGCTAGGGGGCTTTTCCATCAATATTAATTTTTCGTAATTCTCGCGCTAGGATGGCTGGCATAGCCCCACTGATGAGTCCGCCAGTAGATCCAGGACGAAACGAATCTTTTAATTTTTATCGTACAATTGTGACCGAAATCGCCGTGAAGATTTAATTTTACTATTATTTGGGCATTTTCCTTCGCCTCCTTTGCGGAGAAAATGAATTCATACTAAATTCGGCTAGTCGGATAGACGTACCACGGAACAGGGAGTACGCGAGTTCCGCTTGCATACGTTCCGAACGGCGCGCGTGGCAAGCAGAGAAGCCCCCGCTTCTCTACCCACCCACCGTTTAATGTGCGTTGGCTGATTGCCTCTGCACTTAGCACCCTGTCCGGTTGGCAGAGCGTTCTCACACATACGTACATTCCTTCCTTCGCATTTTAACATTATGCATTCAGCAAATACTTACATACTCAATCCGCGGGCGGTAAGCAGGGCGGTCCCATTATCGATCAGGTTAGAGATGAAAATATGATACGCTGGGAGCTCGTGCGTTCTGCCACACCGGCTGTGGCCTTTTGAACCGAAGGTCGGTATACTATTTCGCGTAGAGACTTTTCCGCGACCGCCTGGCCGTCCTCTTCACGCGTTGAAGAGTCGCTACAGCCTCACGCCATGCGGTCACCCGGCTGCCGCCCCGCCTCAGGACTCTTTGTCCTGTTACGGATCTCGATCTGAGCGTGAATAGATAGATTTGGAAATCAGAGTCTCGTATAGGGAAAGACGTAGACTCTTAGGAGGGTGTTAGCCACTTCAGACGCAGGCAGCAGGAAATACCCTTTTGCCGTAGCTGTCGTGGACTGACCAAGGGAGATAGACTCAGAACTCGGACGAGGCTCGTCAGAGAGACTGGCGTGTCTCAAGGACAGGCTCGACGGTCGTCTAAATCTACCAAGGTGTGCAAGCGTCCGAATTCGGGATCAGACAAGATGATCTGTCTTCACCGGAAACGTAGCTCGCGGAAGTGAGGATGACTGGTCGGGACGCGGACGAGGCTCGTCAGAGAGACTGACGTGTCTCAAAGAAAGGCTCGTCGGTAGCCTCCCCAGTCTTGAGGATAGTAGGAGGGTTTTGATCAAGGTCGCAACATGCGATACGTCTCGAGCGGCTGAAACGTATCTGTGGGTTTGTCCGTACGTGATGCGTATAGGAGGGTTAAATAATAGAATGCAATTCTTCAATAATGAATATATTCTATAATCTTATAATATACAAGCGAAGGGTCGAAAGAGCGTTCGCGAGGCAATGGTTTTAGGAATGAGGGTTTTGGTCGGGCTCGGCTAACAAGTCCTGCTCCTCAGGTGACGCCTCGGAGCAGAGGCGGAGACTGGGACTTACGTCTGTGGAACCTAATTCCACCGAGGTGCGTTTGGACAGAGTGTCGGCACAAGAGCGTATTCCGTAATAGTCCGATTTGGGGTTGTTCGGGCGCCCTTATATACGGTGGGACCCCGTCGGGTCCGTTCGGGAAAGTCGGCGGTGGTGGGGATGTGTATCCAGTGCTCGTAGATAAGGGGCCGTCTTGCTTGCGAGGGAGACGTAGGCTGGATGCATACGTAACAAATTCGTCGGCTGCTGTTGCAGCCGACCACTTACCCAGGCGTCTCGATACACACGCTGTTGTTGTGCGAAGGTGGGCTGCTGTCCAGCCACCCTCTCAGCGTGCATCCTCGCTATGCGCTCGTTTTCAAGCGCATACGCCTCCGCGGCGCGAACTTCCTCCACTCTTCGCATGTGGCGCTGTTGCCACTCCAACCTCTCTGCTGCGGCAGCTGATGGCTTCTTCTTTTTCCTCTTGCTGGTCGTCTTCGCCATCTGCGAGTCGCTGTCCGCAGCCGCACACGGGAGGGAGGCTCGCAGACGGTGCACTCGCGTTGGCATTGGCAGCCTTCTTCGCGGCACTGCTGACGTCACTAGGCGCACCGCTTACCGCACTTCCGCCTCCCGTTACAGGAGTCACTGCGGCATTGTTTTGCCCGGAAATGTATCTCTCAAACATTTCCTGGAGGCGGTCGATGCGCCTCTCATTGCTATTTTCTCCTGCTACTATGTTATTTTGTCCTTCCACTATTTTCTTAATAGAAGCGAGGACGCCAGCCATCTCGCTGGTGGGTTTTGTTGTACCACCAGTTTTCTTCTGCCCTTCGCTGCTTTCGGGCACTCTTGTTTCCTTCGCGGGTGGAGGCGGTGGCATCTTGCACCGCTCTCTCAGTTCCGCATTTTCCAATTCCACTCTCTCGAGAGTGCTACGGAGGTTGCTCGTGGCCCTTTGGTAGCGTATCAGCTGCTCCATTAGGTCCTCCACTTCGGCTGGCTGCTTCCTAAACAGAGCCTCTTCACGCTCGATCACGTTATTCGCCTCTATAACGAGAGTCGAGCGTCTAAGATCGCTGACGAATGGCCCATTTAAGTAAGATGACCAACTATTTTTTGTTCAAAAAGAGTACACTTTGCAAGTATTTCATAGGTGAAAAAAAAACAAGAAAAAACGATAAAAACTTTATTTTCATTTAAAAACATATTTTTCTTCGGAGTGGATTTTTTTTGCTAAATGAGGATGTTCGTCTAATAATGTAGCCACATCCGAACAACTTTCATTTTGCATATTAAATTTGACTGTTAAGACGGCAGATAATGTTTTTACAGAAAGTTGCGACTTCTCACTGCTCCAATAATCATTCCCTAGTGAAAATACCCTTTCAACAGCAGCATTAGTGCCTGGACAACATAAGGAAATTTCTATTATAACTTTTAAATTTTCATGTGGGATATGATATTAATAAAATTGAAATAAAATAATCTAAAAAATGTTATAGAAATACAAATGAGTATAAAATTATACAAATGAGTACTTTCAGAGTACAGGATTTGAAAAGAGTACGGTTTGCGAAAAAAGAGTACAAAACTCAGTAAATGAGTACAGTTTAAGTTGGTCACCTTAATTTAAGCCATTCGACTTTTGGGCAATCTCGCGTATGCGGTCCAAGGCCGCAGTGATGTCCACTTGTCGCTGCTGGCTGTTTTTTCCTCTCGCCTCTTCGAGGAGATCCTGCATGCTGGGAAGCTTCCCAGTATACACCCTCTTCCTCCTGTGGGTTAGGGAGGCAGTCCCGCTGGTGTCATCGCTTGACCCTGCACTGTCCGTGGTACATACGTCATGTATCATTGGACGTTTGGAATCAGAATATGTTTGAGTCAGATCCGTGTTGTCCAACCGACACTGGAAATCAGAATATGTTTGAGTCAGATCCGTGTTGTCCAACCGACACTGGAAATCAGAATATGTTTGAGTCAGATCCGTGTTGTCCAACCCGCGGCATCGAATAGCCATACAGCCCAGTCTATACGTCGGATAATGAAAGTAGCTTGTGTGCGAAACAAGCGCACTTACAGTGCGGCCCAAGGAAGCTAAAATGTTGGACAACTCTGACGTAGATAGATAGATTGAGAGTTTCTTAGGGACGGAACGGCACGGGAGGGGGGGGGGGGGAGGAGATAAACAAGAGAAGAATGAACAGCAAGATGTAAAAGGTGACGTGAAAGCGCGGAAGGGACAAGCATGAAAATATGAGTAAGACAAAAGAAGGCAGTAACTCCCGCGTCGCAACAAAGTATTGTCAAAATAATTTATTTTCAAAATGCTCACAAGAGGAAATGTTATTAATATTAGATTTTGCGTCCGTGAATAATTACTTGAGTATGACCCTATTGTGTAATCAATTTAATATTCGAAATGAGAGATGTTACATCACATCATTCTTTGTATTTATTATATTTGTTGTAATAGTTGCAAGCATCTTTAGCCCTTTGCATTCTGAACCATCCTGGACGGTAGCCATCACATCCAAAGCGCCACTTTCTCGTTGAAACGGGTATATACCAATCCACATGTTACATTTTATAGTTTTGGAACCAATTTGTGTATTATAATAATATTGGACTTACATGAATTTTGTAGACAACGAGAAATATAATGTATTTCATATACTTTAATATCCTATGAGAGGGGAATATCAAGTGCAAAGAGTTAACTACTGGATCCTCTGCATTAATTTGGCAAGATATATGTATAAACGAAAGAACAAACAATACCCACGTATTATAAATTCAGATTTGCCTCCATATCAATGGCGTTGTTGTGTCAATTGTGGCTCTTAATCGGTAACGTCGCGTGTGACACGAAAATGGTAAGGGGGCTACGTAGCCCCCTTGACGTGGGACAAAAATTAGCATTGCATGTTATGTCTATCCAATACTTAGTCAGTGATATACATATACGACTACAGTTTCATTATTTTTAACAAATTCATTCAAAGAAAGATCAGTTTCATCGAAATTGAAAACTAATTCAGGAGGATAATTCCCTCGTTCAATAATTGCTTTTAATGTCGCTGGAAATGCAGCAGCTGCTTTTGTATCTCCACTTGCCACATCTCCGGTAAGCCGTATATTATGTAGATTGCTTCTCTTTTTAAATCGATCGATCCACCCTCGACTAGCGACAAAATTTTCACTGGTGTCGCCTTTCCCATTCTGAATATATTGGGTTGGCAACTAAGTGATTGCGGTTTTTAAATAAGAAGGAAGACCCAAAATTGTTATATTTTTTTTTCAATGCATGTATGCGGTACATTCAGCTTCTCCTCAATGTCACATGTTATGCTATGACGATCTAAATCGATAATGGCCTTGATATGGGTCTCATCGAGTTTAACTGGACGGCCAGATCGTTGAGCAGTTTTAGTGAAAAATCACCAGAACGAAAACTGGCAAACCAATTTTGACACTGCCTTTCTTTCAAGGCTTCATTCCCACATACGGCACATAACTCCTTTTGCGCCTGCGATGCGGTCTTGCCTTTTCGGAAATAATACAAATAATATGTCTGAAATGGACGTGTTGTCTTCCATTTTTAAATTGCGATAAAAACAAAACCAAAGAACTAATCGATATAATTTTTGTACTAAATTAAAGGTAGAAGTCCAAAGAACAAGAAAAAAATATAGATTAGGGGCTTTGAACACGTTAACAAACCTAAAAAAGTGTAAAGACCATCTATCGACAAAATCCCCAATTACTTAGTTGCCAGCCCAATAGTTAAAAATTGTTCTCGCTTTTTCCATTATAATTGCTTGACTTAATAGCATATTGCGTTCAATTTCAATCGTCAATCCAGATAGAAAGTCGTTTTTCCATTTCCTCAATCACATTGCTTCTAGAACGGGTAATTTTTGTTGCAGAAGTCGTTGTGGTTGTTCTTGCCGATGACACGATTTTTTCTTAATTCTTTAAAATTGTCCGTATTGTTGAAGTCGACAAATTTAATGCAGTGCCGATATCACCCGTCTTAACACCTGCATTTTAGTATCCAGCGAAATGCTTTTTCTTGTCACTTTATTTTCATCTTTTTTGCAATCACCCATCGTAAAAACTAAAAATTGTCGAATTTATCACGATAAATCAACCGTGACGCAGGAAAGATGCGTTCGCACTGTGACTGCGACATCGGAGAATATGTATGTACATACAGTTGGGACCTTTATTCTCGCCAGCTAACAAAAGAACGTCGAAAAAAATGCATGGCTATAGCGTCGCTAATACTACCGCGTAATACCGAAACTACATATATGAGCCGTTCAGTGCCCGAGTCGATTAACTCCAACAGTCATATAAAAATTGTAACAATACTGTCCTTTATTTTTTTGGCTATTCTTTCTCATTAATTTAATATACCGTTAGACGAAAGCTGTATCTGTATTTATGCATTCTAGAATATATATTTGTATTTATATTATAAAGAGAATTTTTTAAATAATGTACATTATTTCATCGCGTTTCCCAACTTTTTGTTTTATGGAGTTAATCGATTTGTGTACTGAACGGCTCATATGATAATCGGATCGTCCTGCAATCGTATGTAAAGAATTTGTATGCGCTGTCGTTTATGAGAAATTGGCAAGCACAGTGAAATACGAGAGTGACGCCTGCAGAACCTGGAACAAGTGGAATAAGTTAGCAACAATATATATATTTTCATATTACATTGTCGTAGTACAGTTCGTGAACACAGTGAATGGTTATCGTACCGACATAAAAGTTTCCATTTCCAATACGAAGAATTTCCCTGCTGTGATTTTACTGCTACGCAAACCTCTCATTAAGACGAGTATTAACATCTTTTGGGCCTTCGCCGGTAAGTCGTAGGTGTAAGTTTTCGAGCTGAAACGTACCGTTACAATTTTCGTTTAGAATCAATTGTGACCGCTATTATGGAACATTTATATTTGCACGTAATGTAATAAATATTTGTTTATAAAGCCAGTATATGTATGAATGCAATCATAGAGGTGCGAGATATGGTTATGAAGTATTATATTCTTTGATCTATGCAGCGACCGTACTGGTGCGAACCGCAGCGAATACAGGGTGGTTTCGATCCGGTGGTACAACCGAAAAGGAGGTGAATCTACATGCAAAAATAAGTCGAAAAAAACGTATGACAATTTTTTTTTTAAACGCTCCGTTTTCGAGAAAATCGACTTTAAATTTTCGTCAGGTGCAAGCGCCCCCTTTCTGTGTACTTGGTGTATCTATATTTATCGGTAACTGTCGATATTAGCGCCCTCCGCTAGTTTAACATTCATTGCTGTATTAAAATCTGGAAGATATTTCTAACATGGCGTTCGTACTCCGTTTAAAATTCTATACGATTTTTTGAGACGAGACGCTCTCTTAAGTAGCCCATAAATCCGCCATTTTGTAATATATTTTCACATGAAAAATGTTGGTGAGGTCTTCGATAGTACTTTTAAACATGCCTACATTTTCAGGAGGATTGCTCATTTCTTTCCTTTCCCAAAAAAAAATCGCGAAGAACAGCTCGATTTTGAGCGTTTACATGTTCTGACCCTCTCATGACCTTAACTCTACTATTAATTATTACATTAGTATTCAAACGGATAATAGTTAAATTCAAGTAGTAACATGCACCCAGCAGCTTCCTAACATTACATTTAAAATAAAACAGTACTTATTCATAACATTTAAATCTCAGATAGTACTTACACGGAATCCCGAATGCTTTCACTTTCATCCACCAACATTTGGCCTGGTAAAGTGAGTAAGTATAAGTGACACATCTGCCCAAAAATATATGTCATACCAATCATTATGCCATCAAATCTGTCCTTCTGTGTCAATATCTAAAAAAGCACCGACATCTTAAGAAATTACTAATATGTACGAAATTTTCAATCTCTATGTACTGTTCTTACCTGAAAACCTGTAACACTGATAAGTAGCATATTCATACCGAGTATAATAAATAAACTCGTTGAAAAAGTGTCTTGCACCAGTGAGGCGAAGCTTTTTGTATTACAAAGAAAAGTCAGTATAATCGATTTCCTGCATACAGTTTAAAATATATAATTGTAGATACTAACTTCAAAGCCTTATTGTGCCAAGTGAGCGCGTACGCGACTCTCTTAATGCACAATTGTGTCAATGCGGGATCACGTGCAGGGTTCTCTACATTGAAAGTATGCAAGTGTATTGAGAAATCAGGAATGCCATCACGAATGTGCTCCAGCCAATGTCTGCAAGTAATATTTGCGTAGCAATACACTGACAATAAGCCATAATGAAGTTAGAATAAGACACAAGAGTTTGATTACACGTTGTCATTGACTTCAGGAGATCGTGATATTCTATAATACGAATTTTATCGTCGAAAATTTCCTATGTGCCGTCTAAACACTTACTTTGCGACTGCGAATAAGCCACACGCATGAGTTACTAAATTGATGATGAAAACGTCGGATGCGATAATGATTGTTGTTGCTGCAAAAACTGCGGTACCACAATGAAACGAAATAAGGGTATAATGCCTGTCTGGTCCATGTCTTTCAGAATACTGTACGGGGAATAGTAAACGCTTTGGGCGAGTCTCATTAAGGGGCTGAATGACGTCTGCCACAGCCGGTGTTAAGGGCATAAGCACAAAAAGCACCGTCGTTGTGTATAGGACCCCTAAAGAAAAAATCATGACGTAAGACAGTTGAACGCTATAAAGCCAATTGGTTATACAGTAAAAGTCCGTTATAAGTCCGCTGAAGTTAGTATCCGATATAAGTCGCTGTGCCGCCATCTTGTTGGGGGAATCCCAAAATTTCTTTGTTGCATTAGGATTGCCTCACCGATATTTGGGCATTCTGGCTTGCCGAGCGTGTTTTTTTTTCAGTCCCTCTCTTTTCCTTATCTGCTGTCCCGTTCTGAGCCCTTCCGTTGCGGCGAAATACAAAGAGCTGAGAATCGACTACCTCTGTCCCGTACATATAAGTCCGTTTGCGGTTCCGAATTTCGGACTTATAAAGGACTTCTACTGTATTCACTTCGGTTCTCAGACTTCGCAACTCTGAGTGTTCATATGTCTACATTTCGCGAACAATGCTACTCGCTTCTTCAAGGATATACGTTACCCAGGATGACCTCGTAAAATTCACGTATGTTGAATCGCGTACGACAAAATTCGAAGAACCGATATCAACAATGCAATCGGGAAAGCAGCAAATGCCTCTATACTGTTACACCGCAAATTATTGCTCTTCGCAGCAAGATGTGATTGGTCCGTCATCGTACTTGCGTATAAATTCGACGTTGATCTTCCGTATCCAAAGTAAATTTGTAAAATCTTTTGCTCCTCTCCCACCGCGACTTTCCAATTGTTGTACATGGTCGATATTAAAGACAGTATCTACGGACACATTGAACTATTAGGTGAACGCGATATATTCGCGACTGTAAATATAATAAAATTCACAAATTAGTCAAGATGCTTGTAACTATACCGGTGAATGGTTGACGGAGAAATTGACATGTTTTACTAAGCTTATGCTGACTGTCAACAATGGCGGCATAAGAGTCGCTACCAGTTTCTTGTCTTCACGCCAAATCTTATTGAATGAGATTAACTATTCAACAAAAGATTACATATGGTTCATTCAAGTATGTGTGAGGTAAAACTACGTCGGGACGCAAGCAAAATGTATTATAATACATGTAGAACGTTGCACTCCACGTTGCATTCCATGCCATATCGGACACTTCTGTACCTCACCCCCTCCGACTCTTTTCAAAATTTTCAAAAAAGTCGAAGGGGGCATTCATCCCCAAAAAAACATTTTCCATTGAATCGGAACATACAATTTGATAGAATAGATATTTTCGAATAAAGAAAAAAAATAGAACAAAGACTTTGTTCAGGATCGGACATATTTTAAAAGTTCTTATATCCATCAAAGTTTTCTTGAGATTTTCTTCAAAAAAGTCGATCGGAGCGTGTTTTGAGATAAAAAACATTTTTTGCTTTGACTTAAAGATAAACAATGAAATCAATAATTTCTATTAAAATCATATTTTTTTCTTGAGAGAGCATTCAAAAACACAAATTTTGAAAAAAAGATCGATCCGAACGGTTCCTTTTTTCTGCAAAGTTATGAGCGTTTGAAAAAAAAGAGCCCAAATATTCCGAAAATTCATATTTCCGAAACGGATGGTCAGAAAAATCTGAAAAATTCATGAACGCGTTTTTCATCGGTCTTGAAAACATATAAAATGTTGAAAAAGATCGACGGGGGTGAGGTACAAAAGTGTCCGATTAGGCATGGAATGTCCCATACACACACATGTTACACAGTACCTATGCCTAATTATCTACTCTCATATATAGTATATTTCTACTAATTCCTTGAGTCTTATTTGCATAAGTATGTATTTTCAAAGAAAGTGATAAAATGGTGTACGTTTGTATGCGTAATACGGCATCATTTGTGTACGCGAGTGTACCCGTCTTGTATACATAAGCGTTTGGAGGAATAATTGTGCTAAAATCACTTTTTATGGTCTTTTAACACGTTCGCGGACAGTAAAAGTTTCGGCGAGGTACAAAACTTGACAGTCGTTTTACTCTTAAATTGGTTGTGATATTCGAAATTTGATTAAACACAGTTTATAAGGGTAGTCAGATTATCGTATTTAAATTGCTATGTACAATGAATGCTATAGCATCTTAACTATAGCAAAACTTAAGGTTATATAAAATTAAATTCAAAATAATTCACTTTATGATTTGAATGCTATAGCATTCATGCCATTCTGCATCATCGTGAAAATGAACGTGTTAAGAAATATATCCAGCGATGTGAACCTTATTTGAAAAACGTTTTGTCAAGAACAGTAACACTATGACAGTTGTATCAGTGAAAGCACAAAATCACACGCCCGAAGCACAGTTCGCAACTTAAGGAAACATTGTCATGACAATGTGCATTTAATGTAACTTCGATGTTCCCAAATGCCAGAAATTGGAAAAAAGTGGATTACCACAAACGGAGTTCCGTTCAATAGTACTCCAAGGATGAAGAAGCGGAAAAGTTGTTTCCTCCACGGCGGCACAAATGGCCACTGTCCTATCCCAATCAACATAATCCTTGAAAACCAAAAATTATCTGACTTAAACAAGTCAGCGTATTTCTCTCCTTTTTCGGGCATGTTTGATCGTTACAATCGGAACCCTGCAGAAGAATGACTAACAATAAGTATCAGAGTGTACAATACTGTTGCACTAGAGGTAAATCATAATTATCAGAAGCGACATGTGACATTATCTAGCTTATAACGACTCGGAACGTTATGACGACTGGGAACATTTTTTGATACCAACTTGCAACTTGGAATAGTACTTTAACTTTGGCGACAACAAACGCCGTGTAAATAAGAGAAACCGAAAGCAATTATACAAATCTAATGACGACTGAGAAAGTAGGTAATGTTCCAATGATATACTACTTATTTAAATCATGACAGTAGCAACGTGGAATGGTAAGTTATTATGCATCGTGTACAAAGGCTCCGCTCGGCTCGTTCGTATACACCGTTACTTCATCATTCATTAATGCAGGTTCAATTTGTTCTTACGGGATAAGGATCCATTAAGTATAGTCTACGGTACTCTTGATTATAGTGAACATTCGATTATGTATTGTTAGTGGAAAGGTAATAAGCGGACACGTGCGGCGGCTGAATAAGTACAGCGTATGTATGTTTCGATGATGTTGTGTTCGGGGGGGGGGGGGGGGTGACCGAGAAGTGCTCTGCGCACGCACGTTAGTCTTGTCAGTCTCGCTCGAGTCGACTACCCATCAAGTTATTACATACAGGGTAGTTTCGATCCGGTGCTACAATCGAGAAGGAGTTGAATCTACATGCAAAAATAAGTCGAAAAAAACGTATGACAATTTTTCTTTAAGCGCTCCGTTTTCGAGAAAATCGACTTTGAATTTTCGCAAAGGGCAAGCGCACCCGAGCGCGGCGCGATATACCGGGTGCGCTGTAGGAATCTTGGTCGCGGCGCGATGGCTTGTCTCGTTGCGTGGCATCGAAGCAGGCCCGGCAGGGACATCCGGTATACGCGACAGTGGGACCGAAGCGGCCTGTCGTGACGTCATAGCTGCCCGAACGTACTCGCAGCGACGCAAAGCGATAGATATAGATATAAAATGCGATGCTTTAGGGCGCTTGCACCTGACGAAAATTTAAAGTCGATTTTCTCGAAAACGGAGCGTTTAAAGAAAAATTGTCATACGTTTTTTTCGACTTATTCTTGCATGTAGATTCACCTCCTTTTCGGTTGTACCACCGGATCGAAACCACCCTGTATATGGGCGCCCGAAAAACCCGACATTGGACTCTAACGGAATACGCTCTCGTGCTAACACTCTGTTCAACGCACCCTGGTGGAATTAGTTTTCACAGACATAAGTCCTAGTCTCCGCCTTCGCTCCGAGGCGATACCCAAAGAGCGGGACTTATTAGTCAAGCTTCGCTTGTAACCATATAATCTGTGAGAATATATTTATTATAGAAGAATTAGAATTCTCTTATTTTACCCTCCTGTATGCAATCACATACGGACAAACCCACTGATACGTTTCAGCCGTTCGAGACGTATCGCATTTTGCGAACTCGATCGAAACCCTCCTATTATCCGTAAAACTGGAAAGGCAACCGACGAGCCTGTCTCTGTGACGAGCCTCGTCCGCGTCCCGACAGGTCATCCTCTCTTCCGCGAGCTACGTTTCCGGCGACGACAGATCTCTTATCTGATCCCGAATTCGGACGCTTGCACACCTTGGTAGATTTAGACGACCGACGAGCCTCGTCCGAGTTCTGGGTCTACCTTTTTTTTTTTTTAGCGTCTGGTGAATCTTCTAAAAGACTTCCGGTCTCTATGGGGTGAGACCGGGGTGTGTCAGATTATAGTTCTGGGTCTACCTCCCTTGGTTAGTCCACCGAAGTTACGGCAAAAGGGTATTTCCTGCTGCCCACGTCTGAACTGGCTAACACCCTCCTAAGAGTCTACGTCTTTCCCTATACGAGACTCTGATCCCAAATCTACCCATACACGTTCAGATCGAGATCCGTAACACTCACGTATGCAGATGATGTTGTTATTGTTTGCAGAGGATTCAGCGGAAATCATATATACGACGATGAGGTCGGAAGAATACCAGGAAGGGACACAACTTGGACTCAACGTGACATTTGTTCCATCGATGATAACGTAGCTCAGTGAAGCAGCACGGGAAAGGAAGAAGATAAAATGAAAGAAACTAACATTTCTTTGATTTCGGAGGAATGGGAACGTTACAAAGCACATAAAGGAAATGATGAAGAAGGGAAATTCGACTTTCAATTAAATATTGGAAGAGGAAATTTGAAAGTCCAGTGATGGTTTTATAAAGACAACGTTCTCATTCGCTACATTACATATACGGTGGGTAAAAAAAGTATTCGTACACCCAGTTTTTTGGCAATAACTTTCTTGACAAAAATAATATCTTGACAAAACCAACTTTCATAAATAGTCTACTATCCACAGATGTAAACTGAAAAGTAACAAAATTTTTTAATGACATCCCCAAACATCACAACACAAAAATTGCCCTATACGCAGATGATACTGCAATACTAACATCTTCTTGCCAATTAAACCAAGCCTGTAAATACTTGCAAGACCACCTGGACGCACTAATAACGTACTTCGACAATTGGAAATTAAGTACTAACCCAGAAAAAACACAGGCCATGATAAGAAGCAGAAGGAACCTCCCAACTCCAAGACAAATTCTAGTAAAAGGTAAGTTTGGTGTAGGCTGGGCTTCCCTTTCATAATGTTGCACTTTGGGCAGCTGAAATATAACCCCAACCTACTCTCAAACCATTGTTTGATTGAAAACTCTTAATCATTATGAAAGGGAAACCTTGCCCACACTTAGCCTTCGCCAATTCAATATTATTTCATTTCAAATACGCGCACTTTACCTGCAAATTTGTCCGTGCGCATGCGCAGGCATCAGTGCGCACGCATAGATGTCGTTCGCGCTGTCGGTAAGGCAGGTTTTATAATTAAACTTTAACGTTTAATAACTTTTTAATTAGACGAGAGCGCGCTTTTTGGGTTTTACAGATCTTATTTTTATGCAAAAAAATTACTATTACACGAAGTTTCATGCAAATCGGTGAGGAGTACCCCTTTCTATACCTTTACCACACTGCTTTCTAGTGGAACTTGGTAACAGATATTTTTTTGGATGAGTGGAAAACGGTTGCTCAAATATGGTTGTCAGACAGTTAAGCCGTGCAGTTTTATTTTACGGGAAATGAAACGAACTAAGAAGCGATCTCATCCAATCTCATCTGCCTTCCGTCTTTCACATGGTTTCCAAATTGACCACGATAAGTCGTAGAGTGCGCTCGAAATTGCCTGCTTTTTCGTCGGGTCGGTAATTCAGAACATGAGACACAAAGGCCAGTAAAGGTAAAGAAAGACGTGCTCATCATCGATTTGCATGAAGCTTTTCAGAAACATCAATTTTTGCATAAAAATAAGATCTGTAAAAGCCAAAAAGCGCGCTCTCGTCTAATTAAAAAGTTATTAAGCGTTAAAGTTTAGTTATAAAAGCTGCCTTACCGGCAGCGCGAACGACATCTGCGCATGCGCACGGATAAGTTTGCAGGTAAAGTGCGCGTATTTGAAATGAAATAATATTGAATTGGCGAAGGCTAGGTGTGGGCAAGGCTTCCCTTTCATAATATTTAAGGGTTTTCAACCAAAAAATGGTTTGAGAGTTGGTTTAGGTCTAGATTTCTTTCAGCCAAATCTCACTTTTCGTTTTATTTCTATGGCTAGGTGTGGGCAAGGCTTCCCTTGCTGTACTGTACAGATGGCACGACGTGTACTGCCCAGCAGGTACTGCCCCCGGTAGCGAAGTCGGTGAACTGCGTCGACAGGCGAATGAGTTCCGACTATGTCGTAGAGATGGCGCCTAATGTACTGCCCGGGAGCTGCTGCCCTCGGTGCTCAACTCGTAAACTGGTTCGAACATTATTCCTATATGTACTTATTGCACCGACGAGATATACTTAAAGCATTGACGAAGTATAGGAGTATTAAGGTGGCTACCTGGGTATCCGGTTATTGATATAAGGGTTAATCCCATATTGTATCAACACTTAATAACATTATTTATTCGACAAATGATAATGCGAACTTCTATTTTACCGAACGGATTGTTCAAAATCTAAGAAATTGGGCAAAGGATCTAGTTTATCGGGTGTTGGTACTATTATCGCAAGATTTTCCACATTGTTCAACGTGAATGACTCAGAATCCAGTGATGGATGTCTGTGGGCGTAAAGATCGAGATTCGCGACTGGCTGTCAGACTTGTCAGTATCGCGCGACGATGGACAGGAAGTGCTTCTAGTTTTTGGTGTCAGTCGCCGTTGAGTGCTTCGTTCGAGAGCAGCTGAGGCGCCGATTTCGGGACTATTTTCAGGTACTGAAACACTCGCGGCATACTTACGAGCAAATCCTTAATGTCAAAGAATTCGCGTTGCAACAGAGTTATTATAATAATAACATTGTTTTGCCGTGCCGTTGCGTAAGATTGTTTAGAACGCAATTTTCTGTACAAACAAGGATGTGGCATTGAACAGTGAAAGTTTCAAATCAGATATTCGATGTAGATATAGTTGAATTTGCGGCGGACTTTTAAATTTGCGATAAAAAAGATTTGAAATAGTCGGAATGACAAGAGAAGTGTTGCTTTAAGTTGAATGATCGAATATGTATTTTGCTATTGTGAGAAATCGAAGTATCAAGAATCTGATTGAAATATTGTATGTAAATTTGCACGTGACAACTGATGCGCATTATCTTGCCTTCTACGTCAAAAATGAACGTACAGTCGGTTAAAGGCACTGTTTGTCAACAGACAAACGAGCGCGATCCTAATCATTATCAGAAATGGTGGACGGGAAATGTTTGCATCGCGATCAATCATGTCGTATCTGCTTCGGGAATGCTCTCTTTCACGTTAGACTATTGTCATGTCAAGTGCTGTTTCTCAACAGCGATCGGTCAAACTTGATTTGATCCTAATCGTTAGTAGACTTTATGAACGGAATGTTTCCGTGAATATTCAATCACGATGTAATCCATCATGTATGTATGAGAGAATAAACTCTTTGACATTGGGTGATCGAACGATACTTTTCGTATTGTGTATTGGTAATTATCAGAGAAATTAATCAAATCTTAATTATTATCATATTGTGTGTTAAAAAATGTTTGTATATCGTTCAATTTCTTCCTAATTACAGTGAAAACTTTGGGTATTTGCATCAAATCTCTGATTAGATTTCTTTCAATTTATTTGATATTTTTTTTTGGTTATTATAACGTTTTTCACACGCATGATTTTTCAAGAATTTTCAGTTATATCCGCATCAGCTAACGTTATAAGTTTTTTCCTCGGCATTAAACGGTCGGCAGATGCAGTTTCTTATACTTGCAAATGTTATTCATAACGTACACTGATGTATTACAACTTTTAAGTCGTAAAATTTGTCACACATTCGATTCTGTGGAAACCTTTTATCACCTTCCGTTAAAAACGCTTTAACAATCATTTGTATTGAAACCACATGCCATTAACTGGTTTCAATATGAAACGACTTTTCAATGCATGCAACGCATAATCTATTAATAATAGTCACACAAATTGAGTGATTAAACTGAAATAATTGCCAATTGCAATTTACTATATATGGTATGATTAATATAAACTAAGAAGCCGTAATTTTATGTATAGCTACTCTATCTGGCCGAAAAATGTCCAATTATTCAGACTGTGAGTCATTAAAGGATAACATTGAAAATATACTTTTCAACTCTAGACAACCACCCGATTTGTCAATAATGACCAGACAGATGCAATAATTTCAATCAAATCATTACCAATTGCAATTTACTGTACATCATTAATATGAATGAAGACAAGGTAACTTTACGTACAGCTACTTTATCTGACTGAAAAATGCTTCGAATTATTTAAACCGTAAGTCACTAACCGATTACATTGTAAATAGACTTTTAAAATCTAGACAACCACCAGATTTGTCAATAATGACCAGACAGATTCAATAATTGAATTCAGACTATTACCAATCCAAATTTTCTAAATATCATTAATACAAAAGGAAGAGAAGGTAAGGTACTTTATCTGGCCGAAAAATGCTTCCAATTATTGAGACTGTAAGGTAAAGGCAGCAGTAGTTGACCGTTTAAGAGAAATTTTCCTTCTAAACAGCAATAACTACTCGAACTGATATTAAATGTCTGGCTTCGATGCTTCAATATACAGCTCAGACCTTCTAAATCATGTTAAGAAACTTATTTTTGTCGGAAATTTATGTTGTACAGTTTTTAGAACAGTTTTAGTAAACTCTGTTACTGTTTCAGTAGTTGACCCCCTTTGAGAGTAAAAGAATCAGTAGTTGACCGTCTGACGAGTCAGTAGTTGACCATCTTACTAAAAGCAGATGAAAGACAATAAAGTTGGCAATTATTTTAATATCGTTTATTTAACAATCCGACATAATAAAATTGATCAAACAATCAATCATAAAACAATCATAAATGACACGTAAAATAATATAACGGGCGTTCCATGCCAAATCGGACACTTTTGTACCTCACCCCCTTCGTTTTTTTCAAAATTTTATACGTTTCTAAGACCGATAAAAAACGCGTTCATGAATTTTTCAGATTTTTTTGACCATCCGTTGCGAAAATATGAATTTTCTTAAAATTTGGGCTCGTTTTTTTTTGAAATGCTCATAGGTTTGCAAAAAATGCACCAATTGGATCGTACTTTTTTCCAAAATTTCTTTATTTGAATGCTCTTTTAAGAAAAAAATATGATTTTAATCAAAATCATTGTTTTCATTGTTTATGTTTAATATAAACCATGCTGGTCAACTACTAGAAATGATCAGAATGAACTGATCCAGTAGTTGACCCTTTGGTGAATTTGATTTTTGATCTGATCTGACATTAATGTTATTAATCGTCCGTAGTTATGATAAACAATCATATTCAAGGAAAAGTTTACTAGCATTGCGTTAACAAAGGATTTAGCAAAGCTGCCATACCTCATGCGAAACATGATTGCTTCAAAAAAGCTTATTATTCACGTTTTACTGTAAAGTGGTCAACTACTGGCACATGGTCAACTACTCCTGCCTTTACCTTAAGTCATTAACCGATTACATTGGATTCTTTTCGACTGTAGACGACCGCCAGATGCACCGTCCGTCAACAATGAGCAGACAGATCAGCGTGATTCTAATCGGATGGCTGCTGATTGCTCGTCCGGCGATAGGGAATACCCAGGACAACGCGGTAAATAAGTGTAATCTCCCGACGGGTCTGGTCCAAGAGATAGAGTCCTACGCGCCGAAGGTCGCCAGGATTATCAATGAAACGCTCTTCGGAACGTTCAAAGGATCGACGTACGACGACTTGGCAACTTTCGTCGACAAGTTCGGATCGAGATTTTCGGGAACTCAGAATCTTGAGAACGCCATCGACTATGTCTTGAACAAGTCCATTGACCTTGGATTCGAAAATGTTCACGGGGAGCCTGTACAACTCCCTCATTGGATCAGGTGACTTTCGTTTCTGTGATGTGCTTTGATGGTTGGAACAGTTATTTCTTCAGAGGTTGGAAGTTGAAACGTTGAATCTCTACGTTTTATATTTAGACCGTGAAGTAATGTTGCGGATGTACAATCTTTGATTATTTGACATGTTATTTTTAGATGTATAATCATACTACAGCGGACAGTTTGGTCAAATGAGACATTAGAGAAGACAAATTAAAAATTAAAAAATTATCCTTCCGGTATGATTTTTTAATTAAAATAATTCAAGTCACTTTGTTCGAACTTCCAAAAAAGAAAGCACCATTTACCTCTCATAATGGTTACTAAAGAATATTTAAAAGAATAAAATCTTTTATGAGAGTCTCAAAGAGTCTACAAACTGCTGTTACATTTTTATTTCATCCCATCAGTAACCACCATAAAATAATGAAATGAAATTACTTCTTTCTTTCATCTTAGTCTGGGTTTATAAAGAGTGGATGGAAATCGAAGATTGCTAAAATGATTTTCGAACTCTTGCAGAGGATTGGAGTCAGCGAGCATGCTGCGACCTCGGCTGAAAGATATTGCGATGCTGGGGTTAGGTTACAGCGTCGGTACACCGGAAGAGGGCATAACTGCGGAAGCCATCGTCGTCGACAGCTTCGAGGAACTGCAGCAGAACGCGCATAAGGTAAGCTTCCCTTCAAACCGCTCGCATCGAAACTGTCAATGTGAACGTCAAGTATATACGCCGACCGGAACTTATAATGCAACTTTCGAGTATTATAATGAAGCTACATCCGTGACGAAATGACAGGAATTAGAGAGCTAACTTCCGCATGGTACAGTCACTGACAAGTTTTAAGAACGTTTCAGATATTTATAGGGTATGCTTGTAAGGGATTAATATCAATTTTTATACTGTCAATTTAAAATACGTATATGTTAATTTATTAAACTAGTTTTAAAAGAGAGAAATAGAATTTGATAATTAGTATGAGATAATGCTTGGTATGCTGATAGCAATGACACTAGAAAATAATTATAATTCTTTATTTGATACAGGGAAGATTTTTATTTTTTGATTTCGATCGCTTTCAGAATTAGTGCTGCATATATATTAAATGCATACATATTGTTTTATATATTGTTTTAAATGGGCTTACATCGCTTTCACAATAAACGGCCCATATAGGAATGTTACGCAATATATGTATGTTGAACTAGGTTCGAGGGAAGATCGTCGTCTACAATCAAAAGTTCGTCAGTTACGGACAGAGTGTTCAGTACAGATCGAAAGGAGCCACGAGAGCAGCAGAATTGGGTGCAGTAGGTGCTCTCGTCAGATCTGCGACGCCATATTCTTTGTACACCCCACATACGGGGATGCAAACTTATGGCCCCAATGTGACAAAAATTCCGGTCGCCTGCATCACGGTCGAGGACGCCGAACTCTTGCACCGAATGTATCTCAGAGGTGAGGAAACCTTACGATGAATTCAGCTCCATCTTAAGTCTTCCCTTCGATTTTTTCCTATTGGGACCGTTATAGGCGTATGTTGTAGTGTATGTGCAATTATGTACGCTTTAAAATTTATTTATGGTATACATATGATAAAAATTAATTTGCAAAGTAATTATCGGAATTCGGAGGATATAATGAGAATTTATTTGAAAAAAATTCTGCTCCTAAGGTGTATAGAGAAGTTATTTTCTAAATCTCAACTCTTTTGTGGGAGTTTTCTTCAATTTTTTACATCTGTAATGGACGTTATATTTCATACATACAATACGTATAATGAAAATCGAAATATAGTGGTAGTGAATAAAAATTCGATAATTATTATTGTAATTTAGTTTGAAACTTTTGACTTTCTAAGGTTCAGAAAGAAATTATTCTCTACATGTAAAATCTTCTATTTCACTTTTGTCGTATTATATGTCGTATATGACTCACTGAAAAGAAGTTCGTACATATATACCATATATTGTTAGATCAAACATTTAACGGTAGCAATATCATAATAAATGGCAATGCACGATAATTTTGTCGCCAGGCCAGGTAATCGAAATAAATATGAAAATGCAAGCCAAGTTCTTGCCGGACGTGGAATCCAGAAACATAGTCGCCGAAATCCAAGGCTCGACGAATCCTGAGAAAGTGGTCGTTGTTTCTGGACATGTTGACAGTTGGGACGTTGGACAAGGTGCAGTCGACGATGGTGGCGGTGCATTTATTTCTTTCAAGGCCCTGCAGGTGTTGCATCACTTAAACATGCGCCCTCGAAGGACAGTAAGGTATATACATACACTATAAAGACAAAATTAACCCATTAACTGTCAAATTTATTTTTTGGAATTGTTTGACAAATAAGTTGCATACATGTACAAAAGGTTGTGTAACAGTATAATTGTATAAATTCCAAAATCTAAGCTAATAGGTTCAATTATGCATGAAAATCAGCTAATCGAGTACAATCAAAAATTGACATGTCATGCTTTGTCACAGTAAAGTGCAAATATAAATTGCAAGTTAGAATTTAGTAAGTAATTGGTAATAAAAAAGTATAAAATTTTTTCATTTTTACATATTAAAATTAGAAGATTACCAATTGAGTACGAGTATGTCGTGTTACTGTGTATTACGTCGAGATTAAAATCGAATTTAATGTGTATAGCGCATATAGCTTGTGAAATAATGTATTTTGACATCTGTCAAGACTGATAATGTGGACCGGCGAAGAAATGGGAATAATCGGCGCACAGCATTACATAAACGCCCACGCCGCTGAAAATGACAACATGCAGTTCGTGATGGAATCAGACATGGGAACTTTCATGCCCCTTGGCCTTCAGGCAACTGGAACCGACGAAGTCATCTGCATCTTAGAGAAGGTCCTCAGGTACGTTAATTCAACGTAAGGTGCAGTGGGCTAAATATTATTATTTATACTTATTTATTCGAATATACGTTGCATTGTATGTATGACCAACTGTAAGGTAGAAAACTTCCTTTGGATAGTATTCAAGATAGGTGGCCGTCATGTATTATGTGATTCCCCCGTAAGACTCGTTCGACAAAGTTCGTAGGTATTACTAATAATGATTCCGCTTTTGCCCCATAATATAACGATATAAAATTCAATCATTTTTAAACAGGTTGGTTAAACTAGCAGCACTGTTTCAAATTTATTAAGAAAATCATAAGTTTCAGAAGATATTTTTAATCCAAACTAATGCAGCTTAAAGAAGAAACCATGCGCTTTATAAAAACACTAAGATTATTAGGTTTTAGTGGAATAGATAGAAAATCCATCAGTTTGAAGTAAACTATACAGTTTCTGGGTCGTTTTTGCCAAACTTGCCAACTCCAATGAGACCAATAACAATTTTCTACTGATTTCTGTAAGCTTAAATGCTATTTACGATATGTGTCTGTCATTTATGATCAGCTTGATGCCATCTATTGGTCCATTGGGCGTCTCACAGCCGAATGAAGGTCCTGACATAGACTACTGGGTCGATCAAGGGATTCCAGGCGGATCCCTCTGGACGAAAAACGAAAAATACTTCAACTATCATCATACCAACGCCGATAGCATGACAGTTGAGGATCCAGACGCTCTAGACAGAGGAACAGCAATTTTCGCAGCAGTCTCCTACGTTCTGGCTGACATAAGCTACAACCTACCTCGCCACCGTTGAATCTTCAAGGTGAACGGGCCGACAGATACAATAAAGGAAGCTTATTTACTGTTTGCGGTGTGTTTATTTCAAACTTTATACTATGTCACGTGTACAACAGTTTCGTTTAGCATACAAACAGGTTTTAGGCCTATCAGCAGCTTAATAGCGAACAAAATTCAGTACGCACGCTTGAATATGTTCGTGAAGCTTGACAAGCTGCAATTTGTGCATTGATTCAGGATGCGATGCCGAAGTTAGGCTTCTTCGACATCTTATCGTTCTTATTTTAGTAGCAGACAGCGAAGACATTTAAAATCGATAGATCGAAATCATAGTTCTTTCGTTCGCAATTTCTTATATTACCACATCCATCGACGCCCACTTCAAAATTATGTGACTTGATTGAATGTGAGACATTTTTGCGAGAGGAGCACCGTTTTTTATAGTTCAACTTCTCGATGAACGATTCACTGATCGCAAGCACGTTTCTTCGTTGAAGATGTTGCTTTTATCACGACTGCTCGGACTACCCTAACCAGAAAACACGAAAAATCGTTTTTTCAAGGTCAACTCTGAATATTTCCATCGTAGAAAGCAGAGGCTGTCAATAAAGAATCGAAAGTTTCCAATGTTACTACCTAACTTTCTTTATCTAAAGATCGTATTAAACACTGATTTTATAAAGATATCAGTAGACCCTGACTTCGAGCTTGCTTATCCCAAGGTCAGACACCCTCCACTCATAAAACAATCAACTGATCCTGAATCAGCCTGATTAGTGAAGGAGCCTGATTTCTCAAAACTCCACCCAACATCATCTTCACCGAAGATGATCACTGAACATCGGAACTCACAACCTAGATGAGCGTATCCTCGTCCTGGCTGGGGAAGACCATTAGCAGGGAATGCTGCGAAGTGGTCCTCTGACTGGAAGTCAGCAAAGCAGTCTTCTCTCCTCCACTGCCATTGATCGAGCAATCGGGCGAGCTGCCATCAAAGGCCATGTAGTTGGTGGTGGTGCTACTCGTCGAGGGTATGTCGTTCAGGTCCGGAGAAGCTAGAGGCGGTGCTTGAACAGGTCTGACATTGGCACTGTCGAGAGAAACGAGTTGCATGCTGTAAGACTCCCTGTAGCCAGACGTGCTGGAGGTGTCCTCGTCCCAGGACACGTCAGAGGTCTGAGGATGAAGAAGGTGATGATGATAGTGATGATAGAAGTGATGCTGGCCACCGTGTAGTTGATCCTGAGCGTTGTTCCCCTTCTCGGTGTCCGAGTGGCGGACCGAGAGGCTTCTTCGGGATCGGATGGAGGACGAGTCCGATGGGATGCTGAAGACCGAGGGCTCGATGCTGCCTGTGCCCGGGACTGTCGTGGGCGTTTGACCGGATGACAATTGGCCTACCGTACTTTGGACCCCTTGATTCGATGACTCTTGTTGCTCGGCTTTTGCCTGTACAGCCTGAGTTGTGGGCAAATTCGTCTTTTTTTTAATATTCTATTATTTTCGTTGAATCGCTAAGTCGTGTCTTACGAGGACAGTGATTTATGTACAACATGTCGTATTTATGTGTTGATTTACATATTCAAATTTTCCTTCTGCAGCCTGAATTGTGGGCAAATTCGGTTTTCTTAATATTCTGCTACCCGTGACAAAGTATTAAATTGTGTATTATTATGCATATGTCTATATGTGTGGATTATCAGCTTATGACTGTGCAGCCGGAGTTGTGGGCAAATTTGTTATTCTTAATATTCTGTTATTTTCGTTAAATCGGTAAGTAGTGTCTTATGAAGACAGTGATTTATGTACAACATGCGGTTACGGTTTTATGTGTAGATTTACATATTCAAATTTTGGCTGTGCAGCTTCTGTTCTACATAAATTGCTTTTTCTCAATATTCTGTTATTTTTATTAAATCGTTAAGGTGTTTGTTATGAAAACACTGCTTGATATACAAATTGTGATTACCCATATGTTTTCGTGTATGGATGTACATGTATTTTGTAATGAAATGTAAATATTGTTTTTGTTCCGTAAAGAATAAAATAATATTGAATAAGAATTCAAACATCATACGAGTTTAAATTTTAATTTATAATGATTGTTCTCAATATTATTAGTTAAAATGAATTACATTTTAAATTAAATTTCATTTACCGTTTAGCGTTTATACTTTGGTGACGAAATATATTCTAATGTAACATTCAAGATGGGAATGATTAAATATGAATTTTTAAATTCAATTCAGAATCAAACAACAATTTTAAAATCTTACTTCTTTAATAATAATTTTCCATTTCGTCGATCTAATAATTTCTAGTACATATTTACCACATGACGGTTACTACTGACAAATCTACACAAGTTACACTAATCAGATATCAACTCTGCAGTCACGAACATAAAATAATCCGCCCTACTACAGAATATAGCTGAATTTCTCTCGATTTTTATAATTTTTCCAAGATAAAATTACAATATCAGTTACATTTCAACTCTACGCTTCAAATTTATACTTGAACCCTAAAAATGCAGATCAAATGATCAATTGGACAGTTTATTTTGAAAGTGTTGTAAGTCCATTAAAAAAAAATTGAATATCACATAAATAGAGAGCACGTTAATCATAAATTATATGACATCTCATTTTTTTTGTTAAATATGGACTTACACCAGTTTCAAAGTGAACGGTCCAATTATCCGATCATTATGACTTAAAATAGACTGTGTTAAGCCGTTAGGTGTCTAAAGATACCTCAATGTGCGTCCTCCTACTCTTTCTCAAACGAAACGTTTTCTTGCTTTGACCCATAGAACGTTGTAATCGAGGCCTGTCTGGACGGGACTCTCCTGAACTGTCCTCGTTCGGGCTGCTCGGGCTTAGCTGACTCGTCACGGTCTCTCCTGTCAGGACATTCCAATCAATACCCACCCCATCCAACCCCACTAAAATTCATCTACCCTCATCTACACTTGAAAATTCTCGAAACCCGATTGCTTCGTCCTGATCGCAATCGGAGGTCAAAGTATTGGCTTGTCCGAAAGGTTCTAGCCGATTTTGAAGGAACACTTAAACGCAGAATGTTTAAATATTAGTATACATTTAATATATTGTATAGGTGCCATTCTGTTCAACAACCTTTCTTCATCTTTCAGGCAATTTAAAAATTTCCCTCTTCCAGAATATCTTATGTTTTTCCGTGAAAAACTTTTCCACCTTATATGTCGACCGAAAAGTTGAAGTTTTCTCCATTAAGAGACTTTTGTAATGATGCAAATAGGTGGAAATCAGAGGGCGCGAGCTCTGGCGAATATGGTCGATGGGGTAGAACATCCTAATCGAGCTCCAACAACTTTTGTCGAGTTATCAAGGTCACACGAGGTCACACGAGGTCGCGCATTGTCCTCATGAAAAACGACGCCCTTCTGATCCGCTATTTTTGGACGTTTTTGACGACTGGTGGATGGTGGATTTTTACATATTTACCATCTCCGCCAATTTACGTGTCGTATAGCGTGGATTATTCTCCTTCACTGTTTTAATCTGAACTTCAACTGTGGTGAAGAGTTTACCCGGGAGTTCTTGCTGTTTAAGATTAAAATCACCAGCTTCGATCTTAACAAACCACTTCCGCACAGTTTTTCACCTATACCACCTTCACCATAAACAGCGCATATCTTGTTTGCTGCTAGTGTGGCATTTCTGCCTTTCCAGTAAAAGAAAAGCATTTAATGCCTAAGATGCACATTGTTTTCTTCCATATTCGAAGATGTAAAAATCTGACAAAAATGAACGTATCGTAACCAGATTATTGTTCGAATATGCCTGAAGTACCGCCTTTTATGATACAATACGTATGCACGTAATTTGGTTGTCAATCGTTCCAATATATTTAGACCCGTCCCCTTACGTCACCTACCAAAAATCGGCACGGACTTTCCGGACAACCCAATATCTTCGAGTGTCAAATCTACTCTGACATTCTTTACTACTTCCGACAAAATTGTCAATTTTGCGGAAAAACTTCACCTATACGTGAGGTGTCGACTTTGCAAAATTTCGACGATAAGTTCTACGAGTTTCTACCACAGATGTACACAGAGTATCTACACAGAATAGTGACACGTGTCTAGGAGGACGGAAACGGTTTGCATGGTTCTCATGCTGAGAGACTCTTTTTACAGGAGAGTAGCTAACATTACGACATTACATCGAGAATATCGGACAAAGTGAATGACATACACACGTTGGGACGGACTTTACGCACGTAGATTAACGTGACACGAACTGATGCCAACACGCTTCCGACTTTTGTGTCTCGTGAGCGAATCGTCGTGATCGTGAAGCGATGACCTTGACATGCAGACGAATGACAGATAGTAACGATTCTGTTGTGTCGCTGTCCGACTGTCGAACATACGGTGAGTAACTTTATTATTCGGACACTAGGAGATTCTTAGTTTATTACATGATCATTTCATTTCTGACAGTAAGAATTCATACGCGAAGTAATGCATGAAGGTATATGTTGGGTAAACAATAGTAAAAATTTTTTTTTACATAACTTGCAACAAAGGTTAAGTAAAATAATTTTGGTGAAACAATGTGCGTTTTCTTACTATACTTGATGCAATACTTAATCACGTATGATTTCTTACTGTTAGAAATAAAATTATAACGTAATAAACTAAAAATGTCCTTCTTTCCGAATATTATAAATAATATAAATAATATAGTTACTCACTGTACGTGACCGTGTGTTATGTATAATTAGCTAATGCCGAGTCTCGCGAGTGTTTGACTGACAATGATGACTCCAATGACAGTTTGATTTGGCCGGATCTTAATTAATAGTTTGAAGCCGGGAAATCGGGGAAATTTACCTGATGAGTGCCTAAACTCTACGGAAGAGACAAAGCGTAGTTTTGGCGTCTTTTGATGAGATAAGATAGGATGAGGCTTAACATGGTTACGTTCATCGCTAGTAGAAGATGGTTGGGATCTATCTGAAACATGCCACATCGAACGTCTAGTATGAAGGGAGACGAGTGGAACGGAGAGACCGAAATAAGAAATGTCCATCCGTTCCGCCGCGAAATTTTAAGAAATTCTGAGCTAAGCGTCATCTCGCGGGATTGTGTCGAAATTTTCAAGTAACCGCGCGTGAAATTAACCGCGAACCCGAAGAGTCCTGAAACATGAAACTTGACGTGAGATCGATCCAGAATATTTCTACGGCGTTGCTTCGATTACGATCGATCGAGAGTGTCCGCGGATTCTGATACAGAGTGTTCACATAGGTAGGCAAGAATGTGTGTGATACGAGAGGCGTGTGAGCAAATGATCGTGTGCTGAACCTGAAAGCCATGAATGAAAGTGTCTGATTGACGTATACCTACAACTCGTGCCGACCTGTGGAAACACTTACACGGTGAGTTGTTCGACCTTGAAAGCCGGCAAATATTGTTCAAATAAATATTTGTATATAGCAGACCTTTGAACTTGCTATAATAAGTGACATCATATTGTTAATGTAAAAGTTTCATTTTTTTTATTTTTTAAATTATGGGTTAAAAACTTTGGTCCGAATTGTTGTAAAATAAAAGGTTTGTAGAACGTAATGCTTAATTGTACTTAATAATTTTTAATTTATGTCTTATGATTCTTGAGGTATGTATGTTGGACTCAGCAAAATTGTTCTGCAATTTGGTGGTATATTCAATGGCTCTTTAAATGCAACTGATTATGTTTGAAATTTGTTAACGCATCTCTATTAGATCAAATAAAGCCAACAGTAGCATCGCAACTCATTGAGAATTTAAAATCGTTAATCAAACAATCTTCAAGCTTCAATCACCTTCACAAACTTTACAAAAAGATGAAACCCCTAAATACTTACGCACTTACCTAAAACTGTTTATAATTATACAGGATGTACTTAAACAATCGGTTATTTACAAATTGAGAAAACATTCCACCTCTCGAATCACTTCCACTGAATACTTTTATTTCCCATCAATCGTTCAAAATCGACTCCTTCTCTGCTTTCAAGGAGAAACAGCCCACCGCGTGTTGTTCAACAGTTACACCCACACGCACACGCACACACGCACGCACAGCAGATCATGTGAGCATCCGAGTGTGATGGAGTAGCAGTAGAGTAAGAAGATCGAAGCAACTACGTAGTGTGACAGAGAAACCAGCGTCTACGCAACAATTAAACAAGAGGGTACCAACTGTTGGACATTACCATTGTCTAAATACTGCTATGTAGTAAGTTCGATATGACTGGCGTACAAAAAAAGAGAGTGAGGTGTGAGACAACGGGGGAAGAGACATCGGTGAGTTACAGTTTTTCTAATGGGTGACTTTGAAACGAGACTCGTCGGCCGACAGGAACCCGACGACCGCGACCGCCCTCGCTCTGTCAAAGGGACTGGACGTCTCGTTTCAAGGTCGCTCAAGGTCGATACAGGAGAAAATGCAGAGCAGAGAGTCGAGAGTTCGAACTTCCGGACGTGGGGGCGGGTATGTAGTGGTAATTGGTAAGTATCGGCAAGTATTAGCGAGTATTAGCAAGTATCAGTGGGTATTAGTAAGTATTGGTAAAGTATTAGTAAAGTATTACGAAGTAATTGAGAAGCGTGAGAGAGGGGTACACACCAGCGAGGATAGAATATAGACTTGATAGATCGTGGAAGAATTGAATTTTTTTATGTCGGTCTGCTTACCTCCGGTCCCTAGCTAGCAATGGAAGCAACGGAATGATCAATGTGTCAATCGAACTGGCCGAGTAGAGAGGCAAGAGTGAGGGAATGTTGCTCGGCAAAAGTTTTGCAATTTTCCTTTCACTGGGCTGATAGTCATTAGCAATTTTTTCCTATGTTATGAGATGTTCATTCATTCGCGTTACTTCGAGGTGGTTTCAAACTGTTATTGTAGGTTGATTTAAAGATTAAACACATTTTTTTTAGGTGATTATGGAAAATTAGAAATTAATATGAGACATTTGACGGAAGGTTGAAAATGTTTAATGTAGCAGTTATGTTGGTTGCTTGGCAACGTATCTGTTTTAATAAATAATCTTGCAATGTTCGAATGTAATTTCAGGCTGAGAATTGTTAAATTTTAAGAACGTTGGATGTAATAATAAATACTGTACGTTATTTAAGTATGAAATAAATTGCCGGTGTGCGTTTAATGCAAATTAATTTTCCAATTTTAGTAAAACATGTAATCACTTTCAAAGTCAAATAAATCGAAGCTACTATAGTCATCTGCCAATTCCGAGATAAACCTGTTTTACAGAAAATTCAACAATTGACATTAATTTGTCCGTTTTATTCATAGAATATAATTATAGTAAGTTTGACATGATCCGCAGCCAAAAAACGAAAAATATTCTTAAAATTGCGTAGAGAATGACCTTCCCTATAACAGAACTATACAGCACTCAACCCCCAATTTCGCACCCTCAAAAACTGAAGATACGAAACACTGGAAACCACCCCGAATCAGCAGCCCCGCCCTTCGCCGATCAATCACCCCAAACCTCCCCCAAGCCTCCCCCCAAGGCCACCAAGAGCCCCCACCCAACAGCACGACCCGCGCCAAACCTGCCGCAAATGAAAAAACGAAGAATCGAGAGACTGCAAATCGCTTCGACCCCCGAACTCTAACGGCAGTGCCCTATAGACAATGGCTCGATCCAACTGTGGTAAAGAATCATCCCCCCCCCATCCCTTAGCAGCCGCGAGATGCTTGCAGTCGTGTACTCGCATTCGATATAATCGGCAACCCGGTAGAAAGAACTCGGGCCTGGGCACGGGGCAAGAATGAGTACCTGTCAGCGGATGTTGATCCTGATGATCGCCAGCCCCGGCGTCGCTGGCTTCCCTCAAGGTCGAGGAGCCGGCGCTGGTACTGGAGACCGATCCTGCGAATACGAGGCACGAGTCGATAAATGATGCGGACATTTTGGATGGGGTAGGTCTAGGAACTCGACGAGGAATACGAAACGTCGGACGACGCACCGCGGGTACCGTGGGTACCGTTTGATGGCACGGACGCCTGGCTGGCTGCCGTCGTCTTCACGGTGCTGCTGGAGTTGGTCGACTGATGGGTGGAGTGCGGCAGAGACTGGGGGGCGGTCGAGTGCGAGACCGGGGTCTCGGCGGGCGTGCGATTTATGTGGGCTCGAGAGCCAAGGTCACCGGTCAGCAGGTCGATCAGCAGGGACGGTCTCTGTGTTCGCGGTTGACCTTCGTTCGACGGATGCATGTCCACCACGCTGCGCTTCGGCTCTGGCTGCATCTCGTCTGGAAGATGGACACTTTCAGCTTTTCGGAGAACGGCTATTGGGAGTGGAGGGGGGGGGGGGGGGGGGGGGAGGTAGAAGTTGGTGTGAAAGGATAGGTGGGGTTGTCTGAAAAGTGTAATGCTGGTTAAGAAAGCTGCAATGCTGTATAAGACGTGACACGTTCAAGTTTGACGTGACCTTCGGGTGACCTTCCACATACTACTCCGAAAATCAAGATACTTGCTCCAAATTTTGTTTAAGGTTGGGAGGGTGTTTGGTAGGGTTGATGTTTTTGTGTGGGATAACTGTGTGTGATGTGACCTTCAAGTGACCTTCCGCATACTACACCGCAAATCAAGATATTTGCTCCATATTTCGTCTAAGTTTGGGAGGGTGTTTGGTAGGACTGATGTGTTTGTGTCGGTTTGCTTGTGTTAAAGAGGGAAATTTGATTTAGTTAAATGTCTTTAG
Source organism: Anoplius nigerrimus (assembly GCA_914767735.1). NCBI lineage: Eukaryota > Metazoa > Arthropoda > Insecta > Hymenoptera > Pompilidae > Anoplius > Anoplius nigerrimus. The sequence continues at coordinate 15,216,565 of OU612081.1, forward strand.
TAAGAGAGAGAAAATTGTAAGAGGGTGAATATTTGCTGCAGGTTCTGCAATGCTGATAGGGAAAATTTACTATATGATTTTATATAATGATTCGTGTAACAGATGATTCAGTTTCAGTGTTAAGTTGTTCTAATTCGAGGTGTGGATGTTAGATTTTGAGAATGTGTTTATTAGTTATTGTGATAAGGATTATTTCTGGATATTGAACAGTTGACGGTTAAGATAATATCTGCTTTGAAAGGTACAATGGAGTTTGGAGCTAATATCATTTCAACATAATATTGTCAGAAAAAATCTGCAAGAACTGATAAAAAGCAGTGATTAAAGAATGAAAGAACGTTTGACTTCAAGATCCACTAAACTTCGCTTACACCTGTAAAAAATGTGCTAAACACCCTACAACGAAAGCTTTAAGGTCAACTTATTCACGTTCATTAAACGGCATCTTCTCTGGAAACTGAAATGTTTACCAACAAACCTGCAACAATTTCACATATTTTCCCCTTTCAACAACACATAACTTTCAGATAAATGAAGGCACTTGACATCATCAACATATCAAACACTATCAATAGAATTCACCTTAACAGATGGGAAAAAAAAGCAACAGCCACCACCCTAAAGCGAAACTTACCGAATCTTCTGTCCTCGATCTCTTCCTTCAGATCTCTCAGCTCATGAAGAAGGTCCGTCAGCAAGGTCCCTCTGGACTTAGGCACCGTGGTGCTAGCTCCAGAGATCTTCTCTCGAATGATACTATGCATATTCCTCTCATGCTCGGAAATGGGCGCCTGGCCAATCTTATGAACAATGAACGGCAGCATCTGGATGTAAAGAGCCGTCCGATGCGTGACGACGAACTCTATGAAGTTCCACAGATAAATGGAAGCCTCGTTCCGCTTGTTCAGCAGCCTCATGGTTCTCAAGATTTTCGGCCACTCCGTCTTCAGCTCGGTCTCGAAACATATCGTCATGATCTTAAGCGCTGAAAATGAATCGATCGTTCCCGTCCGCTGTAAGATCGCCGAAAGTTTCGGTAATGACGTGGCATGCATCCAAGACACCATTCACTTTACCTAGAAAGGCAACTTGATACAACGTCAATGACGTCTTTGTTAATGTCTTGGAGTCCCTGGCTGCAAATGTTAGACTACCGGTCCGCATATCGGTGGTGGTCTTTAAATTCTGAACAGTCAATGGCACGGCCTTAACACCGGGCGGCCATAGAGTGTTCAGAACTGCAGTCAGGGCAAAGCTGATGTCCGATTGCCGGAGCTTTGTCACGTCTGGAAAAGAATTACCCAGGCTCGTCCAGTGCGGATCCTTACACGTCCCATACCAGGCTTGGGCATCGTTCGAACAGAATGTTGTGTGCCATTAGTCGTCTGACGGTTAATCGTTACTTGTGCAATAATTGTATATCTATATTATTAGGTTTTTAACCAATTCGGTCAATGTAGTACGTAAATCAATTAAAAATCAATGATTGTAATTTACATCTATCACTGACGGGTAATAAACCGTTCTTTGCAGACTTATTTTACATTATGACATAATGTACTGTCTCTTTTTTTCTGTAAAATCTGTAACTGCACCACAAATTTTAATCTAGTACCAATTTAACGAAATGATTATTTAAATTTGACTAGCTTGAATTCAACGCGAATTGATTCTATTCTTCTTATATATGTGGAAACTTTTTGAAAAGTCTAGAATTAAAGGAATAAAATTATGTATTATTTAAGATGGAAATGGAACAAAAATATTCTTTGCTGAAAGAAACCATTTGGATTTGATGTAAGACAAATTAATTTATCATCGAAAATCTCTAATTACCCCACACACTTCCATTTAACATAAATTCAAGTAAATGCTCGAATTCAATGTAAATTGAATCTATTCTTCCTAGAGTCCCAGCCTAAATCCTTACCGAACAATTTCTTTCCCTATATATGTACATATACTTTCTTTTGCAATATATCGAGCCTGATCGCAAAAGAAAATTCTTTCTACGTACGAAGTAAGAGTTAACCTTAGACACTGAAAATTGTTGCTCTCTGTTTACGGTTGAAGTGAATCTGCCCAAGCCTGTTACATACACGCCATATACCTTTCCTGCCGGTTCCCACGCGCAAAAATAACGGGATGAGCAGGTTCATCAGCATGTTCTCCGTTCTCGTCTGAGAAGCGAACATCGCTTGTCCGCCGCAGACATTTTCCAGGGAGTATCCCTCGCCGAGGGAGATTACGTGAAGTGCGATTAGGCGAAGGACGGTGGAGCAGAAGTGTTGGGGTGGAATTTTGCTCATCAGGGCGGCTGACGATGCTGACGTCACGTCCTCAGGTGGAGTGTCGCCGATTATCAGAGCCTGGTTCATCAATATTATCATTATTGTGTAAGAACGTTTCGAGTGTTGTAAATTGGAAACAAGTGGCTTGTTTCATTTTTATATACTAAGTGTAGTACCGTATTTAAACAATCATTACCGATAGTAATGATATATATAAAAATATATAAATAATAATAGTTTTAAATATATATATTTTAGGATATGTGTAGTTATGTATGTACTGTATCTGTGTACATAATGTTTAATAAATAAATAATAATTTTGTTAAATTAAAATTTATGATATGTGAATATTAAGTAAACATTAATAACAAAAATATATAAAATTATAATTCAATTCTATATGGTCGATAAAATTTTTTTCATTATTAATAATGTAAATTTTACTATTAAATAATAATAAATATTACAAATAAATAGTGTAAATGTTGAAGGGGTACGGGGACCGATCCTGAAGCTGTCAGAAGATTAGTGAGATTATTAAAGATATATTAAAGAGATTCGAAATTTTCAATAGTGACATGCTATATTACATATTTAAATGATAGTATATTTAATACCAGGATTTAAGTAGAGATCTACAAATTTTACTCAATGTATGGAATGTTAATTAATGTACCTGACAAGTGCTCAAGAGTGTCTTCAAATACTGAAAGTGTGCGATGTAAGGACATCTGGCCAAAGTTTCGTAGACTCCCTTCAGCAAATCACTGGCAGCTGCCCAATCGATGTTTCTTCTGATCGAAGCCTTCTTGTGAATCTTGCTGAACGTTTTGTCGAGTCGTCGTAAAATTATTGTCAATGCCGGCCGCATGTCGTCGTTCGACCATTCTGTCGATGGCAAGACATCGTTCATGTATCTTCTCAACCCTCGACAACCCATTGTGCTCGGATCGTAGGGTGACATTTTTAACAAACTATGCGCAATGTCAGCTAATCTCTGAAATAAAGCATAAATTTCTTAAATAATGACCAAAGTCAAGAATTCGACTAATTCGAACAATCGTTAATTCTCTTATATTTTATTGACAATTTCCCTTTTAACGACAGTTACTGTAACAAAATTAAACATTATTTTATTGTTCTTTCATATTGTCATATAAACTGACAATCAGCTAAACTAATTACAAGATTTAATTAACTACTTCATTTAATAGTACATGAAGTAAGAACACTGATACATATTGACTGTATTTATGGAAATTTACATACCACGTGGCACTTTGAATCCAACAACTCGATTGTTTTGCCATCTTGAGACTTTTTGTTAAGTTCTATCAAGCGAGTGGAAGCACGAGCAACAAATTCACCGACCATATTTAAAAGTGTGTCCCTTGGTCGTCTAAATTCATTTTTGTGACAGCTTTCAGTGTCGTCGTTATCCCGATCGTAAAAGTTTCGGACTTTGGAATGTTCCAAATACTTGGTCGTGTGCGTTTCATCTTCGAAATCGAATCCTGGAGAGTAAGGACCCTTGCCATAATTCCTCTGACTTGATCCTTTGTGCTCTGGACTCGACTTTTGGGGTCCATTATAGTACCTGAAGAATTGAAGAATACCAAAATAGTTAAACTAATTTACACTTCTATGAGTCTGGTTTCAAACCTGTGTTTAGTATTTAGTTAAATTTAAAAAGATCTATCAAATATATCGGAAATTTCCAAGCACAACAAGGACTGTTTAAATTTAAACTAAATACAAAATAGTTAAATGTTAGAAATATCGCTAAGAATTCCAGAGAAAAATTTCTTACTTCGTTAACGCCTCCGAATTGTTAACTAACGTCTTCACAGCAATGGCAAGCTGATTTATTATTTCTTTCTCAGTTTTTCCTTCCTTGTTGTATGTAGGTGACTGAATTTGTTGAACGTAGCATGGTAATATGGCTTCTAATATAATCTAAAAAAGGAAATAAAAATATTTTGATCGATATCAAGATGTCTTCTCGTTAAAATTATTTACTTACCAACATTTGTTGACCACGTATGGAATCTGCGGCATATGCAATTACCATTACACACAACGATATGCAATCCAACACTGTAACCATTTCGTTTTCGTCGTGATAACAAAAGTCGATCGCCTTCAATGGCTTCTCTTCCTTCACAAGTTCGCCAATGTTCAAAGGATCAGGAGACGGAGTCTCCAAGCTCAGCAACAAATTGAACAGACATGTCGAGGGCACCTTATTTTAACATAAGTTAAACAGAACAAAAATATACATCAAAGACGTCAAACATAAGTTGAGTTAATGAAATAATTGGTGAAGCTGAAAATATTAGGTGTACAAATAAGTTCGGTCCTCTTACTCTCATTAACTGTAATTACGGTGTAAATTAACATTTATTCCGTCTGTTTCGATCTCTTAAAATATTACTCTCACCTTACTAACGAGGGGAGGAACAGGGTTGTTGGTCACCGATTTTATTCAAATTTAAGTTATAACCAAAATAAACTTCGAATATAGGATAAAAAGGCCCCGGATTCATTTGCACGCCAAATAAATAAATGAGAAAAAGTACCTTATGTGCTTCGCCGTGAATGCTAGTCTCGTCAGTGTCCAAAATGGTGGAGACGCTGCCAAACATTTGTAGAATGAACGGCTTACGATTCATGAGGTAAAACTGTTTGACAGCGTATTCGACCGTTGTCGTGACCAATTTGTTCGTTTGGTGCGTGGAATAAAGTTGCAACAAGGTTGGCATGATCAGGAGGTAGCCGTTGGTGGAGAAGATGTTCTTGAAGTTGTGTGCGGCGTTGATGTAAGTTGCTACAACGTATCGCAGGATGCAGGATTCTTCGCTGTGAAGAATGACAGCTCCGTTCAAAACGTTCAAGAAGAGATGGATGTCTCCGGAATAAGCAAAGTTTCCGGCCATCGCTTCGAACATTCTGGCGATTAGGCGAACCCACATGAATTTGTGCATTACGTCAAGTCCGAGGAGTTCCTGAAAGAGGAAAGGTTTACCATTATTTTTCAATCAAATTTCAATATAACAATTAACCATAAAAGTTTATTTCGGAAGTGGTGTAAGTCCAGGGTTATTTAAATGGACTGAAATTAAATGAACTGGAAAAAAATTAAATATCACTAAAATAAACCATTTACACCACTTTTGAAAATAAACGGTCCATATAAGCCATTTTTCGAAACTGCGTAAAACACATGTTATAAGTTGAGATTATTAACATACGAACGAAACTTAAAATATTATTAACACATTCATTAAAATGTAGTATGATACAGTATTATAGTGTCATATTATAACGAGATGAAAAAAAATGTAATTTTTGAAAAAATGTCAAAAGTACGTACTCTGCCAATTTCACCTCCTTTGTACAAATCCAAATCGGCTTCGAGAGCTTTTCTCGGAAAAGATGGCAACTTCATCAGCTCCTCATGAAGAAACACTACTCTCTGGACGACCATGTCAACATTTTTCAAAATTGCCCAAGTCAGCAGTACTTTTCCAATTTCGACGAACTTGTGAACCAATTCCTGACGCTGCAAGGCATTGAAAGCATCTTCCGGTTTCATGTAAACAAGTTCTATTTGCGGATACTGAGATCTCTTGAAGAAGTAGTAATCTCTCACATAAGAAGATGGATTGTGAATTTGATCTGAAATTCAGTTTAAAATTTGTGCTCAGCAATAAATCTGTACATTATCGTTTATTATACGGAATAAACTATTATACGTAAATGGCAGAATATTTACGTGTTTTGTAATCGACCAAAAAGTATTCCCGATGCTTAGACTCTTCGATGCCGAAGAAGTCCAAGGACTCTCGTAGAATTTGACAGAACTGTGTGTCCTCCTGCACAGGAAATTGGGAAGGAATCCCACCTGCGTCAGGATCCTGCGGTCCGTGAACAATAATTTTTTTCGCTGACGGAACATTCGCTGTCAACAGTATCGATGCGTCACACTGTTCCTTTCGCAAAATTTGTTTCAGGTCCTTGAACATTATCCCGTGCACACTGTGCACCACCTGAAAATTGCATTTTAATAATAATTTATTAACGGCATAACCGCCTTTGACAGCAAATAAAAGTACAATTATATTAGTACTGTAATATGGTACTGAAATAGTTAAGCATAATACAAATAAGTGTTAGTCTGCATATAATCTATAAAGCTGGCTAATTATCTCATTTTTGGATTTAACAAAGAGGTCGATGCTTGAACCGCAACTATTGGCTAAAATTTCGAGAAATAGTTGTGTTAGCGATAAACTTTGTCTTAAACAGGGGTATATATATTTTGCTATTACACCATAATTATTAACGAGAAATCCAGTCTACGTAATTTAGTAAAATAATAAAAAATGTCGAAACAGTTATTTTTACCTAACTTGCCCACTGTAATCAAATTAAAGATTAATTCCATTCTTAGTATTAGTTCACTTAAGTTACTTTCATAGTTTCATAGTTATCAACATATGTATTATTTGTAACAAAGAATATGTTTATAGACATCACTGACCATCCATAAAATTGAAAGCGCAGTTCCGATAAATTTCTGTCCTTCCTCGTGAGGCGATCGTACGTAAAACATGACGTAACCGATAATGTAATTGTACAAAGCGAACGCAGCTTGCTGAGGTAGTTTTGGTACGAATCTGATTAGGTGTCTAAGGATCTTGAACATCAGTTCTTGCTTCTCTCTCGTCAGACGTTCCAATACGTAACGAAGAAACAGTGCACTGTCCTCGACTAAGCAACTCCAAATTACCTGTAAACAAATTAAATGCAAATATGTAAAAATTTATCATTTTATATTGATCACCTTCGATCCGTTATTTCGCATGTGTTTAGTTCGGCGATGGTAGGCTTGTTGAAATAAGAATATTCGTATTACGTTTCGATCTCTTTAATTTTTTCGCTCCTCTTCAGCTGTTACATGTTAATTTTAATATGAAATTTATCTAATAGAACTGTTCACATTCCACAAAAGTTTATTTTCATATTAACATTAGCATGTAACAGCAGAAGAGGACACAAAAAATAAAGAGGTCTAAAGGTAATACGAATATTCTTATTTCAATGATTCTACCATCGCCGAATTTATCACTTTATAGTTAGTAAATTGTGATGAGAGGTTGAAGTTTGACTTACTTGATATGCAACTTCGTAAACGGCATTTCCGTCATCCGAGACTGCTGCGTCGTCCAGAAGGTTGATGATTTGAACAATTGCAGAACAGAGAGAAGATGGGAAGAGAGAAAGAGCTGATTGGCCATGATGAGATGTATTTCTTGGAATCGTTTCACCCGTTTCCTCATCTCCCACATTTCCTACAGAAATTGATGTATGGTAAACAATGTCATTAATAAATAAATGGTAATTAAAGAAATTCTTGTATTAATCTTCAACAAATTGAAGTTATGAAAGTCTCCAATTTAAAAGATGATAGAGCTTAATTTCTCTATTTTTATTCGCAATAAATTCTATCATAATTACTTTCCAATGATCCAACGTTATAAGTTCGAAATGTTTCTTTAATGAAACCGATTGGTTTCCATTTTACATGTTCAAGGCCTATATTATGATATTCCGACAGATTCAATAAAAAAATGTACATATATAAATCTTAAATGTATGAATTTGTCGGATCATTCTGCAGAATGTATTTAAGTGAGCAATTATAATCAGTGGTGTTTCTACTTTCGTCATTGAAAAATATAGTTTATGCAAATAGGTAAGGATAATGATGCAAACAAAATTCGCACTAATAAAATTCTCTCTGAAAGTAGTTGCGTCAATAAAATATCCAAAACGTAATACACATTAGAATTTTCGATCAAGTAAGACTATGAAGGTGCTATAATTCTACTAATAACAAATTTAATTAATTATTATTACATTCTGTTATAGGAAGGAATTCATAGGGAATTTATCAAAAGGGAACGTTACAAGTTTTGCAGATTTTTAAATTGCACCGTTCCTACCGTTCCGTGGACCTACCTTCGTCATGATCATCCCCTACAGGACTCGGCTCGTAAGCGGCCTGCACGGTAATAGGAATGGTGGTGATCAAAAAGTTCTCCCTCTCCTCCCTCTTCTTATCGTCCTGCGCCTGCAAAGCCTTCTTAATCAACTCGGTCTGTTGCTTCTTCCTAGTTTTAGTGGCCGTCACCAAGGATCGCTAAAAGAAACAAATCCTGCCAACCTCATCCATCTCCCATCAAGAGACTCTATCTATCACCTACGTGACGCTCCTGATTGATGGTGACCTCTTCGACCTTGGTCTTCACCTGCGGCATCCACGGAGGATCCACCACAGGCAAGGACTCTATCCCAATCTTGGGCGATGGCAAGGTGAACTCTATGCCAGGCGGAGGGACCTTGAAGGTCAAGTGGGCAGCCTCTTCCATCCTCGGCCAGACCTGGTAGCGAAGCTTCCAGAGAACTTGAAATCTGAGGATGGCGTTTATGCGAATGGGCGTGTGACTGTGCTGAAGGCCATGATGCATTATTTCGCTGGCTTGATTAGGTGCTCGAACTGCTGAGACGATGAACAAAGAGGCTGCTGACGCTGCCACTTCCTGGTTGGATTCCAGAAGAAGCTCCCAGGCTACTGGGAGGACGTCCACGAAGAGATCCTCCGTCATGACAACTGCTCCTTTCACCAGGGTTGCCAAAGGAGCGTGGAAGGCGTCCTTCACCTGGTTCTTGATGTACTTCAGGATAGGAGGTGGCTCCTTGTCCTGCTCGCTGTCCTTTTTCGAGGGGACCTTCTTCGAGGACTCCTTGCCACGTTCGGAGTCTTGCTCGGCAAGGTCTTTCGAGGAATCTCGTTGGGCCAGTCGGCCGGACTGCGAACCGTCCAGATTCTTCTCGATTCTGTGTCAAAATAGTGGAAATTTGTGAAAATGTCACCTTTTCAAGGTTTCGAAATTTCAGCAAGTCATTTTTCATTCTGTGATCAAATTAATGAATATTTCAGAATTTTTTAGTCACGTGTAAGAATTAGAAATTAAAGAATAATTGTGAAACATATTTATGAAACTTTATGTGAGAATAATAAAAAATTTGCTTTTATATTCTGTTTCATTATAGCAAGCAGTTATTGAAATTTGCTCACACTTCCGATTGATTATTCTTCTAATTGCCTATAACAAACTGAAGAAAAATAAATTGACGAAATAAATTTTGTTTTACTGAATCCAAATCATTAATTATATTATTCCTACATATATTAAATTAATATAATATAATATATTAAATTTTAATATTTAAATATATTAAATTGTTATAACATCTGTAGCGTAAATAAGATCTTAAACAATAATCAGAATAAGATGACAATTCATACTTGTACTTTCTGCCCACACTGTCCTTCCTCCGGACAGGCGAAACTTGAGCACTGGTCTGCTCTGAAACCTTTCGACTCCTCTTATCCTTCTTAGCGTCCTCCTTCTTATCGGAATCCAGATCGAACATTCCGGTTCCATTCAGTATCCCAAATTCCTCGCCGTATATTTTCCGCACAGACTTTATCAGTCTGCCGGCAGCGCGCATTTGTCTTCTGTGACACTGCGGATGACAGAAGTTCTGATGGGAGCAGTAAAAGTTGAATGAGTTCGCCACTTGGACGAGAACTTTCATCCAGGGGAAATTTTTGTTCGTTTCATCGGTTTCGTTGCTGTCGCTTGGACTTTCCGGAGGCTGCTCGTCGCTCAAAATTCCCGGAGATTCTTCCCCGCTGACTTCTCCACCGAGTCCAGGCTCGGATGTGTCACTTCTGTCCGATAGCGAGCTGACCTTTCGCTTTGACTGGATCGAATCGGCACGCTTCACTGTATCTGACCATACGAGTGCTATTTGTTACAATAAATATCACCGTTCATAGTGAACGTACCGATAATCATGATTCGAATAAAAGATCAACACAATTTTTTCAAATTGTATATATGGACCGTTTAGTTTGAAATTGGTGAAAACTTATATTTAAAAAAAAAATTAGATATATATTTTATGATTAACGGTTTATTTATGTGATACTTAACTTTCTTTTTTCAATGGGACTTGCACCACTTTTAAAATAAACGGTCTATATGTAAATAATTTAACAAATTTTATTAAACTTTAAACTAAGTGAATTTGATGAAATAGAGAATTCGATTATTTTTTCCATTTCTAATTGAACAGATTTCATAATTATCGGTATGTATTATTTAAAATTTTACAGAATATAATAAGTAATCTTGTAACATGTATAGCAGTATATGACCGAACAAGAAAATACATGGGGTAAAAAATGTAAGGTAACATAATGTAACAATTTTATTTTAAAGCACTTACATGCTTCACATTCTGTTTCCTTGCCTTCCTTCGTGTTCCTCCGAAGCTTCAAGCTTCTCTTCTTAAACGAACCAGTCGCATTTCCTGCGGTTCCACGACGAAGCAGAAAAGGTCGACCTTGAGGAGCCTGCACACGCTTCGCCTTTTCTTTCTCGGTATTCTGAACATCTTCTCCTTGTATCGTCACTGTAGACTTGCTACTGCCTTCGGATTCGTTGTCAGGTTCGTAAAGTACAAAACTGATCTTCCTCTCAGCTGAACACAATCAAACGTTATAATCAAAGTTAATTGTGCACACATGATATGTGAATCTAATGGAATTTCATAAATATTTCAATTTTAACAAAAATTTAATTCAGTTGGCAATGCTAGAATAAATTATCATATCACAGTATTATGATTATTTCTGATTATATTTGAAACGTTATACGACAACCGAAACATTTGTCATTTATCACAAGTACTGTCTAAAAGTACTATATAGATAATGTCTCACCTTTGGTCTAATTTAATTCAGTAAATAATGTAATAAAGTAGATAATATGACGTCACGTTATTTGTATCTGAATTTCGAATCTGAGTTCAGTGGCCGAGATTAATCTTAACCCATTAACTGTCAATTTTTTTTTTAAATGTTTGGCTCGTTATGTTACATATATGCAGAAAAGGTTGTGTAACAGTATAATTATATACATTCAAAAATCCCTAACTCGGGATCGTGGCAGCCAATGGGTTATAAGTGAAGTATTTCATCGGTTATAAAACATAATTGTAAAGAAATGACAGAGATGAAAAGTTACCAGCAACTTCTCGATCTCCAGCTATCGACTGCAAACTTTGAGCAGAAGTCTGAGAATGTCCCATGGATGACAAAGCCACACTCCATCTTCTGTTGGCTTCCCTGCTGTACATTCTCTCCCAAGGTGGTGGACGTTCCTTTGTCAAAAGTTTGTTCGACTTCGGCAGCGTCTGATAAGTTTCCCTCAAGAAGGCGGTCACTTCCAGAAGCAAAATGCAAGCGGCCATTCTCAAGGCCATTGGACATTGCGATCCGTATCCATTTATGCTGGCTAAAGTACCCACAAAATTGTCAAAGAATATTACAGAATAAAATGATATTGATGTCCTAATCTTACCTTCGTCAAGGAAGTCTTCTTCTTCATCTTCGATGATCAAATCTCTCTGCTTGCCTTCCTCGGAAACCATTGCCATGACTTGTTCAGAATTTTGCTTGTCTTCGTGTAGCAGTTCTTCGAGCCGTTGACCAAGTGACTATTGTTAATGAGTAGTGTTTATGAAATACATGTGAAATATGGATTTTTGTGAAATGATTTATTGATTTTATGAATTAATTTATGAATTAGAAAATTGGACTGTGAAACAGACCTCTGCCCATTGATAGAACATTTTTCCGGCTGTTCGCTGAAGAACATGGATTCTTCTTAACGCTGTCGATGCATTTCGATTGTTTATCGGAACTGAAGGTCGGAACATGGGGAAGTTGAGCTTCATCCAGGTCGGCCAGTGTCCTTTGTTGCACTGATGCACCAAGTGTGCGCATTCGAGGATCATGCAAGCTCGAGCGACAACTGGCGCATAAGGCTAAAAATTTGTCAAATTCGTAGAAAATGAAACATACGGATAATCTGCGAACTAGTGAAATAGTGTAAGTATGAATGATTCGATCAATATCTTTACCAGATCCAATATGGCTGCCATCAAGTGATGATCGGGAACAGAGCCAGGCTGAGAAGTTTCCAGCAAGAAAGAAAATCTCTGCATCCCTTCGAAAACTGCCATTCTTGGCACCAACCTCCTTTCCTTCAAAACTACGAATTCGGACTCCCTCGAAGCTTCCCCGAGTTCCATAGAATTCCTTCTGCTGAAATCTATTCGAACCAAATCTCGTAGAATCTAATGTATCGTAATTATAGCAATAATCGTATGAAAAATGTTGGCTACTCATAAGAGAGCCTGAAAATAAAATGAAATAAAATACAATAGATTTATAGTAATAGTCAAGCACAGAATTTAATAATTATAACGAGAAGAATGTAAAAATTATCAACCTTGGAGTTCAATCAATATATTCTAATTCATGTATGAGATCTATATATTGAATTTTTTACACAATCCAAATTATGCAAATGCTAGACTTACAACTTCCAGGCGCTTCTTCCAAACTTTCCTTCTTCTTGCTCTTCCCGAATCCAATCTTGTTCAACTGATCCTCCATCCTACGTTTCGCCTTCTGCAGAGTTAGTCCAACCCTGTAGAATTATGCTCAGATATCGTTCAGATCGTATAAGTATTTATTTCTTTTATATTAAGTACATTTCATTTTAAATCTTATTTATTGTATTTCATTTGTAATATATTTATTATCATTAATTAATTTCTTACCCTCTTCCGGTTCGAGATGTGCTTCGATGATGTCCGTAATGCAAGCTTGGCTGTCTGACGAAGCTGCCATCAGTCGGGGATTCACTACTTTCGTGGCTGTCAGTAGAATCTGTCCTTCCGTACTCTTTCCGGAACCAGTTAACTACATTCAATCGTGAAAACATTAAATAATTTAATCATGGTAATGATTCGGTCTATTTAGAAACAGAAGTTGATAGAAAGTCTTTGACGTGCGATTAATAAGCGTAGAACTTGAAAATGATTTGCTGTTTCAAAGACATGGCATTAGCTGTCATTTTTAACTGGAAAAAGAATCTCTTAAAATGCAAACATTTAAGTATTATAAGAAAATTGCACTCGCTGTCACCAAGATCGTAATTTTGATCAGAAACATTCGCTGATAGAATTTTGTGAAAAAATGAACAGTAACATTGACAAAGAAACTCTAACTCCAACACGAAACCATAAAATGTTACAACAATATAAATATAAAATACAACTGTTTAAAATTAAATTAAATATGTACAATTATTCTCTAAATCACTTTCTAATCAGTTGATAAAAACAGTAAAAAAACAATGGCTAAAAGCTAGATTACAATGGTATTGTGTATTAGATTTGAATTAAGATGCTAATATTAATGAGAGTTTGTTCTCGGTCATGTAAGATGAAGCACAGTATCAATGTTTGAGTTACCGATTCCGCCGATTTGAAAACGCGTCGTCTTTCTCACTTTTCCAGCGCCCAAGCACGACTCTCCAATTCCCAAATTTCGCTCGCTCTGTCGCGGGGTGAGAACATGATGCTTCTTCCGTAAATTTCCCAGAGGACTTTGACTTATCTTAGCGTTTTCCTCGCTCAGCTCGGTTTCGAGGAGACTCTGGATGAAAGGTACCATCTGTTACATTGAGGATTAACACAATTTCTGCGTAAGTACGTACCGCACAGGTGGACGAGGTGCTTCTCTTCTTGAAGAGAAACTTTCTGGTGCCTCGGTCGTCAACCGTGAAGCAAGTCTCGCCGCCAATGTCGGCGTGTTCCTCCAAATCCGATTGATGAATATGTCTGTAAATTCATTTTTCAGCCGAATCACATACACATACTTTGAACTACAGCAAATTCTGACGTAATTAATATGCAGAAAGTAGTAAGTAAAATGATAGCAATGTCAAGAATGAATTTTTTGAATATAGGTAAGGATAATGATGCAAATGAAATTTACACTAATATAAATTGTCAGTTAAAATAGTTTGCGAAAATAAAATATCAAAGACATAATCCAAATAAGTATAATTCTAGTGATATAAAATACTTTTATTATTAATTTTGCATTTTATTAATGCAAATAATGCAGATGAAAAGCGAGTTACACAATTTTCCGATTTTCAAATTGTAACTCGATCTACGTTCTACATTTTTCTTTTTCATTTTTTCACCAGTTACATTTGTTATGTAAAAATCTGAGAAAAATCTGAAAAAAATCTGAAATATGCACACCATTACCAGATGCAGCTCTGATTTTTTTCAATTTTTCTTACCCACTGGATTCCGAAAAAATGGTGGGAGAAACGGACAGTACATTCTATTGTATCTATCCATACAAAGGTAAAACGTCACAAAAATGTTTCTTTCTTTATAACCCATGAAATGGCTTATTCAGAATTTTAATCGGTTTAGGGTCATTTTTGACCGTCGTATTCGACTATTGCTCTCTATCTCTCACCTGATAACTCTGGTCGTCTGAACGTTGCTGTTACATCTCTTGTTCGGCCTGTCAGCGGAGTCCAAAATCCCGCTCAAGGCCACCCTTCGAAACACTCCGCCGTGAGCCTCCTTAATGTAGGTCATGAACTGCCTCAGATCGCAGTACAAGCCGATGTTCTCCTGGGACTTGAGCTCCTTGTTGCTCTTCACGAATCTGGTGACCAAGCTCTTGAAGACGCAGCTGACGATCTGACCTTCGATTCCTCTGGCACCGCATCCCGAGGTGTAAGACGTTCCCTGGCCGGCCGAGGCGTTCGTTCCTCCGGTTCCGCCGCCACTTCCGGAACCGGAAGTCGCCCCACCCGAGCCTCCCCCTCCAGCCCCGCTCATCAAGCCAGCGCCGAAATTTGTCGCGTAGCCACCCTGAGGAACCGAATCCGGCGACTTGCTGGATCCTCTTTTCTGATCTGCGCGAAATTTGCGGACGTGAGACAGGGCGTGGAGGACATGACGTCATAAGCGGAAGAAGCACTACGAAAGCCGTCGGTGCCGAAGCACTTTTTGCAAGCAAGCGGTCGTTTTTTGGATTTTTCTTGGATTTGACTGGATCGGTCTCTAGATGTGGATCTCTAGTGTGTGATGTTTTTGATTTTTGCGGAAATTTCGAATTCTTCTACGATCTATATTCCGTTATTGAGCAATTTGGAAATGAGTCAAGCTTGTATCATCTGATTTAGGAAAGTTAAAAAGTTGCAATTTAAAACGAATCCAACGTTGAAATTAATCGCGATTTAACGTTATAAACAGTCATAACAATTAAAGCTACCGCAAACAAATCTTAGCAAGCAAATAAATGAGAATTTATAATACCTAATTCTGCCAAAATATTTTTGTATGTACTCATTCAAAGTAGTAACAAAATTAGATACAGACGACCGATTCCGTTAACGTTTTCATATACTCCTATAAAATGTTAATCTGTATTCACAAGAATGACAAAGTTAAATCCACCGATCACACGTGAATGACTGTTAACGGTATAAATTTACCGCAGTCTTCCGGTACTGAATTAAATCAAGAATGAGAATCATCGAATTTACTCTTCTGCCAATTGGCCGACTGACCCATCAAAAACATATATTTGCATTAGAAGCGTTCGATCAGCGCAACAGAAAAGCACAACGTTCGAGCCAATACTATCGAGACATTCGTGGTGCTCAATTTACTCACTAAGCGGTGATAATAACGAACTTGGATCGACGCAGAATCCAACGTATGCGTGAAAGAAATCGAGTACTTCCGGAATGGGCTGATCTCTGATCATCGTTCGGAGAAAACGTGAAAATTGGCGAGGACTCGCGCGGTGCAGCTTGCCGAGGACGGTTTGACCTTGAGACCGGCTGAAGTCGGCCTGAGGACCTCGGACGCCCTCTGAGCAGCCATGAGGACATCCCAGGTGCTTCAGCACTCTGATGGCGCAGTTCATCAGAAGGTTGTGAGCTGTGGACTTGGTCTTGCCATTTTGGTCTCTTCTTCCTTCCTGATCGTTCACCGGCGAGTCATGCTTCCTGCTGGTTTCCGGTTTGTCGACGCCAGTGCCTGATCCTGAATACAGATGGAAGGTTGAACGGGATGAAGGTAGGGTTTGATGGATGGAAGCTTTTGTAAGGACCTGCGTTACTGTCCATCGTTTCTTCCCGAAGACATTGCTTCATCACGCCCATGTCCATCAGAAGTTCGACTAGGTTCAGGATTATCTCGCAGACGCGGGGTGTGCACGTTTGAGTGTCTCGTAAAGCAACTGAATGCACTGCCTGATGGAAAACAATTATGACGATGTAATAGTATTAATGATCTGATGATCACTTTCATCGAATAATGATCACTTTCAATGATCAGTGCTATACGTCAGTGTTTTGATTGGCAATTTTAATAGAATGAAGTGACAATTTCCTAATTTAAGAAACAGTCAAGACAATAAATAGGAAACAATTATGGTAATGTAACAATGTTAATGATACTTTCAATGATCAGCGTTATAATGGAATAACCTGATAATTTCTTAACATAAGAAACAGTTAAGAGAAGAACTATACAATTATTTCCTTCATTACTCTTTTAATAAATACTTTGTAATATTGTAGTGCAGTAGGAAATGTTTGAAAGAAAATTAGGTTTGAGTTTTTTTATCGGAAGTATCGTTGGTATAGTAATGAACTTACCTTGAGGACTACTTGATAGTCCACGTCACCTTCCTTGGTGATGTAACAAGAAGAACCCGGTGCCTCAGGAATCTCATCTCCGGTGTAAGTGATGTTCGAGTCCGTCTGGGATCTGGTCAAGCTCGGTTTTCTGTCCGAATCCAGCCGACTTCCATGAACGCTGATGGCATCCAGTTGACTGTCTATCGAACCCTACGACATAGCAAGTATTAATCAAATCCACCCAAGTCAAAAACCAGCTCCAAAAGGCCAACATCAAGACATCGAAAATCTTGACTGACAAAGATCTCAGTTCTAAACTACCATCAAGAAAGATCAGGGAGCAAGATAAAATTAATTAAGAAACGTATTTATCAGGAAATTGAAAAAATACCTATATACGTGCATCTCTTTACAGTAAAAAGCATCACACCTATACTACATCTAGAAATAAATAATTAGTATTGGAGGAGTCAATCTGATTCGGCCGCAAATCTCATTCAGTACATTCAATCTGATCATTTACAGACCTCTACAGACAAAAGTATAACATGATTCAATTGCCAAAAAAGATTTGCATCCGCTCCAGCTCGATCATCGTCAGTCCAATGACCTTGACACGCGACTCACCTGTCGCTTCATGTAATCAGGCGAGGGTGTGGGCGTGTGTTCCGTGACGGTGATGATGGGATTCGGCGCGGTGTACGATTGACTATAAAATCGACTTTGTTTCCTCTCGATACGAGTATCGCCGACGTACCTACGAGTTAGGATCGATCAGAAGTCCGACACGAAATAGTCGGGCCGAGTCTCCCACATGCGAACTTGCCAAAATTGAGCCCTAGGCAAGCACTAGTCTCTACTTTGCTCCTCATCTACACAGTGTGCCTCTCATTCCGCGGATTCGCATGCTGCGGTTTCCTTTCTCATTTGCTAACGTTGCATCGACCTTCGTAGATTGACCTTCGACATTCGTTGCTTCGTACGTTTTGTAAGAATGTCAGAGTGTGTGTGTGTGAACATTTTTCCAATTTAGAGTATAGATGCTTGAATATATAATTTTGTCGAAGAATGATAGATTATTTGTGTGATAGTTACAGTATAGTAGTTGGTAGTTCGACGAGCTTAGAGAATAGACAGACTTGGATGGTAAGGAAATATAATATAATATAAAGTAGATCTCTGTAATAATGTGTCGACGTGTGAATATCTCAAAATTGTGATATGGTCGTGCAGAAGATAGAAAGTGTAAAGATATTACAGGTAGCCTCCCTATAACACGATTCATAAATTGTGGAAAACCTCCTACAACACGGCATCCTATAACACGGTTTTTCACTTATACGATAAGAAAATTGCGAAAACCTTAGTACGACATTGTACTTCAAGAGTCTGCGTGGGGCCGCGATATGTTTAAGGCTTAATTTCGTCTTTAAGACTCATTTTTCGAAAGTCAAGTTTCTGTCCTAAGCTCTGTTTGCTTAAAGATAAAAAACAACGTTTAAGTAGATATTTATTTCATTAGCAGTAAAGATATGCCTTGGATCGTCTTTTAAAAAGAGAAAAAGTATCTCATGTTGGAAAAAGTCTTAATTCAAATGAAGCAACGGTCAGGGTTAATATTTTTCTTCTTTTCTTCGTTTTGTGTTATACGCACATTTATATTTTTATTCAAAATTGCGTTGCTTATATGGAGAGACGAGAAAAAGTCTGTTTTTTTTATAAGATTTCGGAACGTAACCTCCCTTTTTGTACTATTTTTCTAGGAACCTATCTACCGTGTTATAGGAGAGTTACCTGTAATTACAAGTACATGTCAAGTGTAGATACCAAGTAAATATTGTGTGATTGCATTCACAGCGTGTAAAAGATAAATATAATAATTATATAAAATTCTGTGGTATTTAAAAAAATGTTCATTTTTGTAATGCATTGGTAAATAAGTTCGATGCAAGGTTAGTTTACAGGATAATCTGATGAAATTTCATGCACATAACATATGCCAAAGGCTACCCTCTACCACTATGTCTTTGCTCTTTCTCTATGATACAGTTTCTGAGCTGCACAGCAAGGGCGATGGATTTTAGACAAAGCGTTGAATCGGGTAAAAGCAGAATCATCTATGACACATCTTGCTATCGCATGTCCTATCTATCGTATCATCGCTCATCTTCGTTATCAACGCACACCTCGATGCAGCGTAATCGAACACAGCTATTATTGCGTTAAATAAGAAATTAAAATGGCGCTCGCACTTTTTCTCCAGCTTTCGTCAACTGAAAGGTTGTGACTTTTCTCTAGGTTTTTATTGGCATTGACAAAGTATTTCCATTGTCGGGAAATCGAGTAATTTCAAAAGCTTCTGATTATATAAGACGGATGCCATAATTTTTCGGTTGGTTCCTTCATTTTGTAAGTGGTATAAGTCAACGTTTGTTAGAAGCGAGTAAGTAAAAATTACTTTTTTGATTTGTATCAATGATAATGGTTTTATTAACGCCAAATAATATTTTTTAATATTATAGAAAGCATGTAATATACTAAATATATCATTAATTGTCTTCTAAAGTTATGTTCACAAGTTACCAGTAGTTTTTGCGCGAGATGTTCAGTTTTATTTACCTAGGATTGTAATTATTAAATTACCTTCCATGTGTTGAAAAAGTGACTTATATCAGATACTATACAAGCAGGTCCATTACCTGAATTATAGAAATTAAAGTTGAAGAACATATCCAAATAATGATAAATAAATTAATAGACTTAACAAAAAGTTCACTTAACTCAGATCAAAGAATTCATATACATCCAAACCTGGACTATTGCAAACATTACCATAACATTTCTTTTTAGTACACTATTCTCAAAACAAGTAGTTCAATAACCAAATTATAAAAATGTAAACAATTTCATAAAAATCACCCAAGTCATCCAAATTAAGAGACATAAGAAATCAAAAATTAATTAAATTAAACGCCATATTTTATCGAGTAATACCGATCTAACTCAAATTTGTACAGCTTTCCACTTTCCGCAGCACGAAGACTCACGATTTGGACATCATCGACGCGTCGCTTTTATGATAATTCTAACGCCTTGGGGAAACCGTGAACCAAAAAAAGGCCGTATGTGCCAGAAAAACTCTATACTTTACTTTCGTGAACACAGTCGGCAATACGCTCGGCTAGCGTAAAAACAACATACGTGAAGATTCGATAAAGTGACGCTTTTGGGGGGGTGAGTGATGGGATCGACGAAAAAATTGGGACTCAAAGAATTGTGCGCCCTACCGGAAGCGGGGTAAGCTCAGTAAAAAAGGTAAGCGTGTGAAAGGACCGTGGCTGCATTACGTCATAATAATCCTCCGTGTGACATTGATGACTTACCCTCCCGCGGTCAGCTCGTTAATCAAGCAGCTGAGCACGAGTTTTCGGAGGTGAAAGGTCGAACGAGAGAGAGAAAAGAGACACATACAGAGAAAGACATTACGCACAAGATCTTTTTACGGTAGGCTTATGAAAAATAGTTAAGCGCTGAGTTAGACTGTCGGTCCGCGTCCTTCGTTTGACCTTCGTCGCTGTCCGTCGTCCTAGGGGTCGGTTAGAGGTCGCTTAGAGGTCATGTCCGTGTTTAGATCGGTCGCTCTAACGAAACGCTTGTTTCTTAATTTGCGGTACAGCCTAAGCAACAACTACGTTCCCCTTTGATTGGGATCGCAAGTTTTTTTTTCGAAAAAATCTGGAGACTCGAATTGTTTACAAGCTAGTCTACGGGCGTGCGTTCGTATTTACGCGCGATTGTTTCTTGCCTCGGCCAAGCTCTCGACCGGACAGCGTGTGTGAGAGAGAGAGAGAGAGAGGGGGGGAACTTGACAGTTTTGACAGAGTTCGCCGGTTGACAGAATGAGAGAGAGAGAGAGAGAGAGAGAGAGAGAACATGAGAGTAGGCGCGTAGATGCGAACGAACGGAAGAGAGTCAAAAGGAGAAAAATTCTATGGAGTAGAATGAAGATCTCTACTGTTTTGGAAGTAGGGTGTGTTTAGTGGATGTTATTCGCACCTTAGACTTGGCATGCTCTTGCCCTTGATCAGATTGGTGGGGTGCTTCATGTGGTCCACGTCCTTCGCCTCGAAAATCTTTGAACAGATAGAGGTCGGTCGTGTTAGGTGATCGTCGCCTGTGTCCAGGCTCCTATGGCACTCCTGCAAGAAATTACAATAAATATACCTCGGGTATACTTATATTTATTGTAATTTTGTATGTTCGTTTTTTAATTTCGGATATTAGCGATTTTGTGGTGTACAGTTATTAATAGATTTATTTGTCTAATTTAGTAAGACTGAAACGTTTAAAATGAAGAATTGGAAAATTAAAAAGATTTAGCAGCTATGTCTGCACGTAAATAATAAGTAATGGGTGATGTGCATACTTCTGTTAATCATAGTATTATATGTCTATGAAATTAGAAAATTTGTATTCATAATACACTGTTGTGTACGCAATAAGTTTGGTGACCGTATGTTTGTATAATATATGGAACTGTTTTATTTAAGAAAATAACATGGTATAAATATGAATTATAATCATGAACAAAAATATTATAAATTTCTCAAAATAACATTACAAGATATAAGCACTTACAATATGGCTGCTAATGATGACAACAAATTTGCAACAGAATTCATCAAATTTCTAATTTATAACAAAAAAGCAATGTCGCTTAATAAACCAAAGCCAAAATAAACCTTATACACCCAGAACTGCTTCCTGCAAAAAAAGCGAACAAAAGCACATAATATCCCTAAACACACATCACTAAATATCGCAAAATTATAATCAACAAACATACAAACCACAATACCGAAATTCTACCGCAGAACACTGAAACTTTTACATCATACAGAACATGTAACCCGATTACGAAAGTGGCCTAAC
Organism: Anoplius nigerrimus; assembly: GCA_914767735.1. NCBI lineage: Eukaryota > Metazoa > Arthropoda > Insecta > Hymenoptera > Pompilidae > Anoplius > Anoplius nigerrimus. Next base: position 15,238,465 of record OU612081.1, read on the forward strand.
TCGAAAGAAAAAACACATGATCTCTCAAATATTATGTATTTGATTAGACCACTCTTGACGATCGTCACACGTTCGCCTGTACCTGATCGAACAACATTTTTGGCTCGTCCTGGCCAATTTTTTCGAGCGCCTTTTCGGACTTCGACAGTAGCTTCGTCTCGACGAAGGCCTTCAAGTCGGCCATCTTCATCCTCTTCTTGGTCTTCTCGCTGGCGCGTCTCGTGTGACCCGACTCGCCATCGTGACCTTTTCGTTTCGCATACGGTGATTCTGAAAACTGTGCCCAGGTCTGTACGGCAGAAAACAGAGAATAATTCTCGATCAAGCTCCGTTCGCTGTCGGCACATACCCGCTAACAGAGAAACATCGCGGACTTCCGGTACCTCTATGAAGTCCTTCGACACGTCCTTCTTCTTGCTCTCGGGACTCTGATAGATGGAAACTTCAATCTTGGGGATTGGCAGCGAATTGCTGCGCCGGCGTGGCATTTGTTGGACCGAACTTTCCTCGTTTATTCTTCGCAGTCTGACGTAATTGGGACTAGGTCTTATTTTTCGGGGTAATATTTTTGTGGACGTATCGATAATCTCAAATACTTAATAAGCGAGTTTATTGTACCTATATATATTATATATTATATTTATACGATATATATAATAATTCAAATTTTGTTAACGAAGATATCTCGTATCAACTTAAAAAATGTATTCTTTCTCTCCTTTTCTTGTTGAAATGTATATTTATAATATAATATAATATAATAAATGATATGTTATATTATATTTAGATTAGATTATTAAATTATACAAATATACAGTTTAATTAGAAAATGAGAGATATAAGAAATTATTATCTTTTTTAAATTGATACTAGATATCTACGTTAACAAAATTTGAATGAAATAAATGTATTGTATCTTCCTATGTGATTGTACTGCGATTGGACAAATGTATTTGTATTAATGACAAACATTACATTTTTTAATCAAACAATAGAGACATATTTATATATATTACGTCATTCAAATTGGAGTAACTAGAAATTGTGAATACATAAAGTAATATGTATCACATTCTAATGATGAATAGATATTTTGTGGAGCGGATTCGAATAATAGACATACCTATGATACAAGAATTGAAGAGCCCAATGAACACCTTCCTCTTGCCACTGCGGAACAAAGAGACATCTTAAAACAGCGACGTCCAAAAAAGTGGCCGCACGTACGTCCATTTCGATCGCAGGGATGTGAAATCCTGTCTGACCGGAAGTGTCGCTCGAAATTGCTTGTCGCTGAGTAGGTCGAGCCTTGCCATCCTGCGCTTCCTTTTCCGGTTTGTGACTTTTCTCCTCCTTCTCCTTCTCTGCGGGTCTAAACATTTCGATACATATATGGACCGTTTATATTGAAAGTGGTGTAAGTCGATATTTAAAACAATATGTGATATATAACTTATGATTAACGTGGAGTAAACGGTTTATTTACGTGATATTTAATTTTTAATAATATAATTATAATACATGTAATAGTACTACATTTTGTATAATATGGTGTATTCGTGAGTAGATGAAAAAACTAACCCAAGTCTTGGCGGCTTCCCATGATACTGTCTGCAGGTGTCCAAACCGGAAATGGCGGTCACTTGTTCGATGGTCAAGGTAGATTTCGAACTGTTAGTTCTGCCCATCGCAACGTGAAAAATACTTGCCTCCCCCTGAAATTTGTCATACTCTCAACGTTAAGTTCAACAGATCCTGTTTCATAAACTTACGGCGTATATTGTAGACACTTCTTTTACGCCATCGAGAGCTCTTTCTGATTCGCTCAGAGATGGTAATCTGAATATGACCTGAAAATTTTAATCAAAACTTTTAAACTGTTACTGCTGCAACATTTGAAAGAAAAAAACTAAGGCAGAGTAGGGTAAAACCGACCCATAAATTGTAAAGTTTACATTAAACTGATGTATTTTCTATGTATTCCACTAAAACATAATAATCTTAGTGTTTTTATTTAGCGCATGATTTATTCTTTAAGTTGCATTAATTTGTATTAAAAATATCTTCTGAAACAACCTGTTTAAAAATGATTGAATCTTATATCCTTATATTATGGGGGAAAAGCGGAATTATTATTAGTAATACGAACTTTGTCGAACGAGTTAACCGGGGGAATGACAGAATACATGGCGGAATACATACCACCTATGTTGAATACTATCCAAACCATTTAATACTAACCAAAGGAAGATTTCTACCTTACAGTTGGTACGATGCAACATATATTCGAATAATATATGGATTTAGCCCACTGCACCTTACGTGATTAGTGTAAGGAGGGGATGTCTGTTGTTGACTTACGACATGTTCATCTTCAGCACCTGAACCCTCTTCCGGTATCGTTTCCGGGAACACAGTGTCCTTCGGCGATGAAACCCAGGTGCTCTGTTGACAGTTGACATGACCGAAAATGTGCACTATCATTGTCAACGAAACCTATACTTACATCTTCGTCCGGCTGCTTCGGTGGTTGAGCAGTTTGATCTGAAAAACTGATCGACTGACTCGGAGGACTCTCAACATCTGCAATGCACATTACATTTGCATGTACTAAAATATTCTCCCTTGTAACCTACACGAAAGATTGTGAAAGTCGTCTAAGGAAAAAATTGGGAAGCTCATTTTGACCTTGACCATCTTTCACAACCCACCAGCACACATATTGACGCCTTAGAAATATATGCCTGTGCTCGTAATCACTATTTCGTACTAATTTGCATATTCCAAATTATATTACATAATATAAGAAAGAAAGCATTGCAACGCTTACGACACCGCATTCTCATTGCTACAAGAAAATAAAAAAAAGAAGCACTCGGATGGACTCACTCCCACCAACAAAAACATCGTCCTGCAGCTGATGATGCTTGGCAGACTTGAAGGCCCTGTTCCAAAGTGCCCTGGGCTTCGCACGACAGTGGGCCACGAAGCAAGGAGTATCAGGATGCCGACAGTCGCACATGGCTGACCAGATCTTCAGCCCATTCTCCAGCCTCAGATTGGTCTTGAAGTCTATGTCCTTCAAGTGGTTGGACAGTGGTGCGAATAAGTAAACGAACAACTGCAAATCATATAATCATAATCAGGTTCATATAATCATGATGAGTGGATGAGTATATTTCCTTCTTCTTTGCTTTTACCGTCATGGTTGGGATTGAAAATAGATAATGAAAAGGATTCCCAGGGTCGGATTCGGTTTCTGCGCACTCTTCGGCAGCGTCGAGCAGGATCCAGTGAAGAATGTAGAGGAGAGTGGTCTCCATGGCGCCCAGGGTCTGAAGATCCTTCCTTGAACATTTTGTCCGGGATCGACGTTGAAGGCGTGGACAATGTCGGTGGAGTGGGGGAAGAATAATGACTCACCTGTTGTGCAGAAGATTGGCAGCGGCGTGAAGAACGTAGGGAAGTGCGGCTTGTATCAGTCTCCAACGTGGCACGCTGCCCAGGATGACGCTCAGCGAAGGTGTTAGGTCGTTGTGGAGGTTCTGGACCAACACCTTTTCCAGAGACTGGAAAGGAAACATCGAATTGACGTTCAAGTATATTTAGATTTGCTTAAAATTGAATTGTTGGCCTTGCCTGCTTATGTCAGATTAACAAATACTTTAAATAATTTATCACATATATAATTGTACGTATTTTCATTGAATCCCTACTGGCATTAGTTTTTAGATAAGAGCAATCTTATGTGACAGTACAATATTTAGATATAATTTTTATTTTATAATCATTAATTTAGTAAATAAATAATAATATTTGAAATAATAATAAAATAAATATTATGTAATTATGAATAATTATTTGTCTGTCTATTTGATCTGTTTGTAATTCAGAATGATAATATTTTATCAGTTGACAGTAATATGAAGTATTTAATCAGAGTTTAATTATAGGTATAATTAATTTGATGTTCACAAACTAAAAAAATTTATGTAAAATTTCTAATTTGCAATAAAAAATTTAAAATACGAAAAAACAGTAAAACAAAATAAAAGACATATGTAACTATGACATAAGCACTTTTCAGCTTCTACATACTGTAGCTTAAACAATCTTCACATAAATACTGGTACTTACCGTGCAAGCTTCCTTCATCTCCTACGTAAGCGTGATGACAAAGAAATCATCATCAGAAACCAACGAAATCATTCAACATCATCAGGTAACGAGAGAAAGATGAAAATTTGCGTTAAGCTACCAGCAAAACTATGATCGCTTGACCTTCAAATCCAAATCCATTACCAACTACTTCCGTGCATGATCTCGCGTCCCGAAGGACGATGAACAAAATTCCCGGAAGCTAAGTGAAAGCTGGTAGTGAACCCTTGACCTTGAAACTGCGCAAGGGTCATTCCCCCTCCGGAGATTGAGTCGTCAAAACTGGCGGCCATTTTATCGAACTATTAGCGAACGGTGTCAGAATAATTGCAGGCTATTGGCTACTCGAACATGGCGAAGGTGCAATTGGCTCTCATGCGAAGGTGCGGCAAAGGACTGCATCGCAAAAACGCGAGGGTCAGTCAACAATTATCCGCAACAGGTTCACCTTTGCATTCCTCGATTCGATATGTTCAAGCATCGCAGAATGTTATTCGCTAGTTCAAATCATTTCATTTGCTTTGAAAATTAAAAAAGTAGTTTGGCGACTGAAGGGTATGAAGTTTGAATTGTTCATTTTTATGTAGGTTGAGACGAAAAGTGTTATTAATAGTGTGACAATATACAAGGATTACATTACTCTGGTGTAACGTTAATCTTTTGATATGTTAGGTACGTGGATAGAGATTTGCATTGAGATTAGTCTGCTTCGAAGATTATAAAATTGGAATTTGGTGATCGGACGACATGAAGGTAATTTAAATTGTGCATTCGTTATGTAGGTTGGGACAAGAAATGTAATTAATGGTGTCATAATGTAAAAGGTTTACATTACTTTGGTGTAATGTTAATTTTTTGACATGCTAGGTACATGGTACATTGATGCAAAAGTATGTATGTAGTAGTGAGTACAAAAGTAGTTAGTTTAAATAACAAATTGTTGGAACTACTGTATTACAAGTTTAGATAGGAACTAAGAAACATGCCTCAATATTGAAATTTACAATTTCAATAGCTAAACAAAATTCTGAAGTCTAACACTATCTTAATTACACTGAACATCAAACCCAGAGAATACGCTGATTGTGAGAGAAACTACCTTAAAAGCGTACCATTCCCTGAAAACTTGAACAAATGAAAATAGACCGAATGCAGCAGTAGCAATGAAAAGCATCATAATAATAATGAGAAAAAAGTGCAATTCGGAGAGTTAGTGACTGACTCCCGGCAGAAAAGCGGCGAGAAAACGGCGAGGAAATGCGAAAACGTGCATGGGCAGGTAGTACGCAGGCAGGCTAGCCAACTTACATGATGGCCTGGCGCGTGTTGACAGAACTGCAGGTGGCACACGTGGAGGCGGCCGCGTGGAGGAGGTTATTTCGTGTTAGTGCAGCTCAGGCAAGGTATTGGATTTCGCGAATGGGAGGAAAAGAATAAACAGACCGATCGAAAATTTGACGATCGTGTTTTAACTCGAATTTGAACGTTCAATTTCTCATTCCGAAACTGTAATGATCAGTTTGTCTTGGCTGGAAAATCTACTCTCGGCCAAAATCCGAAAGTAAGATGTGCAAAGTTTGCGTAAAGTTAAGGATATCGAGAATTTAAGAGTTGATTAGTAATTGAATTTTTTAAGATTTTTGATATTATGTTAAATTTAAGCGGGGCAACGGTTAGTTTTGCGGATTTTACACCTGGGGTCTGCGAAAGAAGCACATTGGTCGGGTTACACGTGAGGCGATAGGCGTTCAACACTAGAACCACCGATAATTTAAAAAATTTTTTTTTTGAAGTTTTGTCTAAAATATCTCATCGAACCGTATCGACTAACAAAAGTCATTATTTCGCTCAAGGTTTTATACTACTTGTTACTTGCGTAACTTTGTTTTACTGGAGTTGTTTAAAAAATACTGTTTAATAATATTCGTTGTTAAGAGAATTTAAAAATCAATTTTGACATTTCGGTAAATCCAGTGTTAACAGAAAGCGCACACGTTAACGAGGACGATCACGAAAGCGGTTTATATTCAGCAGATCAGGACTATTGTCCTGGATATCTCTTTTCTCTTGTACATACAGGACGTTTCAAAGAAACATTCGATGTCAGTACAATACATAGGGCACACTATACTGAGTAAAAAAATTTCATTACGTGTAAACTAAATACATTTTTATATGAAGTACATGACATTGAAGTCTTAATGACATTAATTTTCATTCCAGAACCTTCTGCCTCTTCCTAAACCAGACTGATTTCAAATTCAACATCAATGGTACGCCAACCACAATACTAACATACAAAAATGTTTATATTCGACAGATCTGATCTTTCAATCAATCATTCAGACTTTTTTACTCAGTACACTCTATTCTATCTACTCCGTAAATAATGTTCTTTTACTGAACACTCAGTATATGAATATGGGGTAAAAGCAGTGTCTGGAATGGACTTTTGTAGACTTTCTTGACGTTCGGTCGAAGTATGCGAGTCGGAACGATACTTCACCTTGAAACGTGCGCAAATTTTACACGACTGTCGAAGCTTGCGCGAATAAGTGAACAATAATTATCATTCATTTGTCTCGGATATGTACAGTTTCCGTTCGTATATCCCTGGACTGGCGGGATTTCGAATGATTAACGTGACTATCAATTCTCACCATGCACGATGCCTCGTGGAGTTTCCCTAGTTTCGCACGAATGAATGGCCTGCGAGCATGAGAACGTAATTATTGTAATTTCCTGTCATTTTTCTGACGATGCGCGCTTCTAATCGCTCTGGACTATTTTTCAATAATTCCTTGCGTAACACCAACAAGTTTGTTATAAGAGTTTGTTATTCGACCGTTTATTTTGAAAGTGGTGTAAGTGCATTTTTGGTTATTTCGAGTAAATTAAAGGTTAGCATATTGGTCAATTCAAAAATATACATTAATTATATCCAGTCCGGCAATGTTTCTACTAATTTATCAATATGTAATTAGATTCTATACAAATAAGAGGTCCATATTTAAAAAAAAGTTTAAATATAACATAGATAAACCATTTACACGACGTTAATCATAAATTCATGATATCGCATTTTTTTTAAATATGGAATTACAGCACTTTCAAAGTAAACGGTCGATATTTCGCCCAAAATTATCTGCTGTACCCAATCCCTTTGATTTATCCAAAGGAAATAAGGAATATTTACCTGAGCTGCCGCCACAGGAACATCTGCACAGGAATCGGCAGTGCATGCTCCTGCAGGCCGCCGTCCATCGACTTCCGTTTGTCCATGCTTCCTGCCTTCCGACCTGAAACTGAAAGAATCGCCGGACGCATTACCAGATTAAAGCGGCCGCATGTTCGATAGGAAATCGATCAGGGCTCGGGGCGTAGGAATAGGTGGGACCCGACGTTTATTATCGCCACGTGCCATACCTTACGCGCAATACGTCTCTTCCCCCCCGCCCCCCTCCCCCGCCCCCGCGTGTCTATTTGCCGACGACGTCGGCCGATGCCTTCGTCGACTCAGCTCGCAGGAGCACCATCGGAAAAGACACCCTGCGCCAGGAGAAGAGATCAATCATTCCATCTCGGGACTCGGTATACTATGGCAACATTCGAATCGGGAATACGTACATGTTCGGATTTGTTGCTTTCAGTTAGGTTCATTCGTGGCTCGTTGATGAAAAATACTGCGGGAGAAGAGATTAGTTAATTCGGTTAGAAAGATTGTTCAGCTATACGGATATTCGGACTGTTTATTTTGAAAGTGGTGTAAGTCCGTATTTAACAAAAATTGAGATATCATATAATTTATTTTTAATCTAGTATAATCTTTTTATTTATCTGATATCTCATTTTTTAATATTTATTCAAGCAAAAACATTTAATTTCAAAACAAGTATTGAGATATCGTATAATTTATTATTAATGTAGTGTAAACTTTTCATTTATGTGACATCTAATGTTTGTTTTAAACCTGGACTTACATTACTTTCGAATTAAACGGTTCATTTAATGTAAGGACTGTATACGCCGATGATGACTTTGATTTTCGATTGTTTGGATAGAATTTTTGACGAGTTAGTGATGGTTTGTTTAGGAAAAAAATATCTTGCTGCAGAAGAGATTAGTTAATTCATCTGGCTACTTGTTAATTGCAACACTTAGTTTCTGGATTGTATACCCACATAATCACTTTGATTTTCGGTTGTGTGGTTAGAAATGTTGATCCTCGAAGTTGGAAATTGTTTGATTGTGGGAAAACACCCTGCTGAGGGAGAACAGTTAAATCAGTTCATCTCGATTCATGTTCAATTACAACATTTAACATAAGGATTATACACGCACATAATCACTTTGATTGATTTTCTGTTGTGCAATTTTTATTTTTAATCCTTAGAGTAAGAGTGAATCACTTTCTCGATGTTGAAGATTGAATACACTGTTCACTAATTAACAGCTCTTGAAGAAATTTCTTCGGTCTCCTTTAATTTAGCACTTCGTGCACCAATCACAATCTCAGGTTTCAGAAATCAGCTGTTATTCCGACCTAGATTTCAATCCTGCAAAATTGAATCAGGCATTTTTGTGTTTGCCTTATTCACGAAGCACCCCTTAGCTGGCTAATTGAATTTTTCAAACATCAACATTTACTCCAGCTAGACCTCAACCCTAAAAAACTCGATTCAATTTCACAGTTTTTACCCACCTTCATCCCGAAACCACCCTTATTTGAATCCCCGAAACGAACAGAGAAAACTTGACATTCTAGCCACAAAAATCCACACAACCCTCCCACTCCTCATTCTTCTCACCTTCCAATCATCTCAACCTCAACAACAACCGTCCACGTCACCCCTAATCAAAACAAATACATTCACACCCCCAAAAAGCTTCCCAGCCCTTCCGTCCTTCATTTGACCTTGAACAGCTCAAAATCCTCTCCTCCCAGAGAAATGAAACGCGCTTCCTCTCAAAAATCACCTCAGCCCACTCCTCATTCCTCCCTTACCCCGACACACCCATCCCCGGGTCATTCCCGACCCCAAGGACTCCCACCCCGTCTTCTGCTCTCCTGCCGGCTCGAATGAAAGGTATTCGACGATCACGTGGCACACTCGGCCTAGTGACACAGTTGCCCGATCCCCACTGGCCGACGAGAGTCTGATGCAGCCCGACGGCAGGGTCGCGAGTGACTGAGAGGGCCCGAACTCGGCCTCCGTACTCTCGAAAACCAGCCAGCCAGCCAGCCAGCCAGCCAGCCAGCCAGCCAGCTAGCAGCAGCAGCAGCAGCAGCAGCACGGGTGGAGGATGGGAAATGCGCGCGCGACTCTCGGAAAATCCAATGCGCCGGTCGTTCCATCGATCAGCCCCAGGAATCTGCTCTCCGACGCTGGACCAACCCCTGCGCGGGGGGTTGCCCCCCTGCCGCCCCTTGCCACCCTTCGGCAGCCCAGCTCCACTCCCATTCCTACCAACCCATTTACCCACCTAGAACTCGTCGATGAGCGCCGCCTGACGCGCCGATGGAAACTGACGCCTCAGGAGGGGGTGAGATGGGGGTGAGAGGGGGATGGAGGGGTGGATCTTTCGTAGAGGACGTTCAGGAACGTGTCTTATCGGGTACTTGGACTTTTGTCTCTTCGGACCTTTCGAGCTGACGACGCTGGAATGGATGAAACTTTAGGGGTGGGTTTGGGGTGGGGTGGGGTTCGATGAAGAGGGAAGAATTGGGATTACGCGAATTACGTTGAAGGATGAGGTGTTGGAAATTATGTTTTCATGTGGATATTCAGAGGTCGAGGGATGAAGGGAGGAGGTGGGTTTTGTACGGGTCGATGGATGAGGCTGTTGAAAGAATAGTGAAAATGGAAGTATGTGACGTGATGATGGAATGCATATTGTTTCTTAGGAAGGGCAAAATTTCTTGTTCGGCTGAAGGTGGGGTGATGGATGGGATGTGTTGAACTTTAAGGGGTGGTTGAAAGTGGGCCGACCGATTTTACGGGATTGGATAAGAAGATAATTCTTTTTAGGGAGGAAATTGCGGTAATTGTATGCGCGATGTAAAATATTGTGTAATTTCTTTATCTTGTTCGTTTATCTATAGGGGTGGAACAAGAAATCGTCCCTCCCGTGAGAATATACAGATGTCTGGAACATGTCGCATTTCTGCTTCTTTGGACCTTTCCGGATGGCAGCAGACGAATCGATGGAGGGTGTTGAACTTCAGGAGTGGGATGGATTTTTTACTATTTTCAACCACAATGCATTATTCCAGATTATTTACAACAAAAAATACCATTCTCTAACAGCTAAGAAAAATAAGATAATTCCTCAAATTTTCTTATGTAAACATAAGGGTAGATACAAGAAACCTTATTTTGAATTTGTACTTGTAATTTATTATAAATCTAAATTAAATTTAATCTTTACTATAATTCAAATATTAAAAAAACTTAAATGATATAATGTTTGTGTAAGTAAAATAAATGATTTAAATTCCACAAATATATACTTTAAGTTATATGTATTATGGAATTAGGCAAATAATTTCTTCCAATGTTTAACAAAAACATTGCTTTTAGAGAAAAATAAAAGTAATACCTGCTCACTAATTTAATATTAAAGAGCTGCAGTAAATTGACTGTGCTAAGGTAGCGTAATTAATTGCGTCTTAACTATAGTCCTATATGAATGACCACATGAGAGAATAACTGTTTCAATCTAGAAAATTGAAATGTATATTTTGGTAAAAATGCTAAGATTCAGTTCTTAGACAATAAGACCATGTAGAATTTAATATTATATGTATTCCATTCTTATATAAACTTACACCAACCTAAACTCAAATCATCGCACAATATTCATTAATAGTTTTTCGACCATGTTAAATAATCATGCATCCAGCCAATTGAAATTTGATCCTTCATACAAGAATTGGCGTACAGGCCTCAGTTTCTAATTCCATTCAAGCGAAATATAACGCCCAGTACTCAGAGACCTTCTTTCACGCGAACGTTCAGAGACATGTTTTGCCGACTACTTGTCACACATTCCTTTGTTTCGGACCTTTTCACGCTCGCCTAGAAATGTCTAACTGAAGTGTGTTAACCTTTCCGAGGGTTCGGACTGAACGACTAGAACTTAACCTGAACGTTTCATGCCTCGATTTCAGTAACCGACCAAATTGAATGCAGCCCTCCTATAACACGATATCCTATAACAACAATTTCAATTTTTATTGAAATGAAGTTGCTTACATGGAAACATAACAACAAAGACTGCTTTTTATAAGATTTCGGAACGTATCCACCCTTTTTGTACTAACTCTGGGTCTCATACAACACGGTTTCACACAATGAGGCGTTTTCTAGGAAGTTATCTACCGTGTTATAGGAGGGTTACCTGTACACCGAATTCGATTGACTACGAAAATCGAAGAAATTGTACGAATTATGTTTATTGAATCCTGTTCCGAGGCAGTTAAGCTCGCGTTACTCGATTTTAGCGTGTACTGAACTTTCCGCTCAGGGTTCGACGACAGCATTATGACGCGGTCGTGCATTTTTAGAGGATTGAATTTTAAAGCTGACGGATTGAAGCAAATGGCGATCGCGTGCGCAGTTTGAGGAATGATAGAGATTACATTTTCCGATTCGAAGGCAGTTTGGCGGTATTAATAGATTCTACCGTTATGAGATCATCAATTTCAACAGAGGTGCGGGTTGTTTAAGGCACGCCGTGTGTCAGACATGACACAGTGTACGTTGTGAACGTTAAAGAGGACAAAGTGTACTTTAATGTCTGACATTTGCATCTCATTCTGTCGAAAAGTTCAATTCTATCCTTTTCAAGCTCCCATCTGAAGATAATTATTGTTCAAATACTCTCATATTCTATACACGGAGTATTAAATTATTTAGATTTGCTATTTCTAGTTTTAATATTTCGGATGTTCAAGTTTGGCCTCAATCATTTTTATTTGCAGCTAAATTTAAAGTCAAAAGTTATCTATAGAATTTTAGACACATATTTCGGTACCATTATACGTTTCACAATTAAAACCTTTATTTTTAACTTAATCTGTTTCTAGTTTAAGTACGTTTGTAACTGTCAGTATAAATTTACAAACCATTTTACTCCTTGTTTATACAAACTTTTTGCTCCTAAGAAGATGTATGATTTTACCGTTATATAATTTGACCTTAACGTTAAAATATATATATGTATTATAACCAGTTCTAAACTTCAAATCCTCTTCGACAAAAATTAGTAATATAAATCAAAAATTCTTCATTCCTAAACATTTACTGTCTTAGTATTCTAACTTTCAACTCACTGTTTCTACCAACTAATAATTGCAAATATTTCTAGTCTACAGTAGAAATCAAATCTTTATATTTCCAACAGCCTATAAAATTACAAAATCTGCCTCCGTATAAATGTATTCTATCATCTTAAAACCTGATAATAAAATCCTATACATAAACAATTTCACCTACCATCGGTCTATAAACCTAAAATCCACCCCTAAAAGCAGACTCCTCCGCCAAATTAACATCTCATCAGAAAACCCTCCCCAATCACTAACATGTACCCTCTCCACCTTAAACATTCCATAAATAAGGAAAAATCCACCCGTAAATATCTGTTCTGCCATTCCAAGAGTTCACCTAATCGTTCCGAATTAATCGCCCTCGCTGATTGCCTATCGATCCACCCATTTTTCCATCTCCGGCCTTCGCAGCATTTACCCCTCGCCACCCTCCTCACCAAACTTGTTCCTCAAGAAATCCCTGACGTCCTTAAGCTTCATATCCATCTCGAAAGTTATTTCTCCGGCGCTCGCCTCGACCTTTCCGACCTTCTCGCTGGCCGAAATCGGATTGATCTCGATACAAACTTCCGTTCTGCATCCACTTTCGTTTGCCACCCTCCTGGCCTCGTTGCTGATGGCCTTGCAAATGTCCGACCAGAGATCCTTCTGACCCGGATGAAGCCTTTCCACCAGCCGCTGAAAGCTGGGCCAATCCAACCGCTCGCCGCACTTCAAAATCTTTCTATACGTCGACAAAACTTCACTTTCTTCGGACTCGCTTTGCTCGCAAATTATTTTTGACGAATCGAAGGAAAGTTGATGCTCAAATTGTGATGAACTTCGGATGCTGTCAAGGTGAAGATTTTCCTGCGTTTCGGAAGAGAGTCCGGTTTTGAGTTGGTGGGAGTCGGATGAGATCGGGTGTTTGGCCTTGGAAAGTTGGAATTTGTTCCTGCTTAGCTTTGGAGTTGGTGTCTTTGTTTGTTTCGATGCTTTTTGGATGATGCTTTCACTTTCATCGAAAGTTCTTTTGGATGAATTGTAGGATGATTTGTTTTCAAAATGTTCTGTGCTTCGACTACTTTCGAAATCTTGAGAGTAGTCTTCCGTTACTGTGGAGTCTTCGTTTTTCGATTTGCTCGCGCTTGAGGAGTTTGAAATTGTGAGGTTTTGAGTGGGTGGAAAAGATTCGTTTCCGGTAGACCCTGGTGACTGTTCCAAAAATTGACTTTTACTGATTAGAGTTGACGTGTCAAATTTTGTAATTTGTTTCGACTTTCCCGTACATGCGCATCTGGACGAGTCGTAGGAAATGTTTTTCCCAAAATGTCCTGAACTTTGACTACTTCCGTATTCCTGAGAATATTCTCTCGTGCCAGTAGAATCATCCCCAATTTTGCTAGTATCGGACATATTCAAAATTGAAAATTTCTGCGCCGTACGCAAATTCTGATTCTGTTCATTCTTCTGAATGGCCGGCAGGTTTTCCAATTGATAAAAACCAACAATCGAAGTGTTCAACCTCACAGTCCTTCTACCATCCACCAAACTACTCTCACTTCCTTTCAACGAATCGTAAAGAACCTCCCTCTCAAAACGTTCCGAACTCTCCTCCCCAGATTTTTTCAAAAAATTCTCCTCACCCTTCCTACTGCTTCCCTCAGATTTTGTCAAAACATTTTCCTCACGCTTCCTAGTGCTTCCCTCAGAATTCAACATTCCACGTTTCTCCACAGTCGGTTTCTTCCCGACCTTCGACGACCTTCGCTTCGGCCTAGCAGTCGACTCTACAGCGCTTTTCATTTTCAGGCTGTCCATCTCTTCCCTCGCCATCTTCATTTCGCTGTTCACCCTCTCGGGACTTCTAACTTCATTAGTCGGCGACTTCGATAATTCAATTTGCTCGCCAACTTTCCTCCCTTCCGACGGAATCGCATTTTCAGGATCGATATAACGGTTCTTCGACTCTGGCTCGTTACTGGCTGGCTGCGAATAATTGACGTATCTGTCGATGGCTTCAGCAATCTGATCCCTGATCCGACGGACGAAAATGGAGTCAGCTGTACACTTCTCGCGATCGGGAAATTTTGAACTTGCCGAAGGTTGCTCAGTTACGTTAATGGCCATTTTGTTTGTTTTATTACTTTCCAAGTTTTCAACACGATCGTTCGCCGGTTGAGCAATTTTAATTGCTTCAGCAACCTCGTGATCTAATTTGGCTGTCTTTTGTACTCTAGTATTTTCCAACATTTTTGTATCGTAATTCATTTTGCTCGGTTTGTTCCGGACTCTTGCAAGGTCATAGTTCTTACTTTTCGAGTGTCGAGAGGATTTGTACGTTTTGAGGCTTTCCAGCATTTTCGAAATTATGTCAGGCTGGTTATTAGATTCCGCGTGAAACAATTTGGTAATTTTATCGTTCTTATTAAATATTCTGTACGTTTTGCTGCTTTCTAAGATTTCGGTGACGTCCTTATCGTTAATATCGTGCTTTCCGGATAAAGAATAACTTTCGATCGTACTGACTTTGTCAAAATTTCCGTTCACCGCGTGACCTTGGATTCGATCATTCCCTGACAATTTACTTTCGCTTCCGTCAAGTACTTCACTCCTTCCGTCTCGATTACTTTCGGTATTGTCCCCTGTCTTACAGCTCTTTTCA
This sequence comes from Anoplius nigerrimus, assembly GCA_914767735.1. Lineage (NCBI taxonomy): Eukaryota > Metazoa > Arthropoda > Insecta > Hymenoptera > Pompilidae > Anoplius > Anoplius nigerrimus. The sequence continues at coordinate 15,253,599 of OU612081.1, forward strand.
CTTTCGGCCGTCCCATAAACTTCCTCCGCCTCCCCCCTCTTGCCAACTATACTCCCCTGCTGAATCCTATCGATCCCACTCCCCGCATTCACCGCAGGCTTCACCCACTGTCGTATCATGTTCTCCGCGGACGAAGAACTGAACATCGTAGTCGTTTCACTTCCTTCCGAGACCGGAAGTGGACTCAGAGAACAGTCTTCCAACGAATCCTTCTCAGCCGCCTCCGCCAAAACCTCCCCTTTCTCTTCAAGGTCAACAACCGTCACCTCCTTCCTCCTAAACACTCCAGAATCCATCTTGCTACGAATCCAAAATCCCTTATCCAACCTAGGATGACCTTCTCGAGAACTGTGAAGGAGGAAACTGTCCTTTCTACCTTCTTGTCTCGGCCTTGAAAAGGTACAATCTCGAATAGGTAATTCATTCTCTTTACTGCCGTCCCACGGGTGACCTTGAGTCAGATACTTCACGGTGCCGATCATGGGAGTTTGAACGAGTAAAAATTGTTCCTTGTAATCGTTTGGGATGCTGGTGGGATAAGAATCCAGATGATGCAACAGTGACAGTTGTTTTTGGGAGTTGGATGTATTTTCGGGGCTGTATCGGGTTTGATGACTCTTCTGCGCCGAATTCTCGTCGTTAGAGTGTTGACCTTGGAATTTGGCACGCTGCTCGTTTACGGCGCCGGCCGAGTCGTTTTCCATTTTATTTTTAATCTCTGAGACATTCTCTGTTACTGCAGGGTCTATCGTGTAAGCTGTGTTGTTGAATGCGTCGATTTGCTTGGCTATTATTCCGCCATGGGTCGAAGTGAATTTACTTTTTACCGTTTCGGTGGAATTCTGAATCGAGGCGATCAGTGCAATTTTTGAATCCCGATTAACGGATTTTGAACATTCCTCGTCACGCTCCGCTTCCATACTTTCAATTTCCACCTCATGCTTCCAATCAAAACTTATGGGGTCCAAGCACTTATCTTGGTAATCTCGGAACTTGTCATTAATCAAACCATCGTCCTTTGTATTTCCAGGATCAGCTATCGAGAGCTTTTGAATTTTTTCCTTCAATTCTTGATTATATTTCGACTCCTGCATGTACTTTTTTCGTTCTTGATACATTTTTAGGTAATTTCCACCGTTTCTGGTAGACTTCTTTTGTACTCGCCTTTTTTGACTGATCACGCCGCAACGTTCGCATTTTGTCAAGGCCGATTCGTTGGAGAGAAGTTCGTTCAATTTCTTCTCGCTCCAGGTTGTCAATAGACATTGCAAAGTGTCTACGATTTCTCGGCAATAAAATTCGATGATAGAGGATTTGGAATTCGACGTCGAAAGAAGCTCGATAAACTTGTTGACAGCGCCTAGTTCGATGAATGGAAGCTGTCTTTTGGCATCCCTGTTAATTTGACATACAGTAGGCTCGCGTGCGTAAATAAATTCTGGTCTCGCTTCGTTCGGCGCAAATCCGAAATCGATCGGCTCTCGATCCATCGGATATTGACTTGATTATTTTCGGAATATTCATTCTAATTGCTTCGTCGTCGAGGATTGACATTTAATTTAATATTCCATTTTTGTAATAGGTTAGAACTAAAGTAATAACATTAATGAATACAGTGATACAATTCGTAACTTTGGAATATACCTACTTGATTGATTCATGGTTAATTCGATTCAAACCCTACTTCAGATTTGTATTTATATGCATATATTATGTATATCACATGATGTTATAATTACGCAATTTTTCTTGTTGTACATTACTTGACAGAAATTGTACGATAAAATAACAAACCACATCATTCCACGAATAATTTTACTCGATCAAACATTAAATAATCGAGTTACAAAATTAACAATCTTACAAGAAGTTTAGTTATTCTGGAAGAGTTTTTACATACATTCAAACCTAATGTGATACGTACATCTACATATACAATACGTTCAATATATTTCGTCGTATGCGTCGGACAATTTTAATTGATTAAAAAACTAATCCTAAAAAATACCCTGACAAAATAACTCCACAACACATCTAGTTAGTCTAAAATATACTATCTATTCTGAATCTAACAATAAAACGACTAACCACTGCAAGCATCGGAGAATTTGATTAGTTAAAAAAACGAAACCTACCAAATACACTAAAAAAATAAATAAACCACCATATCCCATTAACCTAAATAAATTCGAAATCTATTCAAACCTAACGTGATATTTCCATTCGCACGCACGATCATTATCCTACTTTCATTTTTCCACATTCTACATTATCTACCGATACGATAGTAAAACAAGCGAATCGCATGTAGAACAATTTTATTTGTACAATGAACCGTTTGCATAGACCCATGGCATAGACCAGCGGTCGGGGAACCGGGGTGAATTACCCCAAATGGGGTAAAAATGAAATTTTTGGGGGTAAAAATGAAACTTTTGTGAATAAAAAGTAAATTTTTAGTTATTGTTTTCTTTTCAAAATTATCATGGAGGCTATAATATGAAAAATGCTAAAAAGAGGCGATTTCGTTTTTTTTTTTGCTCTTCGCCATGGGGTAATATCAACTTACACAAAAATATTTTGGGGTAATGATTAAAAAAGTTCCCCGACCGCTGGCATAGACCATCCTGAATCGGAGCGAATGTTGGCGAGTTGAATATAGCTGCGTGAGGGTGAAAAAAAAAGTGACGATCGTCGGTTAGGTGAAAGGTCGGTATATAGCTGACACTCGAGTTCCTTTTTAAAGCGAGAATGCCTCAAACGATGGTCGAGGCGTTTGCGCGAGGCTTGGTGGACAAGATAATGCTGGAAGCTCTCGACGTTCTCGACACAGATGCTGCGGACGGTAAAAATCCACCTTGCAAAACTCAGACATCGGCGCTGAACTCGTAACGTGCCAACCTCCTCGCCATTGTCCTCGCTTAACCTTTGCCTTCTGTAATGTAACGTTAATTTACATTAATTTCGCATTCGATTTATTCATTTGGCCTTTTTGCTATGTAACGTCTAACATGAACACAAAATGTAGTTGAATTTTTGGAAAATTCCGATTCGACGCTAACATTCAAACATTCACATTGCCATTCATTTTGAATGTGCTTTTTAAAAATTTTCTTTACGTGTAACGTATACGGACGTGGTTGAAAATTAAGAATCAGAATAAAGTCGAGCAGAACGTGTTATTAAAATTACCATTTCCATTTTAATTAGCAGATGAAATGATGCTGGAAACTGTCAACGTCTTCGAAACTTCTGCTGCGGATGGTAAGAATTTTCGTTATAAATTCCGACATTTATATGTTATATATACCTGTACGAAAATGAAGTCGAAGTCAGGCGTTTAAGTTTTTTAATGTGTATCTTGTAATCTGTAGAAACCTATGCAAACGGAAATTAAAGTTTAAATGAAATTACATCCATAAATATAAATTTAATACCAAATCTTAAAGCAGTGGTCACAAAGTTATTATATAATATTACACATAGTATTAATGTAATGACGGTTGCTTAATGCGAAGACTGTGAAAGCCCTTAAAAGGAAAGTTTCCGTTTTGCCTAATTAACTCTTCATCTCTGAAGATTTTTCTTGCCAAGTGGCTGCTGACTTAAATGTCCTGAGGAGACTTGTAATTGAGTTTATGAAGGGTGTGTTTGCAGCTGCAGTGCTATATAACTTCTGGCATTCAAGATTGCCATTTCAGAAACAAGACATATACAAAGCTTCAATCGTGTACTCTCAAATCAGTAACATGTAATGTAAAAATATTTACATATAAAATACAGTGCCTGCGAAATAAATATTTCATAACAACTTCGAGTTTTATAATAAAAAATTATAAAGTATCTATCATTCAGTAATGGAAGACATGATCTGTTCGAAATACTGCTTTAAAATGTTGAGAAAATGAAATCTAAAATGGCAGACAAATATTAAGCTATCTTCTAGTAACTTTCGTCGAGTTTCTTGGAGTAAATTGGAGAGTGAATGGCGAGTTACGGTGCTGACGAACTTTCTTCAGAAAAGCACTGCAATTGTGAGGATGAGAACGCGGAGAGTATGTCGAAAGACGGTGCTGACGAACTTTCCTCAGAAAAGCGCTGCGGTTGTGAGGATGAGAACGCGGAGAGTATGTCGGAGCCGGAGTCCAGTCACATGGACGTGGAGGCACAGATACACGAGGAGAGTCGTGCGGACTATGCCGTCTATAGTCAGCAGGAAGCGGCTGCTGTCATTGCCGAGATGATCTTTGGTTTGCACAACGTGCACATCGGTGACTCCTCTTACGTCTTTCCGCCTCTACTCTCCAGCTTGGAACGGCAGGTATGCGTTTTTATAAGAGTAGGAATTAATGAATTGTGCTCGATTAAATAATGATTAAAATTGGAGTGCTTGAAAAGAAAGAAATAAGTATTCGCTTGCTTGGGACGTCACTTATGCATTTTTATAACAGTAGAGTCTAATGAATTGTAGTTGATTAAGTAATGATTGAAACTAGTTCACTTGAGAAGGAGAAGGAATAAGTAAATAAGAGAATAATTTGTTCTACAACTGGCAGTCTCTAGCTGAGAACGAAAATATGATCCTACGAAATTACTTTATGTTACTTTCCCTTTCTTTAATTTATTTTTGTGTGTTATTTCGAGTATTTTTACCGTTTATGTAATTGTATTTGCTTTCCGTCGATAGTTGAACGATTTTTGATACTTCACTATGAAGATTACAGACCAAAATATGATATTACGACATTACTGTATGTTATTTTATGTTACATTATTGCATTCTTGTGCATTATTTCGACCATTTGCAGCATTCAGGCTGCTGTGGCAGCTGTTGCTCAATAATTGTAGGTATTTTTAGTGTGTTGTCGGTTTCGTATGGTAATAACACACCAAAATACGATACAAAGACAATATTTTATGTTATTTTATGTTATTTTATGTTATTGTACGTCACACCAATGCATTATTTTGAGCATTTTCACCAATTAGGCGGTTGTAGACGCGTTTGGGCGACAATTGGAAGTACTTTGGCGAACCACACGCACTGCTATTACAATTAGCGACCCAAAAATGATACTAGGTCATTACCTTATGTCATTTTATGATGGTTTATGCCGTTATTAGCGGAATTTTCGCGAAGGGACCGACAACACATCCTTCGTAACTATCTTCATCTCCGCAGTGTAAAATCAAATTACGATCAACATAAATTGTAATAAAGAAAGGAATCAGTTGAACTGCGACAGAAAAAACTCTTGATCCGTACAGCTGCTCAAAATTCATCTATCGACCCTCACTTTTGCTCAGGTGAAGAAAGCAGCGGCAGCTATCGAACTCAGTTCTGCCCTCGGCCACATATCGAACCCGCCGGAGTCGCGCGCCCCTCAAGGTCAAGGCGACGTGGACCGGGCGATGCAGAATGCAGTGATCGAATTAGATCCTAGTTCAACGACCCATCGAAAAGACAAAGAAGCATCCGGCAGCGAGGCAACGAAAGTCTCCCTAAGCCTCTTGCACCGAATGATCGAGGACCTGCAGACCGAACCGCCCCCGAAGCCCGACAGTCCACCTCCCGTCAAGGACATCGCCCACTGGGAGGAAGAACAAGAAACCTTCGTCCGCCTGATAGACTGCGACACCTCGAAGAACCCGGAGAACGAAGACCTCAGCTTCCTAGACCAAACTCCATCCCACTCGAAACAATCCATCTCTCCAGCGAACTCTTCAGATTCCAGCCAAGACATCAGCATCGACGATCCAGCCCCAGAACCAATTTGCATCCACACCGATGAAGACCGACGATCATTCTCCGAGCTCCCCCAAGAGAACCCTCAGACGACCTTGAAGACCAGCTTACAGTCCTGCCACCCTGAAGACCCTCTTGACCGATGCAGCCTCTCCGACCAGGAGACTGACTCTGCCCGCCAGTCCAAGGCCGACTGCTTCTCCGAGATCCCGATCGAGCGATCTCCATCACCCCCTCGATCGCCACCCTCTCCCCCACCAGATCAGCCTCTAGCCGCGCCAGGCCCGTCGGACATCTTGCTCGACGCGCAAAGGGATTCCTCCGGCGTGAAGCGAAAGGGAAAGAGGCGCGGCATCTTCAGCAAAGCCAAGAGACTCCTATCAGCCGCATTTAGACGCCGAGCGCGTTAAAATCGCGATCCATCCGATCCCGTCACCCAGAAGCGGCCGACACGCCCGAGAACGCTCCTACGACGCCCGCGCAAAGTTCTCGTTCCGGCTAGCGGGTAAAAATAAACCTTCGACCCGGTAGAACAATGCTCTAGCTTTGGCTAGGCCTGATGCAAAAAAAAATTCTTCCGAATCCATCGAAAATGGCCTGCTAGGGTCCCGGAGGATCGGATTGAAGGAGGTGGATGATTCTGAGGAGGTGATAGGTGTTATAATGGTAGGGAGGGGGTGGGGTGGGGAGAAGGTGTTCCTCTCTCAATCGCCGACCTGGCCGGGACCAGATCTGGCAACCCTGACACGAGAATGCGCCAAGCCGAAAACCATTTATCGTAGCAGGAAGCAAAGAAGAGCGGCCGCCTTCCGTCTCGAACTGTTTTTGGATCGCGACGTTGCCGATGCCCGGCTCTTCCACCCCCTCCCCACCCCACCCCGGCCGGAGTTAGCTTTGTCCCTCTCGAGAAGCCTGGTCTGAGAGCGATTCTCGTGTGTCCCGACTGGGGCGCCATCTGCTGAAATAAAATGAATAAATTTGGTAACACTCGGCGCCACTTCTGGTTCAAACTCCGTTCGGCGAACATCCTCTGGCACCAGATTTTATCAAAATGGTAAGTGTCCCTCCCCTCTCTCTCTCTCTCTCTCTCTCTGGCTAGTTGAATCTTTTCTTGAAGATCGCTCGGATTTGTCAAATTTTTTTTATCTGAAATCTCGAGTCCACGTGCTTGTGGATAGATTCGATTGCGTAAGGCTGCTAAAATTTGGATCTTTCTCTTTTGTCTATTTCAGGCAGATCTCAGCGGCAAGGATGTCGAAAGTGAGTAAAGGAATTTCGGGAGGACCGATTTCGTGTGCGATTATTCGAACGGCAGGAGGAGTTTTTGGATAGAGGATTCGTTTCGTACTCGGCGAATATTGTGAAACAATCGAGTGGAATCTTGCCCGGAGGCTCGGGAGTGCGTCGCAAATCTTTTTTTTGTTTTCTGGGCGAGAGTGACGCATATAGACGAGGAACGTAAATAGAAGCGATCTTCGGATTACGCGCGCTCGCGCGCGCGCGCGCCCGCGCACCATTTGAGAGCTGCATCTTCGAATAAAGCACGTGGTATCGATTTCCAGTTTGACAAATCAAAATATTCTGCCATTCCTGTTTCTTAAAGCGGCAAACTGTCAAAAGTTAATCGGGCATCGTCGCGGGTTTGGAAATTGGCAGGTTTTGTTGTGAAGTGCGTATATGGCCGTTTCTTGGGAGCTATTTTTTTTCGTAGGGAGAATAGTGCAATACGTTTATGTTCGGTGTCATCCTACTTCGAATTCCATATATGGCTTGGGATCACATTCCGGTGACAGGATGAGTTTTTGGGGAAGAGTGTAAAGGGATAGTTTCGGGCAGAGAGAAGATCAGATTTACATCATTACGAAGCATTACATCAGCGTTAGGAACAATACTTGTTACATCATAGTGCAGCAAATAATTCTACAATTTATGCAGACTGAGCTAAAGGGGCAAACATTTTTGGACGTGCATGTAACGTAACACCAATAGTAGCTACTATTTTGACCGTTTATTTTGAAAGTGGTGTAAGTCTATATCTGAAGAGGAATAAATACTGCGCAAATAAAAACTTTAACACTACGTCAATTATAAAGTATATGATATCTCAATTGTTTTAAAGTCCACATATAAAAAAAATTAATAATTACGTAAATGAAAAGTTTACACTACATTAATCATAAATTATGTGATATCTAAATTTTGATTGAATATAAATTTACACCGCTTTCAAAATAAAGGGTCCAAATTGATAATAAATTAACATGACTAAACTGCTCTAGAAATCAACTAAACATAATTCAATACTAAAAATTGTCAGAGATTTATTTTAACACACTAAAGTACCCTTTAACATGAACTAATCGGCTTAAAACAGCATTCATTAATCAATAAAAAACACCACAAAGTACTGACTGAAAACTAGTCTTCATCATATAACAAATTAAACGTTAACACGACTGTTCAATCTTTTTACTCTAAATATTCGCTAACGAACTGCAAAAATGAACGAAAATATTCCCGACAACTTTCCGAAACATTCAAAATTAGCCGGAGTTAGGTAACAAAGTGCAAGGATCAATTGATCGCCGATTGTGAAACGCATTGTTCGCGCGTAGAAAAGTTAGTCGGTATGACGATGATTACGTAACGGGTGGCCAGAGCGGACGAGCAGACGCCAGTGGCACGAATGGGGAACAGGATGTCAAAAATAGTCGTCGGGCTGTTCTTATATGGCTCGCCAGGGGTAATCTGACCCACTACCTTCCGCCCGTACACTCCAAGTTCTTGAATCGGTCGCTCGGTGGGGCCTCGCTGCCGTCCGAAAATAGAGCAATATTTTTGAATCAGGAACGCACGCATCGTTCCGGCTGGTATTAACCTAGATAAGCCCGCACGTCCTTCCCATTATTCCGTCGGCGCTGATCTCGATGACGAAAAACCCGACGTCGTACCTAACGGCGAACCTAACGTCGAACCTAAGGTTGAACCTAACATTGAACCTAACGTCGAACTTGAAGTCGAATCTAATGTCGAACCTGACGTGAAACCTAACGTCGAACCTAACGTCGAATCTAACGTCGAATCTAACGTCGAACATAACGTCGAACCTAACATTGAACCTGACATCGAACCTAACATCGAACCTGACGTCGAACCTGAAGGCGAACCAAACGTTGAACCTAACATCGAATCTGACGTCGAACCTAACATCGAACCTAGCGAACCTAACGAACCTAACATCGAACCTAACGTCGAACCTGAAGGCCAACCTAACGTCGAATCTGAAGACGAACCTCATGCCGGAATTCTTCATGAATTTTGTTCGAAAATTTTCTTGAACAGGGGCTGAATTCGCCTTCTCCATCTATGACGCCGATGGCAGCAACAACATCGATGCCGTTGACCTTGGAAACGTACTCCGCGCCCTGAACCTGAACCCGACGAACGCCACCATCGAGAAGTTGGGCGGCACGAAGAAGAGGGGCGAGAAGCTGATGAAGCTCGACGAGTTTCTGCCAATCTTCAGCCAGTGCAAAAAGGACAAGGAGCAGGGCTGCTACGAGGACTTCCTCGAGTGTTTGAAGCTTTACGACAAGCAGGAGAACGGAACGATGCTCAGCGCAGAATTGTCTCACACGCTCCTGTCACTCGGTAATTTGTTCAGCTTTATTCGCGGTTGATTGCTTCATACCGCAAATCGGTAGGATCGATTAAAACACATTAGGTGCCACGAACCCTATTCGGCGATTTTGGAATTTATATAATTATACTGTTACACAACCTTTTCTGCATATATATAACTTCTCCTCTCAATTTTCAAATTGTTTCTAACAACTGCAACTTCCGAATATACAGCTAACTTTACTTATTTTTTTTAACTTTTGAATTGTGGCGGGTAATGGGTTAAACGATCAGACGAGAAACAATGTTTTACCTTCTCATTGTCTCATCATCACCATTCCCACGAAAACTGTCAATCAAATTTCATTCGCCTGAGAAAAGTCAGTAATAAAATGTCGTCATCCACCCCAGGCGAGAAGCTGGGCGACGCGGAAGTCGATCAAGTGCTGAAAGACTGCATGGACCCCGAAGACGAAGACGGCTTCATCCCCTACGCACGTAAGTATCGATCGTTTCAAAAAACGAAATACAAACGAACCCTCACGAAAACTGAAAAAGAGGAGAGAAAAAAGAGCCCGAAAGCGCCCAGACGCACATACTGAACAAAGTTTAGGCATCACAAACGAGACTTGCTCAGACGACCCCAATTCGTAAGTGTGCACGTGATGAAGATGATTATGATTATGATGAGTAGTAGCATTTGTCAAAATGAGACACCCGTTGTACCCGTTTTGTACGCACATTCGTTCGCAACCCCAGTTCCGCACGCGAGGAATCGCACGTAGTTAAAAGTAACCACCACCCCCCCCCCCCCCCCCTCACCCACCCCTCACCCCCTCGAGTTCCCACCCCCTTTTGTTGACAAGAAAACAAGTAGCCGTAGAGTCCGTAGATAGTAGCGAACTTGAGACCCCCCCCCTCAGTAGAAAGCAAGTATCGTAGCCATCGTCAGGAGGAATTTGGAGGTGAATGATCGAAGGACAGGCCAATCAGCGTCCGGAAGCGACCCCTAATCGTTTTACGCTCCCAACTTTGTGTTTTCCGCAGCGTTCTTAAAGAAGATGATGGTGCTGTTGTAAGCTGACCGGATTTCATCGACAGAGAGTGGTCGCCGATCGTGAGTAAATCCTAACTTGACGATTCCTCAATCTGCTTTCCTTCTTTTTAGTGTCCTGTCTCTGTCTTTATCTGTTTCTCTCTCTCTCTCTTTATCTGTTACATTTCTTCATCTTTTTATCTTTTTATTTTTTTTACCTGTTTATCTCTTCATCTGTCTGACTGACGACTCTCTCTCTCTCTCTATGCGTCTACGAACACTGACTTTCGTCTCTTGGGCTTTTTTCTATCCTGTGAGCTTGCGAGTTTTACTCCTCTCGCTGCCGAGCATTCTACGATTTACAGGACGCAACGTTTGCAGCAGGGATGCTGAAATCGATAACACGCTTGTCGCTGAGAAACACGTACGGAGGCTTAAGGCACATTCACGCACGAGATCCGAGATTAAAAAAAAAACCCTGAGGGAGTTTGTTTTGAATCAATTTTTTTTGTCGCGATTGCCAAGTATAGTATTCAAGTACAGTTGATTTTGCGGTGATTGAACGTGGAATTTTATTTCATTATCCGATATGTCAACAATGTAATGCAACTTTATTGGAAGAATTTTTTGGATTCCGTGGAACATTGAGGCTCCCTAATTTTCTTTCTAAGACTGTGTATTTAGTCGTTAAGGTTTTGTCAGCGGTTTTTCTATTAGCTTCGGAAAGATATCTGGGTATATTTTTGGGAATATCATGTTTCTTAAGACGCTTTTTGGGTTTCGAGGATTTGTCCGAGGCTCTTAGGCCGTAAACTGATACCTGTGCTATTTTTAAATTCGAATTATTCTCAAAGTGCGTGAAGAGTGTCCAATGTTCGTTCAAGTCACAAGTTTTGGCCCGTCTATTTTTCTGCACATTCTAAATTCATGTTGTCGCTACGATTTTAAGACTAATTTTTGTTACTTATGTATCGGTTTTGAACGAACTCCCTAGTGGGTCAAGAGTAATTAAAATTTGGATATCTTTGATCTTTATGATCGTGCCCAACTATGGACGCGAATTACACCTCTTCTACAACTGTTTCTACATTAACATTTCCTGTTACAAGGGCAGGTTTCATCTAATCGAAACTCGCCTAACTTACTGGCCGTGGCGTGCGGCAAGGTCACGTGCTTGCGAGATGAGATTTCGATTCGACGAAGAAAACTCGAATCGACCGACTATGAGCGTGTCGATCAATTTATCATTCTATTCTGTCACTTCGAACTTTCGCCAGGATCGAAGGAAGGATTAGTGATTAGGTTAAGAGCATTTTTTTGATTCTTTTGTCAAAGGCAGATGGTCAAAAGAGAAAGTATTTGAAGGTTGTTGATAAGTTAGGAAAAGAATGAAAGTTAAGTGAAATTATAATTGGGAAATGTTTCAAAAGTTGTCGATGAATTGGTCCGTTTATTTTGAAAGTGGTGTTAATCATAAATTATATATCTCATTTTTTTTTGGTCGTAGTGTAAAATTTCAAAATAAACGGTCCAATTATTGAGAGGAATTGAATGTTACATGTATGTCTTCAAGATGTAATTTTTTCAACATTTGTTTGGCTAATATAAAGTTTCTTAAATAAACTTATCAAAAATCTTCGTAGTTTCTCTTTTCACTTGCTTTTGAAAAAGAGTGAAAGTATTCGGAGCTTTTAGGCTAATTTCTGTCTTATTCTTCCTTTGATCGAGAACGCAAATTTTCTCTCTATTGTTAATAGTTCAAGATGTACTTAACGCTTTAATGTACGACGCTTTCGCTATCTCGCTTCAAGTTTACAATGACAAGACCAACGGTAGGATCGTATTTTACACTTACTTCTCTTCAGACTTCTTCTAATATCTTTGCGAAGTGGTTCTGTCATTCTCTTCGCGGTCGAAAACGAATTTGTTTTGGACAATTTGCTTGAAAGCATCAATGACAAGATTAAAAATGGGAAAGTTAGATTTTTGGACTTGAGAAATTTCTGTAAAAAATGTCGAAATGTAATATTGTAATTATACTATTTCTCCAAGTTGTTTTAATCGGAAAGACGAAATTATCATGAAAATTTAGGTACGGACATTTGAACTTGATATACATAATCCCAAATATCTTCCTTGAATTAAATGAATTATACAATTGAAATAAGAGCAACACACTCGACAAGTGTTTGAAATTCAGTCTAGTAATTAATATTCAAAATAAAAAACATTATGTTACTTCTGTTATCTTGTTTCAGTAAAACAGATAACAAGAGTAAAAACAGAAATTTACAATACTCTAACAACCTGTATAATCATACCTTTTCGGCCAATTTTTGTCAAATGAGACTTGAAAGAAGAAAAATTAAGAATCAACAAATTTTATCGTTTCGTCCAGGATCCAATCTACTAAAAAGCAATATTACAAATAAATCAGAAACAAAAACGAAGCAACAGAATCTAACTTTCTCAAATTCAACTTGCTTTACTCAAAAATGACAAGACCAGCCCCAGCAGAAAATCTACACATCCCCCTTACACAGAAAAGCCACCACTTCAACAAATCCTCAACTCCTGCAACAGGAAAACTCCAACAGTCTCACTGGCAAACAGAGTCACACGTCTTGTCATCACCGACCTGCTTTATCAAAATCTAAAGCTGGAACTTTGTTTGCAGCGTTCCTTCGTAAATTGTGCGACAGAGCAGCAGCCGACGACAGCAACGAATGAGCCAGCGAATCAGACCCAACCTAATGTCAGCCGATCCATCCGGCAAGATCCGCGTCAACGAAGGAAACTTTCGTCACATTCATCGTTATCTCTTCATCACTACCCGCTCATCGTTCAAAATTCCGCGTGTAAAAGCTGAAAAATCATAATAAGGGTGCCTCACCCCCTCGGCCGACGGCCGGAAAGGAAGGTCCGAAGCACCCCCCGACAAAATGGCAAAAGAAATGGCAGAGCAAATCGCAACGTCGACGATGACGAGTTATCCGGAAAACGCATGACGTCACATCCCTCGGCTTGGCACGCTGCTCCTAAACAAAGTTTTCGGAATGGCGTACCAAGCCGAGTGAGGCGGGCGCTGTTAATTTACTTCTTACTGTTAATTTAATAAACTGCATGCCTCGCGCTGAGGACTGCCAAAAGTTAGCGGACTTTCTTTTATTTCTGCCTGGTTTCGTTCTTGTTGTCCGTTTCGGGTTTATCGAAGGGTTCATGTTTTTGGTAGATTTGAAGTTTGGTGGATTGGAGGGTGACGGTTGTTTCGACGTGCAATTGAATTTTAAGCTGATCCACTCTATATTAGGCTTGTTTCTATCTGAGAGTGTGAGTTGGGAATGGACGAGAATGTTGATGGTGTGTTCACGGTTAAGTTCAGATAAGTTGTTGCTGTCAATATTCTTCATTAATCTCAAGTGTTGGTGGAAAAAGAAGTAAGGGGTATCAGCTTTATTTTTGGTTGAAATTTGTTTTTTTGTGGAAGTTTTTGTGGAAGGTTTGAGTATAAGGATAAGCACGATTTTGAGTATGGAAAAGTTACTGGTCTTACTGATTTTAATCATCCTGGAAAATTAATTGGTAAGCAACTAAACAGTCCGATCATTACACATGTATTAAAGTTATATCTGTATTAGCAGAAGAGTTTTCACAATGACTTATGGCGTAAGAATGAAAAAATGGCGTAAGAAGCAAATAAATAGTTTGATAATTACTTGACCGTTTCATTTAAAATAAAAGAAGTTTGATAAAACGATTCTGCAAAATTACCGCTGTTTAATAATCTGATTTTTCGGAACAATTAATTGGTAAGTAAATGAGTAGTCCGATCCTTGTTTCTGCCTGAAAACAGATTGCAGCTGGGTAAAAATGTGAATGGTTACTTTGTAGAAAAGTTCGGCAATTTAAGGATCTATAAGTTAAAGTCGGAATGTGGTCTTCTTCAGTAGGCATTATATTCATGAGTTAATGCTATTTTTAAAACAAACGACCAAAGTTACGCCTCTCATTTATTCATGCCAACGACTTTTTAAGTATTAAATTCGAGTAAAGTTCAAAAATAAATGTCGAAATGCATCGACACAATTAAATATACTTATCCTAAAACCGTTCAAGTTTATTCATTTATATCAAGCAAAGTGTTAAATAAAAATATGGAAAATATCAAAGTAAACAAAGTTTATAGCAGGACATATGACAACAATAGTGACAGGCACATCAGTTTAGAGTCCGAAAAATAAAGGTCGGAATGCATCGAAACAATTATACTCGTGAGTCAGGCTATTTTGGCCAGCAGTGACATTTGGTCGTTCCACTTTTTGCCGAGCGCAACGATCATGGCAACGATTTCCAGCGACAAGAGCATGGAGACTAGATTATAAGGAGTACGAACGCCATGTTAAAGAAATAATCCAGATTTTAATACAGCAATGCAAGTTAAATCAGCAGACGGTGCTAGTATCGACAGTTACCGATAAATATAGATATACAAAGTACACAGAAAATTTATATACTAATCGCAAGTAAAAATTGTGATTTTTTTTACGCAAAAATCTTTAATATAAATGTAAATAATCATAAATATTTAAATAAGATACAATTTTTAAAATTGACTTGGAATAAAAGATTGATAATATTGATACGCTGTACATAGTTTAATAGACTATTTCAATTTTTAGCTACAAATAAATTATATTGAGACATACTAGTTTAGATTTGGAGAGGGCCTAATGGAACCAAAGCCTAACTGACTCAGAAACTGCAAACTGACGCGTCCTCTATCTGTACAAATTTTACTATTCATTATCACTACAATTTGTACTACAAATAAATTATATTGAGACATACTAGTTTAGATTTGGAGAGGGCCTAATGGAAACAAAGCCTAACTGACTCAGAAACTGCAAACTGACGCGCCCTCTATCTGTACAAATTTTCAGATTATAAATCTAGTGGCATTCCTATCTCGTTCGTACTCCTTATAATCTAGTCTCCGTGGACAAGAGAATTGATTATCGCCGTTGGCTCTGTGACCGTTGGCTCTGTGACCCTCCGAGCCGACGCTGAGTAATTCGTAGCCCCAGACCATGCCCCAGACTTTGCATCGCGCAAAACTATCGCGGGCTGATTATCGCCGAGGAGGGATCGACCCTCTCCAACTGCAACCTCTACATATTCAAATTGGCGCCGGACCCTGCCGGACCCTCCGAGCCGATACCATCTTTTGCCCGCGAATATCGCATGTTTCCTAAATCTTCGACAGCGAGGCGTGTCCGCACTAACTTTTTCCTTTATCCGCCATATCGCCCAGTTGTAAATAAAGTGCGTGCGATTATTTGCAATGTAATTGCAAATAAACTTTACTCTTTTACCGGAACATTCACATTATCGAACGTCACTAAGTTTATTCAATAGCAATAAATCTATCAAATGTTATCCAAAGTTCAATGAACACTCTCATCGGTCAGCTAAATGTCCAAAAAACCAGAATAAACATATAAATATAAACGTACAGCAATGTCATAATTAAAAGTCTAATCCTATTTCTCTTCCGTCAAATACACAAATTAATGATTATCTTCAATACATCAACCTCATTGTATAAATCAAATCTTTCAGTTTCGACTCAATTTACGAAAAAATTGTACATATTTACAGAAAAGATCTTAGAATGAATCTATAAATTGTGGCAACATCCTAATGCAAGGTTCAATCCCAATTCCTGTCAAGCGACTAAATTCTTATCCTTCCACGCATCTAGCTCACCCTAGAAGCTACATCTTCTACTTTCAACTTAATTTAGAAAAAGACCTTACCTACCGATCAGAACGACATTATAATCAATCTCTAAAATGTAGGACGTAGCAGTGAGCGAATCGAGCACGTATGCAACATAATCCACTGACCATACCGCAGGTTTCAACTTGATATTGGCGCCGATGAGGCACGTCAAGAAAGATTCTCGGCGATTGCGGTAACGTGACCGTAGATAGCGGCGGTCGGCACATAAGTAAGTGGTCCATTGAGGCAATAGAAAACAATGTTAAACTTTCTAAAGACATCGTGCACGCCACGCACGTCCGGCGCAATTTGCATTAGAGGTGGACATCAATTGCTGGCGCGGGCCATAGAATGCAATAACGGATTATTAGCGGCGTGGATTCGGTCAATAGAAAGTAGCGACTTGTCCGGTTTCCTCGAAAACAATCGCCCTCAGGTTGTCCCGATCATCTTGCCATAGTTGGCGGATCTTCATTCTGAGAGACGGACACGATCTGTATTGCGTGTCAACTAGTCGATCAGATGTAATACTGTTTGTTTCCACTGTAGACATCGTAGTATTTATAGGATGCAGATATAAGACAGCTTTTAAATATATAGATTCACTTTGATTGTATTGTGTAAGCTGTACTATAAGAGTTCTCGTTTCGGCGATTTATTTTGGAATTGGAAATATAACATGAACACAGAATGTATATTACAGTCGAAAAGAGGAAATACTATTGTAATTTTCCGCTCTAATCATAGTATTTATATTGTGCGATTATAGTTCAACATTAAAATACATGCATAGAAATACTTTAATTATAGAAAGTAAGCTATATAAAAATTAATGTAATTTACGTTCATTTTGAAATAAAACGAACAATTACGTTTGTCCGAAATCTTCCGAAAGAAACACTGTATTCCTAGCAACACGAACTCGCGACAAGTATCGTTTACTTTCGATTTGTCCATGATGTGGACTAATGACGATTGTCTTTGAAGACCGAAATAAATAGATGACACACGCCTAATTAAATTCCCCATAATGGCAGGGCCTAATTGACATCAATCGGTGCGGTGAAAAACGAAAGCATTTTCTGTCAGCGACTCTTGCTCTCAATGACGCAAGATTGAGTCATTATTTTGCCCGTGTGCCGTCGCGGCCAGAATGACAGGGTCAAACTTTTCTTCCTCATGCGAGTGCGTCGCAAACGGCGTCGTCTGCGAACCTAATCTATGACAAGCAGTTTGCGCACCTGACTATAATGACGGAGCATGCGCCATGAGATTCGATTTAATTCGATTTAATTCAATTTTTCTCACCTCTCATCATCGCCGTTATGCAATACATATGTACAGGGACGTGTATAATAAATAATAATATTGAAACTGCGTAGTCCGTTGAAGATGCATAAAACATTTCTTTATAATAAGTACTTATAGTATGTTTCTGAATTTTATGTTATAGTGAAACATATTGAACAATTGTCGGAACCCGATTTGCTGGAATAAAGTAATTTATGGTTGTATCCGTCTTGTTAATATCTGACATGGATTTGAACAGGTTTTGTAAAAAGAGGTCTAATATTAGTTACAATTCAAATTTTGCATTAACCTACCGACGGATATTATATTCTACATTTGGATACCCATTACTACTTGTTTCATTAGAAAGTGGATATTGTTTCTGGCATCAAAAATGCAATTCGATTACTCTTACCGTTACTTGGCTCGATTTCTGGTATTCGACTACTATATGTTAGTACTGAACAACATTTTACACATATACTGTCAAGATAGTCATTGACCAACAGCTTATTTTACTAGCCGTTCTAAAAATGCATACAAACGACAGTTGCATGACCCCATCACTACTTGATGCAATTTTTAACATGTAGCTCTAATTACTGAACGATTCAAAGAAGTCAAAACTAATTAATATGAGAAACGTATACTGTCAAAACAGGTACTGTTCAATAACTCACGATTCTACTCGTGGCTCTAAAGATGCACTGAAACTGCAACTGGTCAAATCCAGCGTTACCTGGACCGACGCTGTGTGTATAACAATTCATTTAAGGATCCAACAAGTTACGAATCCACTGGCCGCTCTAAAGATCCCCAGAAATTGTAACAGGATCCAACCGATCGCTCCTTGATACAATCCTACGTATGTAATCCCTAGTATCGAACTATTCTAATGCGTCAAAATTGATCAATGCTCCAAATTGGAACTGTCCAACAATTTAGCCGCTGCACGAGTATCCAACCCATCTCTACCCGGTCCGATGCTGCGTGCGCGGGCGGCCGCCGAGATCGTGCGCGCTCGGCCGTTTTCGCGCTCTCGGCTCTCACCTCGGGCCACCTCGGCCGAAGCCCGGCAAGCCGGCGTACGAGTTAGTCAGTTCAAACGCGTCGCAAGTGTCGCGCGTCTCCGCTCGCCCGATCGCACGCGTTCCGCATCAACTCTGTGACCCGCCACCGAGATTCAGCACAGTGTTCCGCACCCTCCCACACGCTCCCTCACGCTCCCTCACGCTCCCTCAGGCTCGGCCGCGAGTTCAGTGCATTCTCAAGAAGAGAAGATTACCGAAATCCGAAACCGAAGCTTGACTCTTGACTCTCGAATCGAAGAAGCCGAACTCTTCAGCGATCAACTTCGAGGGTCGACGATGACGGACGTGCAGACGAATCCCAAGGACGACGCAGGCTCGAGACTTGAGCAGAGCTTGGACGCGCCGCGAACAGGTTGGTGAATTCGGAGGACGCTGTCGGACGTCAGCGAACGCATCGGGCGCATTCGGCCATCTTGACACTCGCTCGCGGAAAAGCCGGATTTTCCGGCTTGGAGGCCGCGGGACGAGATCTCTCACGCGATAGGTTTGCGTGGGAGGCGGATGCCTGGCAAGTGGAGGAAATGAGATGCGAGGCAGCGTGAGAGTCGGGGAGCTTTCGGAGAATGATTCGGAGAATGTTTCGGAGAATGTCGCGATGCGTGCGGACATTGTTTACGTTTCGGGAATGGAGGCTTGCCATTCCGGTGGGAAGGGTCAATGACCGTGGCCATGTCGTCCGATGGGGTTTGACAGTCTTCAGCTGTCACTGCGTGCTTCGATTGAGACGATGAAGGCAGGTCAGGTTGATAAATTCGTGATGATTCGGGTTGATATTTTGAGTTGAAAGGCTTCGAATCGAATATCTTGTGCTTAGTCTTCATCTGTCACTGCCAGTTTCGATTGACTTGGCGGTAGGAACTGGCAGGTCAGGTTGGCCAATTTTTGATGATATTCGAATGTCACGAAAGGTGGATAAGAATTTGTAGATTTTGAGTTGAGAGACTTCGGATCGAATATCTTGTGCTTGTTTGGGGTGTGGATGGGATGATGGGGAGTTTGAGAGAGAGAGAAATTTATGGCAGGTGGTTGGTTGGGAGGATGGAGTCGCTTCGATTTTCCTGGTACTGCGATAGAAACTGAGAAGCGGGCCAGTACGATGAACCTCGCGCTGAGAATTCCCGATGGGAGGGTATTGTTGTTAGGGGATGGAATAAGAACTGTCGATAATGTCGTGCCAGTGAATTTGTATGGGCAGTAATGATTTTATAGTATTTATGCAGTCGATTGCTATGAAGGTGTACGTTCGTTAAAAAATGCACGTTTCATATTTAACAATAAGTATAATAGTGGCTTCTTGTAAAATTCCAATACTGTCTTGAAATTGACGCGAATTAAATAATAACGCGATAAAAGTCATTTTATTAACTTTTCATGTGAACTGTTACAGTTGAACTAAAAATATTTGACATCTCTATGTTCAGAAAACGTACTAGACCCAAATTGGTCTGTATAAGAACACTCATTTTATCCAAATAATTAAAAAATGGAGATATTGTAAGGTAAATGTTAATAAATGTTTCATAATTACATACAAAAACTTCTACATCTCAACATTTATGATGGAAGACGAATAGAAAAAAATAGTTTAACTTCTCTCATTAGCGCAAACTCTCACCTAAATTTCTATATTTTGTGCAGTTGGGAAAATATATTATTTTTAAATAAACGTATCAAAAATAATTATTTAAATCACAACCCATCTAAATGTGCAAACTTGCTGAATTAATAAATGAATATTCCACTCTGTGTTTAAAACAAAACGTCTGCATTTCCGCTATTCTGTCACTGGAATCAAAACAATTATTAAAATCCAAGTCCACCTAAATCTACAAACTCAAAAAATTAACAGACGAACATAACTTGAACACATGAACGAATAATTCAGTCTTACTCTACGATGAAAAAATATGAATTCCATCGGAAAACCCTCAATTCCAAAGGAAACATTTCAGCCACCCAAAAATCAAGAGAAATAATTACTCCAATCGAAAACCGTCTAAATCTGCAAACTCACAAAATGAACTTACGATTAACTAATTTGCAAGGAACCATTTAAAAATCTCACAATTCCATCCGAAAATGCCAGCTCAGCCGTCCCTTTAAAAAAAGAAATACGTTGATGAAGATCGTCGTTCTGAAAATCGACGTCTGAGTGCACCCGACAAAACGTTTTTCCAGCATTCTGTTAAGAGTGTCTCGCGGTGTCCTCGTCCTGGAGGGGTTGCGTGATAACAGCATTTAGCGTAATATCTCGTTACTCGCGATCTTTAGTGGAAACGAGCCGCGTGTCCATCCAGCGGAACAGAAGAAGTGCCGCGAGCGGGAAAGAGATGGAAAATGGGAAGAAAAATGTTAAAGAGAGGAGAAAAACGAGTGCCGCGCGACCGTTTATGAAAGCGACTGTACTTTGTCGGCCTCGGCCCGACGAGGGCATTAGACTCCGGGACGATGAGAAAACTTCTACCCCGATAATATTCGATGCGACGAAAATGTCCGTTAACGGACCGTTAATCGAAGTTATGCTTTTCTTTTGCGCAATTATCGGCGGTTTCGAAAACTTTCATTTTTCATTACACAAACGAAATGTAGCATTATTTATTAATTTCTTTGATCTTTACGTTATATCCGTATACGTATACATCTGAATAGATCCATCTACAGATTCGACGAACAGTTGCAAAATAATTATTCCCACCGTAAAGATGACTATAATTAATGTCGATAAGAAAGTAGAGAGAAAGAAAGAAAGTAGAAGAAAATTACAATAACCGAATGTAAGTTTATTTGCTTACACCTCCCTACAATTCAAAGACAATATTATCCTATCAATTTTTCTTCAAATCTTTACATTACATCCATATACATAGAAAACATAACGTCTGAACAGATCTAATTACACATTCACAAACAATCGCAAAACAGTTACCAATTTCCTACTCAAACCTTTATAATACAATGATAAATGCAGCTCCAAACCATATTACCAGATCCACCTACCCCTTCACCGATCAATCTCAAGAAATTTGCTTCGACCCTAAAGCCTATAACCGGACTTCGAAGGAGTCACTTTCCCGCCAGTGGCGAGAAATTTAGAAGTTGAGAACCGTAGAAGAATGCACGTGATGCAAGGCTAACCGCTGTCGTGCCTGGCACGAGAAGCAGGCATAACGAAAATCCGGAAACTATCCTATCTTTTCCGGCGAGCTTTCAGACCGATCGCCCAGGCGTCCTAGACCCCGGACTGCCGAAAGATAAAACGAAACGTTCGACTAATTGCCCCCGTCGCTCACTAGATCGTAGAGGGTTAGATCATCGGCGAAATCGGGGCAACGAATTTCTGCCGGCATATTATCAGATTTCGTGACGTCGCGACGTGTCGGCCGCCGTGCAGTTTAAACTAAATCAGAGAGCCGTCGTCCCTCGAATAGGCAGTCAAGGTCGCACGTCGATGGATTTCGGTCGGACGCGGACGCGCAACATCCTAGAGGAAGGCTCAAACTTTTTTTCATGCCATCTTCGATCTTTAGTTGGACATTCGGTACTGGAGGTGGGAACAATCGGAGGGTTGAGAAATAGGGCTCGATTATACCGGATGACGTGCTTTGGTAGCTGAAAGTTTTACGATAGGAGGTCGTTCTTCGATACTACTTGATGTCAACGGCTTTTTCGGCTGAGAATAGCCGAATAATATTTTTGCTTTGAGTTGTTAGTATTGGGGACGAAGGTCAGAAGGATAATTATATTTCTAAAATGTTTTCTTACTTTTCTAGAAATCTTATTTGCTTCGGAGTTATTTGTTAATTCTGATTGTCGCTTGTGTAGAGAATGTTCGTTTAAATTTGACTTGTGAATCTTTCTGATGTACTAAATACAGGTCTGAAGGGTGTAAGAATTTCAACTTTTGAAGAATGTTTCTAGAAACGTCTACTTAAACATAACTCCAAATTCAGTTCAATAATCACCATCCCCCATAAATAGCATCCTAGTCTCAGAAAGGAAAGAGTGAAAAAGTAGCATTCCGTTTATCACAGTCACTAATTGCAAAATTGAGCAGCGCCAACGAGTTAAGCATGTCTCGTAGGCGTCTAATTGAACTCGTTACCGACGATTCTCAATCGATGACGATGATTCCGAGACCAAAATCGGCAGATCCACAATCGCCGAATCTCAACCACGTTCCCTACAAATCGACATCCAGCAATTTGCACAATTTGTCCGATCACTTCCGGCCAACATCGAATCCGACCAAAAGCAACTGTAATTACAGCCATTATTGTCGTAAAAACGTACTGTAGAAGATTTCTTTTATTTTATATGAAGATTTGCAAGTTAACTATGTAAATGGTGATTCGGTGTATGTTACTTTTTGATTGAAACTCTAATTCTTATGCTGATTGACTCTTTAATTAGCAGATGCTTGTATATACTTAATTTGCTTTTTGTTGCCAATTTTTTTAATATATTTGTATACTTCATTACATTCCAATCTTTTTCAATGCTTCTATAGTATAATTCATAAAAATGTTAACATATATATCTCATTCTTTTTGATTGACAACTCGGTCTCTCTGTCTTTGAAAATACGTTCTCAAAACTAGGTAATCAAAGGTCAAAGTTCAACAACTACAATACATCGACCATCGACGAAGCTGAAAAGTATATTATTCAACTACATGTATCAACATACACATACACACATATTTCTAGGTGTTTAAATATGATATTTCGAACTAATTGCTTTAAACAACTCTTGAAACATTTTATTTCGTTTCTTAATGATCATTACCGCTCGTTATCTAATTACTCGATTAAAATCTTATATATTTCGTGCTCGCGTAATTCTCGCGTAAAATCAAGGTCAGATTACTCTGGTTCCGCAGAGTAATCATAGATATGCATCCCAGGGGATTCTAGGAGAGTTTTTTCGAGTTCTGCACGGTGGTCAATCACCTGAGGCATCGAATTTCTGTTAGGTTGGCAAACGAAGAAATGACGACTTGATGATTAGCGACGATTCAATCGAGGACTCGTATGATGAATCATAAACAAGTAGTGCTACTTTAAAGCATTTTTTTTTTTTTGTTCGATTGTGGTTGAGTCGATATTTTTCGTGTTATTAACTAATCATGTAAAGATGCGTTCCTAAATTACGCATTATATTTGTGTAATAATACTTATTTTTTATGATTTATCACGGATTTCTGTAGTTGAAGAGAAAAACAAAACTGATGTTACATGAAATTGATAAGAACGTAAATTAAAAGAACCTTAAGTGGGGGAAATGTACTCTGACATTCTGAAGTCGACTTGAAAAGGATTAGAAATCATTTTTTTATTGATCGGCAACTGACTGTTAAACGAAAAGTGTCACTTTTTGGTTAGAAGTTGAATTGGCTCAAACAAAATCGGTACATATATAAAACCTTAAATCTTGTAAGAGAATGACGAATGACTTTTTTATGAATTATATTACATTATCGCGGAATTTGAAAGATATGTTAAACAAGATCGAAGTTCCTGTATTTGACTTTCAAATTACATGGATTTACACATGTTTGAGAAATGGTAGAAGAAGAATGTTAAAACCGCAAAGTTGTTAAGAGAGTATTTTCGTTGACATAGCAGATGATATATTGCCTATTTCGGGTTTAACTTCTAACTCTGCATTGCTGAAGAAACTTGCGGCTGAGAACGATAGTAACTGGAAAAAAAGATGTAGGAAGAGTAGAAAGTTTTTCACCAACTCTTCACCCCGAGCTAAAGTAGGTTTACGTCATTACAATTATCTCAACTTCTATCCTCATCCCATTATTAAAAAATAGGTTTTATGCAAGTGGGATTAAATATGAAGAAAATGTTACATCTTCGAAAATTTTGTTCTTCAGCTTTTATATTGATTATCACTTCTAATTTTCTGTAACAATAGAATAGAATGATACATTTATAAAGAGAAGATGATATGGTTAACAAAAGTTTCAATTTTACAAAACGTGTCACATTCTCTTCAGACTTGCATTGACCTTTTTTACACTCTTCAAGTATCAAAGAAACGAACGGCCGAATTCGAAGGCATTCAGGAAGAAGTCTGAGCAGAATCAGGGAAGATAATGTTTCCTGCGCCGAAATAGAAAGAGGGAAACTCTTTATTCAGCCATCTTTCTACCGGTCTTCTACCTACAACCTCTTTATCCATTCACGATTCTATCGGCCTCAGCTTCTAACCTTCCGCCCTTAAAGGAAAGGACAGAATGCGAATATATTATATCGAGCAAGAGTTGAGTAGAAAGTTCTCGAGTAAGAAATCGGCGTCTAATCAGTGATACTCCAGGTGCATTTTCTATAATAACACAAAAATAAAAAAATACTCTGAATAGACATTATATGGTATTTCGCCTACAACTTATTCAAGTATTTCTATCGGTATCAGTTTCTAACTATTCGCTACGAAAGGAAAGCAGGACTGAATACGAATATATCAAGCAGAGAGTCATCTAATCGACAATGATAACTGCACTTTTTACTATAAGACAAAAATAAAAAAAAAGTACTCCAAATAGAATGTACATTTCTCCTAGAACTTATTCATGTATTTCGATCTCAGCATCTAACCTTTCGCCCTGAAAGAAAAGAAGCGGCCGAACGCATAGATATCAAGAAGCCGTTGAGTAGAAAGCTCTCGAGGGAAAAGCCGTCGTCTAATCAGGGATGCTGGAGGTGCGTTTTCCTCGAGACGCCGTCAAGGGCTCCTCTTCCCATCGAGGAGTCTTCCCGGTCGCTGAACTCTTCCGCGTAGCGCGAGTCTCAAACGTTCGTCGTTCATCGTTCAGAGTTCAGCGTTTCCAGCGTTTCCAGCGTTTCCAACGTTCAACGTTCCTTCTATGAACCCGGACGACCCTACGACGAGACTACGGCCCTTTAATACCGCCGAACGCGATTGATCACGCGCCGTTCTGCCTCGGAATTCCGCCAACTTGCAGCGCTCGTTACGTTTCAACGCCAGTTTGGTCGATACTCCATCCTTACGGTCTGAACGGACGGGAGAGGAAACTTTTTCGGCGGCGGACTGACGGGTTAAATTTGGGTTGCCGGGAAAAGTATGATGCTGAAGAATTTATCTATGTTAAAGGTGGGAGAATAGAAGTTGATATTTTATGGTTCAAAGGCTCGACTTTGGATTCTTTCTAAAGATGTTTTAATTGATTTTTCTTTGTGTATTGTAAATTAATGATTACGGTATTAATGTGTTGCTAGAAAAGTTGGTTTAAATTTCTGGTAGCATCCTTACGCTGTGAATGGACGGGAGAGGAAACTTTTTCGGCGGCGGACTGACGGGTTAAATTTGGGTTGATGGGAAAAGTGAGATGCGAAACGGTTCGTATATATTAAAGCTGGGAGTTTAGGACATTTTGTAATTTACAGTTCAGAATTTTTTACGGATTAAATTTTTGCACTTTTACATTACTAAATGTGAATTAATGATCAATGATGATCCTTGGTATGATCAGATATTATGTAAAATTGAAAACATTTTAACCGTAAGAAATCCCAAACTTTAAGTTATATATTAATAAGATTTACGATAGGATGATGAAAACTTAAAAATACATGCGTGCAATTAGTCCGCACATATTGGGAAAAAAACTTTTTTGATAGTCGTTTAGGGCCTAAATTTATCTTGATAAAAAGATTTTGGCTAGAAGGTACGTGAATTCTCGTATTAGCATAATCGAGCCGAAGTTGTATCGTATGAGTGTCGCGGTATGTAACCTCTTAAACTCGCAAGGGAGGTCGCCAAGCAGTCACATGAGTGCTTACCTCACGAGCGAATGATCACAAATGATCCATGTACGATCCAGACACAGCGATCGATTTAGTAAACAGTACCGAGTGCGAGCAAAACAGACAACACGCGAAAAATTCTTGATTGATGAGCAAATAGTGTAAAGTCTTAGTCATAGTAAATTATACTAAACTTACAATGTTAAATTTGTATATATATATATATATATATATATTATTAACGGTCCATATATCAACTGTTCTATCACTACACATTTTTTGCCGTGAACGCTTAGTGTATATTACTGTATCGATATAGCCACGAATAGAAATCGGTACTAGGAATTCGAAGTTGATGTATTATAGGAAACAGTAAGACATTTTTGTCGTACAATTTTATCCTACGTTCTCGTATAGAATTCAAGTATCAGTTTCACAAGTCAAGTGATACGTTGCGTAAAGTGAGAAAGAACACGTTTAACAAACTGTTCAAATAATCACAGAGCGTATTAATGTCGGATCCAATCAACTAGATCGTACATTACGTTCTACTTTGAAACAACACATTGCAATACCAACGAACTGTTCTGGTAATCACGATGCATTAGGGACTTGATACATTGCTTTCCATATGTCGGATTCAAATTATGCATCACAATATCGTGCAAGCCTTTGTAGTACGGCATGGTCTCAAGATTAGGATGAACAAATTGCATGAGCAACAAATCGTTGCAATAATCACGATGGATCGGGTACTCAAGGCGTCAGTTTTTATATATCAGATTTTTCATACATCAACTTGTACGGAGTTAATTCGTACACGCAAATCATATGGAGTTATTACGCGGGTAACAAACTAATATTAAGACTGTATTAGAGGGTAGATAAATTGTTTATTTATCAGAGTACTATACGCTAGATTGGTACAATCCTTCACTACGTCACGATTCAAATACATATAATACTTTGAAGAGATTGTACACGTAACAAATTGTTGTTTTAATCACTATGCATCGGAGCTTCGAAATACAACATCCCGTATGTCTAAAATCTTTCATCCTACGTTACGATTGAAATGCATAACCAGAAGAGATTGGGCGGGCAACAAACCGTTCAAATAACGAGGATGCATCAGGGGCCCGAAGCGGGACGTGGGTAACGAGTGGAACCTTGGCCCCGTACTCGTCTAACGATAAGCATTCATGTAACGATAGGTGCCCGCGCAGCGGAGCAGATCGACGTGCAAATGAGCCATTAACTGTCGCGGCCTGCGTCGGAGAAGGCTGCGCCGGATAAGACTGCGCAGGAGACGGACAAGACTCGTTTCACTGAATCGAGACTATTCAGGCGCCGCACGGGTGCCAACAACTTTTTCCTCGCCTCGCATATGCAGCTGCATGCCACTCTCAATGCCTGCGAACTTCCTTCTCCGACTGACAATGAATACCTCGACGCTTTTAGCCTGTCTTCACGTATCGACGGGCACCATTCCATTTTTTACTAGTAGCATTTTTACGCTTCAAGTTGAAATTAATGTTTTAATTTTGAATATTATTTAATTTATAAATATATTATGTTCAATTTGAATATCGTGTGAATAGAAAGTTTACGCCGAATTAAGCGCAAATTAAGTGATATGTGTATCTCTTTTCTTTTCAAATGGACTTACAGTACGGACAAAATAAACGGTCCGGATATTAGTGTTTGGGTAGTTTGTATCGAATGTCATTTTGTCTTGTATTGTTTTAGTTCGAGGAGTATACTTTAGCGTGAAGATTGATTTTTATAAAAAAGTTGTAGTTGTGGTTCATTTTTATTTGTGCGAAAGTTTATTTTGTAACAGAATAAGTGGATAGTTTAAATACGTTCATGTTTTGAGGCAGTTAATTTATTATTAGGACATTTGCATAATCATTGATAGGGAATGAAGAAGACATTACCGTATACCATATCAGGAATTGACGTAATAAATAATATCCGATTTACTCAATTAAGAACTTAAGAATGTAAATTTGATTTGTGCCTGGATTTACACCAAAGAAATTGATTAAGATACCAAATA
This sequence comes from Anoplius nigerrimus, assembly GCA_914767735.1. Classification (NCBI taxonomy): domain Eukaryota; kingdom Metazoa; phylum Arthropoda; class Insecta; order Hymenoptera; family Pompilidae; genus Anoplius; species Anoplius nigerrimus. Next base: position 15,282,005 of record OU612081.1, read on the forward strand.
TGGGATGTTCATGTAACATATCTATGTATGCTTTAAATAACTTTTAATATTCCAACAATATAACAACATAATTCAATTTAACCGCAAATGAAAACAGTCTATTTTTTTTAATATAAATTATTATAAATTTATTTTATTAATAATATAAAATTATTTATTTAAAAACGTTATTATCGTCACCTGAAAATACCTTTGACCACGTCTAAAATATCCTGTCGTCCATCAACATCCGTCACGACATTGATTCCATACGTCCATAACGTATCGGAGAACTTTCCGGTAGATCTAATATTATCCGTAGCGTGAAAAGCTGTTCGGCCGAATAAAAAACAGCGAGAGTAATGCACGCCACTCGATGATAGATTGGATTACAGTTTCTGCGCGATATCGAGTATCGAGTCTCGATCGGGGTGCACTCGAGCTCGAAAATTTTGAAAATTCGGCCGTTCACTCCTGGGCCTCCAAGCTCGTGCCAATGCCAGTTTGCGATTATGCAACGGCGGGTAAGCCGCGCGGATTGACAGCCGAAAAATTCGGCCTTGGCACGGCCGCATTTTCGGAACGAAACTTCTCTCCCATCGTGTGTTCCGAATGTGCATGAGTTTCGTGCTCGTTCTTATTCACGTGACGTTTCATATAGATTTTCTGTGATAGGCTAGTATTTTTCCAATATAATCGTTTTGTTTGAAACGTCAGGTGTACTGACAATGTATATTTGATATTTCCGTTTTATCGAGTATACGTTGAGTATTCAAAAGAGTTCTTGCGCACATTTCTATCGCAGTATCTTATCATTTTACACATGTAACCTTTGGATTCCAACAGTATTTTTAAAGTGAAATTTATTTGTTGGGAATGCCAAGCGCGTTGATAGAATGTTTTTGGATGAAATTACTATTTTTCGTGAATTTGTTATACGTATATTTTCCGCAATACGATCATATTTTTTGCATAAAACTATTTGGTCAGGAATGTCATATGTGTTGACAGAAACATGTGCGTTATCCAATCTGCGAATGTGTGTGCAATCCGCTTCTTCCAGTTTAGCAACACACATATCTTGGCTGTAATGCGGTCGTATTTTCTAAATAAAACTACTTTGTCATGAATATCAACTGCGTTCACGTAAAAACGTGCATTATCTGAATTACCGAAACGTCCCAGGATTTTCGTCCAAGAAAATATACTCTAATTAAACTTCTTCATCACGAACATAATCTATAGATAACCATAAAGCTATTTAGCCTATTCTGTACTTTAGATTCATTATACATGTGTGTTGTGCCTATTATATATTTTCTTCTATTGTGTACAATGTATTTGTATTATGTCTGTACGTTTCAAAGGTAAACCACTGTTCCAATATAAAACTAAACACACGAATGAGTTATCTTTAGCTCAGATAAGAGACTTCATCGGCAGACAATACTCCACACCAACAACTTTTTATCCCCCCACAAATCGCACCTATACTTACATCGCCGAGGTCCCCTCTAATTGCACATTTCCTATCGTCAAATCGATCTCGTTTCGCAGCTTCCTGCAAATTGATGAGCAAGCATTCGCGCTTCTTGGCACCGAGACTTTTTCCCCAACGATAAACTGTCAGCAGAGACCGTCTCTCGCACAAATGCACAAATAAAGTTAAAAAACATTTCTCATCGTTAACAGTGATATTGTTCCACCCTTACTCATTTTATTTCATAACGTAGGTATATGCAATATGAACCGTTTATTTGAAAAGTGGTGAAAGTCCATTAAAAAAGAAAAAGAAGTATCGAGTAATTAAACCGTTTACACCGCATTAATCATAAATTATATGATATATCATTTTTTGTGAAATATGGACTTACACCACTTTCAAAGTAAACGGTCCATATATGGAAAAAAAATAGTGAACGTACAGTGGACTTTCATAAAACTCAACTGAATTCGTGTTGTACGAGGACTCCCCTAACCCAAGATTTTGCTTTTGCGTTTCCACTTACTCGATTCGAGAGTCAACTATGCTCAGAACGTAACGTATGTTAATACGCGAACGAGTCGCATTCTCTGATTTTCCTCCTACTCTGTTGACACGTCTCACCTTCTCGCTCTCACCTGCGGAACAGAAACGCGAACATTAGTACGACGATAACGTGTCGCGTGACGTATTGTCCGATTACGTCAGCGTTAAAATCGTATCTTGCCGAGCATCGCTCAGATGCTTCCAGCAGATAACGGGAGGCGGTGAATAAACAAGAATTCGTTTGACTAACGGAGTACGTGCGACAGTTCGTTGATTGGAGTAAGATGTCGAGAGGCTGGACCGATGTCAACGTGACTGTGGTCATGTCCGATTCTATTATAGGTTTGCTTGGATTTGTGAACTTGGAGTCCGAATATACCTATTCATGGATTTTGTGATTACGGTAGCCCAAAGATGTCTATTATGGTAGAGTAAAGATTCAAAATGTGTTTGCTTTGGGAAATGATTATGAGATTATGCGATGATACAAATTATGTGTCAGATAAGTATAGTTGAATAATTTTTTAGAATGTCAAGCTTCTTAGGAGAGTTTGTGGTTAGTTTTAAGAAAATTGTAAAGATTGTAGAGTGTATACTTCAACAGTGAATTTAAGTAAATTAGTGAATCTATTAAGTATACTTAATCCGTTTCTTAATAATTATATAGTTTGACTCGTCAAAGTATTCATTCTTTTCGCACATTAAAATGTATTTTTGCGGAAAGAATGAAGTAGATACTCATACGAAGAACTTAGATCACCTATCTCTCCGTCAAGGATTGACCTTGTTTTCTTCTAAACACTCTCCAGCCGCACAACTTTTCAATCATTATCTACACACTCATATAATTTACAGCCGGAGAAACAGAACGTCAGTTTCTTCCGGGAAACAATCAATATCACAATATATCGAACCAATACAAGAACGACCGCAGTCAATCCATCTTCCAACCAATGATTCATCTTCAAGTTCTTCTACAATACTTCATTCATTACCTGTACATTTATTCTGCTTCTTATGAACGAATTGCAATAAGCCATCTCGCGCCTTCTACACATTCTCTTGCAAACTTCTCGAATTTCACTCATTTATCACAGAAGGTATACAAGAACAGCATCTTCGATCTCAGATGATCTATCAAAGATCTCTAATCCTTTACTCTGGACACTTTACAGTTATCGAGCCGGTTTTTCTCCACAGCGAATTGTTGTCATGCCTTCGCGTCTTCCGGTTCTTTCATTAATTCCCCCGTTGCAGAATCTTCCGGAGAAGGGGTCAAAGAGAGAGAGAGAGGGTGAGAGAGAGAGTACGCACACACGGACGTTGCAATTATCTCATCGTGAAAGAAAGAGTCACGAGGAAGAATGGTAACGGTCGAGAGTGCGTAATGGCACTTATAAGTAGCATAAGCATAATTACGGTTCCCGTGGCGTCCGGTAAACGACGACATTTACGCACAATATGCCAGCGCTATTTATAACCGAACGCTGAGTCGACGTATAGAATGCTGGGGGGAAAATTCTCAATGGCCAGCCGTGAAATCGGTATGACTAAGTGATCGTGCGTGAGATCGTTCAGCATTGTGCGAATGCAAAAGTTGCTGAGAGTGTCGGATATGCTCGCTGATGGTGTGTCTGTCATGGTAAATGTGGTAAAAAAGTGGTACAAGAGCAATTGAACAAAAAAAATTAGATACATCATTTTGTAATAATTTTATTTTTATTTGTTTTTTAATTGTAATTAATTTAATATAATTTGATTTTGTCCGTATGTAATTGTGGTAATATTTTTTTGAAAATGGTGATGTACTTTTGAAAATTAAGCGATAGTGTATGAGATCGTTTAATGTCTTGCAATTGCATAATTTTTTTAAAGTGACGCATTTGTTTACTGATACAATGAATCCAACAGTAACATCATTCATACGTTATTTACGCGGTATTAAAAATTGTCTAAATAAGAAACATCAGAAATTGTACGATTGACATTCTTTACAATTTCATACGAATTTTCCTAATCAGCAGTAATTATATCTGCTAACTATATTAAAATTTCCGAAATACATCAAACAGTCAGGTGAACTATCACCAAACATTCAAATCCTTAACCCAAATTTCGTTATATCAAATCCTAGCACCAAGCTACTTATTCACCTACAAACATCTATAAACGCGCCAAATAAAATCACCGCGTCATATACATGGCGTGCAAAAGCAATTTCGCCGCAAATTACAGAGAATCGAGGATGAACATATCCCGGAACACTGACCCGCGCAAATCGCTGCCTTTGCATGCATTTCGAAACGGAGTATAGTAGTATAGCGATAGCGTGAGCGTGCGTCAACTCATTATTGTCAGTCACCTTATTTATCAATTGCACCGTTCAAGAAAAGCAGTCCGGCTCGTTTATCTTCCGTTTTACGAGCGCGTCCTGAAAATCGAGGCCGTTGACATAACGTCGTCGGGTCTAATTTTGACCATGTTAATCGGTGATGTCACACCTCGAGAATTACAGGCAATTGAACGCGATCGTTACAACGCGCCTGTATGTTAATCGTTTATGTAACAGCGGTTTCGGGACACACGTAAGTCGCACTCTGAATGTCAATCGCGGCATTATATTTATTTCCGTCATTATGGGACTGAGTCATCGTTCATGGATGTGGCATTGAGGAGGATGAACCTTCTGCGAAGATTCGGTAACGTTAATTTTGAGAAATGCAGGTGGTGTTGACTCATTATCCGCCAATGTCCCATTTTTGGGGCACTGTTTCAAATTGTTTTCTTTTAATGACTGCAACTTCTGAATGTACGGTTAATTTTACTTTATATTTTTGTATTTTTGTATCACGGCGGGTAATGGGTTAATTTATGTGAAGTAGTATAGTTGTGTTGATGTTGTGAGAATATGTGGGTGTTTATAGTGACGTCTTTGAATCAATAGCACTGTAAGAGTATAAAAATAATTTTTAAAAGATTTTAAACTTAAGTAATTTCCTACAATTTGTCTTGCGTGATATTCGGTAGGAGACTTTAGCATTAATGTATAATAATATAATATAAAGTGTCGATTTGTTTAAGTTGCATAGCAATAAAGGAATCAGGTTAATCTCTTTCTGAGTAGATGCAACTAATTGTAAATTTTCTGGCAATTTCTGACTTATTTTATAATGTGCGAACTATTATGCTTATTCTGATGTATTTTTTACCACTAGTTCGAATTCTCGATAAGAAAATGTACGCTGAATAAATCTTAACATTACAATACCAGCCTGCAGATAAGTAAGCAACGATTGCGACGAGAATCGACAGAGAAATTTTGAAAACGCATGCTTGATTGAGCACAACGAAGCGCGAATTCAATGTAGCCAGCAGGATGAACAGAGGACAAAAAACAGGACACGAGAAGAAGTCACCCTGTACCGAATCTGTCCAATATGAACCCATTTCAAGATTCAACCTTAACAGCTAAAAGACACACAGCTAAAAGCCCCAAAGAAATTAATTCCAATTAAAATTTATCTATTTCTCCTATACCTGGCTATTGTCGAAAAATGTTTTCCCGCCTTCATCCACGGCTCTCGAGAAAACCGTAAAAGTCTTCATGAGCCCTACTCACCCCCCAGCAAGCGGCGAACGCAAAATCTCAATTCCGCTCGCGACGATAATTCGCCCCGAGTCCGTAAATAGACTCGCCGACCGTGAAAACAGAATGCGAAACCGCCCCATTAGCGAAAGCGAGTCAAAAAAGCGGAGAGGAGGAGAGAAGAAAAGCAGGAAGCCGTTGTTACGCAAGGCAACCTTGCGCGGACGGACCCCAACGTCTGTCGCTCACGCGCGTGACTCAACGCGTGTCTATATGCCTGTCTATATGCCTGTCTACACGCTTGCCTGTATGTGTGTCCCACCGCGGTTGCACGCGTGCAAAGGGTGCGTGTCTATACACGTACCTGTATATCTAAATACATGAATATATACTGCCCAATATGCACGTCTTTACTGCCACGGTCGCAGTGTATAGGTATATTTTTACGCGTGCACACACATGTGTATTGCTTCTGTACCTTCTATCCCTCTTCCTTAGCTATTTACTTCTTACTATCTAGCATGTACACGTATGTGCAGATAGAAATACTAATATATGAATACTACAAATACTTATATATGAACTTAAACATATAACTATAGTTAATATTAAATAGAAATTCGGTTAATAATGCATTTTTTACAAATGATTATAATTAAAATATGATAAAATAATAGGAGTGGAAAATTTATCATGATAGAATGTAAAGTAAAATTATGTATTTTTTACAAATGATTATAATTAAAATATGATAAAATAATAGGAGTGGAAAATTTATCATGATAGAATGTAAAGTAAAATTTTGTTTTATCTACTCATCTATTGTTTATTCTTGAAATGAAGTTACACCTTACAAAAAATAAGATTTGATTAAGTTCATATGTATATAAGTTTTTGTACAGTATATATACATATACTGCCCTATAGTGCACGCCTGCAAAGGCTGCGTATCTGTATCTGCATACATGTATCCATACAAGACGGTAAGAAGAAGTACATAAGCAAGGAACGGAGAGAAAGCATGCGTGCGCATACGTGTGCGTTTGCTCGTCCGCACGCGTGTCTCTACGTGCACGCGTGCAAAGTAAGGGTGCGTGTCCCGGCACAAAGGCTGAGCAAAGGGCGCGAGGGGTCGCGATGCGAAAGGGGAGCTTTGCCTGGGTAGGGGTAGGGGTAGGGGAAGGGGAAGGGGGGGTAGCACGCTTGCTGGAAGTGCCAGACACGGGAATCGATAATAAAACGCCGGCCGCGCAGCATCCCTGACTCCGTCGAGACGCTTTGCCGTGCAATTTACCCTGGGGTGGCTTGCTCGGGACAATTATCTTTCTTTCCTCGCTCGTTGTTTATTGACTCTTACGTTTAAATTGTATCTGGTCACGAAATTATTTATGGAATATAGTTTGGGGGAAAATGGAACGGATTAAGGAATTTTGTATTATTCTGGATTACTGTTGTACGTTAGCCATTTATTTTGAAGATAATGGATTGTTTGTTATAGCTTTGAGTACAAGGAATTTGGAATATGTTCCTCGCTTGTTGTTCATTGACTTTTACGTTTAACCGGTGTCTGGTCTCGAAATTATTTATGGAATATAGTTTGGGAGGAATATGGGATGGATTAACAGAATTTGATATTTATTCTACATTAATCTTTTGCTCGTCGGTCATTTATTTTGAAGGTGGAGGAAGATTGTTTATTTTCTGTACGCTTACTTGTTCATGGATAATTCTGACCACTACAAGACAGCTATTCTTGAAATTATAACTGCTGTAACATGTACTTGGTAAAAAGATACAGGGAGAATCCAGAAATCGACTGGAATTAAAAATGTCAACATATACATTCTCAAAGAATAGATGAATTGGCAAATTGAGACTGCAATAAAATCACTAATACACTTTACAATATTACTTAAAGCTATATTCAACGCCAGACTTTAATTCTAAAATTCTTGCCTGATACATCGATAAACCATACACAAACCTGATTAAACAGACCATTATTAACACAATACAACAGTCACATATCATCTACGAATGACTGTAATCATTACGAAGTCGTCATCATACTGAAAAACTCTCTCATCTCAGCGAATCTACATGTTTCATAACTAATCAGCATTCATGTATTCGAAACCAAGCTGCCTGAGTCAAAAAGGCAATTTCATGACACACGTACGGAAAAAGAAACCAGCAGCTCACCAAAACTATTTATTCCGGCATTCAGTATTGGCGAATAGCAGACAGCAGCGTGCCTTTATTTATTCTGAAAGGCGAGGAACTGTCGGATACTCGAATCGATAATAAAACGTCGGCCGCGCAGCATCCCTTGCTAGATGGAGAAGCTTCGCTCGCCATTTAGAATTTTGCCAGACTCAGGCTGCATTCCGTGCTTAGACGTCAATACTTTGTACAAAATCCAAGCGTGCAACTTTTCCAGTTAAGATTCTTTTAGGCTGTCCAAGTTGAGTGTAACATTTTTGTTATACTTCCATTTTATCATTTGTTCCTATTTACGCAAAATATTTACAAATAGATCTAACGTTAAGTGTAACATTTGAGATTAGATCGTCATATTTGTTGAAACGTCAGTATTCAATGCTACTGTATAATGTACAGAGTATAATAAACTGTGAAAGTATTTTCAATTGCATTTATAGTGTTACGTATATACTAAAATAATACTACACATATAACTATTGTTAACTATTTTTAGTAACATTATCAGTTCACAATTATATCCTAATTTTCATTACTATAAAATGTAAATGGACTATGCAACGATAGTTGAATTGCACTAACATTAACATTAACACTACCAACGTTTACAACAATATCGTTAACTTACCACACTGTTCAGTTATTAGGACATATACACAGTAAATGCATACCTTTTCCAAATGATACCTTCAAAAACCTCAAAAAGTCAGTGAAAGGTTCACCTAAAAAAAAGCGTAGAAATGTTTCGTTCAAAACAAAATGTCGGCCTTTGAGCGTCGCTTGCTGAACGTTGATGCTTTACTCAGCATTTAGAATTTTCTCAGACCCGAAGCTGCATTCAACCTTTACACAAACATGGAATACAGTTACACGCGTTTGTGTTCGTCGCGCACCACTCCGCAAAACTTTCCTTTGTGTCTCTGGAAGTACGTACTCGTTCGACACTGTTTTTAGTATTCTTTGAGGAAGGAGAGAGTGCGGAACATTGTTGATAAGACAATGTTCTTTTCAACGGTTTGCTTTCTGCGAGTGGAAAGTTTAACGGCTTCGGGACCTAACTGGAATTAGGTGAAAAGTTAAATAATTCGCACTAGTGAGGGAAATACTGGTCGAAACTTGTTGAATTCAGTAATTTAGTTTGTAACAGTATTTGGAAACAATTATTTATTATTGGCCTATTCAAAGTTTGAAACAATTTTAGTATCTACATAATTTATCCGCGTATAGAAATAAAATTTCGATAGATATTGAGAAAATAATCGAAGGGCAATTTTTAGTATTTTTTTGTTTCTACAATAGAATTCTTATACAGTTATATATTAATTTTGTGGAATGCTTATATAGTTATATATGAATTGATACGAAATTATTAATGAAAGTTTATTGCTTCACCTTATTTGTCTCCTATTTTCGGCCGTAATCAGAAAATTGAAATAATTGCATTTGGCGTACAAAAAGAACAACGCATATTACGTCACAGAAGCCTGTGTTTTCCACGTCTGTCATTGGCGACCCGGCAAAAACTTTCCTTTGCTGTCTCCGGAAACATGTTGTCAAAGCAGCGCTGCTTTGGCATTCTCCGGAACGGAAAAGAGTGCCACCATGCATAGTCGATAAGACAATGTTCCCCTGAACAATGCTCTCAATACCTTTCCACCTCTGACAAAAAACATTAAATCCTTTTCAGAATCCCAAACATACACTGAATATTACACATACTCCAACCAACAAATTTACCATTCTTCTCCACAAAATGCAAAGCTTTCACAACAAAAACTGTCATAATCTTTACTTCTTCCCTTCCGAGTTACAAACTTCTCTTATCCTATCTCTAACAAATACCTTAACCTACCTTAATCTAATACCTCCTTACAACTACCTTACGCCAACTCTTACCAACTGAAGCTTATCACCTTGTTAGGTGTTGTTAGTTGCTAACTCTGTAACACCGAATAATAAATGTTGAAAAATAAAATTTTATTCAGTTCACACTTTAAAAGGAAAAAAAGCTCAAATATGAATGTCACCCTTTAAATAAATACTTTCAACTTTAGAGAGGACGAGCTTCGACCTGGCGAATTGTGCGAAAGGTTAAAGGTCGTCCGGTGAATCCATCGAGAAAGTGGGATTACGTACAGAGTGAGTAGTTCGGGCGTAGTATAAAAATCGTGGTACGGCGTATCGCGAGAGAGGGTTGAAAACGGTCGGAGGGGGTGGGGGGTGGGGGGGGGGGTGCACAAAGGCATGAGTATGAAAGAGCTCGGCGTGTAACCGGCGGAAATGTCGTGCAAGAAATTGCTCGCCTCGGCGTAAACTAGGAGGCGTACGAATACTTAGCTGGGGTAGGTTTGCAATTCGCGATACAGGTTGATGACTGCATGCGAGAAGATAGGGGTGGGTTCAAAGGTTAGGGACGATTAACGATTACGTGCCGAACGGAAGCTGGCGTTTCCATAAATTTTATGAGCTTCCGGCATCAATTAGCTTTACGAACGAAAGCTGATTTCTTACCGAATTCAAATTTTGCGATAAAGATTAAGGCAAGCTTTATGATTATAATTCTGGTAATATTACAATAAAATTATAATATATAGAACGTATAGAAATAAAATATAATTACAATATAATAATATAATATAATTATAAATATAATATATGATATTTTTGGTAAGACAGATGATGAACTGAATATTTATTGGGTGTGTCTCAGTGTTGAAAAATTTAAATGACATAATAAAAAAATTTGAAAATTACAAAATTAAAACATCAGATGTTGAGTATATAAGAGTTGTATATTGATGGAAATAATATTTATATTTGGCTAGATGAAGCAGAATTAAATTAGATTGTTAAGACGAGTAGAGGATGTAACAAGCTGTGTAGCTTATATGAAACATTTGGAACGCTAAGAATTTAGGGCTTTCGTGGTCGTTGCTAGAATTGGAATTGCCTGTCGTTCAACTTGAGACCGCAATCTTGTGAGGTAGTATACTAACATTCCCTCGGAATTGCGGTTAGTCTCATCAGACTCCGAACAAGACACCGATATTAAAGTATCAACCCTTCAAGAATTCTTGTGAGGTGCTTTCATTTAAAGTGGTTAATTAAAGGCATGCAAGACAATATTTCATTTTCTTCCCGGAATTTTGTTTGGTTTTGGTCGAATCTTAGAATGCTCATTATTCTATTGTAATGTTGTAGTATATAATTAATTATAGTATTCATATTACAACAGACGATATATATTCTAAGTAAGCATCAATTTTTTGTTATTCTAGAAAATAATAATTTGATTGCAAAATGTGAATTAGTGTTTAACCAAAAAATGCAGATTTATCTAAGATATTTGTATCGATTTTATCATATGTCCAAGTATATGAATATTAATTCCGCAGTAAATTAAAGTAACCAAAATAGTTAAAATCATTATCAAATAGACAATTAAAATCAGACGATTCGAATCAAATAAGTCTAAATTCGAATATCTAAATAATGTACTATGACTCTCTCAATATGAAAAATTCCAAATTTTGTCTTTGAATCATCAGACGCAAAAGTTATTACATACAACCTTCGACTACCTTATACATACGACACAAAATAATAGAGTATCGCTGTCATTATGAAATGAGGCAAGTAGAAATGGACGTTTCGAACTAGACAGATCAAGAGTCGAATATCTCAGTGGCTGTTCAGAATTCTTTTCTTACGGTCGTTGGGCACACCTCTCTGCCGATCATTATGCGTCTCGATGTCCAGGCGTAACTGATTGTCAGAGTAGAATGGTTAGTGCTCGATATCGTCTTACCGATAATTCTACGCGCGGCTAATGGACCAGATCGTTGTCTCGGCCGTCAGTTCGTAAACGATTTGCTGACAAAACGAGCGAAGCTGATCCTGTCACAAGATTCCCAGCCGAAAAAGGCCCGTGACGTCATTCGTAGATAATGCGCATCTTTTGCATTCGACGTTGCGAAATTAACTGGGCGTTCGTAATAACTGACTGGATGCGAATTGTGGAATGATAATTTCAAAGTTGTCGTTTTGAAAATTAAGACTTTATTTTGTTGGCTCCAATGTTTGACGAGATTGTAATATGTACTGAGATGTTAAATGATAATTCGAGTGCGCGGTGAATAAAGTTTATTACCATAATCGTCATTTAATTCAAGTATGTAGGCTATAGAAAAACTTACAAATATTTCAGTATTTCGTAAGAATGTTATAATTATTGACGTATTATTTTAATTTACAGTAATAATATTTATTATTTCAGTAATGTAGAGTATCTGTTAAATACGAATATTTCAACATTTATCATTAACAATCTATTAAATTTATTTGTTCCTTCAGTCATAAAATTGAAAAAATGTTATAAAACGTACAATAAAACCACATATTTTTCAAGTGACACCGTTAAGTAAAATCCTTAACCATCCAGCTCGATCGTTGGAAGCAACCGAAAAAAATCATACGACTCTCCTTCGAGAAAAAAGAATGTCAGCGAGCCGGATACCCGGCTAATTAGCAAAAGTCGACTCGTTTGATCGCAAAACCTCGATTCCCCGATACCTTGGCGTGGGATTACACAACTTTTACGTCTTGCAGTCTCAGCCCGCGCGAAGAATCTAAATGTAGAGATAAAGAGAGGGAGAGAAATCCGCGTATTTGTGATCGTGTCTCAGTATGCGTGTGTCGGGCTCGTACGTAATACAATCAAATTCAAGCACATTCAAAAGATTTGAGTGTGCCAGTATACTGTGTGTGTGTGTGTGTGTCTATCTACTATCAACTATCAAACTACTATCAACTACAACTATCAACTATCAACTATCAACTAGAACTATCAAACAACCACATTAAAACAGATCTGTGTATGTGACTAGTATACTTGAAACATTAAATTGTTAAATCTACCCACTTCTGAATAGTTTGTTACATATTTCTGTTCACTTGTATATATGAGGTAGGTTTATAAGTAACAGTCATATTCAACCACTTTCAAACAGATTCTTCAGTATTTATATTTGTCCATGTCTATGAGTGTAGTCAACTCACACGTAAGAGTTTTACACACCTGTGTGTTGGTATTTGTCTATGTCTACGTGAAATTCAGCCACTTTTAAACGGACTCGAGTTTGTATTAGTGTGCGTCTGTGTGGTGGGCTCGTACGTAGGACCGTCGAATTCAACCACTTTTAAACAGGTATCGGCTCTGCTAACTCAACCTACCAAGAATAGATCGGTGTCACCTTTTCCTCTTTTCCCGCTGGCCACTTCTGCACGATCCATTATAAATATAGTTTCTTGTTTGTCGCCAATATTAATTATCGTTGCGAATCGTGAGCGGGACAACGGTTGTGAATCATGGCACGAACGTTTGGTGGAATAAACGTTGTCTGAGATGTTGGCGAGGTCAAGAATCAAACTTTTGGTAGGTCAAACAGAATATATAATAAGGTTTGGGAAGATATTTGTAGTTCGTCGGAATTTACGAAGGTAGCAAAGTCAAGTTTAGAAGATATTTATAATACAATCTTAATATTATGGGCCGTTTATTTTGAAAGCGATGTAAGTCCATTTAAAAAAATGTGTCATATGAATAAACTGTTTACACCAGGCTAATCATAAGTTATATATCTCACTTTTTTTAAATATAGTCTTACACCACTTTCAAAATAAACGGTCCATACGTTTAGTACAAGCGTTAGTAATCTCATTTAAACAGAATTGGATTGATAAACCGAGTAAATTGGAAATTAGAGGGAAAACAAAGAAAATTCTTACTTTCTCAATACTTTCCTGAACATATTCGACTATAATGATAACGTAAAAACTTGAAACCACTTTTTCAAAATGCTGGTTTTTAAAAGAACCTTTCATCAGCCGAAAATTGTCGTGGCAAAAAATTGGTGGAGAACAGGTGAATGGAAATTTCGAAGTCTTTTTCCGCCACTAACCCGCGGCTGTTGACGAGGTCAAGGAACTAACTTCAGTAGTAATTAACGACAACTGCATTAGTACTCGAGGCATTCACCTCTGGCTGATAAAACACGCCGGGCTGTTCTAGTTTTACGAGTTGTTTCTAATCGTCGCGCATCGTCCGGGTCATTCCAGACCCGCCACTTGACTCTCTTAAGAATCAGCGAAAACCTGCTGGCTGAAAGTAGGAACAAATATTCGAGGTTCGCACAATATACTTTCGTACGTAATCTGTACAAAAGAAGGTGTCAAAGGAAAAAATGTAAGAAATTTTTTGTTGACAAATGAGATATGATATAATTTATGATAAACGTGCTCTAAAGGGTTCATTTCGTGACATTTTTTCTTTTTTAAATGGACACACCAATTTCATAATAAACGATCCATATATTCAATATTTTGATTTACTAGACTACTCTTATTTGCCTGTTTCTCTCATCGTACACGATATTTACATCTTACATTACGTTACATACATTACATATAGCAATAATATACATTTGACGCACATTCTATCTCACCTCTTCCCACAATTAATTCGCACACGTCCAAGTACGATTACGTCATTCAGGCCCAGACGTCTCGCAAACTGCGTCTCGCAGTTTTAAAAGAGCGAGACCGACTTCTGCTCGCGAGCATTACTTCCCGATCGATCTCGTCTGGTCCGGCCCATCGTCGTACGCGCATCTAATTAACTTTTACAAACGAGCACTTCCGGCCGAGGCGCAGCACCGTCCCGGAGCACGAAACGACTTAACGACACATTGTCTCTCCCGCCGATGAACCAATCGGCCGTCTTTCGGGAAGGCGTTCATCCGGAACGAAATCGCAACCTCGTTACGTAAACTGATAACTGCGTCTTTACTGTCAAGTATACGTCTCGATCAAGCTCGAAAAAGTGATGAAAACAGAATTTTCCTTTGTGTCTATTTCATTTCAACCTTGTGTTTAATATTTAGTAAAAGTTAACCCATTTGATGATCTTGAAATTTATATAATTATACTGTTACACAACATTTTATGTATATACCCATATAACTTATTCAGTCAAATATTTAAAAAAAAAAAATTATAGTTAATGAGTTAAAAACCGTTGCTTTGCTTGACAGTTCTGTTATATATTTGAATACTTCTATTAACTTTATATGTTTCAACACCTTACGGTGTCCTCATCAGGAGTCTACAAAATAATATGCTTCTTAGAATGAATAAGGATTTTTGCGCGAAATGTCTATGCGTGTTTTTAAAGACCAGAAGATTAGGATAAAAATAGTAAAGAGTAGAAAATGTTGATGGGTGGTGGCTAATGTCGAAGTAGAATAATTGCAAAAAAGGCAATTGGAATTTTCGGTAAGATATTGTTGGTTGAGGTCTAAAAACGTTTGTATTACAAAACTAGGAAAATATTGTAAAATGACTGTTTGCATTATATGTAGAATAAACTACATATAATTCTATTTTAATATTCTGATGTAATAGTTTATTATCGTTTCATATTATTTATAATCAACTGAATAGTATACTGGAAATTTAAAAAATCTAAATTTGAGGAGTTATATATTAATATTAGTTATAATTAAAATAAAATATCTGAAATTCTTCAAATTTTGTTAATGATTTAGTACTAATTATTACTAGCTCTAGCACATTAACACAGCTTCCGAACACAATAAATTCAAAATAATCTCCGTTATCAGCGCCATTACATAAAACTCATCCCGCATCATTACCTCATAATCACCGAAACGCAACGAATCGTTCCCACCTATAAATCCGATCGCCATATTAAGGTCCCATGCCTACAACGTGGCCCAAAATAATTCGTCCACACAACCGTCCTGCCCAACACCCACCTACAACATTCCCACTACAACCCAATTCAATTCCAGCAATTACCATCGCTACCGTCACACAAATTTTACTACATCACATCACACAATCCGACTACAATCAAATTCGCCCCACTGTGACATAATGGCACACCAATTTAATTACAATATACCCTCCCAAACATAAAACTGCAAAATAATCACTCTTATCGACCCCATTACATAACCTCATTCCATATCATTATCTCGTAATCATCGAAACGCGACGAATCGTTTCCACCTATAGATCCCATGCTCGCATTAAGATCCCATACCCCGTGTGTCCCAAAATAATTCATCCATCCTGTCCAGCACTTAAGTACCTTGTCATCGAGCAAACCTTGAACTTCTAAACGTTGTTCAGCCATCGAACGATTCAGTTGGACCTTTTATTCAGCATCGTCCAGCTTTGTTCAACTTCTCTTAACTTCTTCCCGCCTCGTAAGTGTTTCATCAGAGTCTTCAGCTTCGAAGCTTGCCCGTCCCGAAGAATACAGATGGGGTTCGTTGGCTGCCAGTTTTAGCAGCTGGGGTAAGAGGCCTATCGATTCTTATCGAGGAAGAATAGTTCGGGGAGTATCTGACGGCGGTGGCCAGGGCTCGGTGGCCAGGGCTCGATTCCCCGGGGGAACTTGACTGGCTTCCGTCAGCGTGGATTAGCAGTCTTCGTCTAGGCCGCCGCAGCCGGAGCTGGCTCTGTCGTGCCAGGCAAATTACTCACTCTCGCTTATCCCTCGACTTCTCAGTCAAGTTCGATCGCGCTCCCGCGGGACTGAGGTCTTCTCATCTTGTTATGGTGAATCGCGGTGGTTCCATAATCGGTCTTCGTACCTTGGGCTGTTTATGGTGAAACGCTGGTGGTTCGTAAACGAAGGAAATATGTAAGTAAGGTTCAATAATAGTCAAGGTGACTGTCGGTGAAGACGATCGTATTGCTATTTTCATTGAAAGTAGAATAGTTAGTAGATCCGTAACGCAGAATTCAAATTACAATATCTCGTTTATCTGTTGACTTCTCAGTTAAGTTCGAT
This sequence comes from Anoplius nigerrimus, assembly GCA_914767735.1. NCBI lineage: Eukaryota > Metazoa > Arthropoda > Insecta > Hymenoptera > Pompilidae > Anoplius > Anoplius nigerrimus. Next base: position 15,298,700 of record OU612081.1, read on the forward strand.
CGGCGCTCCCGCGGGTCTTCTGCTCTTATTACGGTGAATCGCGATGTTTTCGTAATCAGTGTTTGTACCCCTTGGGGAATTTATTATATGATGGAAGTGAAAGGCTGGGGAATTCTAAACAGCAGAAATGTATGAACCGAGGATCGATAATAATCAATTCGATACAATCGTATTACTGTTTTCATGACACGTAAAATAATAAGTATTTTTCATAGTAAGTATAAGTATCTCTTGACTCCTCAGACATGTTTGATTAAACATTCGTGGAACTGAGATCTTCTAATCTTCTTATGGTGAATGACGATCTTTTTAAGGTTAATGTTGGCACATTGGGGAATTTATGGTGATGTAAAAAACTGGTGGAACGTAATCAGGAGTAATATGTAATTTCCGAATCATTTTTATTTGCGATACTAGAAAGGACAATGTTTATTGTAATCGGTTAGTTCTCCGTAATGGTAAGTGAGTGAACAACCTTTGCTGAATTTGCTGATCATCCAACTTCTCAGTCAAGTTCGATTAAACTTACGCGGAACTGAGGTCTTCTGATCTTGTTATGGTGAACCGTGACGGTTCGATAATCGATGTGTACGTTGAAGGGATTATTATAATATGAGACTGATGAGACATGGGAGTGTGAGTAATCCTTGTATAATAGGCAGTTCAGCGAGCTTTGATCATGCCAACGGCATGCACAATAATTGCCTGGGACTAATCGTCTTCATTATAAGAAGCCCAAATCTTTTAATCTCATGCTAAAACGTACTCCTTATATATGTATGAAATATGAAGATATTTTGATGACAGAAAAGTTTATGAGAATCGTAAAACGAAACTGCTACTAACTGGAATTAAAAATGTGGCGTTTACGAAGGAAATAAAATGTTGGATCTGTTCATTTATTCAGAATATTCTGCATCGAGTTTGATTGCTACGCTTAAAAGCGATGTTATCTCAATCTTGTCATGATAAAAAAATCACAATGTCAAGACATTCTTAAAAGCTAGAAGAGAGAATTATGGGACAATTATTGATTGAAAAATTAGCGACAAGAATTGCTTAGCTCTTTAATAATACGTCATTAAAAAAATGTCAAAATACATCGAGATAATTGCTGGCACAAAAATCAGCGGTAATAATCCAATTACCACCCCCAATTAAAATGCGAGAATAATTGCTCTCAAAGGAATCAAGAAGCACTCCATCAAACTTGCTAGTAAAACACTAAGTGTCAGCATGATAAAACTGGCTTTGTCAAAAACGAACCCCAATTTCAATTTCACAAAAATGTTCTCTCACCCTACTACAACTACTTGCATTAACAGTTCTCTACAGTAATAAACATTCATCAACATGAACATTCTGTTCAGATACCTACAAAACGCTTACTTATATCATTTCGATTAAATTATCACCCGAAAAAATACTAAAAATCGAATTACCCTCTCACTCAAACGCTAATTGGCCATTCGTTTGATTTCAATTTTCCGGCCGATCTGTCCGGAATCTTTTATAAGCAGATTCACCCTCGAATCCCTTTAGAGGCGATACGGTAATCCACCGAGGATTACAGCGATTGATCAGCTGGTCGCTATAAATTTCGCGGTCTTTCCGACTCCAGATGGCGGCACCTCCTACCGGAACTCGCGTTCGACGAAGCCAGCTTCCTGTCGCAATGGCGGATGTTGAATTCTCGACTCTGTCGGTACACTTTTGACACATTGCACACTTTGCACGGTCGGTACTTTGCCGTGGCCAACGGAGCTGAAATGTTGGCCGACCGCGACAGGACAATAGCCACGGAGTTCCTCATTGATTTCCACCCCCCCCCCCCCCCCCGCCGCCCGGCCGCCCTTGCGGAGTACAGCCACCCCTGGGTCATGAGAGAAGCGAGAATGCGTAGGGGGAACATGGTTTACAGGTGTCGGCTGAATTTGGGTTATTAGTGCTTCGGATTTTTGGTGTAACGAGTAAATGTGTAAACTCGAATCTGAAACGAGGTTCAGGAGTTGTTTAAGAGAAAAAGTAGTAAGTAGTCAGTTGGTTTGTTGTAAGAGAAATAGTATTGAGGTCATTGTAAACTTCGGATCTCGCGAGATTCACAAATTCAGATTTGATTGATCAACGTTAAAATCATTTGATTAATCAATAAATACCTTGCGCCGCAGGAATGATTTTTAAGTAATTTGGAATTTTAGCCTAGGGTAGTCAAGTTTGGAATTGAAAGCTTAACAGTCCTCATATAAATTCTTCGTTAAATGCTCCATTTATTTTGAAAGTGGTTGTGAATCCATTTTCCTTTAAATAATATATAACACAAATAGAAGCTATAATCTCAATTAATCACAAATTATATAATGTTTCATAAAAAGTAAATAACTAAGATATCACATAATTGAAAACTTTATTCAAAATTAATCACAAATAATGTGGTGTTTAATTTAAAAAAAGGGGACTTACAGCACTTTCAAAATAAACGGTCCAAATGATCATGCAGACACTTTACACGTGATATACAAATATTATTAAAATAATTATGTTTATTGTTTACATGCAACTTGGCAGATAATGAGTCTAGTAGGCTTTGAGCGCGATCGATTGTTATAATAAAAAGTCTTTGAGTGCGTTCCGCAACGTTAAAAGTTCGCTGTCGATGGGCGGGGCTTTATGGTCGTTGGATATTTTTATGATATTTTTTATGAACCTCGCCTCGACTAACGATTATGCGTCTCGTTACTCTTACGTAATAACGAATCCGTCGACCGGTCCGATCTAATTAAGATGAGGCGTAATTAGACTTCATATGAAAGTGCCTGACGAATTTGCCGAAAACAATTTATGTATTCAAGTTGTTCGAGCAACATTCTGTTCTTTTTTATTCGCTAACGAATTTAGCGTAGGAAACGTGATTGCTTTGTCGGACACAATTAAAATTCTTTGGAGGTGTTAGTAAATGCATGAGGAGAGTTAATTCACTTATCTGAACGGTTCAAATAACTTTCAATTTCTTTTTTAATGTGTAATAATATGTGTAATAATTCTTTTGTGTAATAGTAATGTGTAATAAAACTAGGGCGTCAAACTTAATTACAATTCATCCCTTTACTCCCATACAAAATTCAATAATTTCAAACAATCCTTTCTATTTTCCGTCGAAAAAATAAATTCTCTTTACATTAAATCACATTGAACGCAAAATTGATCTGAGCACGCCAGTAAGCGATTGAATAAAAAATTGTTGGCCACCCCCGTTGCAGGCGTGTGGGGTTTTTCGATGTGTCACTGGGTCAGTATAGACACACCGTCGTAATTGCGTGAGTAAGCCGTTTTTCTCAGTACGGCGAGCTGATCGTAGAAGGGTGCGAGCCACGTGCTTTTTCGCGCACGACACGTTTTAGTGCCGTTTTCCTACCGTTTTCCTACCGTTTTCCTGCCTTTACTCCGACCTGCACCCTCGTCATCGATCTGTTTCCGTTCGCAAACTGGACGCCATGCGCCGCGGCAATTTCAATTTCGTCCCGAAAAAAAGAGGTCTCTTATCAAACCCCCAGCGCCAACTTTTCACTTTGTTTGGCGAACTGCTCACTGATTTTCGGCGCGGTGAGAAATGTAAGTACAGCTAATGAGTTAATCATTCCATACGAATCCGAGCAAATTGTCTTCGTTTCAATCGACAGTTTTCGAACTGTCGGAACGTGAAAAATGCGAAGTTCGCCGGAAATTGCCAAACTGCCACGAAGCTGCCACTCTCCCGAAACGAACGCGCGAGGCACGAAAGAGTGCAAAAAACCGGGCGGAATGTCTCAATTTTCACGCGAACAAGAATGGCGGCCGCGAACACGCGATGTCCTTGAAGGCAAAAAGGTCTGCGAGAACTTGAAAGCCGCAACTAATGGCCGACGTTTCTCTTTCAGGTAAGCCAGGCGTTGACTTCCGAGCGAGCGAAGCCGAATCTCAAAACTGCTGGCGAAGAATTGTGTTTTTTACGGCCGTTGGGTATACATGATGTAAGTAATTTGCATGATAAGATATATTTTTGGGTCAGTTGATTGACTAAGTGAAGTGAGAACTGTTTGAACTTCACTGTATAATGTTGCAAATTATTTGTTCTGATTTTGATGAAACTCAGAAGCGATTTTGTCGATGAATACTTATGTGGAGAAAATTGTTCTAAGCTAAGAGCAATGATACTGTCAATTGAGTATTTCAACAATGGGCTTTTCATTTTGAAGAAAGCGCAACTAACTATTTTCTATTTTTCTTTCAAATACGTGTACATTCGCATTAAAATGGTAACTGCGACTGATTCCACAAATCTTTACAGTGTTAATTGAGTGTAATAATTATCTCAATTTTTTCCTCTTTTGTAGAAAAAAAAATATGTAAACTCGCATGCTACCAATACAACAAAAATTAAAAACAGTCTAAACACTCAACAATTCAACCCAATTTTCTGTTAAATCAGAAAAATGTCTAATACCACAAGGTACTTCCTGTAATAATCAGAGCACGTCTCTTAATCTTTGCTAGAAAAAAAAATATATTGAGTCTAAACTAAGATCATCCTTGTTTCCTACTAAATAAGAAAAATGTCTAACGCTACGCGAAGCCTACGCCGACGTTCAGAAACGTTGAGAAACATTCAGAAACATTGAGATGCTCGTTGAAGGACTTCCTCCGTCTTAAGCACTTTCTGCCTTTCGCGGCGGGCCTTTCGATATCATCTCCGAGGCTGAAGAGCCAATGAATGGCCGGCCTGTTGGCGGCAGAAGAGTCGAGTCGGTCGGCCGGCGACGTGTCGTTCGATAATGAGGCGCGAGGCAAATTAGCACGATGAACGATAGACACTGGAAAGCGATGCGCGCTGCCGGAACATTCCTGAAGATCGCAACGTGCCGGATGCCAGCGCTCCGCTGGCCGATCAATGAGGCCTATTGATCATTAAGATCGCCGGCTCGATCGGCCAGAAGCTGACTTCCAAGTTACGCGACTTGATGACGGGCGCACTTGTGGAAGGCAAATGTTGATGATCTGGGGAGGGATTGGCGTGAAGAGCTGATCGATGGCTGGCTGAGAAGATGAAGTGGTGGGTGTGAAGATTTCATAATGGGGATTCAAGTATTTTCAGATAGAAATGTAACTGATAGGTTCATTAACTTTCATTTGGGGTTTCGTGGATTATGGTTAACATTGATGGTCTGTGAAGGGATTGATGGATGGTTCAGGTGGTAGGTGTGAATATTTGAGATAAGAATTAAAGGATTTTTAGTAGGAGTGTAACTGATAGGTGATTAGGTTTCATTTGGGGTTTGTTTTACAAATTTTGGGTTTTGCCAAATATTGATGATCTGTGAAATGATTAATGGATGGATGAGGGGGTGGGTGTGAAGATTTGAGATGGGAATTGACGGATTTTTTAGTAGGAGTGTAACTGCTAATGTTGATTAAGTATCACTTAGTGTTCGATCATGTACTTTTGTGGATTTTCGCAACGGAATCTTGTTGATCTGCACAGGGATTATTATGAAGAGCTCATTAATAAGTTGATGAATCGAATGAATTGGTGGCTGTGAAAATTTTTCACAGGAATTGAAGGATTTTTAACTAGGAGCGTAACTAATACAGGTGATTATTGCAATTTGGGTGATTGGGATTAATTTGGCGTTAGGTCATGTATTTTAGTACGTTATGACAGGGAAATATTGATAAACTGTGAAGTAATTGATGTGAAAAGCTGATTGATGAGTGGATGGACGGATTGGATGAGTCGGCAGGTGTGAAGGTGTGAGATTGAGTTTGGAACTGAAGGGCTATTACGTAGGACTGTAACTAATTGTAGGGTCGAATATTGCAGTTTGGGTCGTTAGCTTCAATTTGTCGATAGTTGACGTATTCGTATGCCTGAGTGGCTAGTTTCGTAACAGTGAGATTATGTGTACAGTTCATAATTCTTGAATATGTTACCTGAATATTGACAAAGTTTGATGTTGCAGTTTAGGTACAGATTGGGTTAGGACACAGACGGTTTTTAAATAGGACCGTCGAAAGCTGTAATCTGTATTGATTTTCGCCGTCATAAATAATTTAATGTTTGATATAAAAGTGACTGGATTACCGTTCGACTTGTTTTAATAACGACTTTTTATTTAAGTTGAGATCAATAATTCTTGAATGAGGAAAACGTATATTCTCAATTAGCGAAGGTAAATGATTTTGGTAAGGGAATCGTCATTATTAGTCGAAAATTCCTTAAAGTAGATGGATACCTTTAAGAACTCTGTTGGTATTGTGAACAATGTCGTGTCAGGCTCAAAAGTAGCTGTGTCAGTAAGTAGTTATGAATGAGTTTCTGGTATGAAAAAAGGGAGGATCCTTAAACGAAGGCCTGACGATAAGCCAGTCTGTCAATTATCTTAATTATGCGTTTAGCGCAAACGATAGCATGACATTTCATACATTAGACATAGGTCTAATTAGGCAGGTAGGTAGGACTCCTAGTGATGGAAAGATACCATTTTGTTAATATAGATCTAACAGCTGTCGAATTCGTATTGTACTTGTCGTTTTGTCGTAAACTAACTGCGCACAATACAGTAGAACGGAAATACTAAGAAAAAGATTAAAGCAGTAACTGTAAGGAAGTAAGTAGTACGGTAATAATTTATTGGGCGAAAATTAAATTTTTCAATCAGTGTAATACCCTAAACAATACTATATTAATTCTGCTAGCAATTGAAGAGAGCAAAGCAAGAGAGAGAGATAGAGAGAGAGAGAGAGAGAGAGAGAGAGAGAGACTGGCCATGCCCTCCAGTCGCATTATCGTAATAAGCGTAGAATTAAAGTGAAGAAGAAAGCCGGCGGCTGCCGGCAAAAGGGCGCGGCGCGGCGTCCCGCCACTTTATTTCGATCCAACGGCCATTATCTCAGCTCCGCTAGGAGGCTCGTGGCGGTGCACGTGCTCGATATGTGCGTGTGCGTGAGATAGGAGGCGTGCAGACTGACGCGCAGTGCACGCGAGAGGCTCGCGGTAATTGAAATGAGGGCGACAGGTGCGCGCCAACGGAAACGATATGCGAGTCGAACGGTGGAAATCCGCGGAAAGTGCAGGGAACGCAGCTCGAGGTGTGCAGTTTGACTTTTCTTCGCCTCGGAGTGTGTTAGACGAGATTTCTTTAGAGCTTTACTCTGTGCGTCGGTGTGTGTGGGGGCTGTAAGAGGAGTTTGTGCTTTTTAAGGGATCGTTTTTGGTGTTCTGTGAGTGGGTTGAAGATTGTTTTCGGTGGAACGTTGTTTTTTCACCAAGGCAAGTATGTTTTATATGGGATGAATTTTGGGGAAGGGTTGTTTTAGGGGTGCTTATAACCGGTTGGTATTAATGAAGACTGAATTTTTTATGAATAAGTATACATTGAGTTATAATGCTTTCTGGTGGTTCATATTTAAGCTTTGGCTTGCGCCACGGTGGCAATATACAAATGAACGATGTATTTGACGATTTAATGCAATCGATAATATATGGGTTAAGGGAGGCGGAAAAAAATGGAGGTTTTGCCTACAAATGAATATTGCAAAAGAAATTAATTTGTATTTGTTTAGAGTACTGTTTTAATCAATCCGATTATTAAATAAGAAAAATAGTAATATATCGAAGTTTAATAGGAAAAAATATTGGCAGATTGCAAAGAAACAAACATACGTTAAAAATAAAGGTATTTAATGAGCTGCAATGTCTAATTACACACGCTTAGTCTTCTACATTTATCTATACCATTGTTCTCGACATTCTCCAAGCACAACAACAAAGCATGAGCAAGCAGTCAACTACCCCTAACCCAGTCATCACAAAATCCACTCTACCAACCCTCATCCTATTCTCCCCAAAAGATCCCTTAACCAATCACACAAACCTCAACAACCGCCTACCAATTCACAACCCAAAAAACGAAACAAAACAAACATCCCCCTATCTTTTCATTCATTCATGATCATTCTACAATTATTATATTAATTCGATATTACCACTGTTTATCTCAAGAAATCGTTTAATTAAATAATTAAATGTCTGCATCAAGAAAAGAACTGGAACGACACAATTCCTACATTTTCGCAGAAAACCGCCCCAAAACCACCATCCCCCAAGAATCCGCGAACCCATCCCCTCCACCCCAAATCGAAAATCCTCCATCGAAAATTGTCTCGCACCGTATCGACGACATCCGAAAAGACGCGCTCCCCTCAAAATTGAGCCCCTGCCCCCACCCCGGTCGCGTGCGAAGAGTCGAGTCCACCCCTCCGAGGATCTCGCGACATACATAATTTATCGATAGACGAGCCTCGCTCGCGGCCTCGTGCGCGTCCGTTCGCTTATCGAGTCCGCGAGGTTAGGTTAGGTCTCCGCTGGGCGTTGGGGCGCAGGAGCAGAACAGTCCACAGGACAAACGGACGGACGAACGGACGGACGAACGGACGTACGTACCCATCCCCCGCGACGAAGGACTCCGCGAGCTGAGACCGGGCCAGTAGTGTAACTCGCGAGCCAGTGACAGACGGACGTCTCGTCAAGGGTGAACCTTCGAGAAGGTGACCCGAGGTAAGCCTCAAATTTTCCCAACCTCGAAGGTGAGACGAGTTCTCGCGGAGCTGACTGCGCCTCGTTTCCGGTAAGGATGGCTGCTGTTTTTTTTTTTGAGAAAACGGCTTGATGGACGCACGCCTTTATCGACTGAATCTGCCATTGTTCGGAAAGTGCTTCATGGCTTACGCAATGAGTAGGGATGAGCGGCTCGGGACTGATATGGTGGATTGATGATAGGGAGTGATGGGTGCGAGTAGGTTCAGAGAGTGGAGGTGTATGGAAACGTCTGGGAGGTTGTAAGTTGACAGTTTGGGTTGAAGATCGGGTTTGGCAGCGGAGAGCTGATAGGGAGTGATGGGTGCGAGTAGGTCGAGAGTGGAGGAAAAGAGTACGAAACGGCTGGGAGGTTGTAGGTTGACAGTTTGGGAAAATCGGGTTTGGCAGCTGAGACCACGGTGGATCGTTGATAGGGAGTGATGGGTGCGAGTAGGTTGACAGAATGGAGGTGTATGAAAACGTCTGAGAGGTTCTAGGTTGACAGTTTGGGAAGAAGAAGTTTGACAGTCGGAGGATCGAGGTATTCTTGCGTCGGGTGAGGTAGGTTAATGTAGGTTTAGAGTTTGGTTCAGTGTCTCGTGGAGGAAACTGTGAGAATTGGAATTTTTTGGGTGTGGAGGTTAAGGTTTGTGGTAGAGAACAATGGATTTGATGGTGTTCATGGTTTATGTGGTTTGAACTGGTGAATTTTGTTGGATGTTAAGGTATTGGAGAAAATTATTGTAACCGCTGGGACTGGTAGTGAAAATTGTATTCTTTGTGTGGCTTGACGTTTGAATTACGTTTTTGTTCAGGATGTCAAAGTTTAAATCACTTCTGTCAGTGCCATATCTGTTGGAAATTTCGTTGTATGACTAAACTATGACGGTCAGAATAAAATAATTTTCTAACTGTTGGCATGAGACCCATAAATTTCCGAAATTATACTGTGAATCCACTGAAACTGTCATTAGAAAGTTTAATTGGATACGTTCTATCGTTTCAAAGAATTTTTGATTTAATACCTTGGTTAATGATTCAATCAAAATAATTCTCAAATCATTCGGAAGTAGAACTGTACATCAACTTTCTACTTTAATCAAAGTAATTTCTTCGCGCGCTGACACCATAAAATATCTCTATCACGTTCTACTTTCACATATATTCGCAATTCTCACATTTCCAATGACATCTCTATGAAATCTATCAGCCGTACCATGGACATCTCAACTATCATAACACGCATTCCACAAGTACTTGAACACATATCGAAATCTGATCAAATTTCCGCGAAAGCCATTACGAATACCATAAATATCTCGACTATCACACCCTACATCCATAAACGCAAACTCCGCAATTTTGATCAAATAATTCCCGTGACCGCTAATAGCGCTGCCATAAATTTTGCGCTCACTATCTCCGACCGTCATTCCACGTGAATCGCAGATTATCAATACGAATCGACACGTTGCCGGAGTGACAGCTTGTTTTGACGCAAAGATTCTCGCCGGCGAGTCGAATTGTTTGTTTAAACGATTAGATTAAACAAATTCCTTGACTCCTCCAGGCTGTGCTCGATTGCGAAGGAAGAGTCGATTCCAGCTGTTCAAGAGGTCAACTTTTTTGTACCTTTAGTCGTCAAAGTTACCGACCTATTGTTAACTATTTTTATTTACAATAATATTTCATGTTATTGAATTAAATAAAGTATTTCGTTCACTTTCGATTTTAAATAAAATTCTGTTTAGCAACGATGTATTTTTATATCATTTTTTTCTAATTTTTGTATAATATATTTAATATTTGTATAATAATTTAATAGATAATTTAATCGATATTAAATACATATACTATACCGTATTATCATTTTTTTCTACTTGCTATTAGAGAGTTGATCAATAAGCGATTTTTATCGAGGCCTATTTCGGCACGTTGATTTTGAATCTCGATCGTGCATCGATTATCGAACTGTGCCACCCTCCTCGTTGGCACTTAGGAACCCTTTCAATCCCGTTTCGGGACACGTTCCGTGAGTTTTCGTTGAATCGAGCGTATCATCTCGTATCATCGCGTATTATCACTGTTCGAGGATCGTTAATCTTAAGGTCTCTGCACTTTGTGCTACTATTTACCTCGAAGAAGCTGCTCTGGGCTGGTAATCCGTTCGATGTATCGAAAGTGGCCTGGAGAGGGTTGGGGTAGTAGATATGTTTTGGGAGGGTGAGGGTATGTGGTTTGACAGGCTCGCTTTTGGTCGTCCGGTTTATGGGGTTGTAGGGGTTGTTAACAGTTTTGCGAGAATTTGAGTATATTTTGAGGTTGAGGTTATAGGTTGGTAAAATCAAGTGTTAGTGTGGGTAGAATTAGGTTTGTTGTCATACACATATTTTTTGCTATGTAATATAGTTGGTCGTTGGGGTTGTTAACAGTTTTGCGAGAGTTTAAATATATTTTAAAGTTGAGGTTGTGTTAAAGGTTTGTAAAATAAACTATTACTGTGAAAAGTATTAGGTTTGTTGATAAATAAATATATTTTCATATTCCGGCCATTACATTGTATTACAAAAATTGCTTCTATTAATGTGTTCTATCACCCCTTAAATTTTCTCCCTCGAATTCTGATTCACCCTGTATTACACTGATTAGAAACATTTCTCACCCCCTGCATTATATTCGCAAAGCAACCGAGACAAATGTCCGCCTTTCCAACACACCCCATTTTACATATTAAACATTGTGCGGCCCTGTCGCGTGCAAATTGCCACATTTGCTAACAGTGTCAGGAGTCCAACCCTACCGAATCGCACTTCTAACATCCGGGACTCCCATCATGAACAAAATGGCACAATACTATTGAATTCTGGCCGATTCGATCACTGGTCTAAAGAGACAATAGGTTAAAAAGAAAAAAAAGGTGTGTTCGAAAAATCGTTTCGTCGAAATGGTAGAATTTTTCTGAATCGCAACAACTTGTGTGTCACGACCGATTCCGGCCGGTAATGCGCCGGATAAAAATGGGTTAACATCCAGGAAGCGTTTTGATCGCATCGACAATAAAAGAGGAGCACGTGACAGTTGAGCATCGCCGCTGCAGGTGATTCGATGATGCTGCCGGCCGATAACAGCCGATAATGAAAGCGACGCCCCCCCCCCCCCCCCCCCCCGACGAATGGCAGTCGACGAGGCCTCACCTTATCTGTCGTTACCCCCGATTTCTCATTTTTCCCCGCTCCCGTCGCGATGATAAATTAACGGAGCTCTCTGCCTCTCTGTCTCTCACAGAAAGAAAGAGAGAGTGAGAAAGAATGGCGGAGACAATTAGAGAGTCAAAGAGTACAGGGTTGTGTCGTTATAAGAGAGGAGACAATTTTAGAATCATAAAACGATAGAACGATTGACATTCTCAAAGGAATAATTTGAGAATTAGATAAAGATTCAGAGAGAAGCCGATTTAGAATTGAAAGGGAGAAAATCGCAAAGATACAAAGCAAGAAGTTAATAATCAGAAAAGTCAGGGAAAACAACCTACGGACAATGTCAGAATCAGAGGACGAGAAAGTGATTCTAAAAATAATACAAAATATTGCAAAATAAATAAGTAAGTAAGACAGTAGAAGAGACTGACAGATAGAAAATATAATAAATTGGCGAATTACGGGGCGTAATGGATTTCAAATGAAAAAGGAGAAGAGTCGGAAAGAGAAAGACGGAACATCTGCCGTTAACCTGGATTCGTCATTTTTGCCGGGAGCCGCCACGATGATAAATTCCGAAGACGCGGTCGATAAAGACTTGACAAATAGCGGCTGCCTACGCGAACATGACTCTTTTCCATTCCGCTATCTGGTTCCCGTGCACACGGTCCGTAGCACAAGTTCCGGAATTACTTGTTGCTGCGCAGGGCGCGCACGACTCCATTTTGAGAATCGTTTCAGCCCTCCTGTCCTTCGCGCCCCAATCTTCCATTCTTCTACCCGGGTTCGACGCCGAAGACGTTAGCACATGTTGAATACCGCTCCCGAGCCTTTCTTACGTTCCCTTTGTCTTGTCAGAGGTTAGAATTTCGATCTGACAATAAGTTTTCATTATTATGTTATTGAAAATGGAATTATTTCGTTTTTCATTAAATTTTATTGAAGTTGGTCATTATCAGAGATACCATTGGTGAACAGTTTCAATTATTTAGAATTAATTTCAGATTATTAGATTGAAAATGTTGAGGCAGCGAGTATATCGACCAGTATCTTTTCACTCGCTTATATGATCAATTTCACTCCATATTATTATAAATACAAATTAATAGACTCAAGAATACAATAGTACTTTAATCTAAAAATACAATTTACTAAAAACTGTCTTTTTTTATTATTTATTATAAACACATTTTTTCACATCGGATAACCAATTTTTTCTGGTCCTTCTAAAATGATTAATGTTGAACAAAAAAGAAATATTCATATTAAACGGATTGCAGTTAAAAATTCTTGGTAATTAGTTGATATAAGTATATGAAACACTGACCGAATTCGTCGAAAATCTATTATACATTATAAACAGTAGATCCGGGACGAAACGAATTTTTGGAACAGACTATCATTTCTTTTTTCTGTACCTATTGTCTTCTTAGACCCTTGATCCATACGCCGTGAATTTCTGTCTATACGATTAACCCATGATCATTAAAATTTCTTACCGTTTATTATAAACAGTATATTTGTCAGATTTAACCGTGCGATAAGCAAGGTTAACAACATCCAACATAGCGACACGACGATATATTATCCGACGGAAAATATCGGATTTAAGAGGTCGCACACCTCATCCCTATTCATTAGATTCACCCTTGCCGCGACCCTAATTGGTGGCCCATTCACGTTGGACATCGCCGGAATTTCGTACGACCCCAGGTTCGATCACCGTTCCCCTAAAAGATGACTGTAGCAATCTACGAAAGGCGCGGAAACGATGAAGAAGTCACGCACCGACTCGTCCTTCGACATGCTGCCGGAAAGGACGATGAATTCCGATTATGTATCGCTAGAGTCAAACGTGGCCCAGATATACATAATAATGGGCGAGTCAGCTGAGTTCGAATGGAGAGGGGGCGAAACTACAACATTTCTACGTTCCATTTTCCGAGAAAAGTTCGTTACGGTATTCGCATTGATAGAGTCGAGATGAACCGGAAGACGTGTGCGATGTTTGTGAAAATGAAGAGTGACAGAGAAGTTGGTTAAATGTCATTAGTTTCTGAGACTTGAGGTTATGATTTTTGGAATGAGGCCTGTTGCTGGACGAGATTCGGTTTTGATATGGTTGAAGAGGCTTGTGTGAAGGACTAGGAAGAAAGATTTTTTATTATTATTGATATTACTACTGTTCATTCTAGAATTTTGCTTCCCTGAATGAGAATTCAAGGTTTGCATGTTCAAATCAATCATTTCGGATGAATTGGATACGAATGAGGTTTGTGAAAATTAAATGTGCTGAAGTTGTCTTTGGTTTCTGGGATTTGAGATTATGATCCTTCTACGATGTCTGTTAGTGGATGAGACTCGCTTCTTATGAAAATACTTGTTGAGACGACCAATATTATTACTGTTCATTCTAGAAATATGGTTTAACTGATAACGCGTTTGCATTCACAAAAGAACGGAGACAAGACAATTTCTGCGTTCCATTTTCGCTTCCTCGAATGAGAATTCGAGGCTAGCATACTCGCATCGATCGCTTTTGGAATAAATTGGAAAATGTGAGCGCGGTTTGTGAAAATGAGGCGTGATGAGACTGGTCAAGCATGATTAACTTCTGGAATGAGGATGATGGGATCGATGATCATGATAACTTTGCAATGAGAACTGTTGGAATATCATTTGGAGAACTTTGAAAAGTGTGTCCGCATAATTTCGTTTACATTAAATGGCGCTAGTTTTCCCCACAAAGTGTGTCAAACACTACCAAAAATTGTCCTTTGAAAGAATCGACATTTTTCTACACAATTCATTACATTTACTGTACATTTACATCTACTTAATTCCAAATTTTATCTTAATCCTTTAACGCAATTTCATACAATTTCTAACTCACTTCAAATCCAACACATCAAATTCATAATCTAAATTAATTTTATTCCGACTACCCCATGACAAAAGAAAAAAAGATATTCGGCAAATGTTTGCAAGCCCCAATCTTAATTCCAATGCAAACACGAAATTCAACGAGGATGCATCTACGTAGAGAAATCGGCCGGGTTCGCGCGCAGATGCGGATGGTTCTAGACACCCCGTATAGCTCGCGTAGACAGACTGATATCGTGTGGGACGCAGAAACACCCTGATTAATGCTAGCTGCGACTGGCCAACTAAATGCGGTCGATTAAGGCGGCCGGGGGTGTCGCACGATTTTTGCCACGACGCGTGTAAGCATTAGCGTGCTAATGTAACCGTATTACAAGACCGGGACGGATTCGCGTGTGCATCCCTGTGCATGTAAACGGCGAAGTCGAACACGCTCACCGGGTCGGATCAATAACTCGAGGAATGGGCACTTGGCTCACTCCTGCGGGCTGCCAGCGGGGGGGAGAGGGGGGGGGGGCAAAGAGGGGGGGTGAGATAGTAAGAGAGAGTAGGGGAGGGTGCGGGAAAGATAGTAAGAAAAAGTGGCAGTGTGTGAGAGAGACAGAAAAAAAAAGTCGGACTGTGCGAGAGGGACAGAAAGAAAAAGTAGGAGAGTGCGAGAAAAATAGTAAGAAAATGTAGCAGTGTGTGTGAGAGAGACAGACAGAAAAAGTAGGAGTGCGAGAGAGAGAGAGAGAGAGAGAGAGAGAGAGAGAGAGAGAGAGGATAGGTGTGCGCGAGAGATGGTAAGAAAGGGTAGGAGTGTGCGAGAGAGACAGAGAGAGACAGCTAGACGGCGTAGAAGCGTTTACAAGAGAGAGAAAGACAGAGAGAAAAGTCGCAGAAAGTAAGAGATTGAGTGAGAGAAAGAGGGAGAGTCCAAGGAGAAGGGAGGGAGGGGGGAATCGAGGTGTGAGAGAGATTAAGACGAGGAGGGAGCATAATCGAAGAAATTAGGAGCTCGTCAGATTCATACTGTAAGAAAAGGACAATTTGAGACCTGGAGGGATGAAAGCGAAGTATACAGAAATTGAAAAGCCATTTTGTGGGTCAGAGAGTAACAGACTGCCACGTTCAAAGAGTAAAAGGAACAATTCGAAAATCGCAGTTCCGCAAAGAGCCAATTACAGACGATGAAAACAGGTTCAAATATTAAAAGAGTGGAGACAAATACAGACCATTAGACTGTTCTTGCGAACGGTTGAAAATCTCAGATAAAAGGGGTGAGATTTGAGGGTTGGAAATGAGATTGAGACGTTGGATGGCGAAGTGAGGAAATCGATGAGCGGAAAAAGGGACAAGTTCGCGGCCTATTTTTGGCCCTTTGACGGAAATGAGACCGGAAGTCCATAAGGTGTTTATTTGTTATCAGTCACCCTCTTGCGCAGGCATCCCTAAGGGTAAACAGGCGATCGGTCGAGAATTCGGCTGAGTTCTGCACGGAATCGTCCTGCGAAGGTGGTCACGGGGTGAGGAGGGGGGGGGGGGGGGGTGTGCAACTTTACCAGTTGGCGTGGGCAATTAAGAAAAGTTTCGCGTACAATTAACGCGAGCCGATTAGGTCCGTGTTTCGGGTGTACGTAATTAGTCGAACGAAAATGGGTAAATAGGGGCCGTGGGGTGGGGGAACTTCAACATGCTTCTGTTTTGACGCGACTTTCCGCGTTACGATCGATGCTGAGTTTGCTGTGGAATTTTCGGTGCGTTTCTGTGTACGGTTGTACGTGCGGTTTGTCTAATTTTTATGGCACTGATTTACGTAGTTACGATTGCGGTAAATTAAACATTTCAGCAGTCAATATTGATAGGTTTGGTTGTCAGACTTATTTATGTAATTTTATATTTTTTGTGGTATTAACTATGTCCAGGCATTAATTGCCGATAAAATAAGAATTATTGATTTTAGTTCAATATATAATATATAATCATCAACGTGCACAATTTACTTTAACAGGATAAAAACAATGTTTGACTTGATTAACATCAATATTATGATGGTCGAGAGAATTATCGTTCATGCAATTTAGATTAAAATTAAGATGACATTTGTAAAAGTTGCGATAAGATGTTAAAACGAAAACGTTCAAATATTCTGTTCTATACTTTTCTTTCTTTTTATCTGTATATACTTCACAACCTTCTTGAATGTTCGTACATCTGGTAACTAATCAATTGTCTATCTATTGACAGTCATAAATTAATATCCATACATGACAAACGAAAACTATAACAACTTTCATGAAAGCTCACGCTACACCATCGATTACTCAAATCTTACTTCAATAATTTTAACTATCGAGCAAGAACAACCTATAAGACTCTCGTCCCGGCGATTTGACTTTCGTCCCGCATCGAACACAGTTTGTCGATTTCCCACAGGACGCGTTATCCTGCAATAATCAGAAGGCGACTCAGCTTGGCCACCTGTCCTGGCACGATACGCTCATGAAATTCACACCCTGTAGATCCGATCCCAGGAGGAACCTTCATGTCCGAAGAGCGCGATGAAAGTCTGAGAGGGTGGCCAACCTTGGCCAAAATGCTTCCTTTCGTTTTAGTGTGATTAGAAATGTTAGGTGCTTGGAAATAGCAGTTTTGTTGTATTGGTTGTTGTGTGTCGATTGGTAGCTAGCAGTAAAAGAATTATTTTCTTTGATAAAATTCGTCAGATTGTGGGAATTGAGGGATTTCGAAAATTTTTGGAGAATTGTAGGGTTGATAGGGGTGGTTTGGTTCGTGGAATATGGAGAATATTTTTAGTCGCAGGATTAGTCAATTTCAGCATTGAATGACTACTGACACTTTCACATTGAAGAATATAAATTTGCTTAAAGAATTTCACAGCACAATAACAGGATTACTGTAATAAATCTATACATTTTTGTACAAAAATGAAGTGTTTGTAGAAAACAAAGACATTTTCATTTTCTATAATATTTGGTAAATTTCTTTATCATAAGTTATCGTATTATTGTCCCAGTCGACTTACATTTATCCCAACTTCAAAAAATTCACTTGCAAACATAATTAACATCCCCCACACTGTAACTCAAGTTTCAAATAAATACTAAATAAATTGATAAATAAATTACATCAAATTTCTGAATGAAAGCACAGTTCAGCCACACTAGATCATCACAAAATATATACATTTAGTCCCTGAATCTCAGCAAGGACACCCTGTACATCCCAATATATTTCGAGTCACAGTGCAAAGGTGTCAAAGGGTGGCCAAATTACCCCTTGGCCAAAATACTTTCTGCCAAAGGAAAGTGCGCCCGAGGAAAAATGGCCTGGCTGCGTTTCAATCCGATCGATAGGAGCGTAGGAATGTCTGGAGGTTGGCTGAAGGTTAAGGGACAATGTTATTAAATGGCGCGCGTTTCGTTAACCCCGCGTTTTGCATAAAAGCGTGACCGCGCGTTGGCGACTGTTCCGAGTATTTTTAGTGACCGTTCGTGTCCCAGGTGGAAATAAGAATGGGCGAGCGGCTCGTTGGTCATACTAAATGATTCGATTCATATCGCGGTGGGGTCTCATAAGTTGGCGAAAGCGATCTAAACTTCTTCTGATCGGCCTAACTGAAATTAGCCCCTTTAGTTTCGTTTGGTCGTTCATTGACATTTTTTGGTGGAGTTATACGTTTCTGTTTGTGTTCGAATTAGGAATGAAGGCTAGGTAAGGTATATATGGACCGTTTATTTTGAAAGCGGTGTAAGCCCAATTTTTTTTTAAATTACATATCACATAAATTGTGAGTAATTTAGTATAAACTTTCTATTTATGTTATTTCATTTTTTAAAAATGCAGTGACAAAATAAACGGTCCATATTTTGTAGGGCCAATTAGATGATGGTAATTTTTTTTTAAATATGTTTCAAATATTCAATAATGCATTTATTGTTCGAATTCACTTTTCGGCGAAGTTAAGGACAGGAATAATCGAGTTTGGTGTGTGAAATGGAAATTAGAAGGGGTGGTCTTGCGAAATATTCGCGTCTAAGGAGAGAAGCTTGTTTGATTCATATCTTGAGGGCGGTTTCTTCAAGGTGAAATAAGCGATGCGTGTTATTGCATATCTTGTTGGTGCAATGACTTTATTCGTTTAGGTTCAGACATTCATTCATTGAATTCTTTAATTCGATTATTTATTTAAGAGTGTTTGAATGGTATTGTCGTTTCATTATTTTTAATAGATTCGTTATAATGACGGAATACTTCACATCCTGACTTTTATTAGAATTTCTGTATATTTATATTTTATTAATCTTAAGTATCTATGTCAGTTTTTTTACAGTAGTTCAATTTGTGGAGTCTGAATATCATCATAAATACTTTCATATCGTCTTAATTCACTATCAAGTCTATCTTACTGGACAATTTAAGCGGACGATAATTTATATCAGCACTATTTTCTGGCACAATTTGATTAAAAAGGTAGTCACAATCACCGTATTTTTTGTGTATTCACACTGATTATCTTCAGCTCTAGTTACCTACGTGAAATTTTTTAACAATTTAACAAAATCTACTCTCAGCAAGAACAGAACGAAATAAATTCACTAATTTTCCAATTCATCACTCAGCTGGAAATTATTGTTCGTCATCTAACCCTTAGATTTTCTCGATAATTCTTTTATCAGAGTCTGCGGGAATCATTATCCTGTTCTCAGTCCTCAGCCACTTAATATACAAGTACTTCACATTCACCACTTATATTAAAAAAAATCATAGGGTAAAAGAAATTTTCTAACTGCCTCCAAACTTTCTCTTACGTTACTTTTCAATTATTCTCGACTTCCAGTAATCGTTCGCCAGCAATTAGTTCTCCATCATCTAGCACATATCTACTCAAAATTAACTAAGTAGCTATGACCAGATGAACGCAAAACAATTCAACTACTCCACATACAATTTCCATTAGAGTACAGAAGATGAAGAAAGCCAGATTCGCAGCCAACTTTCCCAAATCATCAGTCAGCCGTAAATTACTGTCCGTCATCGATTCCTCGCATCCCTCCAATGATTCCCGGGTCAGGGCCTGCAGGAATCGTTGGCCAGTTATTAGTTCTCGGCACGAACCGGCGTCAGAGTCGTGGATATCTAGATGACGGTATTCGCCAAGGTTAATCGCCGGTAGTACGCCGCGATTTCTCACCGTACATCGCCAGTTATGATGTTTGCGTGTCTTCCTGCCTTTCGCACTCCCGCCTTTCGCCTACTCTCTTCATGCTCCTTCGCCAGCCAGCCGGAAATTTCGCCCTCAACTAATGCGCAGTTTCGCGGCCCGCCGTTTAAAAACGCATTTTCGAAGAAGCCGTCGGCGAGAAAAACAGACTCCGACTGCTGACGAGTTCGACTCTCGAAATCGTAAACAGTAGTTCCTGTCAGTTAGGATTGTCAATTAGTACGTGTTGAATCGTTACGCTCTTTAATTGACTGCAAGCTTACGTGAGAGAGCTATGTACTGACGTATCGATTTTTTTTACTTTTATTTCTGGTTCGAAAATATTTTAGTCAGTAAAGGTGAATAGCAACGTTCGAAGTTTAATAGACGGAAATTCTTCAACGTTCGAAGTTTAATAGATGGAAATTTGTAGCTAATTCTTGGATGGATCATTAATTGTACAGTTTGATCTTTTTCCAAGAATTCCAATTTCTACCAACAAACGAATTTAGTTTCATACTCCTCGCTACATTATCTTCAAATATCAAAGCGAATGATACCCAATCAGACACTTAAAATTGATCCTTAATTTGCATTCGTAGGTTGACACTCGTTAATTGCAGACTAGAAATGTTCCTTCGCAGTCTCACCAGTTCCAGTAACTCAGAGTTAACATTGCACAAGTCGCAAAAATTTGTCCGGAATGAAGTAAACGAAAGTTGCGGAGTCCGTGTAAACGAAACTGAAATTGGGTTCGTCCGTTTGCGGCTATCTAAGTCGGGCATCGATTCCCACGTAGGATAAGCATCAATAAGTAGCGTGTTTGAACCACAGTGTGTGTGTGGATTCCGAATGTGTGAATGTTAATCCGATCGGTATCGCAAAAATTAGACCAGAAACAATCGTCAGCAGCGGTGAAAGTCGTACAAGTCGAAAAGTTTCAAAATGAAAATCCAAACCAAAATGAAAGTCTATGTCAATATGCATGAATAATTAGTATTTTGTGCTTTATGCAATTTAATTAATTGAGGTTGATCAACACTGTCTGAATTTGACCCGCAAAAAAATGCGGTGCTTTTGCTATCGATATCGTTAGCATTATAATCATCTAAAATCGATTTCATTTTCAATGCATAAAGTAAATAATGAAGTGAACGGCAAATTATGTACTGACGCAAGCTTTTATAATTGAACGGTATAATTATACGGCTTGTAAAGTTCGCAGAAGCTTCTCCATTTACGTAGTTTCGATGCACAATTTTCAGAGTACATCGTAACTGATCAATTGTTGCTTGTGCAATTTAAAAATAGATAAATCGATCAGCATAAAGGTAACTAAAAATAAGAGTCCATATTCCAAGTCCAAGTCCGTATTTTGAAAAACTTGATATATCATATAGTTTATGATTAGAGTAGTGTCACCGTTTGTTTTATGTGATATTTATTTATTTTTTAATATAAACTTAGACCACTTTCAAAGTAAACGGTCCACATAACGCATAAGAAACATAAAAGATCAATAAATAAATGCCCACCCTAATCAAGCTTCTGATCACTGAACTTACTAAAGCTTCTTCCACTAATGCAGTAGTTCGATGCACAATTTCCAGAGTACATCGTAACTGAACCTAATCGATTCGCATGAAGCTCGTAACGGTCGCAAAGTTGGCAGTATCTTCGCAATATTCACTGACACTAATGCGACATATATCTCTAAACGCACCCTATTCCAACCCACTAATAATTATCAACTTATATCGAACCGTACCACATCCAGTAAAAAATGAAGTATTACACATTTTTAAATTGTTATCTTTCAACAACTGCAACTTCTAAATATACAGCTAATTTTACTTATTTTTGTTTATCCTTTGAATTGTAGCGAGTAATGGGTTAAGATCGCATAATCGAAGTCTACCATTCTTATTGTACATTCTACATAGTTTATTAACAGTCTGCGAAAATCTTTGAAACATCATCTGTGAAACACAAACATCGTTGCATCCTACGATTATTGGCCAATCCCATTGCAGCAATTCATTCGCGAGCACCTGATATATCCGTAGACAGGTAGCGCGTGCTAATTTATAATTGATGCTTTTGCCCGCGTTGCACGCAGAACTGTCGAGGGTTAGGTATATATGTATGTGTGAGTATGTGTGTGTGTGTGTCGTGTTGTTCGAGGCGCGATGAATCATGCTGGAGTTACTCATATTCCGCGGATTCGAACATTTAGAGCTTGCGAAGCGCTGAAGGATTGACATGGTTCGCGTTTAGGAGAGTGTACGAATTGTTTTGAAGAATTTTTGGGGATTTTGTATGGTGTTTGGTGGATTTGGTACATTTGGAAAGTGAAGGGGTGGTGATACGCTGTTGTAACTGTTGGATTGTGTATGATTGGTGGTATATTTGTAGTTTGAGGCTTTCAAGTATTTAAGGCACTGGAAAGCACTGAATCACAATTATCGTAATAATTATTATATCAATTATCGTAGATTTGGTAAAGATTATTTTGGAAATGGCACATCACTGTACTGATATAACTGATTAAAAATCGAACAATGATTAGAAATGCTATCAGATACAAGCATTTATGAATTTCACAGCACTCTTAAGTATATATAATTCACGCTAATAAATATCGTTACATACTCTTTAGAGACGTATAATCGAACTGTTTGGAAAATTCAAAGCACTGTCAAAACACAGTACAGATCATTCTCATCGTAAATGTTGACTTCTGGTGATGATTAAACACGTCAGCACTGCGCAAAGGAGTTATCAATACAAATTCGTAATATTTATAAGCTTGGCCCAATTAGAATATACAACCTTTAAAGCACAATAAAACGACAATGTCATACCTGTTGGC
Source organism: Anoplius nigerrimus (assembly GCA_914767735.1). Classification (NCBI taxonomy): domain Eukaryota; kingdom Metazoa; phylum Arthropoda; class Insecta; order Hymenoptera; family Pompilidae; genus Anoplius; species Anoplius nigerrimus. The sequence goes on from OU612081.1 coordinate 15,321,469, forward strand.
TCGCACTAGTATGATTAGTCACCGAAGAATTAGCAACATTCACCTAAAATCAATCTAGAAAAGTCTAAGCACTGTCAGAGCACAGTACTAAACATTCTCATCTAAGTTTTGGCTGACGATGAGTAGAAACATCAGCACAACGCAAGTAAAATATCAACACGAATTCTATAGGTCGATTAGATTGGATCATGTAGAAGTTTCGAAATGAAACTGAAACACACAACGCAAATGAAAAATCATACAATTTCTAGTTTCAATTGAATTGAATTATTTAGAAAATTCATAGCACTGTCGGCTCACAGTAAAAATCAATGTCATCGCAACTGTTGGCTAAAGATTAGTAAAATCATTACACGCAAGTAAAATACAAATCCTGTAGATGAATTAAATCAAATCATTTAGAAGATTCAAAGCACTATTGAATCACAGTAAAAATCAGTCTCATCGCAAGTATTGCTGATGATTAGTAAAAGCATCCAAACAAGTAAAATGCAAATTCTGTAGATCAATTAAATCAAAGCACCTAGAAGATTGAAAGCACTGTTGGATCACAGTAAAAATCAGTATCATCCAAACTATCGAATGACGATTAGTAAAATCATCCACGCAAATAAACTACTGATTCTGTAAATGAAATCGAACCACCTAGAAGATTCAAAGCACTATTGAACCATAGTAAAAATTAGTATCATCCAAACTATTGACTGATGATTAGTAAAATCATCCACGCAAGTAAGGCAACACGTTGAAATGTGTCCGCAAAATCTGTGCATTTATTATACTGAATGACGTAGAAGACTCGAAGCACAGTATCAATCATCGATAGTCACTGAACGATCGGCAATGTTATCCTCCAGCAAAGAGAGTATTTCACAGAAAAGCAAGGTAGCACCTTCATCGCAAGGTTAGCCCACGTCGAAGAGCACGTTTCGAATTGCAGCGGATGCCGAATACTTGATTCAGTGACTGTCATTGGTGCGCAACAGGTTAGCAGGCCGATCGGTTTATCAGCCGAGGACTGACCTTGAAGAAGGATTCTCGACGATCTGCTGCGTTTTGATTGCGCGGAGGGCCGCCTTCGGCAAAAAGAGAGTTCGGAATGGATTCGCAAGAAACCACGAACAATGCGGATCCCATTTCCGGTCGGGCGCCGAACATGGTAAGCTCAACGTTGAAGAAGAAGGGATGAGATTGGCGTATCGATCGTGCCGAAGCATTAGGCCTGCGATGCTTATTTCGGATTTCGTCCTGTAATCGGAGATATGTGATTGAACTGACTGCTATAAGCAGCTATTACGAGCCAGAGATTCCCATTTGCAGTCCAAAGATATGGTGGAGGTTTGTACCTCGAGGAAGGTGCGTTTTCAGGGTCGTGATGTTTGAATTTTAGAATTGATACGAGAATTTGGCATGATGCGCTGATAAGTGACAAAACTTGATATTTGCGGAATGAAACTATACAGATTTTTAACTTGAAGAAGGTGCGTTCTCATTGAGGCTGTGATTGTTCTTTAGAATTACAACAAGAAATGTTTATAATGCTAATATTTGATATTTGCAGTGGAATATTACTACAGTTTGTACCTTGAAGACGGTGCGTTTTCAAGGACATTTAGGGCTGTGACTAGTCTTCACAATTACTACAAAAAATTTTCATGATTACTGTGATTAGCCGTAATACTTGATGTTTATGCTCCAATTAAATCCTGGAATTTGATATCTTGAAGAACGCACATTGTCGTAAAACATTACATTTTAGATAACTAATAATAATAATAAAAATTGCTATGAGCAATCATCATGATACAGTGCTGAAAAGTGCCTTATATTTTCTGTGAAATCAAATGCACAGTTTTATACCTCGAAGAAGGTACATTTCCGATGTCATAACAGAAACGGTGAAATTCATTCTCCTGGTACTTCCAATTTCCATATTATGCAACGAATACCATTCCAACCGAATCGCTATGGCATTCTTACGTATCCGCCAATGAATGTTCATGACAAAATGAATTCGTAGAACGATACACGATGTTACATCCTGAAGAGGATAGATTTTAGCCATGCGAATAGTTTGACCTACGAAAGCATTAACCTCGTACTACTCACAGTATTTTGGCTAGAATATTGTAAGGAAACCTATTTAATAGAGCATTGCCATGAGCGACTGGCACGAAATAATGCCAAAAGCTGCCTTCCGAGTTCGTTGACAAACCTCGCAGCGAGATAAAAGGACATATACAGCGGTCTGCCCTAAAAAGAGTACAGTTTGAGGTCACGCTAGCATAAACGTTCCGCGTATCCAACCATTAACCCTACTCTGTAATATTTCTTCTGTTCTAATGAAAGTGAGCTTATTTAAGCGTGTAATTTAAAAAATTATTTAAATCGAAATAATGGATAAAAATCGTGCTTTTTTTTATGGCATGATAGTAACAGAGTGTTTAACTGAACGTCGAATTCAATGAATATTTAAGAGAAAGTATTTTCACACTGGCATGTAGAAGAATATAATTTTTTCCATGACGACATATTAGGAATTAATATTTGGAAATGATCTTTACGCACTGAAGAAACAATAAGGGCGGAATTATGATCGTACGAAGAGATAAAATATGTGTAGACAAAGTAAGGTTTCTCAGTGCCAGAATTAATTCAGTTTGAAGGTCGACAATTTTCATCAGAACAGTCCAATAAAATACCGTCGAGCTCCACAAAGAAATATAAAAAATCTAGCTTTGAATGTTCGTTGACAAAGTTCATACGTCTTCAATCCGCTAATCAAACAGAGCATGATGCTCGACGTGGTGAAATTTAAATTAAGCAAACATCACAAATTGAAGAATCAGTTCACTTTCAAGGTCAACCATTCTCATCAGAGCTATCCAACGGAATAGCACGGTTCTTTAGAAAGTAATATAAAAAAATCCATGTTAAACGTTCGTTGACAAAGTCGACAGCTGGAGAATCCGGCGACGAGGCCGAAACGCGGGTGCCCTGAAAAGGAAAAGGGTTTAGTTTTCGAGGTCACGCCGGTGTTTGGGGGGGGGGGGGGCGTGGGCATATCGCGAGTCCGTCGTCGATAGAGGTTGCCACAGTCATTCGTGGTTCGATCCCATAACGAGCGCTAAAAGTTGAACGGTGGCAGGCACGGCGGAAACTCTCGTCCGAGACGTCACCGTCTCGCATTATCGAGAGATCGATGGGCTCAGGGCCAATATCGCATCCCAATTCGCCACCCCCACCCCCCACCAACCGTCCCCCTTTACCATCCCTTCCCGACCGTCGACGAGGAGCAGCGGAATTTTTATGCCGACGGCGAATCCGACGGAGACAATTACGTCCGCGGCCGCGACGAGGGTCGATTGAATTGATGAAATTCTGGCGACGGGACAAATCGGCTGCTTGGCTGATGCTTCTTTTTTCGCCTGTTTCTGGGGGGTGCTTTATTTTCTTGGAGCTGGTGACGGCGAATTCATTGGACGTTGGCTGGAAAACAAATTCGGCTCTCGGAAAATTGCTTTGCCAAGTAATTGTTGAATATATGGACACAGTGTGGAAGCTATATATTGACCGTTTATTTTCAAAGTGGTGCAAGAGCCATTTAAAAAAAAAATTAAGTATCACATAAATAAACCGTTTACACCACGTTAATCATAAATTATATGATATCTCATTTCTTTTAAATATTCTTACTGAAAGTATAGGCTTCCGGATGGTCGCCGCGTTTGGGATCAGCTGCTTGCCGACGTTTCCGCAAACGTTACAGTTTGCATCGTCAGGGCAGTTTATTACGTAATTTAATCATTTGACTACGAATATTTATCAAGGCACGTTACGTCTCTTTTATTCAACCTGATACCGGTAAATCGATCAACCGCTGGCCAAAATATGAACTTTAGCCTCAGGCACAAAGAAAATTTCCTGTTTCAATTTCACGACCAGTTTATATGTCCGTATGTCCGAACATAACAGTTACATTGCCGTTTATCGTCAATCTTACATGTCCACTACGTCCAATATCCACCCGCAATAAAACGGATTCTAGCCACATAAATCAGACAAACGAGAAATCTACAGCTCTTCGATCATCTTAAAGTCAATCTTCAGCTATAACATCACAAGTATTGCAAATGGCGGAAGTATGTTCCCATCGACTCAGTTGAGACATAACGGGTTAGTAGAAGGAACGTTTATGTTCTTAGGTCCTTTTTAGGAAGTGACTGAAGACAATGGCGGCTCGTTACAGAACGATTCTGACCGCATAAATCAGTCGAAGGAAGTAAACACGCGAGATATGTATTGCCGAAATTCAGGAATCGTACAGTCAGTACGGACCAGTAACTCTTAAGAACGGATACAGAACTGGACTGCAGACAATGGTCGATAGCGACAGAGCTCCATCTATTCAGGTCTTCGTCGCGCACGTAAATTCAGTTCAATCCGTTGACTAACGCAGAGTATCGATTTGGGGTGGTCGAAATTCAATTGGTTGATTTTTTTGGCGAATTAATGAAAATTTGGTTTCATTGATTTTCCATATATGTATTCCAATAACTGGTATTTAATTGAAAGATAGACTGCAGTCTAGATCAATGTGAAGAAAGAGTCTGGTGTTGGTTGGAAAAGTGGAATTAAAGATTTTTAGTATTTAAATAAACATTTATTTATGTGTCACTGTCCTAGTTTTGTTACGCTGTAGTCTGAAATGATTTATGTACGTAGTTCTAATTAGCGTAAAACCATTTTGAATTAATCGACACTGGACTCTCTGCAACGATCAAAGATAGCTTTCTACTGTTTTAAAAAATAATTACTGCCCAATGATTTAAATACATGAGAAATTATTTTCTATTTTGGCATGGAATATATATCATACAACAATACAGTAACTCTAATAACTGAAACATGAAAAACGTAAATCATGAAAATGTGAAATTAAAACAGGAGTGACATTTTTCCAATGAATAGTATAACAATATAAATAGATAATAAAACGAGTAAAATTAAAAACAGGTCATATTCAATAAGCGATCGTTATTAAGACGCGTACAAAAATTGATTATAACCAACAGGAAAATATTGAAGGAAATAGGCGAGCGATAAATTGCAAATTTCTTTCGGTCCAGACGAGTGGGTGGAAAAAGTTGGGGTGACTCCTTTGGCGAAAGGGTTGAGGGATGGAACCCTCGTCGTCGAAGGAACGTGCCACGGCGTGCGTCGCACTGATTTTCAAAACCGCCGACTCCGAGAACGTACTTCGTCACTGCCAACGAAAGATGTCATCGCGCGAAAACGTGCGAGCTGCCAAAGGGCATAGCCGGGTAAGATAGTGAAATGTGCCCCCAAACCGATCAAAATTCTGAATGAGCCATTCGATAGCTTATGAAAAAAGAAACATTTTTGTGAATTTTCAACTTCGTATCTCGACCGTGGGGGGCGAGGGGGTGTAAAATGTACTGTCCGCTTCTCCCACCATTTTCTCGGAATCTAGTGCACAAAAAAATTCGAAAAAAATCAGAGGTGTTTCTAGTAATGGCGCGCATATTTCAGATTTTTTTCAGATTTTTAAACAAAAAATTCAATTAATAAAAAAATAAAAACCGAAAATTCAATCAGAAAAAAATCGATTTGATACCGAAGGAGGTCCGGATCAGTGATGCCGCTTTTTACTGTAATGTAATATTACAATCAACATCTCTCTGATTTTTTTTATAATTTTTGCTCACCAGCAACAGTGTCGGAAAAATGAAAAACCCGTTTTTTCGTCAGTTTTTGGGTGTCAGAACAACATATGAGAAAAACTTTGGTTCAATTTTTGTCACTAACTGTTTTATGCAATGTTTAATGTTATTGATTACATTCCGCAGTCATAATAATGCAAGAAAATTAAATAAATGGAAGAACTCGATGTCACAATGTATGCCTTATGTTCTGAAAAATTGAAGATCAACCAAACATCGTTGGTAGCGACACGCGTAAGGTGACAGTCTGTTTTGTCGAAGCAAACTTTTTCTTTGGGTTCGAATCCTGTTAGGTGCCTTTTTTTTCATCGTTTTTTTTTGTCCTTTCTCTATGCAACAATAATTAATATTTAATGTGAGATGATTTCACAATATTTTTGCCAACATTTTAATGTTGTAATAAATATGCACGTGCCTTCTAACCGCCTTCCATGTTTCCGTTATTCTAGTCATATATTTTGGCAGTTATAATGACAAAAATGTGTTGCACAGAGAAAGTCATCTGACATTAAATATTAACTATTGTTGCATAGAGAAAGGACAAAAAAAAAACGATGAAAAAAAAGGCACCTAACAGGATTCGAACCCAAAGAAAAAGTTTGCTTCGACAAAACAGACTGTCACCTTACGCGTGTCGCTACCAACGATGTTTGGTTGATCTTCAATTTTTCAGAACATAAGGCATACATTGTGACATCGAGTTCTTCCATTTATTTAATTTTCTTGCATTATTATGACTGTGGAATGTAATCAATAACATTAAACATTGCATAAAACAGTTAGTGACAAAAATTGAACCAAAGTATTTCTCATATGTTGTTCTGACACCCAAAAACTGACGAAAAAACGGGTTTTTCATTTTTCCGACACTGTTGCTGGTGAGCAAAAATTATAAAAAAAATCAGAGAGATGTTGATTGTAATATTACATTACAGAAAAAAGCGGCATCACTGATCCGGACCTCCTTCGGTATCAAATCGATTTTTTTCTGATTGAATTTTCGGTTTTTATTTTTTTATCAATTGAATTTTTTGTTTAAAAATCTGAAAAAAAATCTGAAATATGCGCGCCATTACTAGAAACACCTCTGATTTTTTTCGAATTTTTTTGTGCACTAGATTCCGAGAAAATGGTGGGAGAAGCGGACAGTACATTTTACACCCCCTCGCCCCCCACGGTCGAGATACGAAGTTGAAAATTCACAAAAATGTTTATTTTTTCATAAGCTATCGAATGGCTCATTCAGAATTTCGATCGGTTTGGGGGCACATTTCACTATCTTACCCGGCTATGCCCTTTGAGAGTTTCGGCGCGCGAGCGAAAATTAGGGGAACGCCGACGAACCTCTTACCACTCAGCCGAATTAATCCGGTCTATTTACAGTAGTCAAAGAAAATGTAAAAAAAATGTTACGACGATGTATCATTTTCATGCACTTCCCGTAAGTGCAGTTTTCGAGATCTTACAAACTGTGAGACGCTTTCTATACATAATAATAACAATTTCAAAACTATTTGGCGGTAGTATAAGAAATTTTCAGGGATTTAATATATTCGATCGGTTACTTTGAAAGTTTATTTACTTTATATTTAATTGTTTAGTTTTATTATAATATATAATTATATTTAGTTCAATTTAATTTATTTATTTACCAATTAGATTCTATAGTCATTTAAAAACAATTGACATATATAATTTATGATTAATGTAGTGTAAACTCTTTATTTGGAGCTTAAATATGGACTGACATCACTTTCAACATAAACGGTCCAATGATCGTAAAAAGAATCTTACCAGAAAAATTTTGAATTTGTTCGGCAAAGCAGAATGATGACTTAATAACAATAGAAGCAAGTTGGCATTGTTAATGAAAAAATGTTTCTTGTTAGTGGTGCGGGTTACTTGAGCGTACTTGAAAGCGGGGTGGCCTCCCCATTCGGTTCGACTGAGTGTTAGGAGGGTGACTTTAATGAGGGCGCAGTCCTTAATTCAGGATGCACTCCTTAATGTAGGGACGAAGGGACTGCAGGGCAGGAATTATAGCTTTGAGCACGTGCGGCATGATTGCTTGATTACCGAGCAAGTAACGGCAAGCTTTCTAATGAGTTCAATAAGAGAGTTTACGGCTGTCAAGTCTGCGCTGATTGACGCTTTTGCTCAGTATGAATCTAGTTGTGACGATTGAAGAGGTAGGTGTTTTAATGGGCCAATGCGATTTGTATACTCCAGTGATCGTAAACAGTAAAGAAGCGCATGATAAAAATTATACGCTCTCTAAAAAGTGTAGTAAAACAAGTTTTCATTGAACATTGAGAATGATTGTAATCTTGGTACTAGAAATAAACAAACATTTATCTGGAATAACAATGGGACGAGAATAAGAAGAGTTATCGAAAGAAGCAAATTTATTACACTAAATTAGAAACAATGCTACCTAACACAACCTACAATTTAAAAAACTGAGAAAAGTATACCGTTTATATTAATAACATAAACATAAAGCCATTTCTAACCCCCACTGAACCCAACAAAAAATCTACCGTCCACCTCTAAGCAATTCGCAATTAAAAAAAAAAATGTATACAATATCGAAAAGCGAAATTCACAGGGAAAATATCGGATCAACACTATCGTTGTCACGATGTACAAAAGAAAAATTTTTCGTAGGTGAAACCCAACGCACCCTTGCCCGCGAACTTCCAAGCTCGCCCTCAAGGTCAGCCGCCTACCCAACGACCCCTAAGTAATGGTCCACTAGGAGGACCTAGACCAGGAGCACCACCTCACCTCCTCCGTCGTCTGGACAGTCGAACATCCCTAGGTCCACCCGGTCCAGGACAAAACGTTCAGCTTCGTCCTTACGGACCTCGTCCTCCTGGAGGATCCTTCCCACGAGGCCAGAATCCTCAGAATCAGAATCAGAATCCACAGTCCCCCCAGAACCCCCAAAACTTCCGCTTCCCTCAAACCCAAGGCGTCAGAGCTGGCCAAGGCCCAAGGCCGTTCTACCAAGGTCAGCCTCGCGACGAGCAAAGAGTCCAACGAGTGACCTTCGATCCGTCCATCCCGCAAAACGGCCAGTCCTTCCAACGCAGGCCCGAAGGACCTCGTCCTGGCCAGGATCAGAGGCCGATTCTTCAGAGAAATGAATCCTCTCTGAACCTTCATCGGCAGAACTCTTCAGCAGCGATCGACGACAAGCAGTCGGCTAGGCCTAGGATCGTGATCGGCAAGATGGCGGACATTGAAGAGAATCAGAGGTCCGATAGTGCTCAGAGCAGGAAGCAGGATTTCAGGGAGAATGGAGAGAATGATGATGACGATGATGATGTCGTGATGGACTCTGAGAAGACGCCGAGGAGTAATGGGAATGCTGATGTCGATCTTTCCAAGTCGCCGCAGATGATGAAGAAGAGTGAAGAGAGTGTTAAGCAGATCAGCAGACCCGGGACGGCGACCATTGACAAACCGGATGTTAAGGGTATCGATATTCTGTCGAAAGTTGAGTCGAAGATAATTAAGGACGTCATAGATCTTAAGAACAAGGTCGACGCTGAGATTAAGGACCTTAAGGACCCTAAGGACGTTAAAGACAGTAATGAGGTTAAAGATAATAAGGACGCTGATGAGGTCCCTGATAAGCCAGCAGACAAAGCTGAGAGCAAAGAAGAAGCTTCTATCAAGGTCGAAGACAAGAAGACGGAAGATTCTAACGTAGAGGACGTACAGATTAAACCTGAAGAGAATGCGAAAATTGAATCTGTTACTAGACCAGCCACAGCCACGATTGACCCTAACCCTGAAGATCCTCCCAAAGTGTCAGCGCCAGAGAAGATAGAATCAACGTTTGAAGAGAAAGAAGACAAAGAGAAAGAAGATAAGACCGAAGAGAAGGAGGACAAGAGTTCGAAGGATACGGTAGACTTCTCTTTGCTGAACGTAGACAAAGCGAAGGAAGAAGCCAAGAGTCCTGCGAGTCCTGCCAGTCCAGCCTTGTCCACTCACTCCACCGTTCATGACGAGACCGAAAAAACGACCTCCGAATGTTCCGTCATCGAAAACACAGTCGAGAAACTCGAGTCTGCAGCCTTGAAGTCGCAGACTGCCAAGACGCCGCCTAAAACTCCAGACAAGTCTTCATCAGAACCCGCACAGCCCGACAAGCCATCCGAGAATCCTCATCGCGACAAGGTCGACGAGTCCTTCAAAGAGAACGAACCTCCACCCGATGCCAACGAATCCGAATCCAAACCACCCTCAGCTGAAAAGCTACCTGAAGCGAAGCCATCGGTCGGCACCTTGGACCTGAACGCTTCTCTGCCTGACAAAAAGCCTACCACGCCCGAGAAGCAGAATCTCAAGGTCCCGACCAGTGAGACCCCACCGAAGAGCCCCGAAGGGAGTGTCAAGGGCTTCGACAATGGTCAGCGAAGGTCACTGTCTTCCAGATCGTCGCCTTGCTACAGTCCGAAGTCTCCCAAGTCTCTGAAGTCTCCTAAGTCTCCAAAGTCACCTAACTCACCTAAGTCTCCAAAGTCTCCCAAGTCGCCAGTTGTCGAAAGCAAGCCGACTGAAGAGAAGAAGAAGACGACCTTCGCGGATGATGCCATCAAGGAGGATGAGAAGGAAGACGTCAAGTCTCATAAGGCAGAGACAGGGTCCAGGACTTCGAAGCCGACCACTCCGACAGGAAAGCCTCGACGTCCTCAGACTCCTGCCAAGATGAAGGATTCCTCCCCCACGAGCGCAGGTCCTGCTCTTCATAAGTAGCGGACGCTGATTCGAACCGGACTTCCGGCAGATTTGCGCGGTTTCTTTTTTTCGTGACAGCAGTCGATCTTTCGGTGACGGTGGACGAGAATATTTATATTCCGGTTTATTTCGATAGACTTGCTTGATCCTGTACTTTGATGCATAAAATCAGTTTTTGAACTTTTGAAAAGGAGTGTATTTTTATTTTTTTCGTAATGATAATGCTGAGAAAGAAAACAAAGAAGCTGTTGCAGATTTTAATTTCTACAGGATCAGTAATGAATTGTCATTTTGTATTGATTTTTTTAAGAAGGAATTTTATATTTTTTTTTTATGTAATAATGGTATAAACATTTATCTTCCGAAGATGCTCTTTAAAGCAATGAATTCTACAAAAATTGAGTTTGTTAACTATGAGAATGGAAATTATAAATACTTTTTGAGAATTTAGCTTAGACACGTTTGGCCGACAGCGTTCTTGATTTTTATATCGAAAATGGGACATTTTTGCATACATTTTTGTGTTACACTGTAAGGATAGAGTTTGAGATTCGCTTCGCTCGCGTTGCTTTGCAAATTTGAATGTGAAAAATAATATCAATCCTAATATATTTGCAGAAGTTCAAAATGGCACTGGAACAAATGAGTCTTCGCAGGACAATGCTGTAAGTATCAGTTATCCTTGATACCAAGATCCTGCAAAGGATTCGTTGTTAGTTGTTTAAATAAATTTGCTTTACTAATTGATTCTAAATATTCGCACAAAAATGCTGTCCGTCATACTTTATTACTGTATAACGAAAACATTTTAAGCATTAATTCCAATTTCAGTTCACATCATAAGTAAAACTGCCTTGACAAAGGAGAGTAATACAAAGAAGTATCTTTTTTATAGCTGCAACTTCTAAATGTATAGTTAATTTCATTTTTGTATTTTTGTATTACGGCGGGTAATGGGTGAAAATCTCGAACAGAAATAAAGCATGGCGACCAGTACTGTCTTCATAAACAAAAATCAATTACTTAACCCCTTAATATACGGTTTCTTTGAAATAAACCGGCCAAAGAATATCATTTTTTTTTTTTAATCTAAAACACACACTAGAACATTGTCTTGTCAAAAAAAAATAAAAAAAAAATACAAAATCAAATCAAAATTTTTCTTTTAATTTTAGCAGCATCAAATACAACGCCGCTCGAATATACTCGAGCGTGCACGTTAAGGGGTTAATGTTTGTCAGTGGCAAGAACTTACGTAACTTCGTAGTTCGAATGCTTTGTTCGAGAGTGCTGAGTGGGAATATTGTGTTCAGATTCCGACTACGAACGGAGTGGCCGAGGCGCTCAAGAAGTCACCCTCGAAATCGAAAGACAGCGACAAGAGATCAACGGCCGGCTCGCCAACGAAATCGCCTAGCAAATCGTCGAAGTCGCTGCCAAGAACCCCGGAGACCCCTTCGTCGACGACCGGAGAGAAGAAGAGTGAGTGGCATACCTTACCGATACCGTTGCTGAAGAGAGACGACCAACTTTGCCCTCCGGCAAAATTGATATCTCTCGATCCGCTTCCAATCTTTCTCGAATTAATCGTAGCGAAATACTAATGTCAATTTTGTTACATTTCACTGTTACGGAGTGTAGTCAGAAAGATAAGAGAGAGGAAGAGTAAGTTGCGACCTTGATTTGCGATCATGAGGTAGTACCTCCGCGACAGTCGATCTTAAAAGTTTTGGCTTACATTATACATATCGGCAGACTCAGTCTACAGCTTATGTTTTTGATTTTTTTTATGCCATTGTACCGCTTATTGTATTCTCTATACGAATACACACATACTATGAAATATTATTCTGTGCGGAAATGTGACAAAGTCGCATATTTTTTTGAAATGAGTAACGCGGCCCTCAACGCAAAGAGACCCAGATGCGATAGAAAAAAGAGTGACTGTCGCACTTCGTATTTTCCCGCCTTTTTCTTTCGCACCTTCATTTTTATCCTTGCAACGTTGCCGCATCGTTTCTACGCGACTACTCTGATATCCCCTTCATAAAAAATAATCGTCTAAATATATTATTCCTTTTAATTGTTCATTAAAGCTACGTGGTAAATATTTTCCATTTCTCTCTCACTCTAACAAATATTAGTTTTTCATCAACATAGTAAAAGTCCTTCAATGCAAAAAAAAAATCAAAATTTTTATTTTCTCACGCTTCTCCCATGGTGTATGTAGAAAAATGTCATATTTAATTGCAATTATCTCATGTTTGGTGCGGTAAACCGTTTTCAATTTTTAACATTGTGTGTGTTATACATTTAATTACTGACACTCCGAGTTTTGAAGACTTCTTGAAAATTTGCAAACACGGAGGTACTACCTTAAAGGGGAGGAACAGACAGTTTTATTTTGCGCTTCATACTTTTCGATTGTTTCGAACGTTTTGTTAGCTGCGATAAGATAGTAATATCCATTCCTTCGCGTTATGGAATTGTATTTACTGTCAGCCACCATCAGAGTAGTAAGCAAACATTTAATTTAAACTTAAAAAGCCCTTGTTGTGGTTGAAAATTTTCGATATATTTATTTGATTTCACTCGAGATGTTTCATTTAAATTCAATTTAAATTAAATACTAAACAGTTATTAGTAAGCAAAAATGATCATTTATATCATTCCTATTGGCATAGTATAATTTATTTACTTTTCTGACTGTACTTTGCAATAGCGTAACGTAAAACAATGATATTACTATTTTACGCTCAGATACACCTACTGCGAGAAATCATCAATAATACAAATTACAAAATTTTCAATATAAAATCAGAGCATCACACTGATCCCCTTGAAACTGAAAGCAATTAAAAAGCTGCCACTTTATCGATAAGACTCTTTGACCCATTGACGCAAACAATGTTTCCGCTTGGCCGAGAAGTTCCGATGAACAAAGTGCAAGTTGGCGCCGCCCCCTCGCCAAACCTGAAGACTGTCCGTTCGAAAATCGGCTCGCTGGACAACGCCAGCTACAAGCCTGGCGGTGGCAAGGTCAAGATCGAGAACAGGAAGCTGGACTTCAGCAAGGCCCAGCCGAAGATCGCGGCCAAGAACGAGAAGTACACACCCAGCGGCGGCGACAAAAAGGTCTGCCCAATCGAGCTTGACCTTCGGAAAGCTAACCTAAAAATGTTTACCTCCTCAAATCCGAACAGATAGCGCAAGTGAAGCTTCAGTGGAACGCGAAGCCGAAGGTGGGCTCCTTGGACAACGCGACCTACAAACCGGGAGGCGGTGACAAAAAGATCGAGACCGTGAAGCTGGACTTCAAGGACAAGGCGAAGCCGAAGGTCGGCTCGAAGGACAACGCCAAGCACGTGCCCGGTGGCGGGAGCGTGAAGGTAACCTTCGTCAGCTGTCAGCTGCAAGCCTAGCTAAAGCCCAACATTCTTTAGAAGACAGAGATGAACCCCCCTTTAAGCTCCGTTAGACATTTTTCGGCATGCCTCTTATCGTGCGTAACCTTGAAACCGAAGTCGACCTTCGTTCAGCTAGCGATAGTTTTCTCCGTTCTTGCCTCAGCTAAGATTTCAGATTGAAGAGTAGGTTCTACCTACGATGCGATAGGATAATGTGCCAGCCGATGTGCAGCGAGCGATCGTAAGAATTCAATCGTGCCAACTCTCATCGAGCTAACGACTCATCGTAGATTCATCTTACCTTTGTGTTGTCTCTAAACAGGAATAACGGTCTTCGCTGATAGTTTGCCATAGCTTTACGTGTTCGTCACTAAAACGTCAATTATTATGTTGGTGCTAATGAAATGTCGGATTTTTACGAGAATATCTAAGACTGTGTATCTTTTTTCGAATGTTACTTATTTAGTCAAAATATGCTCAATTTGCTGGAATACATTTTTCCCAACGAGGTTTTAATGCATAAATACTGGCCTTAAAGAAATTCTAATCTTTCGAATCAATAAACTTTGATACGGAGTTTATCGGAATGTCTTCATTTTCATAGTGCTCAGGCCATAAAAACAGTTCTAAATGTTTAGAAAAGTGAATGTCCGTTAGCGAAAGATCTGACGAATAAGCTGTTGGTTGCAAAATTCTACATTTTAATTCAGTTATTTTTGAAATCCTTTGCACGACATATGCGATTCAACCGATCCAGCTTATTTCGCTCCGTTCCTTCATGCAGTACACATTTATCTATTTTTTTTTCATCTTGCCAATTTCGGAAACGTGTCGCAATATTATTGTAAGATCGACTTTCAGTCTGATGGTATATTTCCTTGTAAATACAGTTGGATTCGTTTCAACCAATTCTTTCACTACATCATTATCTTTAACATTTTGGGTCCTCTACGCAGCTCAGTTTATAGGAAAAAATGTATAGGAAAAAATTACCGGACCGAAATTTTTCGAATCGCACACTGCAATATTCGTTCCCAAACAATATTCTCCCCAAATGCCTGGTTTATACTGGGTGTACCATTTGCAGCATTATTGCCAAGTTTATGCTCATATAAAAAGATTACATGAATTTCGGTATGACTCTGGCAATGAACAGTACGACCGTAAAAGACGTTATGCCAAAAACGAAAGCGTAACGAAAGCGTAACGAAAGCAGGAAGAGAATTGTTCGTCCGACATTTCATATGCGCCTACCTAATATCTCGGTGTTACTCGTAGGCGAACGCATACTCGACGGACTGACAGTCGATAGGTAGTGAATAAGTAGCGCTAGCTTCAGGATACTGAGTTCGAGACGGAGGGTATCGATACTGTGGCGTGCCACTTCGAACGTTGAATGGAGGACTTGCATGCGGAGTGTCTGCGTGGAGTCGGCTGTCTCTTCGGCTCATGAATTAATGTTCGTCGCGAGTGGATGCGAAGTTGAAGTAACGGATCGATTATGGGGATGAAAAGATTCCAAACGTAGTTCTAAGCGTCGAGTGCAGCGAGTTGTCGAAGATCGATTCCAGAAATGAAAAGACAAATTATTATCCGATGATTTGGTGTTGCTTAACTTGTCGAGCAGAGATCAGATAGTATTAAAGAACAATAATACACAGGTAGGCCTCCTGTAACACGGTAATCCTATAACACGGTTTTGCTCTAACACAATAAAAAATTGTGAAGGCTTTGTATAACACTGTACTTCGTCTTTAAGATTAATTTTTGAGAGGTCAAGTTTCTGTCTCAAGACAAGTTTAATCAAAATGAAAAAATAACGTTTAAGAAGTTAGTTATTTCTTTAGCAATAACTATCTTCTTAAACATTATTTCTTTATTTTGACTTATACAAGTCAGGCTTATACAAGTCTTGGGTTGTATTTTAAAAGGAGGGAGAAAAAGCATTTCACATTGAAAACATCTTAATTAGAATAAAGCTACAGCCAGGGATAATATTTCTTTTTTTTCGTATTATGTTATACTTACATACATCTATATTTTTAATAAAAAAAAATAAGTTGCTTATATGGAATTAAAAAGAAAATGTTTGGTTTTAATAAGATTTTGGAATGTAACTGCCTTTTTTGTACTTGCTCTGGGACTCATACAACACGGTGTTTTTTAGGAACCTATCTGTCGTGTTATAGGAGGGTTATCATTGTGGATACATTATTTGATATGCTGACCAAATTGTGAAGCAATAGATGAATTATTGAAACTAAGTTGTGGAATTTATTTTTGGTTTCGGGAAGTAGCGTTGTTTGAAAGTTGCAGCCAATGTAAAGTTCAAGTGACGGATCGATTATACTAATGGAATGACGGAAGTTATTTTTGTATTCGCGGATGAAGCTCGTTGAAGATGTTGAGTCAGCATAAACTAGAGGAAATGGATCGACCGGGGTGATAAAAGGACGGAAATTATTTTTGAACGATGTAAATTAGTGTCCTTTGTAAGGCTGAATAAACGTAAAGTTGAAGAAATTGATCGATTGGAGATATAAAAAAGTGCAAAATATTTTGAAACTGAAGAATAGCAATTTTTGACATTTTAAGTATTAGATCAATGGTAGTAATGTTAAAGAAATTATTTTTGGAATACAGGCTAAAGATATTGTTCAAAAGTGTAAATTTGAAAACCGAGAAACTTTAAAAACTCCCATTTTAAAGTAAATTACAAAACAAACAATACACAGTCTTTAACAACTGATTTTTCTGTGAAACTAAATTGACGCATTCACAGCTACTCAATAATAAAAACTACCAATCGTAACAAATAATCGTTTACCGACTCATCAATGTGACGCAATGAAGCAGTTCGAGTTATTAAAAAACATCAAGCACATTTTTGACTAATCAGAGACGAAACCGAATCGTACAGAACGAAGACGGACCCAAAGCAAAATTGTCCTGTACCGCATGTACCGTCCATTCGTCATTATTAACAAGTCATTGTTATTTCTTGGTGTTCAGTCATCGACGTCACCCCCTAAGACGCCGCAGGACGCCAACAACGACGTAAGTACGAAAAATTCAGCGAACAGTACCGCAAATTGACGTTAGTGCCTGCCTCTATTCTGGAATTCGACTCGCCTGGGTGGAAGAGGCACGGATTGTCAAAAAAATTGTCCGCCATAATTTCGAACAGAATTGCGGAGGTAGCTTCCTAATAGTAGCCTAATACTAACAATGAATCAACAACTCTAACCACACTGAAAGTCTATTTTGGCTTGCGAATTAAATCTAAATATTTCCACAGGAACATACTCTGAACTATTTCTGAACAACATAACAATTTTAGCCATTAATTCCAATTTCAGTCCACAATACCTTAAATAAAAATCTGTTGACCAAGGAGAATAATACGAAGAAGCACCTTTAAAGTAAAATCTGCTAATGGCAAGGCAAAAGTTTAAAAATTAAAATTTAGTGTAAACATTGCTCCGATCGACCGAGTGGACGTCGGTCAAAATTGGCCAAAAACGATTCCTGTCGATGAATGTAGGCTGCCTTCGCAGTTTGTCGACAAAAAAAAAATCCAATCTTCCTCCGTCACCGCTTCCTAGCCAAAAAATAATGTAGGTACCAGCTGAGTAAGTAAGAATTTTTGCCGATACAGAGCATGACTCTTCGCATGCTTCGGATTGTACGTAGAGGCTCGATATTTTTCGTGTGGAACAGTATGTATTTCTACATTATTTTTGTTGGTACTGCGTATGTGTAAAGTTTCCCGTCCGAATTTTTGGTTCATAATCTGCGCTGACCTCGATAAAACTTGAATGTGATCGAGAATCTTCTTCCACGGACTATAAAATATTTACAATTTTTGAGATATAAAAAAGGGCTTGTTGAAAATGTATAACTTTACTGAGTAAACGTCAAGAGACGATTAAAAAAAATATATATTTTCATTACTTTCTTTTTTATCATTCTCCTTAGAGATATTAATATATATATATATATATAGAATAAGTAAATATAAATGTACTATATAGACATGACAAGCTTTATGCTAATAATTGTTGAACTCCAAAATAAAACGTGGAAAAAGAGTCTCAGACGCAACATAAATGAAAATAATAATTTTTATTCAAATGTTAGCGACTGGAATTGGTGTGAAAGGTATTCTCTGCTGCTGCTTTCCAGATTCAGACGCAGAAGGTGGATATAAAGGCGGAGAGCAAAGTAGGATCGTTGAACAACGTAAAGCACAAGCCAGGCGGAGGTGACAAGAAGATTTTCAACGACAGAGACTACCTGCGACAAGCCGGCTCAAACGTTGAAAGTCTCAGTGGTAGCGGATCACAGGTACGCCCTTTTTCAAAACATCCCACTTTCGAACGCCAAAGAATCAGTTAACCCTCTACGATTCGTCTCACTAAACTTCCAGCTTTTTCAAAAATTCTAGCTACTCACGATGGAATCTTGAAACATCAGATTCTTTCTAGTTTACATTTATTAATCTCTTGTTTCAACCCTGTGTTTATTTGTCTTCGGTTTAAATTTACAAAGCCCTTGTTATGGTTGAAATTTCCTGTAATATGTTAAAATATTTAAAAAAAAAATGTAATCTTGACGATGAAATTAAAAAATTAAAATCTTGAGAAGGACACCGAAAGGTATCGAAACATGTCCAGCAAATTGAAAGATACAGGAAATTTCAACCATAACAAGGGCTTTCCAAATTTAAACTAGAGACATAAAATTCCTTCGTTTAATTCCGATCGCCGACGAACGCGATTTGCGCCTAAACGATTTTGACAATGGCTCGGATAATAGAGGGTTAAGTTAATGCAGAATTCCAGCTCGCGTTTGCCAGTATAATAATATCGCTAACGAGGCTCCTTCAAATTCGCACCCATTCACGTTTTACGCCTAAAGTGCTTCCACCCACGCGTTGCATGTCTGTTTGCAGTTTCTTGCAGCACAATGAAAGTTCATCCACGATCCTTTTTGGCACAAGGGAGGATGCGAAATACGTGTTTTACAATCAATCGCCTATCGTTCCCGCAACTAGGCCCTTCCCACGTTTACGAACCGGGATGCTATACGTAGTAATTTCCGATACTCGGCCGATCAATCCTGTTCTTCACAGAACGTTAACGCAGACTAGTTAAAGGTCTTCCGGTACCTTTTCGAAATTATTGAACATTTGCATCCCAGATTTATTTATTAACTTCCATATAATGAAAAGTTGATAAAACGCTTGTTTCTGGTATCTGGGCTATAAAATATTATTTCATTTTTTTTTTTAAGTTATTGGTAAAGGTGTAATAAGGTCGACAACTTCCGGTTTGTAAAGAAAAAATACTTGTTTGGGGAGAGTATCTTTTTGGAAAATTTGGTTTAAAGTTCTGAAAGATCGGAGGTGTATTGGTAATGAATTCAGAATTTGAAGAGATCGATTGTCCTTTCCACCTTAGAGACTTGACCTAAAAACCGTTTCCGTTGTCAGTGGACCCCAGCCCTGCGACCAACGACTTCCGGCAGTCAGCGGAAATTGAACTGTCGCTAGAATTTAGCAGGAAGCTAATCTCCAAACATTTTCTACGAACGGAACACAAAGTGACGACATGTTTGCTTTCTTCCGCCGACTTTTTAGGTTTCTATACTTGATAAGATCTTCCTTAGAATCGTTGACCTTTTTTGCTCCACTATTTTCAAGTACAAGCAATGTAGAATTCATTAACCTTCCCACGTAAAAGAATCCAACCCACTAAAAACTATTTGGGGCATCCGTTCTCACTGTACAGCCAAAATCTAGTAAGCAACGACTTCCGGTTATTATAAGTGAGAGAATTCATTTGAATCCAGCCGGAAACGGACCGCAAAAAAATTTACAACCTACAAGACGCACTAGCTCTCTTCTTTTCTTGCTGGTTGTTGAACTAGCAATTAAAAGTCATACCTTATCTTCCAACAATTCTTTTGACAGTTCCACAAATTCCTACTAGTATCACTAATAATCTTAGAATGGAAAATTGATCATGTTACCTTCCAATCCCTAGAAAATCCATCTGAGGACAATTACAGGCATCGGTTTCTACTCTGAATGTAGAAATTTCAAGTTAGCTACCTACGGCTTCCGATCGTTATAAAAGATCGAATTCACATTTCAATTTATCCGCAAAAAACAAGACCTCCAAAAAATCACCTATCATCAAAATAAGCTCTCTCCTTTCCGTTGACCTTTCCCACAATCCTTAAAAAAAAACAAAAATCGACCATCTACGCTCCTTATCCCAAACCACTCGCAGGCATCGTTTCTACCTTCGAACACCCAACCTAGGAAGCAACAACTTTCGGTCGCCAGCGAGAAGCAAAGCTCGTACTCAGCCGGAAGCTGACCGCACTAGCTCTTTCTCTCTCCCTCTCTCTGTCTCTGTCTCTCTTGCGTCGAGTTTTGTCAGTGTCTCCTACGCGTGCCTACGCGCGTTTCACACGAGAACTGTCCAGTTCTAATCCAGCTGTTACATATCTTGTGCCCGCAGAGCCCCGTGCCTCCCGGCGCGATCACCGACGGCAAGAACGGCCTGCCCACCTCGGACGAGAACCTCAACCAGGAATACTAGGTCACGAAATTGTCGCCCGGTAGAGACACGCTTTAATTTCGTCGTTTTTGCGCATTAACCAATAATCACGTCTACCCCTACCCCGCCCTACCCCCCCTCGGACGCCGGACGAACGCGCGACCTTGAGAATCGGGCACGGGGACGAATTCCTCTCAGATCGTCGTAAGAGGATTATAGACATTTTTTTTTTTTTCAAATACAGCACGTCCATTTGCGAGGGTACATTTAATAATAACGTTTTCGTATTTCTATCTTTGGCTACTTTCGTATAATTGCATAACTTGAGGACTAATGTAGTCATAGTTGACTAAATCATATGGACCGTTTATTGTGAAAGTGGTGCTAGTACATATTTAAAAAGAATTCAGATATCATATCATTTACAATTAATGTAGTGCAAGCTTTTTGTTTATATGATATTTAATTTATTTAAAATTCGGACGTATACCACTTTCAAAATAAACGGTCCATACGACGCTCACGTGGGCAATTAATTTGAAACAGTCGTTTCGTTGATTTTTGGAATGTTCGATATGAGATTGTCGCGCGAAAATCGACTGAAAGGAGAGTGGCTTAGAATCATTTTTCGACGAAAACCGAAAAATGAGATTGTGATAAAATCGCAGCTTATTTGTGAGACTTTTACACTAACTAATACGGTAAAATACCACGCGATTGTTCACGTATCGCGCAGACAAACGTTTTTGGCCAAGATTTCTGTTGCGAACTTTCATCCCCGTGCGCGACATTTCTCAGGTCCGCCAAATGAAAGGTACCCGGCGAACGGCACTTCCGGCTATGCCGGAAGTCGCCGAGGACTCTTTCCGCCCCACTAACGCATTTATTCGCAAGGCACTCACGAAATGGTGACCTCACCCATTGCGTGCACGTAACATACATGGCCGAGAAAAAAGAGAGGGTGAAAAATCGATCGGAAACTTGGTGCGACGCGTGCATCGCCCTAGATTGACTCACGATGGACATAACCTCAAAAAAAATGCTACGTCGGGCCAGTCTCGCGGACAGTCTCGACAGCATAAGAAACTGTCAATGTTTACCCGCGTAGAGGGCAATGAAACGGTGATGCACTTATGGCCAGCTAAGAGCCAATCACGTGACAGTAAAATTCAGTAAATTTTCATTTACCGAATTACGTCTTGGCAGGAAAGAATGACTGGAAAAACGAGGTAATTTGCCGCGAAAGCATTTAGCCAATCGAACAGTCGTCACGGAACGTGCATCACCGGGAGGAAAACGCAAGATGGCGGCGGGCGCGAGAAACATTAATCAGCCTTTATCAGGCTTTATCAGCCGCGCAGGACGCATTAGACTCATGAAACGCGCAATAGTCGTTACATAATCAAAATAAGTTTAGTCGTTTTGTATGTGAATCCGGGCGTCCGCGCCGCTAATAAAAAGACGAAACGGAAGCTGAGGATGTTTCGCTCTTCGCCTCTCCCGCCAAAAATTCGATTTTTTGGCGCTCAGGCGATGACTTTCGCGTAAAACTTGTGCTTGAGTAGATGCTCATCGTTGATTCGTCGTTGATCGTGCCCATCGTAAACCTAACCTCTTACTGTCCCGACTCGAGCATTCTCCGGCCTGCCGACCGGAAGTGGCACCGAAATCGGACGATTAAGATCATCGAACAGGATCAGTTTGCTGGATGATTCTGTTTCGGGCCGATCGAATTTTGGCCGAGTGTCGCTGTCGAGAACGAGCTTATTGGAAAGAATCAGCCTGGGTTCGACCGGAAGTAGGAACGATAGTGATCGGCGTCGAGCGCCGAGAGTAAAAAAAGTATTCCGAAAAGCGTTTGATTTTAATCGAGACGAAAGACTATTCTATAACGGACAGATTAGTTTCCTCGGACGTATAGATAGAAGACGGATTATAAGGGGGCCGAGATAAGTGCCAGTAGAGAGCAAAGGGGGTGAATAATGAATACGACGCGCAGGATGGAAGGATGAAGAGTCCTTCCTGCGCGAACAGGACAGGCGTCAGATTGTATTTAAGTGGCAGAGCGAGGCATTCGTAATCGTTATTGTAGATACGTAAACTATTCGTTGCACCCACGAGTATATAATAATAATATTATGAATAACAATAATGATATTGATGACGATGGTGATGATTGTATCGCTCGAGTATACTGAAGAAACGGTTGTGAGAGATTGAAGGGGCTAAAAGAAAGAGAGGACAGCGTCTATAAGGAATGGAAGGGAAAAAAACTACGCTGATCGTGCAGCCATGAAATTCTTTCACTTATTGCCATTTTTAGATAAATTCATCGCAAACTTACACGTCCGCTAGTGGAATATACGATACACACATACACGATTAACATACACCTTACTCACACCGTAACCGCTTACACATTTTGATTACGAAACGATGACGAAGGATGTACTTCGAATTTCGATTATTGCGATACATTTCACGAGAAAAGATCGAGTAAAGGAGAAAGTTTGGGGTAATAAATGAAAGGTGAAGAAAATAACTAATAATATCGATAGATTCTCGTAATTGTCACAAGTTACCACTTCGTACGAATACAATATTGTGTAATGGCGATCCAGTATGTATCCGAAGGGTTCACTGGTTAGTCAGTATAATAATATTTTTGTTTTTAAATTTACACGCGTCATTTGTCATTGCACCCAGCCCACCCCTTCTCCCCCCGTCGCCGCGTCGCAGGCCGCGCGTCACCTTGAAACCGAATCTGTAGGAAACCGAGCGATCGATCCAGACACGAGATCCTTCGATCCATCCTTTTAAGCCTAATGCGCTCTCTAGACACACGTAGTGAGTTTTAACCTCGATTGCGAGGACAATAAATGCGCACAGCGTGTACTCTCACCGCCTTCACAGTATAATTCACGTCGGTCCCCGAAGCATCGCCACGAATCACCGCCAATCAGTCAAGGTCAGTTTTGCACACGCTATCTCTAATATCTTCATTATTAATAGATCATTCGGCGCGGTCGACTTCAGTGGAAATCGATCGTTTATTGCGGACCCTCGGCGTTTAACGAAACCGACCGTTAACGCATTTTTTACCCTTGCCGCTTGATAGAGAAGTGGAGGGGTGGAAATTGTATTTTTGTAGTCCTTCTGGTGCAGTGAATTATTTTCGTCTACTGTTACTGGGGAGTATTTGTTTGCGTATCTTTGTGTGTGGTATCAACAAATTCTTATTGTATTAGAAATAAAATAAAAAAAAATGTTTCTCTTTATTCAACATTAATATGTTAAAATCGCATTATCTTTAACTTAATTGTTTAAAGCCAACGTTGTTCTGGTAAAACTCATTGAAATTTAGTAGTTGAAAGTACAACACTGACCGAGTCCACCAGAAACTAAATATTATCCAATAGAAATAAAGTAGAAAAAACACTGATTGAAGTATGTATGCAGGATAGTTAAAACTTGCTAATAAAAAATAATTTTATGTTTAATAATTGAGACCAAATATTATTGAATTAGAAACATCAAATTAAATTTTCTTAGATACGCAAACAAATATTCTTTAATTATAATAAATTACTGACAATGCGTCAAACATAAAATGTCAAGGAATTCAAGGATTTTACAATACTGACAAATTTTATATGGTTGCACGCTTTGTTTGTAATGCATGTACGTTAAGCACGACCTTGAAACTAACAAATTACTGTCAGGTCCAGACTCCCAACGGCGAAGAGCGACCGGAAGAGACTCCGAAGGACGTTGACTTACCTCAGCCGCCTCCGTCGACACCAACAAAATCTCGAGCCGGATCAGGATCATCATCAGCGGTCACTCCACGAGCCGTCAGGAACAGTCTGGCCAAAACACCGGACGCAACCACTCCAAAGCGTGGCTTCCCTCCGAAGTCCGAGAAAGCTGACAGCCCTGCGCCCAGTCCTGAGGAACCTAAAAAGAAGAGTCCCACGCCAGAAGAGACTGATGAGAAACAACCAGCAAAGTCTCTAAAGTCCCCAACCGCGGAAAGCAGCGAGAAACATCCACCTAAGTCACCCAAGTCCCCGAAGAGTCCTGTCACCGACGCCGACAAGCGCGTCAAGCCTTCAAGGTCACCGAACTCACCTCGTCCCCCGACGAGTCTCAGGCTAAAAACGCCTGACAAGTCAGCCGACGCCCCCAGAAAGGGATCCCCGAAGCAGTTGCGTCTTCCGAAGCTAGCGCCTTCGCCAGTTCAAGAGAACAACACTCCAATTACAACCAGTCCAAAGATCACCCTTCCAAAGCTGATCGAGCCAGCCAGTCAGTCGACTCGGGTCGCTCACTGATCCTGATCAGCTGTCTTCGTCCCATATCGATCAATGAGATTCATCCAGTCCATTCCTTTATTCGAGTCCGAACCTGAAGACGACGCGAAGAGGTCCTTCGAAAGGACGAGCTAATTTTCTTCCGACTATAAGTAGAAGGCCTGGACGAGTTGGACTCGTCGCTGGGCAAGCACAATGGCTAACTTTTCGGCTTTCATGCTAGGCAGCTGCTCTATTGTAATGCAAACGTTGCTGAAGGAGGACGCAGGGCAGGAACTGATTGTTAGGCTGGTGGAAGGGAAGGGGTGGCTTGAGAAACGAGACAATTCACTTTCTTTCTTCCACGCGCGACATACCGCGTTCTATTCCCGCGTCTTTCTGCAAAATAAAGATGTCGTGGATGTAGAATGTCGGGGAATAAATCAGTTATCGGATGATACAGAATGTAAGTGATATCGTTCATTTCGTTAGATCCGCTTTTCGCTGCCTTACGTTTAGATCTGTAAACATAAGTAGAAGCATGGCGCTACATCGCGTTAGGGATTTCCTGCATTTTCGTTTGAAGCGACCCGCTGGCAGCTATTACTAAAGCTATAAACAGAGAATCATATATACTTATATAAAAAAAAATATATATATATATAATAAAATATAGTGAGGAGAATGCGGAAGAGATTCTGAAGGAGGGAAAGGATACTGAAGAGATGTAATACGGAGTACGTGAAATTTTTTATTTTTTACGGAGTAAAATAAGATGACAAACGGTAAAACATTGTTACAACAATTTCCGTCCTTTTCGTCCAGCTTAATCTCCACTCTGCTGCGACTCTGTTGAATCTAATGTCCTTTACGAGAAATCGTTGTTTATCTACGCCCGCTAGAATTGTCCCGGAAAGGTGAGAAGAATCGGTATTGTAGAAGACATATATGGTTTATTTAATTTGTGTAGCAAACATACAATTAAATGAACACTTTTCAGTACACCCGGCTAGTACATTTTCCTTCGCATGATACTCCCGGATGCCTCTGTACCTTATACATTACATTTGAACCATAATTAATACAGTACAAAAAAGTGGGGCTAGAAAAATAAGGTAAGTCGTCGAGCCCGTAAACCTACGTCAATTTTTCTTTGGCAGTGGAGGCGGAACCAGCTTGACGCCCTTGAAGTAAACATGGCTCATTCCCTTCTTGGCAGTTATCCTCTGATTAGGATCGTAAGTCAATAGCTTCTGCGAAGCGAAGAACCAGTCTCATGAGATTATTCATAGGTTAAGGCTATTTTTTGGTATATTTTGATTAAGCCAGTGCTTACCGTGAGCAAGTCTTTGGCGTCAGTGTCGAAAGAAGGCACGGCTTCTTCTATGCTATGTGGTTCCCATCTTGGGAACATGGACGTGTAATCTGGAAGTTGGGAGACTCCGGGCCAGATAGTCTCATCCGGCGTGCCCAACGTGCGAAATATCCTGAATAGCTGATCTATCTCTGAGTCTCCTGGGAACAGAGCCCTTCTCGTCGCCTGAAACAAGATGTCGTTCAAGAAAGGTCCTTGCTTGCTAGCTGTGCTTAACAAACTTAAAAAGAAATGGGATCAAGTTCAACCATCTGGGACCTGAATCTAAATTTAATATTAAACTTTTGTCATAAGTAGAAGTTACAGGTACTTTGAAGCTTTCAAAAATAGAAATATTCTACATAATAAACCGAAGACTATCCCAAATCTGTCTAGTTCATTCCTATTCACAAAATATTCAAGTTTGTACCGTATTCGAGTTAAAATCTATTAGCAGCAGAAAATCCCAACAACAAACGCTGTGATTAAAAATCTCAGATGAGTTCAATTTGATCCCACGTCTACTACTGATTAAAACCATGAAACGTACCATTTCGGCGAAGATACAACCGAGGCTCCATATGTCAACGGCGTGCGAGTACAATTTCGTCCCTAAAAGAATTTCCGGAGCCCGGTACCACAGTGTGATTACCTCATGCGTGTACGTCCTTACGGGCACCCCGAAAGTTCTGGCAAGCCCGAAATCTGCCAATTTTATATAACCCTCCCGATCAATTAATAGATTCTGCGGCTTTAGATCTCTGTGTAAAATAAGATTTAGATGGCAGAAAGAAATTGCCTTTAACAATTGGTACAGGTAACTCTGAAACAATATTATCACCCTTGAACGACCTTCAGGCTGGAGCCGCAGACTGGCGTCGGCTGCCTTTGGCTTGTCTTATAATTTCTGAATTCGTTACCTTGACGAGGGCCGGCTCCAGTCCACCCTTGACGGAGTCTAAGAGCTTTTTCAGATCTTGCTGGAGAAATTCGAAGACAAGATAAAGGTGTTTGTCCCCGTCAACGACATCGAACAGTTGAACGATGTTCGGATGAGCGAGCTCCCTCAACAGCGATATCTCCCTAATCGCAGTGGATGGCACTCCCTCGCTCTCCCTGATTGAAATCGACATTACCCGGTTAACAGAGAATGCCCGAGAATGAGAATGCCGGGCGAGCATGACGGAAAAAGGATTCTGTCCTTTTTTCTGTCATCCTTACATTAGCGAATCGGCATAAGGCAACCCCGTCTTTTTTTCTCCTTTCGTCGGGTATAATCGGTACATCTAAAGAATAGAAGATAAGAATCTTACGAACGCGGAGCAATGCGCACGCCTGCGGGTTCCCAAGAATTGTGGCGAGAGCCGAGACCGGTTAAGCGAATCTTTTTGTCAACGTGCCCCCAGTGGAAATTTGTTTAATGACCTTATTTCGTTTTTGGTTAAAGCGTTATTGCGCCGCGATTCGACATGATATGTACATGATGCCAATTGCTTTCTTTTTTTGCTTTTATTTTTTTCGGCGAGGGTGGACTTACAGTCATTCGATGCTGCTTAGTGTGAATGTCGCTATAATCGGATTCGATTAAAATACATCGAAATTAAAAACCAGGCGAGCGTGGCACAATGGGACAAGCTGAATAATGTGGTGCTACGACAATATATGCTTAACGTGGCCCCTGCAGATTCAGCTGACCCCACTGTGCATGATAGCGGGTGTGTTAGAAATGCATTTAAGCAAAAGCCCAGCTGATATTGGAAGTTCTGCCAATTGGGGAATGGTATTCTGGGGGATGGTTGTACAGTGATAAAGAGGAGTAATTTGAACGAGTTAATAAGACGCACATACAGACATGCAGCCTGCTCAGACCTGTGTGAGACAGGCTGCTTATGAAACTATAAAAGTGCTACACGTAAGTCTCTCAAAGTACTGGTTGTATGGCTTTAGTTAATGTAAGGACAATACATCCTTATACACTGATGACGTTCAATGTCACTTTATTGGCATCAAGGAGAATGTCAAGCACATTGTTATTCCAGCACTATCATGTTAAAATATGATTTTGCAGGAAAGCCATACAATGTCCGACAAAACGTTACTCTGCGTTTGTATTAACAATGTTAACGATACAGATTCTGCTGCCATACCCTATGATTAATGAAGCGTAAATTAAAATATAAAATCAATGGAATCCTTCAGCATCAGGGGATAAACACCGAACCTGATACTCTCGTCTCTCTCAATAAACATAACGTCAAATATAAAACAACATCAAAGCGCAAGAATTCATTCTCTGTTAGGGAACAACGTTCTCTATGCCTCAGGTGTGAAATGCCACACAGCAACTCGTTAAACAATTGGCCCACATGTTCAGACACAAATATTACAGTGGGACAATGCAAGGTCGCCAATTAACTGAGCG
Organism: Anoplius nigerrimus; assembly: GCA_914767735.1. Classification (NCBI taxonomy): domain Eukaryota; kingdom Metazoa; phylum Arthropoda; class Insecta; order Hymenoptera; family Pompilidae; genus Anoplius; species Anoplius nigerrimus. The sequence goes on from OU612081.1 coordinate 15,350,009, forward strand.
TGTGATCCAGAAAACAACGAACATGATACAAACATTATCCAAACATCATCCAAACATTTCCACAACAGACGCGCGAGCTTCCACGACATTACGATCGACTGTTTTCAAACCGTATTATCGCCCACCACCTGTGCGCGCGTTAATTTACAGTAAATTTACAAACAGAACATCCCGACGTAAATGTTATGTTATACGACGTACGTCTCCAAGCGGATTTTCTTTAGTGCCACCAGCTTCCCGGTCAGCTTGTCCTTCGCCTTGTAAACCACCCCATAGGTCCCTTCCCCTATCTTTTCGATCTTGACGAAGTTGTCCATAACCTCAACGCCACGCTCGACGTTGCTACTGTCTTGCTGACACTCCGTCGTCGTTGCGGCCGTTTTATTGTCCCTCTGTCGTTAATTAGAACCCGCCTGGGCTTCGCCGACAATTTCTGCCGACGATTATCGTTACCCTTACTGCCTGCCGTTTTTAACGCCGATGGCCCCTGTTTATCAACAGCGAAAAAGTACCTGACACGCGTGCAACCCGGCGGCCATTTTTACTGCCGGGGGGATGCCGGCACGGGATCGATTAATCGAATCGATTTTTGAATCTGCATCCCGATCGTCGTTTGAAATTTCAGTCGAGCCACCCCGGGCGGTGCAAAGTGCGCTCGCCTTTTTCAATCCGTGTGTTTCTTGTGTAAAATTGTGGAAAAAGTGGGCAAATGGGGCGAAATGCTGTCCCAGGCGATGGGGTAAGCGTTGTTCTTTCAATTTTACGTATAGCTTGTAAGAATTTCTAAGGGATCTTCGCTTTATAATGAGAAATATGTAAACGCATTCTCTGTCTCTCTCGCACCTTCGTTGTCGACAATAAGCAACAATAGTTTTCAGCTTTTTCCCCATTTATTTCGTTGTTCGATGTCGAATAATTGGTCAGAACAATCTTAGGGGCTGGTATTTAGTGTTTAGCGTATTGGAGTCAGGAAATTGTTAGAGGGGAGGCTCAAATTCGCAAATTCAATTTTGTCGGATTTCGGCAATGGGTAAAACGGTTCAGAATATGTCGTGAAGCAAAGACGTTGCTCAAAAAATATAGAATGATCCACGAAAATCTTTGTAACACATATTTGGCGTATGACTGACATCACATTTCGAATTACAGTATGACAAGACGTAACAAATCCTATTAGCAACCATATATATAAAAATTATAGGAAATTAGTTTATACGTATGTATGTGATCACATACACGTATTAATACAGTAAAAGGTTAAATAATTTAAATAATCGTACCTAAGCACATACTCTAATATCAGCTTCAAGTGTTTGAAAGCAAGCTGCCGTATCACACAGTATAATAACACGATGGTAGCATCTTTATTGTAAAACAATAAAATCAGTTAATAACCATAAGAACATATAATGTGAAAATATGAAAGGAATGTTCTTTGTTATTCACAGCAAATCGACTTGCAACTATTACACAAACATCAATTAAAAAATTGTCACATAATCGGGAGTAATAAGGTGAACAACGGATATATACAATATTATCTTTATTCGATCAAGAACGAAGCGCGATCGGAAACGTTCGCGAGTAAAATTCGCAGATTATTTCCTTCAGGCGCGATCGGTTCAGCCATTTAAAGCGTGGGAAAAAGGGTCGCCCAGCCAAAATAAACCGTTCGATTCAAAGCCATCAATTACACCGGATTAGCCACAAGTAAATGTGGATGAACTAGTTAACTGGCGAGTCCGGATCAAAATGTTATCTTGTACAAGATGCTGCAACGTGCATAAAATTTTGCTCGGCCGATCGCGAACGCAAACGTTATTTATGTTTGTGCATTGCCTAATTAAAATGCCGGATGAGAGTACGGTATAAAAGACGAGTTCTGCTGCTGATATAACAACGTTCATCCTGGTCGTCGACGATCTCTGAACATAACTCTGTGCACATCGTTCGCAATCCTGTACTTTACTTTATTGAACAGAGAAGCAGAGTGTTCGCTATTGCTTCGTTGATTCCATAATTCTTTTTCCGTTTCACTAAGATGCCCAATTTTTGATACATCAACGATGCACCGGGCTTTGTTCTCGCAACCTTAAAACGTACGCTATGTTAATTACGTTAGAATCGATAATAACTACAGACGTGCAGCCTTGATACGTATTTTAAGTAATATGTATAGACATTATGCTATCGTGTCTTAATTACGTAACGCGGATTCTTTACCGGGATCTGTTCTTGATTACGTTTAATGCGATACGCGCTGATATCGGAATGTTTAAACTTTAAAACACCGGTCGTACTATGTTGGATGAAGACTGACAACGCTTGAACGATTTGCTAGCGATTTTCTTTTGCCGCGTGACCGAAAAATACTTCTCTCGTATCTCGCTTGAGATTTCGCTTGAGATTTCGCTTGATATACAGTCAATTTCCTTTCTTGTCCTATTCATTTCGGATACGGGAAAGAAAATAGCTATATAGTTCTAAATGAGCGTAAATGCGGATATAGCTGATAGCTTAAATATAGCTATGATTTTCGTTACGTACACCTTAACATACATATGTCGTTCTAGTATGATTTGTAACTAGCATAATTTGATTTCAAGTAAAGCGTATACGTTATATACTGTAGATGGAAATAAGGTGGTAAATACCTAGACAACGTGGACTCACGTGAATCCGATCGAGGAAACATTACGTTTCGCAATAGTTATATTTAACGTTAGACTGCATTGTTGAAAAAGTTACATTCTACGTAACTTTTGCGCGTAATTAAAATAGTACAAACGACCGGATTCACGGAGGCAAATTATGGATACAGTTTACCTTAACATTTCTAATCTTTGCCACTTGACAATTGAAAGCATACCTAAACTTAGATATACAGAGCACACGTAGGATTAAAACTGCACCTTAGTACAACACAATTTTCGAGAAGGCAGACAATACATTGTCGTTCGTATCATCGAACGAATTTGCACACACAATCGGAAGCAATCTCTTAATTAATTGGAAACGTACATTAGCGTTAGGTCGTACCAACGTAGAATTGGTACAGAAATCAGGAAAACTCGAACAGATCTATCGAATTGGAAAGAGATTTCCAATTCCGTCTTAACGGTAGAAGCCGAAATAATCGGAAGCTGTTGAAATAAAATGCTTGGTCTGGAAGTTTGATAAATGTATGCACGTACGTGCCTGCGATCGAACGATTGAAGTGACAATTTAGGCCACACTCCACCGAAAAAAGAACTCGTAACACGTACATATTTCAGTGGTGGTAGAATAAACCGGATACGATTCTATCAAAAGATTGGCCTAAGTCGGAAAATATATCTGACGAGTACGTGTTAGAATAAAGAATTGAGATTGAAATTCATCAATGAAAATACGCTCATGTTCGTCTACCTAAAAGAGTGGTCAGTGTGACGCTAGACTACAAGGCGCATTCAGGCTTAGTGTGAGTGTTCTATGTGGATGACTAGAGCACACATTTCAGCTATTGTACTAGTCTAACTCTAGCCCCTGAAAATCTGTGACTATTCAATTTTCTTCTCGATACCATCACTTCCTCCTCTCTTTCTTTCTCGTCTTCGCACATCAAGTATCAAAAGCTTATCATCTCTTCTCAGTCTCAGCATGACAGTTTGTTCTTTGGCTCGTTCCATGTTGAACATTCGCATATGCATTCAATTCCCTGTCTTGATCTTGCCGTTCAGTCACTTCCGAGTCTTTAACCGCACTACGGCGTGTCTAACTTTGTGCCGCTGAAAGAAGGAAGGCAAGGATGCATGTCGTTTATTAGTAATTTAGCAGCCGGTTGTCAGTAATGATAATTTTGCCGGGGGAAAATAGCCCTTGCCGCTTTTTCCTCCGGGTCTAACTGATTACGATAACGCCTCGCCAGGAATGCTGCGATCACCTAAAAAACAGGCGGAATTTGAAAGGTCTCTGCGATTTTCGCGTCAACGTTATAGAAAGAAACTAGCTTGTCGAAGACAAAGAAACTTTTGACACTGAAGAGACTTGACAGCGTGTCAGCATGCATACACGACTGTATGTCAAGTTTCTCAGTTATCGAATAAGACTGTGCTGACGACGAATTAGTTAAGAACATAACGAAAGTGTTTGACAAGTTGTAAGACCACACCAACATAATGATACCACCCACCATCTATTAGGAGGATCGTGTGAGGAGACAGGGGACATGGCGATGGTGTTAGACTAGAGGAAAGCACTAGGATTAGCTCGCGGATCTTTCTGGTTCCTGTACCGCACGGTCAACCAAACACCGACAAACTGCAATGGGCACACATGTTAGCATTAGCAAATGTGAGAATACCATCACGGTACGACAGAGTGAACATTCATTGCCAAAAGATATGTAGTACTGATATGTCGGAAACAGTTAAGATATCTGTGGCAATACATATCTCTATACAACGTTGTGTACATTAGTTTCCAGTTAATGTACACAGCATGCATGTACGCCTGAGGTATGATGTATGTGACATAACTTTTGTGTTGGATTGTAACTGTGTTTATACGAATGCTTACCTCTGTGAAACTGAAGAACAGTCCTATACTGCCACATAACTTAAACGCGTAGTCTATAGTAGATTGTAATTTTTGCATACAAGGGGGTTTCTGTAAAAAAGAAAATAGTTAAGACAATTTTGGAGTCTTAGAGTATTGAGGTCATGTGAAATTTAATAAGGGATGTATGCACTTACATTTGGATCATCACAAGGCAAGAGGTCCTTATCGTCGAGTCCTTCCCTAGCTGTCCTGTTAAATCCACAGCAATTGAATGTTACCTGAACATTCTTTTTCAAGTCGTAAGATACACGCCTCCATCCCTGTAATTACACATTGATGTATGAACAGTGTAAACATGGAATAGTTTACCATTAAAAATATTGAAATTACCTGGTCAGCAAGTTGTTCCTGTTGTTTAGCATTGACAGCAAGGCAAGCACAAGCAATGCTGAATTGTATCAGGAATAGAAGGAACAAGATAAGCATATACTGTATCAAACTGTTAAGGAAATGCACACAGTTCTCCGGATTCAATGAAGTAGTACACAAAGTAGATATGAGTTTCTTTACCCCAATCATAAAAGAGTTACACAAATCTATCTATTACGTGATAAAGTTATCGTGGTATCAAACGTCAGTTAAGCAATCCCATTGACTCGGGTCACAGACTTGAACGAAAGTCCATATCTTTACATAACATGTCCATACAAGTAGAAAAGGATACAAAGAACAACAAGACCTGATGATGTTTAACTGCACCAATCAGGCCAAGAATCGATATTAAAATTAATATCACTCCACATGCCAAAATTCCGCCAATAATTGGCAGATTTGTAACCAACGCTGAGGCCCTTCCATAGACAGCGACACCAATCAGAATAAATGCAACAACCTATGACAAAGTAATCACTCAACCTTCACAATTAACAGTTAGTCAATTAAATGGACAGATCTCTCTACTTTAAAGTAAGTCGCTGCATGACTGAGCAGAAAGATCTCCCATTTTCATATCATGAATGCGTTTTCTTTTCCTGTTAGCATCATTCATTCTCGACTTGAAGTATGCTCTGCTAACAAGAAAACTACAGTTCTATAATCTGACTTGCTTCAAACAATACCATACTGTACAAAAAAAATTCAAATGCATTATTTATTTTCAATTTCAGACATAGGTGGTGTTGTTTATTTTTAGTCATCTTTGATATTTTTCATTTTCAAACTCTATTTCTTATACTTTTTGTGTGAATTACACAAAATAATTCCTATATACTTTTAATTTAATGTTTTGTTTAAACAATATGAGATGTTAAACAATAATTGATCATGTAAATAATTTTCGGCCTTCTTTATTTTTCAAGTAGTGAATATTAGACCACGTTACTTGGGAAAAATGCACGTCGAACAGTATACTACATATAGTTCCGTGCATGCTAGAAAACATAGTTCACCGTGGCGCGCGCGATTGGCTAACTGTTAATACCCATCAATATTTCATCATAAACCTAAACCTACGATAGAACAGTGACACGGTCCCAAACCCTCCGAGCACACGTCCAAAGCCAGTCGCAATTCCGATAATCCCCATCTGCCCGCAAAAATCCAATTTGCATCCAATTAACGTGCATATGCACTCGCGTAGCACCGAATTCAAGATCTTATCAAGCCACCCAAGTTATCAGAGATATTCTCGGCCTTATCGAATTTCGAGGCTGTGCGCTAATAACAGCCCGACGATATACGCTTTAAAATGATCACCGTGTTGCACCTAGACCGAAAATGCACAGAACCCAGAACCCAGAACCCAAAACCCAGCAGCGACCCCGATTGCTTCACCCTCGAAACGGTAAACACGCACGGTCGCTGGGAACACGATTATTGAATAATCGCGGGTCAGAGACATGAACTGGAACGCATCCTGTCACTCTGCCGAACTCTACCGAACGTTACTTACGATGTACAGAATGTTCAGTGCCGTCAGCGCATTTTTCGAGCACGTAAAGCCGCCGCACATCTTCGTCCCAGCCTAATTGACGTGATGCGCCGCGAGCGAGAATTCTCGGCCGATTCTCACGTTGAGAATGATTCGAGTTTCGTGAGTTCTGGCGTCGACCTTGACGCGGATGACTGTTGCACGGAATGGGCGACGAATGACGTTTTTCGGCCGGACGACGGACGACGGACGAGAATCGCATGCGGACGATCGAACTGGCTGGCCGAGTCAAGGAACCGAACCCGAACTCGACGACCTTTTCCTGATGGCAGGCGACTGGCGACTGCTCGGAACCTCGGCGCGTCGCGATGGCGGCGATCGATGTCTCGAGATACGGCGAGAGCTGGGCGCGAAAGTCGAAATTTCGTGAGGACCGCCGCGGCGGACGATTTTTTAAGAATTGCAGGACTCGCTATGCACGCAGATTAGTACTTCCTGTGGGATTGTGTTGAGGATTGTGGTGAGATAGTGAGATACGGTTGCTTTCAGTCATGTGAGTCGGGTTTGCTGGAGTTATGTAATGAGGTTGACTGGGGTTGTGATGGATAGGTTTGGTTTGTTGATAGCCATTTTATTGCGTTGCTTGTTTATTGTAGGTTATGGCTAGGGCTATTGCAATCATTTAAATATTTAAAATGTGCGGCTGTTGTCTAATTAAAGAATTAATGAATTAAAAATAGTGATTTGTCTTTACCTAATGTGTAGGAAATTTTCTAAATATAGATGATAATGTGAGGTGGACTCTGGGAAATTATGTGATTTTGTAGGGTTGTAGTTGTAATTGTAATTTTTTTTTAATGGGATGTACAGGTGTTAGTAAAAATATAACAAATGCATTTTTAGAAACCTTGATAATCTACGCTTATCGTCTAGTTTGTAGATATACTGAGACAACATTAAAATTTTTATGTCATTTACGCAATGTATACAAATGCAAAATAACTTAGACAAATTTATATTTATTTAGATAAAATTTCGTTTGCAAACTGAAAGATTCGCAATTTGAACACGTACAGAGATAGGAATTTCGTTAAATGACGACTACCGTTGATTTAACAGATACGGAGATGAGATACTGACGATAATAACGTTAACTGCCTCGCACGTGAAAGGGGATGCTGAGTTTATTGTTGCAACTGTACCGTGTGTGAACAGGACTTAAACGCTTACAACTGCATGTATAAATACAGCCACTTGTGGAATAAAAAAAATACGCACGCTTTATTTTTATCATACATAAGATCTGCAATAATCCACTCCGCAGACAAAACTAAAAAAATAACCATAGTGACATGACATATAAATTCACCGGATTCATTCAATGACATAATGCTCTCAATCACGATCCTAACTACCGATTCCGCAGATATTCGCTGATACGAATCAAACCGCAGGAATCCGCGGCAAAGTGGCCAATCGTAACATTAAACATTTCCGTCCGGGACGGAAGTTGACCAACTTTACTCCCGACCTACCGCGACGCGTAGTTTCGTTCATTATCCGACACTCATTTCAAGCAAATTGCGCACCTGAGTAGCCGACTAGCTGAGCTTCCGTTCTTGGGGTCCGCTTGAAAATATTTGCCCCGGGGGTCGCTGATAAAAAAGGAAAGTTGCGACGGAGGCAGATAAGAGGCCATTCTTGGCTGGCCGCATTGAGGCTGCACTGTTTTTTCGCCGTAACTCGAATTGTTTTCAAATGCCGACCGTTCCGCGTGTTTGCGCCGCGATCTCGTCCGCCTGATTTTCCGTCTGCGAGGCCTGATAAGAGCTGGCCGACAATGTCGGGCGAATCGATGGGATCCGAAGACGACGATCGGCTGTGTGCCGAGATACCGTTTCGCGGCTTTGATAACGGATTGTCGCGGCGGGAGTGATTTAAGGTTCAGCAAAGAGTGGCGGGAGCGGAATTTATAAGCGGCGCGGGACCGCCTTCGAGTCAGGCGGGCGACGTAATGAAACGCATCAGAAGCGTACATGTTGTAAAATTCGACTTTTCTCTTACTTCAAACTTTTCCATAGGAATCCAATTTTTAACTTTGACAAATTTTCAAATTATTTCACTTTTTCTCTTTTACACGAAATTATGGAATACCGTGTTTTAGGAACGTCATTCGGGTGCCTACAGAAGACGATAGATAAAATTTATAAAATATATATGAATTTATAGGAAGTAAAATTTTGCTTCGAGTCAGGCGGGCGACGTAATGAAACGCATGAGAAGCGTAGATGTTGTAAAATTCGACTTTTATCTTACTTCGAACTTTTCCACAGAAATCCAATTTTGAAGTTATTAATTTTTAAGTTATAATTAGTAATAGGTTTCCTTTTTTTTTTTTTGCTTTATGCGGAGTTATGGAATGCCGTGTTGCATGAAGGTTATTCAATTAGAAAAATCGTTACATAAATAGGTATTATTCATATGGGTTCATAAAAAAGAATTTATAAAATCTGATTGAAGTTGTGGGTAGTAAAATTTGGATTTTAAAATTACATTAATTAAAGTATTTATATAAATTAATTACATTAAAGTTTAATTGTTAAGTTTAATCATTTTTTCTATTCTTTGGTCTACATGAGATGGTGGACTGCAGTGTTATATGAGATTCTATATAGACATTGTTTATATCAGTATGAAAAAATCATACAAATGACTCGTGATTGATTTTATTAAACATGAGAATTTGTTTTGAAGTTGATTTTTATCGTGCGTACTCTCGGACAAGTTTAATTACTTGTTTTATTTCTTGAAAAAGAAAGTACTGTATTGCTCAAAAAGTTCTTATACGATTCATACATCCTAATTTGGCATATGAAAACACATACTAAGTAAAATAAACATTTTTCTTATTTCTTCTAAACGCTGTAATTTTCATACATTCGATAAAAGCATGCATTAGATACTTCATCAGAATTAAAGACGCTTAGCATTACATTAATTCCACTCTCACGTTAAAACCAATCTCTCAAACATCTTTTCCAGCATCGCTTATACCGCTACCAATCTAACCAGCCAACCTACGTGCAACAGACATTCTATCTTCACTAAACCCGTTAACACACCGTCAAACTCAATTAATCCACTTATTACTCTCCCACCTTCTAAATTCAACATTTCACCTCAAATATTTAAGCACTCATCAAAAATCTCTCCGAACCCATCCTTATCACGTCACAAACCAAACGTTCACCTCCCCCCTCCCCCTGCCCCCTTTCCACGCTAGACAGCCTACGTCATCCGCACTACAAAAATATAGAACGTACCAGTTTGTCGCAATGATTTGCAACGCGTACGCTCAAATGTTTACATCCTCCAACACCTGCCTCCCCCTCAATCTCAGAGCTCGAACCTCGAACCTCCAGCGTTTCGACCTCCGAGAAGATCATTGCGTCAGCGTTAATTGATCAGCTGGCGATTACGAAATCGATGATCCACACCGCTGACGATCAACTCGAAATTTTCGTCAGTTCTTATCCGCCTACCTCGAGTTCTGCACCTGGGTGCCAACCTCACACCTAATCGCCACTAGGAAGTCGCCAATTGTTTGCCAGTTGCCCGCGTTTCGCTTCCGTACCTAAAAGGTAGTCGTAACCGCCGCGGCAGGTTCGATCGTTCGAAAATGGCCGGTGGTGGGGGGTCCCTCGTCTGCGGCGAGCAGATTTCGTCCCGATAAGAGATCCCGACTGATAAAGTAACCGTATAAAATGTAGTACGGCCGTGAATAGGCTGTCATTATGTCTGCAATGTGCTAAAAGGGCGGCCCCGTTCGGCTCTCGTTAACGTAGACTCCCGTTCTCTCCCCCGGTGGCATCCAGCGAGTTTCATCACTATCTCTGTAAGCATTTGCTCGCCCGACCTTATCACTCTTATCACCACCTATTTTCGATCCGAGATTTTACTCTCCATTTTTGCCCCCTCTCGCCAGACTCTCCAGTCTCTCCAGTCTCTCCAGTCTGTTTTCTTTCCTCTCACGTCTGACAGGGTTGTGTGTTGGGGGTGCACATTTCTTTCGGCTAAATCTGAGTGTGGACTAATGGGTGGAACTTGTTTCAGTCCGGTGAAAAGAAGAAATAAGAAAGATGGACCAATCGAAGGTTGTACGTTGGCCGCAGTACATAGCCGCCATTACAGGTGAGCGAGACTTTTTATTCGAGCGTCCTCCAATGAGTCTCACGGGGCTTATCGTCGGGAAAAATTGGCAGGCGGATAAGTGTCGGGGAAGTGCGGGAATGAGCGGAGATAAGGGAGGAGGATTGTTTTCTTTTTTTGCCGGGAAAAAGTGTGCTGCGAGACGCTTGCTTGTTTGCAGTTGCACAATGTTTGTTGTTCGGAGTGAGAACGTGGCGGGTTTGGAGCGTGTTTTTTTGCACCGGGCTTCGATGAGTCAGATTTTTGAGAAAAAATCTGTTAATTATAGCGTGAAGCTTTTGAAGGTGTTTCCAGCTAAATTGTGTGACCGTGTCAAATCGCAATAATTCAGTGTCAGAGTTTCTTTTACAATCCAAAATTAGATCTTTTTTTAGCAGCAAATATTGATTGTCTTTTCAGCCTGTCAATATTCGAGACTACTCAAAAAATTCTCCTTTATATTTGAATCGAATTTCTTTTCTTATCAATCTTGAAATAATTTTGCACCAGATCTTATTCTGTAAAAAAAAGTGTTAGCTAATTACGGATTGTTTAAATATTTGTACAAATTCGTGTTTAGTTCGAATATCGCAATAATTCAGTGTCAGAGTTTCTTTTACAATCCAAAATTAGATCTTTTTTTAGCAGCAAATATTGATTGTCTTCAGCCTGTCAATATTGGAGGCTAGTCAAAAAATTCTCCTTTATATTTGAATCGAATTTCTTTCCTCATAAAACTCGAAATATTTTCCATTATATATCGGAATAATTTGGGACCAAATTTTGTTCTGTAAAAGAAAAGTGTCAGCTAATTACGGATTGTTTAATCGTTCGTACAAATCCGTGTTTAGTCCGAACGATTTTTGCGTTTAGAATTATGCGATTGCAGTGAGCGCGGGCAATTTCCAATTTTCGCTGATAAAATCGGTTTCGGCTGCAGGCGCTAATTAATGTTTGAGGATGTGCTCGACTGATATCGTATCGGCTTAATTAACTTTCTCACCGTGATTTCGCTTCTTCGAACGAGCGCCTAGAAAGTTCGGTCTCAATTCTTTGACGGAAGAATCGTACGATCGGACGACTTTTTTTTGTCCGCACGAGCGCCCTCGAATTATCGTTGACAAACTTCCGATTCGTTGATTTAAGGTTAACGAGCTTGGATCGCGTTAGGTCAACACTTGATTCCCGATAACGAAAGATTTGCATACGTTATCGGCTCTTAGGTTAGTCGAAGGACGAGGATTAGGTTCGTACCGTTGACAGATAAGCTGTTGATGTCGTAGACTCGATGATTTGTGGATTTCGTCGAATGTTGATCCCTGTTCAACACCAAGTGTTGACCTATTAATGTCGATTAATCGCATCAGTTATAACCGGATCCACAAATATTGTTCCTCAGTTACTCAGCGAGGATTATTACGCAAAATGCTTCTGATCCATTCATGCACTCAGGTTCAAAAAATTTGAGACAAAAAACTGAGTTTGTGCTTATCGTGAAAGCTTTGAATGAATATGCTTGGTGTACGCATGCAAGATAAAGATTGAAGCATATGAAATCACGATTTGATAGGAATAGTCTTTAGTAACTCTATTGGTCTATCATAAGCTGGGAATAGAAGTATTTCCTGTACAGTCAGACTCAGAAACGAAAGATTCATCTAATTCACCTACATAATCATAAATACTAAAATGCTTGTCGTTAACGCTTTGAATGAAAGTATTTTTATATTTTCCCACTTCATTTAATTCATATACAAGAACTTACATACAAAAATACCGCTTATCATAACCGCTTCGAATGAAAGTATTTCTTGTTCACGCACACAAGAAAAACAAATTTCTTCATCAGACACATAACGCAAAGCATTTCTCGTAAAAAAACGCATCCACCAAAAGGAGAAATGAGCGGTTGATTAAGTTTCGGATACATCGCCAACGTGGCCTGAAACTCTTAATCGCCGGTGACATCCAAGATCAAGATCATCGATTCACGGTCATCATCGCTCACGGTCGCCCATCATTCACCAACCGTCACTCATAATCAGAATCGCGGCGAGTGGACTTAAATTGACGGAGAGTATCATTACCGCCTAACAGCCACCATATCATTGGCGTCGACGGGGTCGCACATAGGCTGGACTTCGCCAACTCTGCCAAGATTGAAGGATGAGAACTCTCACGTCCGCATCACGTCGGACGACGCGTCCTGGATCGCGTCCTTCTACCTTCTGGGCTCCATACCGGGCAACATCCTGGCAGCCTTCATAGTGGACTGGCTAGGTCGCAAGACCAGCCTGCTGATCGCCGGCGTCCCCCTAACCGTAGGCTGGGCCCTGATCCTGCTAGCCTGGAACCCTTACGTCCTCTACGCCTCCCGCTTCATCAGCGGCATAGGCCAGGGCATCGTCTACGTCGTCTGCCCAATGTACATCGGCGAGATAGCCGACAAAGAGATCCGAGGATCTCTGGGCTCGTTCATCAAGCTGATGGTGACCTTCGGCGAACTCTACGCCCACGCCGTGGGTCCGTTCGTGTCCTACGACAACCTGGCTTACGCCTGCATCGTCATCTCCTTCGTTTTCTTCGGCACCTTCTCCTGGATGCCGGAGTCACCTTACTACCTGCTGATGCGGAACCGTCAAAAGGACGCCATGAGCAGTCTGAAGATGCTGAAGAGGAGAGCTACGGACGATCAGCTGGAGGAGGACCTGGACCAGATGCAGAAGACGGTCATCCGGGACCTGAGCGACAGAGGACACTTCTGGGACCTCTTCAACACTCCTGGGAACAGACGGGCCGTGCTGATCAGCTTCGGCCTTCAGCTCGTCCTTCAGTTCAGCGGCATCGCCGCCATAGAGTCCTACACTCAGGAGATATTCGAAGAAGCTGATAATGGTCTTTCGGCAGGCATAGCAGTCATCATTCTCAGCCTGCTTCAGCTGGTAGCCGGCCTAGGCGCCGCGGCCTTGGTAGACAGAATCGGACGCAGACCCTTGCTACTTTCCACCACCTTCCTCGGTGGCGTGGCCCTGTCCGTGGCAGCCACCTTCTATTTCCTCAAATTTTACCTGACCGTCGACATGGTAGGCCTCGGCTGGATCCTTCACGCGTCCGTCATGTTCTACGAGCTGATCATAGCCCTCGGCCTGAATCCTCTGCCTTACATGATGCTCGGCGAACTGTTTCCCACGAACGTGAAGGGTGCGGCCGTCTCGTTGGCCAATCTCTGGGCCTCTCTTCTGGCCTTCATCGTCTCCAAGCTCTATCAGGTGATAGCTGACAATTGCGGCGTTTACACGGCCTTGAGCTGGTTCGCGATCAGCTGCTTCCTAGGCATCGCCTTCATCGGCGTCAACGTGCCGGAGACGAAGGGCAAGAGTCTGCTAGAGATACAGGAAGAGCTCAACTGCGAGAAGGGCAGGCGACTGGTCAGGAAGCGGAAGCAGGAGTATAAGATAAGTACGATAGCCTAAGCCGAGGTGGAAAACAAAGCTGAAGCGATGGCCCCGATCTTTCGCGATCGGCCGAGAGAGGATTTTTACCCAAGGTTCAATTTTTTAAACGGTAGAAGTAAGCACCTCCGTCTTCCGGGATTACGGGTCGATCGATACTGAAAGGCAATGGATGATCAAGGTCGTTCAAGGTCGATGCTCATGGGACGCTGAGGGCCGATGAGTTCGGGCGGGATTCGTCGTAGGATCCTTTAGGAGGGGGACGTTTTGATTTTTGGGACTCATCGGTAAGGGCGACTCCTAAGATACCTTCTTTTTCTTTTTTCGAGAAAACCTTTTTCTTTTGTCAGACTTAAGCTGAAGATTTTGACGCTTTCAGTGATGCGTGGAAGTATACTGCTGGTACTGGGGATTTTTTTTAACTTCTTTTTTCTTTCATGTTGATCAACCCTCCTTGAATGTGAACCTTGCTTCCCGTAGGACGAACGGTGCTTCTTTTTTTTTTTAATTGCGTAGGTGGGCCATCGCTTGAATTTTTTGAACACCGCGAATCTCTATTTGACCCAGGAATGAAAAAGAGTCTACGATATGTGTTGAACATTTTTTGGCCTTCGGAGGAATACTTTTTTTTCCACACGTTTCGAGTTTGGCGGAAGAATAGAGAGTTTGAGGTGGACGAGATTTTTATTTCGGCGCGAAACGTAGATTCTGAGATAATTTTTGCGGAGGTATTCAGAGCAGTTTTTAGTTTTTACGTATTTAGAGGACGGCGGATGAATAGGAATGTTAGGTGGTTCGAGATTTTTTTGCGGATTGGAATGTTTTGAGTTGGATGCGCGGAGAATGCGAATGGCTGGTTTTTTTTTTGGATTCGAAGAGGGAGCTTGGATTTTGTCCGAAGGAAGTGCTTGGTTAGACGTTCGAAGAATTTCACTTTCGTGTTTAGAGTTTGAATGTGGAGAAACAAAAGGAATGTAAAAAGCAGCTGATAATTCTTGAGAACGAAACGTGGGATCTGAGATATTTTAGGTATGGAAACAGGTTTTGGTTTGGTAACGGAAAGATTTAAAGCAGATTGAATTTTATAGGCAAGAAATGCTTCGTTTTCGGCGCAGTCGAAGAATTCTTTTGCTAATTGAAAGAATTGAGAAAGAAACTTGAATATAATATTGTTAGCGAACTATATTTTCGGAAAAGAAACGTAGATTTTGATTAAGATGGAAGTATAGAATATAGATTCTCTTCTTGGAATGGAATGTACGTTTTTGTTTAGTCTCATTGAGAATTCAAAGAAATCTTCGTTTCGTGTATTTGTAATACGAAGGAAATTCAATTTTGCCGAAAGCCAAACAATTCATTTTACGTACGGAGACGTAATTCAGATTTGGTTTTATGTATACTCGAGGAAACAGTGTTCATACAAGAAATTGAACAGAATGTTCAAAGCAAATAATGTTTCTGACAATGCAACGTAGATTCGAAATATTCAGTTTGCATTGTGCAAGCACCGAGAACTGAAGCCGAAGCATATTTTACAAAAAGAAAGAGCGTTCAGACAAAATATTGAACAGAATGTTGAGAGGAAATAATGTTTCTGACGAAGCAACATAGCTTCGAAAAATCCAATTTGCATTCCGCAAGTAGCGAGAACTGAAATCCAAGCAAGTTCCGCAAACAGAAAGAGCGTTCAGGCAAGCAACCGAAGCGAATATCGCTAGCGAGTGATATTCTTGAGAAAAAGGAACGTAGATTCTGACCTACTTTTATGTATTTTGATAGCCGTTAAGTCGTTAGGCGTTAAGTAATGGGCCCTTATATTCCACTAGGAAGTAAAGGCAATTCGAAGGAAGTGCCGAGCGTGCCCATTCCGTTCTCGATCATCGATCCGCGATCCACGATCCACGTACAGCCTGGATCTCCCGATCGAACAAGAAAAACAATCCGCCCGCGCGATCGGCACACTCTGCCATATTTAATCTGCGCCGCGCAAACAGTCGAATGTTAATTGTTCACTTGCGCAAACATTCGACTCGAGCGTGTCTCGAAGCGATTAGGTGGCGCGTGCAAAATTTTTGCTGCGCAGATAATGGGTTATCGATAACACGGGCGCCGATACTAGCGGTTTAGATCGCATCGATCGGATCGAGAACTATGGATCGGGCATTCTCGCCAATTAATGCGGATTCTTTTTTTGTTGTTTTATATCGCAAATCAATTACCGGCCTCCTTCATTAACATCGGAGGTGGAGGTCGGTTTTTTTAGGGTGTGTTAGCTGGGGCCCCCCAAACGTGAAGAGCAAACTCGCATGACCACCTTTTTTCCCTTTTAAGCAGGGTTTGATACTGAAGTGACTGAGACTGATAGATTTATATTAATCGTAAACCATATTTATTACACGTCGAGTCGAGCCGTTCGCGAGAGAATCGAGACTATCGGCAAAACTTTGCACACGGCTTCATTGCGCGCATGCGCGTCGCGTCGGGTTCAGAGAGTAACGTTGGAAACTTTTGTTGAATTATTTTTCGCTTCAAATGTTTCGTCGGAATTGGAACGCTATTGTGGCAAGTATCGATAATTGATCAAGAATTAATGTTTAACGTTTTCTCGAAAGTAACGTAATGGCATTATTTTTTGATAATGTGCAATTTTTAAGAGTCTCTGCTAAAACAGAATCTCTGCTAAACCCAAATTTTGTTCTTTACTTTCTCTTTATTATTCAACATTACTTTCGAACCGACCACGTATGGACCGTTTATTCTGAAAGTGCTGCATTTTTCTAAAAAATATTAGAAAAAGTTTACTCTAAATTAATCACATGTTATGAGATATCTCATTTTCAAACAAAAATATACTTATCCTTTCAAAGTGAACGGTCCATATACAAACAATCGCTACGTAAAATCATGGTTTAGGTCAAAAAGAAGACTAGAATCTTCCCGAAAAAGTTGAGACTCATTCCAACACCCTAGACAAATGATGAAAATAATTTTGAGAGGCTCTACTTTTTGACTGTCCATGCATATCGTGGCAACTATCGAAGGTAGCACGACTGATAATCGATATCCGATCATCCGCACATCAATTATCTCAACGAACGACTGTGATCACAACTCCCCCCTCCTCCTACTTCCCTTTCGGCCATGATTTTGGCGAACGGACGACTCGACCGTAACATCGTATATCCCTTTGAGGCAGGGTGCAACAACGACTGACAAGATAACGATTACGATTAACCGTTATTAGACGAACGATCGCCAAGGATCGATAGATCCACAAATTTTGCGCAAGCGATCGAGGCCCTGATGTATGAAGGTATATAGGTGAGCACTGAGGCATGACTAACTCATTTTTTCCCTTTTAGGCAGGGTGAGACAATACATATGACATAAGCATAGCTTTGGCGTAGAATATAATTGGCCCGACTATACTGTTAATTTGCTAGAATTAGACGGATTTTAACTTTTAGCGCCGCTTATCGACCTATCGACGAACGATTATCGTTCGATAAAATGGGTTGGCGCGGCGAAACGAATTAATAAGCGAATTGTCGTTGATCGTCGATGATTTAATATTGATTATATAGTGTCTCACTGAGTACGCTGCACTTATAGGTTAGGTTAGGTTTGGCAACCCAGGTTCGTTAATCGGGTGCCTTAACATTTATGTTTACGCAATTGCATGACTCTCTACAAGGTTCCCTTTCAGGCAGGGCGTAAGAGACTAATGGAGACGTATATTTTCGTACAGATTTCTACAATGTAGAAGTTTGCAATTAACGCGGAACAGAGAAATAAACACTCACCGTTTGTTCACGTCCTGTGTTCACTTTTATTGCCCTTTCTTCTCCTGTGGCTTTCCTGTCTTCGTTAATTATGAAAGTGGTCCAAGTTCAGGACCTCCAAATTGTTTCTCAAAACATTTATTTTGGTTTATTTTTTTTTTATTTATTCATATAATTAAAATAAATAAAAATATGGACCGTTTATTTTGAAAGTTCTGTAAGTCCATTTTCTCTTGTTTCGAGTAAATTAAAGGTTATCGTATTAATCAATTCAAAAATATACATTAAATATATCAAGTCTAAAAATGTTTCTACTAATTTGTCAATATGTATTTTGATTACATAAATTGCTTTTACGCGAATTTAACTAAAATAATGTGTAATTACTGGCTGCTAATGAACTTACACCACTTTCACAATGAATGGCCACGCAATTTCTATTATCCGTCAATTTAAAAATTAACAAAGCATTGGCATTTTTTAAGGTATTAAATACTACCTCGTTATAAATAAAAAGTTTACACTAATTAAGTATAAATAACGTGATGTCTCGTTTTCGTTTAAAAGTGGACTTACACCACTTTCAAAATAAACGGTCCATATATACATATATCAATTATGAATAAATAAAAAATAAAAAACAAAAAATAAAAAAATATATATACATATATAATTTTTACTTGGACCACTTTTATAGACATTGTTCAGTTTTACTCAGGTTATGAAGGATGGCCGAGGTTGGACAACTAGTATGTATATTCTTGCATTATAATAACCGTTATACATAAATGTTATTACAATATAGAAACATAAATCTTAATATTTCATTCATTTAACGTCTCGCAACATCGTTATGGTACACGCATTGTTTTCTTTTTTTTTTGTCGCGATTAATACATCTCCAGGCTACGAACTTGTTCGTGATCCAAACCTGAGACTCGCTTTTGAGCCTGTCTGTACAAGCGAACGCGTCGTTCGAGTAGACGTTCGCCAAAAATTTTCCTTTCGTTACCAGCAGCGTCGCACTCGAAATTTCACTTTTTTTCAATCCGTACGCTTCGTCTTCGTCCGCTTCGATAACGCAAAAGTTTTAACGTTTTTTTGAGCTCGTATTCGATGGGACATCGGGTCGTCGTTCTAATTTGAAGGTCTAGCTTCGAATTCTTAGAGGCTAAATTTGAGATCAGCTCGTCTCTCGAGTCGAAAAAGAAAGGAAAACGGTGCGAAATTCGAGGATAATGAGCAATTACGTGTAGGTTATGTTCACTTAGAGTTCGAAGGTCGCTAGAATTGTTTCGAGACCGAGTCGCTAAACGACGCCGCCATCTTGCCTCTTGTTTT
Source organism: Anoplius nigerrimus (assembly GCA_914767735.1). Classification (NCBI taxonomy): domain Eukaryota; kingdom Metazoa; phylum Arthropoda; class Insecta; order Hymenoptera; family Pompilidae; genus Anoplius; species Anoplius nigerrimus. The sequence continues at coordinate 15,369,241 of OU612081.1, forward strand.
CTCCGCTAACGGGTAAGTACGTGTCGACCAGTGTCGACTGACGCCTGCAAAGAAATTTTGGGAAGACGACGGGGGGAGGGAAGCTCGACATTTTTGGCCACTTGACAGCAATCGAGACGCTACAGTTCAGACGAACTTTTTCCACACTTCTTTTTTTTCCATTTTTCTACTCTGCTCGTCCACAGGTCGCGAACTTTTTTTTTGCGTTTTACAAAGTGTTCACTCTTCTCATACGATAAGTCGAACGCACGCAAAAATCGCACATCTGTGATTGTCGATTTTTTTTTTTTTTTTTTTTACACACTGAGTACGCCATTTTGTTTAGCCCCTTCTTCGAAATCGGAGCTACTATTCGTAATCGTGCGCTTCTGTCTTTTTTGGCACGCATTCTCGTCAAGTTTACTAAAGTTAGGATCTTACCATTACGCTAATCGAAGGGATTTTATCGCCCTTTTTTTTTTCTCGATTATTTCTCTTCATTTCTCACGGACAAAAACAATCGTGCGCTTTTTGAGATTAGCTGAACGAAACGCGAACAGAACGTTTCTGCGGTGCGGTTTTGTAAAAAACTTTTGTCGCCACTAACGTTTCACAATGTTCAAGGTAATTATCATTTACGTGACGTATGCGTAAGTTTATTGTTAATTGCGCAAATTGGATTTATGGTAAGTACAAGCGAACTGTATTTGTCCATGCGATTGAACACATACATGCACGCGTCAGCTTCTCGCCAACCAAACTGACAGTGTCCATTTTTTCCATTTTTCTAAAATCCTTGTTTAGCTGACTAAAGTATAAGAAATTACAATTTTTACTTAGGGGTCTAAACTGACTTTTACTGTTTCTTTCCTGAAACTTATTTCGGTAAATTCAAATCTAAGAAATTATGACTTTATATTCATTACTGTTTTACATTCGAAGGAATGTTAAAGTTTTATCAATATTAAGTGTGTGTTATCAGAGGGAAAAAATATTATTAACAGTATCTACCGTCAGAGTAAAAAAGTAGATGAAGTTTATGTAAATTCAGAGAATGTCTATAAGAATTACAAAATATTTGTTATAAATCTACAATTCGTACAACAGTATTTTAATACTAAATAGAATGTTAATGAATTATAAATTCAAAAATTTAATAGCACCCAGTAGCTCCAATTTTGATTTCAATCCACTCTTTGAACTGTTCAAAGATTTCTATACACAATAAATTTACACAGATATTACGTAATATCTTCAATTTTCTCCAATACACCAATATAACATTCATCAAATCCGAAAATTTCTCCAAAATTTTGGAAACCCTTCTAATTACTTCCACTCTTTCATCTTCGAACATAAAGCTTTTCCCTAAATTCCAGTAACAGAAACTACGACCCACGACCAATTTTCTGAACTTTCGATCAATTTGGCTCGCGAGAAGCGAGTCAACTTTTCGCAAAAAGAGCCGAATCGCAAAAAACGAAGGCTCGTCCTGCCGATGTTGCCTTCGAATGAGACCGATGGAAAGGACATCTCGGTATTTAGGCCAAAGGACTCGTGTGCGCACCGCACCATCTGCACAAATTTTGTCGAACGACGAGCGCGGAAGCGAGCGATTTAAGCTTTTTTTTGGCATTTCGAAGCTTTGCCTCTCGCAAAAATCGACGCCGTCTTCCTTGCGTCGCGACGTTCCCGGCATAAAGCTAAGGATCTTTATGTTTCTTCATTCGCACAAATCGTGTGGTCAATAGTTTCGCGTTCAGACGCAGATTACGCGGATACCTTTTTTTTTTTGTTAGTGCGGAGGTTAGAAGGTTCGGGGAGGAGTGCGAATTTTTTGGTGGTCGGTAAAATTTAATCGGTCTAGTAAGAACGATATTGTACTTTTTCGAGACATGAGAGAGTTAGGTAATTTTGGAATCAACGTGTAGAACGTTTATTTTGAAATTGGCGTAAGTTCATTTTTTTTATTAATTAGATATCGCACAAATAAAAAGTTTACATGCAATTAGTTACAAATTATGTGATATCTAATTTTTTTCAAGTGGACCTACACGACTTTCAAAATGAACTATTTTAAATCAGTATGATAATATAAAAAATTTGATATTTTTCCTTTTAATTAAATTAAAAGCTTTCAGATTTATTCCGCAACCAGCATCACGCAAAAATAAAAAACAATTCTTATCTGTTATTAGTCTCCTCTCCAAAATATTAAAATATATATAAGAGCACTCGAAAAATTCCAATAAAAATGTAAAAAAAAACACTAGACCAAATAAAAATTCGCATTACTCCCAAAAATGAGCCTAAGCTGCGCTTTTCTCGAATTTCCAGTTTTCGTCTCCTACACAGCCGGAGGTCCGTAGAAAAGGGTGGGGGGTAAAAGTTTGTCGAAAGAGAGTAAGTAATAAGTTCGCATCTGCCTCGCTAACGGGTATGCAATCTATTAAGTGCGCCGAGCAACGATTTCTGGCGGATCGATAGAGAGTCCATTGTCGTCGGAGACACTTTTTCGCCGCGAGTTATCGCGATCGTAGCGTGTCCGAGAGTGAGCAAGAATTAGCCTAAACGTAACACTCGTTGCGATCCAAGCTCTCGATCGCGAGGCGATGCGCGATAAAAATCGACGATCGACGGATCGATCGCGAACGTGCGAGGATCGTTTGACAGATTTGGCGACTAGCAAGGTTATGCTTCTAATCAGAAGGTCTAAATGCGTTTTTAGTCAGTTTGAAGGTAGCCTCAGGTGAGAGGCAATGATGTAGTGTGATTGTGATTTAGATAGAATTGGAATGTAAAATAAGTTTGCAACAACCGATTATTTCGGTCAATATGCTACACATATGAACCGTTTATGTTAAAAGTGGTGTAAGTCTATATTTAAAAAAAAAATGGGATGTCATATAATTTATTGTTAACGTGGTGTAAAATGTTTGTTTACGTGATATTTAATTTTTTTTTTTTTTTTTTTGGACTTACACCACTTTTAAAATGAACAGTCCATATAATAGGATAGATGTATAATATTGGGTTTTTTGGCGAATTTGGTCAGTATTTTACATATATCTACTACAATTCAATGATTTTAACTGTAAATCAATCAATTAAAATGACTGAAGATTATTAATAAATTTAATTTAACATATTATAATCTGAGAGAACAATATAAAAGGAATTTTTTTTAATTACAAAAAGAAATTTAATGTTTATAACCTTGACTCACCTAGTCTACAATCTTCCAAAAGTGAGGAATAGAATTGGAATTGATAAATTGTCTATCGACTTATTTGTGCACAAAATCTGAATAGAAAAAGTGCCTGAAAGAAGAGCAATTACTTTGTCTACTTATGACTATTTTTAAATTATCGCAATGACGCTTGACATAACCGGAAAATACGTATCAAACGGAAAGTAATGAATCATGCATTTATCTCGTCAACTGTCAAGCAAATTCTCGACAAGTATATTAGACAGAGCAAGTTAATATCAAGCCAACCTACGACCTCTGCACATATTTTTTTTTTCAGAATTTAACTGTCATCATACTCTATTTGTGACCAATTACTATATCTTTTTCACCAAAGACCTAACTTGCCATAAACGGTCACAGTTTCCAACCATGACCTAAACCGACCTTTTTTGCCAAACCTAGGAAACGATCCTCGCACAGAAGATTGTGCGACGCGAATGCACTTCGACAAGCTCTAGTTTTCTGGCCTAGGACCGGCCGTTTAAAGGTGCTGCCTAGCTTTTATCGACAGAAGGTGGAGCAACCTAGGAGGTCGATAGTCCCGTTACCTTACAGCGGACCTATCGTCCGACTTAGAGCTAGGACCCTTTCTTACCCTTGAAGGTGAAACGTAGTTTAGGACGGTTACCTTTAGAATAATCAGCGGAGTAGGTGGTACGGAGTCGTAGGTTGTAGTGGTGTAACGGTATGTAACGGTATGTAATTGTACGTATGCGTACACGCTAGTTCGCGATTAGAAGGTAGTAGGTGGAACCTAGTATAATCGTGTGAGTGCTACTTAATGGAATCTAACAGACATGCTTTCAAATGAGCGTTACGTAATGAAACATAATCGTTACGAATTCGAGTATTGACATGTAAGCTCGTTAGGCTGTTACATGTGAAAAGTCCGATTTTTCAATAATTGTTCGACTGAGCGTTAATCCTTTAATACTTGGTCACTCTATATTATTTTCTCTGACAAGCTTTAAGCTTCGTAATTCTATTGCGTACAAATTTGGACCGCTCGAATTTTTATTAACTGCTGTTATTTAGGTTATGCATTAGTTTTCGAATGTTATGCGAGTTGCGTTGTAAGAAATCTTTTTTTTTATTGTGTTTTTGATAGTTTTTCATTAGACTCGGTTTATAGTTAATTAGTTAGGGTTACTGTTTTTCTAATTTGTCGTTAGCTTTCCAATGTCATCGCGCGAAGGCTTCGATATCAGAAATTTAAAAATTCTTAAAAGGCAATTCTTTGTTACTAAAAACTCTATCTGACAGATTCTATCGTTACTTTTTTTTACATTCTTCCTAATACCTACGTTATAAATTCTCTAATATTGCGTGAAAATGTAAATACTTCGCAGCCTCTAAACGACATACAACCTTTTTTTCCAAGAAATTTCTTCCTTCCTTCATGATTATTTTGAATTATCCTGTAAACTCGAACCTGTACAAGAAATAAATCCTTCACCTTCAATTATTTTTTACCCATTAGCTGTCACGATCCCCACTTGGAGATTTTGTAATTTACATAATTATACTGTTACACAACCTTTTGTGCATATGTATAACTTACCCAGTCAAGAATTAAAAAAAAAATGTTGGCAGTTAATGGGTTAAAACCATTTCTCGACAAACTCCACACATACAAGACGGTATACTTTTTAAATAGTATCCCACTAAAAAAAAAACACAAAAAATTTGCAGAATCGGACGTTACACACGTAACGACTAATTGTTACACGAAACTATTGTACGTGATAAGACTTATCTGTGTTACGCAATGCTGGCCTTCGTAATGGCACGCATTAGCACGTGACACGTCAAAATATTACAATCCGCCGCATTACGCGGATAGTCAGTGATAATTGGCAACGATGACAGCGCGTGCCGAGAATGTTTATCCGAAATGGCGTGAAATTGACAAATCGAAATTTGGCGCGATCGTCCCCGACGGACTCGGCATAATTAATTTCGCTAATTATCGCCAATAACCGCGGCCAGTTCGTTCGTTCGGGCCGATTAAATGCGAGCCAGTAATTATGACAGCGATCTAATTGTCAGTCGACAATTTGTCGAACTTAATTTGCTCATTCTGTCGTAAGCCGCTTAATACAGGGTGGACTCCGAAAAACTAAAGATTTCGGAAGTTTCGAATATTTCTTTATTTTTTCCGTTTATCTCAAAAAATTTAGAAAAAATGCGTGCGATGTCGAACAAGGAATGAAAGTTATAGAGTTTTTATATTTTAGTGAAAGATCGATTATTCGAATTGAGTTTTTCAGTAACGATCCTGTTGACATAATGGATCCATTTTTTTGATATTTAGGATTTGGACTGGTTTCAAAGTTGCAGATAGAATTATTTTTAATCGTGACAGTATTTTGAAATTATGTTAATTGTGCTGATTGGAATTGTTGTTTAATGAGCAATTGTTTGTTTGATATTGGTGTTAGCGGGAATTTGAGGAATTGATTGTTGAAACTTGCGTCAAAGATATTTGGCACAGACTTTTAATGTGGGATAGAGATTATGGTATTGGTAACCTCTTCAGGGACTTCTTCTGCAATAAATAAAATAATCTAATTTATGATTTTACAGTAGATCACGATATAATATACCTTGTCACATTCTGCAAATTATCAATATTAACTTCCGGTTGATCTTCAATTAATTGAGTAATTATTTGTTACCAAACGACGCATGGATTTTAATGATAAACTTAACATAATTTAAAGAAGGAAACATAAATGATTAAAAACACTATGTTTGTTTACGACTTTTTTTCTCACAACTGAATCGATATAAAACTAACTAAATGTACACATACGTGGCCTTGAAGAGGTTAAGGTTCAAGAACGATCCTTCTTTGTGATTAGATCATTCTTGAATGCGACTAGATGCGAATTATTGCAGATGGCTGAGTGTCTTGTAACACTTGTATTAACACTGGATCTGCCAGTGATTTCTGGATCGATCCTCATCAAAAAATTTTGAGTTACATACGAAAATCGATCAATCCTCATAAATTTCACACAAATCATTCTCGACAAAAATTTAAATCACAATTACAAAGCCATTCACATCTCTTGGTCGAAAATTGCACAAAAATGAAGAAAAATTCGCAACAGAGAAGAGTCGAAATAATCGTGTAAAAAATTACAATCATCCACTCGCATCCGTTTAGTCTCGAGTTCCACGAAGTAACGAAAGACAACAATAAATTAAATAAGAATAAAATTTACAAATAAATTATCGTAAAATAAATAAATAAATAAATACTGCCAATCGAATTGACGAACCGCTCAATTAACAAGAAATACATTCGGAATGAGAAGTGATCGCAATCAAAGACAGAGGTAGGAAAACTACTTAGACCTCATGGTAGAAATACCGTTTAGAATGCGGTCGGTGCCCAAGGTCGAAAGGACAGCCACTCCGACTTTTCAGCCTACCGATTATTTACAAAGCAGAGCGCCTATCGTCGTGGAAGATCGTAAACGGGGTAAAGGGTAACTCATCCTTATCTACAACCGTATATACAACGCTACTTGCAACCTCGTAACCTTGAACATTGCAACATTGCAACATTGCTTACGGTCGCTCGCCTCTAACCTTGACGATCCATCCGTCAAGTCTCCCACCATAAATTCTACGTATCGTAACAGATTCAACTGACACCCGTGACCGTGTCCTAACACAACTTTATATTTATACAAACAATTGACAACAACAAGTTGGCCCTCAACGCTCGACACTCGAGAACGAGTTCCGAGAGTCCTTGATCGAAGCCGAAAGTGTCCTGGCAAGGTCATGGGACTCTCGGATCGTCCTCGAAGCGATTCTCTTCGTTGTCGGCATTCGAGTTGGGCTCCTCAAGGTCGCGCGGTTCGAAATCCGCGACGACAGCAACAATGAACGAAACGCTCGCCTCTCCGCCGGAAACGTTCGCCGAGATGGTCCGTACCTCGCCGAGGAAGCCAGCTTCGGTTCGAAACGATCGGTGGCCTTGGCCCGACTAATTGGAGAAGTTCTCCGGTAATTAGTCGCGTTTCCGATATCGAGACGATGGGTTGAAGAGGTGGTCGTCCTCGAGGAATCTCAACCTTCGCTTCCGGCGGCCGAGGTTGAGCGTCGCTGGCTTCTGGCCTCCATCTTGCCGGAAACGGCGTCCTTAGGGAGGCGTCGTCGAGTTTAGAGGCACGGACGAGTCCCTGTTCAGAGAGTTGAGTAGCTCCTCGTTCTCCTTGCGAACTGAAACAGGGAGAGGCCACGTGCAGTTTCGGGTAAATAGATTGGTCAGCCTGGTGGATGGATGGAGTGTGCAGGCTGTTCCGTTGGAAATGGCAAGGTTTCATAGGGTTCAAGATGTTTGCAAATGTTTCGTATCGTACGTTTGTCAGTTAATACGTGCGGGTGTACGCTTAGAGGACGTTAATGTTAAAAAAAAACATATTCTTTCATTAAAAACGAATTTAATCATTATATAAATGTTATTCCATTTAATACGCTCATGGGGCCACTTAAACTTTCTTGTGGTCAAATTTTAGCCATGGAGTAATGTATTGACAACATTTCAAATTGGATATATTGAAAATAAATTCGAGCTTCGCACGTGACGCACGCGTACTCGTCCCGAAGCTACGAAACTTCTAATCGAAACACTTGCCAGTCTTCAACCTTCGAATACATTTAATCAAATCGCTTCGAACGGAACACTCTGCATATTAATCACGCACAATTTCTAAACTGGTTAACACTAGACCCACCGACAATTGACGTACCAATTCTACCGGAAGCGAGTGACACAGCCTGGTCTGCAGGTGTGTCACACACTCGATCAACGAACGTACCTATGACGTCAGATAATATTTGGAAAAACATCTTGCTTCAGCAACGAAATCGTAACGAATGTCGTATGTCTACCGATTTTCTGTAGGTGTAGTGTCAAAACTTTTTCGTTCAAACTTTTATGCCATATTCTAGTTGACGGGCACGATCGATCAGACGTTAAGTCTAATTAACTACCTACAATCGAACTTTCGTAGACAAAGTGTAGGACTGCCACACTCTCGCGACCCTTCTACAATATTAAAGCTAGAAACTATCGACGGTTTACGTACCAATTTTACCGGGCAACTTATATGCGAGCCAGCTCGGTGTGCGCACGTACCACGTGGACATTAATTAATCATCCGCGTATCTTTGCTACGTGCCGAACTAAAATTTTCGCTGCGCAGGATGCTTTCGAAGTGAGAAGTCAATCTAGCTAATCATTCATCGCGATAGTTCAATCGAGTTTCGAAATGAGATTTGAAAATGGAACACATGTGCTGACGAAGTAAACTGATAAGTTATTAAAATTTTAAAAATATAGAAAAATGGAATGAGATGATGGAATTAAAGACTACCTTCTTTACTATAGGTTTTCACATCTAATTACGTCTACCTACTTCATGCTGGACAGAGTATAAAAGCTATCATGTTTTGGGAATGAAATCAACCAATATATATATATATCAATTAATTGTCTATATATTTCGTTGGAGGACAATGTTCAAGCAGATAGTAACTATAAAAAAAATTTGTTTTTATTTAAGATCGGGTCAGTCACTTTAATACTTTCTTTAGTAGATCTAAGCGTCTAAGTTTCGGACGTTCTTGAGTTCGAGGAAATTTCTAATCCGCAGAATCTCGCTGGCGACAATTTTGGAAGGAATCTCGCCAAATTCTGCTCGTCTCAGGCTTATTAGGGATGCCATACGCGACTCGACTTAATTCCCATAGCATTCCCGAAAGTTTCCGGGCGATTAGAGGCAAGAAGTTCCTCGGCGAGGACTCGAAGACTCGCGGAATCCTCGGATTCTACTTTAATTCTTCGCCAGCCGATGCCGGATCAGTTTTGACCCTCTTTTTTCTCGCCGTTGGGGCGGATAATCGATTCTGTGCGACATTAGGCTTTAGTTGGATTAATTAGAATCGTTTCTCTCTTTTCGGTATGTGGTTTTTGCTGACGAAATATAGGTAATGAAACAGTAATGCATAGAAATATATAATTAGAAAAATACAAATATTAATAATTTATAAATAAATAGAAATGGAAATTATAAATGGTTTCTGTCAATATTCGAAAGAAGAATATGTAAGTTTGTCTGCCAAGATTTTGGTTTTTGACAGGTTTGCTCCCATTGTGTGATTCAAGTAAATTATGTATTCTGCAATACTTTAAATCTCACCTTACGTCAAGAATACCCTTTTTCAACACAATTTACAAAACTCACATAACCTTAATCTACCATTTTCCAATAAACATTACACCCTGCCACATGTTGAATTGGCAGGAAAGTATTTTCAACTTTTAAACCTAGATAGGGTTATAATTTCTTTTAAGTACTTCTGCCAGTGTTCAGATATTTTCCTTTCGGTACTTAATATTGCTCAATTTAACCCATTATCGGCCAGTGTCCCATTTTTGGGCCAAATTTGCAAATTGTTTCCTTTTAATGACTGCAACTTCTAAATGTACAGTTAATTTCATTTTTGTATTTTTGTGTTGCGGCGGGTAAAGGGTTAAGTTAGGCAACAAGGTGGACAACGTAATATCAGTTAAAATCTATTTTTTCCATAAAAACATGAGCTTTATTGCATACCACAAAACGGAAACTACTTTCTTGCCAAGCTAACATTTCATTGGCATCCTCATCAAATAACCACATTCTCATCTGGCAATCCCGATCGCAGGGTCAAAATTGACCCGACATCGTCTTCGGTCTACACTCGGTGAACAATTGCCGCGAAGAGACCTATCCGTAACTTCTATACTGTGGCCTCGAATTACGTTGGGCTCGATGATCGGCCAGCTCCTTCGAGCCTGTGGCAGGACTCAGGAAGGAGCTTTGCGTGAGGGTGACGACCACCACCAGGACGGAGGCCGTCAGCAGGAAGAGAAAGGTGCCCAGGACGATCATGGCGATCCTGCGATGCCGCCTGGCCTGCTCCAAGGACCTCGCGTCCTCGATCACCTTCCGCGCATCCTGCGCCTCGGATTTCGTCGGACGGACGGAGTCCTTTCGTCGGGCGGTGCTCGTCCTTCTTGGCCGAGTTTTCTTTGATGTGCTCGCCCGTCGGCCGTCGCCTGAAGGGGCAGCAATGTTAGCCCTTGGCCCAGCCACCGGGAATGCTTAGCTTTCAGCTTTGCGTCTTGGCGGGTTAAGACGTATGCGGCCGCTAGTTAGCTTTTGCTCGGCGACTTTCGGATGGGTGGGAGGTGGGTTGGGTTCATGTTTTGGATTGTTCATTGCATGAGATCTACATGAGGTTGTTGGAAGGATTGTCGGGACTATAGTATTATTGCACAAATTGTTATGTCCGCAGACTTTTTAGTATTGTTAATAACAGAATGAATGGAAAAGCTTGTTAGAAAAAACAATGCGATTTATAATACTCTTGTTAGAATTAAAAAGTTCTACAAAGTGCAGCAATTTGGGTGGTTAATGTTACTCTACGATGTTTTGGTCAAAGTTAAAGGAATATGTGTCTTTGTGGTAGTTAGGGATTATATATGCTTTAGCGTCTAAAGCACTAATTGGACGAGGAGACTTCGTTGTGGTCAATGGAAGTTGGAATTCGAGTTTGTTGCTGCTTACAGTAGTTAATAATGGAAGATGTGCAGAACATGTTAAAAACAATAATTAGGTTTGTTTGGCCGATGTTGATCTCTGACGTTTGAAGTAAACATTGTAGATGCATATGTTTAAGTTGGAATTATACATGGTATATGTTCCAGTGTTCAAAGTCCTGGTTTGCGTTTGGAGACTTTGAGGTAGTTGGTGGAAGTTAGATTGCGAGTCTGTTGACGCTTAGAATTGTTAATAATGGAAATGCTTGCATCAGTACTTGTTAGAGAGTCTAGACGTTTTAGTTTCCGAAATTGAAACGTGATTGCGATTTGAATTTGTTGTATTTTGATTAATATTGCTTTCTCATCGATAATTCGTTTGTAACATTATATTCATAAATTATTATTAATTTCGATAAAACTTACTGTATTACTTGAGAAGAAAATAGTAAAACGTATGACAATAGAAATCATAAATCACACTAAAAGAATGATTGTAAACTTAATGGCATTCATAGATTTGAATGAGTTATATTTTATTAATTGGAATGAAACATAGAATCGATAGTAGGAAGTTTATTGAAATGTATACAATCCCTACGAAATTTACATGAATTTTAACTATAACTCCAACAATTTCAAGCTATAAAATAATCGATAGCACAACTCCCTTAAAAAAAAAAAACCCACCACCAAAATATTCAAAACTTCCTGCAGGCAACCACCCCTATCTAGAATTTACATCGCCCCAGTCCCATTTTCAAGGAACCGAAACTACATTCAGAGTAAAACCCCGAAATATTCCACGAAACATTTTTATAGAATTTAAATTCAATATTCTCTTGACAATCGTCATTAGACATTTGCAAAATAACCACGATCAGTCGATGATCAGGTATTCCTACGATCTTTCCAATCTTCAAAATTCTCATCAAATGGCAATTTTGCAAAAATTCCGAAAATATCTGCAATTTCACCAAAGACCTCAGCAAGCTTACTAGCTACCCCCACCATACCTAGAGGAGTCTGTTTAGCACAACTGTTGGCCCTGGCACGTCCAGCTTGCACGCTCTGCCTCCTGCTGGACCTCTGTTCATCCGTTCCACCATTCCTGGCACGTCTGGGCACATTCTCCCCCAATGAGCTTCCTCTCCTTCGATCGTCAGGACTAGGCTGGCACAGGATCGAGAGATCGTCAGCCTGACGGAAATTCTCGTCGGGACTCGAAGGATACGCCGAACGTTCGTCCATTCGCAACGGCTCGAAGATTTCTCTGCTGGGTGGACGGTGGACGTAGGTCTCTCGGTGCTGATCGTAGACTTCCGGTGAAGAGTCTCTGTTGACGTTGGCGTTGACGTTGGCGTAGTCGTCGACGTAGAAGATTATCCGCTCGGAAGAGCCGGAAGGTCGGTTTTGGTTGTCAGGACGACTCGAGGACATCGTCACTCCGATTTTTCGGATTAGAGGTATTAGGAGTGCTGGTGCTGTCGGTTGGCTTGTTAGGAGGTAGTCTTGGCTGGATTTTGTTGCGTTTCTCCTTTTATGGACCTATCATGGATTTCTTCAAGTTGACTGTGCTTTGTTAGGCGATAAAGTTGGATCAATTCTGTTCAAATTGCTTTTTGATAACCTGAGAATTGGACTGTGCGATCTTTTGCATTTGAAAATTAAAAAGCAGTTGGATTGTTGCTACGAGACAAGCTTTCCTTGTTGCTGTCAGCAACAATTTTGATGGAATCTTGTTCAGCTATTTTGGTAAGTTGATTTTGAATTGTTCCCAGCTAATCTTCAAGGTGACATTTTCAATTGAGGACATGTGTTGGAATGTTGCTTAAGTTTAAATTTGGTCTTGTGTAAGTTTTGTTCTTAACTGTTTGTTGAAGTGGTCAGCTTGACTACTTTATTTTTCTTTTCAAAGTCTGTTGACGATGGAAATTTGGCTATTTTCACTGGTAAAACTGAGGAGCCTGCTTGAAATTTGTCAACGCTCCGTTTTAATTAAATTCCACTGAGCACCGCTTGCAAGTATGCCTTTAACACCTGTTACATGTTAATATATGCTGCTTTTCACGTGAAAAATCACCTCTATTAATTTTGCCACTGATTTGATCGATAACAGTTCTCGCACTGACAATGTTTTTAGCAACATTTTAAACAGCCTCCATCTGTTTCGAACGTCACTCATTTCTGAAATTTACAATAAAAGTATGAATATTTAAAATATTATAACCGTTGTCAACGTCCCAATTTTCAACTTTGTTTATAACAATGCTAACATTTCTTTTACGCAATACAAAAATCATCCAACTTAAATTGCTCATTAAAAATACATTGAATTTTTTTTATTTAAATGTATGTATATGAAATATTTATTTCTTATTTAGGGAGAAACATTTTCTTCAAAGTTTGACTAAACATTTATTTCAGAATACCGAGGAATATATTTCTCCAAATATAAAGTAGTTTTAGCCTTTCTTATTTTCTTTTTCAAAGTTTAAATCCTATTCGATATCTTTTAAATGTCTATTTTATATTCTCCGAATATTTGTCTGATATTTAACTGTTCATTCACTGTACATTTCTTGCACATATCTACTGTACATAAACTAACATTTTCTCACATTCAAAAATGTGGCTCAAAATTAATTATAATATTATATAAATATAGAAAAATAATTAAAATATATAATAGTCTAATACACGCCAATTTTGAAACATCGCTCGCCATCTGTTAAATTCCCCATTAATGTTTCTGTCAACTTTTCCAACTGAGCCAAAAGCAGTCTCGAAATCGAAAATGAGCGGAATCTCGGTAGATGTCAGAAGCGTTCGAAATTCGTCAACGTCCCGACTCGCAACTCTGTCCGTATTTAAATTAAATTCCTCCCAACATGGCAGGCATGTATGTGTCTACCGTAGGTTACACAGTAATTCGGTTTCCCGCATTGCACGGAATGCGTTATGCTTCCGTGAAATTCGCGAACGGCCTCAATTCTCATACCGGCCCTGAAAGTTACGAGGAATTAGAGAAAAATATTAACCGGCGAAACGCTGAAAATTCGAGAGTGAAGAACTTTGCGTAAACAATCGTTGAATCGGATAAAATTTGTTGGTAGAAACCTAGATGTGATCTGATAGATAAATATTTTGATTGGGTAGTAGTTATCAACGATGTATGGGGTGTTTCGTAAATTCAGGTCTATTGTCATCTTGACCGTGAAAATTGGACAGTTTATTTTGAAAGTGGTGTAAGTCCATTTAAAACAAGATAGATATCACGTAAATAAACCGTTCACACCACCTTAATCATAAATTACATGATATCTAATTTTTTATTAAATTTTTAAAAACTTTCAGCACTTTCGAAATAAACGGTCCAATTGTCAAGTAACACTTTTACTTTTTTAAGTAAAACCAAGGCCACATAGAAATGTCATAAGAGTTAAAGTGGGCTCTGATAGAAAGTTGTTGAAAATAAGGATTGATTGTTTGAACAAATAATCTTGATTTATTCATGGATTGCAATTCGTCGGAGGAAAAGGTGAGAATGCGCGGAATGCGGCCGCGTAATCCGAGGAAAATTAATATCGGGAGAATGTAATAAATAACTAAAAAGTTATTTATGCCGCGGTGTAAAAGGGGCGATTAAAGCAGACCGGTCGAACTTTTTTTCTTCTCGTTAATCAGACCGCTTTGTGCGCCCGGCAGATAATGTTCCGTGCACTTTTGCATTTTAATATGTTCCCGCGCACGTACACACCTACAGGCTCTTTCAGAGTGCTTCTGCCCAGTTCCGGGTGTAAATTGTGTCAGGACGAAAAAAATGTGTACTAAAATATTTCCGTCGAAAGTTTAGTCTCCAGTATATTATAATTGTCGATGACTTATAAATGTTTATTTAATGCGTGACGATTGTTAAAGGAATTGTAGACGTATATGTTATTTCAAAAGGTTTCATGAAGATTCCAGTCTGAATTGAGTGACAAAGGAAAAAAGTCTGCTAAAAGATTTGCGTCAAAACGGTTTAGTTTCGTTTTAGTAGATTCTTAATTCTTAGTGACTTGTATTTATCTGATTGTTATTTAACAACTAGTAAAGATTTCATTTTATCGATTGACACGATGTTTTAGAAATGTTTGCCAAGATTCGAATATAGCTTGTTTTACAATGAACGAGTTCTGTTTAACGATGTGTATTCAAATGTATGTATTACGACAGTTTAATTTAGCTTTATCAAATTTAACTTATCAACTAAAAATCTTCCTCGTAAAACAGACAATTTGTCTGAACAGAAAATCAGTAACCCATTAGACTATATCATACAAAATAAAAGAAAAACTCAAATATTTTATCAACTTTTCGCATAATCTACGTCATGCATGAGAACTTTTTTTCTTGACATTGAAAGACAGAGAACTTGCAGGCGTCGTTAGTTGCTCATGAAACGCACAGTAGTCTCATACGCGTGGGAAGCGCGCTGCTGAACATTTTGGGAATTTAGACGGTCCTGTTTGCTACGGTTAGCGTTTCGTGGAAGGCTAACGAGCCAGGAGCCTTCCTACGGGATAAATTCCAGGATAAGTCTCACCTCGCGGACTCTCACGGGCGTCTTCAATTATTTTCGCGGCTATTAAATCCGACCGGCTTTAATTAGCCGCACCTGCGCACTCCTTTTCGCCATTTTGTCTTTCGAGAATCGGCATTCTCCTTGCACGCCTTTGACAATTCTTTTATGATCCATTTTCTTTGTTCAAATATTTGTTAGAAGACATTCGAAAGAGTAGCAATTGAAGGTACGCGACAGTAGGAATTTAAGAAATGTTTAAATTAAATTTGGTAACGTCGATATTTTTTTTGTATGTGAGTCGATTTTCTGAATAAATGTTCGAAGTTTTAATTGTTTGTGTATTTGACGACTTTATTTATTTTCAGACTGGTCTGCTTCGAACAAGTTCAGTTGGTAATCCTGGTACGAGTCTTTCTTCCTTTTGTCGGCCGGTCTTGTGAGTATTATTGTAATTTAATTTGTATATTGTCATAATTTGAACGATTTTTCTTCATAATGCATATCAGTTCAGTCTTCGATTAATATTGTAATTATAAAATGGACTCTCGTCTTGTGAATCGATTTCGCAAAAAGATATTTGCAAGGTTAACATTTTAAAGGTCCTAACTTGAGATTTACGATTTCGAAAGTTTCGAAAGGTACGAACCTTTTTCATTACCAGTTCTATTTTACAATCGATTCTGCAGTAAAACATACATAAAATTTGAACGTTCAAGTTTACAACGCACTTGAAAAGTCTAGCAATTTTGCCAAAGCCGTTGCTGAGTTCAAGAAAAAAAACTCAAATATTCAAAGTTCGCAATGTATTATTTGGTCTCCAGTATATCAAAAGAAAAATTCGAATGTTCAAAGTTCGTAGCATTCAGTCTCGAGAATTTCGCCGTTATTAAAGAAAATGTTTTGCACTTAGGGTGGGTACGTTGGAAAGGGTTGTTTGTGGAATGGGGTTGGTTTACGATGACGTGGGAAACGAGTAAGAAAGTTGTCGACACAGAAGTGCACGTTTAGCGATTCGAAGAACTTTGAGTGCGCTAGAACAAAGGTTGTTTTGCTCGACGGGTAATTAGCAGGAGATGAGATAAATTAGCAGCGCTCGTCTGGAAAGTAAATTTCGACGACTGTGCCAAGTTTCTAAGACGTTTAGATTTCGATATCCTCGGGCTAGTTTGAAATTCTTGAACTTCGCTTTGAACGGGGTGGGGAAATTATTCAAGGGCAAGTCGCAATTCTGTATGTTGTATGAAGTTTAGAATATATTTAGAATTTTCTGTGTCTACGACCGGAGAATTCTTGTACTTTATGTCTTATGCATGATAGAAAAGGAATAGAAGTTCTCGTTTCAAACATTAAGTCTGTATGCGATGTAAAGTTTGCGATACGTCGCTTAGAAATTCAAATATTGTCGAGTAAAGTTGAAATTGTTAGGGAGTTTAAGGAAGTGGGCATGTATACTTCTTTCGAAAATTAAGTATCGTACTATGTATATATTTTAAACATCGACAATTTTTGTATTCTTAACGACTCGACAATTTGTGATTTTAAATATATTCAGATAGAATTTCCAGGTTTAAATATAAAAGTTAAAAGTTAAACGACATTCATATGTCGAATTATTCAAACGCGAGAAAAATATTCACGTTATACTCAGAAAGTTTCTCGGGAAAACAGTATTTTATACTGTATCAAGAATTGCTATTACTGTAGAAAATGAGTAAGACTCACTTACTTAAATAACACCATAAAACTGTAGTGGAAACTTCTTAACACAATATTCGTAAGTTTGAATATTCTCAAACTTTAAATATACTTCAAAAATTGCAACCAATCAAACTCACTGACTGGGCATAAAAATGAAATCTACATCTTACACAAAGTTCGTAAATGTCCCATATATCTCGAAATATTCAGGCGTGAGAAAAATATTCACGAGTTATTCAAAAGATGTCTCGGAAAAATAATGTTTTATACGATATTAGCTATTGCTGCTATCGTAGAAAAAGGGTAACAACTGTACACTCATTATTACAAACACACAAAAAAAGTCTCATTAAATGAATTCCAAAAATTGCTGGAAACTGCAAGTAATCAACCTCACTGACTAACCCTAAAAATGAAATCTGAACATTACAGAAAGTTCGTAAACGACGCTTACACCTCGGGGCAGTCAGGTGCCAGGAGGAAAATTCCCGAGGTGCTAGGAAGGTGTCTCGGGAAAATAGTGTTTTATACGATAGCGACGCTTGCCGGCGACGTGGGAAATGTGTAGGAAATGGGATGGGCCGAAATACGAGCAGCACGGCGCATAGGATAGGAACTTTCTCCGATATATAATAAACACTAGGCTCGTCCTTTTAGCGCCCCGTGCATCCCACTTTAAAGATTCAACATTGACCTACATCGGACGAAATTAACTTTGCCGCGCCGACCGCCGTTTCGTGCGACGCCGGAACCGACGTTCAACGTTATACCGTCCGAAACGATAATTACTCATATTCCCTGTTCGTGGAAAACGTGTTCCTCGCGCATTTCGATCGGCGCGTGGCTGGCCAATTGCTCAAACTGCCTGCTATATCGAGAGGATTATTTAACATATTTTCTGATTCAATTTTATGATGCGATAGGATATGTACAGTTGTAGGCCTAAATTATTTGAAATTTACGGAACTTGACAAGAATAAACAACTTTATAGTAGCCAGAACGATAATGACTCATGTTGAGTGTTCTTGGAAAACGCGTTTGTCACACATTTGGACTAGTCGTGGAAAACGCGTTTGTCACACAGTTGGCGTGGGTGGCCAATTGGTCAGATTGCCGTCTGCTGAATGCATGAGATATCGAAACTCTTAATTAACATATTTTGTATATGGATTTTAAAGGCCAAGCTAGAAGCTGCCTGCTGGCAGCACTGTTCTTAATTTCTTAATCAAATTTCTTTCATCCAAATTAATGCAACCGATAGAATAAACCATGCGCTAAATAAAAACACTAAGATAATTAGGTTTCAGTGGAATAGGTAGAAAATACATCAGTTCAAAGTAAACTTTACAATATTTGGGTCGGTTTTACCCCACTCCACCTTAGTCCTCGAAAATGAGTTCAACGATTCTTCGGGAAAAGTTCGAAGAGAGGTCAGCAAAAGTTTGGCATTCGGTAAACACGTTTCCCATTGAAGAGTCTTATCCGAGGAGTTTCGGAGCCAGGCACTTTTGGTACGAGTGTGTCGAAAGAAAACAAAGAGACTGTCCTGGCCAATTGTGCACGTTTCGCGTGGAAACGTTCGGCGTTCTACGGCTCGAACAATGGCCGTACACACACACACATACGTTCTCCGAGGTTTCAATAAGGTTCGACAACGGACTGTCGAAACTCATCCTTTCCGTAAACACGTTCCACGTCCGGAGTCTCCTTCAGGGCAGGACAGTTTTAAAAGTGTTCTCGAAGGAAAGGAAGGTGGGTGAATTGAAAGAGTCAGGAGTCGATCCGACTGAAAACACTTCTTCCTGCGCAGTAAAGGACACAATAAAGTTCGGACAATGGACACGTTTCGCATTCGTAGCGTATAGATGTATCGATATCTGAATAAAATTCGTATGAGAGTATTGAAGACCGATTCTGCTAGAGATATTTGCCTGGCGTACTTTCATAACGGGAAGGACGGTTTCGAAAGTGTGTCGAAAGGAAAGAAAAGGGTGAAATGACAATGTCACGGGGCCAGTTTATCATTTTTTGCGTCAAATGTGTCATATTACTCAATCGGTATTAGACTTTCAAAATTGTCTCAAAAGAAAATTCTAAAATGAGAAGAATCGAAGTAAAAGTGAGCTTTACATCGAACATGTATTCCCCCGATCGTCAACAATGCACACTACGCAAATCATTGGAGCTCGCCTCTCGCTAAACACATTTCCCAGGCACCCTCTGGCAGGCAGGTGCAGTTTTAAAAGTGTCTCGAAAGAAAAGAAAGAGGGTAAAATGAAAGAGTCAGGAGCCGAGCCGACTGAAAACCGTCCCGCTGCCTATATTGTGGACGTCACCCTTGAGTTTATTGCGACGTGTATTTTTAGCGACGGATCTAGCAGGCCACCGATCCGCTTTCCCCGTCTCTCTCCCTCCTTCGGAGCATCTCGCGTCCTCATCGTAAGCTCCTCTACGTGTCCGCGACCCACCTGCCTGTATGTGACGTACGTGTGAAGTGGCCCGCCCCAGTGTGCGAGCCTACGAGCCTACGAGTCTACGGACGACGCGCACACGTGCGAGGCTTCGCGTGCATGTCGATAAATATACTCGACCAAATATTTAGAGAGCGACACGCCTACGGTGCCGGCGGCGAATTATTTCAATATCCGATCCCCCGACAAAAGTTGCGGCTGTCGCGGGCGATGGCCATGGATCATCGCGAATCATTGGTTCTGGTAGGGTAGAAATTCAGAGGGAGTGGGATAAAGGTTTGGAGGACGTATTTGATTTTGTATTAAAAGTGGCAAAATTGAACAAATTATAGATAGAGAAGAGGTAATGTTATGTATGATGTATAAGGAACTTAAACAAATGACGTAGATTATTGGGCAGATAATATTGAGTAATTGTATGAAGCATTTATATGATTGGCAGTATATATGGTATGATAAACGCTTGAGTATTACAATCAATTTTGTAGTAATCTGTACTGTTAAAAGCAAAAACAAAACATGGAAATCTACCAAACTATCTTTCAATCCAAAGATTTAAAAATCTGAATTAAACCTCATTGCAATTCCACCAAACTAACCTCACCCACCATACTCAGCATCAAACCACCATTGACATCTAACACCACAAAATATGATAGTTTCCCCCTTAAAAATTGACGTCAAACAGATCTCATTGTCAGACACATTCCAAAAAACTCAACCTTCCCAAAAATGTACCAACCCCTAATCCTTCACACCTACAGCCCCCAAATTAAAGATTCTTACGCAACCTACGTCCTTAATCCATTACCCTATAATAGAAGAATACAAAAATAAAAAATTAAATGAACTGTCCATTCGGAAGTCGCAGTCATTAAAAGAAAACATTTTAAAACTGCGTCCGAAAAATGAGACATTGGCGGATAACAGGTTAACACAACTGCATCGCAAAACGATTGGATACCCAACTCCCTATCGCCCTCCTCATCAAGATTCATTTGCGAGTGACACCGAACCGGTCTCAGACGTATTATCCGTCCATCCGCCTTAACCTATCTCGACATACCCCGTCCGATTACACAGTAGCCAATTAGGCTAGCCGGCGGTTCGCTCGGACCAGCCCATCGCAGACAACTACGCCGATCCCATGTCCGGGTCACCGGAGACCCCGACCGTCTGCAGCCCCGTCGGAGACGGCCGCCGGCTCAATCTCCGAAATTGGATTTCCCCGACGCAACTTGTCCGGGTCGGCACCACTGCTAAATTGCCGGCAACCCTGGCGCAGGAAGTCGAATTTAATTGATCGGGCTCGGATCCGTTCCGATCTTTCCGTTCGGGCAGCTGACGGCCTTCGGAGCCGCTTCATTTGTCGACGGAATCGGTTCTGGGAGGGTGAAAATTGGATGCCATTGTTGGAGAAGGAAGCTGGAAGGATTTCTGGCTGAGAGCTGAGAAGTTGGCGTTCGAGATAATGCCGGCGTGATGGACGATGGGAGCGGTGGGAATGGGTTTCATTATTTTCGGCTCGAATGAAAAAGGTTTAGGATTCGGAGGGGTGGCGGGGGGAGGGTTGGATTATCGGGAATTTAGGCGAGTGGAAGCATTGGTGGCGGAGGCGGGTGGGGAGTTGAGAAATTGGCGTTTGTGATAGTGTCGGTGATGGACGATAGGGGTAGAAATGGATTTCATTATTTTCGAGCTGAATAGGAGAGGTTAGGACTTAGTTTAGAGGCGAGGGTTGCGATTGTGGAGAATTTAGGGGAGTGGAGGGGTTGATGGTGGGGAGCTCAGAAGTTGGCTTGAGATATATAGATATATAAATTGAGAATAGTGTTAGATATGTGAGCGTTATCGGAAGTTTAAGTAAATGGAAGGTCTTCTTTTGAAGAGTTAAGAAGACAGTATTTTAGATTATACTAGACTAAGGATCTTAGAGTGGAAATGTGTGTAACTGTATTCTTAGAAAATGGGAGCACATACAAATTACAGTGCACTATTAAATGCAAATACAATTACCGACTGAAATTCTAAAGATAATTAAACGATATAAGAATGTATTTCGATTATAAGCAGGTATTAATTATAGTCAGGAGAAATTAAATCGTACAATTACCTATCTTGAATAGTATCAATATAAGAAATAAATTATTAAGTTAATAAATTAGCAAAACGCTATAAAATATTGAAAATAATTAAACTGCAAAATTATCCACTATCAACAGTATCAGCATAAGAAATAAATTCAAACAACTGTCTCTGCTGCAAAATTAATTTACATTAGTCGAAAAATATCAACTATTTGAAATAATTAAATGACACCATTATCCACTGTCAGCAGTATCCATAGGAGTAATAAATGATTCAGTCGGTTTTACTCAAGAAATTAGGCTAGATTAAGTGATAAATTGATGCCACTTCTACCCGGTGGTACGAAATGAAGTAAAGAGAGTTGAATTCTAAAGCCGTAAATGGCAGGAAAGCGAAACCGTTAAAAGTCCATCGGATGCCATTAGAGTGCGATTCCGTCGAAGCTTAAATCTTCCGCAAAAAAGCGGAGAGAATCGCAATAATGCCTGGCTAATATCCGGACGCGAAACGAATCGACAATCGACGCTATTTTTGCTTCATGCAGAAAGATTGAAATTCGTCCCGCCGTCTGCGATAAAAAAGGATTATCGACCCAAGCCAGACGGACGTTTATTAATTTAATAATATAGTAGTATCGTTCGGTGCCTGTGTCTATTCTTGTTTTATTCGACAAGTCTGATGACTAAGTTTGTTCCGTAATTGAATTAGGGGTAAACTATTTTAAATACCGTATCAGTCGCGTACATAGTCGAAAAAATTGTTGCATATTGTTGATAGCAAATTGTTGTAAGTATTATTTAATATTGAGTACACGACCTAGTGAATAACATTGTAGGCATAAAACTGAGTTACATTGGTTTTGTAATAATTGTAGATGGCAGAAAAATAACATTTTGATATAAATTGCGAATGTACTTTTTCAGATGATATTTACTTGAGGATTCAATTTCGTAATATATGAATAATATTCGAAAATAGAGTAGATTCTATATCAGGAAAAAGGAGCTTCACAATACCTAGATCTGATAAATGTCTTGAACGGTTTCCTCCTCAGATCAGATAGAACTTTGAATTTCGAATGCGACGAAGCGGTAGTAGCAAAATGTTGAGATGATAAAAAGCACAAGTGTTATGAACAATATCTGCAGATGAGCAGTTACAAACGTCATCCAGATTTCGTCCGCTGCACAAACAGTCCGCAAATAAATGTCCTGGCAATGTCAGTTCTTAGAACGTCCCGACAAACGATGCGTTCGAGATATCCGAGATATTCGATATATCGTTCTGAAAAGAACTTGAGAATAGCCGGTGTCGTTCGTTGAAAAATTTCTGAACTGTCTGACTGCGACGCTTCTGTCACTCTGTTTAATACAACGACCGTCTAAAATGGGATCGATGCTAAAGGGTAGCCGGTCTCAAATAAAAATTTAAGACTTTTTTTTATAGTCGAATCCTTTTTATTAACCTAATCTGAACAACAGAAATACTTGAGATTTACTGACTCGATTCGAATTGCTGACATTTTAAATCTTTTGGGTGTGACAGAATTGGAGTGCTTAGTTTTGTTGTTTGACAGAGCGTCATCCATGGAATGACGAAAATGTAGAGTTAGTGATATTTTTAAATGTTATACCCTTAACATTGTTGATTTGAATACCTTCTCATCTGTCAACCTTAAGAATTGACGGAATAATATATTCTGTTTAAAATCTGTTTAAAGAGAACATTTTATTTTACTGATTAAAATCATGTCACCCCTGAAACAATCATTTCAAAACTACTCATTATTCTTATAATGACTACTTTTTCATTATTATTGTCTTATATTTTATATCATTTGCTTATGAAGTAATGTCATTTCTGAAGAAACAATATACTTATTTTGTATGAATCATATAAACATTCAGAATGACAATCACTCTAACCATTAGCATAACCTAGATTAATCTGCTTATAAAATTAATCGAATTTTAAACCATTAACTCCTAATTCAGTTCGGGATCGATTTCGTCGAATTACTTCCTAATTTTTCATCTCAAGCACAGACACCGTAACTTTAAATTCAAGAAAGAATCCTTCTCTCTAAACATCCAAATCCAGCTTCACGGTGACCTTGACATCATGGATGTCACTCCAGCGCTGAAGGTAACAATCGTTCCAAAATTCTCGAACGGCAAACAGCCCCGCCCTGCGATCCTGAGCATCGCACGCTGACAGATATCGATAATCGATGGCACTCCTGCTCTCGTTACCAATATTAGCATTTACCAGCTCTCGCCGGCGTAAGGACATTCGCATAATAATGGCCGGCTACGTTCGGGAAACGCTGAAAGGCGAGTGACAAGCGTAACAGGTGATATGATCGCGGGAAATGCATGAAACGCATGTGCGCGCGCGCGCACTTCCTCACCAATAATGCCGACGTCGAATGCGTCGCCTTTTTTCCCCAGCGAAATTCTACTTTCCGTCAATCGTTCAGACGAAAGAGAACCGGAAGGAGATCACAAAAATCGCAATCCGAGCCCTGTAAGTCCAATAGTTTCTAAAATATGGCCAAAAAACTGTCAGAAAACGTCAAAAATTGGACATTTCGACAACTGAGCCGTACTTATTCTCTTATGATCGAGGTATAACTGTACAGGATTGTAGAACAGATAACCAGCTTCAAAAAAATCGCAACCGCAGCCTTCTAAGTCTAATACTTTCGCAGATATGTCCAAAAATGTGTCAAAAAACATTGAGGAATGGAAGATTTTTTGACTCTAAGGCACATAATGATAATTATATAAATAATTTCCATATGCCATGAAAGAAGGATCGAAAATATTAACAAAAATCGAAACCGGGATGTTCTAAGTGGAATAGTTCCCAAGACATGCTTAATAATAGAATAAAAAACATTGGAAAATGGAAATTAGCTCGCCTCTGTAATACAAAAATCGAATTAGATGTTATTTGTCTGATTAAGGGGTTGATAGAAAGAGAAGTTTTGTTAAACATTGTATCTAAAATGTTCAGACTGGAAAATTTTAGTATACCAGACAAAGATAGGTCCAAAAAGCAATGAAAACTGGGTATTTGGTCAGCGGCATGGCATACATGTTTCTTTTACTGAATTGCAAAGTTTCAGTGCAAAAGAAGGATAAAAGAATGTCTCAAACGCGACAACCAGCACCTTCTAAGTGCAATAGTTTCCAGTACATGCCCAAAATTAGTTTTCAAAACAAAAAATGATTACAATTGTGTCCACTATATGATAGGCAACTATTTGGGGCAATTAGAACAATGGAACTGAAAGTATTTTAAGTACCATCTGTGTATGAAAGTACATGAAAAATTTAGCAAACAATTCAGTTTGTATGTCCATGATATGATCTGCAATTTGGGCTTATAAGTTTTGCACCTCAGACAATTCTTCAGCCTGTTACAGATAACGATAGAGAACATAAAATGAAACAACAATAGTTGGTTCTAGTTTAACTGCAATATTTCAGAGAAAAACCAGTTTAAGATAGAAAGTACGGGCTAATGTATAAATCTCAATAGATGAAATATAAGCTCCCGCACAGCAGAAACTAATCTTACCATGTGTAGAATATTAAAATGACAGAATTTTCAATTGCACTGACGTATACACTTGCCACTGAATGACAAGTTTTTATCCATTATTTTGAATAGATGGAATTATTGTGTTCTATCTACAGATTTTTGTAATATAAGCAAGATTGAGGGACACTTTTGATTATGGCTTTCCGTTTGTTACCGCAGTTTATCCACAAGTATTCTCAAGAGATAACATGATGTGAACACATATTTTTCAAAATGTTTTCAGCAAAATGTTTATTGACCAAGTTGTGCCTTAAGTATCAGGCAACATTCAAATGATGTAATAATATTTTATGTCTAGATCTTACCTTAAGACACATGAGCTCATGTGCACAATAAAGACACAAACTGATCTGGTAGGTTTTGTAGATTTTTGCACAACTTTTGAAGAGATTATTATATCTAAGCATTTGATGCAACTATTACACTCGCGGTAACAACAAATTAATACTGAATGTCAACGCAAACACATATTTCACGCGTACAATGTTCAAAAAGCAGTCACAAATTTGATCACATTATGGTTAGGCGACAGTGGACAAGCAAGCAGCCAGTTTGAACTGATCAAGAACGGCGCGCGTATCGCGCGTTCTGATTGGTTGTGTTTGGTTGGGTTAGTTTCACTCGGCGAGTGCCAGTAGTGTCGTCATACGAGGTGAGCTCTCTCATTTTACACAATTAATTGATAAATATTTGTTGTTCCATCCCCAAATGTGTGAGAATATTGCAAATTGAGTGACTGGCAATTTAATAAACTATATGTTTCACTTGCACATAGTGTTTTAAATGAATAACGTGACTTTGATTCCAGATATACTTGCCGGCTTAACAAATCAAGGACGCTGTGACGTAGACGAAGAATTTTTGCAATCTTTTGCAGTTTTCGGTGAGTCTGACCATATTCACTACGTTATTCAGGAGCTAGGCCTGCAGTATTACTTGCTTTTCGACAAATATCCTAGCTACTTAGCATATATCGTACCAGAAATGTACTTGTAAAATTTTGCAAGATTTGTTTGAGAATGGCGCTAAGTTGCAATCTTGCAATTTGAACGTATGAAGAGTTGCGCGCGCAGAGCTCGTTGATTGGTCCAGCTAGTTTCGGCAAGAAAGTGCCACAAGTGTCATCGTCACAGGTGAGCTCCACAATTTTCGATTATTTATTAATTAATATTTGCTTCTACATTACTGAATTGACATAAATCTTGTGCCTTGAGTAGAGGGTAACATAATATGTGGCAAGCAAGGACAGGATATTGAGTTTTAATCGAATTATTCGACATTATTTTCAGCAGCCCTACAGTCTGAAAAAAACAAGTTTTGCAACGCATACAGCACATTTTTCTCAACCCGGCCTCAGTCTGGTGAGTTTGATCTTCAGTACCATTCTTATTTCGTACTTTGTTTAAGGTAGCATGTGCTCCGCGATTCATTTCAAGCTTGTATGTTATATTTTATGCATAAAATGCAATTATTGCACATTTCAACACTGCGTGACGCGCTACATGGCAATGCGCATGCGCAAAGCCAGTAATTCAAATACCGCATTGCATGACTGTCTACTAAGAAATTATTTTTGAACAGCAATAATACCAACTTGCATTAATGTTAATTTCAAATATTTGTTGAAATTACCATAGTTAGGTGTTTATGGCTAGAGGCATGTCGCAAATTCCTAAAAAAGACAGAATTTGAACCAATCTTAATAGTTTAATAGAAATTTTTTGCAGATAAATTAGAACATTGTGGATCACATGTTGAAAACAGCAGTACTGTAACTATTATGGTTAAGAATACGTACCTTACGTAAAAGGTGTTAGATATGTAAGTACACGATACGACAGAAATAATGGAATAATATAATACATAGCGTGGAAGTCCATGGTTCATACTTTGCGCTCTGGTGGTCCAAATCTGGTTCGAATTCTGGTAGACGAGACGTGGTCTTACTCTATGATGGGCTTGGGTACGGAAACTACCATCCACAAGTCCACCGCCAGGATCCACAACCAACATCCCACAGTTCAGAATGCAGAATCAACTTGAGGGTCTATGGAACTGAGAGTCAAGGATCCTTCGATGCAGCGTGTTCCTGTGGTATGCTTGACCAGTCGGTGAGTCAAATTTTAAGTCCCTCGAGTCATCCATCATGTCGTAGGATGATTGGTCCGAAACGACACGGGTGACTCGTTGTAATTATTCTTCTTGAATATATGACGAGCATACTGACCGCGAGTAGATTTTTCGCTACGCTTAGCGAAAAGTCAACTCGTCAATTTTTGTTAGGGGACATTTTCATGTGTATGTATTAGCTCAGGATAGGCCTCCCTTGCCCAATTTATGTAGAAAATATTTGATCGCGGTCGCGTTCGCCTGCAAAATATTTAATTTGATAAAATTTTGCGCGCTTTGAATATATCATTGCGCATGTGCGCTTTGAATCATGAATAAGAGTCAAATTTTTCTGTAATAATCGTTTACTTGCGATTATTAAATCAATATTACATGCGAAGTAGAGTCAATACGTTCGTATTTAAGAACGTTTCGTTTTCGATCGCATATTAAATTTCAATGAGCAAGATGGCATTTCGCGACGAGTAGATTCTATCATACAGCGAGATCACATGTCATAATTTTGTGATGCAGAGTATTCGCTCGTATGATAGAAACGCTCGAGGGTTTCTTGCATGCCCAGTATATTAAAAGTTGAATCATTTTGCTATTACAAAGTCGAGTCATTTTTACTATTACAAAGTAGAGTCATTTGCACCATTACAATGTCGAATTATTTTGTAATATTAGAGAAATAAGATAGTAGAATCATTAGTCCGCTTATCTGTTATAGACATTAGATATTACTAATCTTAGCTCAGGATGTTTTCAGCTTCACAAAGTAAGTGCACTTATTTTGGCCGTACTCATGTCACTAAGGCCTGTAATGATGCATGCGCCGATGTGCGGCATGCATGGTTCAGGCCGGTGAGGACGGTTTGGTTAAGGCGTAGTTTCGGCGATTATAACGTATTAATGACTGCCGACGTACATGCCATTGTATGAATGCGTAGTGTTTGTGGCATGTACGTCGGGTAGAGCACTTAACAATGACCATTGCTTTTTCTCGAATACCGTATTTGCTTTCTCAATTATCAAATATTTATTTTCTGCCTAATATAATACGCTGATATGATACCTTCTGAGGCATCATATAATTTTCCTTCTTGTTAATTATTTAAACTTAAACATCTCTACAACACTTGGTCGTAGAGAAAATTGAAATAAGTAAATTGACGCTTTCGCGATAGTTTGCTCGGTCATTATGCGTTACAATCGATTTCAGCATTGGTACGTACCTAGTTTCTAAGAGTATGATGTGAATTTGAGCTCGGGTGTCGGAGACGTCCCGGGATGTACTCCCTAGGGTTAGGCTTATTATGCACCCGGGCGGTTGATTGAGAACCGTGGAGTGATTGTGTTAGTGTGCCTGCTTTGCTCTTTTTAAATATAGGTTGGTAGGTAGGCAGGTAGCATACTTTCTCGGAATGGTGTGATGTGTTAATTATAAGTAGGTAGGGCCAGCGGAAGACTATTACTTTTCTCTCGTCCCCCCCGAATTTCGCGCCAAGTAATAGCCTTTATCTGGGTTTCATTTGGCAGTTGCAACCGCAAATTTTGTTCCCGTCACTTCAGTTCCAATTCCAATTCCGTATAAATATCAAATGGTAATAGAATATTTATTATTCTTTGGTCTTTATATTTTCATGTTAAACCGCGATTGTCTCTCCGATATTAACTTCCGTATATGCTGTTACAAGCATTAGTTAGTAGAAAATGGTTACAACTGCCATTTGCTAATGTTAAGAGTAGTCAGTATTAAGCGGAGTACGTATACATTGCACAACGAAGTAGCATTTCATTGCACTTACGAGTGTTTTGATTGTACCATCGAGATGCACTTGATTGCAGAGTGAAATACGTATTTCGATTTGTTCGGGGGATTCGGTCAAATGTGTACGTGTACGAGCGGTTGAAATTAATTCTTAAATTCCACAGTATAATATACTATCCTCTAGATAATACTTTCAATTCGTACATCAATTTTTTTTCCAGAGCTAAAAAATCGTAAAAACGTAGAGTTCGATAAGTAGATATCAACGTTTTGATTGACGCGACCACTGACGAACGTGAAGGCAAATTGTTTTCGTATGTTTTATGATAACAATTTGTTGCTATTTTGCGTTCGTGCGAGTGGTCGAATCAATGTAAAACTGATACCTGCTTCAATCTCCCGAACAGAGGGTATTTGCTTTTGCTTGTCCGAAGAAAGAAGAGGTTTTCCACCGTTGGACTAGATAGGTCACTATGCTCGTCATTGCAAATTTCAATGTTTTTCATGTGTTTTAAATGCGCCGCTAAGTTAATTCACGTAATGATTGTGTTACAGCTCATATTCCTTTGAATTGCAATATTCCGATTCCATGATCGACAGATTCGGGGGATATAATTTGAATAATGCTCTTTCCATGTCGATTCCGAAATGTCCCACTTAACTGACTAAGTTGAAAGATATTCGCACGTCACTCCAATGCAAAGCCTCAAACTAATTCGGGAGAAAATTGAATTTCCGCATCAGCTCGCCAAATGCTTCTCTCAGGAAACCGGCGCAACAACGATTTCACGAATGTTTAGAAATCATTGAAGCGAATCCAAAACAAATTTTCGAAGAATCCGTTGCAGTGTGCAAGTTTTACTTTAGCAAAATTATCATTGCATTCGCGAACATTAAATTAAACGAATAAGACAACTATTTAACATTTTTAAGTGTTGAAATTGTTTCAGAATAAATTTTCCATCGGTCTGTCGCAGTTTCTAAATTTTTGGCAAATTGATGTTTCGCCGTAAGCGTTCTAAATATTTCTAGTGATACATGTACGATACAACAAATGCACACTGTGTTTTCAGCAATTGAAACGCATCCAAAATAAATCCTGTAAATATCAGACGCATTTTCCAAATTTGTGTCAATTTAAACAAAAGGCTTCGTATGTGCCAAGTATTTACCTCGAAACACTTATAACATAATTTCACAAACGTTTGAATATGACTGAAACGGAAATAAGTCTTGCAACAAACCGGATTTTCAAATTCACAAAACATTTTCAGAAATTGACAAAATGTTTATCTGATAAAACTTGCGAGGCAACAATTTTATATTTTCAAATGTTCAAAATCTAAATAAATCCCCGATGTGTTAACAAATGAAACATCGCATTCAAAAATTTTTCTTTACAAACGTACAAGGAAATAATGCCATATTGTCAAATCGTCAAAACCCAAGATAAATCCTCACTAATCC
Source organism: Anoplius nigerrimus (assembly GCA_914767735.1). Classification (NCBI taxonomy): domain Eukaryota; kingdom Metazoa; phylum Arthropoda; class Insecta; order Hymenoptera; family Pompilidae; genus Anoplius; species Anoplius nigerrimus. Next base: position 15,399,860 of record OU612081.1, read on the forward strand.
AAAATCGATACTTCACATGCAAACATTCCCTAAATCTAGCCAAATATTTCTTAGCTAAAACCTACAAGAAATCAATTCCAAATTTTCAAATCCTCAAAACCCAGACAAATCCCCCGCCAATCCAAAATCCAAACGTCACATCCAAACGATTCCAAAAATGAGCAATGATTCCTCTCTTTAAACGTCCAATAGACTTTCAAATCCTCAAATTCCATACCCAGCCCACAAACCCATAAGCTAAACCTTAATCCAAAAAATACTTTCCCCACACCCACGTGATCGCCGACAGCTTTTGATCGGCTCGGAAAAAAAAAAGCTCTGGAAGGTTTGACAGAGTCGTAAAGTGGATCGAACAAAGGCGAGTGAGTCTGAGCGCTGTCGATTGAATTCTTGGGAAGTTAACGGCGTGGGATGCGCTGGCCGAGTGGATTTAACGAGGCGCGAAATCGTTTCGAAGCTTTACTGCCTAGCAATCCGTCGACTGTACTGCGAGGACGAACGGGCACTTATGACTCTTGCCAAAAATGTCGAACTTGAAACCGTTACGCTGCCGTTAACCGAACGTTTAGCTCGAGAGATCTGGCATCCATTTCAAGATCTCTACTAATCAGTTTCAATTAGATTAAGATAGGTTAAGGTATTTCTGAGAGATAGGATAAGAGAATGTTGCAACCCGGAAGGGAACAAATAAAGATATATATTGTATATAATACTAATGAGTTCAAATTGTTCCGCTTGATAGTGACATTCAGAATTAAGTTTACAATACAGCTCCATTTTTTTTTGCAAAGGGATTAATGGGCTCATTTTTTTTTTGATCGAAATAAACGATGTTATTATTTGGTTTAATATAGGAATTAACCCACCAACTGCCAATATTTTTTCACAATTCAGAAATAATTCTATATAAACGAATGTCAGCTGCAGTAACAAAAATATATTAAATTGATTTATGTTAAAAGACACGACACCAACAAATGTTCGCTTAATTGTTTAGTGACGCAATTCTGAATAAATCTCATACAAAATCATATAAACTGTAAATAGAAGATGTTAAGGTACATATCTACAGATAAGTAGGACTGACAATTTGAAATTGTTCCGCTCCACGTTTCAGAATTAATCTCGTATAAAGTATAAAGTAGGAGAGAATATACTTCCAAGACGTGACCTAGTGCACTTAAAGATATGTACAGATAATATGTAGGAGCTGTTCCGCTCGGGGGCAGGATTCACAATGAATCTTATATACTAAAAGTCTTCACTTATGTGCTGGGAATCGTCCACGTATGAATTCGTATATGTGTGCAGCTAATAAGAACTCGAAACTGTTTCACTCAATTGCACAGTTCACATTAAGTGTCATCATATTCTGAAGCAGGCACGTATTGTACTTCCAAACTGTTCAAGTGTCAATTTAAAGATAATGTACTATGAGAATGAAAATGTTCAAGAGTACTCTTCTAGCAAAACTAGCTTTTAATCACTGTGTACAGTTTTACTTAAAACAAATATACTTGCAAGCAGTTAAGATGTAAATCTAGAGATAATACAATGTTAAAAGGTAAATTTTCTGAATAATATAATCTTATTACAGAAAACGTTGAATTGATACCCATAATTTTAGTAACGTAATTTATCAACATTTTGATGTTTATTAAATTATGTCTTTATTCTTGCAATCAATTGCTAACATATAATAAAATAGAAATAAATGACGGAATAAAAAAAAACAGAAAAAATAAATAAAACGATTCATGGATTACATATGTCCTAAAAATTCACACTGCGACCTCTTACGCCAACACATTGTAATACTCCAATAAAATTTCGCAAAACTTCAATGCGACTAGGGTACCTTATAATTCTTTCTGCAACAATACTTGATATATCTTGACAACATCAAAGATGAGAGCTGAATCAGCAGAGACGCGACAATTTTCGACTGACAAAGTACACTTGGAAAGATCCCGCGAGATAAGGAAAGCTCTCCGACGATGAAATTCGCGCGAATACAATCCACTCAAAGAATCGGAGCCGAAAGCTCGAAATGTCTCGCCGAACTATCTCAATTCAATACCGTTCGCATCGAAGCGGCACTTTGATAAACGTTCTCTTGAAATATGGCAGGCCTGAGTCACGCTATGAAATCTTGAATCGAGATTACGTCTTTCGCCTTTCGGTCACTTGCCAAATTTAGTGCGTTTTTTCGACCAAATCGATTCTTTGCCTAAAAGTTGAAATACGACAAATTTTTGCATTAAAGTAACAGAAATGGAATCATTTTGATAGTATGAAGATGACAATGTGGAATTAGTCCGAAAGAGTAGGAAATAATTGTTTATTTTGGCATGCAAATATGCAAGTTTTTTCATTATTATTGGGATGTATGGCGGTTTGGGATAAACAATGGACTGTAAGTGTGGTTACATCCGGAAGCGCGGTTTCCGGATTGAAATAGCGAGGACATAATTTCGATCCGGAAACCGCAAGCAATTTCAGTGGGAACAACGACCGCAGACACTTAAATACTTGATATGACACTGATTTAATTGTATCAGAGGAACATCCGTCTTGGGATCATTAATAAACCAGAGACAGGACGACAATTCATACTTAGATTATTCCGTGTACAATTTCTATATATAATTTCGGGTTAATATCGGTGATATAATAAACGAAACATTTAGAGTGCGATTGATTTTATTTTTTCATCACTTTTAAAAGGAAGAAATGTAAAGATGTATTTAGCATTTATTATTATTAAAATTTCAGTATTTTGTTTTCTTATATCATAGTTGATTTAATATTTATTAGTCATAGTTATTATTTGTATTAATTATAGTCATATTTAATTAAATCAAGTACAACAATTTATAATAAATGTTTTCGAAATACAATAATTCTGAAATTGAGACAAATTACGTAGCTACAATATCAGCAAATTATTACCACATAAATTTTGTTCATATTAACAATTATTCCAATCACCCAATATTCCAAATTTTCTCTTCCATTAAATTACGAATCCTTACATATTCTATTTGAATCCCAATCGAGTCTAATTAAAATATAACTAAAGACCTCAATTTAACAAAATCCAGGTAGAAAAATAGTGAAATTCTCTTCATCTGAAAATTTCGTAATATATAATATTTCGTAATATATAATAAATCCAATCGCCGATTAGCAACCCCTAAGACACCTTCGGTGGGAAGTTTGAAGATCCCCAGCATTCGTACCTGGAACTTTCCAGGAAATTCTAGATTAAGCTCCCACTTGCCTCCCGTAATTGATCTCGGAGCCACCTTCGAGTCCCCTCCCCATTGCACCCCCATGGCGCCGGCGGGCAGATCGGAATTTTAGTGGCTTTTAGTTCGCGGATTAACGCCGCAAAAGCTTCGGCATTCCGGGTGGCAGGTTCCGAAAGTCAATAAAAGCCATTTAGCCGCATTTTACGATTATTAACTCCGTAAAGCCGGGGAATCTGAACAGGTCGGATAACGGCGGCTTCCCGTTCAAAATAGCGTCGCACAATGGGACGGTTACGAGGTCGGGAGGGAAGGAATTTTTCTACTCCGACGGAGCGTCTTGCTGCCGGGCTCGACAGGTGGAACGTGTTGATGGTTAATTTTAGGTCGGGCGGACAAATGAAATTATTCGCCGACGAGAGAAACTTGGATTCTGAGCGAGTGGGGTGTGAACGGGTGCTGAGAGAAAGGAGTGGGGGAAATTAATTTTGAAGGTGGATGTTGGAACCTATTCGGGTCTATTAGGTGATGGTAATAATGCGATTGTAGTTTCATTGCTTTTAAGTGAAACAAATCATATGTGTAAATGTTTATCTTGGATATGGCATTATAATTTATATAACATGACATGAAAGTAGGCAATACAAAATTAGGCTCAAGGTCGTACAAATTCATTTTAATATTAAACTTTATCAGTTTAAATCGAATAGAAATGTGCCAGAGCTAATATAATTTTTTGAAAGAATCATATAATTTATATGTAGCATAGTATATGCTAGTACGTAGAATTCTATAGATGATAAAGTAATTTGCATTTGCTACTCTAGAATAACATACTTCCAGTCCAAAAACTTAAACTTCTATATGGTCATATTATATTACCTAGATAAATTTCTAAACACGAAACTGACAGGTCTGCAGCGAAAATGATTTTGACATTAATTTGTAAAAGCTCCTTAATTATTGAAATTGGTCAGAGATAATGTTATCGGGCCGTGTTTGAAGCTTGGATACTAAATTATTAGAGTGTGAATGGGTGGACCTATTTCGTTCCGGACATAAAATTATTGATTCATGTTGAACTTTGACACGTACGGAATAATAATTGGTTCGGAGCGGTGGAAATTGATTTTGATAGGAAGTTGTACAAGCTTCCGAATTGCGAGAATTTATCGCTGATAACGTAGTTGGTGTATATCGCTGCTTTGTAATGAAATAATTACAGGGTGAACAAGCGTTTGAATACAGTATTATGCTTTCAATATCAATGTTGATACTATATCCATCTTGTCAAACAATGCAGATTGGAATCTACAAACTTCTGAATCGCAAGAGTTTGACGGTAGAATAATTAATTCAAGTTTATTGCTTCAAACGTACAGAATTTCTAAATCGGACATTGATTGACTTTCAAATTGACTTTGAAAGTAAATTCATGTATACATATCTGACATACAGTATAAGCGGTTTTGCTCATATACTTCACTTCGCTAATAACGGTATCGATACGAATTCAGAATTTTGACCGTAAAGCAATTTACGGCTAGATATGTCAGTATTTCAATGATACTTCATATAAAGTTCGAATAACTTAATACGTACAGTAATTAATTTCGGTGGTGCTGCCCACAAGCTTCAATATTTTCATACAACCATTTCCTGATAATGTGATTGATACTTATCTCTTCAGAATTAAATATATGCCATTCTAACACAGTATTAGGATTTTTTTACGTTTCTTTACATAGCATCGAACAATTTTAACATTCGCAAACCAATGAAAACCTGATTCGATTAGAATGGTGGATATCGACTTTGGTCCTGCTTTCCATAAATTTCCAGCTTTCCAGTATAAATCGATTCCGTCTAGCAGAAGTTACGATGCCGGCAGCAGACGACTTCGTCTCTTTAAAAATAAATCAATCAGAGGGCGAATAAAGCTTGCTCTATATTTATCGCCGGCGCATAAATTGACTCGCCTGCTTAAGAATGCAATTATTCCAGACCGAGCAAATGTTGTTCGAATTCCGATAAAGCCGCAAGTTTTCGCGATTTTTAATATACGGAAGCAATTCGGCTGCATTGAAATTCTGCGAGTAGGATATCGACACCGTCTACAAACTTTCAACTTTCTAACGTTATTTTGTCCGCAATATGGCGGTGGTTAAACAAAATACAAGTTTAGTATGAATAATGATGTGGCGTTATTAACATTATATCGTGTCAAATTCGAGTTAAAAACAAAATTAATCTACGTCTGTTTTTATGGGTGTGAGTAATTGAAGATTGAATTCAATTTTATTAGGATCTCATCTATCAGAATTTAGCTATTTAACATAATTTTTGGATAAATGTTAAAACTGGTTAAGTACGATTAAAACTTTATTAGATCCAGTGAATTACTCTCAAACTTCCTAGTATTTTGTATTATAAAGACGACTGGACAAAATATGCTTTGATACGAATACAATTCGTGACGTCATTAGCTATGTTGAGGCTAAATAACGTAAGGTTCACCGTGACTTCATTGGGATTCGTAAAATTTCAATACGGTTCGTACATCAGGATATGTAACTGACATTCGATTAAAATGCTGCAAATCGATTATCGACAGCTTGTACGAGCTCTTGATTCCCAACGTATCTTTACATGTCGCATGCCAGTGATGAAACATAATATGATCCATGATGCCAAGCGCAAACAATGCCGGTACTAACCTACATTTATCGCTCTTGTAACTAAATAACGCGGGAGCTAATGTTACTCTGACGTGATTCAGGTTCAATCTAAAGTTTGGAAAACTGTAATCATTAGGCACTATATACCAGGCTGAGTAACTAATATGCGATTGAAATTGTGCGAAGTGATTATCGACACCCTGCAGAACTTTCGAAGTCGTGAACGTAATGTCGTACGACGTGTGACGATGATGAGTTTAGATCCAAACAATGTGAAGAGACATTAATCATTCGAATGCCTAATCGACAAAATTAAAACTTAATATCGTTTAATGGCAACGAAACCGAAGCGGATTTAAATAATTCAAGACGATTATAAACACTCTCAACAATTGGCGGCTCAAACATAACATAGCAAGACATATAAATCGGATTAAAAAAGTTGTTTTATTAGTACACACTCATTCACGAAAAAGTATCAATAAAATTAAGAACTAAAATAATTGAAGCCCCACCAACCGAGCTTTGCAACGAATTTAATCCAGAACTTGCAACTCGATTATGGACACCCTCCACAAAATTACAGTTTCGTCATACAACATTCCACGTCAACATAATCATTCTAAATTCAGCTTACAGTATCAGAATCATTAAACTTATTTACAGAAGAACCTGAATAAAATTCACGGATCAAACTCGTAGCGGCGTAACGAATCTTACACAAATAAATCGATTATCGACAACCTCCCAAAATCCGAGCCAGCTTAACGTCACAGGACGTATGAAGATGATTAAGCCGAACGCAGAGCCGCGGTGCCAAAAGCAAGCAATGACGGTATTGGTCTATATTTGTCCCTTTAATGACGTGCACCGAAAATCGAAGCTAGAAGGCGGGTGGAAAATCGAGCCGCGAGCTTGACCTATTTCCGTAAGGGCCTATAACAATGTAAAGGAGGCGGGTGAGAGGAGGGCGGGGTTGGCAGGGAAAGAATCCGATGCGAGAGCATCAAGACACGCGGAGCTCTGATGATGGCTAGGCCGGTAACGCAGAATCACACGATATCTGCATCCGTAAAGTGGCTTCGGCTTAGCGGTCTGAAGATCTGAAGATGTTTACTCTTAAACGGCACGGCAGTTGGCAATGGCAACATTTTTCCAGATTACTTTTAAACCGAGAATCGATGGAGGTGTTTATCTCGCAGTGGGAGGTGAGAGATTTCGAACTTGTTTCGTATCTGTGGAGTTGAAATTATCGTTAGTTTGATTCTTATGATATTTCGAAAGTAATTGTGGGGGATAGAGATGTTTTGTGGGATGCGTGTTTAAGTGTGGATTGATGCTTGGGGTGCTTTGTGTTGGAAAAGTTTAAGTTTGATGTAAGATATGAAGAGTATAAGTGATGAAAGTATTTCTTAATGTTAAGAGGGGTGGGATAGAGTAGTTTAATGTTTCAGGGTGGTACCGAATTAAATTGCTCTCCATTGGAAAGTCAGAGTAGTATTTGTGGAACAATATGTCGGAAATGATTGATTCTTAGGAAAGTGGCAAAGTTCCACCGTTCAATAAGACACATATTCCACTATACCTATTCTTCTGACGATACAATTAAATTCTACAATTTTTCAATACGATTTAAATTCGTCAATTGCAAAATAAACATATACATAACGTATAATAACCTTAACATTTCCAGATCTTATAAATACAACTGAATTCTATAATTCTAATTGAACTATATGCATATAATACACGAAAATAGCCGTCTGAACGCTTTTAGCTTATATTTTACTATCACACAAAGACACACCTATCGAACAGACAGGACAAAGATTGCACTCTATAAGAAGTGGTGTCAGAATTCTACAATTTCTCAATAAAGTATATATTCGATCCACTTATTCTCATTCACAAAAGCAGTGTATACATTGTAGTGTAATAAGAGTAAAATTCCGAATTCTCACGAAGAGAACACTGAATTCTACAATTCCGACTGACATATATATTACTCTAGAAAAGCAGGCGTCTGAACGTTCTCAGATCGCATTCTGTCGGCAAGTGAAAACATCTGTCGAACAGCTAGCAACACAATCCCCGATACTTAATCCGAAACGAGTCCCGATGACACACCGTGTGGCGTGCGAAATAAAGTGACCCAGTCCATCTGGCCGACGACTCGCGTTTCTCGTCTCTTCTGGTCCTCGCGGATATATCGAGTGTTTCCCGAAAGCATGCAAACAATGACGCAGGTCTGCGCCAAGCAGCCTAAAATCCCATTCACTTCCTATAGTTAGAGGCTCAGTCCTTCGGGCCTGCTATAAAAAGACGCGAATATGAAAGCCGGTCCGCGATACGAATTACAATGCGCATTGTGAATTTTCGAATTATTTTTTAAGAGCGAGCTTGTTGAACAAGTTGGAATTTGGAAAAATAGGAAGGACAGTTTGGTATATAACTTTTTGTTACATTAAATATCGTATCGTAAGTATCGGTAAGTTGTATATATTATTATAAATATATACAAAAAATATACAATATATACGTTGTATATATTAAAGTAAACATATATAAAAATGACATATACAAATTTTGTTACATTAAATATTTGGTTCGAAATTTGGCTGGAAAATGAAAATCGAAGTTTTATAACGAACAGTAGCATAACGTATATGCGGGTCTCTTAAATTTTTACTTTGTCTGTAACAAACAACAATCTACGACAGATTTTCTTCACCTGCTGATCAGATAAAAAATATTGTAATCACAATTGCTATTATTTCTGTCCCAATTACCAACAATTGCAATTTGCAATTGCCTGGTCCAATTTTAACCACGAACTCTACATCGAAACGCGACCAAAAGTTTCTGACAACTATGTAAAATTTGCACAAACTGCATAACATATTTTCCAACTCTACCTTACAATTTGCACATTTTAACGACTCTCAACAACTCTGCATCCCTCCATGTTATTCGTCCCACATTTAGTAAAGTAACCACTGAACTGAAGAAAAAATCCTAAAAATAGTTCCCAAACACAATTATTTTGGACCTAGTAATATAGCCCATTCATGCACTATTACTAAATTACACACTTTTTCTGTAAATCCGGTCTGAATTTTCATGGACCGTTTATTTCGAAAATGGTGTAAGTCCATATTTAAGAAAAAAATTGAGATAAATAATTTATGATTAACGTGATGTAAGCGGTTTATTTATGTAATACTTACTTTTTTTTACATAACTTAATTAAACATTTTTTAATTAATTAATTTAATTTTAGACAACTTACACCACTTTCATAATAAACGGTCCATATTTTTCGTGTTTGTTCAAAGTAATCAGCCGCGTAAGTCCTTCCAGTGTAATAACCCAACTGAACAAAAAAAAAAAATAAAAAAAATATTTCGCGAACCCAATTGTTTCGGACTTGAACCGCGCATTCTGTTTCCGAAGCTTCCCGAACGGTCTCGGAAGCGGCCGAATGTGGCCGTGCATTAAAATCGGCCGAGACTCAGCGCGAAATCCAATTAATTCCGCGGATCACGATCGCCGGGCCGTTCATTAACCTTAATTAGCCCCGGCGAAATCCCCAGGAAGATTACGCTCCGTTCTCCGGAACCGGGTCAGGTGGACACTTTAGACGCAGCGTGAAAATTCGCGAACGCCGGGGCTTGGAAGTGGGGAAAGATTTGGAAAAGGCGAGTAATTCCTCAGAGCCGCAGGTCCGGCGGAGGCGAGAAAGATGCCGGAGGCGTCTTTCCCAATTTCCGGACGACTGTTTGCTGTACAAAAAGAGTGCGCGGCATGCGGTTCTCTTATAAGTAATTAAAAAAAAAAGCGGACGCCCGGCAACTAACTCTCGGTACGGCGGTAAGTACGTTTAGCGGAGGTGCTTGAGGTTTTTGGAGAGCTTTGATGGTTGGATTAGATAATTTTCGGATAATACTGGATAGAGGGTGGATTAAATGAGTGTTGTGTGTCTATTAACGGACTCATGCATATCAGATTCGGAAGGCGGATATGGGTAGGGGGGTTCCTGAAGCTCTTTTTCGTCGACGAGAGCCAATCGGCCATGATATGAATCATTGAACGAATCGTCTGTGATCGCACGGTATCAATTATTAGGGAGCTACTACCCTCCTTCCTGCCTGTCTTCTTAATTTTTAACGTTGCCCGCTGATTGCTTCCCTGTTCTAAGCGCGTTGGAGAAAAATGAGTGGCTACTTCGTCCTGGTCCAGGACAGTTTAGAAGGTATTCAATGTTGGTCAAGATTGTTCAACTTAAGCTAGCTTCGACTCTCTTTCAGCGGGAACGATATTTATGATTATTGAAAAATGTACGTTCGGTTTCTAGAGATTTTTGTATATTAGGGGGTGTAAATAGTTGTACATTTCCTGATGAGACTTAATCCGATTGATTTCTGAAGAAAAGTAGATATTTGCTGAGGAATGAGATCAGAATTCTTAGATTTTGAAAAGTTCTAAGATTTGTGGATATTCAGTGTCGATGTATATGTCGAAGATTTACAATATTTCGAATTTTTTAGTTAATTGATTCTTAAATTTACTTTCAATAGAAAGAAACGCATTGAGTACTCGTTGAATTATCAGTTTATAATTTTCGATAACTGGAGCACAACAAACTGCTTCAAACTCTCAGTTATACATCATTTTATCTGAATTAGTTCCTATCACACTTGAAACGGTGACCTAAAAGAGTTGAAAGCCAATTACAACTGTTGGATTTGCAGAAAGTAGACAAAATTATATTTCCCTTAAAGTGTCAGTTATTCTACACTCTTTCATCAATATTCTACTTACAATTAGGCAACTACCTAATAAGTACATTATTTACAACATTCATCCAATTATAACGAAATTCTACTTTTAATTTATAATCGACAAGTACGACTTGCTTTCTGCTAAAAGATTGAACTAAATATTCATTTGTATCTAATTTTATCGAGATGAGTTCCCATTAGAGATTCGAAATTGTGACCTACGACAGTTGAAAGCCATTTGCGATTGCGCTCGCTTGTTGGATTTGCGGATCGTTGGGCAGGAGCGCGGTTAATGATATTAATCGCGCCCGCGTGAGGTGATTCGGTAGGTTGGTAGGTTGGTAGGTTGGTAGGTTGGTAGGTTGGTGGGACGGTAGGCTAGCGAAGGATTAATCGGGATGTCGGATCAACGGACAGTACTGGTTCCAGTAGTGACCTAGTACTCGATAAGGCCAGCATGGGATTGCTATATTTAGAAGGTGTGGCTGAAAAAATTATGGGGCTGCGCCGGTAATCATAACGTCGTTTCCGGTTAGGTCAACGTAATTTCGCGAGATGGTTACTTTCTTGAAATAGAAAATATATCTAGAATCTAGAATCTACTATGGGAGCAATCGTTGTACATAAGTATGTTTACTGGTTTTGCGGACGTTGGTAATAAAGTTAAATGTTAACATAACCTACTGGAAGTTAGCAAAAAAATTATGGAGCTGAAAAATGGAAAACATCTGCAATTGGGTGGAAGTGGTCGTTTAATACAGCAGCGATTATACCTTTCGTGGATTTGGCCAAAAAACATTAAATATAATGAGATCTGTAATGTTTATAGAAGAACAGATTATGGACTCGACGATATTTAATTTCTTGAAATAGAAAAATGGATTTAAAAATTAGCCAGAAGTCAGAAAAAATATTATTTTGTTTAAAGTATGCATGTTGCTGACTCTAATTAATGCTGCTAATTAAGGGAGTCATAATAAGATGTTGGGCGGACGTGAAAAGGAAAATTATTTAAGGTAACTTTATTTTCGATTCAGTCGTCGTAAATTAACGATGTAATTAATTTTCTCAAATGGACGAACATCTTGGAATCAGCTGGAAATTAGTACTGAATGTAATTAAGCATTAAATTACATGTTTCGCAAACTCAGAAATGAAAGGTCATAAAAAATAGTTGAATAAAGAAAGAAAAATTCTGAGACCTCTTAATTGTAAAAGACACTCTCATTAAAACATTAAGATTAATTATTCTTTAAGATGAAAAATTACGATTATCTGCATAATTTAAATTATGAACGGCTTTGATTACGACAAATTTCAAGAAAAGTAATGCCTGACTTGTAAACTTTGCAAATTCGATCTCTCAATAATTTAATAATTTCTAAGTTATGCTTATGACGATTTTACTCTGTGAAACTATTTGAAATTCAGCCAAAGAACATTCTTTCAACGGTTGTAATCGAATGCCCAATCCAGAGGGATGAAAAAAACTACCTAGATCAATAAAATTGAAATCGCATGTTCTCATTATACTTTTTGTGCGGAATTACATTTTACGAATTAATTTCAAACTCGGCCAAGCGAAGTATTAAGGTCGATTTTCCGAACGGTGTTATAAAATGTACGCTAACTTTTCTGAATCCCCCTTTCTGTACTTCTATCGAATGTTTATTTTTGCAAAATACCGTTTGAGTTTGGAGAAAATTCGAAAAAATAATCGACAGAACGTATGCAAATTTGGAGTCTTTATTTTAATACAAATTTATATGGAACATATTCCTTTCATGCACTACTATTAAATTACACACTTCTTGTGTAAATTCGGTCTGAATATTCATGGAAGCATGTGCTTCTATATTTTTCAATGAAATTCTTTCAAAGTAATCAGACCTGGAATATTAAATTTGAGTTCTCCCTGTATAATGTAGTCTTCATGAACATGATTTGAATTTTCATCAATTTACGAATTTTCCAAAGCTAACAAGATTCCTTCCACACCAAACCATGTTTGCTTTCTGAAATTTCATCTCAAATTTCCACTGTATATTTCACCACCACATCGAACCTAAAATTTTCCAAACAAGATGTTTCATACGTGGTCAAACATGACATTATGATTGATTTCTCCCCACATCATAAAACCTTTTATCTACACCTTCATCACAATATGAATATTTCGAGCCAATAACTACATTCTTTGAAAATCCACCGAAATTCTCACTGAACCGTGAACTCGTATTTCACTTCGGTATCCGCCATTTTCCAAGCCAAATTCCAGATGCGGTCAGGCAGATGATCGATTCCTTCCCATGTCATAAAACGATTCACAATCAACCTTCGTCCCTACCTTCATCGCATCAGGAGTATTCCGAGCCAATAACCGCATTCTTTCAAGAGCCACCCAAATTTTCACTGAACCGTGAGCTCACATTTGACTTCCGTGTCCGCCATTTGCCGATCGGGATTTCAGGCCCGGTCGAACATGAAATATTACGTCTACCCGAAAGTTCTGTCCGCCTTCACAATAAAGCAAAGGAATAAATTTCTCATTCCTTGAATAAACTTTATTCAATAATATAATTGCCATCATTATTCATGACTTCTTGCCACCGCGATGGCAATTTGTATATCACATTTTTTAAAAATGCCTTATCTCTAGGGACCGAAAATTGATATAGTGTCTCTTTGGTATCTTCTTCGTTCTTGAATTATTTGTCTCTAATTTTATCCAGATGAGTTCCCATTAAAGATTCAAAATTATACTATTCAATAGAGTTTATTCAGGGTATGAGAAATTTATTCTTTCGCTTTATCGCATAGGCGGACAGAACTTTCCGGTAGACCTAATGTTAAGATCGATACCTCGCAATCCGTTGTAATGCAATGCACATCGTTTCCCGCCGAAATTGATATCGAGATTGATCAAAGAGACCTGCTCGAGTTCCATCCTCCGTAAAATCGTGACCGATCGCTCGAAAGCCTTCGGAACAGAGTTTCCACCGCAAATTCGGACGACTTGTTTCGTCGACGAGCCAATTTTCCCGAACGATCGATCATTGTGCATCCTCAATTTTATTGCATTCCGAAGGTCACTTGTCCAATTCGAGTTCGCTTCGCGATTTCTGTGTCCATTGGTGACTTGGTGACGCACTTTTTGAACTCGGACGGTGTTTCATTGAGAGGGTAAACGTACTTCTCTTACAACACCATTTTTCTATAATATGATAAGAAATTTCCAAGTCTTTTGTATGATACTGTAAGTATTCTAGATGACTGGATAACATGATTTTCGAGTATCATATTTAAAAAGTAAATTATCTTAAAATAATGACGAAGGAATAATGAACTTTAGTGCCTTTACATGAAAATATACAAATAAATTATAATTTACGATGGTATGTCTGGGGATATTGATATACTGGGGATATTGATCAACTGAAAAAATGTTCCAAACGTTACTAAGAAATTTATTGAATAACTATAAATCATCTTTTATAGAAAATTAAGTTGCTTCTATGGGATTAAAAGGAAATGATTGTTTTTTATAAGTTCACTGAACATAAACCGCTTTTTTGTACTGGCCTCGAGTCTCACACAAACGGTATTTTCCAGGAACCTATCTACCGTGTTATATGAGGGTACCTGTATGAACTGTTCCAGGAATTACTACTTGAATCACGAGTCGTTTGTTTCTGGAACTGAAGCCAGTTTGTTGACAACAAAATTTCGATTGGTAGTTGACGCTATAAAAATGAATGATAATGAACAAAAATTTGTTAAAATAATTAAAATTTCGTTTACTGTTTTTTTTTCGCCAATCAACGTGTTATCGTATAGAGATGTGAAATGAAAAATTTCGTAAAAACTATAACATTGTAGTTACTGATCACTGATTACTAGATCAAAGGATTCGCAAAATTTAATCTTTCGTCCTGGATTAACCGAAAAAGATAAACTGGGATTCGGCCGAAAGGCATGTTTATACATTACTCTGAGGGTTTTTTTTTAACCCTATTGTAGTTACTGTCTTTTGAATTCGTGAGTGGAGGAAGAATGCGAGACAGACGTCGTTTGGATCTCGAACGGGTGACGAAAAATGAGTGAGGCGCGTGTTCGTCAGTATTCCTTAAGTTTCTGAAGGCGACACGACGTTAGGGGGAAATCGACGCGAAACTTTCCGATGCATGTTGCATGCGAGGGTGGGATGTAATGTGCCACGCTGAAGGATGAAGTGTCGTTCCGGGACATTAGTCTCGCATGTTGAGGGTGTGCCGATAAGTAGCTCCAACTTCCAAAGTCGGAATGTTGTCGACAATGTTAGAGGGAAAATAGTTAAACTTCAGAATGGACGGGGTGCAAGTTTAAAAATTGTTGTGTTATAATTGTGTCCTGAGAAGTAGTTCGTAGTTTGAAACGACAGTGGTACGCAAATTTATAAAGAATGGTACAGGATGGAAATTCCAAACACGTAGGTTTAGATCATTTTTTAATGTTTGTGTTTTAAGTGGAAAAGTGTTCATGATGGTAGAAAATAATTGGCTGCAGAAGTTGTTCAGATCTATGTTTAGACAGATTATTTATTGTATTGGATCAGCTGTTAAATAAATTTGCAGAAGATAGAATGAGTGGTGACCAAAAGTCATTGCTAAGGCGACTGAAGAAAGAAAATTTGATACATTTCGTAAACTCGGGTGAAAAAATTAAAATGTTATCGGAAATATGAGAAAAAGGGTTGGTTATATTTATTTTGTAACACCTTCATAGATATTGCCATGAATGCATACATTTACTTGATTTTACGTTAAGGGATGAGATATTGCATATAAACATCTATAAGCCAAAATGAAATTACTCTATCTAATTTAAAAGCTTTCAAGCAAGTCAAGAGCTTTTTCTAAAATTCAAAATCAACACATCTGTTGGCAGACCACTAATTTAAAAAAACAAACTCCGTAGTACCTATCGAGACACCCTATATTACGCACCCCCGATTTTCGAGATGTAAGCCTTCGAAAGAAGCCATTACTACCATTTGTCGGATCTGCAACAACATTATTCTTATCGCTTCGACTTTTTCCCCGATAAATCCGCAAGAAAGTCAAACCCCACATACGTACATAATCAAATCAGTGTCATATTTAACGACCTGTAACATTTTCAGAAATACGCTTCACGATCCCATTAAATCCTTTGCAGAATCGTATGCTTGCAGTAACGAATTACGGTGGAGTGGGGTAAAACCGACCCAAAAATTGTAAACTTTACTTTAAACAGATGTATTTTCTATCTATCCCACTAAAACCTAATAACCTTAGTGTTTTTACAATATTTAGCGCATGGTTTATTCTTTAAGTTACACTAATTTGGATTAAAAATATCGTCGGAAACTTATGATTTTATTAATAAATTAAAAACGGTGCCGCTAGGGCGGACAACCTGTTTAAAAATTATTGAATCTTCTATCCTTATATTATGGGGCAAAAGCGGAATTATTATTAGTAATGCGAAATTTGTCAAACGAGTTAAACGGGTGAATTACAGAATACATGGCGCCCACCTACGTTGAATACTATCCAAATCATTGAATACTAACCAAACGGAGATTTCTACCTCACAGTTGGTACAATGCAACGTATGTTCGAACAAACAAGGGTCTAGTGCGAATTTGCCCCGTTTACGGATTTACCCACTGCGCCATAAATGTTTTCCGATATTTTGGGGTAGAAATTCAGAGTATCGCACTTCCTTAAATAGACGATTGTATAATAGTCCGTTTTTGGTGGTCCTAAATTTATGACCGCCGTATGTAGCCGCGAGAGATAAAGTGCCATTTCGACACATTATCTTCTGCGCATTAAGCCACGATCCAAATACTAAATCATTCGGAACAAGCTGTCGCTTCTGTCAGATCTGTAACAGGAACGCTGGAATCGATGCTATCCTTATGAAACTCGCCTGAAATACGACTGTAAGTCGAGACTTTCAAACACTTGAGCAATGTGCATTGTGTAGCGAAAGCTTCGACATTTGCTGTGATCAGTCCGGCGCTTCGTAACAAACTTGTCTGAATCAATGTTTTTGCTTTGAAAACTGAAGTGGCCGAGTAAGAGGTAGAGTTCGTTCAATCTATCGCGTAATAAGTACAAATAAACGGATAGGATTGTGGGTACATGCATTATTGTGATCGATTTTCTCACATTTCATTTTGACAATATGATGGTTTTGCGTAGTAAGTTACATGTTAATCGTAAGTAAACAAATATGTCTATTTGTAGTAAAGGTATATAAATACTGAAAATATTTTGAAATATTGCGAGTTTGGGCGGTTATTCATGGTTATTTACGATTCGATCATTTTGACATATCAGGCCTGTGATAATTTTATTCGAGTGCATTTTTTGTACTTATCAAATTGAAGAATAATTCGGTCAACTCGGCCTGAACATTTCTCACCCCTAACACACCATATAGTAACCGGTAAACAAATACAACGTATAATCGGATCGACGATAAACGTCTAATGCAAGATTGCATTATAACAAACGTGACACGCCACCATGGTAACCCAACCCTTACCAAACCACCCCCTATTAACCATAAGGAAATACAAAGCATGACAAGAGGTAACATGCGCAAACACGCAGAACCTTCAATTACACACAACTAAACCGATTTCTCTCGTACTATCCAAAATAAGCATAACATCCCCCACCACCCTGAACCTTGCACCCCCCACGCACAACATCGAGTGACACTCGTGCACAGGAGTAAAATCGAGCACAACCGCACATAACCCCCCGAACTTCCCCCCGAAAATCGAACAAGCTCACCGTACCACTTCAACCCCAAACCTTCCTCGCACCTACCCCATACCATATAACCTACAACACGGAGTAACCGGTGTACGTAGCCACCTCAGCTGTGATTCATCGATCCTCTCCGACGGAAATCGAGCGACGTGTCACCGGCCTACTCCGGGTCCATCCTGACCCACCGTCCGACCATCCCCTCCTCCACCCTCGCCAACTGACTCGCGAACCTCTCACTCCCGCACATCGACACTCGGCACGACCTCCGAACAGCTAACACTCGCGGAGGCGTCTCGCCGAGGTCCGGAAAAATTCTGCTGGCGTCCGGGGCCTTCAGCGACGGAAATCCGACGGCTGACTGGAGGATTCGCAGACGCGCGCCTTTAATTTAGAGCCGTCGAGCGCCCTCGACCTCCTCCTCGCCCGCTGCATGTGCCCGAACTCGTCCGTGTGCACGTGCTTCCGTCCGGCCCGGCGAGTTCGCACACAGCCGGCCAGCGCTCGTACACTCTCGTAGACGCTCGTAAGCGCTCGTACGCGCTCGTCTTGACTGCACACAGGCGCTCGTACGCGTTCGTAGACGCTCGTGCGCGCTCGTGCGCGCTCGTGCGGCCACACACAGGAGCTCTCGTAGGCGGTCGTAGCCTCTCGTAGCCGCTCGTACACGTTCGGCGGCCGCACACGATCGCACGCGGTCGGATACAGTCCAATACAGTCCAATACAGTCGTAGACGCTCGCACACACTGGGAAGGAAGCGAGCGCGGTACGACAGGAAGCGAGGTAGCTTTTCGACGCGGAAAGAAGACGGCAGGACAGTTAATTGCCGGGCTTCGCTTGCCCTTCTCTTCGAGGCTCCGTCTCTTTTCTAGCTGCTTCTTCTTTTCCTCTTCTCTCTCTCGACTTCCTTTTTTTTCAAGCTTGCAGGCTCTGCCCTTTCCGCGATCGCAGCGAGACCGGCTTCAAGCCGTTTGTGGAACTGTCGGCGGAGAGATGAAAGGAGTCGGGGAGGGAAGGGGGTGGCAACTTAGTGCGGGGTGGTCTGAAGGGCGACTGCTTTTTTTGCTAGGTGCTCGCCGAGGGGGTGGAAGAGTTAGTGGGGTGGCGGAAGTAAGATTCTATGATATTAGAAATTGTCGTTTTGAATGTTACTTGTGGTTTGACTACTTTCATAATCGTCATGGGTTTGAAAAATGTTTGGAAGAAGTATGTTGAAGTTAATACGCTTTGAAAGTTCAGAGAAAAAGGTCTAGAGTTTCGGAAGTGTTCTGAAGGTTGATTTCTTTTTGGGGTAGGTGCTTTCGAAATGGTTGGAACGTTTGAAATGGTTGGCGGGAATAGTTCAAGAAAGTTTCAATAGCTGGAAAAATTGTTCGTATAATCTTTCAGAATTCATTGTTATTCTCGCCTGAACTACTTTTGTAATCAGCATAACATTCAGTAGAGTTTCGAAAAAGACACAGTGATGTTAATACGTTTCGAAAGTTCAACGAAAAAGAAACCTGAGATGTGGTGAGTCTCGGAAGCGTTGTGGGAGTAACTGATGAAAGTATAGATCTGTAGTTATGGTGTAAGATGATAATAACAAAGTTCCAACTTCCAAACTTTTCCAAAGTCGAATATTTAATTTAATACGTCTTAAGGTATCACTATAGTATGTAAGTATTCGATAACTTTTCTTATATCTATTTTTTTGCCAAGAAGTATATGTTTTTGGATAGTATATAATTGATTTCTCATGTCTGACATATATCACTGTACTTCACTAGAAAATTACTTCATATAAGTGATACATAAATATATTTTAAATATAACATTTTTGTCTTGTTACGAATAGACTTGAGAAAATTCATAGCAAAACATAAATAAACGCCATATAGTATATTGATTGCACACGAAGGGAAGTCAATTTCGGTGGTTTAATTCGAGCATCATTTTCGGTATATTTAAACGAGCTAATCTCGCAGCGATTTCCCGATTCTCGATTAAGACAGCGGGATGAGAACCGGTTGAAAGATTTACAACCTTCACGCTGAGTATTTTGTTGGCAATGAAACAGAAGCGTGACTGTTTCGTATGATTGATTTGGCAAATCGTGAACTTGACGGTAACTGTGGACAGTCGAAAATCCCTCTCCATCCATTTTATTGGCAATAAAACAAAACTGGGTTTATTTCCTGCCATCAAATACTGGCCTATCCCAGCCGTATATCGAAACCTTTCAAGTTCAACGTTGTTCGTTACAAGAGGTCTCCGCTTTATTGGATTTTCAACAAAACGAATCGTACGTTTTAAGCGGCTCGAATTTGAATCGATTGATTCATAAATAGCTGTGAAGAGCAGAAAAAGAAATTAACATTTCAACATTTTATCATTTACCCACAAAGTTTCATTGTCAGTACATTGACAGTACATTTAAAGATTGTGTAGGCCAATATCCTACGAACTGAGAGACATCCATTTTTTTTTTCCGATTTAACGAAGTGTACATTTTGCTAGATCTGCATTCATTAAATCTGGGCCAAGTTTTTTTTACGATGCATTACTCCCTGTTGTAATTATGGAATTAAACATGTTTAATTTAATGTCGCACTGTGTATTTTTCATTTATCGAAATTTAACGAAGCATGTTTTTGCATATGCTAATTTTTATAAGTCCATTGATACTGTCTGAAATGTGAATTCATTGAGGAATAGCATAAATTCGATTTCATGAGCTGTATCTTATTGGCAACGGAACAGGAAATGTCTATTTCCTGTGATTGAACCTTTATCGACCATGATAATGCACTCGAACATTAGCAACGTTAACATTATCGAGTTTGAGAGGTTTTCATATTATCCGATTTAACGAAGCGCACATTTTGAAACACTTGAACGCGCTGTAGAACGGTTTGCGGATAATATGAATGTGCACAGAGAGTGAAGGATAGTGATAAAACTGATTTTCGTCCGTATTTTATCGTTACCTGAAGTGAAATTTGCTGCGGTCAAATACTCGTCAAACATTGTGTTAAATATTAGTTATTCCGAATTTATTAGTTGAATATAGTAAAGATTAAAATGCATTTGCGATTGTATGTATAATGTGCTTTTAAGTTTTTTTTTAGCTGAGAGAATCAATTTTGATTATTAAATTATAGTATCAGTACAGTTGCAGACTTTTAAGTAAATTGGTTAAAATTGATTAAATGGACTTGCACCACTTTCAAAATAAACGATCCATATATACGCAGGAAGAAATACAAATTGCCTCATCATCTTATCAAAGGCAGATTTGATACTATCGTAACACACACGATTCAAACATCTTGAAAATTGACATTTTGTCCTTGACATTGTTATCCTGAACAAAACAGGCTTGACAATTTCAGAATTTTATAGAGAATCCGAGGCGTGTTCGGAAAATTGAGTTTAGTCCATCATCTTATCCCGGAACGAAAATTGACTCACATCAGTCCATTTGGCGTGATCGAATGCTAGCCGGCCGTAATGATACATTGAAACATTAACGCGCTTGTGATTGCACCGCGAGGTGACTCCTCTCGGGACCGTCTGAATATTGCATTTGGCCACCACCTAGATTCCCTGCTTTCCATCTTCTCCAGAGGCTTGCCCCAAATATCTGTCCGCGAGTCTTTCCGAGCGGGGCAGAGCGATCGGCTTCTTTGACGGCGACTTTTACTACTGAATATCGTCCGACTCCGCGCCACCGACATATTGAAAACGATAAAGTCAGCTTCCTCTCGCCAACTTTCATTTATGGAACCGACTGGGTGAAATAGTCGTGAAAGATGCGAAAATTGAAGTATTTATAGTACTACTAATTACAAAAACTCGATTTTAATGGTGACTTTTCTATCATCAAAGATTTTATTGTTTTAAGGATTTTTTTAGCATGTTTTAATTGTTTTTTTATTATTCAAGTGTAAATACACTGATTTGTGTCATTCCGGAAAGTTAAATGAAAAAATGAAGAGAAATCGTTCGTAGTTCTAGTGTTAAACTGATGGTATTTTCAAAAGTGTAGCTGAAGTATATCAGCTTGATTTGTTGTAGTCTAACTACTGAAAAGTCAGATTCACAGATTGTCTTCCGGTTCCTGAAATTTACTCCAACTGAATATACAGAGACCCTACTAAAAATGAGCACTTTACAAGACTCACAGCCTTCTTTACCATATACGACCCTACCTATAACTCTGTCCAGTTACAACATTACCTTACCAAAAATTACCTTCTACAATACTTAACCATCACCATCCTCCAAGAACCATTGATCAGTATACCCGAAATTCTTCCAACCACTTGGTTGGTCGGTTGGTTTTATTTTCTGCTCCTTTTCGGATTGCAGACTCTTATTACATCTTTCTCATACATTTTCTTTCTCCTTTCTTCTTCCAACTACTTAACAGTTATACACATTATTCCAGCAATCCGATGTGTTTTTTTAAATTCTTACTATTCCTACGCTTCTGCGACATCCTATTGCTCCTATATTGCTCCTGCTGTTGGTCTTCATTCAAGAGTGCAGATGAAAAAATCATACTTACCCATATCGTCGATTATGGGTGCCATCCTGAGAGTGACCCCGACCAGCAGCAAGGACATGGCGAGGAGGAGGCAGGCAGTGGCAACGATCGTCCATCTTGCCCTGGGAGGCAGTTCCTCAGGGTCCGCCAGCTCCTCCTCGACACCGACCGGGTCGACCTTGCGCCGCTTCCGCTTCCGCTTTCTTCGCGGCTTGTGATACCTCTCCCGCGTCTCCTCGATCTTCTCGGGCCCGCTCAGCGTCTCCTCTTCTTCCAATTCGTCGGCTACGTTCAGCGCCACGTAGTCGTCATCGTCGTAATGGATCTTTCTGGAAAGAGAGAGTTCGCCGTTCAGGGCAAGGTGTCTGTCGTCAAAGATTTTCGGAAGTGAGAAATGTGATTAGTATTATATGTTTCGTTGGCAACGAAGTAAGAGAATTTATATATGGAAAAGAGATTATTCGATCGGACAAATAAATTTTTCTTTCTGGGAAGAAAGGACCCTTTGTCCTGAACAAACTGTCTGTGAAAAGTCTCATTAAAACCAACTGCTATTATGATGAGACTTCCAAAAACCCATAATAATTCCAATTTTCTACCTCCGGCATTTTTACGCAACCTAAAACTAACAACAACACTAACCAGCCACCCTAGCTTGCTACAACTGCTTCTGTACATATATCCATACAATCTTCACAACTACCAATTATCACTATCTTCCCATGATCAATGTGATCCAATTCAAATATTCCACCTAAAGTAAACACTAAATACAGCTAGCCAACAAACAAAACCAACAAACTCTCCAGCCCCGCGAGTAAACTGTAAAAACTGTGTCACCCAGATCCGTAGGACACCTTTCCACACTGAGTCCTCACCCACGAGGAAGAAGATCGATACTCCGTGCCACTTAATCCCTTTCACTCGAATTCAATTATTTTGCCGTGAAACACGGCATCGTCCGCGACAGTGGCTAATTAAGTCTGTCGGTCTCGAAATGGGGCCGTATTAGCGAATGATCAAAAGAAGCTGGCCCCGCCGTTTGTCTGCCAGCCGAGAAGAAGGCCGTTGGCGGGTGCCGCCTTAATTAAAACACGTTCCCGTTCGGCGAGAGTCGAACGATGAGCGATAAGCCATTTCTAGCCAAAGCTGATTGTGAAGGCGCGAAGAAAGGCGAACGATAGACGAGTATCGATCACGTGTCCGCATTGTTCGACGGCCCCCCTTCCCGCCTTCGACGCTCTCCTCTTCGCATGTCGAACGGCTATTGTGCTTTTCTATCTTTGAGAGTACAGCTTCAGTCAACCAGGAAACGTTTTGCTTTCGAGGGTGAAGGAGGCTTGATTGAAATTTGATTCAGGTAGCTGTCGGAATCTATTGAATTAAGCTTTCCTAGTGAGGAGGATATTTTATTGAATTTCATTAACTATGTTATTGTGCTTTTCCATCTTTGAGAATACAACTACAACAAACTCAGCTTGATTGAAATTTGATTTTGAAAGGTGTTGGCAGTTGTAGAATGAGTGGTTCATGTATACAATTTTTGGTGGTGAGATGGAAGTTTTTCATAAATTTAATTAAATATTCCGCTTTTCTATCTTTGAGAGGACAGCTTCAGTCAACATCGAATTATTTTATTATTTCCATATAGAATTAGTTATTAATGTCTTGATCAAAATTTGATTTAAATTAATGCTGAACCAAACCGATCGACAAAATTCTCAGATCGATTTGGAATGTTCTGTTCGATTTAATAAGGTCATAATTCTTGTGTGCGTTGACATGTATTGGTTGGAAAACTATTCCATGAAAAATAATGGGTGAACTTCGAAAGCAGGACTCAGCAGAGTTCTAATTGCGCTATAAATCTTTTGAACTGTAATGAAACAGGACACCTCCATATTTTCGAAACAGTTGTAAGTATCTAACCATATAACAACTGAAGAACAACAAAGCGAACGCCGAAGAGAAAAATTTTCCAAACCCGATGAAGAGAGTTTCGAGAAAAATGGACACATAAAGCAACAGAACTAGAACTTCTGAGGCAAACATTTTTTTGCTACGGAGTAACAAAGTTGAAATTGCCAGGCAAAACTTTCGACAGCTACACTCAAACAAAACTCCGACTCTTTTTCCGAACACCTGCCTCCACCAAAACATTCAACTAGAAAAACGAACTGAACACCTACGATAAATATAGTTTTTTTTTTTTTGCAAGAAGTTGAACAACTTGATATACAAGTTTGTATCCCATAAAATTGTTCTTGGTCTCTGCAACAATTTTTCAGTTTGCGAGGCAGAAAATTCTTGAAATCGTGAAAAATGTCGAACTTTTTGTCAGTTCAACTGAAATAAGAGCGTGGAATTTTTTGAAACGCCGGACAGAGCCGGACGAAACGTGCGCCCCTGGAAGGATTTTCCCACGCTCGGGTGACAGGGTGGAAATTGCGGGATGAAACCTCTGGGTAGATCTGATGAAAGGAGTCGGACGACACTTTTATTGAAGCTCTTCTATCGAGAAAGACTCGACCCAGGACAGCTGCTCGGCGAAATTTTTACTGCCGGTGTCAAATGTGAGAATTTCCCGATTTAAACTGCGGATTCCAGGTCAAATTATGTGGAATTACACGCTTAGGAAACGTCAGTTATTACAGAATATTCTCTGGAAATGTAGTGAAAAGACCAAAGAAGAGTGCAATTTTAATTAATTTTTTCTGTCATATGCGTTATTGCGTTATTATAACAAAGACCGTTATGTCAGAATTTTCGAATTTTAGAAAGTAATAATATCGTGAAGTAAAATATGTTCTAAAAGTTATCAGATTTGGATTAAAAGCTACATCTGATATTTTTTTACATGTTACAGATGTACATACACTTGAATAATTCTGAAATAGGAATATCATCCCATTATTTGCAATATGCAAAAAGAATAAGCGTAGTTGTCGATTTAAATCTGATAACTGTTGTTAGAATATGATTAATTTTGTGGAGATTGTATTCTCAAAGTCGAATAATACGACGTCAAAGTTCATTGTTTCAATAATTACAATTATTTACAACACAAAATTAATTTATATCTTATTAAAATTATTACATATATTCTATCTTCTCAACAGAATTTGACATTACGGAATATTAACACACGAAATCGAATATAATATCACAATCTTTAACTTCGTTAATCCCAAATACACTAACATACAAAACTACATAACTCCCACCTTGAAAAATCCCAAATAAAAACATAAAAAAAAATACCCCACGTAATCATAGTTAGACGATATTCTCATTGTCCTGAAAAGGCATGTCACATTCGTTTACTCTACCCTCAAACTCGTTCCGCGCACACACGCGCACCGACTCACACGCGCACGGAACACTCTTTGCACAAGGTCGGCAAGCGTCGAGGTTTCAGAGACCGGAATGAAGCGGAATAATCGTGCCATTTGACTCGGTCGCGTGTAAAGTTGATCCGGTTTCCGGAAGCGGTCCCGGCCAGAGGTTTTAATATCGAACAAAAGAGAAAACATTGAATACGAGCATGGTCCATCAACGTCAGCATAATTCCACGCTCGAACGCTATAGCTACCGTGTGTTCATGACGCATTCCGAGATGCTCGGGGCGAGAATGAAGAACGTTTGTGCAAAGCGTCCGCCCAACAGCGAGCCTAAAGGACTCTCTCGCTGCAAGTGATAATGGTCAGCGCTGTGTCAGGCATACGGAAGATTTTATTTTAAATCTCTTCGGAGAAACTTGAATCGATTGCGCATTTTGACCTTTACTGTAATGAAGTGACACTACATAAATTGCAAATCGTCAACTCAAAATAAACAAAAGTCATTCGGTACAATGAAAACACTTAGAAAATGCAACCGTCAACAATAATAGAAAAATGATTCACATGAAAGTTAAAAGTCAAGAGGAAATCTGTCGAATGATTCGGTAGAGAGAAAACAAGTGAAAATCGGGTGAATCGAACGATCCCGATAAAGAATCCGGAGCGCGCGCTGGATGGTGCGCAAACTGAGGCCGAGTTTTTTGCCGCCAGTGATAAGGCTCGGCGTTGTGTCGGACACAAAGAAGGCAGCTGGCACTTGATCGTGCCGCCGCACGCGCTCGTGGCGCATTGTTCCATGGCATAGCCTAGAAACGGCGCGAAGATGAGAAGATATGATGACCGCAATACAATAACGTCGCTTGTTTCTGTTATCGCGCACTCGCGCCCTCGCGCCAGCTATCCGTCCCGAAACTTCCGACTGGAACTGGGCAAAAAAAACATGGACCGGTCCAGCGTTATTACCTGGAGGTCTGTTCGGAAATCTTTAACTTTTCGAAATGGTCAGTGGACTGCTTTAACACGTTACTCGAATGCTGGTACAGTTTTTGGAAAATATCATTTTTCATTTTTCCGGAATGTCATAGTTTGAGATTTTGGATGTGGTTAGCGAAGAGATTTTGAAAAATTTGACACTGGCTGGCTTGTTATTTTCACGAAAGTTACTGTTTTAATGAATAAAAGTGTTGTAAGGAAAATATTTATGTGAAATAATATAGAATTGAATGTAATCACAAACTGACTCCTTTATGGCATTATTTTACTACTGAATTTCATAGAAAATATCATAATATGCAACCCACAGCATAAAAATGATTATAAAGGATTATAGCATATAGAACATAGAGAAATTTAAACAAAAATCTTCTGGTCAGGCAAGATTTTAATTTCTTTATCAAGATACTGGCATTAGTGAGTTTTATAAAAGACAAAAAATTCAGTTGCCAATGTAGCAGTTTGTGAGAAAAAAATAGATTCACAGGATCAAAGCAAAAGGATTAGCCGGAACCGAAGCTTCCGACTTTTGCTCAGCTCAAACTCGTCAGGCAGCGTCCGCTTTATCAGATTATTCGACGACTAGCGTCATCGTACTTGGCCGGAAGTGCGGTGGGCGTCGTTCGCCAAGTTTAAAGATCGTCGCGGCGACCTGAATACTAATTCTCGAACCGACAGAATTAAGAGCCCGATTACGAAATCGTCCTCGCGATCGGTCGACAGAAAACGAATTTAGGGAGGGGCGATTAACTTTTCTTCCATGGAAATTCAT
Organism: Anoplius nigerrimus; assembly: GCA_914767735.1. NCBI lineage: Eukaryota > Metazoa > Arthropoda > Insecta > Hymenoptera > Pompilidae > Anoplius > Anoplius nigerrimus. The sequence continues at coordinate 15,427,014 of OU612081.1, forward strand.
TACCGAATACCCGGTACGTCTAATTGTTCGAATTAATACCGCTGTGATGGTAAAAAAATGTAGAGTATCCCTTGAAGAGTTTGATTCTTTCTGTGAGGAATGAAAAGCCAGCATTGTATTCTGCAGTAATTATTATATGGAAAGTAGTTACTTATATTTTTTATAATTTCAGTAGAATTGTTGTAATAATAATTTTTTGTCTATTTTATTGTCGGGCCGATATTATACAGCTTGTTTAAAAAATGTAAGAGTTTCTAACCGGAATAATATTTATTTTCTGTGCTAAAAACAAATGTTACATTGCACTTTACGCTTATTGAAATATAACTGCAAACATTCAAAAGAAATAAAAATTTCTTTGGCACAAATTCACAATTAAATACTTAATTCATACTGGTTGAACATTACACGCTCTCTTTAAAAAGCTCAACATTTTCGGCGTCCAATAAAATAACAGTTTCTAACGTTAATGAAAAAAGTAGGGAAAAGGATGAAATTACATTTTACGATTACTGAAGTAGAATTGTTGTAAAGGACCATTTTACTGCGAGCGGCGAGCGAGAAGAATTAGTGAGAAGGAAACTTTTTTAACTCTTTTAACTTTCGCCCCGATGGAAACTTGTTACAGGGCCGGCCGCTTTATCAAATTACACGGAAAGTAACGCAATCGTACTCGGTCGAAATTGCGCAGGTCCCGGATCGAAAAAAATTCAACGATTTCGCGACGTATGTAAACTCCCACCTGCAAAATGGGAGAAACGGAAAGATTCCGGAAAAGTGCCGTTAATTCTTTCGCTATCACTTTTTCTACGAAAAGTGCCATTCCTGCTGGCAATTGTGGCAGACTTTATGAGAAAAGTTGCCCGATCTAATGGCTGAGCTTACTATTGTACAGAGTTAATCGCAGATTAATTGGCAAAGTCCATCAGATTGTTATATAATAATTTAACAATAAATGGTACGTTATATATGATATATCGTAATAATTTAATAATAAATGCCAATCATAAATTATAAACGTTACAGTTTCAAATTCTATTACGATAAATCTCACAGCAGAATATCACTTAAAAAAAATGGCTGATTCTAAAAAAAAAGATCTATAACTACCCCAATATTGATTAGTGCAACCATTTGAGAATAACCCATTTATAAAAAAAAAGAGAACAAAACACAGACAAATATATACAATTAATTGAAAACTATCAAAAATGCAACAGCCAAATCCAAAGCCGCCATTGTACTCGAACACACACAACGAAACAGACACCCCTAATGAATGAAAAACTCATTTCCACCCTCTCTCGCGGAATCTAAAGAAAAAGAAAAATCTTCAATTCTCCTGCGAAGAGAAAGCTAACGCTCGGCGGGAAAGAATGAGAAGGGGCTGAATGACTATTCCACGCCGAGGGGTGCTTTTTTTGCCCGCAGAGGGTGGCAGGGGTTGGGTGGAAAGGAATCGGAGGGGAGTTGAATCTGCGGCATTCGATGCTTTGTTCGCGCGTCCGTTCGGCCGCCATACGATATCGGTCGAATACGTTGATAGGTTGGTAAGACTGCGACGAGGTGCAGCCAGCCACGCACTGCGGCGACCCACTTTCGAACGATATTACACTTGCCCCGCGATGCCCCCGAGCATCGTCTTCGCCTTGCTCGCGATGCTCGGGTCCAATGTCCGACGACAGCCAACGATTTCCAGGAAACCGGAAAGTGGAATGCGTATTGAGGATTAAATGGGGAGTTCGCTATTGTTTTACGATTTTTAAAAACGTGAAATATGTAACTTCAATGCATTTCCTGGAATACGCTTGATTCCAGGTTTTTTTTTTGCTTACTGAAGAACGCTGATCCCGGTACAGATTCTATTATTCGTAGATGGACGACAAAATAATGACATTTGTGAAATTGTTTAGATTTTTTACAAATACATTCTTTTTTATTTCTGATCAATAGCGAACGATTACGAAAGTAGACAATTTATTTGGGAATGTAGACTCGGTATTTCCTGGAATACGATTGCTTGTAGATTTATTTGAAAAAAGTTTCATCTCGATACAGATTATTATATGATAGTTCAATTAAAGATTTAGAATATAGGTGAAATTATCTAGATTTTTATTAACAATACAATTTGTATCGATTTCGCGCCAAGTTGAAAATAATAATACTTTTCATCACGAAGACACTGTGTTTCCGATAATTACGATTATATAATTATCGAAATATATATTATATTGCAATTAAAAAATTAATGATATATAATTATCGATTTCGACATAGATAATTTATTTTACGAATGTAGACGTTTATCCTCAAGACTTTAACATAGGTATCCGCCCGTGAAGCGTTACTAAATATACGCAAAAATGAAAAGCCGTCGGTGGTTTGTTGAAACATGAAGAACGAAATTGAATGATTCAATACTAAGCGTCATAACAAACAGCGACCGATTCCCTCGGGCGAATCAAATTTGTACAATGCGTATTGGGAACGCGGATTAAGCGGAAACGATAAAGTACCACAGTTTTTTTTAAAAAAGTAAGAAGCTTAAAAACTCTTGAAAACATTTGTTAGATTGAATGTAGAAAATACTACTGTCAATGTATCAAGTATTATAGATACTGTAATTTGGCGTATTTCGTAAAAATTGTGTAATAACAAAAAGAATTAAATGAATTAATGTGGAATCTGTTTTCTCCAAATGTCGACCCAATTAAAATTTTGCATTATTACTGAGAATATTTGCCGGCTTGAGTCCTGACAAAATTCAATTCTCATGAGTCACCACCACCAGATTTGCACTTCATTAAACGTAGAGAACAGATAAATAATTAAGTTCTTCCTTCATTAAAACATGAAACATCTTCGTTTCCTTCGAAGTAAAAAGCTAATATAATAAATCCTGAGAGCACAAATTAAACAGAAGCGATTCTATTGTACTCCGTATTTCTCGAACGGTAAAATATTTGCGCTGAAATCATTTGCCGCATTCAACGTTGAATTCGCCAGCCAGAAATGCAAACGTTACCTTCAGACGTTCTGAAAGGTATCAGACATTGCAATGTCAAATAAAGCAGAAATAATATTTCACTCCCCAACGACATTATTGTTCGAATTCCATAAGAACAACCCAGCTTTCAGTTTCCAACTTGGTTGCCACTCTTTGTCAAATTTCAAGGTCGTTCGTACAATCTCTTCAACTGTTTTCTTACTTTTATGAAATTCACACTGTCAACCCTTATTTTCTGTAATCGTCGCTAATGACCTTGTAGTCAATGCAACGTAAAGCCGTTAATTAGAATTTTAATAATAATAATAATAATAATAATAATATTATGTATAATCATGCCTTTCGGCCTTACATTGACACTGACGGTCATTAAGACGCTTTTCTAACCGTATTTCTAATTTTATATACACAAAAGGCTGCCTGGCCGTTAATAAACAATAATAATAATAATAATAATAACAGTAAAATCCTTATTCTCAATTTTAACCATGCTAACACTAAAACGTTTACAGTAAAACGTGAATATTTCATACTCAAAAATTATGTTTAACTACTTCTACCTCTAACTACCATAATTGCTTCGTTTGTATTAGGTCTAAACCAAAAATGAGTGAAATTCGATAATTCGCTCCGGAAGTAGGCCATCCGTACGCTAAACTTTCCAACGTTTGCCGACGTGGCCATTTTATGGCAGGGAACAGGATTTTTTTTTGCCCTGCTATCGACGCTTATCACGCGAGCAACTCTGTTTGTCGAACGTTCGCATCGACGGCCGGAACGATATGAGGGCCGAAACGGGAAACGAGAAAGTTTGACCAATTTTTCGACGAACCGCTTCGTTTCGCTGCCGTGAAATTATTTTCGGCGACTGCCGGAAATTCCGTTCGATTGCGGGACGAATGTTAATCCTTACGAATCTGGTCAGGATTTAACTGTTACAGTTCTAGCTGTGTTGTACTATTTGAGAATTTTGTAGAATTTAATTATTGATATTTTAGAAGCATTTTATTTGATCGTGTATTTTATTAGATATTTATAAGAGTTTGAGAATATTGATGAATAATGCTGACTGTTACGCGAATATTCTGTATTTATTTTTGACATTATTCTTTATAAGTCGGATTGGAATTTCTTTCTTTCAATGCATTTGACTGCATTCAACTGATTTTACAGTGGATTGTGAATGTGAATCTCGTGTACGTGCCAATCAAATATTTCTCTCATTATCAAGAATATCGCAGTATTGAAATATAAGAGCTGACATTAATTTTACAAGTTGTATCGGAATTGATTGCATCTCGTAGACTTCATAAAACTTTATTGAACAAATTTCTGATCTCCACTGGAATGTAAACCGTCCGTGCATAAATGCGAAATTATTTGTTGAATTATCGAGAAGATTGAAGATAACAATATACACGTATATCCTTATAAATAGCATCAGAATTGATATCTTTCAATGCTGTACTGTATTTTGCAGACTTTATACGTTTCATAACGCTGGTTCTTGTATGGGATTGAAAAGAATGCTGTCCATCAATGCTGGATTATTTGCCAGCCCACTGAATCTGTCTCCAGGAAACTGGAGTTTCTATACATTCCATCGATCACTCACACTCTTCCAATCGCGATACGTACAATTATCTGACGCACGTTGACGATTCTTATCTGTGTTTCAAATTCGTATTTTTCGTTTGACTGCTTTATTTAAATCTCTATTACAGAATTATTTTTGCACTATATGTAACTGTATCAAACAATTTTACGTCAATTTGTGAATTTCATTGGCTTTTTATATATTTATAAGGCGCATAATGAATTGTTTTAAAAATACCCATTGCGTCAAATAATTATTCTCTGATCTCAAGATTAGCATTAGAAGTAGAGTATAATGAGGACATCGAGTAGTGATTCTGTCAAATCCGCCTAGAAACTACTTCTCTGATCCCTAGATTAGCATCTGAAGTAGAGTTTAATGAGGACATCGAGTGGTGGTACTGATAAATCTGTTAAGAAACTACTTTTCTGCACTCAAGATTAGCATCAGAAGTGGTGTTAAAAGAACATCGAGTACTAATACCCACAAATCTGTCGAAAACTAGTTCTGTGCTCTTAAATTAGCATCACGAGTAGTGTCATAAGAACATCGAGTAGTAAGACCTATAAATCTGCCGAAAACTACTTGTTTAGCATTAAGATTAGCATCAGAAGTAGTGTAATAAGAACTTCGAGTACTAAACCCAGAAATCTGCTGAAATCTACTTCTCTGCTCTCAAGGCTCTGCTCAGAAACAGCACAATGAGAACGTGATATGTTATATGTCTAATGATACTCACAATTGAGCAGCGCTTTGCGAAAAGTAGCAGGCACTTCGGTGCAGCCGTGGGTAATCGCAGGAATCGCTGAGTGCCTCCCTGGTCCTCTCGAAGTTGATCAAGGCCAGGTCCTGGTCTCCGTCCAATCCGAGAAGCTCGAAGCGGGAGTCAAGGCCGGTGTGCACGTCCTGGACGCCTTGAAAAACGTGAGGACTCTTTGAGTGCCTGCGCTTCTTTCGAGGACTCCTCGGACTCTCCGACGTTCTTCGTCTTCCTTTCCCTGAAATGAGCCAAAAATTAAGGATTAATCAAAGGGTACAATTGGGTAATAAATGCTGCTTTTCGAACAGCTCTAATGTAGGTGGAAAGATTATTTTTGGTCAGGTGAGAAGAATTTTAATGTATTCTGATATCTGTGAAGGTTATGAATAATAAGAGAAATAAATACTTCTGGATCAGATGCAGATATATACATGCTGATTGCAATCTTTCTACGATCATGCAACAAAGTAGATCTTCAACTTCCTAAAGTGATCAAATACTTCAAAAAACTTGAAATGTAAATAATAAATAAGGGTTGAAAGGAAAAACAAATAAAAATGATACCTTTCAGTTGTAGCAAGAGAATATTTACAATCATAACGACGTAAATCTACAGAATAGCACGGAAAATTTAGGTGCAGATCAATCTTTAACAGCATTCACAAAAAGTGAAATAAAATCACTCTTACGTCATCACACGAAAAAACATACATATTATCCTGAATCGTAATTTTTAAAGATACTATCGACTTACAACCGCCATCTTACATTCGGCACCGAAGAATAAAACTACCCCGATACGTCCGTCCCGGCAGCCATTGCTGACGTCATCATTCGCGTACCGCGCCGACGTTTACGGTGCCATTTTGATCCTCACCCCGGCTGCCAAATCGAATGGGAAAAAGTTTTACGAGCCATCAGCCGGAATAATTCCCGGACAGAGCGTGCAATGAGAGTATCCTGTCAGCGAGCGTTCCGCTTTCTTTTTTTTTGCCCTTTTCCTCTCATCGACTCGAGCCAATGGCTGCCGGTAATTCCGTTGTCAAAGGTCTCCGTCGGAAGGGGGGAAAATACAGGCGCGCTTTCCCTCGGGGAAGTGCAAATATTTTGCGGATTCCGCGCTCAATTTCCGGGTCTGCGGAGACCCTATCGGCGCCCAGGCCTGATTTACAATCTTATTTCGGACGCTGGTTCGCGTGGTGTGCGTTTCTGCGGAATTCGTAATGAATTTGGAACAAAGTTAATTGGTTATTGACCGTCGGTGTAAGATGTATAATAATAAGTTTTCGGCGTAATCGGTCACTGTTCTACTTTCTTTTTAAACTAATTAAATTTTAATGAATTTTAACAGAAAAACATTGCGTTCAATTTGTTAGTTAGAAACGAAATGAAATATAACATTGAACATTAAAATTTATAGATGATGTAGAGCAACGTATGTCGCACTATAAATATTTCAACTGTGTTGAAATGGTTGATTAGGAAAGATTGTTATAAATACTTTAATTGCTATATGCATATTTAGAAAGCTATTTAATATTAATTCTGATTATAATATATGCTAGTGTCAGAGGGAATTAACCTGTGACATCACACATTCATAACATATTAATTGTCTACCACTGCTTGAATTATTAAGAGTGCTAATACAAATATTCTTTCATCACTACTCCTAAAGTATAATCCAAGGTATCATCTTTAACATAATTAAACGATTGACACTTTTACATCTGGAATAATATTATTAATTCCATTAAATACCACATACAAAAATAAATATGTACCAAATCCCACCAATTTTCAATAGCAAACCTTATCGAAACGTACAATCAAAACAAAACGATCAATTGAATCCTTAAAATACCTTCAATACCTTAACTAAACATCTTTCACCTCCCCCAGCCTCAATTTAAACCACCCACCAGACCCTAACACCCTAATCACCACATTCCCAGCTCAAAAAACACGAATCGCTATGCCACGTTGGAATTCGACGTTTCCCTCGATTCCAGCCAGCCCCGGAATGCAATTCAAATTCCAGCTTCGCATTTTTGTCATCGAAGCTTCTGGGAACGGATAAGTAACGCAATGCGATCAGGGAATACGAGCGGAATCGAGACAGTTCCCAGCAATTCCGAATGGAAATTCCGTGGAATCGGTTTATCGCACTGGCCGGCTCGTTCTCGTCCCGTTCGTGTGACAGTTTTGCCGGCATGTTGCTTTCAGATAGAACTACGAGCTGATGCTCGGCATGACGCGAATGTCGGTGTGCGCTACGATGTCCTTTTTGCTGGGATATCAATCAATCGGGTGGCTTGTAATTGCGAGGCCATTAGGCCGAGTGAAAGAGAGGGGGCAGTGATGTCAGCCATTCGGCCATCTTTCTTTGAGTCTCTCGGCTAAAAGCTGCTGATTCAGCGAAAATTCGAGAATTCGGATATTAATCTTTGAGATATGTCATTAAATCCTATCTGCAGGAAAAATTCACTCATTTTTGACGGTGGATGAGATGGAGTAGTGTTGTTGCGATCGTTTGGCAGGAATTAGGTTAGGAATTCGTGAGTGTTGGATTGTTAGGTTAGGTACAGTGGAAAGGGTTTTGTGTTCTGTTCGAGTATTGGCTTTTAGGGATTGGATGAGAATTTAGCGATTGTGACGCTGGTATTTTTCGGAGTTTCTAATCTCGAATAGAGTGGTAAGGGTGCTTTGATCTATTGTTTCTCAGTAAATGGGTCAAGACAAAGCAATTTAACTCTAGAACTACCAAGGATTTCTACCCACATCTTCATTTAATTTTACATTTAATGATACAAGTCAATTTAAAAATTTAATGAAAATAAAATGTTTCAGGAGAGAAGAATCATTATTAATATATTAATATATTAATATAGTCCACATTTAAAATAAAATGAGATATCATATCATTTATGATTAACGTGATGTAAACGGTTTATTTATGTGATATTTAGTTTAAAAAAAGAATGAACTTACATCACTTTCAAAATAAACGGTCTAAATACGGCTGACACTTCGATTAATTTTACAACCGTAATTCCCGACAGTCAACGATTTCTTTAACAGTGTGTGATGTACAATTGAAGTCAACATTCTTGACACTATACGGAACAGACAGAATGTTGTATTACGCCGTGACACCGAATTCCGTGGCAGCAGAAACGCTACCTGTCCAGCCGTCAGTAGAGACGTTCGTCTTTATGAATAGCGTCCGGATTCATCTCGCCTAGTGCCGGCAACCATGAATTTTTCAAACCTCCCCCCACCTCCCCCCCCCCCCCCCACCGCTCTTCGCACACTTTCCTCACGTCAGGCAGAATGCGAACATGGCCGAGCCATAAAATGATTCTTCAAATCCTCGGGTACCGCTTCGGCGCTCAGTCAATTCAAATGTTTACGAACCGTGGCAGGATTTGAGAGAATGGGAAGCCGACTGTGATCGACGTTTCCTCATGCACGCACACATACACGTGGCCATTCAAATGCATTGCTATCGCATGTAGGCGCATGTAGGTTGCAACGTATGGACCGTTTATTTTGAAAACGGCGTAAGTTCATTTAAAACAGAATGATGCGTTGCGTAATTTATGCTTAATTTTGGGTAAATTGTTTATTTATCATTTTTTTTTGCAAAAAATCCCCCTATGCTTTTTTTTTGTAAAACGTCGATGGAGGGCACGGTATTTAAGATGTTAGATTTACCACCTAAATGTTGAAATAAGGTGTCACAATTTGACATAATTGCTCTAGCACCTTTGTATAACGATGCCAGACCAAATTGCATACAAAAAATATAACTATATGGAACAGTTATCAGACTAATAACTAAATAATAGTTGAAGAGCATAGTTAAATAACATAAACTAATTAACGTTCAAAATCAAAAATACCTCTCCTATATTATTTCTTGTTAGTATTTACCTATAAACAAGATTGGATTAATACAATGAGTAGAAACATTCCCAGACTTGATGTTATTAATGTATATCATTTAATTGACTAATGTGCTAACCTTTCTCTTTTTCGAAATAACAGAAAATGGACTCATTTAAAATAAACGGTCCATATGAATACGAGCAGGTCCGTTGCGTTCGAAACGAACTCTGATACGATCAAATGTACAAGATCACAAGTATTATACTTATCTAAATTCGTACAGGAAACAAGCAAATAAAAGCATACAATTCAAACCAGTAGATACCATACACTGATGTAAAGTAACATTTAACGAAGATGAAGTAAAGTAAATGTATTTCTCCATTTATTCCATAAGCATATAACTTTAACGTTTCAGTGTGTGACGCATGTGAAGATCTGTGCGAAACACAGATAGAAGTCAGCGCACGTACGCACACACACACACACACACACACACGGACCCATTCGTACAGTCGTACATAGCAGGGGGCTGTTTCTCGGTCGGCAGACTGACCTGATTCCCTTTTTTCGAAAGTTTCGAACGTCCGCGGCCGTTTAATATCGATTTTGACGAACAATGCCCCGGCGCGCGCGGCTTATAGTTCTGCGTCATAAAATATGGAGCACATTCCAAGACAGCGAGGGCGGGGAAGGGGGGTGGGGGGAAGGGGGGGGGCGAGAACTGATACGGGACTCGGTTAAAGCTCCTGGTACAATGAACCGGCCGCTTCCATTCGCTTTAGACTTTCAAATACGTCCGCCGGCAAAATCTCGAACCAAAACCTGTCTCGGTATGAATAACTCCGAATGTTCGAAAAATACGAGGAAGTGGGCCCTTTTCCTATAAGAATTAGGGAGCTCTAGGGGTGGGGACCTTTTTCGGGTCAGGTTGGAGTGCTGTAGCGATCGATAGAAATAAATTCTTAACAGCAAGAAATTTTGATGTAATAAAAAGACAGGTGTGAGATAGAGTGTATTGCAAATTAGAGTTTGTGATTTAAAATTAATTTTGAAATGGAATGGAACGGTTGCGTGTGGAAAGAAGGGATGGATTTCTATAACGATCGATAGACATAAATTCTCAACAGCTTCAAAGGCAGAGTGAATTTCAATGTAACAGAAAGAGTGGTGTTAAGAAAGAGTTTTATGTAAACTGGAGTTTATAATTTGAAATTAATCCTGAAATGGAATTGAAAGGTTGCCTCTGAAAAAGAACGAATGGATTTGTTGGAAGGTTGATTATTTTGAGTGGGAATGGAGGGATGTAAAATTGGAGCTTGCTAATTTTGTGTTGAATGGGTTCGCTTTATTCATTATATTCAGGTATACATTATTGGCACAATCGAGGCAGATGTTAATTAAAGAATAATTCTGTGATGCGAGGGATGAATAGGTTCGTTTTTAATTGCAAATAATTACGTGCTCATTTGTAAATTAAGCAGTGCGTATCGTGTTGTAATAATGAAAATTAAAATGCTTGAGAAATTGTGTTAAGAGCAATTAAATTGCAAGAATACTGGGAATAATAAAGTGACATTGTTTATAACAATATAAGCTGACTCATAAGATAAAAGATTAAAATTCGAGAATGTAAAATCTAAGAATTAATACTATAACGCCTGAGAGGATTTGAATTGAAAATAATTGCCAATTAATTTGTGGAATATTGGAAATTGTAATACAGCTTCGCTTATGACCCAAATTAATTAATTGTAAGGATGCTTGTTAAAGTTAATTAATGCATTAGGAATGGAGACTGGAAAATATTAATTTTAAGGGGTAAAGTAGGGATGTAAAGATCTGAATCGGTTAATTCTATTTTGAAATATGCACGAATTACTTTCCGGAGTATTAAAAATAATAACACGCTGTTTATGAGGTTGAAAAATTACTGACATAAGACGCAAGTCATTGAAAATGCAATCTGCATTGACATTGTGACAAGATAATCGATTACCTGCTACATGTCTTTACAAAATAAAACAATCGCTTTTTCCAATTCAATACTACTCTCAGTAACAGATTTAAATTAAAAATTAATATGGAAACAAGACAGATATACAAAAATATGCATACTCTAATAGCTCCAGTAATATGATATCTAATGACATTTCAACAATTAATAATTCCATTACTGAATGAATATATATATACTATCTGAATGTATACGATATTTGAAAACATTGTCCTCACTGATCCTAAATAATTACTATCCATCTATCCGAAAACGCATTTATGTTCAATTCGCCTAATTGCGAAACTTGAAGAGAAGCAGGGTTACAAATTACAGTCAGCTCGATGGCCCGGTTGTAAAATTAATTAAACCGGCCATCCCAGCAGCTGAACCGAACTAAAAAACTTAACGCTTTTCATTCCGACAGTAAGAAAATGCTGAGAAATTACTGCGTCTCATCCGACGACATTTAGCTCCATCGAAAAAAAAAAGGGAACGGGCGAAGCTCGAAATGCGAGCTAATTTATAGGGTGACCTATTTTTTGTCAATCGGAGATAAATTGCAAGCATGAGCTGTTTCTGCACGCAACGCGAATCGCATGTTTTTTTCCAATATTTTAATCGGCGAGATACGTTTGAGCCGCTCGAAATAAAATATTCCACTGAGATTTTGCCGTTTGAAATGGGAATGCACGGAAATAGATTTCTGCAAATATTGTAATTGTTCCGCTCGATTGTCCCGGGGCAAACGATTCGAATCTGTAAGAGAATATCCATATTCATGTCAGCCAGTTGAATCTGCATAGAGTACAGTTTGTCACAAAATAATACTGTGACGTTGTAAAGCAAAACTTGATCACTTGTTTTCTCTTTTTTCTCAATTGCCCGAGAAAGCAGAATTCGTAAAGACTAGCTCACGTCTACCCAAAATTTGCACAACTGAATTTCACACAGTGTAAAATGAACCGATGTAAGGTATTAGGTGTGCAAATAAGTACATGAAAAGTACAAGTAAATGAGATATTATATAAATAAAAATCTTACAGTGAATTAATTATACATTTTTGATTTATATGGACTTACACCACTTTCAAAATAAACGGTTCATATCTCTCATACATTGTATGAACATTGTATGCTACAGTTTCAGATAACTTGTATCTTCCATACATTGCACCAGGATTGTTTCCTGCAAATTTCGCGCAAATTTTCTTTTCTTATTTTTATCAAATTCTTATCTCAAGCTTTCAAACTATAATATGTTTAATTATATATTTAATAGCTTCAATTATTTCAAGTCATTGGTTTTCAGTTACAAATGATTGAATTGTAGTAATTATAAGTATAACACTAACCGAATTTGCCAAAAACCTAATATTATACATAATATTTTAAGACATCTAAGTAAGAAAATAAATTTTTATTTAAGACGTAATTACAACTGATTATACGCAAAAGCACCGAACTTATTTGTACACCTAGTATGACACATGTAAACAAAATGCTGCAACCTAGTGCAATATGTGTACGATTCTGAATAGTTTATGGCTCTATTCTGCTACTTGGCTCAGGACGCTGAAACTGCGCAATTGCCATAAAGGTAGTTTCATATTCATGAGAAGCTGGCAAAAATGCGTGCCACGTATAACGCGTACTGATAGCGTGACCTATTCTACCTAAAATTAGAACTTATTCGCAAACATACATATTCATGCAAAGTTTGCCGAGATGCATCTTAAAGTCCTACGTTAAATTAATACGTTGTCGTGCGAAAATAATTTATGTCACTGTCGCGCGAATTCTGCCCGGTGTAAGTAAGCAAATTTGAATTCATAAAAGCGGGGTGACTTTCGTATTAAGCTGGAGATGCACATAACCTGCAGCGGAATATGAACGTAGTTTGTGCTGGGATGGTATGCAAGGTGCGTTTTGTTACGTGTCAACTGCATTCGTGCTCGTAACGACTCTATAAAATGTGGAACTTGTAACGTGGCATAACCGTAAATAAATTGACCGTTTATTTGAATGTAGTGTAAGTCTATTTAAAAAAAACATTCAATATCACATAAATAAACCGTTTACACCCCGTTAATCATAAATTATATGATATCTCATTTTTTTTTAAATATGGGCTAACACCACTTTTAAAATAAACGGTCCAAATATTCTTATTATAGATTTATGTATTTTCACGGCAAAGAGTATAGTCGATTAAAATGGTCTAAACTATTCCTGAACTGATTGAAATTCTGAATGAGTCATTCAATGGCTTGTAAAAAAATAAGCATCTGTGTGCATTTTCAGCTTTGTATCGGGGGGGCGGGGGGGGGGGGGGGAATTCACTGTGCTTATCCCATAATTAATATTTCACGGTTTCGTTACAGAACACACAGTTTAACACTCTCACATTAAAATTGGAATTATGCATCATGCAACGTCTATTAAGTAATTGCCACTTTACATATCTACATTATCCCCACAGGAGCAGACCATCCTATTATCCATCCAATTATACCTAACCTCAAAATACTTAACATAATCCACTTCACACAAATACAAAACAACAACTACTAGAAGAAAAGAAAACTAACCATAACCGTACCAACTATAACTACTAAAGTGGCCTAAGTCAAGATGGTACGAAAATCATTTAATTCTCCAATTTCATTCTTGAAGAATGAAAGGCTTTGACTCAGACCACTTTCAGAATGAAGAGAGTACATAACCTCAAACTCACCGTGATGCGTCTTCTGGCTCGTCAGGTCTTCGATGTAATCTCCGCAGGGCGCCGAGTCGTGCCTCTTCCTCCGGTGATGATGGTGATGATGATGATGATGATGGTGATGACTCTTCCGCCTGTGCTGCTGATGGTGGGGATGATGATGATGATGGTGGTGATGATGATGATTGAGCGAGGATGAGGCCGTCGAAGTCGAGGTGAGCCTCAGCCTTCGAGGACTGGCCGGCGCACTTCCGGACCTTCGGCTCAAGGTCGAGGAGGCCTTCATGGCCTCCACCTTCGTTTCCACCAGAGCAGCGAGGACGGCTTCGAGACGTGCCACCTCCATGCCACTGCCGCCATCGTCCGTCGATACTGCCTTGTCAGCGACATCGGAAGTCGACGGCATCACCGTCATCTCTTCACCAACCTTTGTCACATTACCCGCACCTTCTTCGGGGTCCCAGACCTTCGCGTCGATCTCTGGCCATGGCCAAGTCCTCCTAGCGAGTCTGATCGACGGTTGACCTTGGCATCTGATCCTTCGCTAGGGACTCACTGGCCTTGGGCTGATGCGAGCTGAAGCATCTGGCTGATCTCGGGCTTGATCAGATTGGGAGATCAGTCTTCTTGGTTCAGGTGTGATTAGGGGGTTGGTTGGTTGAGTGAAGGACGCTTTTTGGCCGAAGATAATCTGGTATTCAGCTTATGGTTATAGATGTCCTTGAACTCTTAGATCTCTTCCAGATAGGATAGCCCAAAAGGATCCTGTTTGTTGGTAACTTGGATTTGTTAGGTAGATGCTTTCCAGTTGGAATAGCTGGTTTCTATAAAATATACTCCTAGAGCCATGTCTGGCTATCTGCTGATCTTGGATCAGCTCGTTGATTCGTGTAATTATTTGTCGAGGCTGTTTCAAGTTCGACACTTTAGCACAATTGACAACCCTTACTACATTCCTCACTCCTGTTCGATATAAGTCATCGACAGTAAGAGTCGTCGGCCATTTTCACTTTCCTCCGCCGACTTCCCGCTAAGTCACTACCGAACTCCGCTGACCTTGAACCGAGAACAGTTTTAGAACAGTAAGTTCAACGCCTCGCGCACAAAATCTCATCCGACCAACTCCGTCTCCTCTCACGCAAGTCAACCATGTTCACTTTCTACAATTTCCTCACACGACTACCCTTACCAACGACCTTGAAATCCAACCCCTTATAATACATAGGTCTCTCCCGATTCAGGATCTTCTCGCATTAACTCCCCTCTTCCAATCCGCGAGTCGTCGACCATGTCCACTTCCCTTCTTACATCACAAGACACCATGTTCACCTCTCTTCAGCTTCTACAATCCTCAAGTTAACCCAAATGTTCTCTCCCTTACACCATCAGCTTCCCAATCTCAACTAACTTCACGTGTTCACAAGAAACGACTATTATCTAATCGCGAATATCAGCGGACTGGACGAGTCTTCGTTCAAGGTCACTCTCTGCCGCTTCTGCGACTGATGTCTGATCGGCCCAGCCCGCCTTTCCATCTTCATCGCTGACGAGTAGCAGGTTCTTTCTTTCGGTTCGGATCTAATCGATGGCTAGACTGGAGAAAAACGCACCTGATAGAGGAGCTGGCCAAGTTCCAGGATTCGGTTCGTTGGGCTCTATTTGTGGCTACTTTTTGGCCGGACTCGAGGATTTCGTACGGTCGCATAGTTATCGGCTAGTTGATGCCGTTTCGATCGATGATGACGTCACGCGACAAGTAGGCTACTCGATTTGAGCGCGAACGACGGCCAAGAAGGTGGCCTTCAACTTTCATACTGCTCATCGCGGACGTCATCATGTGCTAGCAGACTGCTCGTCGCGAAAGTTTAGGTCTCTAGTCTCGACTATTTTATGAGGATGTCGGACTTGTCTGCGAAGGAGGTGATTCCGCGGAAAGCTTTGGATTATAGAAGCTATTATGCTTGACGGTTTTGTTGTGTATCGAGCTTTAATCGATTCATTACAAAATTGTGATATTAAAAGTTTGGTATTTTGTCTGGACTGTTTTATACCGAATAGGAGTGATTGTTCCTAATAAATGCACAACGCGCCTATATTTTTCACCAAAAAAAAGTTAACCAAGACAAAACGTCTATTTTCGAAAACTAAAGCACCTCAAATTACATAACACCTACTCCAGCCAGCAGGAAATAAAAATTCCACCAGAATAACTGTCATCCAAAATTGTTCAGACCATCTAATAACGTTTCCTGCAAAATTAATCGAATCGCACATACGATCACATATTCGCAGACAGCCGTCGCTAAAGTTGCCTTTAGCTTGACGACTTTAGCCTAACGACCCGCTATTTTCTACCACTTATGTCACCAATTTACGGATAACGGCCGTCCACGTTCAGAATCGGACCTTGGAATATTCAATGTCCACGATTGTCGACTGTCGGCTGTCGGAATTATCGAAGGTTGGCAAATCGTTTCCCGTTCGATAAAGTCTTCGCTGTCCTCCGATCGTGGAGAAGTTTAAGGTAAGATAAGCAGGTGCATGCTGACGGATGAAGACGTACATGTATACATGTACACATACAGGTAGTCCTACTATGACACGGTAGATAGGTGCCCAGAAAATGTATTGTGTGAAACTGTGTTATACAAGACCCAGAGACAGAGTTACAACCGAGAACTTGTTTAAAATAAAAATTCTTTTTAATTCCATATAAGCAACTTAACCCCATTGGCTGCCACGATACCCATTTGTGGATTCTGCAATTTATATAATTATACTGTTACACAACCTTTTTGCATATATGTAACTTACCCGGTAAAAAATTTCAAATAAAAAATTTGCAGATACTGGGTCAATTTTTAGTCAAATGAAAAGAAAGATATTTTCTTGTAATGTAACTTTAATTTAATAAATTTCTTCCTAATTACTACTCAGTACAATGAAACGAGAACGTTTTTTGGGTTGAACGATATAACTTCCGGAATAGAGTTATTAATGAGTAAATTACCATTTATTTATATATATTTACATAAAGGCGCTATAGTTCATTATTCCTTTCGATTATTATTTTAACGCGAGAACTACAGACCAGTCAAAATTTCCTGACCCTATCTTAGTAACTTTCTCTCATGAGAAATTTTATTTTCTATAATATTCTTCAATAGTTATTCACATAGTTAAATTCTCTCCTCATTTTGAAATTCCAAACACATTAAATTTTTTTATTCTGGCAATTACTTAAATGTGTGAGTAGAAATCGTCGGTTCTAGTGTTAACATAATTCAATTTTTAAATATGTCAAAGAAAAATCATATTGTGGTTGAATAATGGCTGTGTGGCTTTATCCAGTCTATTTAATAATATAAATAAAAATATAAATGATAAAATAGCATAACACCGTAGAATCACCCAGTGAACGATACCACAGATTAAAAATATAATATTATCTGTTCAGGTACAGTGTTGCTCAAAAGTTTCGACTTTCTCTTGGCGTTAAACGAAAACCGTGTTATAAGATCCCGTGTTGTAGGAGGGCCATCTATAAACGCATGCAGGCAGACGGATGGGGGAGAATTTTTCATGAGAGCCGACTCGGAACGGTGAGTGGACGAAGAAAAGTTCTCTGATCGATCTTATCAATTGAGTGGGAACGGAAAACGTGTCTGCGGAATGGCTTTAGTCAGAAATCGACCGTCTCGATGCCCTTTGCGAGTCTCGGCAACTTTGGCCGGCAACGTTGGCCGGCAACTTTGGCCGGCAACGCTGGCCAGCTCTCAGTCGAGCATTTTGTATCAGAGTTTCGATCCATCGAATCCTTTCGAGTGGCCGATGGCCTCGTTCGAATGCAAAATCGAGATTAGGCTCTGTTCTGAAGACGATTTCAATGAGTATCAATTTTTTATCGGCTGAGTTTCGAAAAGATTGCTGTTTTTTTGGAGGTTCGAAGGTTTGAATTAAGAAGGGATTGTTTTTCGGCTTTGTGACCACGAAATCAGTGTAGTAAACCTGTGTAGTACACAGTAAAATATAGAATCAACAACTCAATTCCACCTATCTAAGCAAGCAAACCTTTACGAATCAGAAGGTATGATATCGAAAACAATTAGATTCTAAATATAATATATCCAAGATCTAACTCCCATTTCTAATGGTAATAAATAGCACAATAAACATTAAAATAAATTCTCTCATCGCCACAGTAAATTACAGAATCAAGAAGTTAATTCCACATGTCGAAAGAATCGAACCATCGCCAATCAGGAGATTCGATCGAAGAAACGATTGGCACGCTGCGCACGGTCAAACCACCGTCTAAGCCGTGACCTGAATTAACGTCCGACAGTTCGCAGCTCTATTACCAATGACCTCTAGCCGATCTTTGAACTGAGAAAGAAGGCGAGTCGGCAGTCTCGAGTAAAGTGGCTCGCGCGACGCAGTCGGCCGATAAATATTGCCCTTTGCTCCGAGTCCTTTTCTTCCCTTCTTCTTCCACCGACTTCGTCCCACGACCCTTCGCTGGACCTAATACCTAACGACCTCCTTTCAATACTTTGCATTGATATCATTCATCCAACAGACCAGACTCTTAATTCACTGAGTCGAGAAAGCTTCGAATGTGACCGCCAGTGAAATTGTTCGGCAAAGCTGTTGTTTGCCTTTGTTATGGGGCGGATTTTTAAGACTTTGAATGAAATCGAAGCTGGGATATTGTTTCGATGTTTTTGGAGAGTTGAAGGCGTTCGTGTTTATAGGAAATTAACCCGTTAGTTGTAATGATTCCCCATTTGGGGATTTTGGAATTTATATAATTATACTGGTACACAACCTTTTGTGCATATACACATATATAACTTATCCGGCCAAAAGTTAGAAATAATAAATTTGGCATTTAATGGGTTTATAGAAAGATTCGGATATTTAAAATTCAGAACGAAGAGTTTAGAATATGTTCGGTTATTTGTAATGATGTAGAAAGCTTTAAGTAGTTGATTTTGTCACTTTGAAATTGATTAAAGTAAAAATGTTCTCATCTGTCGAGTAGAAAATTCAAACTTGAAATGTGACATTGTATCAGTGAAATTTTATAATTTATCTTGTTTCAGGTGAGAGAATGAAAATATTACGAGACTTACGAGAAAATATTATTCGGGAAGTTTGAAGGTATTGAGGACTGATGTTTGCCCGAAACAACTGAGGGTGAGTCAAAAACGATCCATACTATTACTTCGATCATGACGATAAATAATATACTTCCAACTCCTCAAATTTTATTAGCCACAATTATTATACGTACATTAAAATGAATTATAAGAAATGTTACGTCTGCTTACATTAGAATAATATACTTATATTCTTGTTTATAAGATAATCTTTACAGCCATACTACGGAACATTTTTTCACCCTCCTAATTTACGAGGAGGTCGAACTTGTTCTGATGCTCGGGAGTAATTAAGAAAATTCGTTTACGACGATTGTGTCCCCCTCATTCCAAATATAGCATCCTATGCGGTAGTGTTAGTGTCTTGTTCCTGAAGATCGTTTTTGTCAGCGAATTCGGGAAATGGTACGTCCTCGTTGATTCACGTCTGACGGCCAGTCCTTTTATCATGATTGATGTCCCTTTTCAAAGACGCGAGCACGGTGGACTTGCTCTTCTGGATTCTGAGACAGTTCTATTCATCTGCTGTCTGACGATTAATCATCGAAAATGAAGCGAGAGTCTGTTTAGGAACCTGATCACCGAACTTTCATGAAACTTCCGGAATTTCTCGGATTTCGAGGGAGAAGAAATCTTTTGAAAAGTGAGAGATTAGCAAACCTTCTTCAGCATCTCAAATTGCCCTGTTTGCCGACAATTATCCATACAAAATGAAGTAGGGATTTATTTATAATTTTTGGTTAATGGGATCCACTGAAATTGATAACGCTTTTGAAACTTTGAATTCCTTTAGAATTAAAGTAAACAGTCGTGCGTCAGTAGTTTGAAAGCAAAACTAGAGAAAGTTTTCAATATTTCAAAAGCTTCGTATTCATCTGCTACGAAGAAATAATATTTGAAGTTAAGATATACGACGATTTAAAGACATCTAACCCTAAAAACTTTAACGAAATTCCACAAATCTTCCTAAGCACGCCCAAAATCTTGACATCCTCAAACACTCAACATCAAAGCAGTCCAAAATGTTCACTCTACTATCGCCAAAAAATACGCAACTCCTACAAATGTCTTAACCCCAAAAATTCCTGCAAACCCTCCAAGCAACCAGATTAATCCAAAATATTAAAACTTACCAATCCAAACCTTGCCCGCCTATCAAAATCCAGACACCACTCTCTCAAAAAAATATACAACCAGAACAATCCTTATGAAAAGTTTAATCAAATTGTCCAACTTCTTGAAACCTCTCTAAGCAGCAAGAAAATCCTAGCATCCTCAAACGCAGCAGTCTTCCACCGTCTTCGTGAAGAATTCAAACCCCCGCAGCCTCAAAATCCTCTTTCTACCCCTCCAAAAGAATACGCCACCCCGACATTCCCCTCTTCATCCCCCAACGAACCCTATTCCCCTCACCCTTCCACCTTCGATTAATCATAATAATCAATCGCAAAAGCTACCGCCGACTCTCTATCGACAGAATTGACGGAAACGTTTCCGGAAAATTTCGGGAACACCCTGGAAAATCCCGCTACCTGATCCCGCGGGACTCCCTTTCGGGACGCTGGCTTATCGTCGGGAGAAGGTCGAAGTGTGCCCGACGATAGCAGCTCTGTTTGCACTGTCCTCGTCAAGTCGGCCTGAGTCGGCCTGACAGAATGAGAGAAAGATGCCTGCTGCTACCTGCTGCTGCCTGCTGCTGCCTGCTCGAGTGTCGGCAGGCTGAGTTTTAGGAAGAGGATCATGTGAGAGAGAGAGAAAGAGGGAATCTGAGTGTGGTAGAGGGACAAGTGAGGACGGTAATAGAGGAGAGAGAAAGATAGTGGACGGAGGCAGAAGAGAGAGTAAGGGATGGAGAAAGAGTGAGAGAAAGAAAAAAAAACAGCAGCTCGTGGCAGAGAAGAACAGTAACAGAAAGGGAAAGAGGATTACAGCAGTTAGTGGCAGAAAACAGTAACAGAAAGCGAGAGAGAAAGATAGCTGTTAGTGGCAGAGAACAGTAACAGAAAGAGAAAGGCAAAGATAGCAGTTAGTGGCAGAAAAGGACAGTAACCGAAAGAGAGATAGAGAGAGAAAGAGAGTATGCAGAGCAGAGTAGATCAGTAACAATAGGAGAGAGGGGGGAGGGGAGAGAGAGAGAAAGAGAGAGAGAGAGTGTGTGATAGCAAGAGAAGTAGAAACAGCATCATAAAGAGAGACACAAGAAGAGAAGAATGCAACTGAGGCAGAAAAGGACTCTAGCAGGAGATAGAGGAAGATGAAGATGACAAAGAGAAATATAGAGAGAGAGAAGGCGTGAGAAGAAGCTCGCCTGTGTAACCTGAGCGTCAGGAGCGTACTCTTCTATCTCGGCCGGAGTCAATACACATCAATGTATATAATACCCTTTTTCTCGCTCGATCGCTCATAAAAAAAACTGGCCGATATCACGTGTGTCCTGAAAGAGTGCCGGGAGAGGGCTGCTCGACGAAGCGGGATCTGTTATCTGGGCCGAAACGATCTTTGGAGAGAGAGAGGGAGAGAGAGAGAGAGAGAGAGAGCTTAGGGACGTTGCGATTTTCAAAACGATTCAGGAAGCCTTAAAATTTTCGTGATCAACTTTGAAGCGATTTCTGTCGAGGCAACGAGATATCTGGGGAAATAGGTTAGATTTACAATATTTAACCCATTATCCACCAATGACCCATTTTTAAATTGTATTCTTTTAATAACCGAAACTTCTGAAGATACAGCTAATTTTATTCATTTTTTGTTTATTTTCGAATTGTGGCGGCTAATGGGTTAATATTTGTGAAACGTTTTCTGTAGAGGAGGATGTGATTTTTGGTTTCTGTACGAAAGTTGCGATTTTCAGTGTTTTTGAATAGACATTTTTGGAATGTTCGCAATTTCAGGAATTCTAACATTTTCAGAGTCTTGCAAATCTTTAATGGACTGTTTTGAAAGACAGTTTCTTTCTTCAGCTATTTTGGAAAATATTTCCAATTATAAGATCTGGAAGTAATTATATTTATGTCAGTGGCTAATTTCGTAGAAAGTCAATGTGTGATACGGTCACAATTTTCACGGATTTTTATACTGACCCTATATTAAACGTTTATTAGTCTTTCGATAATGACAAAGTAGATAGCAGTGTTCAATAATTATTTCGAAATCCTCCTTTTAGTAGGCCTCAATTGGTTCTCCTAAATCCACAGTATAATCTGTATTTATATACTGGGTTAAAAGGTTCGCTGAATTCTTTCGCATTCTATAAACTGCGCGACATAGCGTTTGCTCTTCGATAACTGCTCTAATCGCACGCTCTAAATCCCATAAACTCGCACCGAGACCTTACCATTTACGAGGCTGCGGTAAATTTCGCTTAAACACACCGGATTCGGTAAAGGGAGGCATCCGCAGTAACGACTTTCGCAAAATTCGTCTATTCAACCTATATTCTTCGCTCATTAAACTTTCATAGCGCTTAAAACGCACCCATTAGCACGCTTTATGGCACGCTTTCTTCGCTATTCTTCCGACACACACTTTTCTTCCCTTCGAATCCGATAAAGCTCAGTTACTACAATGTTAGAAACATTTCCTGATGCTACGATTGTACTTTTCTGCTTTTTGTTGAAATTCGAACGTCTGCGGCAAGTTTCACAAAGGTCTTTTCTGAACGACTCTTTTTAAAAGAAAAGCTGATAGTATGAAATCTGTTTATCTGCCATTTAGTTCACATCGTAAACTTTGAACAGTCTTCGAACAAACCGATTGACAATGTTTTTCTTGCTGGACGGCTGCTTGAAATTTTGTGGCCGCCATAAAAGTCGTTCACCCATTACGACCGTAGACGTAAACATGCATTCAAATAAAGAAAAAATATCTGCAGGTCTCTGTGAATTAATCGTGAAATTTTTCAATCATTACGCTGACCGTGAACTTTATTATTAAATGACTTTATGTTGATGATAGAGAATTTCTTTCTGAATGACTATCCTCATGTATTGCATCAAGGTGTTGTCAACAATCCTACACTTCTAGCACCCTCCTAAACCAAATCTACCCCTTAACCCAGCCACACGTTTGTTCTCATTCACTTAAAAATCCATTTCTCGCCTGGATCGTTCCTCGATCGAAAATCGATCCTTCCGACACGAACCAACCCCCACAATTCCGAAAAATATCCCTTACAATTGCCTACCCCCATCCCCCAGGCCAAAAACTCACCCCTGAGTCTTCTCTCCGGCAGCGAGAAGCCCAAAAGCATCATCTCAGTAACCACCCTCCAACGAGCCACTCTCAACCCCCAGCCTAACGCACCCGCCGAAAACTCACTCCTCGAAAACCAGCCCATTCCACGAGCCGCACTCACACCGCATCCTCCGTCCACCCTCACGGCGGGTCCATCCTTCTTCCTCGGTGGCCTCTTCTTCCCAAAAACGAAGAACGTGCACCACCCCTCCTCAAATCTCACTTCCGACGTAAAAGAAACTGGTGGCAAGCACGCACCCCCGATCTTGCCACTCTTACGCGCGCCTCGACGTGCCGACCTCGTTGCGAGTCTCGCGGGGGTGGCAAAACATTATCCCGGCCCGAGAATACTACCCCCGCAATGCGAGCGTGCTCGTTTGCTAGCGATCGGCCGAGTACTGGGAAGCTTCGCCGAGCGAGCAGGGTTGGCAGGTGGAAGGTGGAAGGTGGCTCCGGCAGGGGTGAACGGGGCAGCCCCCACCACCCTCGGCTCGAGCCACTGCCGCTTCCACCCCTCCCCCCCCCCCCCCAACCACCACCACCACCGACGCCATCTTCCACCCCGGCACCATTTTCGCAGTCCTGCACGCGGCCTTCTTCGTGCCAGGTCTTTCATGATCATCTGTTTCTCCGAGCGGCCCGTGGGCTGCTTTTTCTGGGGGTGCTTTCGAGGGGGTGGGTTTTGTTAAGGAAACGTTTTTCGGGTTGATGTATCAGTTTTGCTATGTTGAATTTGTGCAGGAATCATTGAAGTTTGACAATCGAGATGCTCTCACTTTGGAGTTTAGGAATTTGAAAAGTATTGTTTGAGAAATGTTTGTGAGGTTGCTGCCGTTTTAGAAAATATTAATATTATTACATAAGATAGGTAATAAATTAAAAAAAAAATGAAATTAAATTAAAAACAGTTTTTTCAAATGTAATAAATAATTTAATAATTTTAAATACACTTAAGTGTCAATGCAGTATGCCTTTCTTTGTTTTCAACATCTAATTATGCAGGATAAATAATATTAGTGGGTAGTTTAGAATAGTAGAAAATAGGAGTAGTTTAACAAGTAATTTGCGTTTCCTGCATTGAAATAGCTAAGAAATTCATAAATAGTCTCCGGATTGGTTAAAGTAATTTTTGAGGGATGGCTTACCAAGAGGGTGTTTAGAGGGTGCCTTCATGCCTATTTTTCCGCATGTGGGGGTTGGAGCCTGATGCGTCGGACGTTTCTTTATTTTCCGGATGTGGTATGGCGAGTGTAGTAATTTCTGAGGGTTATTTCAGAGGGGTGAGTTTCGAGGGTTGTCTCGTGCTCAATTTTTCTCTGTTGTACTGAGACAGGGTAAAAATAATCAAATTTTTATGCAACAATATCACTCCTGTTTCGTCCGATTTGTACATTAAAATAAATAATACCCAACATCAAATATTCTGTAAACTTTTTATTACACAGCATTGAATGTTTTACATTTTCTACTAGAATTGTAAAAATCATCGAGAAACTGTGCGAACTCAAGTTTACATTTTCGTTTAAAAACATTCGCATCTTCATGATAAACATTAAAGCCTACCTACAACACGTAAAAACAAATTCTTTTAAACAATTAACAGACCTCAAAACATTCTATTCTTTTTCATTATTCTTCATCAAAAATTTCCTATGGCCATAAAGATCATAAAACATATGGACCGTTTATTTTGAAAGTGGCGTAAGTCCATATTTAAAGAAAATTGAGATATTCAATTTATGATTAATGTAGTGTGAACTTTTTAGATGTGTGATATTTAATTTTTTTTAAATTTAAATAAATCTCATTTTTTTTCAAACGTGGACTTACACCACTTTCAAAATAAAATTAATAAATTATTTTATAAATTGATAAATAAATCATATTTTGACAAAACTCTAAAACCACTTGCTATAAATCCATAGCTGAAACATTCGAAAAGCAACACAACAGTCTGACTACTCAAAAACACAGCCCTTAACAAAACTGCAGAGATCCGCAAAATGTCAAGCGAGCAGCGATACCAACCCTCCGCGAGGAAAACTACCCTCCTCGCACTACAGATCTTCATTTCTCGCCTCTCTTATCCCGGGAAAGTTTGATCATTCATTTTTGGCAGGGCCAACGAAGTTCCACTTCTCCGCTCGGCGAGCTAATGCGATGGAGGGCCAAAAGTTTGGATGAGCATAGTCTGCCTGGTGTAACTCGAGAGTAGTCTCACAGTCTCCCCCCCCCCTTCCCCCCTTTCCATCTCGAAGACCGTAGGTTGTTCATTCCGAGATCGTTCGATGTTTGTCTTTCGCAAAATACTCCCCCACCGACGACGGATCCGCCTTCATAATAGAATAGTAAGAATTATTAGGCTCCGAGTTTTAGGGTCGGCGCAAGCTCGCGTAAAAGCCAGAAGTTCGGACGATAGCGATCTACTACGTACTTCGGCTGTTCACGGCTCCTTTCACCCGAGTGACCTTGAGTCATTCCAGTTGCTCGGAGACCGGTAATGCGTCGTAAAGAAGGTTTTATGGGTTTCTGTTATTTTTGTTTAAGAGGTACAGTTTGCGGAAGAATTATGGTGATAATTGTGGTCGCGAAAATAAAATTGTTTCGTTCAGATTATGATAATAGTTCAGTTGTTCTCGGTTCTTTCCGCCTGAATGACCTTGAGTCTTTTGACTTGTTTGGAGACCGCTGAATGTGTCGTAAAGAACATTTTACTGGTTTCTGTTATTACCTTATACGGGTTTTCTGAATTACGATGATAACTGATCGTCTGATGAAATTGTTTGGTTTAGACTAATTTAGTACTTCAGTTGTTTTCTGCTGTTTTCTGCTGTTACTATTGAATATCACGCGAAAAAGATTTCAAGTTCTTTAAATATTTTTGTCTTCTAAGTGCTCTTAACAAAAGATTTGTGATGATTATTTTGATCGCCTAATGAAATTATTCGCTAAAATAATCCTTAGCTATTCAAATAACTAGAGATCCTTACATTATTCCTAAAGAACATTTTACACTTTCTTGATACTTTCGTCTGAAACATGTGTTGAAGAATTGTGAGAATTACTGTGGTAAAGTAATAAAACTGTTCAAATGATAACAATCTCCCGCGTACTTCGACTCTTTTCAACAGAATTCAAAAGGCGTTGAATGTCGCGGAAAGAACATTTTACGCTTTATCCCTTTTTTTTTCACAATTTCGTCCAACAAATGCGCATTATAAAGGAACTGCAAGGATTATAATGCTCGCGTGACGAAATTGTATCTGAAGAATATCAAATGGGAGCATCGAAGGCATCGTTCTGCGCACTAACATTTGCGCACGCAACTAACATTTGAACACGCAATAAATTATGACCTTTGCGTGAGAATTTTTCATTCGAACGCTTGAATTCGTCGGAAATTACTATTTCCGGAAATATCAGACGATCTCTATGCATGCCTCGAGTCACGTAAATCTTATTAAATCTATTGGCGTGAGAATTTGTTCAATTGAACTTTCTTTCAGAGAAAATGTTAATTATTCCATTCTTATTGGTCGACCAGAGCTGATAAATGTTATCTAAATCTTGCTGATATTCCTTTATTCCATAGAGTGACAATTTTTGCTTCAATCAACTTTAAATTCGCTACCTGTTTCAGTAGGTACTTGTTTGAACATTTTGTTATAAATCTTAATAAGTCCATAATATCATTTGCCAAAATAAATAGATTGCTTTTGTTAATAAACGTATTAAATTCTGCAAACCGTTTAGATAAATATCCACTATTAAAACAGTTTATAATTCCTAACAAATACGATACCGAACATTTAACTTGTTTTATGCTCCAGATTTCCAAAATCATAATAGATATATCTCCAACCCAAAATACTCCAAAATTTCACTACTTGTATAAAATAAAATTCATACGCCATATTCCACACGACAAAACCGAAAATTTCTAAAAAAACGAATCAGATTAAACCTTCACCTTCAAACCTTCCGAAACAGCCTGTCACTTCCTTCAAATTCCCAGCGACGAAGTACTTTGCGCACTCAGGTTGACTCATTACGCAGCTGCGCGCGAGAACAATAGAGGGTGTGCAAATATTTTGCAACTATTCGAATCAACTGAAAGAGCTCGGCTGGCCAGTCCGTTCGCCGTAGGGAATCTAGAGTGTGCCAGAGGTGGGAGAAGGATAGATAGAGTAGGAAAGAGTAAGAAAGAGAGAGAAAGGATGAGAAAGGAAGAAATGGAAAGAGAAAGAGAAAGAGCGAGTCGTGCGCCCGGCGGGCAGGTTCCGCCCTTAATAAGCTTCTTTCAGAACAATTTCTGGAAGATGACAAGCACAATTCTTAGGACCGCGAGCCAGAGGAGAGCACCGAGTATCTGCTTTATTTTCCTCGGCTTCGTGTAAACATTCTCTCGCCAGCGTCCAGTGCGTCTTTCCTCCGCATGACGCTAACGGAGCTTGCGATCAATTTTTTTTCTCTCTTGAATTTGGAAATAATTCGTCCAATATGTTTTATATAGAATAATAAGTGATCGGGAGCAAAAATAGAATCTGTTTCAATTGTCTAGTTAATCTCAGATTTGTTTCGTGTGGAATCTCCAGGTTAATTTTACTATATATAATTTATATATAATATTGAGTAATAGGCAGCAAAAAGGGACGATGTTTAAATTGTCTTGCTTTTGATCATCGTCTGATTAAAGGCATATTTGTCGAGAAAGCAAAAATAAATATTTTTACATTATTTTACCTTTATAGTTGACATCAATTACGTCTTTATCCTGTGCGAAGCTATCAAAACTTGCGATTTTGTTTTCGTAACAAAATTAGTGCTGAGAAATATTCGGCATTTGTTTTCTACCGCAATTCTTCGTAAGGTTTGTTTTTTATATTTCCTCACCCTGCTATATTGACAGACATCTGACATACGACAGACGCTAACGAAGCACGCAATCAATTTTTTCCATCAAAGAGTTAGTATTCACATATGTCCGATATGCAGAATCATAGTTCTGATGAAGAGTAATAAATCCGTATTTGTATTTTTGCCGTATTTGTATTGTTCGTGCTGCGCAAGAAGTGAAAAACGCTCGCAATATCTTATATCTCGTTTGCCCTCGCTAACGTACGGAAACAATTTTTATTCTGCAGAACGCTAACGATGCTCGCGATCAATTCTTTTTACGACGACTTTAGTGTCGCGTACGTGTAACATGCTCACATGCGATAAAAAAGGATAATTTCATATCTACATTACTTATTCCCTTTCCGCCCCGAGGGTAACTTTTACTTCTTCGAACAGAAATCCAGCGGACCACATTTTTCGTATAACGAAGATAATGAAGAAAAATAAAATCTCGCTTCCCCACTATTTTCCGGGCGCCGTATAATTTTACGACCCAACGTTCAAAAATTTTTCATAAATCGCTGGCAAACTTATTCTAGGATTTTGTTTCAAATTTCATTGTTGGCGCGTCACGGACAAAAACGGTGTATTTCGACCGTTTATTTGGACAGTGGCGTAAGTTGCTATTTAAAGGAAAATTAAATATCACATAAATCAAAAGTTTACACTACATTAATCATAAATCATATATTATTATATCTCAATTCTGTTTTCGTTCGTTCAGAAAATATCGTTTGCACATCTTTTTTGTACAGATCACTACCGAACTTCAGATCCAGTTCTCTCACCTCTTTTCATTTTATTTTGGAATATAACGACGCGAACTCTTCGCACAAAAAGAACAGACGGACGACAGGGAGAATAAAATTTGACCTCCACAGAATTTTCTTTCCAATTCTCAGGATATCTTCGCTGCGAGAGACTTTCGAGTTATTTCGTTGCACAATATTTCCCCTCCCTTATTTTTCTCGCTAACGAAACTGGCGCGCAACCTAAATAAAATCGCGCGGTCGGGGGCTGCGAATGAAGTAAATAAAAATGTCCAGTTGCTAACGAGTAGGCGAACTGTACTCGCGTTACTTTTCCACCCTCCATTTAATCTTCTTTATAATGCGCAGGATACTGTTTCCTGGCAGGATGCTCGAGAATCTTCCTTCCAATTCTTTCCTTTCCGCCTTTCAAGTGCGCAGATTGGTTCATTTGTAAAAAGGCACGTCGGAAAAATTTTGTATTGTTTGTAGCGTGATGATAGATTCCTGTTCAACGTGTATATGAACTTGTTCAAACGTTGGTATAACTTATTAATATTTTCAAATAATTTGAAATTTGTAAGCTGCTTATGTGACTGAGAATTATTATGTTAGGGTTATTGATACTTTGTAGCCTTACAATTGTTTTGCACATCGAAATGAGCAAATATTAGGATTCTAAAGAATTGTATGGGCTGTTTATTTGAAAAGTTTACACTAAACTAAACACAAATAATGTGATATGTGGTTTTTTTTTAAAAAAAACTTACAGAACTGTCGATACAAACAGTCCATATATTAGCCAATTTATATCTAAATAGCCAATTTTCTTCTTTTAAAATCAGTAAACAATAGCTACAATTCATCCTCGCAAATAATACTTTTCAAAGATATACCATATTCGCAGAAAAAGATCCAATTCCAATATTTTATTACAAATTCAAAAATGCATTTCCTTCGAAACAAGCTATTTAGCTTCACCCCCTTAACGATTCCCCCAAAGAAACTACCCCCATAATTTTTTCAGCCACCCGTAATGTGCATGCGAAATCACACCGCACTGCTCCCAAGCGAAAAAAAAAACGCAGAAAGGGTAGATAAAAATTGCGCACGTCGGGAGGAACTTCTCGCCCGCGAAGGCCGACGATAAAAATTGAGCTATCGAATTTATGGCCGACGATAGGGCCGCAGAGTGGCTAGATAAATTTCCCCGATCGACCTGTGGCTTCTCGCGATGGAAGGAAAACGTTTATCCGCCGGCTTCTGTTCGGGATCTGCCCGGGGAGAGGGGTGGGGGACCAGTTGTACCAACCTGAGATAAGGAGATTAGCACGTTCGCGGATTTGAAAGCCGGACGAAAAGTTGTGGAACGAAAGTTCTGAACGGAAATTAGAGAATTTACTGTTTAAATGTTGGCTTGCAGTGGAGTTATGGTTGATAATCCTTTTTTAGTACCAGTGAATAATTTTTACTACCAGCAAACGCTCCTCTCAAAAGCAGAGTAACAGATCAACAAACAATTAAATTCGAAACCAATCCCCGTCAATACTGACACATCTACAAGTTTTGCTAAAGACTAAACAACTCTACCCTTCCATCCTCTCCAAAATCATCGCTCACCGCCCTCAAAATCTGAGCAACAGATTAACCCCCCCCCCCCAATCGAGGGAAACTTTTCGCCGGCCGCGGGCAATTCTGGTATTGACATTTTTCGAGATTGCCCCGGGCATTGTTCCTTTATGCGGCCAGATTGGCAATCAGGCTGCTCTCCGTGGCAGCTCGTAATGCCCCGATCGCAAACTCTCTGTCCCGCCAGTCCGCGTAATGATGTTTGGTACACTTAGCATCGTGTCCCGTTTCGACGGTGGTGGCCAATTCAATTTGCGATCCATTACGGAGCCGGACGACGCTTGCGTTAATTCGCGCCTAAGGACAGATTATGCTCGCGGGAGTGCATGCGCGGCCAGTCGAAAGTAGTCCAGTTCAAATGATGCTTTTTTTTTATTTTTATTTTACTGCTCTGCTAGCTGCTGGAATCTGTTTGTAAAAAAGGTTTTTCACGCCTTGAAAAGGAGAAGTATTGTGTTTTGTTAATTTTACAGTAGATTTTCTTAAACCTTTGTATTATCTTTAATTCAAATTTAATGAAAAAAAAATATTCAACGCATGCGCGTTGAGTCGGGCTAAAAGTGGCGAGAGTAGACAAAAATGTTTGTATTAGCGAGATTAGGGTCTGGCGGATCAAAAGTGGTCGACTGTCGAACTGTTAGAGTTTCTCGGGGTGGTAAGTGGGTTTTGGGGGAGTAAACACGGTTAGTTTGGTTGGGGATGAAACGTAATAACGAGTTTGGTCTGATAGGTAAGTGCGGCGGCTAAGTGTGAGGTTATTTTGGGCGTTGAAAGAAAATGTTTGAAAGTAGTAGCGTCGATGAATGTAAGCGCAGAAAGGCAAAATCATGCATTTGATTAATTTTTGTCGAATTCTTTACCTATTTATGGCGATAGTTACAAGTGTTGGTTAGATGAGAAATAGGCAGAATACTCGACATTTTCTATTGGACGAATGCAAATCACGTCTGGGAAAACGAACTAGAGAACAAACCCAAAAATTACCCATTAATGTTTTAGATAAAATAACATACTGGCTAGCGATTAATTATAATTTCATTATAATTTACAATTTTGCCCCAAAGTACATAAACACAGTATTAACTTTCATTTATTTCCTTCAACTGTTTCTTAATCATCTAACACAACTATGCCAGTAATTATAAAAATAAAAAATCTTTCTAATTTTCATCAAGCCACTCTCAATTACCTAGTCATCAAACTATCAAAATAGTGTAAACATTACTGGAAGCAGTACGCGCAACTTCGAATGTTGGATTCCGACCAATCCGACAAGACAATGGAATGGCCCCTAATCACGTTCTAATCGGCTCCCATCCCCTGGACGTTAATCGCGGCAGACAAAGTTGGCTGATATCGTCGATGAGCCACAGACGTCTAGATCCCAGGCTGCCATTGAATTTTGTCCCTCCCATTGCCAGCAGCCGGCATCGACGTCAAACTAATCACGATCTAATCGCGCCCTTAGGCGGTTAAATGTACCGCGCCAAAGGCCCGATATCATCGATGACTTCACAGACGATCGCATCGCGAGAAAGCACGTTGGCAGTGAAAAGAAATCAATGCCTGTTGAATTCAGCCAACTTCAAACTATTGTACAATGAAATATCACTTATTCACTTTTTTCTCCTTTTTGACATTTTTCTTAATATCTTTTTTCTCTCTTTTCAACTTTAAACGGTGTAAAACGTTACTTTACTTACTCTTGAGTTAATCTTGAGAAGATTGTAGAGTAGGATTTTGTAGATTTTGTTGAGGAGAAGAAATCAATACCTGTTGATTTAAGTCCATTTTAACATTGGAATTGACTCACGATACAATAAATTTATTGAACAGATTCTCGGATTAACTTAGGAAATATGATGTATGGCAATTTAATCTAGAACGGATTGAAGAGTATTGAGAAGCAGCAACTTAATGAGCTGGATAATTAAATAAAATTCAAACTTGATAGAGTGATGATTTTGCTGTTATTTATGACAGAGTAAATAATATAGGCAAATAAAGGATTATACACATTTTTTTTATCATTTTGACTAAATCCAATTTCATAAAAATCGCATTTAAGAGTGAATTATATCATGTATACAAAATACCATTAAAAACGTTAATACAATTATCTTATTCACTACAAGAATCGATTAATAATAGTTACATTTTTATGCTTCAGCAAAAGTAGAAAGAATTAATGCTATACTAACTTCTGATTATCCTACAGATTTTGAATAGCGTCAGTTTGTTTGACACGAATGACAGATGCTTCACATTAAACGCACCGAGCAAATGTCATAGTAATTACCATAATCGATGACCTATATACGATTAGAATGCTTGAAAGCAGTGCCGTGAGGACAAAGAAATCAATACATCCCTAACCCCTAAATTCCACGCACGCATCGAACTCCATAAATTCTTCCAATGCCACTCGCAAGCTAATCTCTTTGCCACAAATTCTCGCCGGGTAAACGTCCCGGTAATTACCGTAATCGATGACCCACAGACAATTACATCGATCTAAAGCACTGACGTAAGTGAAATAAAAATCAATGCAACTCTGACGTCTAGATTCCACTTGAACATTGATTTTTTAAAATATTGACATAACCGGCGATTACTTAAGCGTAATCGGACTTGATAAGTGCCCTACTAATTACCATAATCGATGACCTACAGACGATCGCACCGCACGGAAGCATCGGCGTAAGTAGAAGGAAGTAATTAATGCAAGATGTGTGGTATCACTGACTGGTTGGTTTTATGGTGTTTGAATAGTGGCCTTTATCCAGTCTATTTTATTAAATATTTTTATTAAATATTTTTAATAAAATGGACTTTATAAGGCCCACTATTCAACCACGATGTAATCAATGCAGGATTGAGGCGTAGTACACGCGTGAGTACACGCATCTACTCAGACATTAAATAACATTGACGGAACCGACGTTTGGTTAAAGATAATCAGGACATTACAGGGTGTTTATTTCAATTAACATAATTGACAATTTACTGAAGCTCACATCACTCGAAGGTATTGACACAATTTTGCCAATTCGATGCATGCAGTGTACCAAGAATTATTCGATTAATTCTTCACCAATTACGACCACTTAGTGAGTCGCGCGTACTAATGTACGTTTTGATAGGACAAATGCAACGAAAAAAAAAAATGAAAATCAATGCTAACGTCTACATTCCATCAGGCATTCAAGCCTGTCAAATCAACGTAAGTAGCATCGTATCAAGAATAATTCAACAAATTCTCCACTAATTACTGTAATCACCATACTAATGTACGTCTCAAAAGTAGTAATACTACTGAAAAAATGTAAATCAATGCTAATATCTACACATCAGCAGGCATTAAATTCTCTCAAATGAACATTCGTAGCATCGTCTCAAGAATGAATCAACAAATTCTCCGCTAATTACTATAATCACCGAGGTGCATACTAACGTACGTCAAGAAAGAAGCAAAACAATTCAAAAATGAAAATCGCTGCTAATACGTACATTCTAGCAGGCATTAAATTCTGCCCAAGCAACCTTAAAAATAAATCGATAAATTCTCTTCCAATTACTATAATCAGCCAGCCACGTACTAACGTACGTCTCCAAAGAATCAAAGCAACTGGAAAAATTATAATCAATGCTGACACCTACATTCTACCAGATCTTAAATTCTGCCAAATCAACCTTAAGAATAATTCAATAAATTCTCCATCAATTACTATAATCAGCCAGTCACGTACCGTACGTCTCGAAAAAAGGGAGGCAACTGGAAAAATGAAAATCAATGCAACCCTGACGCCTCAGATTCCAGGCAGGCATTGAATTCCGCCCATCCCAGTTTCACGAGCGACGACCACCAAGCCATAAACCCCAGCTGACGTCACATACTACATCCTACATCCAACGTGCGAGCATCACGTACGCAAAAGCTGCGACACAGGCGGAGGCCAGAAATACGCGCAGACGTGTGGAACGCGTGTCTAAATGGAGAGAGAGAGAGAGAGAGAGAGAGAGAGAGAGAAGTTTGTGTCGATATTCGCTAGCTGCCTCGTCTGCTGCTCGTGTAAACATCATAAATGCTCGGACCAAAGGAGGCTCCAGTTCCGTCGCCGGAAGGCAAGACGAATTGCTCCACTTTTATCTTCCAGATTGATTCCTCTTAATCGGCTTTGACCGGCAAATTTCCCCGGAGTTTGATTTACGCCATTCGCGTCGGCGAGAGATTCATGGCTGCTTGGGGGAGGGGTGGATGTTTCGGGATATCTTTTCAAGTTTCTTTGGTCATAGTTAACGCTGGACCAGTTAGTCAAAATTATTGCTTCGATCTTGTTTTAATCATTTCTTTCTTTCTTTATGTTGCTTTCATTTAACAGTTTAATTGACGTTACTATCATTTAACAGTTCAAATTTTCAAAAATTGTGTAGCGGTCAGTGAGATAGGTTGATTCATTGTTTTACATTTTACAGTTTTGACGCCTTTATTTATATCACTTCAGCAAATTAAGTTAAAATTCGAATAGAAATATTCTGACCTTCTAGTGTGAAAGAATATGAAATATGTTCTCAGAAATGTTATGTAGAAAAGATTACAGAACAATGAACTTTTTATTGAAATTCAGGAACTGGTTATTACTTTAATTTAAAAATATCTGGTAATTAACTATGGAGTGTAATTATGAGCTTTATGAGACAAATTTAGAGATATTTGATTAATTAAAGGAATGGGAAATTAATTTAGGAATAGAACAGTTGAAGAATTTGCTTCCTGTATTCCTTTATTACATAACTAGAGACATGTAAAAACAGGATTACTGCTCGTTCCGAATCAATAATACTAATAATGAAACGACGCAAAACAAAACACAGAAACAAAGAATGACACAACATACAACAAAATGTAAATAAACATTATTACCTTTTTAACTTTACCTCGCAAACTTAAAAGCAGAACTCAGAATGACGAAACTGCCGTTTCGCAAACACAGCATCGATGAGTCAAAAACAAATCCACTTGACTGATTCCTTTCTCTCCCCCCCCCCCCCCCCCCGACAAAAATTACTCGATCTTTACATAAGACGAGTACGTCGTAAGATACGAATGTGGGGAACAACCGTTTGTTTGCCGAATTCACATTGTCGACTTGATTGCGGACGAACGTCAGACACGGATTAATTTTTCGTGAATGAATAGGTCAAAGCAAAGAGTGACGTATGTCCTTATCTTACGTTTCGAGTGACACTGGAGCGGCGACGTTATCTTCGTAAATATTCGATCGAAGGGACCGCCGACCTCGCCCCGAAGACGAACAACCCCTTTTTATCTTCTTCCGCCAGAGCGATTTTTCTCCACCTTTGTGGCCGCTATCTTTCTGGCTTTTTTTAGGGCCGACGATAAATCGATCTGCTAGACGCTGTAATTGTTGCTGATAAAGATTGTTGGTGTCTCGAGAATTTGTGCTTTTTTATTTTATACATAGATTTTCTTCAACCTTTATGTTATCCTTAATTAAAATTAAATTTTCTAAATATTAAAATTTTCACTGTAATTATAACGATTGAATAATTATAAGGATGATGACTATTGCATCGAAGAAATACAATACTATTAACGAAAATTCGGTTTGATTCTTTCGGTATGATTATGATAGTAGTGTTAACACCTTTTGCAGATGTAGGTGTAGTATTGGTCGATTTACTTTAAAACGAACAGTAGATAAAATAATAAGAAATGTAGTTTTATCCGTTTTTTATTGTCATTGTCGTAATTTGCGTTACCCTGAGTAACGCATAAAGTAATTTTACGTCATAGCACACATTTTGAACAATTCATTTTTTCGTACGTCATCTTCTGGTAGAAAACGAACGGAAAGGAGTGTTGATTTTGCATAATTGTTGGGTAATAAATTAAGGTACATTGAAGACATCAAGTCGTCCGTAAAATTTGGTTTATTTAACAATTTCACATGATTAATTTGTATCGGGTGATTTACAATGTAGCGATTAACGAATGAGATGATTTGTAAGTTTATGTAATTGCCATAAGTCAAATTGAATGATTTCAATGGCGCTGAATCGTAAATTAACGTGCCGATGAGCAACATTAGAAGTAATTTGTGACTTTACGTAAGTGCCATTCGTCATATCGAGTGATTTCTTAGATACTAGATCGTGGATTCGCATTCTGGCGAAGAACAAAGAGACTTTTTTCTTTACACAATTACCATTCGTCAGATTGATCTGTTCCAAACGTTAAAAACATAATGACCCACGATTCCGCCCAATTAGCGTTGATCAGATTAACACATTGAGTGTCACTTAAAATACAAGTTTCTTAACATTCTTGTTGTGTTACTTCATAAGGCAAAAATGAAACTTACTCTTACGTAAGAATTACTTTGCTTACATATTCTTACTGTAGGGAACTTCATATAGACAATTTTTAATTATTTTACGTTGACCTCATTACTTCGATTTGACAAAATCCTAATTAATAATTCTAAATATATAATCAGAGTTTCCAACAATTACATTATAATAACCCCATAGAACATGTACACATTCGACAAAATTCATCTAATTTTCCAAAACAGCAGTGAATATATTAAAAGATTCAAATCAACATTTTCCTAAACCAAAGCAAACCGCTGTCAAATGTCAAATTCCAACCCAGTTCAGAACAACCATACCACTAAAAATCGGACTTCGATCAAAGCAAAATGCAAAGACTGCAGAACGCAAAGAATGGAAAAAATGGAAACAATACAAGATGTAACTTTGATCTCTCGCCAGATCGAACGATATCGAAGTCAGAATCTGCCTCGATTCTCAAGGACTTACGTAATCGTCCCGCATGCGAGCACGCATGTCCGACATAGGCCTTATTTACATAATCGTCCACATGTCGCACGATCCGTCAAGTTCGACGGTGTGTTGGGTTGGCAACTATACGATTGCGAATTTTAAATGAAAAGGAAAATTCATAATTTTCACTTGAATATATAACTTTACTAAATTAGATTCTCTCCATTTTTGCTCGTAACTTTTGTCACCTTTCAGGCAGTGTTATAATTCCATGTATATAAAACTTTTGATTTTTAACACAAAATACTGAATTAAATGAAATTTTACATCATCGGCGTGATTAAAAATTGTATCATTTAAGAAGTTTTTTAGTTATTTTTTTGGTAGTAAAATTATTTAGTTGCCAATCCAATAATTGTAATCCGCATTCGTTGAATCCGTCGGCCATCAGATCCCTGGTCGACTTTCGGTCTCTAATCGCTGACCTGATCGACCTGCTTCTTGTCGTTCAGCTCGACAGCCTCGACGTCGCATACCTGAAAAGATGGCGAGTTGGCCGATTGCAGTTTCCGCAGTTTCGGAAAACTGAGAAGACAATGATTCTCGCGAGGACGATTAACGCTTAACGTAATTCGCTTTGACGCAAACGTTATCGTCGATCAGCCTTCGCGATCGGTTCCAGTGACGCAGAGGTCTTCATACCGGGTGTCGTACTTGGAAATCGTCGGGCGCGAATCTTGAGGAAGTTTGGGTCGAACGGCAAAGCGAGGACTAAATGGACCCTTTATTTTGAACGCGGTGTAACTCCATTTAAGAAAAAAAAATAAATATCATGTAAATAAAACATTTACACGACGTTAATCATAAATTATATGATATCTCATTTTTGTTTAATATGGACTTACACCACTTTCGAAATAAACGGTACAAATATTGCATACATTTGTATCTAATGTTTAGAAGACATCTAATCTATATTTAATATTTTCCATTACGGAGAAATATATTTTTCAAGATATAAAATAGCTACTTGGCATAGTATTGATCGTCTAGCATATACTTAGATTAAATTATAAACAAGACTGACATTCACGATTTGAAATATGCAAAATTCGCAAAATATTTAAATGCAATTCCTAAAACCTATATGGAATTTTGCCTAGATTAGTTGATTCGAGAAGATACAAAATACTCATACGCAAAATAGCTGTAAGAAATTATCTCGAATAAAGCAACGCTGTGTTACATCTTATTACTGTCATTAAAATGTAATTGCCTCACTTATCGTATCCAGCACGTGAGAACATTAAGTAAAGAAAGTCAAGTTCAAGAAATATCACCCTCAAACTACGTTCTCGCATCAATATCCCAATCGTACATATTGTTTCAAAAATCGTAAAAGCCCACAACACGGCCCAAAACAATCCTAAAAGTTCAACATCAGCCACGCAACTCTGCATAATTCACGGAAAAAATCTGCGAACTCCCAGCGTTCCCATATGCAAATCCCGGACACCCGGTATCGACCTGCCGCATGATTTATGGCCTCCCGGTGAGATAACGCACATGTGCAAATCGTGGCCCGGGTAATTATTATTCTTCGATCGGCGCCAATACACAAGAGTCTAATTAAGACAAGCACGGTAATCGTCGGCACTTGCTAAGTGGAAAAAGAGTGTGGGTGAGTGAGTGAGAGAGAGAGAGTAAGTGAGAGAAAGAGAGAGAGAGAGAAAGTGAGAGAGAGCGATAGAGAGAGAAAGAGTGAGAGTGAGAGTAAGAGAAAGAGAGCGATAGAGAGACAGAGAGAGAGAGACAGAGAGAGAGAGAGAGAGAGAGGGAGAGAGAGAAAGTGAGAGTAAGAGAAAGAGCGAGGGAGTGAGAATGATAAACGCACACACAGACTGCTAGAAAACAAGAGGCACGCGTATCCAGTGAATTTTCGGCGTTACAACTGTTTACCGTTGTAATTCATCACTCGGGTCGATTCGCGAGCAAGCGCCGAAAGTAAACGGGGGGCATTTTTGTTTGCGGAGTGCTGCTCGTATCTTTGACGCCCTTGCTTTTTGTCCGCAAAAGCCACCCTCTGTCAACCCCTGTCAAGAGTTTGCGATAATGCTCGGGACGCGAGGTACGAACTCGATTTGGCGAGCGCCAGTAGGAGAAATTTTATTTGACGTTATTTCGCGTAATTTGCTCCTGCTAGTCAGTGCACTGAATGTTAACGATAATGTAACTGGTTGATACTTTTATTGAAATTTATTCGGCAGATAAGCTTTGTGTGCAGTTGACATGTTACTAATGCGATTTGGCAGGCATTTATCTGGAGTTAATTATGAGCGAGGTTCTCATTGTAGATGCAAATTACAGAAGTTGTTTTAAGTTGCAAAAGGATTAGATATCTGTAGTTCCTGAAAATATTAATATTTATGATGGATGGATGCTACTATAGAAACGTTACTTCTCAACAAAATTGTTCTATGTGCAGTTAAGTTTTGTGTGTAGTTGATATGTATCTAATGGAATTTGGTAGGTGTATTTTTGGATTTGATTGTTAGTAAGATCATCATTACAATAGATACAAATTATAGAATCTGTACATTTCAAATATGTCATTATCTATTATATACGTATCTGGTATTAGCAAAACTGTACTATATCATGCGTAACGCTTATATTTACTATTTGTTCAAATTTCATTCTTACTAAAATCGTCATTACAGTAGATAGAAATTACAGTATCTGTAAATTCCAAATATCTCATTAGTCATTTATACCTATTACTCGAAATATGCAAGTTTCACAGTACAATTTTTGGAACTCTTTAATTATTTTTTACCATACTTTCCAAAACCATGCATATGTAACTCAACAAACATAATCATATCAGTCCGTCGAATCAAAACACAAGACTTGCGATTCCAAAGAAAAATAAATTTCTTTGTCACCGCACATAGAAAATATCTTTCATCTCTCGAGATGAAAGGGCAAAATGATTTGAGTCGTTTGCCCCAAGGCGAATTCCGATCAGAGGCGGAGATTCGTTTCGAAAATGTGTTTATCCGCGAGGAGAGGGTGAGATCGTCGGGTCGAGATCAACTTTTTAAGAAAAAGGAGCGTTTTCTGCCTCTCGGCCGGCTCGACCGTCAACCCTGGCATAAATTTGAAACTTTTCGCCCGTCTGGATTATGCCTGGGAACGAGAAGCGTGGCGAGAATTGAGAGTTGGGGCTGGAATACGTGGCGGGGGTTCGAAACATAAACGTGCGGAATTGAACGACAGCGGCCAAGTGTGAAAATATAAAATTTCGTTGACTGATTTCAGCTGTGAGACGTAAAACTTGTCGCAGAAAGCTTTAAACGTGAAAATTTAAATAAAGGGGTTGTTTTTTTTTAGATTTCCGACAATATAAAGTATGGATTATAGGGAAGTGTTCAGTTGGTTACTTTATTAGATTATTTCTTTTACGTATATTTGCGATAATAGTTTAATATTTTGTTTTCCCGTTATATCAAATTTAAATGTAAAATTTTGTGAACTGATTACTTTTAAAATAATTTGACTTTAAGTATAGGAATTTTTCTCCGGAAGAAAAAATGGACGTATTAATCATAACAAAACCATAAATGCCTTATGTGCACTAATCGAATATCATCACTGAAGCAATTATGAAATTCACGTAATTTCAGCGTGCTCCTATTATAAAATCTTATCAATCCAGAATTTTGCAACATAACCATAAGTTTATGAAAATTTATCATTGAGATGATCTTTACGATCAAAATTTAACTCCATAACTGAATGAAAGATCAATCAAATACGCTAAAAACATTGACAGTCATACCTTACCAGCCAAATTGCATTACCAAAATAAAGATTATTGAATTGTCATGTTTAAATAAACAGATAAATCAAATAAAAGAACATTAACAATTATAATACTTTATCGACCCAAAAATCCTTAAATTCAAACCGTTTCCGTGTTCTCGAACGTCCGCTAATTAAAGTCTAAAACTTTGACGATTCACAAGTATAATCCTATCCTCCAAACCATTGAAATCTCCGAAACTTCAGGAATGAGAACAATATCCGAATTTCACAATTTTTGGTCGGCAATTGCCAGTCCAAAAATAGTAAAAGAACACTGCTTACCTGATTAAGATAAATTAACCTTAACCGCTCAAATTAGCATTGACTAATCACTCTACCGAGTGAAAAAAATCGCAAATTTGAACAGTGTCTACCAAGTAAAGACATCTTAACCTTGACCACTCAAATCACTGCCGACTCAAAAATCGTCAACTTCGGACAGCGTCGCTCATTCTGGAAGGTTCGAAAATCCGAATCAAAGGTTCGACCTTGATACGTACCCGCTGCAGAAAACTCTGGCTTCTGATACGATAATCGGGCCGCTGCTTGTCGGGGAAGGAGGGCGGATCCGGATGTGGAAATACACCGTCTGGAGATCCTCGGAGTCTGACGAAGAGCGAGGCCACCAAGATGAAAGGCACCGTCAATATTGGCAGTCCGATCTGCGAACGGCGAGAAAGGGAGGGGGGAGCGGGGGAGCGGGGGAGTGGGGGGAAAATTGATGAAACCGACAAACAGCTGGAAATAGCGACTTCGCTCTCTTTGCCCACCGGCAATTTCCACTAAATAAACGCCAGCGGCTCAACTTTATTATGTCTGGCTATCGGTAATGTTAGCTAATGATTCCGAGGTTTATTGACAGTTTTTTGGCGATGCATTATGAAGTTGATGGAAATTGACTCGCTTTTATCGGTCGTTAAGGTGTTATTCATGCGGATTGATTATGATAATTGTTGGCATTTTTATTGATATAATTTTGGTTGATTTAATTACGAAATCAATTTTGACTTAGTGACAATTTTGAGTAGTTTATAGACTTTTAATTTATTAATCTGTAATTATTGTTCAACATCTATCATACAATTAATGTTAGATAATTGCATATTAATTAGGATTTTACGGATCATATAATTTGAAAAAGATGAGGATGCTTCTATTGTGACAATTTATGTAAAATCAATATTTTCCGGACTTTGATAGGATGATAGCCAATAAAGTCCAAGGATCGTCCATCATTTTTTGGCATGGATAGAATTTCGGGGAAATGCGAGGGTCCCGAAGCGGTTTTGGTCTATTTTCTCTGGCGTAATGGATACTAACTGAACGTTCCGTAAACTTTATTATGGCCATTGAGTTATGATTAACGTTCGTCCGTTATACCTTCGGATTATTGCTGGAAATTTTTTTTGCCGATGCCAAAACTTCAAAAAATGCAGATGTTTATTTACATCGATGTAAACTTCTACTCACTCGTCGTACCATCAATTTTATTACGACTGTCAAGTTAGGATCAAACGTTGACAAGACTGTTCACTAGAAGTAGAAGTTCGACAACTAAAAAAACAGTGAACTAATCTTGATTCTACTTCGTACAATTTATGAAAAGTAAACGAATTCTGAACAATTAAAGTCAACAAAACTTTGCTCGTTATCAGGTCATAACTTATGAAAAATGTTGCAGGTTATAACTACTTTCGACGAGAATACAACAGGAAAGCACAAACTTTCGTCCATTACCCCAATTAATACTAACAACATATTACATTTTACAAACAAATTCTTGTAGAAACAAAACAATTGCAAATACCTTGAAATTGGTTAAAAAGTTGCTATAGCATTAAAATGTGATGATAAATGTCATGAAATACGTTAAAATATTGAAAATTAGCACGTGAAACGAAGAATACGTGAATTCAATCGTAAATCGATGAACACACAAGAAATTGTGCGACGAAAATGATATGCATCAATGTTTCGAACAGAAGAAGCCAGACATCTTTTACTCACTTTCTGGAAGACGATGATGACAGCGTATTGAACGAGGCCGGTGTAAACAGTGGCAACGAGACTGGCAGCTGCCGTCTGGCCGTTTAGCGCGAAGAAAGTGCCACCCAAAGCGGCGGCTGTCAGCAGCGAATTGAATCCCCAGAATCCGCTCGACACTTCCTCCACCGACGCCCCCAACTCCAAACCTTCAAAAAGTCACTTAACCTCAAGCCCCAAACTTGGCAATTGCCGGTTATCGCGGAAGCGGTCTAAGTCAAAGTTCCGGAACGGTCCTTCTAACTTGCCATGACAGTAATTGAAAGCTAGGATAGCTAATTGATCGGAGACAAGTTCAGACTTAAGCGATTGTTGCTTAGCCTGTTTGATAAGCGGGTCAGATTACTTGTTGTTCTAAGAGAATGTTTAGAATTTTTTTTGGGAAGAAAATTCGTTGGGTTTCTTGTGCCATTTTGATGGATAATGTAAGGTAAAATGAGAAATTGATTAACGGTTTACTTTCTGTGTCGAAGAACTTGCTTGCAGAGTGATTGAGTAAGAGGTTAAAAGTATTTTTCGGTTTAAGACCTGATCACTTAACTTTAGTTGCAATAAAATCATTAATAAGAGACACCTTTAATCCGTTATGTAATTATAGTGAATAACAATGGCTTAAATGAGCAATTAAACTAAATTTGACCAATTATTTTACCATTCCGTTAACATATATCTTCTAATCTTCGCCACAAACATAACTTCCATACAATTGCTATGTAGTAAACATAAGTTCAAAGCAATTATTCAGCTTGTCCTCCCCAAAAAAAGTGAACTCATCCTGCTACATAAAAGCAGATGGAATTGACCTTGACCTCTCCAAAACAAAGTGACTTAATCTTCCTCACAATCACAAATTCCAAAAAATTGTTATATATTATAGTAATCATAAGTTAAAGGCCATTGTCGACCTTGATCTCCGCAAAAAAATCTGACCTAATCTTTCCCTCAAGAAAAATAAATTCCAAAAAATTGCAATCAATCGCCCGCTTCAGCAAAGGACGCAAGTTAAGGGGATCTTT
This sequence comes from Anoplius nigerrimus, assembly GCA_914767735.1. Classification (NCBI taxonomy): domain Eukaryota; kingdom Metazoa; phylum Arthropoda; class Insecta; order Hymenoptera; family Pompilidae; genus Anoplius; species Anoplius nigerrimus. The sequence continues at coordinate 15,471,398 of OU612081.1, forward strand.
CATCCCTTTGCCTGGCGGACCTTCGACTTGCACCACTTTCGCGAGCAACGGACCGAATCTTCGTCGATCATCGTCGATCAATCGTCCGTCAAACCTGCGAAAGTGCCGATCAAGGCTCCCAGGAATGCGAATCCGGCCGTGATCGGCGAGTAGATCAGCATGGCCAGATAAATAATCGCCCCGCTGGCGACGTTGTTAATGGCGAACACTTGAGATGAAGAAGTGACGATTCCGCGAAGTACCTGGAAAATCGGCCGGAAAATCGGCCGGAAAATCGGCCGGAAAATAAGCTTTGTCGGCGCTGACGATAAACAGACGGCCGTCCGCGGATAGAAATTTACGACGCGGCTCGTCCGGCGTGTTCGACAAGTTGAGGAGGACGCTGAGAGGAGGAAAGGGAATTCTGAGAGAAGGATGGAAATTACTGAGAGAGCGAAAGAGAATTGTGAGAGGACGGAGGATGCTGAGATAAGGGAAGAAAATTGGGAATCTTACCAGACCCCAGTCGACGCTGCTCGTTGCGTTTTCGAGGATGAAGTCGCTGGCTTCCAAGGCATCACTTGTTGCATTGTCCTGAGAACAATGAAGATCACACTTGTACAGTGAGTCGCAAAAACATACGAGCTGCTTTGAGGAATATCGTTCGGAACGATGGTGTAAAGTTTTCTGGGCAAGAAAGCTTCTTGAATGATGTTCAAACATGATTTGTGTGATGTTTGCCTGAAAATCTGATGTTAGGGTGATGTATGTGAACTTACGATCATTCTAAGCTCACGGCAGGCAAATTGATTATAATGCGGAGATATTCCTCAATTTCTTTTGGTTTGTTTCTCTAAGTTTCTTGGGAGAAGTTGAGAATTATTGATTAAGAGAAAAAGCTTCATACTGAAGTAACTTTGGAATTTATCTTACTTTCCTTCGAGAATTTAAAGTCCTCGAACGTTAAGAGAAAGAATTGAAACTTTTTTAGATTATGCAAAAGACTCGGTACCAATTTTCATTAGGACGGAACCAGTTTTGAGTCAAGTTTAATTATTACTTTTCCACGACTTATATATTATGATCTTGTTCAACCATAACTTTCTTAAAAAATACTTATAAAAAGAATCTTAATCTATCCCCGAAAAGAAAGACAATTTTTAATCAAGTCCACTTAATACGCTTTCGTGACATTTACTTTCTGAACTCTTTTAACCATATCTTTCTGAAAAAAAAGTCCATTGAGAAGAATCTGAAACTTCCCAAACTCTTCAAAAAGCACCCCACAAATCTTTATCATAACATAAAAAGATTTTTAATCAAGGCTATTTCTTACACTTTCGCGACTTTCACTTCATAAACTCTTTCTATCGTCATTTTCTCGAGACTCCGCTATGAACAAACTCAAACTTTCCAAATCTTTCAAAAAGCACCCCACCAATCTTCACTATTACGAAACCAATTTTGACCAGAGCCCATTTATTATACTTGTCTCACTCGCAGCTCGCGCTCTCGAATTTTGACTTTACCCCATCTTAGGAAAAAATGAGGGAATATCGGGCAAATGATTGGCGAGGGGAGTGGCCAAAAAGAAAATGGTCGTCGTCCTTCTTACAAGAGAGTATCGTTGCGCCGGCAAGTTCGCCGAGACGGAATAAATTCTTCGAATAGCGGAAGCGGCAACACTCGGCGAAAAACATTGAGCGGGAAGAATGGCGGGGAAGAAAAAGGAGAAAATGGCGAGAGTCGACGTTTTCCCGTAACAAGGTGCATTAGGAGATGAGGAATTCCCCGATGAGCGCGGCCCGCACTCTTAATTCATTTCCATCCTGAACGGAACGGAACGGAACGGAACGGAACGGAACGGAACGGAACGAAACTCTCGCGCCGATGGAAAAAGAAATGTTCGTATCGGAGTTGTTCCGCGATACTTTTACTTTTCCTTTTCTCAAAAAAGTGTGACGGTTGGATGGCTGTTTTGAGACAAATTAATAAACTGGTAGCTCTGATCATTTATGTGCTATGGCGAATTTTCCTAACTTAAATTGACGGTTTGCCAATGTGAATTAATTTCAAGAACAATATTTTTGTTTCCATCTGTAATTGAAATAAACAAAATTCCTATTACGCCCTCCTATCAAAAAAATTACCCTCAATCATTTAATTTAACCTGAATTTCTTTTACGCTCTTACTTCACAGAAACTCACCCTCTAACACGCAGTTTAACCTAATTCACCCTCACACTAATCCCTCAACCAACCTCAATCCTTCACTAAGTCACCGACAAAACCATTCTACCCTGAATTACATCCCCCAAAACAGTATCAAATCCAATTTACCAATTTAAATTCCAAAAACAGTAACATCTCTGTCAAAAAATTAACCGTAGATCGTTTCAATTCATCTCCACCTCTACAAGCCGTGGAAAAAAAAGGTCTCACCCGACTTAGCCCTGCTCACTTTAACTTACGGGTGGTACGGGGGTGCCTCCCCACCCCCTCGTCATAGCAGGGCACAGCCGAGGAAAATTGCCGCGTCTCGAGCCTTTCTCTTTCTCGCGAACAATCGTCGCAGTCCGGCGAAATAATTGCCGTTAAGAGTCCGTGGACTCTGGTTCCTTTGCCACCCACTTGCCACCCCCTTGCCACCCTCTTTGCCACCACCTTTGTCGGGGGACTTTGTTCGAGACGGTGAAAGGAGGAGCGAATGAAAGCTGCCGCATTGCCCACGGCCAAACCTGCCCGACGGCCATTAACCATTTGTTCGGCGAACCTCGGCAATTCGAGGGCACCTTTTTTTTTGGTCGGAGAAAAGGGACGGATCTGATAAGGGCAATTTCAATTCGGATAGAGGGTGCAGGGGTGGAGATGAATAATAGGATTGGTGGACGAGAGGAGGGCTGCTTTTGTGATTTTGGGTTGATCGAGTTTTCGAAATTTTATCCAAGTGTTAGGTGTACAGAGTATGTTCCTTTGTTTAGAATCTGTAATTACCGTATTTTCTGGTAAGACGAAAAAGTTAATATTTAATAAAACAATGGTGGCGTTATCTATACAAAAGAAAAAGAGTGCCGAAAAGATAGAAGTGCACGTAATAAATTGGTGCGCGTTATCTGGCGGAAATACGGTACGTTTCAAGATGACAATTTTTTCCCGTCGCTTCGACGGTAATATTGTCACTTGTTTTAATTACTAATAAACAATACGTCGCACAATGGCGTTCCCGAGTGAGAAATTGAGACATTGCATTCTTTTTGTATTCAAGTCGAAGAAAAATGCTGTTGAGGTTGCCGAAATGAAGATAAATTAATAAAAATAGCTGCAAAGTTCAGTAGTGGATATTTTGTTCTTAATGACGCAGAACGCAGTAGAACGCCAACAAAATTGAAGGTCGAGAATTTAGACGAATAAGAAAGGGCTTCCGGGAAACTTGTAACAAAAGCAAACAATTTCCGTTCGTCCAAAGAAGCAATATAAAAATAAACGTCGAACATATGATAATAAACCGAACTCATTTATACACATACACCTATCTTATGAACCGTTTATCTTGAAAGTCGTGTAAGTCCATTTAAAAAAAAATAAGATGTCACCTAATTTGTGATTAATGAAGTGCATTCTTTTTATTTATGTAGTATTTCATTTAAAAAAAATGGACTTACACCACTTTCAACATAAGATTTGAGAAAGTTCAAGGTCAAGTAGAACTTGTTCATAAGAAGACATCGAATAAACTGCGAATAAATAAAAATGATCTGTTCGTTAGAAATCTAAAACATTAAATTGATCAAGCTATAGTGAATTTAGTAAATTCTTTTTAAACTGAGGTCAGTCGGCTAACTTCCTTGAGTGGAAATCCGTGGGAAGATCTTCAGTAATTTGCACTCGCACGTTCATCGGAAGTTATAGAATCGCAGAATGGCGCGTCGTTACCTGACGTCACTGGGATTTTTACAACTTTCTATACGGATGTAACCGACTTTAATCGCCGCGATGACAATCGCACGCATTACGCAATGCTCGCCATTAAGATAACGAGCCTGCGCCGAGCGTTTCGCACCAAACCTTTAGAATTATAATAGAAGGCCGCCGATTTCGCACCGATGACACTGTCGCTTATATTTACATAGATATGTAAAATCGGGAAATATATTTCTAATTACGTAAGGCAGGATGATGGCGGTTGTTAAAGTCGGTGCTGATTCCATCGGCAAGAACATTGTTAGTAATTGTACTGTTATGTCACTCTCGGCTTGATCATAAACACGTAATCGGACATAGTTTAAAAATAGAGTAGAGTATGGTCTACTTGAGCAAGCATAGAATCTAAAATAATTGCAATGACACCGTTATTTTATTTCTTTATTACTGCTTATTTTGTATTATTTATAGCTAGTTATCTGCCCGACATTTGGGAAAATACATATAAAATGTATTTATATATTTATATTAAATATAAATAAATAAAATATTTGATATATTTATATATACAAAATGTATTAAAATTTATATATGTATATAATAAGCAGTAACAAAGCAATAAAATAACGGTGACATTGGAATTATTTTAGTTTGTATGCTTGCGCAAATAGACCATATCCTAATCTATTTTTACACTATGCTCGATTACGTGTTTATGATAAATATTTATGTATACATATACTTCTCTTTTATCGTTACTACCTTCTCACGATGTTTTTCCAAAATCTCATATATATATATATATACATATATGTAATCTCTACAGCTCCAGCGGGCAAAACAAAAGCTTATCCTCGCCGCGACACTAAATCATCTTAACGTCGGCTTACTTGTCTACCTAATATCCTGGGAAAGTACTACAAAAAGGATGGGAGACGTATATAACCATTCCAGCCATGATACCAATTCTCTAATCCTAAAGAGAATAGTTATTTTTCTTAAACCGTAGAAAATCAATCTACTTAACTGCTGAACTCTCAAGAAAATTACAACAAAGAAGAATAAAAATAAATATAGATCAGTCAATACGCTCTCTTAAAATATCGAAAATTAGTATAAAGATTTAACTCTATTACAAGTAATTAGAATAAAATTATCGCAAGTTGTTAAAAGATCCAAGACCGATAAGATGTTCATTCCAATCGTCACGAATAATTTGAATATCAAATTTGCAAATTTACAAATATATAGAGTTCAGTCATCGAGAGTTCTTAAAGAATCCAAGAACCACAAAATGCAATATCAAACTTCCACCTCCTCCCACCCCTGCCCATCCTCTGTGCACACAAACCAGCCGTAACGCAATTAAACGCGAGCCGATAATCGCGACCACTTAAACTGTCGAAAAAAGCGAAACAAAGGGCAACCCCCCGCCGCCGTAAATCATCGCTTTCGGCCTGGGGGCTGAGGGGTGTAGGGGGTGAGAGGACCCCCGTTTTGATCAATAGCAAGGAAAAAGCCGCGGGTGCGTTCCGCGGCGAAGGACTTTATCCTTGACGCGAGCGGCATCTCAAATATGTATGGATTCTGGTGTATGCCCCGGATTCCACCTAAGACCGCTTTTCACCGGGCAAATTTTATCCCCCCACCCTCACCGACCACCTAACTGTCAACATCCCCCTCACCTTTCCCCCTCCCGCTCGCGCTTTCATTCTCTTTCTTCTGCGTACATTCTCTCCTTTTCTCACTCACTTTTGCTTTTCAATCTGAATTCTCTTCAATTCTGTTTTCTTGGGATCTTTCTCATGTTTTCTCTTTGGCGTTCTTATTTTGAATTTTTACGTTAGGCTTTTCTTTCTCAGTTTCAGTTGTCGTGAATCTCATCTTCGGGCTCTTCTTTATTCTTCTTTATATTTCCTTCTTAACTGTTTGCTTTTCTATCTCTGTGTTTCTGTTGCTCTCATCTTTACTCTTTTATTACTCTCCTCTCTCTCTCTCTCTCTTCTGTGGTCACCATTGATTGTCTGTTTTTCGCTCCCTGTCAATCTATCCTTATCATTCTCATTTTTACTCTTTCATCCTCAACCGACTATCTGCGTCTGTCGGTCCCAGATTCGTTCTCTACTTTCTTTTTCTCATGTCCAATTTTAACCCTCTCTCTCTCTCTCTCTCTCTCCCTCTCTCTCTCTCTCTCTGTCATGTTCACTGTCTTCTCTACTTTCATATATACACTTTCACACTTTCTTTTCCCTCCCTCTACCCTGCCACACGTTTACCCTTAAATTCTCACTCTCTTTCTCTCTCTCCCTCTCTCTCTCTCTAACACACAAATTCTCAGGCGCGACATGGTAACGTAAAGCCGCCCTCGTTTCGTCCTCGACGAGAATGCGAGGGTAAACACTTCTAACTGCCTCGTGCGGATTTCAACTGTGAAGGAACGAAGTTGGTAAATTGATCGCATACTCGTAATCCGCAGACAGACGCCTCTCTCTCTCTCTCTCTCTCTCTCTCTCACTCTCTTTCTCTCTTGAATATCGAAGTTCCACGCTCGGGGCTTTGAATGGAAGAAGTTACATAGCGGGTGGCGAGGAAGGTGCTGTTTCTGGCGAAGGTGTCAAAGTGACGAAGGTCGGGTCGTCTGAATAGGTCGCTTAAGCGAGGTTGTTCGAATGTGTGTCGGTGATTGTCAGTGGATGTTAGGAGAAATTGTTCGGTGTTACGCGGATTGTTTAAGGACGGCTGATAAGACGTAGAATATTTAAGTATTCGTTTGGGATGGTAGGTATGTTTTCTAAAGTAAAATATTCTAAATTCTTAAATTATTAAATAACATAAAAATTCTTTCTAAAATAAAATATAAATAATCTATTTATAAACTAAAATATACGAATCACATGAAGAAATAGTTTAAGTTAGTCGCATTAAGGATATTCTGACAAAATTGGCATTATGGTACATGTTCGCATATAACAATGCGACAAATTTGATGAATTTACGTTGAAGCAACAATTTTTGAGTAAAGAAACGTTATCATTACCGAGATCTGCGGCCTGAGGGTCGACTGGTCGTCGGGAAAAGTGGTTTGCGTGGCGAGTGCCAGGAGGATCGCCAGTTCGGTCAGGTTAAACGGCCAGACAATGCACGGGAATTTACCGCTTCCCAGGGACCGTGCCAGATAAACACTGAAAACATAAAACCGTGAGCCGTCGACAATTTGCAAATTGCATCGCCCATCCACCCCGCCCATCCCCCCCCCCCCCCCCGACCGACAGAAATGGCGCCGAAAATTAATTCCCTGCCAAAGCTGACCGCCGCTCCGGGATTATTTACGTCTGTTTAAGCGGAACGGACCGGAAGTGCGGCACGCGAGCATCGATCGGCGATATTCCGAATGCGTCGAATGCTCGAGTTTGTTGTCTCGCGATATTTGATATTCGCCAGCTGTGATTTCTGCATCTGCGACGTGTAATTAACAGTCGAGTAATTCGGAACGAATTCGAATGCACTTGTGCTTAGAATAGAATTAGATGACTTTTATAAGTTGCCAGAATTTTTGTCGCTACCGTTCATTTGTTAGTGCCATTTTTATTAGCGTTGAAAATTTACATGCTTTCACTTAGTTGGTTTTACTTGTGCGTGTGAGTTTTTTTACGAGTGCGATTTGTTGTGTTAAACATTTTTTTGTCCCGCCATTCATTTATTATTGGCATTACCGTTATTGCTACCAAGAATACAGTTTTGTTTATTATAACAATTTCATAATTTTCATAATTTCCCGAAAGTCTATCGAAAGAAAATTATTAAGTAATTGCTATTCTCAATTTATCACCTCTGCCGTTATTGTTACACTAAAAATCATCTATTTTCTTTTCTCACCCAATACTAATAATTCTTAATAATAAAAAGGATCGAACAAATAAAATAACTGATTAAAACCAACTTGAGAAGTGGAATAAAATTAAGTTATTAGTACAAAAGCCTTTAATTATATTAGGAATAATAATGGTTGTGGTATTAATATAAAAGTTATTCCTCACACAACTTTCAAAGTAAACGGTCCAAGATGCATTATGTCTACGATGCGAGTGAAGTTTTTCTCTGTGTCAAGGCTAAACCTTACCTGAATATCGTGCCGAGCAGAACAAGGAGCAGACTGAAAGAATCGAAGGCTCCATAAACGTTCGGTATCAAAGCGTAAGACACAGCTCCCACCAAAAAAGGATTCACCACCGTATGTCCATTTTGAACATTTTCCGGGGACTCTCGTATCAGCTGAAAGAAGACAAAGATTCATCATACACCGAAAGTTTGAACTTTCTATAAAAAAATTGATCTCAAATAATTATTAGTGTTATAGGAGGGTTACCTGTATATAGAAAATTTTCCACCACAAGGACTTTTTAAATTTAAACTAAACAATTAGTACAGGGTTGAAACAAGACACGTAGAAATATAAATCAGATTCTGTGAAATGAGCGAATCCTTTCTTCCGGGTTCGAAGGGTTTGCGCAAGGCGAAGAATTTGTTACGATCGCGAACATTTTTCCTTGAAGACTGAGAGAAACTCCAGACGCCGGCATCTGGCGTATGTCAATGTCATGAGGAAGGCCTTACGATCGCAGATGTTTTCGCGATCCCATTGATCTATACTTTGCAACAACAACCGTCCGTAGAGTTGCCATTAACAATTGAGTGTTACGGCCCCTCATCTTTGTTCTTTGTAATCGAGAAAAATTACCTTCTGACATAACATTTCTCATGGAAATTTCGATTCGTCAATACTGGTTTCGATCAGTAACCGATTGGAAATTCAAATATCGTGTCATTTTCTTATTCCTGACAAATTGAACTTTAATTGTTTTTAAATTCAAATTCTCATTTATTAATTTTTATTATTTCTTTATAATTATTAATTCTCATTATTTAAATTCATCTTCTCAAATTTAAAGTTCAAATTCAATAAAGTCTAACGCTATACTATGGATTTTTATCAAAATTTAAGATAAACAATGTGATTTTAGAAATGTATTCAAGTTATGATCGAACAAACTGTTTTCAAAATTTATGCTTTCAATCGCGGAAGGCAGTTTTTATCTAAAAACAAGGAATTGAAATTGACTCGATATTCTTCACATCGATTTGTGGTTCGATTTACTTAACGGACAGCGCACACAAAACCAGTTTTAGACTATCAACAAAAAATGTCTTGAACTAGGAATTCGAAAAGGCTATATTTGTCTTGATGTCATTCATTGTGCAAATCTTTTACCTATTCAATGGAGTTTTCGGTTATAAATTAGCGATAATGACTTTTTTCACATTGAGCTAGGTATGATTTGCAAACACAAAGTTTAATGAATGTAAACATGTTAATAGGTTTCGCATACGTTTACGTCGAATGTTAAACTGATGTGAATATACGTTCGACAAACCATTTTGTTTGCTGTTCCTTTTATATCAGTTTATCGAATTAATTATGACGATACTTGTTGTCAAATACTTTTTAACTGCCACACATCATTTAAAAGGAATTGTACAATTTGAAGGCGTTAACATTTATCATATAAGAAACGTGACCTCTAAAAAACTGATATTTGCTGAATTAAAAGAGAGTATACTTTAGAATTGTCAGATGTTTGTTAACTGAAAATTTACTCTTACAGTAGCTTTTTTACCAAGTGTTGTTAAAATCAAGCTTAAGCATTTACAAAATACTGCTTCCAAATGACAACCATCCAACATAACCGGAGGCTATCTATTTCTTAACCCATTATCCTCTGATGTCCCATATTTGGAATACATTTCGAAATTGTTTTCTTTTAACGGCAACTCCTAAATACACAGTAAATTTAATTTTAATTATTTTTAATTTCGGCGGGTAATGAGTTAATTTCAAATTAAATGCTTCTAAAATGACCTTGAAAAAAACTTACCATGGATATGATCAGTCCCAGACAGGATGTCACCGAGCAGAATGCAAGTGCTCCTGGCGATCCGGTAGCAATAGCAATCAGTATCAGAAAGCCGCTTATCGGATTGTTGGCCAACACGACCTGTGGCATTAACGTGAAATTATCGTTCGATCATATGTGGGCAGAGTGGCGGAGGGGGTGGGGGGTGAGTCGCTGATGCGGTAGGAAGGGCAAATTTTCATATAGGTCATCGATACGATTTTCCCGACGATAGTGTTCGGCCAGTGCGATAGTGTTAAGCGCTTGAACGTTCACGGCGAGAGATCATGGCAGATGATAAGATAACGGGCTCGACAGAAGTTTATCTCGGATACGGTACGATTTTTAGGCCTACGTAATTTTCTTCTTTCCGACGAAAGATCTGAGGCTTTTAAACTGCACGTGACCGAGAACGTGAAGACACGTTTTAGTTATGTCTGAATTTTGGGGGATATTGTGGATTTTTGGGAATTTTCAGTGGCTTTGTAAGCCTTTAGGTGGCTTTATGATGGGTAGCTTTATGATGGATAGAAGGCGGTTGTTTGATCAAGATGAGGAAATGTTGTCGATCTGGTAGTTTGGGATAGATCATTTTATGGATAAGAATGTTTGAAAATGTTTTAAGATTTATCGTACTAGTAGTTAAAGTTTATCGGAGGATTTTGTACTGATTCCGTGGTATTAGTTATATTGTACTTCTAGGTATTTCCTGAATTTGAAAATGGTCAGCTTGTTTAGTTTGCATTATTTTTTACTCTACTTTATTTACGACCGCGTTGTTTTGTAACTATAGTCGATTTTTAGTAAACGAATAGAGACGCGTGTGATCTTTTACATATTTTATCGTTTATCGTCCAATATTACATTTCATAATATCTACTTGATTGCGGCCGATAAAAAAAACATCTGGCTGATTTCATCTTTCCTTTTATAGTATCGGAATAGTTGATTTTAGATATACTATCAATTTCGACAATGGTGCAGGGCTCAAACGTGTAAATGACTCAATATGCAAAAAAGGGCATAGCTGGGTAAGACAGTGAAATGTGCCCCCAAACCAATTGAAATTCTGAATCGGCAATTCGATAGCTTATGAAAAAAGAAACATTTTTGTGAATTTTCAACTTTGTATCTCGACCGTGGGGGGCGGGGGAGGGTAAAATGTAGTGTTCGCTTCTCCCACCATTTTCTCGGAATCTATTGAATAAAAAAAATTGAAAAAAATCAGAGATACATATGGTGATGGTGCGCACACTTGAGATTTTTTTCCGATTTTTATATAAAAACCTCAACTGGAAAAAAAATAAAAACCAAAAAGTGAGTCACAAAAACATTAATTTGACACCGAAGGAGGTCCAGATCAGTGATGCCGCTTTTTTCTGTGATGTAATATTAGAATTAACGTCTCCCTGATTTTTTTCATAATTTTTGTTAAGGTGCCACGGTGTCGGAAAAATCAAAAACCGCGTCTCTGGTCAGTTTTTGCCTGTCAGAACACCGTACGAGGTAAACTTTGGTTTCCTTTTTGCCACATTACTATGTCGTAAGATATTTAATGTTATTAAGTACATTGAACAGTCGTAAGAGTGCAAAAAAACGAAATAAATGGAAAAAGTCGATGTTATAGTGTAGGCTTATATGCTGAAAGATTGAAGATTAACCCAAGAACGTCGCTAGCGCAACTGACAAAGTGTCAGGCTTTTAAGTAGGAGGGAAACTTTTTGTCTGGGTTTCGAATCCTGTTAGATCCATTCTTTTTTTTCATTCTTTTTTTCCTTTCTCTGTGCATCAATAATTAACATTAACTGTCAGACGTTATTACAACATTTTTGCAACTTAGATTCAAGAATTGTAAGCACACTGAATTAATCGGGGCTACTGAAGCACTACGCCAAAATACAATGTTGCGTTGAACTAACGGTCAAAAACGTTTTTCGACAAATCACGTGCACGTGTATTACACATTAAAATGTTGAGAAAAACATTGTTAAAATAGCTGACGTGTGAAAATATCTGTAAATGTTAATTATTGTTGCACAGAGAAAGGAAAAAAAGAATGAAAAAAAAGAATGGATCTAACAGGATTCGAAACCCAGACAAAAAGTTTCCCTCCTACTTAAAAGCCTGACACTTTGTCAGTTGCGCTGGCGACGTTCTTGGGTTAATCTTCAATCTTTTAGCATATAAGCCTACACTATAACATCGACTTTTTCCATTTATTTCGTTTTTTTGCACTCTTACGACTGTTCAATGTACTTAATAACATTAAATATCTTACGACATAGTAATGTGGCAAAAAGGAAACCAAAGTTTGCCTCGTACGGTGTTCTGACAGGCAAAAACTGACCAGAGACGCGGTTTTTGATTTTTCCGACACCGTGGCACCTTAACAAAAATTATGAAAAAAATCAGGGAGACGTTAATTCTAATATTACATCACAGGAAAAAGCGGCATCACTGATCTGGACCTCCTTCGGTGTCAAATTAATGTTTTTGTGACTCACTTTTTGGTTTTTATTTTTTTTCCAGTTGGGGTTTTTATATAAAAATCGGAAAAAAATCTCAAGTGTGCGCACCATCACCATATGTATCTCTGATTTTTTTCAATTTTTTTTATTCAATAGATTCCGAGAAAATGGTGGGAGAAGCGAACACTACATTTTACCCTCCCCCGCCCCCCACGGTCGAGGTACAAAGTTGAAAATTCACAAAAATGTTTCTTTTTTCATAAGCTATCGAATGGCCCATTCAGAATTTCAATTGGTTTGGGGGCACATTTCACTGTCTTACCCAGCTATGCCCTTTCTATTTTCTAACTTTCGTAATAAATGATTTTATTAGTTATTGGCTGATTTCGACAAAATATCAAAAGAATGTTTTAATTTTTTTTTTCTCTAGTCTTTTGAAAATAGTTTTTAGATTGTTACTTACCTCACTGAAACCGCGAAGAAATGAATCGATGAATCGGACTACCATCCATTGCGGTCCTTCTTTTTCTGCCAAGTATTCCTTAAGAATCGAGAAATCACCGACAAAGGCGGCCCATTTTTGTTCCTGTCAAAAAGCTATATCTATTTTCATCACGCTCAATTCCCTTCAAATGAATTATCACTAAGACACAAGTTGGGAATTTTATTGAAATAGATCGTAATTTACAAAGATATTCATGACTTATATCCTCGCACAGTAAAAAAAAAGGAGCCAAAAGATGTTTAGTAAAAAATGGTCATTTATTAAAAAATGTTCTTATCTCTAATTTACTTGCGCAGCGTATAAAAATAGTAATACACAACAGTTCGCGGAAAACGGCAGACTTAATCGAGCAGACCGCATTTTCGAAAATAATAATCGATACAAATTGTAAGGCACTTTACGTTCAAAAATCCCTCATAATTCTTGCTTCTCAAAAACTTCTCTGTGCTCGGCCCAAAAAGATCGCTTTTTCGAGAAACGAAATTTACGGCAAACAAAACATTCCGACTCCTCAAAAGGAGAATAGTCCCTGACACAATTTTTCAAATAAAAAAAACCGACGCAGCCTTCTTCGAACCAACACCTCAAAATCCAACGTCACGTTCCGAAAATCGTTACAATCTACCAAAGACGTTCAAAAGCAAACCTTTATCAATCCCACTTCGACATACGAACCGTTTATTTTGAAAGCGGTCAGTCAACTTTTTTGCAACTGAGATCTCACATAATTTCTGATTAATTCAATGTACATTTTTTATTTGACATTTAAAAAAAAAAACTTTCACCACATTCAAAATAGACGGTCCATCTTCAAAAATTCCTTAACACCGTTGCACAACGCACGCTTCGCGTTCGCCTTACCCTCCAGTCGTCCATCTCGACGCTGCACGTGCAAAAGAGAAAAAAAACAGTTCCCCGACAGCGGCAGTTCCGCAACTAAAGACCGCCGCTCATCGCCGAGTCCTCCGGAATTCTCAGGCGCGAAACGATAAAGAGATACGAAGCCGGCCAAGGCGGCAAAGTGGAGCTGACTGGCGGCCGATAAAAATCGCGCGTCACTTTTAAGCGGCCGCGGCTGACAATCAAAACACTCGAAGCAGGAAATCGACCGCGCGTCAACTATATCCTCCTTTGAAGAGAGTAGACTTAAGCCTGTGTGCGAAAAAAGGGCCGACTCGCCGGGAGTCCTCTGGGGTCAGGTTGACTAACTAACGTCTGCGGACAGGGTCATTAAAACGTGACGATTAGCGCACCGTAAACAGTGGGAATTAGCACCGACACGAGTGCGGGTCGAGGAGAGAGAAGCAGAAGCAGAGAGAGCAATAGACGGATAGGCAAGATGAACGGATGAACAGATTTCCCTGAATCAACAGACGCGGATCAAAAATTTATCTCATCCTTAGCAAACGGTTTTCTTTTTTATTACTAGCGTCGGTACGGAAGGAAACTGTCGAGTATGTACACGCCCGGGATGCTTTTTTGGCCAAGTTAGATGTCCAGGACGTAGTTGGGATGAACGACGAGGAGAGGATTGTTTTCGTCCTCTTCACTGGCACCCTTCTCCTTGCTCTTCAGTTCTCTGGTGGTGAGGGGAATGATGATCTGGTCGTGGTAAGTCAGGCGTTCGATGATCTTCTCGATGAAGTTCTTGCGCTCCAGGAGCTCTTCCTCGGAGTCGATTTGTTCTTGGATCTGGTCCAGGTACCAAGCGACGAGTTCTGTTTTCCGAATTCCGTCTTTGCTGTCGCCCTCGCTTTCAGCTCTCCTTTCCTCGTTTCGCATGTACAGGACCAGCATGTTGGAGAGATTCTTGTACTCCTCGAATGACATCGTGAGTTTCTTCTTCGGCGCTTCGGTCGCTGAAAGATTGTATTATGATTACATATTTTTAATACGTCCGTTTATTTTGAAACCGCTATAAGTCCATAGTTGGAAAAAAAATTAAATATTATATAAAGAAAATGTTTACAGTACATTAATGATAGATATAACGGGGGTTTAAAAAACCGTCTTATTGATCAACCGTTTCAATATATAAACATATCTTTTTTCCAGTTTTGTCAATTGAGACTTGAAAAGGGGGAAATCAAGCAAGACATTTTTCGATCTTTAAATTTCCCCGACGGTTTCTTAAAACGTATGTTTATATATTAATTATAAATTATATATCTCAATTTTTTTTTACTTTCAAAATAAAAGGTCCATATCTCGGTGTACGTTTCTTAAGAAAAGTATGATATAAAAGAACAGTAGAACGTTTGACAGATTGAAAGCATGACAATTTCTGATAGTTGACTAACGACTACTTGTTCCGATAACATACACTATCAAAAAGATATCATACATGCTACTTCATCAAAATGATCGCGATCGAAAGTCCTTAAAGTGTTTTAACTGCAAAGATAAATTTCCATCTCCTGATGTTCCTGAGCAAGATGAAATGAAACTTACGACCAGGAGTTGCAGGATCATCCTGCACGTCATTGGTTCCCTCATCCTCGTCCATGTAATCGTCGTCCTGGCGACGACCGCTCTCAATGAGAATATCCGGCCTCTCGACGGTGACGATACTCTTGCTCAACAATCGTTTCGCCTCCTTCACGTGCTTCACCGTAACTTCGTCGACGCACTCCAGTTTGGCTAATGCCTCGGATAATCGTATCAGACTTTCCAACTGTCTCACCGTCACTCTCCACTTTCCCGTTCCAAATCCGGTACCCTGCCTCAGCGTGGTGTAATGTTCCACCAACAATTCCGAGGCTTCCTTCGTCAGGACCGGCTTAAAGTGCTTCGCGAAATTGATGTAGCGAATAATCTCCTGCTGAGTGTAGACCATGTCGAAGAACTGCCAGTTGTCACTGTGCAGATCCACAATGCGTTTGGCGATGGCAGTGTCGACAATCTCGTTGCATTCGTCGACGACGATGAAGAAGAGGTCGAATCTGGACATGATAGGCGCTGTTAGCTGAACGTTCTGTTGCAACGACTTCTTTCTGTCGTATCGACCGCCTACTGGATTAGCAGCTGCCAGAATGGACGTTCGAGCGTTCAAGGTCGCTCTGACTCCAGCTTTGGCTATGGAGATGGTCTGCTGTTCCATGGCCTCGTGGATGGCCACTTGGTCTCTGGGGTCCATCTTGTCGAACTCGTCTATGCAACAGATTCCGTGATCGGCTAACATCAAGGCGCCAGCTTCGATGACGAAGTCGGAGGATTCTTCGTCTCTGACGACCGCGGCTGTAAGACCGGCTGCACTGGATGCTTTTCCGGATGTGTAGACTGCACGGGGTGAGATGTCGGCGACGTTCTTCAGAAATTGAGACTTTGCTGTGCTGGGGTCGCCCACGATGCAGCAATTTAAGTCGCCTCTCAGAGAAGTGCCCTCTTCTGTGGTTTTGGCGACGCCGCCGAACAGCATTAGTGTGATGCCTTTTTTAATCTCCTCGTTTCCGTGAATGGCTGGGAACAGGCTTGTCACGAGGTTTTGGTAGAGATTCTTGTCACGACTCATCTCGTAGATTCGATTCCATTCGGCCTCTGTCATTTGTTTCTTCATCATTTCTTGGGAGAGTTCTTCCATCGCTATGTCAGTGCCACCAAACTGTCAATTGAATGTGTCAGGTTTCGAAGCTGTTCAATATTGAAGGATTTCATTAAATTTGGTCGAATAGTTACCCTTAAACTGGTAGCTGTGATACTGCATGCCAGAAAGGCAGTTCTATAAGTTAAATCTCTGACACCAAGTTGTTTGAGACCACCAACACCGTCTGATTGTTCTCCTGTTTTGTGTCTTGAGTCTACTTCGACTTTTGCACCAGGTAATGAGAAAGCACCTACGTCTGGCACAACTATTAGTGTGCCTGTAAAGTCGTATCTGCATACACATAGAAATCAAACAATGAATTTCTCTTCGACAGTATTCTAGTTTCTTAGACACATGAATTCGATTATTACTTGTCTCCTGCTTGTACTGCTTCTACGGTTTCTGCCCTTAATATTATATCAACCGATCTTGGAATGCATCCTCTGGGTAATTCTGCTTGTGTTTCCTGTACTCTGACTTTCTGAAAGTCTATGAACACTGAATTGTCAACATCCAACATAAAGCGACGCCTGTTGCTACATACTGGATTCTGGCAAATTGTTGGATTTGTAAACTGAAAGAAAAAATAAATGTTTTACCTAACAGTAGTCAAAATTCGTTAGAACAATTTTACGTACACACTACTATTATAGCAAGTACATACTTTAAACTGTTGCTCTACATTTTTAATAACAGCATTACAGTCCATACATATAAAAGTTCCTAGCACTAATTCTGGATGAACAGGATGCGTTCTGACAACCTGTCCAGATATACGAATAAGAGTGCCCAATTTGGACGTGTTTAATTCTCTCAGTTTCTGTCTCGTTGGCACATCAACAAAGCTCACATAACACTCTTTCTCCTTCTTTAATTCTCCTACTTCCTTGACAAAATTACATACTGCTTGGCACAGGTACGGAAATACTCTAAGAAGAAAAGAAAGTTTTGCATTTTGGGCCAATCGGTAATACGCTTTAAGCAACTCTTTCGAACCTGTAATATTCCTCAACAATAGTTGTTGAAAGTACTTGATTGTATTCATCAACATCATCAAAAGATACTTCCAATGTACATCGCTCAGGACTAATTAACTCTTTGGCAGGATCCAGATATTTGACAGTTCCCTCTTCTTTAAATCTAAAACAGATAGTGTATTTATTAGTGCAAAACACATCATAACGCTGTAAAGCCACTGTCCTTAGCAAACGTTGTAAACATTCAGTTTACGTATCACAAAAACTTACGCCTCGAGGAAATCCTGAAACAATTTCTGACATTTCTGGCCAACTTCGTCGGGAACACGCATTCTACCACCTTGCACATCGCCGAGATCCATTTCTCCTCTTTTAATAAACGAAACAACGTGTAAAAAATTAAGCGAATTAACCGAACTTCAAGCGTACAACGCAGTGTATCGTTCCAAGAAATTGGCGGGAACTGAAGGGACACCGGCATATTTACACGCGCAGTTCTCTTATTAGGTAAAGGTAAAGAAAGACGTGCTCATCATCGATTTGCATGAAACTTTGCAGAAACATCAATTTTTGCATAAAAATAAGATCTGTAAAAGCCAAAAAGCGCGCTCTCGTCTAATTAAAAAGTTATTAAGCGTTAAAGTTTAGTTATAAAAGCTGCCTTACCGGCAGCGCGAACGACATCTGCGCATGCGCACGGATAAGTTTGCAGGTAAAGTGCGCGTATTTGAAATGAAATAATATTGAATTGGCGAAGGCTAGGTGTGGGCAAGGCTTCCCTTTTGTAATGTTTAAGAGTTTTCAATCAAACAATGGTTCGAGAGTAGGTTTGGGTTAGATTTTAACTGCCCAAAGTGCAACATTATGAAAGGGAAGCCTAGCCTATACCCAGCCCTTAAATAATAGAAAAAGTAAGATTTGGCTGGAAGTTTTCCCCTGCGGGAAAAACAAAAACTAGTATTTTATTTTCCATTATTGTATACGACTGATGTACTGTGTGCGACAGATATACTTTAGTATACTTACTTTGAATTGTACAAGCGTGCGAGAGCGTAGGAATATTATATATAGTATACATACCTTTTATTAAGGAAAATGAATGTATATTATTCAATGGTTTTACAATATATCAGAAATTAAAGCAAAATAAGCGTTCAACAATTACTTTCCTTACCCACCTATTCCCCATCGTCGTTTACAATAGTTATAAGTCCATCGTTGTTCATTTCGGGAAGTTCAAGATCCATAAAACAATACTTCGAGAATGACAAGATAACTAGACACCATCAGAACTTAGGGGAAGCCATAAAGTCCATAAAATATACGGTAAGTATCATTAATGGTAAATGAAAAAACCGAAAAGCAACGTAGAACACGTAGAAATTTAATGAGATCGATTTTGAGAAAGTTAGGTCAAAATACGAGTGTTAGGTCAGAAAAATGCGAGTGTTAGGTCAAAATGCGAGTGTTAGGTCAGAAAAATGCGAGTGTTAGGTCAAAAAGAGAGTGTTAGGTCAGAAAAATGCGAGTGTTATGTCAGAAAAATGCGAGTGTTAGGTCAAAATGCGAGTGTTAGGTCAGAAAAATGCAAGTGTTATGTCAGAAAAATGCGAGTGTTAGGTCAAAATGCGAGTGTTAGGTCAGAAAAATGCAAGTGTTAGGTCAGAAAAATGCGAGTGTTGGGTCAGAAAAATACGAGAGTTTGGTCAGAAAAATGCGAGTGTTAGGTCAAAATGCGGCTTTTGCAGATCTTATTCTTATGCAAAAATTGATGTTTCTGCAAAGTTTCATGCAAATCGATGATGAGCACATCTTTCTTTACCTTTACCCCTATTATTCTATCAGGAACGAAAATGATTCGCTGATGCTAACATTCTACCAGCCGACTGCAGCGCTGGTAAGATGGCAGCTGCAGATAAAGTCGATTCCTAGCTCTTATTACCACTCATCCACCGAAGGTACTCGCATACCTTTGTACCTTTAGCTGCTATTAAATCCCTAGTCACATTCCAATCGTTTACTGATAAAACAACTTTCTACTTCATTCAATTTTATGACTCTCACACATAATACGTTAAAAAATAATTAATCCAAAAGCTTAAAGTAGCCGGTTCAGAATTTATTGGAGATTACAGACGACCCTAAACTACAAAGCGGACGTTAACAGCGAGTTGCGCCGTAAAGAGAAAATAGAAAATGCTCTCTCGCGAGGGCAAAGGGCTCGTTCCATTTTACGCTCGCAATAAAAGTGGAGTGCTCATTGGGAAGTAAATGCGGGACCACTTTCACTGGAAAACGGAACGATGCGCGTGCCTGAAATCCGTAGGCGAACATCTGTTCGCTAGCATCCGAAAGGAGAAAGCTCGTGAGATCCTTCGAATGCGACAGAGTGGATAGATGTGTACGCGTTGTACGCATTTCCTGCAGTTGACAAGACTTAGCTCTTAGCCGGCTTGCCAGAAACCATGGTATAAATGGAGAACGTGGCGTGAGCCTACATTTTAGTCCGTTTTAAGTCACCGCTCAAGGATGGTCAGGGTCTTCAGCAAAGCGGTCGGATTCTACTTGGTAATTCATTTGCTCCTCTTCCAAAAAAAGTAATCTGCGCCGCATTTAAATTCGCCGAACTTCAATTCTCTTCTTGGTACTTGAGAGCGATGTATTGACTCTGAGATATTTATAAGGTCCGTTGTCTGGTTTTATTAGGTTGGTGCGTATGAAATGTCGGATTTTTACGAGAATATGTAAGACTTCATATCATTTTTCAAAAGTTACTTATTTATATAAAATACGCTCAATTTGCTGGAATACACTTTCCCCAACGAGATTTTAATGCATAAATACTTGCCTTAAAGAAATTCTGATATTTGGAATCAATAAAGTTTGATACGGAGTTTTTCAGAATGTCTTCATTTTCATAGTGCTTAGGCCATAAAAAGAGTTCTAAATGTTTAGAAAAGTGAATGTCCGTTAGCGAAAGATCTGACGAATAAGCTGTTGGTTGCAATATTTCACATTTTAATTCAGTTATTTTTGAAATCCTTTTATTTGAAAAAAGATTAGATGAATTTCGGTTTAATTCGTACCCCTAAGAAATTCGAAACAGACAAGAAAATTGCACACTTTTAAATAAATCTGTTTTATTATAATATGTCCCTGGCAATGGACAGTACGACCGTAAAAGACGTTATCCGAAAAACGAAAGCATAACGAAAGCAGGGAGACACGTTCGGATCTAAAGAAAATTCAACATTTCATATGCACCAAAATAATAAGATTCAGTTTTACGTCTGTGCTTTAGGATACGCAGAGTTTTGGACAAAATGGATTTACTTGATAACTTGTTAACGATACTTTGCTTACTGCCGAATTCTGCACTTTAGCAGTTTGAAAGCTCTTTTGAGTCACTCTCAAAGAATAGTCAAGCTTTCAAGCCAAATTAATTCTAATCTCCTTTGTATTAGCGTTATACAATACAAGCTTGACGTATTGATTTTAAGGAGTTTGTTTGGGTATTGTTCGACTTGAAGCAAGACAGAAGTTGCCTCTAACAATGATCGCAAACTTGAATAAGATAAGATTCCACTTAGCAGCCCGTTCGCAGTAACTTCTGCCGGAAAAATTTATTTGCTCGCAATTTAATTTCCGACCCTGTGTTTTCATTTGTCCCATTAGCAGCTAAAATATCCATTCCGGGGAATCTTGTTCGGAACTTTGTTCGGCGCGCTTAATGTCCGTTTCAAATCACCGTCCGGGAATAGAAAGAATTTTCAACAAGGTCGTGCATTCTACTCGGTAATTAACTCGCGCCGTGCTCCGCTTTTATAAAAACACTCCGGGTTCCAAATTGAAATTCCAGCCGTACACCTGACTTGCTTCTTACTCGCATTATTTTTTTTCTCGACACTTTACTCCTATCCTTCCGCACTTTCGAGTCTTATGTTTACTCTTCCCTCACAGATAACAGCAATTTTTTATATTGCTGCTCCAAACAGAAGTAGAACTGTCAATGTTTTAGTGTTAAATTTTGCACCGATCAAGTGTCAATATTTTATTATGATAATGCGAGTGTGAAAGTGTGTTGTTTAGAATTTACGTCTGTGGAATATTCTTTTAAAAAGTCTTTGCTAAGTTTGTTTCAGTGGAGCAAAATTAATATTTCATCGCCGTTTCAGTAAACTTTCTCTACCAAGGGTGCTATTCAGAATTTGTTTTAGGCAGAGGAGGATAGAGATACGTTTTTATTATGTCTGTCTGAAGTAACAATGGCCGAAGACTTGTTCGGAATTTTATCCCGCTAGAGGGTAATGATTATTTCATTATTATTCTTGAACTGAAACATTTGCGTCAGGCGTCATGTTCAGAATTCTATCTCCTTGGGGTCAGATTAAAATTTCATTACTGCTGCGACAAGTTAAAACTCGAGTACCGAGAGACCTATTCGTAATTTTATTTTTCTTCAAGGCTGTCTCGCGTTAAGCATTTATCTTCAAACAGAACATTATTCTCAAGTTAAAGCTCCAGTATGTAAACCTTTATTCTGTACATTTTTTACATGTTGATTTGGTTATTATTTCATAGCATTAATATTCACTACAGAAACACTATTTCCATTAAAGTCAGACAACTAATCCTTCCAAATTCTTTGACTTCAAATCCGACATCCATTCAAACCCTTACCCAAATCGTCTCCCACCAAATTGCAATCATTTGAGACACGTACCCTAATCCTTTGATCCCATAAACACTATTCTCATCAGAGTCAGCCTACTCTTTACAAATTCTTCAACATCAACTACAACCCTTCCCCAAATGGTCTCCCACCGAACAACGCTCACCCCCCCCAGCCACCCAAGACACCTACCCCTCAAACCGTCTCCCGACAGTTTCATCACCATTCCACCCCCAACCACCCTCAACCACCCCCACCTCTCTTGTTTACACGACCTCCAGCCAGCGGGACAAGTCGCGCGTTACATTCGTCTGGCGCGGAACTTAGCCCTGGAAGTAACGTCGGCGTGATCTAATTTAGGTAACGCGCGTCTGCTTGACAAGCGGCATACTGACGACGAACGTCGCCGTGAATTCTGCAGGGCAGACGACGAGTTCGCTGTCTCTCGCGCATAGTTATCCGCCGGCAGCTGCCATCGGTGCGCTTCCGAAACAGAGGCAGCGAGCTGCTTACGTCGAACGGAAGCCTGAAGACGTGGCCGAGCTCGCTGCATATTCGGGGCGGGGACCGTTGTCTGCTGAAAAGACCTTGGAGGATTCAGATGGCAAGCTGGAAGAGGCCGAGGACACGGCTGGATTGAGAGGGAGTGATGCTCGAAGGTATGGGGAAGGTCGAAGGTATGGATTTGGTTGGATAGGATTGAGAGTGGGAGTGGCAGATGGTTGGATGGATGAGTGCTGGATTCTGTCTTGGGTGTTTCATTATGGTGTTGAATAATATAAGTTGCCATTTTTCGTTTCTTTTCTTGCTTTGGTTGGTTGTTACCTAATAATCCAAGCATGATATGATGGAAGGCTTGTCGTTCGGGCTGGTTATTTAATAATGTTGAGTAATATAAGTAGTCATTTTTCGGTCATTTCTTGTTTAGGTGGGTTGTTACTTAATAATTCAAGCTTGGAATGATGGAAGGGTAAATAAAATAGTACAACTATGTAAAGTAATGTATTATAGTAGAGAAAATGTGTTCTAATAATATTTACATTAAGTATCTGTCGATTTAGTACAGGAGTAATAACTCTAATTCACACTTCCTTCACTTATTTTATTGCACTTTGACTGCGACCTGAAACCAGACGGTGCTACCTACTAGGCAGTATTAAAGAGGGTTAGTAATTTCGAAGAGTCTTCAAGTAGGTCAAGCACCCAAGCGATAAGAAACTACAAGTTATAATTTTTTCATTTTTCTTCCCAGACCTTGACAGCGATTAATAACTGAAGGTGCAAACTTGAAGGTAGTATTACGGAAGATTTGTAGTTATGAGGTTTGGAGTAGGTAGAGAACGAAACAGAACGATGAGTAATGATTCTGTTGTGCTGTTTTATTCATCAACTTTATAATCAAAAGTTAGGTACTAAGTAGTGAATTTTCCGTAGATTTGCAATTTTTAATAGCGTACTATTCCAAGAACGTTACTATTCAATTTTAATTTATAAAATGCTGCAAGAGTTACTTATTATTTTTGTATTTAACACTATTCGTATTAATGTATTTCATACCTATCATTCTTGACAAATTAATCAATCGTTATAATTATCTATGTTTTAAAAAAATACGTCATAATCTAATAAGGAAACATTTGGAGAATAACACGGCGCCTTCGTTAACTCAGCACCTAAGCGAACTAGACATCCAGCATTCCTGAAGCATGTCACCTAACCTCCCAGCCCAAGCAAGCGTCTAACCTCGCACGCTGTAAAACGATTATCCTTTTTCCCGTCTCACTCAAGCTGCACTACCAACACACCAAAAATATGTCCTCGCCGCAGGAATTCTCAAGGCACGCCATTAATAAACTCCGCCACCTAACTCCCCCACTCCCGGGCCGATCGCTTAATTTCCACCATTCCGACAACAAAACGACGAGCCCTGAAGTGGCCGTCGAGCCCGAAGCATCCGCATTCATCCGCATTCATCCGGCCGATAAAATATGTCCTCAGCGAGCAGGCGGCCAGATTTTCGCCAGCGACTGCTCGATTCCTCGCCAAGATTAATCGCGACACAGCCCGGACGAGAATTCTTGGCCCGAAGAGCAGCACGAAGCCGACATCCGAAGAACGTGCCAGTCGGACTCTGGGAGGGTCGGACGGAGTCAAGCAAGATGCTTCAGGGACTGATCAGGCCTTCAAACTTGAAGAAACACGGATGGGTGGTGATTATGGAGCTCCGGTGAAGATTCGACCTTTGTCAAGGTCATCGGGGCCGGAGGTGTGGAAAGGATTGGAAAGGATTCTGGGGAAGGTTGATTCTGACGTCGTTGCTAAAGAGTATGAAGGTGGGATGGATGCTGAGGAGAGTCTGAGGGCCGAAGGTCAAGGACTGGAGAGGTTATTAAAAATTGTTAAAAATGGAATAAGGTCGACTAGGGCTGATGTTAGTTCTGATGGTGGCATATTGGCGAGGATTCGATCTTCTTCAGGGTCGGCGGAAGCGGAGGAGTTGGGTGATTCATTGTATAGGATTGTTGGCCCAGGTGAGTTAAGAGTGGACGCTCTTCTGGGGCGGCAGGAGTATCAAGATGAGATTAACGTTGGACGGAGTTCAAGATCTGAAGGTCGGAAAGAAGCCTCTGACAGATCATCGTACAAAGTCGTTGAAGACGGCTTACCGACTTACTCGAGACCGCCGACCAACTTTCCAGACCTTGGACGGAACATTAATCTTGACCACAGACGCCCGAAGATCCTTCGACCTCCTTCAAGGTCACCTTCGCAACTACCGAAATCCTCCAAACCTCCCTACAAACTCATCGACTCCAACTTCAAATCGCATACTCTTCAGCAACCCACCCCTTCCGACCCTGAAGAGTTCGCTCAAGGTCAAACTGAAGGTCAATCCTCAAGATCCGAACCTCACAAGGAAACGTCCAAACGATCATCGTACGAGATCTTCGAGAACCCGTCAACCTCTTCAGGATCGAAGCCTTTTGCTGGAGCCGATTCCTTGAACTTTCGCAGACCGAAGGAGTGGGAGGGGGGTTATCGGGAGAAGGTTGTAGGCTCGCAGGACCTAACGAGCACCATCACGGCCCTTGATCGCTTCCTGAGCGGCGTCCTGAACGACGGAAGCTACAACGTTGTTCAACATCCGCCTACCAATCCCGTGCTGGCCCTCGTTCTCTCGCGATACGGCCGATACGTGCCTGGAACGAGAAATCCAAGGTATTACTCCTACATGGCCGTGAACAATATTCATAACAACAGGCCGTTCGGGATGTACAAGCACGAGACTGACGAGGAGGCCAGCTACGGATAGAGTCCTATCAGAGTTTCTGCGAGTTTCGGGATGGAGTCGTTAGAGTGAAGCTCGCATTTTCCATATGGTCAGACTTGCCACGCAGTACGGAATTTAAAGTACATACACATCTGCGATTTGAAATTTTCAAGTTGTGAGATGTATCTTTGTTTGAAGGTATGTTGGTAAATGATCAGTCGGAAGGTATTTTCTTTAGGATTTTTAGTGTTTTGTTGATCTTGTTAAAAGTGAGTTTTTTCGATGGATGAGTAGTTGGTTTTAGGTTTAAGGAAGATGTGATGTCTAGTCTGCAATGTTATCTATTCGTGCAGTTGATAATATGATTTTATTCAGAAATAAATTTATATGTGGTGTAATTGCTTTTGAGATATGTAATATTCGATGCCGTACAGTATTTTTTCTAATCGAACACTTAATACCATTCAAGGATACAACCAATTATTTTATATAAAATTCAAGTATAGAACTCTATATGCAAATATAAAGTTTCTATGATGAACATATGGGAATAACAGTGTATTTAAAACATTGAACCTATAAATAAGAATTGATATACATTTATTAATTCTCAAAATTCCTTGCAATAAATTCATCCCTCTGCACAAATCCAAAAATAAAACCAACAATTCCATAAAAAGAACACAGATACAGCGCAGTACGCAAAACATAAATTATCTCCAACAAACACGTAAAAAAATCAACAAACCCATAAATAAGAACTGACACCGAACCATCAATTCTCAAAACCCCAGACAATAAATCCCTCCCTCAAATTCAAAAGCCACCCCCACTCCGTCCCACCCTCCAAAAATTCGTCGAATTCAACACGAGAGACCGAGCACTGATTATTAAAGCCTTCATTACCCTCTGTTTGCAGAGGACCATCGAATTAGGCCACTTTCCAATCTCCGCCACATCCCTCCGGCAACCCCTCCGAATTCTCGCGTCAGCGAGAATTTTTGCTTCGGAAATTGCGCAATACGTACTTCGTAGGCCGAACAGTTTTCGAGAGAGACGCTTTTAAGTAACGACGAACGATTAAAAGGCATTTGTGCTCGATCGGCTACGGGGGGTGGTAGAACAGCTAGGAGAGGCTTCAAGCGGGGGGGGGGGGGGGGGGGTAAACAATTTGCCGGCGGAAGTAGCGCTTCGAGTGCTCGGGAGTGCCGGGTTATAAGTGAAATCCCAGGCGTGCGCCGCTCGTATTTCCGTTTCGGCTGTAATCAACGCCGTGCGCGGGATTTACTTTTAAATCTAGCGGCAATCGTACTTGGCGCCAAGTTAATTGGAGTAGTTCGAGAAGCCGCTCCGAGGAACATCGATTAAACGGTAAACTACTCTCATTACCAGGGGCAGGGGGGGGAGGGGGCACCGTCTTTCTCGAGCTGATCGTTCAACTTCCGGCGAACGTTTTTGACCTCCCGCACTTGGGCCGGATCGTTTCTTTCGGAGGGAGCTTGGGTCATCAAAATTTGTGGCCCATTTTTTTAAAGTTTGCACAGAGAAAGGAAAAAAAGAATCGATGTAACAGGATTGGAACCCAGACAAAAGGTTTCCTCCGACTTAGAAGACTGACACCCTGTCGTTGCGCTAGCAACGTTCTTGGCTTCATCTTCAATCTTTCAGCGTATAAGTCTACACTGGAACATCGACTTTCTCCATTTATTTAGTTTTTTTGCACTCTTACGACTGTTCAATGTACATAATAACATTAAATGTCCTATGAAGTAGTATGACAACTCTACTGTCATGACCACCATTACCGTAAATCCGCAACTCCCTCCCCAAAGAACCATTACCAACCTCCGCCTACAAAAACCTCGGATCCCCCCAACGCCCCTAACACATCCAGCCAAAAACCTCCCTCCACCTTCACCTCAAATCTCAATTATCCACGCGTCCAATCTGGCGAGCGTCATAAAGTCATGTCTCCGAAACCGGAAGTGCAATCCGGCGGACCGGAAGCGGCCGGTCGCGAATCGTTCGAATCTTTGATTCGGACAGAGGGCGCCATCGTCGATTCGTCATCATCGAGCTTCTGCCGACCGGAAATCGGATTGTCGGTAGAATTGCGTTTTCCGACGAGCGTCGCGCGCTTCTTCCGTCGGTCGAAATCGGCCGACATCGGCCGACATCGGCCGACGGCCAGGTACTGGCCGCCTAATAGCTAATAGCTTCTCTAATAGCTGCCCGTGGTATTTACCGCCCCTGCAATTAGCCCGCTGACGAGGAATCGATACCTTCCCACCCGGTTGGCAGCCCTTCTTGCTCGCCAACACGATCAGCTGCCTTGTCGACGGGACCCTGAATGCTTTCGATGCTTTCGACGCTTTCGACGCTTTCGAAGCTTCCGATGCTTCCGGGAGAGAGTGGGAGGGAGTGGAAGAAAGTGGAAGAGAGTAGGAGAGAGTGGAAGAGAGGGAAAGAGTGTGGAAAAGAGTGGAAAAGTGTAGAACAGGGTGAAGGAGAGTGGAAGAGTGTGGAAGACAGTGGAAGAGTGTGGAAGAGTGTGGAAGAGAGTGAGAAGAGAGTGGAAAAGAGTGGAAGAGGTCGAGAAGGATGGGCCACTCTTTTAAAGGCTGGCTTCTGCCATTCTCAATGGTGTACGCGATTACTGTCGAGCATGCGGCAATTGCTGGATGCTGAAGGTGATTAAGGCTCTCCGTGAAGCTGTTGTGTTCGGTAATAGGATTATTCTGGGATTGTAGGGCTTGCCGTGCGTACGGTACGTTAATTTAGGTATTAGTGCTGTTTTTCGTTTGCGGTTTAAGCGGCAGATTGACGGAAAGCAGTATCGATTTCATGGATCCTAGGATTTTTATACGTCATTTATATAGTAGTGGTTCTATTCTGGAAAAATATGTGTTTATATGTTATGGGATAACATATTTGTTTATAAACTGCTCTGTATACCTATTTACGTTAACAGGTGCAAAGGAAGCGGGTTACCAACATTTCTCGTGAACAGCAGTCGCGTTATACTTTTTGCGTCAGTCGGTCGGGGATTTTCGAAGAAAGTAACAATTTTCATAATGCGAGCGTGTAACAGATGTTACACTCCGCGGACAAAGTGCGGGCTTGCGGTGCAAAATGTTGAACAGGGCCGCATTCGCGGCCAGACTGTCAACTCTGCCGCACCTGAAAAGTTCGACTCTTCAGGGACTCGCCCCGGCGCATCTGTACGTTTCGCATTTTTTTTACAACTTCGAACATTTTCAGCGGAAATGCGGAGGGATATGTCGACCGGCCGTTAGTTTAAATTTTTCCATTATCATAATTGCTGTCTTTTCGAGCTCTCGATATTCCGGTGGAATTTATTTGTCAAATTCTTGTTGACGAGGGAGAAAGGTAAAGATTGTTTGTGTCAGGCATGAAAAATATGGATTCAAATGTGTTTGCCTTATTTCATATAGATGAAAAGCAAATTATTAAAATTTTACTTAGGATTATTTGTGTCAGGAATAAAGTTCTGCGTTTAAATACGTTTACTTCGTTTCATGTAGTAAAAATTGTATTAATACGATTTATATAGAAGAAATCAAATTATTATACGGTTATGTAGGATATACACATATTAGATATGAAGAAGACAATTTTTGGTTCATATATTTGTCTTGTTTCCAATACTAGAAATTGTATTAATGTAGCTTATGAAGTAGGAATAAAATAATTCAAATTTCCCGATACTGCATATATGAATATTTTTACAGCGTAATAAAAACGTATTTGCAATCACTTATATTAGGTTTAAAATTCCTCTCTCATACCTTCCACTCGAACCAGCTGACAAAAATTGGCGATCACGCTGAAACTCTCCCCGAAGACTCCCACGGCGATTAGCCTCCGACTCGGTCCGCGAAACAGAAGGAGAGCCGAAGACTCGTTACACGCCCCCGCCCGACCGGTAACTGATAGGCCAAGATCGATACGCGCCTCTTCGAGGCAGGAAGTGCCTCGCTCGCGTCATAAATCATTTCTAAGGTGTTCCAGTTCCTTTAACGATCCGAACGAGATTTAAGGCGGAGTAAGTAAAGCAGTCCGTTCCTATCATTATTCCTCGCACGCCGACACTTCTCACCCCCCCCCCCCCCCTCCAACCCACTCCACCCTCGAACCCACCCCTTACCACTCCGCCTATTTCTTTCGCTTTCCGTAATTCCTCAACTCTCACCCGGAAGATACGTCGCGGAACGAGACTAAAATTGCGAGCTATGGGGGTGGCAGGGGGTTGAAAGGGGGCTCGAGGTTCAAACCGCAATAAAAAGGGAGCCGGGAAGTGGGAATAAAATATGAGGAATACGGTCAGGTTATCTTTTCCGGCTCTCGGCGACGAAAAAGTGGCCGACGAGTAGAGGGGTGGCGGAGGGGTGGGGGGTGGTATTAGTCGGGGCAGGTCGCGAGGGAGGGTGAGAGGCGTTGTTTTTAGAGGCAGCTTCCCCGCGACGGATCCCGAGGGGTTGGTTTCGTAGGTGGGGGGAGTTCGTTGACGTTCAATTCGAATTTCGCGGGCTTTTCTTGTCTTTTATGACGTCGGAATACGCGTCGATTTCGACGGTTGGGGTGGTAGGGGGTGATCCCGTGGGATGTTTGGGTTTATGCGGGGTGATTGGAGACAGTTTGATGGTGTTCGGATTTTGAGGGGTTTGGGGTGGAAGATTTGGTCGGCTTAAAGTTTATCGTTTCGTGTCTGAAGTAGTTGCGGAATTATGTAGTTCTGAACCGGTAATTGTTAAGATCAATTATAGGTCGTTATGGTTTATTGAAGTTTGAACCACTGGTGAATGAAAATTTTTGTTATGGTAATTATGTGTTAATGGTATTAGTTTCGGTAGATAATTACAAGTTCTTTGGTCTTATCAGCTTCAAGATTCTCCAACTTAATAACTTATAACCACAGTATTGTAAAAAATGTTTGAAATTTCACGGACTATTAAGCTTTTTGAACAGTAGCGTATTATTGATTTATATAGTAACTACGTAAAAGATTCACTATATTTTGTTACATTTGAAAAGATGTAAACAATACTTTAATCAACATTTTATTAAGCTCCCAATTTTCTTCACTTTTTATTATTTCGTTAGTATTGCGCGTCGCTATTTGGCAAAAAAAATTATTATGGCGGTAAGAACAGATTGGAAGAATAAAGTTGGATCGTAAAGAGTTTAGGAAGCAGACGAGACACCGAAATCATATCAGTTAGGCGATAAGATTGTAGGAAAGACGAACGGGCAAGAAGTCGAATGAAAGTTCTGACCTGACACACTTTGTTCGCGGAACGTTTAATAACACATCGTCTATCGTCAGCTGCGATATTTTATTAAATATCGATCATAACATTTTCTTCGCTCGCTGCTATTAAAGCGTCATTTTGACACGCTATCGAGAAAAGGATCCTAAGAAGGTGCGGCAACAAAGCAGCTTGTGCCTTCTGCAGGATAAAATGAGTACACAGAATTAGTTATTAAAATGTTTCAATTAACCGTATGGCATTCTCATAGTGTTTCGTTGTGCAATAATTTTTAATTAATAATAAAAAATAGATCGCGGATTTAGTTCTTACTTTAATGATATCGAAGGATTCGTAACATATTCTTTGCATTACTCCTAAAAGTTTGAATAATGCCCCTCTACAAAGAAAGTCCTATTTATGATCAATTTCTGATGACAGATAAAATATTAAACAACCGAGGAAAATCGCTATATTGCATATAACCAAGCAAAGTTTGTTATTCAAATTTTATTAATATATTTACAGATATTATAAGATATTCCTTGTTCAATCATTTTTCATTTACAATAATCGAACAAATTATCCCCAATTTCGTTGTTGTCCAAACAGCATTAAGCGTTTCACAAGATTTCCTCCGCTTTACCCCCTCGAGACAAACCCCCATTTTTTTGAACACGTGTGATTACAGAAAAAATATTAAACAATTGAGAAATATCGCGATTGCATTCAGTTAAACGTAGTAATTTATTCGAATTATACAAGCAGCCATCATCAGCTCAAACAGTTTTTGAATTTAAAAACATGTAATGAAAAACAATTGAATAAATAATCACAAATTTTGTTGTCAATCGAATAGCATCTAATGATTTACAAAATTTCCTTCGCATTGCCCCCCAAAAAATTCGTAATAACGCCTCACCTTCTCGAAACAAACCCATCCACCCCTAAACGCTGCATACCAGCGCACCTTTTCAGCACCACCCTCCACTCCAAGAGCAACGTCGGTCACTTCCACCCCCAGTTCAGGGTAAGAAAGCCCGACTGGAAAGGCATCGAGGTGGCAAACGGCCGTTTGTCCTCCGCCAAAAAGTAAAGAACCTTCATTGTGATTCCAGCCCGGCCAGATATTGTGTCGCGTTATTAAACGTTCGTAACAAAATTGTGACCCGAAGAGCACCCTTTCCTTTTCAATTTTTTTCCCACCACGGCTTCGCCCATTTTTGTCTTTCTTCCTGATACCTCTTTGTTCTTCTTTCCTGGCGCCTTCCGACGCTAACGAGGAAAAGGATTCCGTCGGAGCATTAAACGCGTAAAAGGGAACACGTGTAATTTCGTTGAGACCTATTATCGTTCCACCCCCTCGAGCCCGGAGGGGCAACATTTCTCAATGAAGGCCGTCCGCGGACGATGTTAAGGCAAAGCATGCGAAACGGTATGAGTCTGGCGTGCGCAGACGAGAGGATAGTGCGGATAGAGAGGGGTGGAGGGGGTGGAGGGGGTGGAGTGCGTGTAGAACCGGTGTGCGAGCGATATACAGGAGTATAGGTACGGTATAGGAACAGTAGGCAGTATACGTCAACCCTTCATTTCGATTAAGCACCGTGCGTGGGAACGCAGGCTGGTGGGAGAGGAAATTTCGAATTTTGCGCGACGAACTTGTGCAGACAAGTTTCGAGATGATATATGGAGGGGTGTATAGATTTTTATGTTGCTGAAAGTGGGGGTTGGTTGGTTTAGAAGGGTGTCTGCTAAGATTTTTGAAATTGTGTATGAGTATAGATTCACATTTTATTTCGATTAAAATTCATATGCAGGAAAGCAGTCCGGCAGGAGACATTTTCGATTTTTGATGATGAATATGTAATGTAGACGGTAAAGTTTCGAGATGATTTATGGAGGGACAAAAGGATTTTTATGTTGGTGAAAGTGGGGTATACTTAGATGGTTAGAGTATGAAGGCGTCTGGTAAGATTTTTGAAATTGTGTACGTACAGTATAAGAGTATAGGATAACACTTTATTTCCATTAAGATACATTTGTAGAAACGCAGCCTGGCAAGAGATGAAGATTTTGATTTTTTACTCTGCAAACAAAATAAAATCAGACAGTATCATAGAATTTCGAGAAAGCTTCGAAACGATAGGTTCTGGAACCGGAAAAGATTTTTTTTAATTATATACGGTCATTGTAGAGTACAACACCTCATTCTGATTAAATTCCACATGCTAAAGGTAATTTGACAAGAGAAACGTTGAATTTTGGACGAACGTCTAATACAGACAACAAAGTTTCGATAGGATTTCTGAACTGGTGTACCGATGTTTATTTTAGTGAAAGTGTGGACTATTTAAACCTTGAATGTAGAAGAGAATGTTGTTGCTTAGCGAGATGTTTCTTTAACAATATTAACATTTCCGATTATGGAACCATGACAACTTTGATCTGTATGTAAAATTCCGGAAAAGCCTTGAAGTAATGGGCTATGGAATGTGTTGAGATTTTTGGGGTTCTCAACGAACAGCGTACGCCAACGAGCAAAGAGTAAACAAAGAGTATCGGAATACACGAGCATTATGCGAGCAGTAAGGGATAGTGTACGATCACTATACGAGCAGTACACGAACAGTGTACGAACAACGTACGCAGTATACGTCGACCCCTTCACTTCGATTAAGCTCCGTGAGTAGCAACGTACTCTGGTAAGAGAAGAAATTTCGGATTTTAAACCCTGCAACTATAAATTCGGTCGACGTCACTCCGAAAAGGTTTCGTACTGATACATATGTCGAATTTGTACATTTTGTTTATTGTAAACTGAGCATTGTGCGACATGTAAAGAAAATGATAACAAGTGGCGTGTAGACAGCAAAAGAACGGAGTACGAACAGAGTGTGTCATAGTATAGGGACAATGTGGGAACAGTGCAGGAGGAGCGTAGGAACAATATAGGGATAGTGTACGCAGTAGACACCGACCTTCCATTTCGATTAAGCCCCTTGCGTAGCATCAGGCTCCGGCAAGAGATGAAATTTGGGATTTTCGACCGCCAGCTCCTAATAAATACGGACGATAAAGTTTTGATGAAGGTCTGCGGTAAGGGCATGGGAACTTTTACGCTGGGAGGAGAAGCTTTTGTCGTTTAGTGCTTAAAGGTGTCTGCTCTTAGTCTGAGAGACATGATCTGCCCTGTAAAATTGTATTTTTGCATATTTTTGATTAGATAGTTCTGTTATAGGACAACTTTAACATTTCAATATAGTTAGAGGATTTAATGATAGAGTATGATAAATAAAATTGTATTCTCACATCTTTCTGATTAGATGGTTCTAGTATAGGACAAATTTGACATTTCAATATAGTTCTGATAAATCTGACACTTCTGACAGTTTTCATCCTCTACGTCACACTTCCAAATGCGCATATTTTCCTGTCCATTAAAAGTTCCGCTTGCACCGAACATCCGCGCCGCAACTTTCCGTTTAATAAACCTCCAGCTTACGTCGTTACGCTTTATTTCGTCGAATTCACCGAATCCTCGCAGCTCCTCACCCTTCGCGCACGATCCATTTCACAAATCGAGCTGCGAGAAGCAGGCCCGACAACCTTATCAATCCGCCGCCAAACAACGGTCTCAGTCGAAGCAGCGCGCTATCGACAACATATTTCTCCGCGCAATTTATTTTCACCCGGAATCGTGAGTGCGCAGACTCCGTGAGGAGGGGAGGGTGAAGGGGGTGAAGGGGGGGGGGTGGAAACGATATTCAGTTTATCGAATCATCCCCGTTGCCCTCGACAGAAGCGAGAGATTCCCGGGTAGACGTTCGGATTCGGCGCGCGAGTCGGAAGGAAGCGAGGCGGAAAACAAAGCCGAGACAAATCGCGGATCGCTCCCGCAGGAGTTCCGGGAAGCGTATCGGGGCCCGGGCCAATCGAAATTTCAATGGCAGGCCGACGAGAAGCCGCTAAGTCGATCGCTATTGGCAATACGTCCGTAGTCGAGAGAGCTCGATGACGCGACGGCCTCCTTCGCGCTCTTCCCAATGTCGACTGAAGATCGATATTGAATCGTGATGCTCGCATTTTTCAGATCGCGTCAACGGAATTTCTTCGAGATGTCTGCAGCTTTTTTCACAATGGGTATATTGACACAGTTTTCAGATTTGCCAAAGATTTGACTCGATGATGCAGACCGTTTATTTCGAAAACGGCGTAAGCAGACTTTATTTCTATAAATAAGATACGTAATTGCTGATTAATTTAGCGCAAACTTTTTATTTATATGATATTGAATTTTTAAAACATGGACTTATACTACCGTTAGCATAAACAATCCATATATTCAAATTTCGTATCATATATTCAATATACGCAATTTTTCAGTTAATTTTTCGCGGCGTTCCTGATGGAATCGTGTTCCATCTTTTTCCTTCCCAACTTCACCGAATCATATGCTCACTATCCGCTTTCGACACCCTAAACCGATTTCCCAGCGCAGGCCAAGAAAATCGCATACCTCCGCCAGAGAGGCGAATAAAATAAATTGCTGGAATATGTAACCGATACCGCGGTCTGGCTCAATGTTCCAACTGTTGAGCGATAACATTGTTGGTGCCACACTTAGGTGGCCGATACAATTTCAGAAATGGATTTTGTATAGAGGGTTGCGAGTGCATGGCGAGAGAATTCGCGGAATTGGCGAGGCGTGTTCGGAAAAATGTTTCGGCACCGCGCCGGTGAAATACTGTATTGAGGCTCTTGTCACGTTCGATAACGGGTGGCGCTGGCCGAGCCGGAAATGTTTCGTTGCTCGAAATTCTCGAATCGCTCGCCTACCCGGCCGATGCCCGCCGTTTATTCACCAAATGATTTTATTAACACGCCATTAAACGCGCGCGTAGACAATGAAATTTGAAATGGCGATGTAGGCTGATTCGAAAATGATTTTAGACACGCATCGGTAAGTATCGGGTGGATGTGCGAATGTCGAATGATACATGTCGATTCAAGATTTCTTCAGAGTTGTGCCGTTAGCAGAATTTCAAAGTCATGCAACTACTCGGTAGTAATACTAAAAAATGCCTAATTGAAGTCTAATGATGAAAATTACGGTATATTAAATCTGTATTGACTCTCTATGTATGATATATATATAATAATTGAACAAAAATAATACGTATTTACCGCCTGGAAATGGACTAACAATTCTTTCGTAATGAATCGCTAAGTAATTTCTCTTAGTGGACAATTTTAGATTAAAAAAGACATTTCCATGTTTCAAGATATTAAATACTAACTTCGTGTAAATAAAAATTTCTTTATATAAGTACATATTTATATATGTATATTATATATAGAGAGTCAGTGGGTATTCTATATGGATTATAAAAATATATATATATTCATATATAAAAGTTAAATAAAATCTTCCGCATCCAAACAAAAACAATTCTTCCGACAAATAATCACACGATATCCTCAAATAAAGCAACACACATTCCCATACAAGATTCCATTCCTCTTTTATTCTTCTCTATTCTCCACGCGTCGAAAAACGAAAATTAATCAAAGCTCCACCTATTTCCGTGCCGGTTCAGAGAGACGTCTTAAGGCTCTGTTCCGAGAGTCGGCAAACCTTTGGGCGACTGCTAGCTCGGAGTCGAAGGTAGAAGGAAGCGGTGGGAAGGTGGGAGAAGGGGGAAGGGATGAAGGGTTGAAGGTAGGATTGCGAGGAAGGCAACGCGGATCAACTGGAAAGCTCGGGCTGCAACAGCAGCCACTCACTTCTGGCCAGCTCACTCCGGGCTCTGAGGTCAATTACGACCTTACCTGCTCGATTCCGACCCCTATGAGCTCTCTCCATCCGGTACTCTATCATGAAATAACCGTCAAAACCGAATACAGACTGTCGGGAATGCCGTGCGCTGCGCGCGCAACTGCCCAAGTTTATCGTGATGGAATAAGGCGGTCGGGCTGGGATAAAGATTTTGCGCGAAGACGTGAAGAGATAGTGAACAATTGATGCAGGCGGGAAATGAGACTGTTTTGCGAACAGGCAAAGGTATAAATGAGATAGCTTTAAAACGCTTGTTTGATTCCGTTCTTTATTTCTATTACGAAACAATTCTTGAAAATTTAATATAAATTGGAATAGTATATATAAGTAACGAAGTGAAATACGACGAATTAAGTTAATATTTCACATGTGGGTTTGTTAAAGGAAGTTGTAGCGAAAGGACGTGAAATTGTTGTAAAAAGTCAGTTAAAATATTTAAAGCACAAGCTTTTAACTGAAAATGA
Organism: Anoplius nigerrimus; assembly: GCA_914767735.1. Lineage (NCBI taxonomy): Eukaryota > Metazoa > Arthropoda > Insecta > Hymenoptera > Pompilidae > Anoplius > Anoplius nigerrimus. The sequence goes on from OU612081.1 coordinate 15,508,295, forward strand.
ATTTAAATTTATCAGCTTTTAAAGTGCTAAAAATACAACGAATTTTATTATATTTTATATTTGTTTGACGTATAAGAATTAGGACTAGCATTTTATTTCCCTCTTACAAGTAATATCCTGTCGATTAAGACTAATGGCAGACGATGGAAAGAACGAATGTACAGAATACGCCTGAATGTGAAATATTAAAATTAGCGGCCATTATTGGTTTAACTCCACAAATAATTCAGTAATTAGCACGTTGATCAGTGGGGAGAATTTATGAGAACTTATAAATTATTATTAATCCTACAAAATATTTGATCAAGGGAAACTTGTGCGGATAATTGCTGCAGCTAAATATTGATTCGAAACGATTCAAACAACGAGCAACCCTTCTATATTTGCACCGCGCGTATTCCCAGAATTTTTATTCACAATAACATCCTTTCCGAGAGTACGTTCCATTCTTTCTTTTTTAATCTTTGACGCCACACAACACAGGTCTGTTATTATGGTAGTACCTCCGCGTTTGCAAAATTTCAAGAAGTCTAGAAAACTCGAAGTGTAAGTAATTAAATGCATAACACCCACGATGTTAAAAATTGGAGACGATTGACCACACCAAACATGAGATAATTGCAATTAAAAATGACATTTTTTGTACACACAGTACGGGAGAAGCGTGGGAAAATGACAAACTTTTAATGTTTTTGCATTGAAGGACTTCTACCGTCTTGATGAAAAACTAATATTTGCTCGAGTAATATATTCGGAATAACTTACAAAAAAATGGAAATTATTTACCATATAGTTAAAATGAACAATTAAAAAGAATAACATATTTAGACGACTATTTTTTGTGGAGGGGATATAAGATATTAAAAAAATGATGGTGCAAAAGAAAAAGGCGGGAAAATAGGAAGTGCGACAATAATGTTTTTCAATCGCATCTGCGTGTCTTTCCATTGTCGGCCGCGTTACTCATCTCAGAAAAATATGCGACGTTGTCACATTTTCACACAGAATAATATTTCATAGTTTGTCCTATATTCATGTAGAGAATATAATAGTGTAAAAGGTACAATCACGTAAGAAAAAAAAACATACGCTATAGACTGAAGGTACTGACACGTATAATGTGGGTACTAAGCCAAAACTTTTTACATGGATTCTCGCGGAGGTACTACCTTAACACCAAACAAGCGCCAACTCCCAAGATCACACCTCCCCCTTACTCTCTCCATTGACACCACCTATCTCCCCCAAAATCTCAGCACTAACCTCAGTTCAACCTCCCACCCCAAAACTCGATCCTCTCCCCCCAAAAAACTCCCGCCACCCCCAAAATCCTCCCGCTCACCTTCGACGCGCGCACTTAAATTCCACCTTCCCGTCAGCGAGCTCCGACCATGCTCCCTTCCGCAGGAGGGACGCTCGAGGGCGCGGAAGTAAGCCTCAAGAAGGCCACACGTGACGCGTCCGAGTAGCCACTCGTTTCCACCCGACCTCCCCTCCCTCTCCCCTCCCACGCCACTCGCGCTCCGCCGGAGTCCGCCCCACTCCTCTCGCGCCCCACCCCCCCACTCCTTACCGCCACTCGCCTGGCTCAATTACGCGCCCGGCGTAAAGGGTAGACCAGGGTAGACTCGCGCTGGCCAAGGCTCGACCTAACCTCACTTGCTCGGCATCCTCCGCGGAGTGCCTTAACCCACACGCACCTACCACGTTTCACGCACGGCCTTCCTCGCAGAAGCACGCACCCCGTCCTCGCCTAATTGCCACGGTGTTTATAATTGTTGCCCTCTCCGGCGGCTTTGCACGGCTTTGCACGACTTTCCTCTCACTCCCCTCTCTCGCACTTTCCTCCCCTCCCCTCCCCTCATCTTCTCTTCTTCTCATGCTGGATCGTTCCTCTCGCTCTTAATCTTCTTTGTCTCGGATAGGCCTCAGCCACTCCGCCAGCGGACTCTTCAGCCGAGGGCCGAGGAGGCCTGAGAATTAGTCTGAGGATAAGCGGCGAGTTTTTGTGGAGGTGCGGCGAGGGGGTGGGCGAGGGGTGGACACGCTTTTGTTTCGCGCGGGAAAGGATAGTGGTCGTTCTTACGTTTGCGGGAGAATTTGTCGGCTGAGTGCCGGGAGCTGGTCTTTACTCGGGGGCGATAAAGATTAATGGGGTTGAGGGGGGGTGGGGTGGGGTGGGGGTTGAGGGTCGGAGGGGAGGGTTCGGTGTCGATGTCATTATTGCGGACGATTATCTACACGTGCTCGGGTGTAAACGGTGTGATGTATAGATTGGACGGTGGGCTGGGGGTGTATTTAATGGGGTGTGGTGGCTCGGTTGTCTGTGTGTTGATAGATTGTCGTTTTTTGGGATGCTGTGCTTGGCGATAGGGATGACTTTCCATGAGACGAAGAATGTATATGTGCAATGTTTTTATTGTGATACGTAATTTAATGTGGCAAGGTTAATTTGGATGAATTTCTCCCTCTCGTGTACAGGAACTTTTTATCGATTAACAACAGAATGTTCCATATAAAATTCAATTAATCAATATCTAAATACGTCACGTCGAATGATCCAGAAGCCTTTCTAAGTTTATCAAAAACAAAATTTGACTTCCCGAATACATGTTTCTTAACAAACAAATATTCACAAAAAGGTATTATCTTCATCCCACTTTCTATTATGTTGGCAAGAAAGTAGTTTCCGTTTTGTAGTATGAAATAAAAGTCATATTCTTATAGAAAGAATAGAGTAATGTATTACCTTAAACTATATACTATATACCTTACATTATTTTTATATTATATATTATATTAATAAAAATTAATATATTATGATATAATACATATCAATAAATATAACGTAAATAATAATAATAAATTATAATATATCACATTATATAAAATATCTGTAATTAATATAATATCACGTGCCGTAAGAAAAATATCTGAACACTGACAGCAGCTCATTAAAAAAAATTCCACGCGATCTAGATTTCAAAACTGAAAACACTTTCTTGCCAACCCAATATTAACACATCAATACCTTAAGTAGATGAATTAAATTCACATACGATTCAAATACGCGTGTAACCAAATACACCAAAATATACCGAAACAAGAAAGGTAGAAGAAACAGAGAGCAAACTTTATCGGGGAACTCTCAGTATCCAAACCGAAAGCACGGTCGACGGAAGCAATCTCGACGCGGAGCTGGGAAAATCGACGCCGCCAGCTCGTGACTTGGCATTCGCGAATCGAATTTCAGCGTCGTCGAAAGAAGGCGGGAAGTGTCGAGGAGCGGAACAATGCTCGAGCGAAGGAACGTTCGTAATACACGTGTTACATGCCGTCAGGATTATCTCGTATCGATGTTTTGCCGGGACGGTCGTCCGTGACAAGGATTAGAGAGGTCGCTCGGCGTCATCTATGTATTATGTAAAAGCCGATTAACATCCATATTAGATGAGGACCCGCAATCGGGCGAGCCCTGTCGCGATGGAGCACTTTGCACCTCCCTCCCCCCCCCTCCTCCCCCTCCCCCGCCACCTTGAAATACTACCCCTGTCTGGATGTTGGAATCCGGCGGGGACGCAAGCGGCTCCTATAACGGCGCCTGTACAACTTCTACTCTCGTCTTCCGGTCCGTGCAGTGGTCATAAGTTTGAGATCACGCGCCTGGGAGATGGGAAGATTATGTGAAAATTCATTTGAGTAGAGTTGCTGGTGTAAAGTGTCGTTGAATGAAAGACCGGTAGCGTACATCGAAGGAAGAAAGTAAATCTACCGTTCACGTTTAACATCCTTTGAACTGTTGAATCCAAAGTAGAAGAATATTTGAGACAAAAAATATTCCTTCCTTTAAAACATAAAATCAGCTAACTCTCAATTTTCCATTGCTAATCAATTTTGGTATAATTTTCAATATTTCGAAGAGAAATCAATAATAACTTATAAGATATTTCAAGCAAAATTTATTGACGAATTAGTCATAAATGACTATTATTTGTCAAAATCGACAATGCTTAGAAATACATTTCGTACTTCAGGAGTTGAACAATTCTATTCACGCTTCTATGGAGTCATTAATAATTTATGTCATGTAAATAGAATCAGTGGTCCATACATATTTCTACATCATTCGTAAAAATAGTCCATCTCGAAAAGCTTCGCCGAGCTCAGTAAATAAAATGTCTTCGATTGGGGGATAAGCTAAGTACAGCTGCTTTCAGCGGCTTATCGGCGGCAAATCTTCGGTCTTTCAAAGCTGTTTTTCCATTATTGAACTTGTCGGTCCATTCATAGACTGCTTTGCGGCTTCCTAGTGCCCGAACAGCCGGTCGTAAGTTTTCAGTAGATTTCAGCATCCGATACAACTTCAGACCGCCAAAATCCGATAAGGACTCCCGATGCTCTTTAATAGACCTTAATAACGAAGCAATTTAAACGCTTGGAAATCTATTCGTGCCAATTCGTCGTGCCTTTATAGAGTTTCCGGTTACAGTGTAATTGCGGTAAACAGTTGCGAATTAGTTGCTAATAAGGTACGGAAGTTTGTCGGTACAAAGTCTGTATTATTCCAATTTTGGCGCGTGTAATGCAAACTCTACCAATTTACTCCGGAACTTGTCATGTTAGGTTGTTGATGTCATGTGCATTTACGAAATTTTATTGTTAACTCTCTTGTGAGAATTTTCAACTTCAGAAATAGTCCATTATCTGCGGAATTAATTTTACATAAATAATTAAGAGTTTGTCAACATTTTTGGCCTGATTTTCGTTTTTATATCGGCAAAATTGTACGAAACAATTCGGTAGATCTAGGAAAAATGCAGAAAAGATTATTTGTTAGATTTGATTGCACATTTATTGGTGCAATGTATCAACGCTGTTTCAATTTTAATCTACTTTCTATTGATTTTTCCAAACGGGTCATGTACTTTTATTCATTTCTTACCTGTACATTTCAACACGGAAAATGTCAATACATAAATATTATAATTAGTCACAGCTCAATTGCACCGCAAACATTTAAATGTTTGATCCGAACAAGTATTAAATTTTATTATGTAATTAGTAACTTTACACTGAAATTAGCTATATAGTCCAACTGAACTCGAATTCGCATACACTGACATTCGATTCACTCAGTTTCGACCTTTACTACTTCACTATCCATAACAAATCATAATTTTAATCAATCTTATCACTTCTAATCCCTATTATAGCCTTTTCTTTCAATTATAACCGCAATCTAGCAAATTATAATCTATTAAAAACGGAACTTTTTACTGACACGATCAATTGTCTATACACTTCATCATAATTACTTGATTATAAATAATTTTCGCAATTCATCCAGTCGCACCGACACTCGCCACATGCTACCCTTCAGTTCGAATGCGCACACCGACACATCCATTCACTGACATCCGACTCGGTCGCCTACGAAATTTCGCTCTTGACTCCTGTCTTCTGGCCGGTATGATTACAGGAAACGGCCTCGACTCGGCTCGAATGGCCATCATTGTCGAAAGATCAGCCGGCGTGTCGATCGGCCATTAATGTCGATTATTCATGAGATCCCCCAGACCTTTCCGCAGACATTTCCATTTCGAGCATCGGCTTATACTACTTCGGAGATTACGGTATCGAGAATTTGTCGAAGACTCCTTGCCATGGAAGGTCAGGGTGTCGTCGTTTATTAAATAGACTTCCGTCGATGGCCAGGGAGCTAAGTGTATTTCGAACTTCAGTTGGTAGAACTGCGATGGGGAAATATTGTTTGTTCAAGTCGATTACTAAACAGAAGTCAAGGAGCAGAAGATTCTGTATGATGATTTACTCTGATGTGTTGGGATAATATTTATAAGTATAAGATAAATAGTTGAGGGGATATATGGACCGTTTATTTTGAAAGTGGAGTAAGTCCATTTACTGTTGCATCGAGAAAATTAAAGGTTAACATATTAGTCAGGTCAAAAAAATTCATTAATTATATCAAGTCTGGCAATGTTTTTACTGATTTATCAATATTTGAATTTATATGAATTTAACAAAAGTAATATATGTTTACAGTAAATGGACTTACGCTACTTTCATATCAATGGCTACGTAATTTCTTTTATCTTACGATGGAATAAAAGTTTAATTATTACTTTCTTATGCAGCAAATTGCAAATTGCGAATTGTAGAACGAATTAATATTTTCAATGTATTCATGATGCTTCGTCAAGATTAAAAAATTACTTTTCAAAAATTTAATAATTCTTAGCTACACCTTCAGGTTAACTTTACACATCATCGCAGACTGATAATTTCACAAGAATCCAATACTATACCATACTTCCTATAACTCTCATACCTTTTAATTAGCATCACTGTTAGTCAACCTTCACCAAACATCTCCACTTCCTACACACACACACACACATCCAACCATCCTCTTGTTCATTTCAACTTCCACCACATGCGCCTCCGACACTTCGCACCGTGCCCGTCCCAAAATTGACCCCGACACCTTTCCCAACCTCTACCTTCTCAACCGAGCCAATCTCAGACTCGCGCAGAACTCGATCCCATCCCTACACGATCCGTGCCTTCCCTCGAACTCCGTTCGGCACGCTTCTCGATCAGCGTTCAACTCCGATGCCGAGCCACAGGAACCACTTATATTTCTCTTTATTACGTCGAGATGCGACGTCACTTCCTGAGGGAAGAGGACGGAATAACCTCATCCGTGTCCCATAGTTCTGACGGCAGACCCTCTTGCCTCCCCTCCCTTCCCCTCCCTTCCTCTTTTACTCCCCCTCTCACACCCTTTCCCATCCTACGTCCTCGAGGTCTCCCCCTCCCCCCCTTCCCTCCCCACCGAAACTTTCCCCTCTTTGACTTCTGCCGCTCGTATTCTGCCGATTTTGATGCTTGGCGAAGATTCGTTTCGTTTCGAACGATGAAATTTGAATGAGGCAAATTTTGAAGGTGTGGAATGCGGAAGGTTGGGAAAGTGGTCGGAGTTTTGGGTCGATGTAATGGAGATTTGGGGGTTTTGGAAAATCGGGGTGATTCGGGTGGTTTTCGAGGTCGCGAACTGGGGGGGTGTTCTTGTAGTTTCGGGGAGATTGTGGATCAGGTGAGGAGGGGGGGGTAAAGGTTATTGCGAGCATGCGGCCCGATGTTTTAGGAATGAAATTGGCGCACGTTTCGGTGGCTGTGAGAATTTTTGGTTACGGTTTGCGTGCGCAGTGTAACTGGGGATGCGAACGTTTTTATATTCTTGGCGTAAAAAATGTAGGTACTTCAATAGGTACCGGACGAGCATTTTTTTATACTCTGCGTTACGATTGGGAGTATGACATTTTTTATTAGTTTTCATTTTTAGATAGTTTCGTTTTTAAGAGAGTAATACAGCAAAGAAAAAATTTGTAGTACTAAACATATTAACCCTGAGTAGTATTACGTGGGATAATTCAGTTTTTAAGCAAATGTGGTTACGTAAGTTAATAATTATGTGCAATAAATGTTTACTCTCCTTAAGAAAAGACCAGAAATGATCGCAAACACATATTAAAAAAAAGACATCATAATCGTAAAACAAAATTTCATATGCAAACCCTAACATTTATTTATTTAATATCGTAGCTTTATCGCAAGAAAATCGAATTAATTTCATACATAATTAATGAAATAAAGACAAGTTCAAACTCCTTTATCATCCTTCAAAAAACGTCATATTTCACTAAGCCGTACAAAAAAAAAATTTCCTACGTCAACCCACTACAGTTATCACACTTTATACATTTATCGGAAAAATTCAAGACAATTACAATACCATTAATTAAATATAAATCAACTCCAAAATTCTGTACCACTCCTCAAAACACACCACCGATCTACTCCAACCCTTGGCCATAAAAAAATGCGGCACGCATCAGCACGTGCCAAGAGTTTCCTCGGCTAGAAAGCGTCTGAGCAAGAACCCCCCCCCCCCCCCCTCCCCCTCCTCGTCCGTTGCCGTTGATGAGTTCGTACTTGAAACGATACCAATACCGGACATTCTATCCCGACAGCGCTCGCCGTGACACGGAACAACGATCGAACAACGGATTCTCGCTTTACTACCCGCAATTTCGTTCCTGGCCCGCGAACGTGATTCGATACCGCGGCCAGAAATCAGCCTTTTTTCCCCGCTCCTTTCCGCTTTCATCCTCTTTCATCCTCCTTCATCCGCTTTCATCCGTCTCCGACCGCCTTCGACTGCCTTCGACTGCTTTCGACTGCTTCTGGCACCTTCCGACTTCCTTTTACTTCCCTTTACTCCCTTTTAGTCCTTCTCACTCCTTCTGAGGCAGTTCGACTCCGTTCGACCTTGTCTGACCTCTGCCGACTCATGAGCTCCCTGCGAATCGACTGTCCGTCCGCGCTGAAGGTCATTCGGTGGAATGGGGAGCGAACATACTTTATTACTTCCGGGATGAAAAATTCGCGAGCGGACTGTTTCCAGAGATGGATTCCGTTGGTGCGGACGTGCTGCGATGTGCTTCTCTTATTCATGTGGGAGGGTGGGGGTGGTCTTTGGGGCGGTGGGAGGTAAGGAATGAGAAGCAGTTTTCGTGAGATTGGGGTTTGGTGTAAGTCGGTGATATGAAGATAATTACAGTTTATGTGAGAATAATTTTTAAATGGTGTTTTGGATTTAGGGGTATACATATAACTCACATACATATAACTCAATTCCGATCTGATATCATTTAACCAAAAGAACGTTCTCATTTGATTACACTGAGTACTGATAAGAAAAAAATTAATTAAAGTAATGTTATGTTAAACTAAAGTAATATAGTTCTTTTCATTTTGCGTTATACATACATGTATATTTTTAATCAAAATTAAATTGTTTATATGGGATTAATCTCAAAAATGTCCTGGTTTGATTTCATTGAGTAGTGACAAAGCAAAAATTAACCAAAAATCAGGTTATATTAAATCAAAGTAATATATTTATTTTTGTTTTGTACTATACTAACTAGTACATTTTTAATCAAAATTAAATTCTTATATGGGATTAAAATAATTCTTAATAAGTTTTCGGAACGTAACCTTGCTCTTTCTACTGTATTTGGGTCTCCTATAGCACGATTTTCGCACAACACAGCATTTCCTACGAACCCATCCGCGTTACAGTCGAACCTCCTGTATTTACAGCGTCCGCGTGCGCGTCTACCGTTTCTGCCAATGAGCAACGTTCGCCGTGGGACTGATAGGGGTGCCAACCTTACGGCCGACGAGCGCTTACGTGCTGGCACGTGGTAGGTATATTTCGGTTCTGCCGAGCGAATATTGTCGAATACAGCCGAGCACGGTATCCCGTACGTGGCCTGGCCTAGGACTGACAAGGTGCCATTCCCTTTCCTTCCCTTTCCTTCCCTTCCGTCCCTCTTTCGGTTTCGTTCGTCGGTCGGCTTCTGCAACGGTAGCTATTTGGCTCACGGACCTACGCCCACGGCGATAGTGCTATTTAGCCAGACTACTCCGCGCAAGTGCAAAGTGTCGTGCCATTATGGGCCGGTAGACTCGCAGCTCCATTAAGTAGCGTGGATGCCGCGGTACAGGGTGATGCGAAAGTCCTGATTTCGGACGATTTTCCATCGTTTTTTGAGAGAGGGATGAGGTTGGGGGTGAGATGTACTGGGGGAGGGGGGGGGGGGGTCTAACGGGCGATTTTTTGTGCGGAGAGTTTTGTAGGGTAGGGTGGTATTGTTGTTTATGGATGGAGGTAGTGATGGATTTGAGAGTTTTATTACTGATGCTGGGAGGTTGGTGAGGTGGTGAAACTGTTAGCAATGCTGGGAATATGTTAGGTAATGGTGAAATTTTTTAGTATACTCGTCGTGGGTTCACAATAAGTCGCAGTAAGAGAATTAACCAAAATATCTTAAGATTTATGTATTTAGAGTGCAATCAAAGTTGATTGTGTTATTCTTTGCATTAAAATTATGATTGCTACACTCCAATTTTCCTCCTGATTTACTACGTCTAATTAGTATTACTGTTCATGCTCGCATTTTTGCCATATGTTTCTGATTTATTTACCGAATTATACTAATAATTATAAACCACTCCTTCATTTGTAACAATCCCACAACAAGTTCAGACCCTATCACAGAACTCACCACGACAACTACCAACCTTAATACCCACACATTCTAATTACTCATTACCGTAAACCTAAAAAAACCCGCAAAAAAACGTTACACCCCAAAAGTAAAAAAATTCAACACAACTCACCAAATCAACCCTAACCCTTCCGTCTCCCTCAAAAAACTAAAAAAATATCATCACCCGTCGTCACTTCAAGCCCACCCCCAACCCATCTAAACGATCTGACCCTCAAAAATTTAATCTCAAAAATCCACTCGCATAACCAACCGTCTAAACCCAAAAAATTTACTATCGAAATCCAACTTACTGCCACATCTCCCTCACCTCAAAATATTACCTCCAACCCTCTCACCATCCCCAATCAAGCAAAAGAAAAAAAAAAAGAATCCTCACCCCGTCATCACTTTCGCATCACCCTGTAGAACAATGCTCGCGCCTGCCGAGCTCCGCAGCTGGAAGGAGCGCGAAGAAGAGATAGACTCACACGTCCACACGTGTTTGCTCTGGCGCGCGCGCGCGCCCGCGCGCTCACGCGGGGGGGTGCATTTGGCGAAGTGCGCCTTTAATTAAACCGAAAGAGCGACGTGTATTGTCATTCCATGCAGTGGCGGTGAAACGAGAGCTGCGTAATGGGGACGAGCGAGGGGGTTGGCAGGGGGTGGTATTCAGCGTGCGTGCCGACTGCACGGTCCGGCACAGACTCGAAAGCGTGAGAGCGGAACGTGCCTCCCTCTCGCGCGGAAATTTGCGCCATTTCGTTTCGACAAACTCGAACGTATGCCGCAAGCCGGATTGGCGAAGGCACGGATAGACGTAATGGGATCTTCCGCTTGGGGTGAGGTGGGGGTGAGGGGAGGGCGCGGGGATGCGTCGCTTTTCGAACGGCGGCTAATTAGTTGTTAATCTGGTTGGGAGGAGGGAGGATGATTCTTAACGGGGTGATAGGTCCATGGAAATTTAAGGGTTGCTCACATTTTTTGGATACTGTTTTTGGGAGATTGGGGTAAGGGGTGAGTCGGAGGGATGATTCTTAATGGGGTTATAGGTCGGTGGAAATTTAAGGCTTACTACGGGTTGGACTTATTTTTTGGATATTGTTTTTGAAAGGTTGGTGTAAGGGGTGAGTGGGTGGGATGATTCTTGATGGGGTTATAGGTCGGTGGAAATTTAAGGGTTACCGCGAATTGGTCGTATTTTTAGGAAGACTGGAGTAATTTCTGCGATTTAACTTAACTATTCTTAAATGTTGGAAAAATATTCCATCCTCCAACAATTTTCTTGCAGAAAATCATTGCTATTAAAATTGATTACGTTATATCCAACATTTCGAATATCCAAACATGCCAATTTCCGACTCACACTCAACGAAGTGTCAAAGGTTAAAAATGGCTTGACGAAGTGTAAGATGTCCTGAAAAGAAACAGTCGCTTTATCGAGAAATTGACGAAACGAGATTTTCCGCTCGGTTTGAGCGAAGGGTCTCGAAGATGGGGTGTAAACTAAGGGTTGACTCTCATTTGGATGTACCAGAAGGGATGATTCGAGACTCCCCTTGAATTGATTTACATTCGTTCGAGCGAGCCGTAGGTTAATTTGAAAACCCTCCTTCCCCAAAATATGGAACTTAGGTGCGTTAAAGCTGAGGACATTTATTGCTCTGGATTCGAGGCTTTCGGTTCTGTTGTTATAACTGGCATTGTCTGTGGTTTCTGGGTTAGAACTGTGTGCTCGGGTTTTCCTAAGCTGAAGTTCCGTTGACTTTGCAGTTTGCTTCGTTAGCCTGAACAAAACACCAATCCCAGTATCATCATTCCGCTTGTCAGGCTGCCATTCTCTGTTCGTTATTTATCCTATTCCTCACATTCTTCGTTCTACTAATGTAATATACATTAAGTAACTTTTCTGGTGATGGCCTGCACTTTCTTATTTTCAAATAGAATATTATTTGCGACAATAGCAGAGTGTTTGCTCAGTGTACTAATTATTATACCATTTATACTCTTCTTTATTCCTATATTAATCTATTAATAGTTTTATTCCTGTATCAATATAACTAATAGGAGCTATTTATTTAGAAAGTTAAATAACGTTAATTATGCTACATGGGACGATAAAGACATCCTTAGAAACCCAAAAACAATGATTCCACTATGTTATTTATTAGCCATATTCTAACATGAATCCAACGCAAACTCTTCAATATCTTGTTTGGAACATAAATGGACTAACACCATTTTCAAAATAAACGGTTCATATATACCTACTTATATACGAGAATACATATATTACATTCGAAAGACAAAATACAGAAATGCACTTCTAATATACTCTTCCCCCCCATATCAATACCTCATTTACAATTGCACATCCTCCCAGAAAAGCGTTACAGATTCGACGATACTCCCTAGCCGTTTAACGGTCGATATTCGCAATCCGCCGCGGTAAGTATCCCGTCAAGCGCGATAGCCGGAAAGTTGGTCAACCGTCGCTCTCGCGAAAAGAGTTCCACCCCAAAAACCGCATTCAACCCCCCGGCCGCCCATTGTGCCCTCCGTCAGAAACGAATTAGCGACGTTAACGATCCGCTCTCCCGTTTCGTTCCTCATTTCGGTCCATCGTCGTCTGCGTTTCGCTAACGTCAGTGACGTCAGTCGCTGCCGTTTCGACAGCGTTTCGACAGCGTTTCGCGGCAAACGACGCGGCGTCCTCCGATATTTAGAGGCACGGGGTACCCTGTTGTTCGGCACGAAATGGCGGTCGGGGTCGGCGGCACGTTAATTGCTGCTTCTTAGTTTAATTGCTCCTCCGGCACGATTCGATGCGTTCGCCCCGACGTTAACGATCCCGGTGTCACGCTCGGCGCACTTCCGCCTCTGCACGGCAGGATGTTAGAGGACGTTCCGAATAGGAAAAATCTGAGCGGGCGTGACGTCACGACGGGCTGCATTTTCTCCGAATTGGGGGGTTAGGAGGATCTTTTGCTACTGGGAATTCTTTCGATGGTGTTTGTTGCGGGTAGATGGTAAAAATTGAGATTTTATCAAGTTTGTATGGTAGATGATGAATTTAGGGAAGTATGTTAAAATTACTCTGTGGGGTGATTTAATTGAAGGAAGTAAGGGATTTGATTGAATTCTTTAACTGTTTTAGTGGAAAGATGAAATAATATTGTTTAGATGTTGAAAGTATTTATTTAGTAAACCATGCATTATAAAATGTAGAGTAGGTAATACAACGATAGTCATTGGAACACAAATTATTTATTTGAGACTACGGTAACAGTAGGAGTATAGACACAATAGGACACAGTACTCTTTACAATCATAACAAAATAATACGTACAGCTCACGATAATCAGCCGTCCAAGATAATAATGCACAAAAACACCATATACCCCACAAAATGATATTACCAATACCTAGGCACATAGTCATACACCCAGATAAATAAAAAATTACAGACATCAGTTCCAGATCCACGCTCGCTCATACTCCGCGCCCCAAGGTCATCCATGACCCCCCTTTAGGTAGCATTAAATCTACATCTGAACATTCCCACCCCTACCACCGAAAATATTTCATTTCCAAACTCGGATCGAGCGCACCTCAATGCCGAAACTTGCAACTTCCCTTATAACCACCCTTCACCCCTCCTTCGTAAAAACAGCCCATCCCATTCTCTTGATAGATACGTTAGCGAGTGCGGTCGGCGGTAAATAACGCATTGTACGCCCGCCGCGTATAATGAGCCGAGGAGAAAATTTATATCGCGCCGCGGCTACCGAGAAAGGATGAACCTATTAATAAACCGTTATAAATCTGGCCTCGCAGCGTCTCCGGGATGAAAGTGAGGCGACAGGGGTGGGGAACAGGAGACGGAGGGCGAAGAGTGGATGGAGGGGGGATGGAGGGGGTGGAGGCGAAAAAGGCAGCCGGCCGTACATCACCGTTCCTCTGGAAGTTCCATCCAGGATCCGCCGCCGCGGAGTCTGCATAATTAATCGGACATCGGTAGCCGCCATTGTAAATATCTTGAAGCGCAAATGCAAATCCGTACGAAATCCAACGTACGGGATCGGATAACGAAATGCCTCGCGAAGAGTTGAATTGTACGTGGGAGGCCATTATCAGGAAGTTGTTCTGACACGCTGGTCGAGCATGGGTAAACGGCGGATAATTGAAAGGGGGGAAGGTGGTTAAGTCCCGCGATGAGAAATTGATTATAAGATCGTCGGGATCGTCGGTTGAAGGAGGTTGGATCGTGAAGAAGTTATTAGAGGCGAGCGTGCGTGGATGGGCTGGAATGAAGTGGTGGGAAAGTGAGGGAGAGTGGGAGGTGTGGACAATGTGAGAATCTGGCGAGCGAGGTAGTGCAATGTGGGAAACAGGCGAGTGAGATGGAGCAATGTGGAAATCTGGCGAGTGGGATTGGACAATGTGGGAATCAGGTGAGGGAGAGCGAGAGGTTTAGGAAATGTGAAAAATTGATGATAAAGTAATAAAAAGAAAGAAGAATAAATGTGTACAGTAAAGAAACGAGTGGCAGTAAAAAATTCGAATGATTTTAAAGTTAGAGAACAGAGGGATGATAGAGTAACGATTTTAAGGGAGTGGGAGTAGAGGCGGAATAAAGTAATGAGACAGTAACAGAATTAGAGGGCAAGAAAAAGAAGATAAAAATGTAGAATAAGGGGAGGAAAGTATTGGGAAAGTAAGATGACGAACAAGTTACGGCGATAAGAAATAATGAGATCGCAGAAAAAGTAAGGTATTGAGAGTATACGAGAGTAAAATAATAAGGGGGTAACCCGGTAAGAAAATAAAAGGAGGAAACATTATAATAATGAAAGACTAACAATCTAAGGGAGTAACAGGGTATGTCCGGTAAACGAGCAAAACACTAAAATAATGAGAAAGTACAAGAGGTTAAAATACCTACGGAGTAAGAATGCAATGGTGCGAGAGAGAGAGAGAGATAGAGAAGGTAGATGGGCTCAGTTTCACGCTACAGTATTCCAAAACGTCTGTTAAACCTGTTTACACATTACGAAAAGAATCTCAAAAGATTCATCAAACGCTATCAAACATTTTTTACACCACCAAACACCAGCAGCCTAAAATAATAGGAAAGTACATCCAACCAAAGGACATTCGACTTAAGAAAGCGAGCGTGTCAAAGAACGCAAGAGAATAAAAGATATTCGATAACTGGACTTTACTTCAGAAGCTATCCGAAGACACTTATTAACCACTTTAATGATTGTACATTACATAAATCTGAGAAATAAAAATATAGAGTACTATTTATAATTACTGCTAGATATAAAAAAATTAAATACTGATTATAACTACGCGCTATACGCTAAAATAAACGGTAAATTATAAAAAAACTTTTTAGACCGTTGAACGAATACACAATCACCCTGAAATAATGAGAAAGTCCAGCCGAAATACCTTGGGATTAAGAAAGGGGGCGAGTAGAATAGCACGAGAGCGAGGAGGATAGCCGATAAGTGGACTCGCTCTCGTGATACGCTGTCCGTAGGTATCTCCACGAAGAAGGAAGGGCGTGTGTGGGCCACCCATGAGCGTCGATTAGCATAAGAAGCAGACTCGGAGTCTGCCGACTGGGCCCCTGGGCCCCTGGGCCCGTCCCTCGCTCTCGGGTTACTCAACGTCTCAGGCTTGATGGAATGCCACGGAAAACACGAACCCGTCGAGAAAGAGGAACTGGGAGGAACAAAAAAAGGAGGCCGATTCCCGGTGCCTGGGAGCTGAGAATGGGATCCGATGCCAAACTTTTCTCGCAGCGGCGGAATGCACACGCTGTCACGAACTTCCCGATTCGGCAAACTGGATCTGGGACGATTTTCTCGGACGCCGGAAACGCGGAAATTCGGGTTAGTGCCTCGTCCGCGTCTGGGAATATCGCGTCGGGAGCCTTGGGAGTGGGATCTTGCTCGGATTCGTGTTTCGCGGGTAATCGGGAGGCGGATGAGTTACGTGTAGGATGATTAGGTGCACGTGAGAGAGGGAGGAATGTAGTAGGAGTATTTATGATCGGTAGGTACTTGGTCTGGTATGAGATTTTTGAATAAAGATTTCTGGTGCTTGTAAGCTATTGAGTACTTGCGTCTCTTAACCCATCAACTCTCATATTTTTTTTCTTAATTTTTGGCCGGGCAAGTTAGGTATAAGTATATATGCACAAAAGGTTGTGTAACAGAATAATTATATAAATTCCGAAATCCCCAAATGGGGATCGTGGCAGGATATGGGTTAATTTAGAACGCATAATAGTTTTATTTACAGTAGTGTTAATATAATATGTGTTTAAAAAAACCGTCTTATTGACCATCCGTTTAAATGTATAATCATAACATAGATTGGTCACATGAAACATCAGAGAATGTCGACGACATTCCTCGTCATTCGGACGATTATAATCTTTTAATTTTAAATTTTTCTTCTCTAATGTCTCATATGACCACAAAGTTGATATGGTATAATTGTACACTAGTGTTAGTATAATAGGGTCTTGAACAATTATTTACAGGAATGTTAGTGGATGATTTTATTGATATTATTAATAAGTTGCTGTAGTTGTAACTGTTTAAAAGTAATTAGGAGTGAACTTAGCTGACTTGTAGTGCTATCATTAGGAAAATGTATATATTGACACAATTATTATTGTATGTATAGTTTAATTAGACTAATACTAATTTTATTAATACACTAATAGAATTGCATTAAGTAAATTCGAGTAAACTCTCAAACTACCACGTATTGAAAGCAAAACAAATCGTGATGTCAGATAGAAATCCAATTCTGTCCAATCGAAGACGACCAGCTTCAAGTCCAACTAATAAAATTACATAAAGCAGTTAACTTAGATCCTACCGCAGCACGCATACCAGCAAACAATTCTCATTTGCCACTGAAAACACGTAAACTACCACTAAAACCCTTACAATCTCCCAAACGACCATGTACCGAAAGCAACAAAATGTTGACCTAACTCCCCCAAATCGTGACGTCAGCCAGAAATCCAGTTCCGTCCAATCGAAGACCAGCTGCGTCTCAACTAATAAAATTACATAAAGCAGTTAACTCGGATCCCAGCAAATAATTCTCATTCACCACCCCGAACACGCAAACCGGCACTAAAACTGTTACAATCTCCCAAACGACCGTGTACAGAGGCGAAAAAAAAAAGGAGTCGACCTCCGAATCGTGAGGCCAGACAGAAACCTCGGTTCCCGTCCAATCGAAGACGAGCCAGCTGCAAGTCCACCGTAATCGGCCTTCATAGACATCGGATTCTAACGAGCGTCTAAATTATCCCAATAAAAGTGGCCCGCCGGAGGTAAATCGAGGGGGGCGGGGGGAGGAGGAGGAGGGCAAAGTACCGTTGAACGTCCATTGAAGACGAGTTCCTCGCGTGACACCGTTTTACCCTTCCCCACCCCTCCCCCCGCCGGACATCGAAAGACGGACTTTTCCACCGTCCAAGTTCGCCATCGGGAATTACGGGGCCCTCGAAAATCCGATTTCTATGAACGACGGTCTCTACGTGGAAATTATGCGGGACTCGTCCGTGCAGCTTGCAAAGTCCCTCGACGAATTGACTTCTCCTCCCCCGCGCCCCCTCCCCCTCCTCCTCCTCCACTTCCGGTCTCTGTCGTACGGACGTACCGGTAGGTGTGTACGTGTTCACGGGTTCTCTTCTTTGGGGTTATTGATGTAATGTATATGCTGTGTTGGGTTGGTTCGTTAGAATGTGAGAACATGGTCAAGTGTCGCTGATTGTAATACGGTGCGTCAGTTATATAATATATATACATATATTATATATACACGGCAAATTCCCGACATTCATCCTCACCCACATTCACACATAACGTTATAAATTTGAAAAACAAAATTACTCACGTACTAGTATTACACTATTACATTATATATAATAATATATATTAATAAAATGAAATTGAATTATATAATTGCTATAGTATATCATTATTTTTTATTATTATATAATAATATTATTACTATATTATTATATATTATGTAATACCATAATAATAGTACGTGAGTTATTTTGTCTTTCAAATTTATAATGTTATGTATGAATGTGGTTGAATCTACAAATTATGCAGATGTATAAACGTATATAAACGTATGGAATTATTGTCGACCATTTAAGAAGATCTGCATCGAACAAAATATGTGGAAATCTGAAGGTTCAAGGTCAGAACTATATTCTTATTAATTAAATCAGATGTTAGTCCAAACAACGACAAACTATATCGGTTAGATGTTCCGAATATATCGACAAATCAAAAGCATATCCCAAAACTATTTATCGACAAAATCCGCAATCATTTAGTTGCCAACCCAGTACAACCCATTTGAAATGCACGAACAATCATTAATACAAGCAAACCGCGCATAGGCAAACGTTCCTGAATATTCGACATTCAATGCATGACAATGTATCCTTAGCCAATGACCTACACATCCGCGCGCACGTATCGAAACTACATACAGGTACTTTCAAAAGCGTCTGTCTCGCTTCTCGTCCTCCCGATACTCTTCCGCTTTCTTGCCCGCCTCCCCCCTCCCGCCGTCCGCCAGCCCCCTCGCCATCGATGGCCGACTCTCGTCATTAGGACTTTACAAGCTCGACGTGAACTCTCCGATGGGGCAGCTCGGGACGCCCGAAACGTGCCGAGAATCGCGACTTTACGAGCGGCTTGCGGGAAGAAAGGGTGCGCCGGTCTAAAGCGAACGTTATATTTTCCGCGCAACCGGGGATGCCGTAGTTCGTGCACTCGCATACGCTAACTCCCCCACCTACCGCACCTACCCTCGCTCACGCCCTCACCCTCCCCGTCCTCCTCGCGAGGAGGATCCTTACTGGCGGATCGAGCGTCCTGTTTCGTTTGCCGGCTCGCGCCGGCTTCGGCGTTCAATCGAGCTAAGGACAGATCTCTACGTCAAATGGTAATGTTTTAAAGGATTAACTGCATATGTATATTGTGGATATGGAATTCCTCAAGTTAGTTATTTACGTTTTTACTGACGTATTTGAGAATCCTGATTCCTACCGTGATATGTTAGGGGTTCGTCTAAGTCAGGGGTGGGGAACCTATTTTCTGGCAAGGGCCATTTGGAAATTTATAACATCATTCGCGGGCCAGACAAATAATAATAATAGTTTTTTTAGTTTTTATTGTTCAACAAAAAAAAATATATATTATAAATAAACAAATAAAAAATAAACAAACATAAAATATATCCATTTTTAAACATAATTAACTCATCGTAAATGACTTCGCGGGCCGTATGCGGCCCGCGGGCCGGAGGTTCCCCACCCCTGGTCTAAGTAATAGAAGAGAAGAGAAATTAACATTTTATACGGAACATGATTTTTCCTCTTTTTATTCGCTAATAAAATGCATTCATTGTTCACATATAACTGATTCACTATTAACACTTTTCTCTTAATTTTGTTTGACCTTATATATGAGGCATTCCATACCAAATCGGACACTTTCGGACCTCACCCCCTTCGATTTTTTTTTTAAATTTTTTATGTTTTTAAGACTGATGAAATACGCGTTCATGAATTTTTTCAGATTTTTTTGACCATCCGTTTCGAAAATATGAATTTTCTTAAAATTCAGGCTCATTTTTTTCAAATGCTCATAACTTTGCGAAAAATGGACCAATATGATCGTTCTTTTTTTCAAAATTTGTGTTTTTGAATGCTCTTTCAAGAAAAAAATATAATTTTTTTCGACATAATGTTTTTCTTTGTTTAATTTTCATTTAAAGCACAAAATATTTTCTATCTCAAAACATGTCCCCTTCGATTTTTTTGAAAAAATTCTCAAATAAACTTTGATGCATGTAAGAACTAAAAAAAAATTCCCATCGTGGGGAAACTCTTCGTTCTATTTTTTTTCTATTTTCGAAAATATCCATTCTCTCAAATCGTTCGTTCCGTTTGAATGAAAAACGTTTTTTTTCGAGATGTATGCCCCGTCCGATTTTTTTGGAAAAATTCTCAAAAATACTTGAATGGATATAAGAACTTCTAAAATTTGTCCGATGGTGGGGAAATGTTTCGTTCTATTTTTTTTCTTTATTCGAAAATATCTATTCTGTCACATCGTATATTCCATTTCAATGGAAAATGTTTTGTATCTCAAAACATGTCCCCTTCGATTTTTTTGAAAAAATTCTCAAATATACTTTCATGCATGTAAGAACTAAAAAAAATTTCCCATCGTGGGGAAACTCTCCGTTCTATTTTTTTTCTTTATTCGAAAATATCTATTCTGACAAATCGTATGTTCCATTTCAATTTAAGCACCAAAACGAACAGAATACGTAACAGAATAGATAGTTTCGAATAAAGAAAAAAAATAGAACGGAGAATTTCCCCACGACGGGAAATTTTTTTTAGTTCTTACATGCATCAAAGTTTATTTGAGAATTTTTTCAAAAAAATCGAAGGGGACATGTTTTGAGATAAAAAACATTTTCCGTTGTAACGGAACATACGATTTGCTAGAATAGATATTTTCAAATAAAGAAAAAAAATTGAACGAAGAGTTTCCCGACGACCGGACAAATTTTTTAAGTTCTTACATGCATCAAAACTTCTTTGAGAATTTTTTCCAAAAAATCGGACGGGGCATACATCTCGAAAAAAAACATTTTTCATTGAAACGGAACAAACGATTTGAGAGAATGGATATTTTCGGAAAAATAAAAAAAATAGAACGAAGAGTTTCCCCACGATGGGAATTTTTTTTTAGTTCTTACGTGCATCAAAGTATATTTGAGAATTTTTTCAAAAAAATCGAAGGGGACATGTTTTGAGATACAAAACATTTTCCATTGAAATAGAATATACGATGTGACAGAATAGATATTTTCGAATAAAGAAAAAAAATAGAACGAAACATTTCCCCACCATCGGACAAATTTTAGAAGTTCTTATATCCATCCAAGTATTTTTGAGAATTTTTTCAAAAAAATCGGATGGGGCATACATCTCGAAAAGAAACGTATTTCATTCAAACGGAACGAACGATTTGAGAGAATGGATATTTTCGAAAATAGAAAAAAAATAGAACGAAGAGTTTCCCCACGATGGGAATTTTTTTTTAGTTCTTACATGCATCAAAGTTTATTTGAGAATTTTTTCAAAAAAATCGACGGGGACATGTTTTGAGATAGAAAATATTTTGTGCTTTAAATGAAAATTAAATATAGAAAAAAATTATGTCGAAAAAATTATATTTTTTTCTTGAAAGAGCATTCAAAAACACAAATTTTGAAAAAAAGAACGATCAAATTGGTCCATTTTTCGCAAAGTTATGAGCATTTGAAAAAATTGAGCCCGAATTTTAAGAAAATTCATATTTTCGAAACGGATGGTCAAAAAAATCTGAAAAAAATCATGAATGCGTTTTTGATCAACCTTAAAAACATATAAAATTTAAAAAAAAATCGAAGGGGGTGAGGTCCGAAAGTGTCCGATTTGGCATGGAATGCCTCATATATATGTTATATCACTTTCAATTATGAATCCTAGTCGTGTCCTATTTCAAATGTCCTGTCGTGCTTAATTCTCAAACGAATTAAGCGATGTGGATTAAATTTTATATAAAATTAATTGTCTGTGTTTATTAAAGTGTAAATTATATGTGCACAACATTGATATTTAAAGAATTTATTACGTAATTTTCATTGATAAATCTTTGTTCACGTATCATGTTTTTTCGTGCTATGACATGCTCGTTTCAAAAAGGGATTGAATGATCCTGTTGAAATGTTACATAAATGTTTTTGATACGACATTGATATTTGATTGGTACGGTCACCCATATTCAATCATGAATCCTTGCTAACGGATCGAGTATCCTGTTACGTCGATATTGTCGCGATTGCATTTGAAGCGACGTGCATGATAAAAATATTCGTAATTTAATCAGCTATTCACGCATAATATTATTAAAATTGTAGACAAAGTAGCGTTGCTTCCAAAATTTACGAAAAATCTACTTTAATTTATCATTCATTTTTACTATGACAACTATTACATAAACAAATAATTCTAGTACCAAGCTATACCTACCTTACTGCCACTTACGAACAATTATTTTGAACCAAACAATTTCTCTCGAAAATAGATTAGAATACAACCATTGATTAGAAAAAGCTAATGAGAAAATTGCCTTCTTTACTATCCTCCAGCCAATCATTTTCCGCTCCCACTCTCAAAGTGACAAGCTAATAAACCAGACGCCCTGGAAGTTAATGCGACCTACTAATTAACCATAAAAAGTTGGCGGCGCGGAGCCAGAATGGGAAAAGCAAAGAAAGTGAAGTGAAAGTCGGCGAAGACTGGACGGAGCTAAAGGGAGTAGAAGAAAATAAGGAAAAAGAGTGGATTCGAGTGGAAGACTCGATAAAATTTCATGCTGCGGATTCCGTGACATTCTTCCAGCGGCAAAAGCCTGTTTGCTCCTTCGGGATAGTTCGACGTACCTTGAAAATGAATCGGCCGACTCATTGACGTTTCTGCTAATAAGCGGCAGTGTGTAAAGTAATATGTTAATGGCCGATAAAATTGGCTGCTCGTTAGCGTGGGCCGCTAATAAATTATATCAAGTTCTGAGTTTATAAACGAAGGAAAAAGGTGTAAGGAAGTGTAAGGAAGTGTAAGTATTGGCAGAAAAGTATTCGATAATAATACTGTACTTCTCAAACTTCATATTGTGGTAAAGACGAAAGAATGCAATTCAGAAATGTAAGACTTTCGTATTAGTTAACAGTATGTAATAAAAATGGAGTCTAATTCATTAAGACTTGCTTATTAATGCTTATTTACACTTGCAGAATTTTAAATTGATTTATTCAGAAATTTATGTGCGCGCTCAAGATATTTTTGATATTAATCCATAAATGCAGGCAAAAATTTGATGTAATTCGTTGACTACGGACGTTTACGTTCGCAGTTAGCAAAATTTGCATAACAAATCTTTCTGTGGACGAGGGAGTATAGAATAGGAGAATCAGTCATCCCTTATGCGTCAATAGAATTTCTGTATGCGTGTGTAGCATGGTAAACATTGATATTGTGCTAACAATTACTAGTCCATCCCAGAATTTCAACTAATCCATTGATTGACTACAAACATTTACGTCTGCATTACCTAAAATTTGAGAATTGAACGTTCGAGCATAAGTTCTCATTAATTTAAAGTCTATTACCGTGACTTTAAACTGTAGACTCTATTTTTCGTGGGCAACTAATTCATAGTAAGCCATCGTATAAAATAATTATAAAATTAACTTCAAACCCAATCTAGAAAATAAAGCTTCCTACCAATTACACCCTAACGACCGTCCGCTAAAAACCGATTACGGAAAGGCAACAAAAATGTACTTAACACCGTCGGAACAGGAGCAGAATTCGTATGCGGAACCCGCCGCCGATCCTTCGTTCGAAAATAGCGGAACGCTTCCGGCGGAACGAGACGATCCGGCGCGTTTATTGAGGAGAACTGCCGAACGACCGCCGCCGAGGACGATTCCCGGCAATTGCCGTCTACGAGCTCGAGTTTGACGTTCCCGCGGACGTTCCCGCGGACGTTCGCGTGGCCAGTGCCATCGTCTAAACGCTGACGTCGAACTGCGGAATTCCGAGCGGTAATTGAGTCATCGCGGTCATCGACGAGAGCGGCGGCGATATCGCTCCGAAGTTAGCGGTAAATAATTACGAACCGAACCCTCGGATGGGCTCAAAAACAATGGGATGGGATGGGGAGACTGTACTGTTCGGAATTCGATTTAAAAAATACGATACGACGTATATCGTATACTACGAATACGATACTCTCGAATTATTAGGTTATAGATTTTTCAATTCATTGAATTTGTTTTGATGTTTATGAATTTTAATAAATTGTTGATGAAGGTTGGATAGGGATGAGAAATGATTTCTTGGCGAGATTTTTATACTTTTGCTCATGGTCGGTACCCATTCTCCAAAAATAAAAAAAAATTATATTTCATTTAATCGTGCAATACATAATTTTAAATTTGACGGATGATGACAAATATCGAACTGCTGATTTGCAAAAGGGAATGAAAGAGGGAAAAAACGTGAAAAATTTATTTTTCTCTCAATTTAAACGGTCGATAGAAATTATTAATCTATATCACACAGTTAGAAATAAAATAAAATATTTCCTAGGACTGAATCAATTTTGGGCCATATCGATAGAAATGAAACATGATTTTTCTTGACTAAACCAATCTTTTACTCCTACTACAAACATATTCGTAACAAATACACGCCACCTGTACTTAATGAACGTCTTCATCAAATGAGTACTAAAACTTGACAAAATCACGAAAATACACCAACAAAATCAGTCTAAAATTCAAGAGATTTATCCAAATCATAAAAGTGAAATTTTCACTCAGCATCTAGTCCTAAACACAGTCAACCTTCCCAAAAACATTTTCAGTCACGACCATTAGCAAGGCAGACGTTAACAACCGATGAAATAAATGCTCGAATTGACAAGTATCAGCAAATATTCTGCATTTTCCCCGGAAACTCGACTACGTCACTAAAGCTATAATTTCTATCTCCCGGCTTCCATCGATTCCATCCACGATATCGTTCTCGCCAAACTCACTCCCACCCCTCCACCCCTCCACCCTCCCACCTCACCTACCCTCACGCCACCGTTGTATGTCGACATTTTACAGAGTGGAAATTCCATCTTCGCTGCCGAAACTCTCGTTGGCGAGAGTATATTTGCGCCTGATGGCGCGATGCAATTCGCGATAACTCCCAATAAAATTTTCCGACCGCGCGCGCGCGCACCCACGGTAACTCGCGGCAAAGAGCATAATACGCAGTCGTTTCTCGTATCGGCCAATCCTGATGACCGATTGCCATGAAATGCGCGCAGTATTGTTGGTAAACGGGCCGTATGTCGATCCGGGCGTTATTTAGAGTCCGAATCTGCTACAAGATTTTTCACCAATCGGAGAGTAGGAGTTATTGAGATTATTGTGTAGTTTTGGGGGTGTTAAAGAATTTTTTTGGTACATCTATATTTTTTGCATTGTTTACCTTGCAAGTACTGCTTGGGTGTTGCAAATGGTTTTGTAACAGTTCAAAGATACTTATTCATATTTGCTGAGATTAATTTACTATAATGTGATTTGTGGGAAATTATGTTTGTATGAATTATTTTGTCGTTGATGGTTTTTGTTTAAGCGTTTATATGTGCTGCAGTTTACTGTGATTTTAGTTAATTTTGTTATAATTACTGGAAATATATTTACACTTGACAAGATTAATTTTGATTATTTTCGTATTTGTAACAAACAGTAGGATTTTTAGTGGTGATAATTTTCATTGATTGCGATTGTAGTACTGATTGATAAAGATTTATTTACATTTAACGAGATTAAATTCGAATTTTGCAATATTCTGCGGATTTAAACGGTGGGAGTTTCTGTGGTTATTGTAGAACCTTCAAGTGGTTAAATGTACATGCTGTACAATATGCTCATACTACTTGACAGTGCCATTTAATATCAATGGGTATTTTATTCCAACACAGGTGTGCTTATATCTTTTATCAACACATTTTACGTAATTTTACGCATTTTATATTCACATCCAATTTCCCAAATAAAATTTCTCCTTTTCAGTAGTTGGCAACCTTTGAGATAGTCCCATAATCTTGCTTAGAAAATTAATTTCGTTACGTAATAGAAAGTCTGAGCGACGCCGTTCTCATAATTGTGTCTCATATTTGATTACTCGCTTGACATAGTTTTGACGACGCGCGCCCCGTTATGTTTTTAATGAACTTCAATTTTATCGCTCTGCATTCCGAGCCATAAAAGTTTGAAACAGCCTGTTGTACTTTACAGGAACGCGCGTGAAGTGAAGCGTTGTAAGTCGGTCGATGGCTTCTGACGCATCGCTTAATGCGAGCTAATCCTAATCATTATTATCCAAGTTGGGACTATTTCCACTGTAACTGTTTCCCTCATTACTCCATCCCATAAACTACGATATT
This sequence comes from Anoplius nigerrimus, assembly GCA_914767735.1. Classification (NCBI taxonomy): domain Eukaryota; kingdom Metazoa; phylum Arthropoda; class Insecta; order Hymenoptera; family Pompilidae; genus Anoplius; species Anoplius nigerrimus. The sequence continues at coordinate 15,534,570 of OU612081.1, forward strand.
ACGTCCAATAACCTCAATCTTCCGCTCTCCGTTCAAACCCCTTAAATTACTTACTTCACGTTTTTCAGAACTGCACGCTGGATCAATTCTCGAGAATTTGGGAAAATCGTATGTGTTCTAACATTACATACGACATTAACTCGTCGCTGAGAGGCGCGATAATTAAAAAGAGAATGTCGAATCGGCTAAGATTCGGATTCTGAGCATGGAGAGTTAATGGGGTAAGACTTGTTTTGTGAGATTAGGCAGCAGAATTAGGTTAAGACATAGTTTGGCATAAGAAGTAGAGTGGAACTTCATTCGAGTCTGCTAGACTACTGCTTGTAACTGTTCTAGCTATGTATGTGTCCAAATTCAATTTTTATCAATATATTTTCTTGTCATGTTAATAATCCAATCACCATTGAACTAAATCTCTATTTAGTAAACTTCATATTGCAGTATTGAACATAAATTAGTTAGTATGTATGTAATAATATTAAATATAATAGTATGCTATTATCTACTTCAGCTATGTACATGTATGCAAATTTAATTTTTATCAATATTGTTTGCTTCCATTTAACTAAATCTCTAATCTGTTCAGAAGATACATATCGGATTATTGAACATACGTAGATGAAATATTTCTGTTGATAGCACTACATACACTCGTATAATCGAACCGCATCCCTGTTCACTCCTTCACCTTCAGAAGGTCCATTCCGCTGGAGACTCGTCGCTGAGCCTCGTCGCTGAGAGGCGCGATAATTAAAAAGAGAATGTCGAATCGATCCGGAGCGTAGCTCGATGCGAACATTTCGATGCTGAGCGCGTGGCAGAACGGATTGCCGGTGATTACTGTTGCTCGCCGGACGTGGTTACGATAATTATTGAGCCGCGGGAGATGTAATTGGCGCGGGGCTGATTACGAGGATTGAACTCGCCGCTCTTTGTGGAGGATGAAAGGCGAGTGTTGCGGAGAGTGCGGCTAATCGAGTTTGGATTTGTCGCTACACGCTAATTTATGGGCTGGCTTGGAAGGTTGTTTAGAAAAATTTCCACCGTATGCTCTAAAGTCCATTGCAGTACAGTATACTGTACCTAAGGCGAATTTATAAATGTAAATATTGTAAAAAAAAATTCAATATTTATCTTGAGTGGTGTTTGCTGTAACAATTTTTAGCATTGGAAAAAGTACTTAATGTACAATTAAGTAATTACGAGGATTGAACTCGACGCTTTTTGTGGAGGATGAGTTTAATTTATGGGGTGGTTTCGAAGGATTGGAAAAGAAGGAGAAGGAGTGTACAGGGATGCGGTAGGTAGAAAACTTAAGGTTCGTGGGGGGAAGGGAAGGTTGAAAATTGCTGGCATTTAACGTTGGCTGCCATTTGCACTTTCGTTCGAGAAAGGAAAGCCGGTGTAATTCCCGTCGAGACACTTTGACGATCTCGTTGCGGTCTGGCCAGCTTTAATGTCCCACGTGGTCTCCTCTGAAAATTTTGTTCCCTTGACAGTCGAGGCCCTAAGCACTTCATGTTACGCGCCGGACGAGTACGTATGCGTAACGACATTTCGTCATTAAGACGGGGCGAGATTTCGTCCTGTACAGCGGACGAGTTCGATGCTGACTGCTTGGTGAGATAAAGTGATGGCTTAGAGTCCTGTCGATGAAGGTATTGCTTTGTTTTTAAGCTGTTCTCTTTTTTGGGATGAGGTTTGATGTCGGTGTACGGTGGGGACGAGTTTAAGGTGATAAACTTATGATAATAAAAAGTAACATTTATTGATCATTTGAATTTAATGTATGTTTAATAATGTGATATGTATCTTCTGAAAAGGTTAGAGATTTAGTTAAATAGAAGCGAATAATATTGATAATAATTAAATTTACATACATATCTATAGCTAAACCAGATATTAGCAGTATTCTATCAAACTTGAAAGACGATTCACTGTACTTCTTGTACCAAACAATGTCTTAACCTAATTCTGCCCAATCTCACAAAATAAACCTTACCCCATTAACTCTTCATGCTCAGAATCCGAATCATACCCTCCCAAAATCACAAAGCACCTCCTCACTCAGAACACACTCCTCCTTCGACTCCTTTCATCTGCATCCCATTGTCCTCCCACTCTCTAATAAACGAATCCCCGTAACATTTCGAATAAGCGATCAATGAACTCCGTAACCCATTCTGCGAGTTCCAATTCCGTCCTGGCAGATGCCTTGTAATCACAAGGCTACCTTCATGCTGATCACAAAGAAGCTGGCGCCATCTGGCGGCCGAAAGTCGAACGTCGCCGAACTTGACACCATCGAAGTTGCGAACTGTACTTATTGCTGCAGACTCTGACTTGTTACAGGCAAATGGGTCGTACGACTCGAGAATAAAAATTCCGACTGTTAGCTAACAGTATCGTGCACGTCGTACCAGATGGATTTGAAGTAGAATCTTAGACAATCTCTTAATGAGAATGTATTGATGGATATCAGATTAGAATGTCATATGTTTTGTAATGATTCTTTGCTTGTGGACCTATTTTATTAACCCAGTAGCTGCCACGATCACCATCTGGGGATTTTGGAATTTGTATAATTATACTGTTACACAACCTTTTGTGCATATATGGGCCTGTTACTATTTTAGATTTAATAAAAAATATCGTTTACGTATCTAAACGATCTGGAATTAGGTCTTATTCTATTTGAATGGTTCTATGATTTACAAAACTTTAAGTACAAATTTTATATGACACCGGTCAATATAACAAACTTCTTTCGTTTCAATCTTTCACTTTACTATAAGATGTTTAAATTGTCAAAAAACAAAATTAAACCTAATCATCAATCGATAACCAAACAGTTTGCAATAGCCAGTCAAAATCCAGGTTTGTTCACTGTAACATCCACCGGAAAAACATTAACTAACCGCCAGAAACACTCACTTAGCACAAAGGTGACTAAAAGCATTCCTGTCGCGAAGTTTCGCGCTTGAACGGAAATCCCGAGGCCACCTTCTCCTGGTGGAGAGGACACCTTGACGATCTTGTTACCTCGTTTGTGACCCAGATGCCGACGAGGGTCCCGCGGAAAGCCACCCTTCGTCTTCTGGCAGCGGAGAGAGAGAAGGGTTGACAGAGGGTGGGAGAAAGTGAGAGACTGCAGAGAGTATATATCGTATATATCGTACTTTCTCTCTTTCTTTCTCTCTCTCTCTTATATATGGACCGTTTATTTTGAAAGTGATGTAAGACCGTTTACACCACGTTCATCATAAATTATATATCTCATTTTATTTAAATATGGACTTACACCACTTTCAAAATAAACGATCCATATATACAACGAGCTCTATTACTTTCTATCTAATAACAAATAAATAATTTTATATTCAATACGTATATAATATATCTATTTAATATACTTAACCTTAGTGTTTAATTGTCATTAAATAATTATATAATTACTTTTACTAATAAACTATTTAAAAGTTATAATATAATAGCATATATATAGCATACATAATGATTAATAAAGAAATAATGATTTTCTTACGTTATTATTTATAATCCGTTTATATGTTAATCATTATTAACGATAATACACTACTATTACTAATACTATATACATATTGACAGACCAAAAGATCGACAAAGAATGAGAGATGCAGTAAGAGAGAGCAAAGCAGATATATATCTATATCTATGTACATCTTACTTTCTTCCTCTCTACTAACACATATATTATATAGGATATATACGTAAGAGAGAGAGAGAGAGAGAGAGAGAGAGAGGGAAGAGAAAGTAACAGAGACTGAATGGGCTTGTCTCCTCTATTGAAGGACGATAATTTCGTTATACTTACGCATGCCGAACCGTGGGGATACTTCGAATCAAATTATCCCGCCATTACTCGGCTTTTGGCCTTCGTGAGAGGGGAGGGAAAATGTTGAAGACGGGACGTCGTTTAAGATCGTTACGTGCGATTGATAGCGTTTTTCTTTGAGGAGCTGGGGTGCAGTTAGGTGCAGGTTTGGGGTGAGAATCGGCGAAATGATGGGGTAGGAACAATGTGGATAGGATTTAGCATGATTCGATTTGCGTGGGGAATGAGGTATGGCTGAACTCAGTGGTTCTTAACTGAGTATATTGTATGCTTTATGTGTTGGTCCTTTCTTCGCGGAATGTCTAAATCTTATCCATCCGTAAATATCAGAGACTAAGAATTCCTTTGAACATGGCAAAAATCCGCCCTAAAAGTGGACAAAATCTGTATATGGTATATGTAAATAAAAATTATATGGTCATAAATGAGGAAAACTTCAACGGTCGATCAAAAACTTCTCTCATTGTTACCTGAAATTAAACTTCCCAATAAAACAATCCTTAATCCTTCCCAAGGAATAACACATCGAATCCAACCGTAAAATTCCAACAATTCTTCATGCCAAACTCGTTCAAAGTAATTGAACTCGAAATATACCGATTAAATATCTATGTTAGATATTTTTGTACATAAAACGCTGATTTGTTCAAGACACGCTCACACTAGAAAATGATAGTAAAAATTGAGGAATTTAGCCGTTCGAACGATAGCAGCGCGACGAAAGAAAGAATCGCGACTTGCCGGCGATAAATAACGGGGAGGAATATAATTCGTTCCGTCCGAGGGTGCAATATTCTCACGGCGGCCCGACAGTTTTTATCCCCTTTACATTCCGGCGAAATGTCGGCCGGTATGCGCGCAACGAAGAATTCCGCCGACCGTATACGTTTTTGGTGAGCCGCCGCAGGAATAACGTCGCCATTAAGGTTCATCGCCGTCACTATTTTTCCGGGGAAGCTTCGCGTCGTCAATAAGCACGCGCTTTCCTGCTAGCAGTGGCCTCGCGATTAACGGATTAACGCTGAAAAATTCCGTTCCGCGCATTCGCGCGTCAGGGATGCGCGCCAGATGATTCACTATGTGGTCGGATGCAGGCTCTGCCAATTTATTCGCTGCGAATATGAAATCTTTCAGCGATATAATCAACTTTGGACCCGTCTTTGTTTTCTGTTCTTAGGGGTATTATTTATCAATTCCATGTAAGGTGCATGTAAGATGACTTATATGCGCTTGGATACAGACTCCATGAATTTATTTGCTTTGAATATGAAGTTCTATGATGATTTCAAGTCTATGTTGAGGATTTGTAAAGTTTCAACTGTTTATAATAACCTGTAACGTTTACTATTATGACAATACAATAATTTCTTATTTAAACCTTACAATAATTCATTCTTTATCTTTTTACGTTTAGTTAAATTATTTTTGTCTTCATTTATATTTCACGTTGCAACCGGCTTTATTTAAGTAATATTTATTTATATTTTTTGTGATGATATTACATTTTTTATATTTTAGTTTTACATACCTTGACGCAATTAATTTTAAGTTTATCTTGGTTTTACTGTTACTAGTAATATTATCTTGTATTGTTATCATCTGTTTATGCATTCGAAACTATTGTACTTAACTATCACAATCAGTAAAATAATTACGAGGTATGACATTGCCAGTACATAAGACATTAAATAATTCAAATAGACTATCACTTTCGACAATCTGTTAGTCAGAATTCCTAGATCACTTACTCTATCTACATTACCTCCACTAAACATAACATTACCAACTACACAATCAAGAAGAAAGAAAAAAATAAACATCTTAAAACCCAAGAAAGTTTCCAACAACGCCAAATTTCCAAAATTCTAACAAGCAAGCTGAATAAGAAAGTAATAATAAATGATTTATTTCTCAGCAACAAAAAATTAAGTCTGCCAACCGCCATGAGAAATAGAAATGTTGAAAGCGGCCTTTCGAGGAGTCAAAAATCGAAAATCTTCCGATTCGGTCGATCGCGAATGACATATGCGACCATGAATGCCTGAGGAGGATTCTGATAAATCAGGCCGCCCCCACTCTATCAAATTAACATTAGCCCGCCATTCGTTATGCATGCATCGCGTGCCACGCTCGGAGTCGCGTCGAAATTTCATCGAGTTAACGCGGTCGCCTTCCAGAACAATCGCGAACAATCGCGAACAATCGCGAACTGGCGGCTGTCGGCATAGAACGTGCGAGTTTATTCGCGGGATAATTTCGAAACTGCGCGCGCCACTTCTTCAGCGTCAAATTGACCTCACGCTCCCTCTTCACTTCAGTCTGCAGTCGTCCGTCACTCTCCCGTTCCGTACCATGTTCCTTGTTTGCTCTAACTATGCTCTCTAACTGTCTTTCAGTCCCCACCGTCAGTTTGTAATTTCGGTGGTGTCAGTTTATATTTAAAGAAAATGAGATATTATGTAATTTATTATGAAAGTCGTGTAAAATGGTGTAAATGTCTATCTATATACGTACCGTATATTTTGAAAGTGATGTAAGTCTATTTAAAACAAAATTAAATATTTTTATTATATTTATTATATTATTCACTTGCAAAATAAACGGTCCATATCTATCTGTCTATCTATTTTTCCATCTATCTATCTCTCTCAACTTCCTCTTATTCCATCATGCAGCCTCCATCTCGCCAGCGTTAGAAGGCATTATACTTTCGCGCCCGGAGCCCCCCCCGCGGGATTTGCGTTCCATTAGCGTCTCGAAACTTTCGATTCGAATCTCGGAAGCGGCAAACAATGCGCTCGCGAAACTCGAGAGTCGCTCGGCACCGTTCGGCAGATCTCGCCTCGCTGATCGCGGATCTGCGAGGAAGGCGCTGACAATTTCGTTAACCCGAGCGACACGTACAGTGAGAGAGAGAGAGAGAGAGAGAGAGAGAGAGAGAGAGAGAGAGAGGGAGTCAGCCCGGCAGAAATTCCATCCTTCGCGACGACGGCGAGTGCCGGGGTATTGAATAACCCACGCGCCATTACCTTCAGCGGGATGTAACGCGATGCGAGTGTTGACAAACTGCTGCCCGGACCATGCCGGACGGTTGGAATGATCGTTCGCTTCATTGCGTGGCAATTAGGGCGAATTGGGACGGAGAGTTTTAACGCGTTGCATTCCGGTTGACGAAATAGTATTTGGAGACTGTTCGTTATGTTTTATTTTAGGTAAAACTGGATATTGGCCATTTTAGGGTCAATATTGATATACCGCTGGCTGAACCCTGTTGAATAGTAGGAATGACCGTTTTCTTCATTAGCAATTGAAAGAACGAGTTTCAATGGGTTGCATTTCGATTAATGTAATCGATTTTAGACATTGGTTGTTATTGTATACGTAAAGATTGACTCAAAGAGTAAGTATTAACAAACTGTTGGTTAGACAATGCTGAACTGCAGGGATGATCGTTTGCTTTATTAGTAAATAGAGTAAAGAGATTCAACGGGTTGGGTTCCGCTTAATATAACATATTTTTCAGATCATACGTAAATAAAGAAACATCATATTATATGTTGATAACCATCAGAAGTCAAAAGTTAATGTAAATTGAATTCACATATTTATTGGTGTATTTTACTTAATTAATTTGCCTTACTTCAATAGTGACATATGACCAAACATAGATAGAATAACATGACGGTGAGAATATTAAGTCTGATTGAAAAGTAAGGTAAGATTAATCAAGTGTCAAGATTGGCATGAAATACAAGAATAAGCCTTATGTAAATCAACAGGTTTTTTCGTCACCTACACTGGTTAATCTTGACATAGTTCCCAACCCTATTCTTGACTGACTGGTTGAACTGATCTTTCGAATGTCTTTGCCCTGATTCCAACCATGTGTCAACTCCGATTTTTCGACCAAACTTTTCTGATTATTCCCGGTGCAGCTTGGAAGTTCATAAACCTATATGGTATAATACAGAAAAAGTTTGATTATTACTATTCCTTTTCTTTACTTATCGTTAGAAGTTACTATTTTTGACTTCCAATAATCAGGCCATTATTGTAAAAAAATGTCATACACAAGTGCAGTTCTTTATCATTACCATTCCCTTCTTCGTTAATTTAATTCATAGTTAAATCACACACTTAAAAAATTTCACATACAAAAGGTAACAATGAGAGACTGAACAAAAAAATTGGATTATTAACATTACGTAACCGACTGACACTGACTACCGTAGTCGATTAAGTTTCAAGTTCCACGCGAACCACTATCCGTCTTCCGTCGCTTCCGATTTTTCCCCCAAAACTCCGCTCGTTACTCCCGACATAGTTTCCACTGGCGCGACATAGTTCGGCCCTTTCTCTGAACAGCCCTTCGCGCCAAGTCGGGAGACACATCCCTACAGTCGATCCTAGCCTAATGCGAGCTCGTTACTCCAACTGGAAAGCGCGGGAGTTTCAAGCGTCGTCGGACAGTTTGTCGGCCTCGCGGCCGGAAACGACCTTCTCCATCCAAAATTCATCTGAATTTCATGAAAGTGGGACCCCACTTTTTCATTTATGCCGAGATATTGAAATTCTTGAAATATTTACGCTCTACTCGTACTGTATTTTACTAAGATTTTGATGAGCTGTTTATTTTGCAAGTGTAAATTTTTTTTTTGATCTTTGTGAAACAATGACGTTTGTCATTTTTATAAATTTCTAGTCCGACACAACACGCTTATAGTTGTTACAGATTGATATTAAATAATTATTTTGAGAGTGGTATGAGTGACTGTTTTTTTTTGAAAACATGATATTTAAGGATATCGATATAAATTTTTATTTTTTTATTTTTTTGTTTAACTTTCAGTCATCGACTCACATACAAATTCCGCATATTAATAAATTGTCGATCACTATAAGGTCACTTGAACAATTATTAACTCTACCTGTAAATATTGAACTGAATAAATTTCAAATAAAATGTCAAACTTGATCGCTTCTATAAAAATTAAAAGATGCTGATTTCACGTTACGGAAGTTTTTTTTTAAATCTGAACAAACATCTTTAAAATAGAATGATAACGGCGGATTTTTATTTCATGGATTATTTGCGATCAGACACCGTAATTTTTCGACAGACAGGCAGGGCAAAATAACATATCGTTCTAATGATCTATTCACACGGTTGAGGGACGCGTTAGAATCGTCCGCGACGTTTGCGTGACACCGTGTATACAGGGTGGGACAACTTAAAATGGTTAGCATTGGGGTATGCAGCTGATAGAGTTTCCCGATGAAATTATGGAAAGAGGTTCGTTTTAAAATATTTATGTGAATGAATTGATAATTACGTTTCATATGAAATTGTTTCAAATATTTATACAATTATTTACACTTACTATGCTCACTGTAATTATAATGACAATTGTTTACAGTCTCATTAATAACTTCATATGGAAATATTATTTACATAATAAATTATACTTACTTAAAAGTAATGGCATAATTGCTTACATTAGTGACATGATAGTCTGTTATTTCTAATAATTTTTAAAAAATAAATAATTCATACAGACCTGTTAACTAATTTATATTCTCTAGTCTCTTTAATAAGCTGTCGCAATAGTTCAACAAATTTCATTTGCTATTCTGTTCTATGTCACATTACGTCTTAGTAATAGTAGAAAATATGAATGGGGCCACGTTCAATTTCGTTACATGAAATAGTAATCAGAGATTACCCAGTTTCTGGCTGGGAACTAGTTACCGGTTAGTCATCCATAGACGTTATCGTAATTAGTTTCCACTCATATTCCATTGACCGTGCCTCCATTACAGCACCAAACAAAACAACAAATGCCAACGTATTCATGCTATTGTGCAAAATAATAGACCGTACCTTTCACTCAACAATTGCATCTTAAACAAATGGACCGTTCATTTTGAAAGTGGTGTAAGCCCATATTTAAAAAGAAATGAGATATCATATAATTTATGATTAAGGTTGTATAAACGGTTTATTTACGTGATATTTAATTTATTTTAAATGGACTCATACCACTTTCAACATAAACGGTCGGAATATATCTAACATTTTGATTCATCGGTATATTTAAACATTTTTCAATTATTGTACGTACAAAATCTTTTTCCGAACGACACCACCATAAAGGACTCTTTATATTAATATTAAAAGAAAATTATAGGCCTCATTGTATTATTCAGTTCAACGTATGAAATAAAATTCAGTACCTCACAACTGACAATTATAATTCCAAAACAGTCCTTGCAGAACTCTATATGTAAATTCAAGAATTATCCCCTATTACATCAAAAGGCAGCAGTACAACAGTTACCCAGAATCCAACATAAATCCCAAATAAATGTAAAATTTTCACGCTACTACGTATTCACTTTACATTGAAAATCAGTACTACCAAAACAACAACTAATTTCCTAAAACTTCACTTACACCTACCCTTATCTACATTCAAGGAAAGGAACATTACACATGTAAACAGCTTCGTCTTGAAATGACCAAGAGACGACTGCAAAACATACCTAAAAGCCGAAACAAACAACTGGAAGCCAACTACATTCCTAAAGGTTCGTTACTCCTTCCTTCCATCCGAGAACGCCAACATTACCGTCGTAAACACAACAGCTTACATCGTCCCGCGTCGTAAGATCAGAACTCGGCTCCGAGCATCACCTAACCCAACATGAGAGCAAACCAACAGATTTCGTTCGGCAAAGGGTATAAATCTCGCATGAGCGTCCTCGGCAAACACTTTGTCCGCTTACATCGTGCATGTAACTCATCCAGAAAACGGCTCTCGCCGGCGAGAATAGGAAGAAATACGAGGAGAATCGACTCGGCACGACTTCGGCTCCGTTCGGCTCCGCTCGGCGAGCGTGTACGCGCGGATCCGACAGACCGGATTTGTCCCGCGCCGGGCAGCTCAGACTTTATCTGTCCCACCCTGTATGTTCCCGTCACGTTTCGCGCTTGTCCCGTGTCAGAGCGCGGAGACTTTTAAAAAGCTTCGCCTACCGTGGCTTCCCTATCTCCGTTTCGCGCACGACTACCTACGGGTGTACCTACCGTACCTAAGGTACCTACAGGACGTCGAGCAGACAAGTATCCTCCCTGGTCTATTACCTTTTTGTGTTCGTTCAGCTGATATCGTGTGTGCTCCTTCGCTTTCGGATTTTTTAATCATTTCTTTGGACTTCTTCCGTCTTCTGCTCGTTTCGTTATGTTTGTTCTTTGCTTTGATCAATTTCATATTTGTAGGGCAATTATTTTTATTAACCTTCGTGCCTTCGTTCAGCTGATATGGTGTGCGCTTGCTCTCTTTCGGATTTTTGAATAATTCGTTTCAACATTCTCTCTCTGGCTTTGTTTGTTTTGTTATGTTTTGGTCAATGTCACATTTGCAGAAGAATTATTTTCTATTATTTGTGCTGCCTTCGTTCGACTTTTTGACATTTAGATCATTTATTTCTCACGTTCTGTATACATTTTCCTATTTCTTGCTAATCTTCCCTGGTTTAGTCTTTCACATATTCCCAGAACAAACTTTTACTCTATTACATTTCTTGCGCTCGCAAACCATCTATTAGGTTTTGTCCTTTAGATCCCTGTTCCCTTTTTGACTTTCTCGTATTATGTCCTCTGTCTCGCTCTCACTTCTTTTTGTGTCACTTTCTTTTTTACGTGACCTGTTTTAGTCTCTTTCTGACTATTAGCAAGGATATAACTTTTAGTAAGAAAATTTGTGATCCCGTTACCGTATCTTCGACAAAGAACAAATCTGATGTCCTTTCCATCATTCATAGAAAGGATTTCTCTTTCCTTCACATCATCTCATTTTATGTTCAATGCATGATATTTAATTCTTTGTTTATTCGTATGTTGTATACACACTCGATTCTGTTCATCATTGCTTCATATTTGTAAGAAAAAATTTATCTTCTTATATCATTATTTTTGCATATGCAGGACCTCGTCTGTCTTCCTATATACGGTGTCCCCTTTTAGTCCTTTTGATCCTGTATTCACTGGACAGTCTCTCTCTCTTTCTCTCTCTCTCTCTCTCTCTCTCTCTCTTTGTCTCTTTACATCCTATTTCTCTTGGGCTGCTTAATATTCGCAGAACATAATCTTCCTTCTCCGCTTTATATTCCTTGTATTTGCAAGAATAGTCACTTTCTCTTACTTTGTGCCTTACTTTGTAGCCTGTCTTCCTTCGGACTTTCTCATATTTGCTGGACAAATATCTCTGTTATACTTCTTGCGACGCGCAGAGCAATTATGTTTCTCTCTTTCTGCTTATTCATTCGTATTTTGTCTTCTCTTACTCTTCCTTAAATTCGCAGTAAAACTGTCGGATTCTATATACATCACCGGCCTTTTGTTTCTTAGGTTCGCAGGACAAATACCATTTGTAATCTTTATTAGTAATCATCATCAATCAACTTACAATATATTAGATATTTTACATAATTGACTTGCTCTATATTCGTTCATCTACATACCTTCTACAGTGCATTTATTCTTCTCTTTCTCTTTCGACTCATCGAATCAGCTCTTTAACTCTCTATTATACAGCAAATTTATAAGATATCAGAATTTTGACAGAATTCTCTGGACAATCATTTACCCTCATTCCCCAAACCAGAAACAATGCTTCTATCCTATTCTATCTCACACCGAATCATCATATTAGAACTTTTCCACAATTCCTTTCCCGTACCTCCATCCATCTACACTCGATCTCCAATCCTCAAACAATACCTTCACTCCATCCTCTCTCCCACTCCCTCCCATGCTAAATACAAGTCCAATCATCTCCCACCACTCTCGATTACACAATCAATTTACAAGATACCAGAATTCTTACACAATTCCCTCGCCCTACGTCCATCCATCTGTCAGACCTGCCCTCCTACAATCCTCGAACAATACCTTTCTTCCTTCCTTTCTCCCCACCCCCCACCCCTCCCACCCTCCACTTTCTCTATCTCCGTCGTTCGCTCTCATGCCGGGCATATGTAGGTATAATGGGCTTAAACCAATTCTCCGGGCCGGTCGCACAAAGTACTCGCTCGGAGCCGTCTGTACCACCCACTTAAAGCGTCGGTCATGTCTGTGTGAGAAGAAGAGAGAAAGAAACAGAGAGAGGCCGTGGAAGTGGAAGTGGAAGTGGGAGTGGAAGGGAGGCTTCCTCTTCTTAGGTCAAGCCTATCTGTTTCGCCGCCGTCCTTACTTACCGGATTAAGCGCGGAATTATCCTGTTCTGGACTATTTTTGAACACCCAATCCCTCTTTCGGCGATTAGTCATTGTCGCGGAGTCAACGGTACTTTTGAACTGGAGAGCTTGGAATTGTGTTCCAAGTTTTGCGTTTTTGGGCCTCGGATGTTGTGGGTTGGGTTCGAGTGGGGTCCTGCAGGAAAGGTGTGTTTTGGGACTTGCGGGGATTTATGGCGGATTCTGCGGTTTGTGTGGGAGAGGTGTAGTAAGGGGTCCATATTAGCAGGGAATATAGAATTCGTATTTATGTAATGTTAAAAGACGCTGAGGCTCTTTTTAATATTTGGTTATCCATTATTGCATATCCATGGATATTTAATCTTCGAAATTAAATTGAATTATCGGTATCGATTTGATAAATCTACAAACTGATGTTATATTAATTAAGTTCAAACAGTTTATAAAATTCTAAGATTAAGGATCCTAGGCTGACAAAATATTTTTCCCCCGATTCACACGCATCGTCCCGTTCCCTGAATTAAGCCTAAAAATATCTGTCGACACGAGCAGAATGACTAACGCTGTCGTCAATTTCACTCAAATAAAAAAGTCGAGAGAGCGCACGCGCAGTACGGCCGATCCCGACGATAAGCGATAATTTACGATTTTCCCCGATCCGGCTTTCCGTCCCCCAATCTCGAAAGCGGACTCGATTAAAACGAAGGAAAATAAGTCACACGACTCTCACGTGCCAGGCCAAGATAAAGATAGACATCAAGCAACGTGCGTGCGTTCACGAAAACGACTAGGTTATGTTCGACGCTGGGACTCACGTTCGAACGTTCGAGAGGGCGCTTTATCGATTTGCGACTCGAATCGATACTACATATTAGCTAGGTGCATATGAAATGTAGGACTTTCATCTTAACGTTTGCCTCCCTGCTTTAGGCAGAGGCATACTAGCCTAAACAAAATCCTAGCGCATTTTATCCTGGACTCTCTCGAAAACAGTTTCTCCCCAGCCAGTAGATCTAATAGCGGATTCGGGCGGTGTATTTTGGAAACATGGGCTAGGGCGGGCAATTTACTACAATTGTTTTAATATCCCCACACAATGTTTATAATTTCACCAAGACACACCAATCTGAAGAAATCTTAGTACCTACATCTTAACCTAGCCTTTCTCGAAAACAGATTTTCGCCAAGACATCACAGTTAATATCAGACTTATACAGCATATTTTTGAAATACAGATAGAATTATCAATTTACACAAATCTAACATCAGCACGCAAACATTTTTTACAATTTCGCAAGACATACACATATCAATCTAAAGAAAATCCTAGTGCATTTTATGCTAGACTGAGGAAAACAGTTTCTCGCCAAGGCTGGAGAGCTAATAGCGGATTCGGTCGGTGTATTTTGGCAACACGGGCTAGGGCGGGCAGTTTATCAGGCGTAAAGGCAGCGTCATAGAAGTGAGGTATTAGGAGCGGCACTATCCGGGTCGAACATTATACGGCCTGGCCTCGCAGACAGGTACAACGAGCACGGTTGGCACCTTCCGACGTGTCGCGACGGCCACCATGGGAGAGAAGCACAGAGGCGTGCTGACTAACAGGAGGACTAACTCACGCCCGGACGGCTCTCGTCAGCGGGAAACACAGATCCCACCAGAGCGATAACGAACGGCCAAGGCGTCGTTATGTCGCCGAAGGAGGAACTGCCCAGACGCCCCAAACTGACAGTGACGAGACATTCGCCATCTATGGCCTACAATTTCTTTTCGTTCACGCTCGAAACCTCAATGGCCTATGCATTTTTTCCATGAGACATGTTATAGGGTATTGTTGCTATTGTGTCAATTATTAAGTAACTTGTACACATTTATGAAATTCTTTATCTGTGTTGAAGGAATAAGGATCAGCTGGTAGTTATTTATAACGTCTCTTTTTGTTAATAGAGGAAACGTCGATGATCTAAATATTTTTTAAGTATCTTGCACATACTGATCCAATTGTTTCTAAGAATCTTGCCGTTATACCTATAGACATTCGCCATCTATGGCCTACTATTTCTTTCCGTTCACGGTGAAGACGTCAAATGGTCGATGCATTTTTTGCATGAGAGATGTATAGGGTAGATATGATCGGTATTGTATATATTGTTAGATAGCACACGGACATATTTATGAAATTTTTCGTCTGTATGTTCTGATTAAAGGGACAGTCATCAATGATCGTAAGTATTCAGGGTGTAGACGTTGACACTTATTTCCTTCAAAATTTACACATTACACAGCATTATAACTATAGATTATTCGCCAATTATTACTACTTCTATAACTATCCTCGAATAGTATCATTTATGCGAAAGAAGCGGACGAGTAACTTTTATAACTTCCCACCACAATTCCATTAACACTTTCGCACCTACCCCACCCATTAAATTTCCCTAACCATTACCTGTCACCGCACGCGCCTCCCCTTCGCATATTCCATATCCGCCGATTTTGTAATAGGATAATTACAGCCTCGCGCCGCTACGAAATAGACTTCGCTCGTACAATTATCTCATCTCGCCGAACAATAGCATTACGACTGCAAAACCGCAAAGCGTCTTAACAACACCTTTCCCATCCGACGTCTCTCCCTCACTTCCCACCTCTTCACGCGTCTCTTCAAGACTCATCTTAATAAATAACACCTTCGCGTTCATTCATGCGAATAAGTGTTCACCGTTTAAGCCCTTTTCTTTTATTTCGTTATTTATTTTGTGGAAGGACGTGGTGAACTAACGTATCAAAGTAACAGGGTGTATATTAATTAATTTCATTTATTTTGTGAATTAAACTTTTGGTGTCCAACTTCTGGTATGTGCTTCTCAAGCAACATATTTTGGAAAATAAGACTTTCGGGACAAGTGGGAAACTTTATATATGTTAATAGATAGTTATTTCTACACGGTTGAATTAAATATATTTGTAGAACATTAGTACTGTTTTAAGGTAATATTATAGTAGAAAGCATGTAGACTGAATATTTTGTTTGTTTTCCACATGCTGTTAAGTAATGTACTTTGGAAATCAAATATTTTCGCACAGTTGGGAAATTTATATACATTATATACAGGGATAAAACCTACTTGTACAACATACATTACACACACACCCCAATAGTATCTCAATATATATAACACAAGCTGGTCCACTGTTTTATCTCTCCAACCTACTCATTCCTAACTTTCCACTTCCTCACATTCTCGCCTCAAAAATATCAAGACACTTCACACTTTCCAATCTTCAGCACTCCAATTTCTCAACAGTCACCAACTTTCATCCACCCACACGAAACACCCATCCCCCCTCTCCTAATCTTTCAAAAATTTGTTTCAACTTCAACCTTCCACATTTCTCCTTTAAATCCCGATCTCTTCACCTTCTCTGAAAAATGTCAAAAAATCATTTGTCTTGCCGCCGAAGTTGATCTCTATCCTAATCAATTATCCTTCGCATAGGTACATCACTACCGTCTCCTAATCTTTCAAAAAATTGTCTCAACCTTCCACATTTCACTCTTCTCGAACGTCATCGGCTTCGAATTTGATCCCGATCCTAAACAATTATCTTTGGCGTACCACACTGCCGTCTGCTTAGGAAACGAGCGGCGTCGATTGCTGACGATTCGCTGCATTCGCGTCGATTATCGTCTTCCTGCGATTACGGCACAAAGACCCTGTCCAAGCGATATCCGGACTTGCGGCCGGCACTCTTAGGGGCTGCTGCTCGACGACCAGAAGAGTAACTTGCCTTTCATGCCAGTCATGAGCTCGTCATCGAGTAATCTACCTCGTCGAGGTCAGGTCGAGTTCGATTTTGACGACTTGAACGAGTTAATCAATTTTCAGTCTCATGATTTTCAACAGCGGGAGTCTAAGAATTTAGAGTTGTAATATAATGTAATATAATGTAATATAATGTGTGTAAGTAATTTTTATACTTGACTCTTTGGTTCTTACTTTTGTTAAAATAATAGACCTTAGGGTAGAAAAATGTATATTGATTGGTAAAACTGTATCTGCTTTGATATTTAATTGTTATCGGCGATTAAATTCTATATGAGAACTGTTTATTATCATATTGACCTAAGCCCTTTGTTTAATTTGAGATATTTACGAGTTTGCGCTTTCATGAAATTGAAAATGTACGCATAGGACATCAATGAATCACACTGCTTAAGTTTACATAATCATTAAGTGAAAAACATGTGTTCTCTTACTAACACTGGCCTTAAGCCAGTTTAGGCTTTAAGCCAGTAAGGAATATGTTTAATTATCAAAATAATAGCAAACATTTTTGTGTAAGAAATTATCGTCTACTGTGAATATACTTTAACAAAACTTTCATTATATTTGCCGAACGGAGTTAGGCCACATTCAAAATAAACGCTTCTTATATGGAAAGTAATGTGTAAGTTTGACTTGTTATTCTCGGTTTTCGTACACGCATACTGTTCAACTTCCGCGATATCAGTTAATCCGGGTACAATTAACCGCTTGTCTGCCAACAGACGGCATCGAGTCTGTTCTCGAGTGCCGCTCTAGAGACTCCAGAGTGTTCATACAGATGTGCGAACTGACCAAACGATCGAATCTTCGAGGCCAAGTGCGGAAGAATTTCATTGCGACCATATAGAATTCATTCTTTAGTTTTACGTACGCTGAATAGAAACAGTAAGATTATTAGGTTTTAGTGGAATAGATAGAAAATACATCAGTTTAAAGTAAACTTTACAATTTCTGGGTCGGTTTTACCCCATTCCACCTTAATGTAAAATAGGATTATGAAAGCGTAATTCTGTATTGTTTATTCCTTAACCAAGCCATGTTAGAACTCGCGCATGTCCGACGAATCAAATGTCTGGATTAAAACAGAAATGTCGACAAGCGACTCTTTGATCGCGAGCAGCGGATCAGGAAAGTTCGCCGACCCGGTACAGTGTCATCTTACACATCTCTGCCACACTCGAGAAACCGAGTGCGCCAGATCGTTCTACGCGATATTATCGTCCGAAAGGCGATATCCACCGAATGTTTACGAAAGCTTGCCCGCCTCCGTCTGCCCGGCACTTGACCCAAATAGAAGGCCACTCGTGGCGGAACACAGTCGAACACATTCAGACACCTTCAGACACATTCGAGTTTGCTCGATCTCGGTCGATCTTGGTCGATCTTCGGTCAAAGCCGGTTCAAAATGGCCAAATTCAGTCAAAGGCACTTGGAAATGCTTGGGCAGATTCAAATTCGGTCGATCATGATCGAATAGAGTGGGAAGGGTTTGACCAAATTTGGGTATAGTCGATTTCAGTCGATCAAGGTTGAGTGGCTTTGGATTCGAATAGAGTAGATTATGGTCGAGTACAGTTTCTGTTTAGGGGAATTGAGCGAGTTTGAGGATGCTTTGTTCGATTTATTTGAAGGAGCTTGGTATAGTGGTTTGTATTTCTGTATAGCCGGTCGGTTTTGAAAGGATTTTTATTAATCGTTGTACAGCCGGTTTCAGTCGTGCAGATTTAAACAAATTCTAATACATTCAATCACCTTTAAATAATTGAACGAATTCGAATTCAGCTAATTACATTCCAGTACAGTCTCGCTCAGAAATATTTTAAGAAATTCGAACATTTTCGACTAGTCAATTTCATTGGACCATACTAAAGCAAATTCGAATGCATTGGAACACATTGGAACACATTGGACCACATTGGACCACATTGGACCACATTGGACCACATTGGACCACATTGGAACACATTTGAACACATTGGAACACATCGGAACACATTGGAACAAACTGGAACCCATTGGAACACATTGGAACACATTGGAACATATTCGACCACATTGGACCACACTGCAACACATTGGAATACATCAGAACATATTGGAACACATTGGAATACATCAGAACATATTGGAACACGTTGGAACACATTGGAACGTGGGACTTTTTTCGGAGCCGGCACCGCTGTTTATTCAGCCCTCCCTGTCGCGAGCAGCACGAGTTCTTCATCTTCTTTCCCCTGCGAGCGGGTCGGACCCTCCGAGAGGTTCCATTCATTGGAAATTGCCGGGCTCTTCCTGCCGGGGGATCCTCGATGTTTACCGTCGCGCGCGCATTTAAATGGCGAGAGATCGCCCGCCGGATGAAAGTCGCGACAATTTCACGCTCCGTCGCTTATAAGCTTAGTCGCTTATTACGACTTCAAAGTGGTCCGCGACTTTTCAGACTGGCAGCGATGGAATTTGGGGGAGCGTATCGATTTTCAAGGAGTTTAGATTTCCTTCCGGTTTTCGGTAAGGATAGTATGTTAGTTTTTGGGAGTGATGTATAGGATCTCCAAAAATGAAAAATTTAAGTTTTTTATTTTTTTCCTATTTTGGGAGTGATATATATGGTTTCGGAAAATGATAAAATGGAGATTTTAAGTTTGTGTACGATTTCAAACTGGTCCGCGAGTTTTGACACTGTGAGTGATGCAAACTGGAGAAGGGTAAGGATTTTGAAAGAACTGGAGTTGATTTTCGGTTTTTGATGAGGATGGTTTGACATTTTTCTAGGTGTGTAGATTATTAAAGGTACGTGTACCTAAACGTTTGGAGACATATGCTGCAACCTTCAAAATTCTCCCTATGAACTTTTATCATACAGTGCTTCAAATTTCTAGTAAGAACCATTGCAAGAATCAAATTCTTACATCAAAATTGTCAATTTCAATCTGTACCGGTTTTGATTCCACAAAAATGTCTATTTATTTAAATTAATTTTTTCAATAGTAGTATGTGATCTATATAATTTCCATTTACCAAAATCTACATCTACCGAATAATCAAGAAGCATCCTCCCCTAAAACGTCACCACCCCTCCATCGCAACCCTTAAAGTCTCCCTCCAGTTCAACCACCCTTCCGTTACTTCGAATATAAAACATTCGTTTCCACCTTAATTATCCAACAATCGCTTCAGTTTTCACAAAATATTCGCAATGAACATCAACAACCGAAACTAAACTAATGAAACCCCACAATCCACAAAATTAACCACTCCCAACCTCCCATCAGAACCACTCTTCAACCTTTCATTACAACAAATGTCAACCGTACCTTGATCAATTACAAAAATCCGCGCCCCACACCCTCCGAGTAATTAAAACCCCATCACCTTCGACTTTTACCCCTAAACCCCAGAAATGTCGCATCTCCGAGCGTCGCAACCCTCAAAACTCTCTCTTCCACCTGAACAACCTCCCCCTCCCTCTCCTCATTCTTCCCAGCATGCAAAACGATCCTCTCTCCGCTGATCCGTTCGTCCGTTCGGCCGTGAATTTCCACGCGTCCCATTGGCCGACAGAGAGACTGTATATGTGTGTGTACGTGTGAGACATGTTGTGTATATGTGTGTGTACGTGTGAGACATGTCATGTTACAGTGCGCGCGTGTGTGTGTGTGTGTGTGACTCACGTAGAGAAAGAATGAGAGAGAATGAGAGTGAGTGAGTCAGTGAGAGAGAGGGGGAGAGACAAAGAGAGGCAGAGAGAGAGAGAGAGAGAGAGAGCGAGAGAGAGAGAGAAAGAGCGAGAGAGAGAAAACATGCATGTATATGTATGTGAGGAAGCGGGGGGTCGCCTTGAAGTAATTGTCGGCAAAGCCCGGGAAATCCGGCGCAGGAAAAATCGCTTCCCATTCGCCGCTAAGGAATTCTCTCCCGTTCGGACGGCATTCTGGCGAACTCCGGACGCGAAAAGCTACGAGCGCACGAAGCCTTTCGGAAGAAATAACGGTCCGGGGGCCGGGCGCTCCTTTTCCAAAGGATACGAGATAAGTTCGGGCTAATATCGTTTAAATGTCGCAGCTGGCGCCGGCCTCCCCCCCCCCCCCCCCCCGCCACCCTCGCACCGGCTCCCGGAGACAACCGGTTGGCAAGATTGTTTTCAGCTCGGGCTGTACGGTCAGTCTGTCGTTATGTTTAGAAGTCTTTTTAGTCGGTTAGCGTGAGTACGACACGATTTTGCTATTGGGATCATTGGTGTAGCCCAGTAGGATGGGCAAAAGTGGGCATAAATCGATTGAAATTCGGAAGCAAACATTAGATGGTTTGTGAAAAAATAAGCATTTCTGTGATTTTTCACGTTCCTCGACCGTGACGGGAAAGGGTAAAATGTACTTTTAGCGAATGAAAATAAAATGAAAAAAACCCCTTAAAAAATTCGCGTTTTTTTAAAGCGCCTGTAACTTTTGAACCAGCGATCGAAACCGATGAAAATCATACATATTCTTGAAGTTCTTGACGCGCTCTTTCGGATAGAATCATCAGCGAAAGACGATCTTCAAAAAAAAATTTTTTCGACCCCTAAAAATGGCTGCATCACCGAAATTATTAGGAATTCAGAACTTTGCTTGCGACCAACTTTCAGGGCGAGTTAAAATCTATGCAGAAATTAATTCCCGAATGAGAATTAGTTGCGGCTCAAATCCAAAGGAATATGAGCCGTAACACAATCATTACGTGAATTAAAATTTGCGGTTGCAACTGCCAAATGAAACCCAGATAGAGGCTATTACTTGGCGCGAAATTCGGGGGGGACGAGAGAAAAGTAATAGTCTTCCGCTGGCCCTACCTACTTATAATTAACACATCATACCATTCCGAGAAAGTATGCTACCTGCCTACCTACCAACCTATATTTAAAAAGAGCAAAGCAGGCACACTAACACAATCACTCCACGGTTCTCAATCAACCGCCCGGGTGCATAATAAGCCTAACCCTAGGGAGTACATCCCGGGACGTCTCCGTCACCCAAGCTCAAATTCACATCATACTCTTACAAACTAGGTACGTACCAATGCTGAAATCGATTGTAACGCATAATGACCGAGCAAACTATCGCCAACGCGTCAATTTACTTATTTCAATTTTCTCTACGACCAAGTGTTGTAGAGATGTTTAAGTTTAAATAATTAACAAGAAGGAAAATTATATGATGCCTCAGAAGGTATCATATCAGCGTATTATATTAGGCAGAAAATAAATATTTGATAATTGAAAAAGCAAATACGGTATTCGAGAAAAAGCAATGGTCATTGTTAAGTGCTCTACCCGACGTACATGCCACAAACACTACGCTTTCATACAATGGCATGTACGTCGGCAGTCATTAATACGTTATAATCGCCGAAACTACGCCTTAACCAAACCGTCCACACCGGCCTGAAGCATGTATGTCGCACCTCGGCGCATGCATCATTACAGGCCTTAGTGACATGAGTACGGCCAAAATAAGTGCACTTACTTTGTGAAGCTGAAAACATCCTGAGCTAAGATTAGTAACATTTAATGTCTATAACAGATAAGCGGACTAATGACTCTGCTATCTTATTTCTCTAATATTACAAAATAATTCGACATTGCAATGGTGAAAATGACTCTACTTTGTAATAGTAAAAATGACTCGACTTTGCAATAGTAAATGACTCGATTTCTAATAGCAAAATGATTCAACTTTTTAATATACTGGGCATGCAAGAAACCCTCGAGCGATCCTATCATACGAGCGAATACTCTGCATCACAAAATTATGACATGTGATCTCGCTGTATGATAGAATCTACTCGTCGCGAAATGCCATCTTGCTCATTGAAATTTAATATACGATCGAAAACGAAACGTTCTTAAATACGAACGTATTGACTCTACTTCGCATGTAATATTGATTTAATAATCGCAATTAAACGATTATTAAAGCAAAATTTGACTCTTATTCAGGAATGTATTCAAACCGCGCAAAACTTTATGAAATTAAATATTTCAAAGGCGAACGCGACCGCGATCAAATATTTTCTACATAAATTGAGCAAGGGAGGCCTATCCTGAGCTAATACATACACATGAAAATGTCCCCTAACAAAAATTGACGAGTTGACTTCTCGCTAAGCGTAGCGAAAAATCTACTCGCGGTCAGTATGCTCGTCATATATTCAAGAAGAATAATTAGAACGAGTCACCCGTGTCGTTTCGGACCAATCATCCTACGGCATGATGGATGACTCGAGGGACTTAAAATTTGACTCACCGACTGGTCAAGCATACCACAGGAACACGCTGCATCGACGGATACTTGACCCTTAGTTACATAGACCCTCAAGTTGATTCTGCATTCTGAACTGTGGGATGTTGGTTGTAGATCCTGGCGGTGGACTTGTGGATTGTGGATGGTAGATTCCGGACCCAAGCCCATCATAGAGTAAGACCATGTCTCGTCTACCAGAATTCGAACCAGATTTGGACTACCAGAGCGCAAAGTATGGACCATGGACTTCCACGCTATGTATTATATTATTCCATTATTTCTGTCGTATCGTGTACTTACATATCTAACACGTTACGTATTCTTAACCATAATAGTTACAGTACTGCTGTTTTCAACATGTGATCCACAATGTTCTAATTTATTTTAAAAAAATTTCTATTAAACTATTACGTTTGCTTCAAATTCCGTATTTTTTAGGAATTTGCAACATGCTTCTAGCCATCAACACCTAACTATGGTAATTTCAACAAATATTTGAAATGGACATTAATGCAAGTTGGTATTATTTCTGTTCAAAAATAATTTCTTAGTAGACAGTTATGCAATGCGGTATTTGAATTACTGGCTTTGCGCATGCGCATTGCTATGTAGCGCGTCACGCAGTGTTGAAATATGCAATAATTGCTTTTTATGCATAAAATATAACATACAAGCTTGAAATGAATCGCGGAGCACATGCTACCTTAAACAAAGTGCGAAATAAGAATGGTACTGAAGATCAAACACATCAGACTGAGGCCAGGTTGAGAAAAATATGCTGTATGCGTTGCAAAACTTGTTTTTTTTCAGACTGTGAGGGGTGCTGAAAATAATGTCGAATATTTCGATTAAAACTCAATATCCTGTCTATGCCTATAATTGACTATGTTACTCGCTGCTCAAGGTACAAGATCTTTGTAAATTTAGTAATGGAGAAACAAATATTAATTAATAAATGGTCAAAAATTGTGGAGCTCACCTTTCGCGATGACACTTGTGGCACTTTCTTGTCGAAACTAGCTGGACCAATCAGCGAGCGCTGCGCGCGCAACTGTCCACTCGTTCAAATTGCAACATTGCAACGTCCCGCCATTCCCAACCTTGCAAAATTTGACAAGTACATTTCTAGTACGATACATGCTAAGTAGTCGGAGTATTCAACAAAAATCTGGTAATACTGCAAGTCTACCTCCTGAATAACGTATTGAATATGGTCAGACTCACCGAAGACTGCCAAAAGATTGCAAAAATTCTTCGACTACGTCACAGCGTCCTTGATTTCCTATGCCAGCAAGCGTACCTGGAATCAATGTCATGTATTTCATTCAAAACACTATGTGCAGGTAAAACATATCGTCAATTTGCAATATTTTCACAAATTTGGGGGTGGAACAACAAATATTTATCAATTAATTGTGTAAAATGTCAGAGCTCACCTCGTATGACGACACTACTGGCACTCGCTGAGTGAAACTAACCCAACCAAACACAACCAATCAGAACGCGCGATCCGCGCGCCGTTCTTGATCAGTTCAAACTGGCTGCTTGCTTGTCCACTGTCGCCTAACCATAATGTGATCAAATTTGTGACTGCTTTTTGAACTTTGTACGCGTGAAATATGTGTTTGCGTTGACATTCAGTATTAATTTGTTGTTACCGCGAGTGTAATAGTTGCATCAAATGCTTAGATATAATAGTCTCTTCAAAAGTTGTGCAAAAATCTACAAAACCTGCCAGATCAGTTTGTGTCTTTATTGTGCAGATGAGCTCATGTGTCTTAAGGTAAGATCTAGACATAAAATATTATTACATCACTTGAATGTTGTCTAATACTTAAGGCACAACTTGGTCAATAAAAATGTTGGTGAAAACATTTTGAAAAATATGTGTTCACATCATGATCTCACTTGAGAATACTTGTGGATAAACTGTGGTAACAAACGGAAAGCCATAATCAAAAGTGTCCCTCAATCTTGCTTATATTACAAAAACGTGTAGATAGAACACAATAATTCCATTTATTCAAAATAATGGATAAAAACTTGTCATTCAGTGGCAAGTGTATACGTCAGTGCAATTGTAAATTCCGTCATTTTAATATCCTAAACACAGTAAGATAAGTTTCTGCTGTGTGGGAGCTTATATTTCATTGATTGAGATTTATACATTAGCCCCTACTTTCTATGCTAAAGTGGTTTTCCTCTGAAATATTGCAGTTAAACTAGAACCAACTATTGTTGTTTCATTTTATGTTCTCTAACGTTAACTTTAACAGGCTGAAGAATTGTCTGAGGTGCAAAACTTGTAAGCCCAAATTGTAGCTTATATCATGAACATACAAACTGAATCGTTTGCTAAATTTTTCATGTACTTTCACACACAGATGGCACTTAAAATAGTTTCAGTTCCATTGTTCTAATTGCCTCAAATAGTTGCCTATCATATAGCGGACACAATTGTAATTATTTTTTGTTTTGAAAACTAATTTTGGGCATGTACTGGAAACTATTGCACTTAGAAGGTGCTGGTTGTCGCTTTTGAAACATTCTTTTATCATTCTTTTGCACTGAAACTTTGCATTTCAGTAACAGAAACATGTATGCCATGCCGCTGACCAAATACCCAGTTTTTATTGCTTTTTGGACCTATCTTTGTCTGGTATACTCAAATTTTGCAAACTGAACATTTTAGATACAATGTTTAACAAAACTTCTTCTCTTTCTATCAACCCCTTAATCAGACAAATAACATCTATTTTGATTTTTGTATTACATAGGCAAGCTAATTTCCATTTTCCAATGTTTTTTATTCTATTATTAACCATGTCCTGGGAACTATTCCACTTAGAACATCCCGGTTGCGATTTTTGTCAATGTTTTCGATCCTTCTTTCATGGCATATGGAAATAATTTATATAATTATCATTATGTGCCTTAGAGTCAAGAAATCTTCCATTCCTCACTGTTTTTTGACACATTTTTGGACATATCTGCGAAAGTATTAGACCTAGAAGGCTGGATCATAAGGGAATAAGTATGGCTCAGGTGTCGAAATGTCCAATTTTTTACGTTTTCTGACCGTTTTTTTGGCCATATGTCAGAAACTATTGGACTTACAGGGCTCGGATTGCGATCTTTGTGATCTCCTTCCGTAGCCACAAGTCGATTGAAAGGCTTTTATTTTTTTGCCAATTCCGGGGCTCGACTGCCAAAAAATTGGCTGGAATGATTCTAGTGTCTTTAATTAGGTGTAACTTAGGCCAAGTTACCCTTTTTTGATGGTCCAATGTCGTATTATAAAGATAAGCCAGTCAAACCTGTATTGAATGGAGGTAAAATGCTCCTCTGCCCCCCAAAACCCCGAAAATCACGCAAATAATCCGTTATAATAAGATGTAATAACTTAAAGTGATGTTAAATACTGTAACATAATGCGAAATAATGTCAAAGTATGCATAAAGTATTTGAAAGGTGTTATCACGTTTTAGGGGGGCCAAATGATGCCAAAATATTCTCCATTGGCTGCCCAATGGCGTATTACACTTTACTGTCACATTTGTTCACATTATTCTTGTCAAGATTTTAATTGCGTAATACACGTGCACATGAGTACAGAAAAGGTTTTTGATTATAATACAGTGACTGCAGTATATTCCTGAATTGCAGGGAGTTATATTATTTTCCCAAAATTTCTCACAGAAAGTTTTAGACGTTACAAGGATTTACAATAACAAGTTTTAGAATCGTATTTTTCGTGAGAATATGAGACTTGTCCGGATTAATATCGTCGAAATGTCGCAAGCTGGCGCCAAGTTTGTGTCGTAGACACAACCGGTTGGCAGATTGTTTTGAGAGAGTCCGGAACCGTTAGAACCGTTTCTTTTCAGTTTAA
Organism: Anoplius nigerrimus; assembly: GCA_914767735.1. NCBI lineage: Eukaryota > Metazoa > Arthropoda > Insecta > Hymenoptera > Pompilidae > Anoplius > Anoplius nigerrimus. The sequence goes on from OU612081.1 coordinate 15,561,702, forward strand.
TCCGTCGAACTCGATCTGCTCGTTTTCTCCCGCTTACTGTTTTCGAGCGGATCACAGTGTCAATCAGTCAGATAGGAGACCCAGCCCAATTACAAGTTCGAGAGTCCGGATCGATGGACGGGACGGAGGTTAAGAGATAGTATCAGGATCGAATTGAAGAAAATTAGAAGATTGAGTGGGCGTGATAGATGATAGCTGCGAGGAGTACATTCTCAAGGACGCAGACAACCTAGATGAACATCCACTATCCTTTCTTTCACTGATACATAAGCACTCAATCTTCTAATTTTCTTTTCTAATTAAATTAAAATTTGTTCAATTTAAAAAAAATGAGATACTTACATCATTTATGATTAACGCGGTGTAAACGTTTAATTTATTTCTAATATAATTATTAGGGATTATTCAAAAATTATTTATTATTTGGACCGTTTATTTTGAAAGTGGTGTAAGTCCATTTTCTGTTGTTTCGAGTAAATTAAAGGTTAGCATATTAATCAATTAAAAAATATACATTAATTATATCAAGTCTGGCAATGTTTCTACGGATTTATCAATGTGTAATTTGATTATATAAATTTCTTTTAGGCGAATTTAACTGAAATAATGTATATTTACGGGCTGCAAATGGACTTACACCACTTTCATAATTAGTCAATTGTAAAAACCATTTTGTTTCAATTCTGAAAAAATAAATATCACTTCAAATATATATTATACTAATCCAATTTTGTTTATAAATAATAAGGAGAAATAAAATGGGACTAGTATTTTTTATTTTGAACGTTAATTAGTTTATATTATTTAAGTTTGCTATTAAGCTATTGTTTAGTTATTAAGGTAAAATAACTGCTTCAATGCTTATATTTTTCGTATGTAATTTGGTTTGGCATCGTTATACAAAGGTGTTTGGACAATTCTTTCAAAGTTTGGTGGTCTTTCCCGACATGTAAGTGATAAATCTAACGTCTAAAATTCTGTATCCCCCATCGATATTTTATATACAATAGCATACGGCGCACTTTTACAAAACCTCATCCAAATATTTTCAACGAGTTTACTTTTTCTCCGTTAGTAATTTTTCTTACCCGTTTTTGAATTGCGATTTGTAGATTCTTTATTTTACACGAAATAAAACGAGAGAATTTCGTGTAAAATAACTGTATTATTCTGTCTACATTGTTTTATGACATCATAATAATCCTGTGGTGTGTACAAAATTCGTGAAATAAAGCACGTGTAACCAAATGACCCACCTATGTCTATGAAAATTGGACTTACACCACTTTCATAATCAATGAATATGCAATTTCTTTAATCGATCAATTTTAAATTGAACAAAGTATTAGCATTTTTAAGATATTAAATGCTAACACGTTATAAATAAAGAGTTTACACTAGATTGAGTACAAATTACGTAATAACTCATTTTTGTTTAAAAGTGGACTTACACCACTTTCAAAATAAACGGTGCATTTATATAATTAATAAAAATTATTAATTTAATTATAATTTTCTTTAAATATGGACTTACACCAGCTTCAAAGTAAACGGTCCATATATTTCCTTTGATCTAAATAAAAACAGTACAACAAATATGGCTAACAGACTGGATACTTCAAAAATTCACCTTGAAACCGATATCCAGTAATCGTTTCTCCCGAATTACAAGCCATTAGAGTAATATCTTGCCTCAATCACTGCATTCAGCAGTCCTAATGCAATCCAAGCAAACAAACGCAAGTCTCCAAAAATTGACCTTGAAACCGATATCCAACAAAACTCATCGTGTCTCCCAATTCCAAGCCGCCAGAATAATATCTTTCCTGAGCCACTGCAATTAGCAGTCCGAACGCAATCCACCGAGTTACATTCGATCCCCAGCGAACAAACGTCGACCGCACTTCGTCGCGATGGCGGCCAACTCAGCGAGCTCTAATGACAAATAGTTTCCGCGACAGCGTCGATACCCTTTACGCGGATGTATATCCCATTACCGCGATTAGTTGCCCGGCAGACAAGCACAACTCTTCTCGTCCTGCCGCTAGCAAGCCCTGATTCGCCCCCACCGTCGGCCTCTCCCATTGGCTGCCGGCCGTTCGCCCGCACACATTCGAAACCTTCCTTGCCAAGAATCCGACGCCAACTTTCCAGCTCTCCAGTTCTCCAGCCCTCCAGCCCTCCAGCCCTCCAGCCCTCCAGCCCTCCTCCTCTGATCGATGCACTCTGATGCTTCTCCACGTTACTTTCTCTCCTTCTTCCACCTCCCACCTTCTTCCACTCCTCCCCTCCCCCCTTCTTTTTTTGCCTCTCTTCGGCACGTAATCGGCGAATACCTCTCGAGCGTATCGGCGCACACGCGAGGACTAATGAAATGTGACTGAGTTTCTTCGGTTTAATCTGCGAATCTCGGCCGCTGGAGCCGGATGGCTTTTTGGGTGGGCGGTGTCAAGTGTCGATTTAAGTGGGGCTGGTTAAGGGTAAGCGTACTGATGGCGTGTGGTGTGGAGTTGTAAGGTGGCTTTTTGGGTTGTTGCGTGCTTGTGGGATTTTTACGATTTTTGGTTAAGAATGTTAGTTATGATAATAGGGGTACTGTATATCTGTTATTTGTATATAATATGTTTTAAATAGGACTGTTTTTTGTCGAGTGAGCTAAAAGAGTGATTAAAAGAATTATAATATAATATATATTAATTTAATGTTCATCGTATCAAAATTTAATATTTAAATAATTTAATCTAGACGTAAAAGATTAGTATATGTACATATGTACTACACCAAACTTTCCAACATAAAATATTCAAAAATGACATAGGTACAACGACCTCCATTCACAATTTTCCACAGTCCGCGCAAACAATTACCTTAACAAAATTAACATACCAAAATCCACTTTGCTCCATGCCAAGCGAGACCAAGCGTCCACCCCCACCCCTCCCCCCCTCCAATGTTATCTCCGACTCCTCTCATCCGACTGGCTGGCATCTAATGAAATGTGACCATTCGTCTCTTTTGTTTAATCTGCGAATCTCCCCGTCCTTCGTCATTTCTGCCTTCGTCCTCGAACTCGACAACGCGCGATCCCGATCCTTTTATTGCTTCCTCCGTTTTTATCTGAGCCAACCGCCCCCCTCCAGACACTCCCCCTCTCCCCCTCCGACTTCAATGAATCTCTCTGTCCGGAACACGCGTCTGATTCGAAAGACAGTATCAGCGGGTCTCGGCTCTAATGAAATGTGACGACTTCGTCGACTTTTTCTTGTTTAATCTGCGTGGCACGCGATTCTTCAGGGTCGGATGTCTCCGATGTTTAATCAACGCCTATGCCGTTCCTCGGGACCCTGCGCTTTATTCCACGGGCGTCCTTCCCGTTACTTCCGAGCGCTCGAGTGTAATCTGTTTGGACGATTGTATTTGTCGGGAGACGATGATAAGGGAGGATATTCGATTCCGAGGAGTCGTTGGATGGCTTCGGGATGGGAGATGAAGAGGCGCGATTGTTTTTGGAGGGGAGTGGGTTTGTTTGAAATGTGGCTAGATCGTTTTTGAGTGTGAGACGTGTGCATGATTGGGGGAGAAGAGTGAAGTTCTACGAAATATAGTATACGAAGTTAATACTGTATGGTAATACTAAGTAAATAATGTTGAGTGTTTTTGGTACGAATGAAGCTTAACCCATTAACTGTCAAATTGTTTTTTAGAAGTTTTTGGCCGGATAAGTTATATATATGCACAAAAGGTTGTATAACAATATAATTATATAAATTTCTAAATCTCCAAATGGGGATCGTGGCAGCTAATGGATTAATGTACTTATGTATGTATGATATTAGATCATATATTTTGCGTTTGATGCTCTCAGTCTTTAAATTTTGCTATCAAACAAACTCTATTTTAAAGTTTTCTGACAAGAACCATTCTGTATACCTATCCAAAATCAATAGTAAGCATCCGAACAATTTACATTGCGCATATATGTCTTGACATGACCAGCTCTTCATAAATGGTTTCCGTAATTTAAACTTTACGATTTTCATATAAATAGTTTGAAGTCAACCTTACACCTCGAACATATACTAACGTAAACATACACGAACCGACTCAATCTCGAAACGAGTCTCACTTCAGTCGATACAACTCATGTACACCTGCCTACAAATATAATGTACTCTATGATCTATCCATAAAAACTTGGAAATCAACTCTTGAAACATGTAGAAACGTAAAGATAGATGAACCGACTCAATCTCGGAACGAGTCCCACTTCAGTCGCAGCTCATTGTTGTCCTCTGATACGACTCATCCTCCGCGCCGATCAGTCCATCTATAATCCGAAGTCGGCTCGCGCACACGGTCCTTGTCTAGCCAATGGCATTGCGAGGATGAGGAGGATGACGAGACCCCTCGTTGCCTCTTGATGCGACCGGTCGTGCGGAGAGGGAAGTACCCACTTGTCTTGTCACCCCAGCATTAGCCGCATGCGTTCCGCTATATCGTTCGCACGAAAATAAACAATCGGGATGCCCATTCGCGCCCTGCCACTGCTCCGCACCGGCACATCGCTACTAATCCAATTACACTTCCGAGATTTTCAATCGGCCCAAGCCTACCATTCGCTCTCTGTCGACCGTCAAGCAACTCAGTTTCGAAATCATAAGTTAGTTTTTATCCTGTAACGCGAATCATCTACGACTGAAAATCAATTTAGTCTGGCATCTCGGTATAAAAATTTTCGAAATTACATTATTTTAATATAAACATAATATATAGCTGATTATTCATTATTTAATGCGAATCATCTTCTATGCGTCAAAATTGGATAGCATTATTAATTTATGTGTCCAAAATTGAATCTAATAAATATTACTAGAAACATTACCCCCACAAAAATTCCTACATCCAACCATTATTTCCTGCTTGACACTCTCAACATCTATAGTTCAATCCCCCACCCTTCATTAAATCCCTTCACAAATCATCATATCAACATCATTGCCAAATATGTCAATAAGTAATAAAATTCTTCAAAAATGAATAAATATTTAAAGCATCGCCTGTTGTCACGTCAAGCGGGTCATACGTTCAAATCAATTAAATACCGTTATAAATCTTTGTATCGAAAATAGAATGTAAATAATTATGTATAAGTACATTGTATTTGAAATACGATATACAACAACATATCACTTAAATAAAAAGTATACACTATATCAGTCGAAAATGATGACATTTTATTTGAAAGAGAAATAGACCTACAGCACTTTCAAAATAAACGGTCCAAACATTGCTACGAGCAATGCCCCGACAAAAATTCGTTAATCAACCATTATTTCCTGCTTCGCACCGTCAGCGCCTCCAGTTCAATCTCCCGCCCTCCATTAAATCCCTTCGCCGGTCGTCACGCGTGTAAACACGTTAGACCGAGCGCGCCGGCAAAAATCCGGATAAAGCCTCGCGCAACTTCCCCCCGCCAATCCTGTCACTCCCCCACACCACCCCCACCTCCCTCTCTCCCCGCCCGTGCTCCTCAACGCGGCACACCTTTCGCCATCCAGTTGCCGTTCCGTTAACAGTTAGACACCCTGCCACTGTCGAAACGCGAAATTGCATTCGCCGATAAACGCCGGATCTGATAGCGGCCGTCCATCACGGCTCGTTGATGTCGTAAAAGGGAACTGCGTCGGGTTTCATTCATGATTTCGACTCCGTCGACGTAGACGCGGACACTCCCGGCACTCCGTTTTGTCTCTTTCCGCGATTCGGAGCCCAGGAATAGGCACACGCTAACACGCACGCACGTATGTAACGCGTCACTTGATAGATCTCCGGTCTGACTAGGAACAAGACATTTTTTTTCAGAAGTTCCATTTTCATCAACACACTTCCCTTCAAGAGTGATAAGGTGCAGTGGGGTAAATTCGTGCACCGGGCAAATCCGCATTAGGCCCTTATTTGTTCGAATACACGTTGCATTGTACCAACTGTATAGTAGAAATCTTCCTTTGGTTAGTATTCAATGGTTTGGTATTCAATATAGGTGGCCGCCATGTATTCTGTGATTCCTCCATTTAAGTTCGTATTATTCATAATAATTCCGCTTTTGCCCCATAATACGAGGATATAAGATTCAATAGTTTTTAAACAGGTTGGGCGCTTTTGCACCAGTTCCTGCTAGCACTGTTTTTAATTTATTAATTTGATTTTGTTAGTTAGACTGGACACTTATTGAGTGATGTATTATGTGTGTATGTATGTGTGTGTGTTCGAATGTACGGCGTGGTTTTCGATAGCGCGCACGTAGCTGGCCAATGAACGATAAGCAGTTCCGCACGCTTCTGAGGCTACTTCAGCTGGAGTGCCGGATGATAATTCGAGTGTCGCTGGCAGTGTTTGAACTGGAAATGAGGTGGGGATGGTGGGATCTCCAGTTTTTGGGGGTAGATAAGGTTAAATGGGCTGCTTTGATGATTCCCACCGTGGATTTTCAAGATATGTCGGTTGGTTGCGGCAGAATTTTCTTTTACTTCGGGATTGGTGCAATATACAGGCTTTTTTTTATCGTCAAGGAAATTTTCGGAACACTTCTGGCCTAATATACAGGTATATTAGGTAATAATGTATAGGTAGCCATAATCCTCTTACCACACATTGAATTTTCGTTTTTACAGGTTTTCGTAGAATTGCATTTTTAAGACTTGCACTGACTATACAATTCTAACTTTAAAATAGAGCTTGTAATAGCACAAATATAAAATTTGTAATTTTAGTAAGAATTTTGCTCTGTTCCAACTTTTCTATCTTCTCATCATTGCGCATTTGGCGAATTTGTGTTTCCAAGGATGGCGGCAGCCCGTGTGAATACGATAGCAACGACTACGATTCTCTGCATATAGAAAGTTTTCGAAACCGCACAGACGACGCATCGCTCATGTTTACCAAACCTTAGAAATGTAAATCTACCAAATTTGCACCGGCAAGAAGGTTGACTTTTATAAAAATGTATATTTTTCCTGGCTTCTCTGTTGCTATTCAACGCGTTCGCATTACAGCTGCACAAATTTCTTGAGAAAATCTTCAATCCGGAATAATAAACATTTGCATCAGCTTCTACGAGCAGCGATTACTTATTTATAAAAATATTGCGCATTAGATATGGTCACAGTATGATAACATTTTTCAGAAATAATCCAATCCAGAATGTTTCAATTTTGAATACTTTAAAATACATATAAAAATGCAGAAATACATAAATAAAAAATATATAGGGTAAATAACATCACATTATGTCTAAAAATAACATCACGTATGTATAAAAAAATTTGCATTACAACATTACACTTTACATCATCGCAACTACTTCGATATTCGCTTCACTAACTTATGAACACATTAAAAATTACTCCAATCCCAATAGAAAAATCTCAGAAAATTACAATATCCCACAGACACAACTTCTACACACAACAATTTTGCATAAATCACAATAACAGAAAATTTATAAAAATTACAATATTGTACAGAGATTGAACAGATTCGCTAATATTCCACCCCAATACCAGGCAGAAAAATGTCAAAAAATTACACTTCTGCAAGCCTCCAGCTCCTGGTCACGATCAGAGGCACATTTCAGCGTTCGGGCTGAAAGTAGAAAAAAGGTTCGTTGGTCAGACTGGAGGCGCTGAAGTTTCGGCACCGGATGCGAAACGAACTCGCGACACTCGCTAATGCCGAATTAATACATCGCCCTGCGTATCTTCGCTGGCGAGGCATCGTCATGAATATAAAAGCTGAGCGGCACGAGGGGGTGCCTTCCCGTAAGGGTGGCGACGAGTTTCGCCGAATGCGTCGGCCGTACGATGTAACGAACGAGTCTTTCCTGCCTACCGGAATACAAACTGCGCATTGACTCTTAGCCCTTGCCAGTTCTAGCCGCTTCTGTCCCTCCGCTATTTGCCACGTCTATGTATTATATATGTTACTTATATATATGATATATGTCATTCATGAAATGCATCGAAGTTACCGGACATCATTTCGAATACTTGTTGAAATACTTTTTTTTTTGTACTTTTTCTCTTATTTTACCATTTGGATCAATGACCAAACTTTTATATTTCTATACTGAAGGTCTTTTGAAGGTCATAGTGTTATAAGCCGATAAACTGGCCTTGACCGTAGCTCTAATCGTATGATAACAAAACTCTATATAGCTCAATTTAAGAAAAGGCTTATGACCTTGACATCTCGAAAAAATTGACCTTGAGGAAATTTGTGTAAAGTTGAATATTTGTTCCTTTGGATACAATAACCTTTTTCCTTTAACATTTTTTTCCCCCGAAAAATAAGGGAGATACTTGCGATGCCTGAGTTAGATGGAACACCCTGTATAGTGTAATACTCTATATGTTATATACATTATAAACCGTGAATAAATATCTAAATAGGGAAGTAGTTAATGCTACACGTATGACATATATAGATTTTTCATTAATAAAATTTCATATACGTTATTATTAGTAATGGTTAATAGAAAATAATATGTATCATAATATAGCATTAAGTTTAATATCAAAAATAAATGTATTTAAGTATTAAATTAGTTATAAAATATTAAGTTAAACAAAAATATCATTTCATATACTTATATAAAGATATTATATACTTTGTCCATAGGATTTCTGTATATCTATTGAAATTTTTCAGATCAACTTTCTGTATGTAAACTGTACGTGTCCAGCTTTTTGCTGTTTCATGTTTCACAACGTTCCTGCTCGTGACTTTCTGTACCTCTTCGGCTATTTTTGTGTATCGATTCCGTTTGCATGGCACTCTCCCGCTGCCGTTTCGAGATTCCCCCCCAATCTTTCACGCTCTAACTTCATTCTGTTCAACGTCTCTCCAACTCTTCAAGTACCTCTAACTTTTGAAACTGCTCTATCCGCCTCTAACTTCCCCCTTCCTCTGTATTCCTCCACTAATTCACTACAGACCTTTCATTCATCGCCTCTATCTCTCTCTCCCAATACATTACCTCCCAAATATCTTCACCCCCCCCCCTCCCGCCTCCTTCCTCCATATCAATTCTCTACGCCTCCAATAATCTCCCCACCCCCACCCCCGCCACTTTTCTCTTCTCTAAATCTTTCTCTTCCACTCACCCCATCAGCCTCTATCTCTTCGTCGACTTTTTCTCCTCCGTCCCTCTCTCGGCCGGTCTCTAGAGCTACCCTTTCCCCCACCTCCTTCACCCTCCTCGCAGCGCGCATCCCACCCTCCAGCACGTGCAGACACATTCGCGGGGGTCGAATCCGAATCCACCCCCCGAAATGAGAGTCTGCTTTAGTGCCGCGAACGTGTCCGCCATCCTCCTCCTCATCCTCCCCCTCCCCTCACCCCCGCCCCCCTCCCTCTTCTATCTCTCTGTTATCTTTCTTCCTCCTTCCGCTCGAAGCGCCCCCGCTGCTTTTTCCACCGGACGTACAGCGAGCAGATTCGATGCTGTGATCCGTGTTTATGCATAGATTACGTCGTGTAAACCGTAAGGCCGTGCTGGGATTCATTATTCCGAACATCGAGCCGGGCTCGTGGCTGGGATTATTATGTTTGCCCGTGGCCGTTGCCGGTGTGCGGAGAGCGGCGTGGCTGTAGTGGTAATTGATAAATTATGACGACGGTGGCTGGGCATGCTGGCCTTTATTTGAGGCTCGAGAGAAGTTTTCGGGGGATCGGATGGGGGCGGGGAGTCGCTTTTTCGGTTTGGTGTTTGAGACCTGAGTTTTTTTTTCGGTTGGGGTGGAATGGAGTGAGGGGTGATAATATGTGTAACCTTTATTTTGAGAGGGGTGTAGGTTCATTTTTGGTTTTCGAAGAGATATTATGTGAATGGTGTTCATTACATTAATCGCAGGTTATGGAATGTGCGTGAAAATATGTGAAACGTTTATTTTGAGAGGAATGTATGTTGATTTTTGGTTTTAAAAGAGATATTACGTGAATGGTGTTCATTACATTAATCACAGATTATGGAATGTGCGTGTAAATATGTGAAACGTTTATTTTGAGAGGGGTGTATGTTGATTTTTGGTTTTAAAAGAGATATCGGGTGAACGGTGTTCATTACATTAATCACAAATTGTGTGATATTTACGTATGTTACTTTACGTGGGGTTACAGTGTCTCTAAGAAATCGGCTATTATTTTTATGATATTGAATATAGCAATTATTACAAAGTCATTGTCGTATGCAAATAATAAAATTATGTTACTGAACCGTTATTGAAAATGTCTATCTCCGAGAGGCGAACATTTTCATCTCGATTCTTACATATACGTATCTAAAAAAATCCAAATAAATGTATCTCTTTAAATATAAAATAATTTTATTACTTTTACCAAAAATTAATTATTCAAAGTGCATTGCATTCCTTCATCAAAAAGATGTATAGTTTTCTTATATCCTTAATGTTCTTCCATTCCCTTAACTTCTATAAAGAGGACCACGTAACTTCATAGTTTACAAGTAGACAAATACAATGGCCCTTACAATCTGTCCTTTAGTTCAACTTACACCAACAAGTAAGTTCAAATCCTATCGATTATTTCATGACTAACATACCATTGTATTTTTTAACAAATTGTATACAAATGTCTACCACAGCTCCACTTCAAATCCTTTGAGAACAAAACATAACAAAGTATACTGCCCATCAACTGTCCACAGTCTAGCAATGAAAACTCTTGAACCAGCTCCACTCCCATCACATTTCGAAAATTTCTCCTACGGGACGAATTTTGTTCCCATCACGACCGTACTTGTTCACTTTTCGAGAGATCGAAGCAGGCTCTCACCGAGTTCTAACTGCAGAATTCTTGGTTTTCTTATGTCCTCAAAGTTCCATTGTTCCCTTTATTTTGTTAATAAGTACCCTCGTATTTTTTCAAATGTAACTTCATAGCTCACAAAAGAACAAATCAAATAGCTCTTACAAGCTGACCTTGAGTTCAGATGATAACCAAAAAACAAGAATAAAACCTATTACTTAATATTCAATATACACTGATCGATTTCATAAAAACTGCACATATATAGACAATAAACGTAAATACAGAAAAAATGAAATATCTGCTATCAACAGTCTGCTAATCAGAACTCTCGCACCAGTCCGACTTGTATCGGTTTTCTAAAGAAGAATTTCGCTTCTAGCAGCACTCTGCACTCTTGGAGAGGTGGTAGGAGGTTCTCACCGAGTTCGGAGTGCAGATTCGCCGGCGGAGTTGGCCGCAGTTCCTCCCGGTGCGTGCGGAAACTCTCTCTCTGTCTCTAAACTCTGTCCCGACTGCGCCCGCTTCCTGGCGGAAACGCGACATAATGCGCCTCGTACCGCACCCCATGCGATGACCAACGCGCCGTGAAGAGGGCATCGGCCGCGATGACTTTTTAATCACGACCAGCCTCGAGCTTCACCCCTCAAAACGCGCCGGCGCAGCGGCTCTCATTCTGGGGAGTTCGCTTTTAATCAAATTCGCCATTTTCAGAGACGTACTTGCACTGCAATTGGCCTGGGATTGTATACATGGCTTTTTTTTTATCAATTGTTTCGTACTTTTTTTTGAGCTCCTAATGTGTAGTGTTGGCTTTGTCATTTTAAAGAGGAGCTTTGAGTTTTGGGGTAATATGCATTATTTGGAGGCGTTATTCTAGATGATCTGATTAAAATTAATGAAACATACAGATACAGATTTGAATTTCAGATTTTTATTGACTAGAAAATATGGTCTATAAATTTGTTGTTTATATAAATATCTCCGAATTTTGTATTTTTAAGGTATACGTAATGAAAAAGTCTTGATAAGATATGAAAATATTTGCTTGATCTCAATCGTCAAAATGAAAGGACATGTGTACAATTTATATATTTTTATGTTCTTTTACAGATCGTGTCCACAGTTGTCGCAGAATACAAGATGACAACTTCAAGTGCGTCTACTTGGTGAGTCCGTTTAAATATTATATATTTCATTTCGGATCTTTCCTGAAGAATGCAATAGGAAATGAGTTATGTTACGTAATGTTTCGTATTGACTTGTCCTATGCACTAAATTTCTCATAGGTACCTGGTGAATCTGTAGTTTTTTGTACACTTTACTTCAAAATCTATCTTATATAAGCAAATCATGAAACCATTAAGATTTTGGTGTTCAGTAGAATTCCAGTATCTAAGAATTCCAAGAAATTAGAATTAGGCAATGTTGTCTACATTATTTAGGTTCTTCTCGTAATTAGACTTCAAAGTGCCATTTAGCGATAATTTAACAAAACGATAAAAAACCGAGTACTGGTAACAGTTGAAAAACACTACAAAGCGGGTAAAAAACTACAATACGTACTGTTTATTATATGAATATATAAAAATCGTCTTTTGCTTGAGTCTAAAGTACTATTCCCTCAATACTATTTCTAACTCATCAATATGATTTCTCGACAAACCAAAAATAGTCCTTAACACGCTCTCTAATTGTCCTACACATACGAATTATCCAAAAGATCAGAAACTTGATAATCTATCCACTTATCAAAGGTACCTTAAAACAGATTAACATACAAAAATCGTACCAGCTCCTCATTATTTAGACCACCTAAATTATAATTACGCGATTTAACATTATTCCTAACAAATCACTACCACTTTCCTACACTCGAAAAATTAACCCTTAGCAAGCTCCCCAATAGTCCTACACATCTCTACCAACATCTGACATACCAACCCCTCGAAAAACCAAAAATCTGACAACCTCTCCAGCACCACCCTTCTCACCCACCCTTTCGCATTCGGGCAACCGCTTCCGCAATAATAAGTAACGATCGTAATAAGTAACTGTCCTGCAACAATCTTGACGTCACATTACCGAAGAAGTCGACGAACTGAAGGAACTGAAGGAACTCAAGGAACACAAGGAACTCAACGAAAGGCACCAAACGTCCGGTTCCGCGTCGACGTGGATTTATCGCTCCTTTTAAGGATCCACGCCGGCGACTAAGTCGATGAAGAATTCGAAAAGTTCGACCTCCCCCCTCCCACTCCCACTCCCTTCCCGTCGCTCCGCAGAAGGTGGCCAGGATTTACGAAACCGTCGGAGATTAGAGATTAGTGATGTGAACCGTGGACGGAACTCGAATGCCTTCGAGTAATTTGTCCGTACTTAAGAGGAGGACAGTTCGTTCGTGAGATAAAAAGGACGAGGGCGAAATGTCGGTAGGAGACCGGCGGATTTGAGAGAGGGCTGGAGGGGAGGAGGGGAGGGGAGAAGTGAAAGAAATGGAGAGAGGATCGGAGAGAATGAAAGGAATGAGACGGTAGGAGGATTGAAGAGAGAAAGAAGATGAGAGTGAGGTTGAGGGGTGGGAGGGGGAGTTGATAGGAAGAGGGTGAGAGGGGAAGCGAAAGTGAGGAAAGTAGAAAAAGGAGAAGCTTGAAAAGAGAGACAAAGGGAGAGAGAGGGAGAGAAGTGAACTAAATTGAAAGAGGATCAGAGAGTGGACGGAGAGAGAATGAAAGGAATGAGAGTAGGAGGGTTGAAGGGAGAGAGAAGATGAGAGTGAGGTTGAGGAGTGGGAAGGGGAGGAGGAGGAGCGAAAGTGAGGAATGGAAAAGAAGGAGAAGCTTGAAAAGAGACAGAAATAGATGCGTGTAAGATTGAGAAAGAGAAGGAGGGGAAGTTGGCAGGAGAAGGGTGGGTGAGTAAAAGGAGAGGCAGGGGGGAGTGAAGTGAATGGATAGAAAGCAGGAGGGACAAAGGGAAGGAAAGAGAGGGATAAAAAGAGGAGGGAGGAAAAAATAAGGTATTGAGATGAGGGAAGATAAGGGGGTGAAAATAAAATCGAATCGAGTAGGAGGAAGAGGGAGAGTGAATGATCGGGGAGTAGACTGGAGTAAAATCGAAAAAATAGGAAAGGGCGAGATAGGGAGAAGAGGGAAAGTGGAGAAATAAAGGGCTGAAAAGGAAAAATGGGAAGGTCGAGAATAGGGGTGTAGATAGGCCAATATATACAGGATGGCCTTTTGGATTTTGCGATAGCAGAATACAAAATAGACAAGAGGAAAAAATCGGAAAATACTGTGGGAAGGAGTAAAAAGGTAAAAATCTGAAAACTGAGCAAAAGAGGAAAGAAATGGAAATATCGAGGCGAGTGCAATGGTCTTATATATGCAGGACGGAATCTACGATATCAAGAAAGAAAAAATTGAATAATACATCAAAAAAGGAAAAATCGGGGCAGAGAGAATGATCATACGATATATAAGAGTCAAAAATCGGAAAAATAGGAAAGAAAACGCAGAAATCGATATGAAGGCGTCAAAAGTAAAAGATTGGAATATAGTCTAAAAAGGAACGATCGGTAGAAGAAAAATGAACACAAAGCATCGAAGAACATTAATAATAACGACCAAAAATAAAACACACGGAAACCGGTATATGGTCATAAAAAGAATTAAATTCAGAAAATTAAGTACGCCGAACAAAAAATGAAAAAATCAACGTAAAGGACGCTTACACCCAAACGATCCATTCGAGAAAGGAGGAATGAACATAAAGTAGACAGGAACGAAGAATCGAAAAAGAGGAAAAGGAGCGGAAGGAGGGCACACAGAAGTCGGAACGAAGGCGTAAAAAGGAAAAGATCGGAAAATGGGGCAAAAAGGAAGGATCGAGAATGGTCAGGCTCTTATAAGGGTGGGGGGTGGCCGTTACGATTCCTGGCGATCGCCGTGTTTGACCGAGAAAATGAGAAGGGTGGGGGAGGGGTGGGGGGGGGGGTGTCCTTCGGGACTACGGAGGAGTACGAAGGACTACGGAGGACTACGGAGTGAATTTTAGAAGGACAACCGATCGGAATGCGGCGAGTGCTCTTTCGGATGAACGAAGCTTGGCTCAACTTGCCTCTCCCCCCCCCCCCCTCTCTTTCTCTCTCTTTTTCGGATGCTTGCTCTCTTTCGAGCCGTACTTTCTCTTTGCTTTCGGCGGGGCACTTTGTGCACAGAGACGACAAAGGACCCGCGAGCAAGGCGGACTCGATGAAATGGCGCCAAGGGTTTTAATCTCTCGATACGACGCCATTTTTAACGATATTTTGGATTTTGCGCTTCGTTTAGTTTCTTGGAATGAGATCTTATCTTTGTTTTGGGGTGTAGAATGTATTCGGTTACCTCTGAATTTTCATATTTTTGTGGTAATTATTATTTTGGGGAATTTTGGTAATAAATGTATAAGATTCATAATTTTTGTATGTGTCTAAGGATAGCATTTTGTGTGAATTGTTTGCAATTTTATAGTGCAGTATGCATTGTGTGTTTTATTTAGTTTTCTTTAATAATGTACAGGTGTTGTGTAAGAAAAATTGTTAAACTGTCATTCTTATATCGTAATTCAATACACGTTAGGTCAAAATTTTGTTTTTAATTATGACTAACTTATATTTACCGCATTTATAATCTCAGCAACTTAACAGTGTTTTACTTCTTTATTCAGCGAACCCAGAACATTGAAAAACATTAATAAACTCGTGGAAAATTTGCTTAGAAATTTACACCGGAGGCTTCATGACGCCAAAGCATTCCGCAAATGTTTCAGATAACTTCTTTCGCAACCTGCTAACTCCCATAAAAACTCTATTAAAAAGCGCGCCTTCCATCAATCTTCTTCCGAGAAGCGACTCCTTTCCAGGATTACACAATCATTTATGGGACGCGTCATTCGAGAAAGGAGCGTCCATAAAGTTCCTCCATTGTCGATCACAGTGATGCGCGCTGCCTTTCTTTCGACAAGAAATTCTCTGTTTTCTTCATTTCCAGCTTAGAATTGAATTTTAGCCTTTATCTACTTTCTACTGAAAAAGTTATGTCACTTCTGTATCAATTACAAATTATTCGTAGTTTGCATAATATTTAACAATTTGAGATCTTTCAGACTCATATTTATTTAAATATTATGTTAAGGTGGATTACTTTGTTCAAGTATTAATAACTCGAAAGTTTAGAATTCAACATTTAGTCTGACAGTTAAAACAAATTGCAATTCTTGCAAATTCATTTCAGATAATTGCTTATTTAAACACGGTCAAACAAACATCTTGCATTTTACATACCGTAGTCCTCTGAAGTACCGAACAATTTTTTACGACCCGATCATTGGTTTCTGTTTTCATCATTTCCGGACTCGATTCTCGACATATGCGCATTACATAGAAGCGTTACTGTGGCGGAAGACGTCGGAGGATGTTGCGGTGGGGAGGGGGAGGGGGATGCTGATGGGAAGAAAGAGGGCGCCGTGTCGGTTTTATCGCCTTTGTAGACGGACAGGCCGTGTCGAAATATTTACGGGCCGTCACGAATTAGACGCGAGCGACGCGTGGGCGTTCGCTTCGGGACGAAAAAGAGCCGAGTCTGGAATTCAGAAACGCAGCTTCCCACTGGGAACGCACTTTGGCTCGAGGAGAACTGCGAACGTGTCACGGCGGCTCGATGGAAAGTGGCGGATGAGTGTTGGACAACTCGGTATAAAGTTCGAGTGCGTAGTGGCTTTGGAAAAATTCGACTCTCAACCTACTATTTTCAATTTGTATCCGATGTCGAAGATCTCATACCTATTTGAATTCGGAACACTGTTTGATTTGAGTTGAACTGATAATACGTCAGGGTAGTTTCGTTTAGTAAGCTTTATGCGTAGTAGATTTGGAAAAATTAGATTCTAAAAGTATTATTTTGAATTTGTATCCGATGTTTAAACATCTCATATTTGAAATGTGAACATTGTTTAAGTCGATGAACGGCGAACATTTCATAAAGAAAGTCGAATTAACACGGTCTCTTAACGAACTTCGTAGAATCCAAGGCGGGAAGCGGAACAGAATAAAATCCGCCTCTATTTATTATGGAATCCGAAACTTCTCCAACCCCCTTAATGATCGAAGGAGAGTCGTACATTCGATGCGAAGTTAAATTGCAGTTTTGCCAATTTGAAAAATTGGCGGATCATGAGGCCCTGTATTATTCACAATTCTCGCCGGGGCGCCGAACGACTCGTTTAAGTCCAATTTAACTTGTTACACGAGGTCCGCGTAATTGATGCAAAGTCAGACAATACTGATCGCTTTACAAACTTGCCCGGATTTTCAGACGCAAAAAAAGGGGAAGAGCGCGGAATCAAGGACGTTCAGTCCAGAAAATCCGCTTTATTCGCTATCGAGCGGCTAACGTTTCGGTGCAATTTAATACCGCGTGTTGAATCCGCAGCTGAGTCTGTGTTGAACACTTCCTACAAAGTTGAATCGCCATGGTCGCTTTGTAAAGATTCGCAGATTCCGGAAGGCAAAAAAAAAAAGAAAGGGAGAGGAGAGTCCGGAACACCAGTTTCGACTTGATACGCGTTTCATTCGCTAACGTTTCAGTCCGATTTTAATCCTCGAACGACTGTCAGACACACGATACAAAGATGTATTACGATAATCGCTTTGTAAAACTCGAATATTCTCAAACGCTTGCTAATTAGGTTTAAAACTGGGAAAAAGTGCTATGTGACAGATATTACGGAGAATCTTATTAACTTTTGAAGTATTTAGAAGTATTTACTGTTATATTGATTTTTTTTTTCAATTCGATACTTATGCAGAATCATTTAGTTTTATAATTATGAGTTAACTTTTTCAATTGTCCAATTCTATTTAATTGCAGATTTATTTACTATTACATTCAATACATTCCTTTTTACAGTCGCTTATGATTGAACGTTGATTGTTTTAAAAGCTGTACAGGAAAAGTTAAAAAATTGGTTATTTCAGATGTACCTATGTAAGCAAGCAAACGCTTACAGTGTCTTTTATGGCCTGATTTACGAGCGAAGGAAAGTTTCGCGTTGACTTAATACCGACCCGTTGCGTATTTTACCCAACATCGAACGACCAACGTTCGAACGTAATTCAACTTGACATGTCGCAATGGCATTCGACATTTGTCTCAAACGATCGAAAGTTGAATGCCTATAGACAGCTTTTTGAAATTCCTGTTCCAATCGAAAACTTATCCGTAACCTTGCCTGAAATAAAATGTTTCAACTCCAAGAAAAGTTACAACTTCACAGCTTCAACAAAACACAGTTTAAAAATTGTGCAATTAACATCGAATTCAAGGTGAATAAATTAAACAAATTATTCCCAATAATAACGGAACAACAACGGAACTGAGATTAATAAGAAATTAGCAGTCAATAATTAATTTGATTGAGTTCAATACTCGATAGCTTCTTCGAAGATAATTTACGATCGCGAAACGGCTTGAAATCGGAAATGAAATGCGTTTAGGTAAACGGATAATTATGAAGCTGATTGATTGGTAAACGCGCTCGCATAAGCGCGGAGCGCATAAGCCGTAGAATGCCCGCTGTTCCCATTATTCGCCGTGGAATTACGAACATTTAAGCACTATTCGAGCTAACGTGTCGAGAGCATCGAACGATTCGACGCATTCAAAGGAAAATCGAACCACAACAATCGCTTTGTGAAATGCGCCAAGTCCGCGCGCGGAAAAGGGGAAGAGCCCGGCTCGAATCAGAAATCCATACTAAATGCTCGCCGAACAAAAAAGGGGAGATAAATGAGAATGGCGCGGAATCGGAAACTTGGAGCGGAAAAAGCTTCGGAATCAGGATGTTACCGTAAACGTTTTGCACGACAAATCGGCGGAAGCCTGCAGTGAAATTTTTGTACAATTGATCATTCAATATTTGCTTGATCTAAAGGAGAAAATCTTAGACTTTAAGAACCTTTAAAACATTCGACGAAATGCATCTAAAAGAAATCTCACGACTTTATAGGTGCTAAGTATATTCTAATCCACACTGATAATGAGTACCTAAAGTTTTCTACTACACACGTGGTTAATCTCTAAAAGATGTACCTACGTACATATGTACACATGCTTCTAAGTTTTTGGTTAATTCATCGCATTCTGATTGTTATTGAAACGAATACCAAAATCTTATTATCTTATACGAATATTTTATAATTATATCTTAATTTTTTTTTATTTTGGTATTAGTCACATCGAAGTCACGAAAGTGGAATGTACCTTGCTGACTAAAGTTCATTCCTTGTATAAATATATGACTTTTATTTCACATTACAAACAGAAATTACTTTATTGCCAACAGGATATTTTTGATTGACAAGAATTACTTAAAATTAGTTTAAACTGTTCATATTCACTACAGTTCATAAAAAAACTGAAGTCCATCAATACCAAAAGCATAGCTAAACATTCCCATCTGATTGCTGCTTATAGGAATACGAATCTCTTATTATACTAAATTTACTTTACACTATTCATATTGATTGGCAACTTTACTGAAAACAGAAGAACAGCCTAGAAATCCATAATTATACACTTACTCGACAATTACCAACCAAACGAAGAAAAAACTGAACTCAATGAATAGCAGAAGCATAACTAAACATTCTTATCGAACTACCTCGCATACCCTCCGCCGCAGCCCTCCGAAACATCCGACGACAATCCATTAGCAGCAGCCCGGCGCGGAAAACATCGGACGCGCTCGAAAGTAAAGGCCGTCCGCGGTCCGATTCGCAATTTCGGGATCGTCGACGATGCTAGCCTCCGAACCTCCGAAACCTCCTAGCTACCTCCTACCTCGTCGCATATCGATTCTCGTTCCCGGCATGTTTTGAGCGTTTATTAGGCATAGGATTAGGAGGCGAGCGGCGCGTTCTGCTCGAATCAGAAGCGGAGGGCGAGCCGAACGTGCGTGCGTTCCAGGATGTAGTCCATAATCGCTTCCTCTGGCAACGATTGGGCGGCTGCTCGAGGGGTCGACGTCATGTGTTTGTAAGCCGTCTATGTAAGCCGTGTATGTAAGTCGTGTATGTAAGCGCGCGCGTGTTTCACGCGTTAGCCGAGGGATGTGTTTCACGGGACGCGATCGATTTGCCGATCAATGTTTCCTGATATAACTTCGACGCGCTGCAATTTTTATACGGTCACCCTTGCTGGACTTCGAGGATGAAGTCGCTTTGAGGGTGGAGGGTGGGCTGGAAGGGTGGGTTTGGATGGTGGCTATACTCATTTTGCAGCGGAGGGTATGATCTCGAGCATTTTTCTTGGTTACTCGGTGTAGTGTACAGTTTAGAGATTTTCATTTCGGTGGATGGTTTCGACTGTTCAAGTTTTGTTACGATGTTTTAGCAAAGTTGGGATAGTATGTTAGTAATGTTTTATTTTTCGATTCGATGAGTTATGGCTATTGTAACTTATATGGTTAAGTTATGTTTATTATGTTGGGATAGTATATCAGTAGCCTTCCAGTTTTGAGGATTTAAACAAATTTCGGTAAACCGTCATAAAATTAGGTTACACGCGTGTAAGGCGTGCAAAGGGTTGAAGTAAAAATTTGAACGATGTGAGTCCTCAACTGTAATTGGTGTTAAAGAACAAACAAATTTACTATGAAATTATTGATAACTTAACATTTCAACTCAACCATTGGCATGTATAAATGATTCTAATCGAAGCAATTGAAAAATGTCTTCGTAAATGTAGATTTGATGGGAGTTAGTTTATACTGTAGGATGTATTTGATTGTCATAAAACATGAATTATTGAGAATGGCTGGGGGGAGCTGAGGCTGGGTGGAAGTTGTATTTGAAACATGTCAGTTCCAAAGCGTGATATAATTCAGCCTATAAAGGTTACTTTTCACACATTGAATTACATAATCATGAGATATTTCTTTAGTGGAATTGCGCCACATTACGTATCAATTATATTTGGTTTCAGTAAATGTTTTGCTCTTCAGACACATCCATTTCTGCATGGCATAATTAATTAGCCATTATTGGACAGTAGATTTTAAAAATATGTATGAATTCCTTGACGATTACACATTACCATAATCATAATGTTCCTCTAACGAAGAAACTGAAATTGAACTCCAACTTCCAACCCTGTTTATCTAAACCTACTTCCAGCTTACATAATCCAATTCTCCACTTCCGTTTATCTTTGCCATCTTCCGACACCAACGATCTCGAACTGTCACAGTAACCTTGAGACACAGTAAGGGCGGGAAAGAAAGTTCGCGGCAACATCGACGATCGTCCTCCTTGTTCCTGGACAATTTTTCGACGTACTCGCCTGTCTGGCAGCTGGCTTCTCTTTCTGCACCGTCTCACAGTCCTGACAAAGGGAAGACGCGGGTGACAGAGGGTAAACCGTGCGGCATCCAGCGATGATTCCGAAAGACTGTCCGCAGAGAAAGGGCGCCCACAGAGTGTTCGCGGAAATTCCTCCGATCTCCAACCCCCAACCCTGCACGTAATCCCAGTGGATAATAGCCAGTGATGCAAAAACCAACCGAAAAAGAAACACCCCCACTTCTCGCTTGCCGAAGAATACTGTAAGCTGAAGACGTTACACACAAATCTCTCGACTGAAGAGCCCTCTAAATTATGAACATATGGAACATAGTTTATTATACGAAATACTCACTTCTGGGACGCGCATGATAATTTTTGTAATTATAATGAAAGGGGTATAAAAATAATTACAATATTTGTATAAAATAATATAGGTGCTGACAAACTGAATTGCTCAATCTCGGGTTCGGGATGGAACTATGAACCTACAGAACATAGTTTATCACACAAAAACCAATCGAAAAAGAAGCACCCCCATCTCTCTCCCCGCAGAACGCTGCAACCTAAAGACGTTACACACAAACCTCCCGAACGAAGATCACCCCGCAAGAGCCCTCCAAAATTTCAGGTGTCCATCGGACGAACTCCAACCTGCCATAACAGCCTCCCTCGGACGAGCGGAACGCAGATTAAAAGAGAAGCGAAGGCCCGATGAAAGAGAGGATAGTGGACAAAAACTAAGAGAGTCAGCGCTTGGGCCATGGAGAGTCTAGTGAGGTGGAGGGCGGGGGGGGGGGGGGGGGGTAGTAGAGAACGGTAGCAGAAGCTGGCGGTGGTTAGCTCGAGAGGGGTTGGCTCGGGGTAGCAGGAGACACTCGTCGAAGCGAGGGGCAGAGAGAGAGGGGTGGCGGGCGTCCGGGAGGGGAGGGCGGGGGCGGGGGCGAATCAGTGCGAATGGAAGTGGACGTTAGGTCGAGCGATCGTCCTCCACGCGTCCGGCAGCCGGTGGATGAGTCTCCGGCGCGGCCGAAGACGCACGAGCGGCGGAGCCGAGCGCCGCCGAACGCACGTACCCTCGCCGCTCGGCGGAGCGTCGCCCCACCACATCCAGTCGTACTGCGAATGCCACGCCGTGAGCTTCGTATTCGCGCCATTCCGGGAACTTTTTGCTCGCCGTGCGGGGCTCGCTCGTTAAGCCGCGCTCGCGCTCGCGCTCGCCGACCCCCACGAGGGTTGGCCAGGGGAGGAAAGGTGATTGTGACGGAAGGGGGGTGACGAGTTTGTACGTAATAATAGTAGCTTGTAGGGGGGTTTCGACGGTTTCGGGAGATCGTAGGGACCGGAGGATCTGGAGGATCTGACGGAGATGAGAAGGAGAGTCGCGGGTCTCCGGCGAGGTTGCGAGGAAGACTGACGCGCCGGGTAAAAGTTTGCGCGTGTGTGCGTGCGCGCACCGGGTGCCGCGCGCGCCTGACGTTGGATAGGTGACGGACTGTCGAGCGGAGTGGGTTAGTGACACTTGTTTACCATTCTGTGCTATTCTGCGGCGGGTCAGCCGCGACTCGACGCGTTTCTTGGAGCTACTGTCTTCAGGTCGCGGACAGTGGAAGGCGAGGAAGAGTTCGAAGGTGAAATTTCGTGGGATTCAGGTGGATTCAAATTTCGAAGGTTCGGGATAACAAGTGGTCGCGAGATGCATTCCAGATGGACGATGACGCACACTCTCTAGGAAGCTGCCTGAGCGAGGCGCGAATTTAAATCTTGGAATCGAGGAAACAGCGTCGTTGGAGTCGGACGTCGATCGCGGTTGGGGTTCGGTGTGTTATGACGGCCGGCTGACGTGCGTTTTTCTTTCGGTCGGATTTCGAACGGACGTTTACTGTCGTCTGTCGCGAGCGCGTGTGAGCGAGAATGGAGTCGAAGCCGACGAACGATTGGCCGTCGGGAGGGTCCTTGGAGGCTTCCATGCCGCGGAAGTTTCGGAAGGAGTCCATTGCCAGGGACTTCGCCGGGATTAATTGGGCGCTTTGCGCATTGTGTGTCCTGAGCCTGGCGGTATCCGGTGTTCTTACGTACATGGTGCTGGGCCTGGAGGACAGGATCGCGATGCTGGAGGGCAGATACGCGCAGCGGGAGGCGCCGGAGGTCACCATGGAGAAGGTGAAGACGGAGGTCCAGAAACAGGTGTGGGCCTTTAAGGCCGCGTCGCCAGGATTTTTCAGGTTCCGACGAGACGTGTCCGAGTGCAACTGTCCACCCGGTGAGTCTTAGGATTAGCAGCGCGCGGGGTGCGTTCTGGGAGGGTTGTGCTGTGGGGTGGGATGTGTGCGAAAGTGCTTCTGAGAGATCTAGAACGATGTCCAGACGAAATTTATGAGAAATGCTTTGATATTGACAGATTAGATCGAGGATGGACTTCTGAGGGAGTTTTAGATATTTTCCAGCTGGTTTAGATGTGTGGATATGCAATTGTCCAGCGGGTGAACTTTTGGATAGGAGAGGGTTGTGATAAAATTTTGCGAAAGTGTTTTTGAGAGATCTAGAACCATCTCTAGACAAAATTTGTGAGAAATGCTTAGAAATTAGCATAATAAATTGAGGATACTTCTTACTGTGACAGTTACAGACGGATTTTTTCGATCTGGATCAGACGTTATATTCATTTTCCACTGACTCTTTGTTCAAATTTTCTCGGGATGAAGTGTATGAAAATATCTTTAAAAGATTTAAAATAGTATGCAATTAATCCGCGGAGAAAATTTGGGATCAATGATGCTTGCAACTGTGAAGTTTCCACGAATAGGCAGCTAGATTTGTCTAGTTCTGCTTCGATGTCAAAGTGCAACTGTCAACTGGGTGAATTTTCTTCTTCAACCCTGAACTTTCTGACACACTCTTCTTCGATTCCTGTGGACTCCACAGGACAGAAAACGAGCACAATACGAGAACAGAAAATTTGAAGTGTTCGTTGATAGCGAATGTTTCGCCGAGGAAAATATTCGAAAATTCTTATATAGGAGAATGATTTCTCCCGTGAAAGTTTTCCGAACAAGAGCAGTTGCATGTTCCCGATTCAGATCACGTGCGAAACTGATCATCGGGGTGCGTATTTGTTTTTGGTGAAAGCAGGATATGATTCAGCGGTTAAAATGGAAATTGACTGCATAGGAGTAATGTTCAAAAACCGTCGTTCGGCCAAATTTGTACGTGGCTGAGTTTTTCCGAGTCTGATTTCACTGGAGTAAAACGGCAGAGTTATTTTTGGCGCTTTGCGAAGGCAGTGAGAAGTTAAGAATTCTGTGGATAGACTAGAACAAACGGTTTTTACCTGACCTCTTTTTGACCAGATTTTATTCAGTCCGGCGGAAAATGATTCTCCCGGCGGAAATGTTTAAAGCCGTTTAATATTTAGCTGAAAACATTTCTTTAGCGGAAGTGCGTACGCGAACAGTCAGGACGTCACTTTAAAAAAATTACTTTGCGAATGTTCAGGATACTGCGCAAAAGGTCTTTACTAATGAAAATATTCAAAATGCATTCAGAATTCTCTACGAATAATTTTTTATAATAATTTTACAATCCATCAGAATGTCATTAAAATCTTCAACCAGCACGTTGTTAAATTATGCAAATTTCTATAGTTAAATATTCTTGTCAGTCTCGCCAATTCAAAAATAAAAATGACCAAAGCCTTCCGAAAATCGTAAACTCGTCAAATCAAACGTTTCACTCCCAAATTTCTGCGTCGGAAAATGTTTCGGTTAACTGAAACTTTTGCGAATCTTTACGCTGTCCGGGCAGAGAATATATTTTTGCCGACTAGAATCCTCGTGAAGCATTACGATGTCCTGGCAAGAGAATGTTTCTACCGGCAAAATTCTTCGCGAGCTTCCAAGGATATCGCGGTTAAGAACGTTTCTGGTCCTTTCTGTCTGGTGGACATCCTTTTGCGCATCCTGCCCGGCGTCCTGGCGGAAAATTCTTCCGCCGAGGTCCTTGGCCGATGCAAGGACTTCGTCCTTGGTCCGTCCTCAGTTTCGGTCAATCGACATTTTTGCGAACTCTCGTCTCGTCCTGCCGGAAAATATTTGCGTCGATCGAAATCCTCGCGAGCCCTTTCCGCATCCTGCCAGAAGATATTCGCGTAGTTCGGAATCCTTGCGGGTTCATTCTCCGAGTCGGTAGACAATGTTTGCGGATTCTTCTGCTGAGTGATAAGATTTCTTCTCAGGAAGTAGTTCAATCCTGGCTGAAAATTATTCATTCGCAAAGATGTGCGGTCGTATATTTAAATGAGGATTCCTTTTTGGTGCAAATGTCGACTGCACGGATATATTCTTAGAAAAGTTTTCTATTCCTGAAAGTTTGGTGTGTGCTGTCTGGTCTACATTTTGGTTTATTGTTACGTTTTAGTAGTTAAGATTGAAATTTTCAGAATAACTTTATGAATATAGTAGTAACTAAAATAATAATAATACGAAGTTTTATGATATCCCATTTTGTATAATTTCTACCAGAGAAAAAAACGGCTATTTCAGTTATTTGGGCTATTAGATTAACAATTTACCCACTTTTGAAAATCTCGACAACTTTAAATAACATCCTGATACATACCAGTACTTACATACGTTTATTCGCTATTATTCTGCAAACTATTCTCTGACCAATCGTTCCCAAATGTACAAATTCCGACGAATAATGATTTCATCGATTACAGTTACACAACTAAGAACACTTGCGCTTATAAAAATCACGTGAATTTCAAACATCATTCCGATACTTGATATATCAGTAAAAGTCAACAAAATGTACTATTCCTCTGAAAAGCATTTTTCGGGAAACGTGTCCTTCACTAATATCAACGCGAAATAATTGACTCCATCAACTAAAGTGACAAAGTAAGAATACTTGCACTTATAAAAATGTCGTGAATTCGAAATAACATTCCGATACGTGACACGCGCTCGAGTAAAAATCAGGAAATAAATTCCGTATTCGCAGGCCGTTCCCTCTGAAAAGTCCGACTCTTACGATATCCTGCCGCAACTTCTGGCAGCGAAACAGTCCTCGAGCCGCCGACAGAATCCGACGAGGACGGTCGGGTGGTTCGGGGGGTGGAGGGAGAGGTCGTTTGAGATATTTTGCAGGGCCGCTTTGAGTTACGCGATCCTCGAGATGCCTGACGAGCGCGTTAGAAATATTCAATTTCCACGCCAGCCACTTTTCCGCCGTCGGCGAGTCGCAGGCGAAAAATGTCGCGTGCTCACTTCCGGTGGGTGGGAAAAAAAAGAGAGCCGTCGAGCGTGGCAGGCGGGTACAAACAGAAGTTATTAATCCCGTTGCTCGCCTCGACGGGCGCAAACGGCTAATTATCGACGAGGGGGCGAATTCTGCTTTTGATGAGCCCGATATCGGGCCGCATTCCGAAACTCGGCCCGGAACTCCCTTGATTCCGCCAAATACTCACTTCGGGGGCGAGCGCGATTTTGCGTTCAATTATAGCGGAAGAGGTTGAAAAATAATTAAAATGTTTGTATAGAGTGATATACCGGCAAATTGAATTGCTCAATCTCGGGGTCAGAATGGAATTATGAACATAGTATATTATACGAAATACTCACCTTTGGGACGAGCATGATTTTGTGCTCAACTATAATGGTGGATTTAAGAATAATTACAATATTCGTATAGAGTGAGATTAAGTACTTAAAAATTGAATTTCCCAATGCCGGTTTCAGGGTGAAATTATGAACATACAGAGCATAGTTTATTATACATAATACTCCTGCGACCCGTATGTTTTTATGTTCAATTATACTGAAAGAGATTTCAAAATAATTACAATATTTGTATAGAGCGAAATTAGGATCAAATTATGAACATAGTTTATTACAGAAAATACTCACTTCTGCGACGCGTACGTTTTTGGGATCAATTACAGTGCAAGAGATTGAAAAACAATTATTTGAATAGGCTGAGATCACTGGTAAATTGAATGGCTTTATTGAGTTATTCTACTTGTCTACGTACTTATGTATAATACATTCCATTGTTCATGTATATAAACTTTTCACAAACTACGCGTTTAGATATGTGTATAGATATTCAATGTAATTTGCTTGAATATTATTTGCAATCAACAGTACATCTTGAAAAAAAAAAATAATAATCTCTAAATAGAAATAATCTTTAAGACTAGCTTGATTTACGTCGAAAAATGATTATTGTTTCACAATTTCAGCAAACACCTACAGTACTCGTACATTTCCATTATTATAGTGATCGATAAAACTCGCGCGAACTCATCATTCAATTTTCCCGAAACTTCTCGCGCAGATCTCCGGCAAACGATATTTTCCCGCTTCGCGAAACTGAAACTTTCGGAAACAACGCTCCGGCGCGTTTATTTATTGTTCCCGACGGGCAAAATGTTGAGGCGTCGTTCGGCAGGAAGTTGGAAAAATGCGACTGTAAGCGCTCCGCGAAAGTTTCGAGTTCCAAAAACGTCCGGGGACAGTTCGAAACGTTCGCGAGTAAAGCGCAAATAGCGAAAAGGACGAAATGGACGAAAAAGGAAGGAGAGACTGAAAATGAGAAGGAGACTTCCGAGTCCACGCAGGACTCGCAGGACTCTTGATTATCCTTCCCGGGCGATATCCTTTTCTTCCTTTTCGGAGGTCCTTTGACAGGATCGCTGTCGGCGCGTGGCTCTTTCATCAATGCGATGATAAAAAGCTTATCTTCCTGTGGCACGCTGGACGAGCCACTAAATAGAGCGTGCCGACTTTTAGACTAAACGTTTCTCGGCAGGACGACAAACGCGGAGATCGATTGGACCGAATGAAATTGAGTATCCTTTCTCGTGCTCCTATTGGCTCTTCCCTGCATTGTATGTTGATTGCTCTTTCGAAAAGCTATTATTCTGTGTGGGCTAATTGTGTACCATTGAGAGGACAAATGAGAAGTTGGAAAGAAGTTAAACTGTGGTGAGAATAGAATTCAAAGTGAGTTCTTGTGCTTTCAGCTCCTTTTTTATGCTTTGTTGAGGAGAGTATTGGAAACTTCTTGTGTACAGTTTTTCGTAAGATCGTGATAAGATTGACTTCTTATGTTTTTTTATGACAAGTATTTGGTATTGGACAATTTGTACTACATTCTTGTATTTTACGAGTATTTTAACTGAAAAATTCTCACATTAAGATGGCCAATATAGAATTTAAAACCTGAAAATACTTTCTTGCCAACCCAATACGATCTATCCTACACACACCACGAAGTAGCAAGCGTAAACGCAACAAAAACCCCAAGAATCAATCCAACCCTTCCATTTTTCATCTCTCCCCCTCCCCCTCCGCTCACAATACCCGAACAAAAAACATGAAAGAAGGACAAGATTAAAATTTAGTACAGTAGCAATCCACAAGATTTCGACATGATTAATCGTCCGTACCGTCCGAGATGAGAATTTCTCCCGACACCCTATATGAAAAACGCACAAGCGGCAACGTGTGTGCACAGAATACGGGACACAAACCCAGACACACACATACACACACACACACACACACGTTGCCCAGAAAGGAAGAGAGGCGAATCTTTGTCTCGACAGCGGACAAAGGGACGGCGAACTCGAGAATTTCGATCTTCGAGCATCCTCGAGCCCTTTTTCGGACCTTTGCTCCCCACCTCATCCCCTCATCCCCCCATCCCCCTTCGCGCCCTTCGTTATTGTTATGTGACAAACACACTCCCGACACTTGGAGCGAAACTAATGCAGTGCCCGATCGTTGCTCAATTCTTGGCTCCAGGCATGCCGCGTTACGAAATTACATTGGAGATAGGGGGGTGGGTGGGGGGAGAAAAACTTGGAACGGAAGGTTCCGGATCGGGAGCGTCGGCGGAGTTAATTAATTAAGGTGGCGGTTTTAGGTTTTCCGAGCTGCGGACGCGCGGCGCGGAATTGACTTACTTAGGTGAGATCATTACCGTGGATGGCGGATGAGAGTGTTTTGGGGGAGTGGAAATTCGTGGCTGGGGGGTTGGTACCGCCGGAGTGGCCCGTTTTTGTCGGGCATCGTGATACGGGAATCGTCGAGTTTGAGAGGAATGTGTCTAATCGTTTTCTGATGCGTCACATCGTTGGCTTTGTTGGGATAAAATATTGGGGTTAGATTATAATTATTGTTTGTTTAGGAAAGACTTTTTACTTTTTCTGAAATTGTTTTAATTAATTTCTTTTCGATTGATTTAATTAAGTGTTTAGGATTTAGTTACCATATTCACACTGTCTTAGGTTAAAAAACGGTCCCCAAAAAAATTGAGCACGTATGTTATCTTAACCGTCAACTGAATCTTGTATAATTCTATCAAATTTTCTATTGTATCAAAATTTCCAATCATAATCGAAACATTGGAAATTATTGAAGAATTAAACAGTTTACAATCTCCAAAGTGTAGACATTCAGTTTAGTTTTAGTCAAATTTTATGATTTGAGGACTGTCGAATATGTTATATGTCTTGTCTGATATGT
Source organism: Anoplius nigerrimus (assembly GCA_914767735.1). Classification (NCBI taxonomy): domain Eukaryota; kingdom Metazoa; phylum Arthropoda; class Insecta; order Hymenoptera; family Pompilidae; genus Anoplius; species Anoplius nigerrimus. The sequence goes on from OU612081.1 coordinate 15,591,438, forward strand.
TAATGATTAACGATTTAATTACCATATATACCTAACATTTTACTCTGTCCTAAATTAAATTCGCGACTTTAAATCAATCTCCAAAAACCTTCCAGAACCTATTTCTCCGAACCATGAACAAAATCATAAATAATTCTAACAAATTACTAATCTAACAATTTCATCAATCTCTAAACCCAGCTTAAAAATATTCTCAATCAAAACGAAGAAACTGGAAATTATTGAAGAATTTACACGAACAAGTTCAACTGCTTCACTAACACGTCAAGTAACCCTTTTAAAAAACAATCCCATGCTGAATCCTTAATCGTCAACAATTCAATTAAAGCGCAAACTCAACAGTTCGCCGTCAATAATTGTCCGACGGCAAAAGAAGCGGGAAGAGTGGTAACCTCATCCCCGGCAGAGTCATCGCTGACTTAATTAACATGTAAATTCGACATTCTCTTCCCTGAGCGAACGCGCGCGCCCGTCCGTACGGCGTCATTAATTAAGGATTAATTCCGATCGCGATGTTAAGTCCGGCCGGCTGATAACTCGTTCTTGTCAAACGCCGGAATAGGATGCGCAGACTGGCCGGCCACTCTTGCCTTCCCATCGGGACACTTACAACACTCCTGTAACAAGGAACGCTAATCAATCGGCGAGCGGGTTGCACTTTTTTTTATTCGACTGGTTATGTCACGAAATGAGAATTATGAGCAAAAAGATTGTGTGAGAAATTTTTCGGAATGCAGACGGATGTACTTATTTCTTGTTCGCTGTAATGGATTATAGAACGTTAATGAGTTTATGGTTCAAATGTCAAATGTAAATGATTGAAGATACGAAGAGTTGTTACCAAAGTTGTATTTTTGAACGGGACGCTGTGTAAGAGTGTATTTATTGAAATTTATGAAACATTCAAAAGTAGGTTGATCGGAATGCTATGCATTTGTAGTTATACTGTAACAGCGTTTGTTAAGATGAGTAAAACGATATTTTATATTAGATATCTTTTATAATAGATCGTATCAAGTCAACAGGTCCATAATTAAAACCCGGAATATTTCATAAGTGGTTCAAGATAACAGAAAATTTTATGCTAAAATTATGTTCCCTGAATAGGGTGCTGTAATATAACTATAAAAAGAGTATAAAATATATTTTTTATTATTTATTTATTTATTAAATAATACTCAATAGATGTGTAATAGTGTTTGTCAAGACAAGATAACGGATGTCAGCTACTACACATGTCACAGAAGACTGCCATCATAAAAAACGTAGCAGAATTCTTCTACATGCTTCCATCCATCGTCGGTCATACAACAGTATTTGTTACAAGTCCATCATTATACCCAGGTATCCATTACAACTGATGACGCAAAGCCACCAAGTTCATTATTGCGTGCAGTCGAACAACCCGTCGACTCGTGCAAGAACGGTTCTCAAGGTCTTCCGAAGAAGACTACTCTCACGGTTTGCCAGTTGTCAGTTGCCAGTTGCCAGCCAGCATTAGAATTCCTAGAGCAAATGTCATCGAGCTCCTCTGAAACGATCCCTAGGACGAGCCACTCCCGGCATTCCTCGAACATTATCGCCGGGTCACGTAATATTCCCCGGGTCTTTTTGCGCCCGGCACCGGAGTCCGATCGGGCGACTCGGCTTTTTGTCATTCGCCGCCGAGGCAGATTTATGGGATGCCCGGATCGCCGGATACGGGAAAGGCGGGAATAAATAGGTGAGGCGGTTCTTTTTTTTGGTGAGGTGAGAAGTGGGGAGGGAGGATTTGATCGGTGGATCTTGGGAGAGGTGAAAATAGATTCGAAATAACGATCAATTTTAGGATAATGAACTGGAAGGGAACTGAAATTTGGTTCAACTATAAGAAGCTTAGTCCTTAATTCGCAAGACTAGACTAATAGATATATGAGTAGGTGAAGAAGATTTGATTAACGGAAAGTAGGGAGCAAATACTCAAATCCTTAAAAATGTCTTAAAGAGAAAGCTGAAAAGAACAGCAATTAACTACAGATGAAGAATTGAAATTTTACGCTTAAAAATGATAAAACATTTTTAAATCATATACTCATAGATTGATAGAGTTCTGCCGATAAATAATGTATTACTAAATATACATGAAAAAGGGAAGAATAAATAAATAAGGAATTTTTAGGGTGGTAAGAAGTAAGAAAACGATTTCATTGTCATCACTGTTTCTGACACTTACTGTCAATGAAAATGCGTAATTAATTTATTATACAATTTTAAACGAAGTAGATTTAAGAATCGGAATGTCAAAAACGAACAGTTATGCTGCTTAACATTAAAGGACTACCGCGTGCACAGGTGAGAAGTACTGAAGGGAGGATTTCATTGGTCCGAAGTGGAGAGTGGTTCTTAGGCATGTTAAAAGTGGGTTCTTAATAAGCGTGGAAGTGAGGGAAATTAAGTGGAGACGAAGTGTCGAGATTTTGGAGGGTTGAACATTGAGATGTTTAGGGTTGTAGGTCAACGAACTTGTCAAGTGTTTTGATTCTTGCCTTCTTGTATACATACAATAGATTGTACAAATAATTACACTACCAATAGCATTATAGAAAAAATTAAAAACATAAATTCTATAATTCTATAAAAATTACACTTTAGGAGTTTAGAAAAAAAATTAACATTGAACATCTATTGACAAAAGGGACTAAATCGAATGAAAGAGCGGAACCTTTCGATATTAGACCTTCTCCAAGCGTGAAATCAGTTGCAGGACTACAATAGAAGTAGAGAGTGAAGCTTGCGAAATCGATAAGCAAAGTTCAACAGACGGATATTGCCGAATTGGAAACAATCGAGCAATAACAATTGATCATCGCTAAATGTTTCGAAATTACTTATCGCGTCTCTGTCCTTTTGTCGGAAATTTTTGTTGGGCATCATGCTATAGTATGATTCATATAATTTCCTATATATCTTCAGAATTGCTATTCTACTTTCACAATTAACTACTCAATATTATTGCTTAGTGTAAGATTTATCGACTACTCGGAAAGTACACTTTCGTCGATTGTTGGCAGGAGGAAAAAATGGAATCTGCGACCGCGGCAAAAGTTGCAAAGTTCAATCTTTGCCGCGTGAAAATCCGGAGAGTTGGTCGATGGGAAAGAATGGGCCGGTCGATGAACGGCATTACGGGGTGAAAATTAGAAAATTGAACCTTACGAAAGGCGCGCTGCGCCGAAAACGAGACGATCCAATAACGAAAAACCGATAATTACACTGCGAAACGCCAAAAACGTTCAATCTGGCTTGGACGGAAAAAATTGCCCATTTTGCACCGAATCAAATTCTGGCTAAACGTTGCAAAATCGGATATCGGTTCTCGCACCTGTCGACGATAGTGAATGTGGCTTAAGTCGAAGATTTAGAAGTGCACTATTAGTCGTTTTTGTTTTAATTGACAATAACTGTATCGAAATATAAACATCGAACAGTTTGATTCCGTTAAAATTGAGAATTCATGTAATTTTAGTTAATTCGTAATTACATTGTTGTTGGCAATTGTCAAGTTGTATAGAATCGTATTTTCCATTTTATTCGGTTGTCTACATTCCAATCAGTTTATTGTTTGCCTGCTTCGATGGATGAATTGATTTGGGCTATTAAAATATTCTTTGTTTTAAAGATGGCAATTAACGTAAATTGATCAATATGATTTTTAAATATTTCGTAACATTGACTGCACTCGTCTGCTTAATATCAGTTTCACTTGGAATGAAAATGAAACGTTTCACCAGTTGTTTGCTGATAATTTAAATAATAGCAGAAGAGAACTAAACCAAATGTCAAATATTGATTATTTTGATTTTGGCAACTCGTGTGTTTTACAAAACTTCACACATTAATATGCTACATAGTCATTAAAGTGGCCTATGAAAACATGAATTCAGTCAAGTGTGTGATTTTTTCCAATCACATTGAACAGGTCAATGGATTTATATGTTTATATTCTAATTCTATTTCATACTACAAACAAGCAATTGGAATAATAATTGTAATCATATTTGTCTCGAGCCACATGTGTAATTAGAACACACATGTAAATAGACTGTATTTGTCTAACGCACTACAGTAGATATATAATAGACTATTTGTTTAATACACTAGTGCAACATAAACAACTGTGATAACATTTCTTACCAAACTTCGACTAGCACATGTCAATAGACTATATTTGTCTAATGCACCAGAGCAAAGAACGCAGTTGTAACAATTCTTACATTACTTCGACTGGCATACATTAGTAGACTGTATACACTATATCAGATATGCAATAGAGCTTGTTTGTCTGATACAATAGCGCAAAATAAGCAGCTATCACAATTCCTACCTTATTCCGACTTAAGCAACCTTTACTCACCGACAGTGTCAATACACTATATTTGTCTAACGCGCTACATCACATATACAATAGGTCCCATTTGTTTAACATATCAAAGGAAAATAAGCAGCTATCACAATTCCTACCTTATTTCGACTGATTGCAGCTAACCTTTGCACACCGACAGTGTCAATACACGAATTTGTCTAATACACCCGAGGAAAATAAGTAATCGCAAGGACAATCCTTGCTTCGACTCTCGCAACCTTTATAATCAGAGCGCGGATGTCGACATTCGCTCGGCGTCGACATACATCACTATACCGGGTCGTCTAATGAGTATTATCGAGTCTCGATCGGCAGGCTTATTCCGTTAGACGACAAGTCGGAATGTCATTGTGCACAGTATGCGCAGGATGCGCAGCATGCGAGCTTGGCTTACAACGGAGCACAAAGAAGGGCGTCGCATTATTTGCAGGCGTTCGATCGAACGAATTCGGAATTAAACTCGGAATCTCTGCTTGGATAGGACCGGTTTCACGGAAAGAATCGTTGCCACTACTGAAGCGCAGTCTCCGAAGAATTCGGAGCAGCCGGATTGCGAGGAAGGTTCTTGCAAATTAATTCTCTACCTTCGAGGTGACTTCCGGGTTTGTCGGCATTCGTTCTTGTTCGATGGGAAAATGAAGGATTTCAGTTGGATTGTAAGGGGGAATTGTTTGAATCTTACTTCACACATATTCGGATGGATTTGGTAATTGGAGTGATTTTTGGCGAAAATTTGCGTGTTTGCCTGTAGATTGATAGGTTCGCATCTTTTGTATGCAGTTTTAGGATTTTTTGTTGGTGAGAAAATGTTTCTGATGATTTTTTAAGCTTTTCATTGTTGTATAAATATTTACTGATGGAGAAGTTAAAGTAAATATAAATTCTGTTTAAAATTACTATAATACCATTGTAATGTACAACAGTATACACATATACAAGTATACTATATAAAATTACCATAATTACATTATGGCTATAATTTAATGTACATTGGCTTAGTTCAAATTTTGCAAGCTACTGTCGAAACCTTTCGAGTGAAATATCTTATATTTCAATTGCACACGGCATATAAACACAATAATAAACCAAATTCCATATCCATTGGGCAATTCGGATAAAGCATCCCCCCTAGAACATTTCTTTCAAGCTCACTTATCAATCTCACTAATTCCAAATTCAACAAGTAAACAACTTCGATCGAACGACAGAATGAAAGGCATAACTTTCCAATTTGCAATTAAATACCGAATCCATGTTTGCACGGAACCGGCTCAGTCGAATGATTCCGAACGAAATCAGGGAAAGGCTTGGCGAGGGGCGAAGGTTAGGTTAGGCTATGAAAGTGGTTCGTGCGGATAATTATATTATTACACGCCTCGAGCCCGTGTCACAATTTTGAGAGGCGTCCACCTGTCATTAGGTCCGCACTGGCAATAACGAAATTTATTAATGACCGGTGCCCAGTTCGTAAAACGGGAAACGCAACACGATAAATACTGACGCTGGAAGGTCGAGTTTTAGAAATGTCGCCGGTAATTGTAGTGATTTACCTCGAAAGTTCGCCGTTCGAAGTCCTGCGCCGCGGCCGCTAACTGTTTAAGACGTAAATTTTATGGCATTAGCGCGATAAGATAGAAAATGTACGACGATAAGTACGGGTATCGGTGGAGGTAAAAATTAAGGGTTAAGTTGCAGTGATTTAGGTTATACGTTTGAGGTTGATGTCAGGCGCTTGTTAATTTGAGGTACTGGTTTCCGAATGAGTATTAGTAAAGATTGAATATGTAAGTGTACACACTGTTTTGGGAGATAAAGACAACTTTTTTGTTCTTTTCTTCTTACATTTTTAAAGAACATAAAACTTAAGGTTATGTTCAATGGAAGTATAGAAATGTGGATATACAAAATTTTATAGTGTGAATTATTTTTAATTTGCTTATGTGCGATGGATCCTAATACGATATTAGGATGCGGCAAACGTCTTAAAGCTTAATAAATTAGAGAATATCTAGTGATAAATATGGATATCAGTGGAGGCATCTGTAAAAGTTAAGGGTTAAGTTACACAAGGGTTGGAAGATTGAAATTCATCAGGGGTTGTTAATTTCAGATACAAGGTTCGCAATGTTAAAAAGAGTAAAACATTTTTGACAAACACTAATTTCTGTGAAAATTTTTCCTAAATGATTATTGTAATTTCAACTGGTGTACACATAAAAGCTTATATTGCGTCTATGATACGTGTAATTTACATATCCTTTGAACCGTAATATTACATTACGTTTAAAGTTTTACTGCAACATTTTCTTCTTGAACACAGAAACGTAATAATTTGATTTAGCATCGATAAACGCTAGAGGCGGATTTCGACGATAAATTCAAACACCACTGACTGGCTTATCGCTTTACTATGCTAATGAGAGACCTAAATACGGCACAAGGACATAACTAAGATCTCATAAAACCCAACGAAACCGATATTAACGAAAAAATGGCAAACATACTTTCGATCTTACTTTCCTTTCTCACTAAAACCGCAATTACACCCAGTTATTCAACTACACAATAATAATTAGTAATTAATATTACTATTATTAAATATTATATCATATTACTATTAATTAATTTTTAATTACTGATTGCACAAGTATCTCATTTATCCAAAATATTTTGTCGATCAGATTCTGGCGCAACACAAAATTTCATTCACCCCCATAAAATCATGTTAAGAAACGCTTACACACCCCACGCCACCCTTATTATAGAGTCCAATAATTTGTAAGCAACGCGGCAGTCAACATACACCTAAATGCACTTCCTACCATCCATATTTAACGATTACACCACAATCGCACTACAGAACATGCAGACGACCCACACCGACCCTGAAACATTCACACTGTCACTCATACCGATCCGGACGCAACCCCCACCGCGCCAAGAAGTAATTCCGAACCACCCCAACACGCACGAGCCACACGGACAGGAGCACCAACACATTCAAAGGCCAGACCGGCCAAGGTATACGATTACGAGGCTCGTTACAGACCGCTTTACAGCGGCGATAGAAGTTAGCGTCGTAAAATGGCCCTCACCCCCTCTCAACCACCTCCCAACCCCCTTCCACCCCCTCGCCAAATCGACTGGGAGATATTTCCGTTTTCGAGCGTAACTCATTCGACAAAGCTGCGAATGGAGGCTGAGGACAATAATTACGAAAGTTGCTCCCATTGTCCGACTTTGTCCGGATACAAAAGGGCGGGAGGGGGTGGGGGGGTGGAAGCTGAAGGAGAATTTTCGAAGAAATTCTTAGGATCGCGGGGACGGATGCGAGCCTTTATTAAAGTCGGACAATCTCGAGGAAGTGGGCTCTCCGCGTGTGCTCGCTGTCGGAATGGAGTGGCGAAATGAAATTTGTAACGCCGGCGCGGACTGTAATGAGTCAAAAAACAGAGGAACGGAAAGTTCTCCGGTCTCATCTCGCGGCAACTTTTCTGTACGGAGTTGGCTGGCGCTTTTTCTTGCTTCTCGCGGGATGACATTGGCAGGGATGACGTAATCGAAATGTAAGAATTGGGGGTGGGTACTTTTTATTTACAGGGGTTGATGGTCAGGTGGAGTGGGATGATTTCTTGCCGGGTGTTTTGTGTGTTTGGGGGGAGATGTTGATACGGGGTGGAAATTAAATGAGAGGAAGATTGAATTAGAAGAGGGGTGGGAAGGGTGAGAATGTAAGAATGTAGTGACGATAAGGAAGAAGGAAACTGCGGAGTGAATAGCGTAAGGCGCGAGAAGATAGTAATCAAATTAAGACCCGGCGAGAAAATGCGGAAATTAGACCGAAAGCAAGGGAACACAAAAGAAATTTTCAAAACAGCTTGTATTAAAACTAAATCTCTACGTACAAACGCATCGTAAACATCCGCCGAAAGCAAAATGAAAAATGATATAATGACTTGAAATCAAACTCTTTTAAGTAAAATATTCGGTCATTCCAAGCTAAGCCCTTAACCCTTTAACGTACACACTCGAGTATATTCGAGCGCGCTAAACAGGCGAAACTGCACACACTCGAGATAATTCGAGCGGCGTTGTATTTGATACTGCTAAAATTAGAATAAAAATTCGGTTTATTTGAAAGAAACCGTACGTTAAGGGATTAAAGACGGGAATAACTAAAATAAAAAACTCTATCTTAATCTTCATCACCTTCCTCACCACAATTCTATATTATCACTACAGAAGCTACAAACAGGAAAAAAAGTCAACGCCGCAAACATCAAAACAGCAAATTAACCGCAGACAAAGACGGTTTCTGACAAAGCTCAACACCAGAATCCACCCCCTCCTTCCAGCCCGTAGGAGGAGGGAAGCGCGAGAAGGGGTTCCTTCCTCATTTCATTCCGTCCCGGCAACCCCTGTATCTCCCGGCCAGTTTTTTGCCGCCCCTTATCGCCCGCACACCCTCCCTCCTGCCCACGGGCGGAGTACGCAAACGGCAGAACGGCCGCGCATCCTCCTTCCCGTCTGCGTTCCCGCACCGACAAAAGGGAGAGAGGCCTCCTAACTCGCGGCATCCCGAAATTGAGATGTGCGAGCTGACGCACGAGCGTCATAAATCTTGCCTTCCCCGGCGCGCGCCTGATATCTATTCGGCGTCCCCACCTCTCGTCTCCCCTTGCGCGCTACCCCCACTCCGGCCGCCCTCTGCAGGCCTGACGCGACACCCTTTGACCTTGGCGCGCGACGTTTCGGGCGGAGCGGAGCGCGTCGTTTGTCCTGGGAGAGTGATCGAGGGTGAGGGGGAGGGTGGCTGCTTTTGGGGTTGACATTTTTGGGGGTGGTTGAGACGGTGTTTGCGTTTTTGCCTTTGAAGGATGGTAATTGTTAACGGAACTGTTGAGTTCTAGTCATGTTTTTATTTCATTGTCGGAATGATAAAAGTAAAAATGATAATAAAATAAATTAATATTACATATTACAATATATAATAATAATATTTCAAGGTCTCATGAAAAGTCATTACTAAGACATTTTGACTCGTCAGTAGTACCAGTGCTAAATTGAGAGTATGATATGAGATTTTGGGCGGAATGTCAGCTGCGAAAAGGTTGAAATTTTGGTGTTGGATAGATTGAAATCTTGAATGGAGTTCAACGTGAATAATATGAAATCTATGCTACTATGTTTTTCTTAATTTGCAAAAATAGTTAATATTCACACAAACATGTTCGATGTTTGTACTACTAATTTTTACCTTCACCACACAAAAACATCTTCACCCCAAAGAAACGTACCTGACCCACACCTACAAATATCCTACATCACATTCTACATCCTATTGGGTTGGCCACAAAATTATTTCGGTTTCGTAGAGCGAAAGAAAAGTCGTACAAAAAATAGACTTTAATCAATATTACATTTTCCACTTTGTCCCCAAACTTAAGTTGATCAATACCAAGCACCGAAAGAAAAATACCTAAACACCGACAGAAATTCTCCACAAAAATCACAACGCTATCTAGGTTGGAAAATCGAAAGTTCTCTCTTGCCAACCTACTGCATTCAAAACTTAAATTCATTTAACACCATCGCCAAAAATTGCATAACGTTACGCGAACTCCACCAAAAAGAAGGCTGCAAGTCTTCCTGCCGAAAGTGAGCTCGGCTCAACTTAGGCGAATTTATGCGAGGCCGGCCCAGCCATAAATTCGACTCGATTGCGTTCGAGGGATCGTTCCGTTGCGACACTAGCGCCATTCCAGAGGGCGCCACAATTTAAACTGCCGGCGCCGGTAGAAGATCAAGGTCGATTCGAGCGTATTCGCGCCTCCCGCGCTCCTGGGCACTGGAGGGGGGTGGGGGCGAAATTTACGACTCGGCTGGGAAGTTCGAGCATCCCGGAAGTTGGCAAAGCCTCTTCCGGGAGCCGAATTCAAACTCAGCGGCGGCAAACCGTCTCTTGGCTCGTTCTCTTTTCGACCAAAATCGGAAACGTCTCGTAAGGGTTGTTTGGGTTGCTTGAATCGTATCGAAGCTTTCTTTGACCGACACATGTCTCTTTTTTTTTCAACCTTGTGCTTCCGCAGTTTTACTTCGCGTGTCCTCTGTCAATTTTTCAACTCCGCTTTCTGTTTTGACGGTTGTTTTGAAAGTTCCTCGACTGTGTTGTCGTTGGTTTTCTGTACTCGTTCAGGATTGTTGTTCGTTTACGTGAGGTCGGCGAAACTTGACCTGAGCAAACTTTTACGTCTGCCAGGCTGAGTTTCAAGCAGTTCGCTTAATAAATGCTGCAATGAAACAAGTATTTTGTGTAGAAGCGTTTATTCTCCAACTTGTAAGTTCAATGACCTCTTAAGCAGAAATCTCATTATTTCATCACTGCAAATATCTCGAACAATTTGCTAAAGTCCCAATGAGAAATCTTTTTAGCAAACTCGCTGCACTCAAAATTCTTAAAAGACAAGACGCAGTTAAGAATTATAATTATAATATAATAATAATATTTCGAATGTATGAACTTCGCATTCTCGCTGCTTAAAGTCCTTGAAAAGCACGTTACTGGCCTCTTTACTTCTCTCACCTTTTCGACCCCTTCCTCCGTCTTTCTCCTCTTTCCCCTCTTCCCCCTCCCCCTCTCCGACCTACTCTTCACTTCCCTTTTTGCCATGGACATGAGCGGTGTAGTTGGAAGCCAGGCGCCGGGCAAAGTTTCGTACAAAAGTTCTCGCTACACGTCACCGACGTCTGTCCGGTGCGAGAAATGGTGCGAGAAAAAGGGGCTGGAGAGACGGAGAAGGTGTTGGTGCAGGGTGAGAAAGAGAGTGAGAGAGAGAGAGAGAATTGCAAGAAAGAAAAAGGTAACAGAGATCGAAAGCAAGAGAATGAAAGAGAGAGAGAGAGAGAGAGAGAGAGAGAGAGAGAGAGAGAGAGAGCAAGTTGCAAGCATGATGAAGGATAGGAGAGTTTGAGAGCAAGAGAGTGAGTGTGAAAGAAAGATAGAGCGAGAAATAGAGAGAATTGCAAGATAGAAAGAGGTAGCAGAGATCGATAGAGAGAGAAAGACAGAGAAAGTGTTGCAAGCATGAGAGGATGAGAGAGTTAGAGAGAAAGAGAGAGAGAAAAGTAAGAGTGTTTGAGAGTAAGAGGGAAGGATTTGAATAAAAAGAGAGCGTAGGGAGAATTTGAAAGTAAGAAACTGAGAAAGATAGAGGGAGTTGAAGACTAGAGAGAGTAGAAGAGTTTGAGATGAAGAGAGTGATAGAGAGAAGGAGTTGAAAATAGGGAGAGTAGGAGAGTAAGATAGTGATAGAGATAGGAAGTTGAAAACTAGAGGCGGTAGAAGAGTTTTGAGAGTAAAAGAGTGACAGACCGAAAATCGAAAGAAAAACAGAAAACAAGAATTTGAAAGAAAGAGCCATAGAGTTAAAAACCGGCAAGAAACAGGAGTTGTACAGAATAAGAAAGAGTGAGTGAGAGAGTGAGAGAGAGAGAGAGAGAGAGAGAGAGAGAGAGAGAGAGAGAGAGAGGGCAGGCTGGCCAGCGACAAATTGAATTTCGCATCTCACGGCGAGGAAAGTTGGCGCGAGAAGGTGCGATTTACGATTGGCGCACGTGCGTCAACCCCTGCCGGCAGCTGGCTGCAAGTTTATACTTCAGGTTCCTCGTCGGACGCTCGGCGAGGATCCTCGCTGCCCTTGTTTCGAACTAGTTTTCGACTCTTGCAGGTCTGCTTTCTTTTTCTTTTCTTTTTTAACGCCCGTGACTGAATGTCAGCCGGTAGGCACATGTATAGGAACGGTAGGAGGGTTGTTCGGTAACTTTAATGATGATTTTTTGCACGGTTGGTAGGAACAGATATAGACTGAAGTCGATCGAGACAAATTAAATTTGCTCGGAAAATCTTGCTATATTACTGTTAGTTGTCTTTAGTTTAAATTTATTAAATATGATAATATGATTAAATATAAAAAATTTAATAATAATAATAAATATAAACACAGGGATGAAACAAGACAGATGCAAGTATATTTCTGTTAGTTTAGTACTGAGCGAAATGTTTGAGCTGTTTTTTATCCCGGATACGGAGAAGTGTACACGTTATAACGTATGCGGAATATGAGTGACGTAGCGAACGTACTTCGGCAAATGGATGCACATATTAATTTGTTAGAAATTTATTGACAGAGGATTCGGATTTTTCGTCAGCGAATCAGCACGTTTTCCCAGTCGGTTTGGCAAAAGAATGCGCATATTAATCAGCTGTTGTACAACAGATGCCTCTATTCGCACGAGTCGAACTTAATTTGTCATTATTTTTCTTCATATTCCAGAACGTTCGAATTATCTCATGTTTGGTGTGATTAACCGTCTCCAATTTTTAACATCGCGTGTCTTATGCATTTAATTACTTACACTCCAAGTTTTGAAGACTTCTTGAAATTTTGCAAACGCGGAGGTACTACCTTAAGCGGACAATAATTCGATACTTAACAGTTCGATATTTAACCGTTCTGCCAACCGTACATTCGACAAATTAACAGACACACGTCCACCGTAAATCTTCACTCTCCCATTCTGACGCGCGCAGTCTTTCATCCGCATCGAAATTCATCAAAAAAGATGCACATCGCCCGATCGCACTTTACGACTCGGGGGACGAAAAAAGAGGACGAGCGAATCCACGATCGACACCCGTCAAAATTTACCGTCACCCATCCGCATCGAGCGAGTCGCAAATTTATCACCGTCCCACCCCCACCCCCCACCCCCGAAAAAACAATCGGGGTCGGGGCAAAAAAACAATACGAGCGTTATCGTCCCGCGTCAAAAGCTTCGACGTTCAATTGAACGTAAAGAACGCATTGGCGCGCCTCGATTCGTTTCGGCATCGGAAATCTGGCAACGCTGCCGAAAATGGCGCGAAAAATCACACGGAAATCAGACGAAACTCGCGGCGATAATGTGAGCTTCGACCTATCGGCTGAAAACGGTGGATCCCAACATTGTCCTACTTGAATGTTTCCCACATTGTCACCCTGTCGTTTTCTGCCCACCTTTTCTACTTCTTCTTAATTCGAATGGCTGAAGTCTGATTCTCTTAACGGAAATAATTGTACATTAAGCGCTCATAATGGTTTGCAATGACAATTTTATTTTTATTTTATTTTTGTGCCGCGGAGGGTTGTTGAGACTTTTTTTTAGTAAAATGCGGCCACACGCGACATAAATCGAGCGTGTACTGTTTTTTCGCGTTGGCGCATGTTCGTGCGAGCGAATATTTCGGATAGTCCTCTATAATTCCGGTTTTATGCTGTGTTCAAAGCAGTAATAAAATTAATTTCGCTTCTCGATGGAAGTAAACGCGGCCGGATTTATGTCACGCTCGCTCTCATTTTAAGCGGAAAATTTTTCAGCCGGTGCATTGTAAACTGTTTCAAACCGAAAAAAAATGGGGAACAAGATTGTTTAAACGTAAGCGTCTCGTCGGCTTTAATCGTGAAATATGAGATTCATTGTTGCACTGGGATCGAAAAAAGTACACATTTTACCTGTGCCGTATGTTTTAGAAATAATTATAATCCTCTGGTAGAGTCAAGATTACCGTAAAATGCAGGGCAGTTGTTAATTTAATAAAAAAATGAAAATTGTGTACTTTAGTTATTCTGTCGATATATTACTAAATGCGAAGTTAAAAATTTACATCTTTTATTGCCACGCAGAATTAAACACGCTGAGTAGTCTGTAATACGATTCAGAATCGAAAATGAAGCGGAAAGTGGTATTTTTAAACAACATCAAATATGCTGAATGTCCACATACTGTATAGTAGTATAGAATATGATATTCAGAGTTCGGTAAATCGGACATATTTGACAATAAGATTAACCATTCTTTAATTAATGTAAAAATTTAAGTTGCATACTAAGTCATTCTGTACGCTACAGAATTTAAACATAAAACTTATCTTTCACAGTGCCATAGAAATTAAACGTACTAAATGGTTCGCAATTCGAATCAGAATCAATAATAAACCACGAATTTATATTTTTTGAACAACGTATAAAAAAATGCGAAAATCCGACCAGTGCATCATAATACAGACACCGATGCAAAATCCAGATTCCACATGCGTCGCACGAATATAAAAATACAATTAATGATTGTTCAATTAACCAAAATACATATGTTGTATACTTATAAGTCATTCAGATAACATACTACAGAATTCGAATCTAAGATAACCATCTTTCACCTTGCTATATAAATTGTAATTACTAAATGGTTCTTAATGCAACTTATAATCAATAATAACCTCGCAATTCATATATTTTAAGCAAGACATAAAAATACTGGAAATCCATGTTACTGTATCATAACACCGATACAGAATCGAAAGTCTACATACGCGAATCGTACAATACGATTAATCGGCCGTCGCTTTCCGATCGCACGCCCCGGCGGATAATTTTTGGTCCGCCGGTATCAGCAGTCACGGTTAACCGAGCGCTTCCGGTTAACTTCGATGCCATTAGCAGCGGCTGTCGGACTCTTTCGAACGCGGCCGCGGCTTGGCTTTAACCTCGGACTCCCGCAGAAGCGACCGTGAACGACCGGCAACGACCGGCAACGACCGCCGACCCAACAACGCCGAACCTACGACCAGCCAAGGTTTGAGGTTGACCGACCGGCCGGGCGAGCAGTTTACGCAATTTCCATCGCTTCAAAGGGGCTGCCGAGGGGCGGGGGTTCCGGCGGAGAGTAGGGGAGGGGAGGGGTGGGGAGGACGGTCGCTGGTCAGGTTTGACTGAAAGGAGATCGGAAGAAAGAGAAGTGGGAGGTTCGTTTAAAGAACGGACGGCTTCAAGGTCAGTCGGAGGTGATCAGTAGGCGCGGTTAAGTGGTGTGGGAAAATTTAGGGGTTGAATGGGATCAGAGTACTTGGTTGCATTGATCGGAGTGTAATTATTTGCTTTTGGAGGGTGGGTGGGTTAGGGTGGGGGTGCGAGGTTTTTTGTACTTGTGTCAAAGTTACTGGATACTTTATTATAGTTTTATTCATATATTATTTATAGTTTGTTGTATTTGTATATTTTGTGAGATGAGTGGTTGGTTTGAAGGTACGTTTGTTTAAGTGTGGTGGCAAAATTTGATTGGATTAGTTGAATCGATTAGTATATAACCGTTTTCCTGAGTGTAGTAAAGTAAAGGGTGGAAGATTGAAGTGAGAGTGCTAAGAGGAACTTTCTTTGCGCAAGTTTAAAAGTGACTGAAAAGATAGTGGAAAGTGGGTCGAGAAAGTTTATTTAAACAATTGTTTGAAGTCAGTTGAAAGTGATGAGTGGATGCATTTAATTAAGTATAATCAAAAATTCGTTTTAGATCAATTAGTGTATAATTGTTTTGTGTAAGTGTAAGTGCAAGAACAATAATCTTCTATACAGAAATTTCAAGACGACTTAAATCATACTAGAAGAAAAAGAAAGTGATACATGAAGCTGTCAATACAACCAACATTTTACTGCTTACCACATTAAACTCGCAATTATATTCTTATAATAATAATTTATTAACGGCATAACCGCCTTTGACAACAAATAAAAAAACATTTACATTATTAGGTTAATGTGGTACTAAAATAGTTAAACATTGACTAAACATAAACAAATTAAATTTACAAAAATTGACATGGAATCAAACGACAGTATCATCCGAAAGAAACAAATCTACTCGCCCAAAAATCCACCAATACGAAAATTCCTAAAACCTCTCACATTATCCCAATATCGAACCCACCCCTTTCCAACACAGAAACCCGCATTCACCATCATTGAAACTCCCATAAAATCCTCATCGGACCAAAAATAAATTTCTCCGCGCACTTCATCCTCCAAAACGTCATCTTTTCATCCCACCCTTCAACCTTCCGCTCGCTTAGGCGTCGCTTAATTAATCCAAGCCACTCGGAACGGACGTTCGGCAAGTTCTGTCAGCCAACAAATTCGAACGTATTCGAACGTATTCGAACGTATTCGGACGTAGTCGAACATACACTCCAAACGTATACCGACGAATCCCAACCTATTCGGAACGTATTCGAGTTCCGTGAAAATCGTAGGAATCCGACGGGTGCCGAGCTTGAAAAGCATGTCGAGCACGGGACTCGGATAATGTACCGGGTGATTCGGAAATGGGTCGACAAACTTTCGGATCGACGGTGCGACTTCGCGCGCATTCTGGAAAGTATAGAGGTGGGTGAGAGGAGGTGAGGGGAGGTGAGGGGAGGCGAGGGGGAGGTGGAAAAAAGTGCGGACGGTCAGCGGGTGGGAACGGTTTCCTTTTTCGAGTTATAACCACTTCCAGGTCGCGAACGGTACTCGCTGGCAACTTCCCGGGGATTGGAATGGATCGCGAGCTCTCGGATTAAAAGGATTGCCGGGTCGACCCGATAAAGAAATCGCCCGATGACACAGATTTCCACGGCCGATTTTCCGGCGGGGCGAGAGGGCCAGATTCTCGGAAAGGAGTTTCACGGGAATCGAGTCGGGCTTCTTTTTCGGACGAAAGTAGATTATGTCACGTGATCTCGGTAGATTATTATGCCAGGAATGCAATTTTGTGTAAATGTAATTTATATTTGTGTTCTTGTTTAGCATTGTTTATTATCATGATTTGGATTATTAATTTTCAAAACCATATATGTCTGTTTTCTTTTTTTAAATTAAATATCACAATCTGAATCGGCCTAAAGGCATGTTTCTACATATTCTATAATACATTTTAATTATATAATTATAAATATTTATTATATAGTAAATACCATCATACAACATAACTTAGCCATTATGCAATTCTACATACATGCTCAATAATCATTAATCTCTCTTATATGCTAATATTAAGCTAATTCAGTATTCCAGCACAACACGAATACAGTGTTCATAACCACAAATACATTTTGCTCAATAATATAGTCTAATAATGTAAGGTATAAAGTATACGCTAACGCAATAATAATAGAGTATAAAACAGTCTACGCATCGTAGACAATTTTATAAATACCGTATTAAAAGTAGCTCCTTGCCTATATACGCCGTATTATTAGCGCGTTATTGAGCATTTATCCAGAGCAACGAAATGGCAGTCAGGCGTACACCGTGTTACACGTACCACACTCAAACTTCGTCCATAAATCCCGTCGCAGGCGTCCCTTACGTAACGCCGTCTTACAGCGGTCACATCATAAATCGGAAAGTAAACGTTTCCGCGTCTACGGCCGCAGGACCCTCTATCATCCCCCAAGCTGAATGGCGGCCATTCTCGGTGCCTGCCGACCCATTTTGGAATCACCCTGTAAGTCCTGTCGCTCGGGCGTCGATCGTGAAAATCATTGACCCGTGTCCAGAGACAAGGGGCTTCATTCAAACGTTTATCCGCCCATCGCGCCGCTACTGATTCTCACCCCCCTCCACCCCCACGCCACCCCCATCCACCCCCAGGCCACCCCTGGAGCAACCCTAACTTCCTCTGTGGCGGCCCGCAATACGTATCGAATTACGACGAAAATATTCTTTGGCGAGTAAATGTGCGTTCAAAGACTTATGTCGATGAAAGTATTTCAGTTGACGTTTCTTTTTCGAGTTAGGTTAGGTTAATACTGGAAGTACAGACAATTTTTATTCATATTTTCATTTCACGTTCTCGAATTATGCAAGTCAATATGTTTGGAATTATAAAATGAAAGGGAATTAATTGTTTATCTACTTCAACGCGTACCAAAAACTATTACAGAAAACAAAGTCAAGACAAGTCATTTTGATTTGGCGGTATTTTCGTGTTAAGCATTAAAAAATCGATTCTTTCGGTTCCTCTGCATATTACTTATTTTTTTAATTAATAATTGCATGCTTATGTCTAGATAACATTTTTTTATCAGGTTACAGTTCATTTTTAATGTTTACAGGAGATTAGCTTATGGATGTATTCACGGAGTAAAATTGAAGAAAGTCCTAAAAATAACTATTTGAACCCTACCGAGTATTCCCGAAGATAAAAGTTGAAGCGTTGCAGAAAGTTCCGGAATATACGAAATGAACGGGGAGCAGTGAGGTTAGGTTAAATTTTTGCGGCATGCGACGTCGCTGAAATTGTAGGTTTGAACGCGGCTGTGCTTTGGGCGAAGATGATAGGAGGAAATTACGAGACAGCGGACGAGCTTAAAAGCCAGCAGTTTCGGTGTAATCAAGCGAGGACGGCGCAATTAAGATCGGGACTAACTGAAAATGTCGTGGGCGGCACGAATGCGATGATAATCAAATTGATATTCAAACGGTCGTTTGTAGTTCTGGGTATAATCGAGATGATAATTAAATTCGAATTGAAATGCTTATTACGGCCGGCTCTGTGTACGAACGTCGTGACATTCGATAGGTATTCAAATGCTCATTAGTGTTACTACTTCCCGTAATCAAATTAATCTCCGAACGCTCGTTGACGCTGGGTATAACGCGATGATCGTATCAACATTTAACTCTGTATTAACGTTTCTAAATCTAGTTGCGAAACGCATAATTACGAGCTTAGAGCGGTTAAATGTCAATTGTCGATTCGTAATTATATCAGTGGCTGCAAATAAAAATTTAATTTTTCTCCTTTGGCTGAATATTATTATAATCGAATTTCTGTTTATACAGTTATTGCAGATGCTGTTTCCAGGT
This sequence comes from Anoplius nigerrimus, assembly GCA_914767735.1. Taxonomy (NCBI): domain Eukaryota; kingdom Metazoa; phylum Arthropoda; class Insecta; order Hymenoptera; family Pompilidae; genus Anoplius; species Anoplius nigerrimus. The sequence continues at coordinate 15,610,557 of OU612081.1, forward strand.
ACAAACATGGTCGTCGAATTAACATTTAGACACTGATTACTTCCAATCTTGAACGCAAGCATGACAATAATTGAAGGGACATTCAAATTTTCATTAAAACCTCTACACTCTGCCGGAAACGCGATAATCCAATTGCCATTCAAATATCCATTACTGTTTCTACTCCCGACGGCAAACACGATAACCAAATTGACATTTAAACGGCCAATGGCTGCCTCCTTCGAGCAAGAAACGTTAACAGCCCGCGACAAAGTGACATTGCGCCTTTCTAGCCTCTCTCAGCTGAACATTTCGCGATCCACCTCTCAGATCTCCTGAATTCCATCTAAGTATACTTCAACGTGCGTAAAAGTATTGTCCTTCGACTTTGCTTCCTTTTGATAATGCCGAAATCCAATTCAGATCGACATATAATGGTGTTTTTATTATTTTCTTCTCGGAATGCTTGAAATTTGATTTTGAAAAGTTGCATTGCAAGTATAAAGCTGTATTTGTTGGACTCGGTGGTCATTCTGGAGAAATTAATTTGTTAAGTATTAAAAGGAACATGTGAAAACGAATTTTATTTTGGCGAGTTAATTGAATGAATAATTTCTATTATTTAAGTGATAGTAGGAAGCAAATTTTGTTTGGTGTCAGTTTGAGACTAAACTTGGAAATAATCAGTTCTGATTAGATGAGTCCTTAATCTTTGAGAATTTCATAATAATGAGCATATGTAATGATTTTATTCGATCCGAAACGAAAAACCAACAGTTTAGATACAATAATCAAACATATAAAAGTCTTCATAAAACTCTGATTTAATTCGTTCCGAAACTATATACTGTCAGTATAGAATCCCGATTTCTCTCCATCAACTACCATATTCTGAAACAAATCAAAATTTTCATCTCCACCAAATACCAACATAAACTCCACTTCTCCACAGCTCATCATTAATTCCCCACCCCGACTGAACACACCCCCAATAAACATCTCACCTACCTCTTCCCATACTCCACACTCTCTCATTATACTCAACATTCTCAACCCTCACCCATCCCTACCGTACGAATCCTCCCTCAAATGACAAGATGGCATCCGACAAAGTACCGGATATTTTCCTCCGACCTTGGAACCGGAGGAAAAATCCAAGGGCGAGACGAGTAGGTGCTGAGTAGGGGACTGTCTGTCACGCTTTCTTTCGGATCGCGAGACGCGCCAATTACGTGGCCCGTAATTGAAAACGCCACCGGCTTATCGAGGCCTGGCCAGTCGACAATGGGAGTCGACGTTTTCGAATTCGGCGTCGATGGCGTTCTTGTCATGGGGGTGGAGGCTTGAATGCGGTCCCGCGGTATGGGGGCTGGCCGCCGTGTTACACTCAATTTTATTCGACGTCGTGGGGTGGGCTTGCCGAGGGTAGGGGTTGGGGTCGGACGGACAAAGTGGAGAGTAAAATTGTCCCGGGGACGATCGACGGGCGCAATTATTGAGTGAGCGGCACGCGGCCCATAATTAGAGACGATTCGTTCGCGAAATTCGAGACCGGGGGAAGGGGGGTGGGGGAGGCTGGCTTCGGAAGTGAGCGATTTTGGGTGAGTCGAGTTTGTGCGGCGTTGGGGTTGGAAGCGTATGGGATGTATTTAGTTTTAGGTTCATTAAGAATTTTTCTAGTTATGTATCAGTTTTTGGTGAATAAGTTATAAATTTTGGAAATAATAAGGTTGGGTTCATACAGTTTATTCGTGTGATGGTTGAAAGATAAGTGAGAGGGATGTCAGGAATATTCAAACATTTTTTTACGGATTTTTCTGGAGTAGCTGATGAATTTTATTAGTTTATTATTTTTATTGGGTATGTATGGTTTGTTCATGTGGGGGTTGAAAAGTTAAGGAAAGGGTTATGAAGATTTAAAGTTCTGAACACAATTTTACGGAATAGTTTATGAATTTTAATGAATGATAAGCTGTATATGTGCAATTTGTTTTAATTGGGGGGGTTGAGAAGATAAGCAAAGGGATGTGAGGAATATTTAAATTTTTCTATTTATTTTTGCTGAATAGTTGATGAATTAAATGAATGATATGTCGAATATATGCAGTTTGTTGAAGGGTTCAAAGCAATTGAAAAGGAACATGTATGAAATAAAAGTGTTTTTTTAGTAATAAGTGATGTTGTGGACATATTTAGCTTGAATCACACTGGGGGTTGAAATAGACTAACATAAAGAGTGGAGTGCACATAATAGCCCTTTTAAACAGATACTAATTGATGAATCTGATGACACAGGATTAACTCGCCGCTGAAATAGCGGAATGTACAAGATATTCAAAAGTTCGTATCTCTGTTAATAAAACCCAAATTAGCGGACATAATGATACTCTGCGCGTGCCTAGTTTTTTTTAATGAAGCAGAAGTTGAAATAGTCAGACAAAAAGCGATCTCTATACACTGTATTTAAAACTCAGTTTCTCTTTCAGTCGAGCGAGTCTTAATGGATTTAATTAGCGATAATCTCGGTGAGACTAATTTGCTGCTGAAATAAGAGTTGAAGGACAGGGATAATTAAAATACTCAAACGAAACTTAATGCATACAGTACCTTACAATGAGTATATGCCTCATTAACGAAAGAGATAAATATATACAGAGTACTTAACGCTGAGTATCTTTCGGTTGAATAAAAATAAATGGACTTCGTAAGTGATAATGGGAAGGGGAGTGGAAGTTATTAATGAAGTGGGGTGCATTGTGAAAAGGAAGATGTAGAGGATGTTAGTTTTACAGGCCGGTATCTCTTTCGGTTGAATCGTAATTAACGAGCCGAATCAGCGATAATCTCAGCGTATGTATAACGGTAATGAAGAGGGATGAGCGAATGAAAAGGGTGTACAGAGTGTTGCACTTAAAGCTGAGTATCTCCTTCGCTCGACTACTAATGATAATTAATGATCTCAATAAGTGATAATCTAAATATGCCTCCGCTTTATCAAAGAAATGGGGTGACTGCGAAGAGCGAAATGAAGAGGGGTGAACAGGTGAAGCGGTACAAAAGGCAGATGAACAATACAAATGTACAGGGTGCTACATTTCGACTTAGATTCAGATTTTACAGTTACAATCCATTTTTTTTACACTATAATAGAATTCTCTTAATTCAGATTGTCATCATTTGCCATTTTTATTATCAATGTATGTATTCAAACGTGGTTTTTACACCTATTATGTGATTAATAAAGTGATGATTTGATAAATATTTAAGAATAATTTAAATTTACTGAGTTTGGCGGTGACTACATATAAGTGTGGTAATTTTTTCTTACCACATTTGTTTAGAGATGGCTGATAAGGGAGACTTATATTAATGATTTTCTTCTAAAAATAGTAATTGGTATTATATCGTTACCACATTTCTTTGCTTCATTGAAGAAACAGATGATAGAAAAGATATAAAATTGTTCTAGACTTATTCTATATTCTACCTTCTAATCTCTAAGTATACAAAATGACGATATAAATTTCCCAAAAGCGGTGATAATTTATCAAAATCAAAATTCGACAATTTCACCCAAAACCACATAAACCATCACCCTATCCACCGGACACCCGTTACATGGCGACTCGTCGAAGCAAAGTGTGTCCCGCGAAAGGACGAAGGGCTCGCCGAGAGCATTTCTCGTCCGATTGGTCGCGAGCGGCTCAAAACTGCTGGAATCCGACGTATCCCGTGCCTCGGATATAATGCTCGATATGCGCGCGTTATCGCTCGCGCCAAAATCGTCGATTGCTTGCTACCCCCCACCCCAACCCTCTCCGCCCCTTCCCGAAACTCGCAGTCAGCGTTCGGTATTCCGCTCTCTCGTCAATTCGCGTAACGAATTCGAGAATCCCGAACTAATCCTGGCGCCATCGAAAGCGCGAGATTACACTTGCCGATGACCGGATCCTATTTGCTGGCGATAACTGGAGCCGTCTAATTAAAACGGTAATACATCCCTTCCGTGTTCCATCAAACCCCCCCCCCCCTCCCCCCGCCTCTGCCTCTGCCTCTTCGATCAGCCCTTGGTACCGTGGGACACCCTGTGTGCGGCGTTATCTTTCCGCTAGGGCTGCCAGTTCCGAAAATGGATCAGGATCAATCGTACGGAAAGGATTGCGAGCGACAGTTACACATTGCCGTGCTTTCGGACATAACCTCTTTAGGGATGAGTTCTTTCGATTTAATGGTGGAATAGGGGTAAAGGGTTTGAGTCGGTTTGAGCGTGGATTTGAATGTTGCTGAGTGTTGAACATTACTTCTTTAGGGATGAGTTTCTTTCATTTATTGTTGTGTAAAGAATTACGGTTACAAATCGTTTTGAGCATTAAGTTGCACATTGCTGTGTTTTGGGACATAAGCAATACGACCATAACAAACGAACCACCACAGACTCCGCATAAAGAAGTAGGAAACTCGAAAAACCATCAGAATAGTCATAAATTGCACAGGAGCAGAGCCGCATTAAACGAAAGGAACGTAAGATATTAATGTCGCCGCTCGGAAAGAATCGAGGGGTGCGTGATGCCACTTTTTTCCTCTTATCCGACGAAGAGGGGAAAAAAGTGCAAGCCTGGACGTCCGTGGGGTAAGTTTCGCGTTCGTAGAATTTTTGCCCGGCGGCGAGTGCAGTGTCAGGACAGGACGGATATTTCCCCTCGGTCGCCTTTCTGAAGGAGGCATCTCTTCCCCACCCTCCCGTATCAGCGACGGCCATCTTTCCGCTGTCTCTGCCGAGGCTAACCGCTCCCGGGGGCATAACAGTTTTCTCTCTCCGATAGCGTCGAAGGATGCGACCGGCGAGGGTGTCCGGGCGGTGCTGGAGGAGGGGGTGGCTGGGGGGTGGGGGGTGGATCTGGGTAAATGTCGAATGTCGACGCACGCGACCGTAAATAGGAAGCGCTCGCCGTGTGCGGGCTGGCGTGATAAGAATTGCTGACGCAAATTTTTGAGATGGCCGATTGGGGTGGTTCAGGGTTGATCAATGGAGTGTGAACGTTTTCATATTGGGTTGATAGTATGTCGGTTGAACACAGATATTGATTCGGGTATATAGGGAAAGTAATTCATTCTTTAAAAAATCATTTCATTGATTTCATCAAGAATTCTCATACAACACAATGGAAAAAATTCCACTTGCTTCTATTACGCGTCAAAATAATCTATAACTACCATTTCGGTTATTAATCCTAATAACTGCACATTCTTTCCACGCAAAAATATCCCCATTAGCAATGAATTACGCGCGCCGACAGCAATTCGAAGTCCGAACCACTTTACGTTTTTCGGCCGACCCAACCATTTCGCGCCCGGCGCATCGGCCAGTCTGGCCAACCCTGTAATCACGTGCCACGCCAAAAAACTACGCAGGTACATGCCCACGCGTCGATCGATTAGTTCCCCATCGATCGCATGTTCGACTTCCCCCACTCCTAGTATTCGCACTCCTCATGACTCATCATTCATTCGAAGCCAAACTGAAAGCTTGACAATGTGCTACACGCACGCACACACATGCACACATACCGCTGTTATCTGTCATCGACGAAGCCGGATCGGATCATCGAAACATCCGCGACACCGCACTTGATCGGCGGAAATAAATAAATTTCCTCCCCGTTTGATCCATTCATCGAATTTTCCATTTACATCGGTCCGCTCGTAATTGCACGCCGGCAGAAAGTGAAGAATGGGGTGGATTTAGGGGTGGCGGAGTGCGGAATGGATAGGCGGAATGTGAAGTCTGTTTTGTGTGCTCGTATGTTCCGGTGCTTTTTATTAGTTTTTTATTACATTGTGGATTAATTGAATGAAGTATAGCGGTCGTGTATTTAAATTGTATGTTAAATACTGGTGTTTAGGGGTAGTTGTTAAAAAATGTATTTTACGTATTTATTTGAGAGCTGACTCTCATACAACCAGTTTCTACTACGTACTAAAACTCTCCATACTTGGTTCTAACCATTGAAACATTTTAGTATTACAAGATATAGCTATGGTGATCTATACCATAATTACACCAGTGTCATTAAATTCTATCTTATTACCACAACATCCGACAAACAATACATAACCAGTAAAATTTTTACCTAACATCTCTCGACCCGCACCAAAACCGGACAAAATATTCTTATAATTGTATTTCGCACTCACAAGCTCGTTTCTATCAAAACAGAATACTAAACTGACTGTGATGAAGCAAAAAATAGAACATAGTACCAATGTTTAAAACTTATTTCCATCAGAAGTATTGATACCGAAGCTACTAAATCGTGTTTACTAATAGTCAAAATTCCAAGTACTTAACTATTTAAGTAGATAACTTTTTCCTTAACTATTTTTTTATCCCGAAAAATAAACGAGATACTTGCGGTGCCTGAGTCTGGTGGGGCACCCTGTATAAACCGAGCCGAAAGCAACGTAATAAATAACGCTGGCGAGAAAAATCCATACATCCCGAAAATGAGTTCACACATCACCGGAGCGAAAGCTTGGCATCATTATGAATCTTTGCCGGCAGGCGGCGCCGTTATCGTCGGACGCCGACGCCGACGTCGGTGGGCGGCCATTAATTTTTAATTCCGCGTCATCGGCTCGCGGAAGCCAATGGCAATTTGTTTTTTCTCGGGTTGTACAGGAAGCCACTGTCGGCGTCAGCTGCGTCTGGATCATTCGCGATCGATTCGATCCCGCGGTTTTTGAGGCCGATTATTTCGTCCTGTCCGGCTTCTTCAACCCTCTCGTTTGGTCCACTTTTTTTGTGATGCCTAGGTGTCGATGTCGTTCCGAACAAGTTTTATAGTTTGCCACGCTCGCCGCCTGTCGGCGGAATAAATCGCTTCTCGCCGAACTTTGCGAAAGTGAGGTTATGAAAATGGCGGACGTCGAAAGTTTCGGACGCTTCGGTTCGCGCGATTACGTTGGCAGGCGTGACGAGTTTGAGTTTAGGTGGTTTTGTGATCGGTGCTTGCAGCTGTGATTATTTTGTGGCGGAGGAGCGGAAGGGGAAGGTTATGAAAGTGGTAAACGTGGACAGTTGTAGTTTTTATTTTAGTTGCAATTTTGTGCATTACTTTGTCATTCTGATGAGGTTTGAAAGGATTTTTGTTAAGAGATTGAAAATGTAGGTGTAGTTATTAAAAAAGTGAAAAATTATGCAAGTTATTTAAGCAATGCAAAGGTGAAATGTGTAAAATTTGGGTTTGGATAGTTTCGTAGTTATATTCGTAATTAAAATGGATTTTTAGGGATTTTTTGTTGACAGTTTGAGGATGCAAGTGCGTTTGCAATAGAAGTGAAAGTGAAAAATTTATTATTATGGTATGAATAGTTTTGAAGCCACCCCCTAATTTTGTAATGCTATTAAAGAAAATGTTCTGTATGCCATTTGTGCGAAAAAATGAGATGAAGCTGAAATTATAAAAATTGCCAATAGGAAAAATACAAAGAATTCGACAAGCGTCACATTAAAACGAACAAGATGACATTTGAATTACAAACTGCAAATTTATCGTAACAATAATTCCGAAATTGCAACTTTACCATATCCCAATTTTTCCTCAATCAATTTCATTAAAATTGACATTTCTTTACACATTCCGTGACACAAACCGAAAGATCGACCTTGATTCATCTCGCCCGCCATTTGCCGCACAAAGGCAAGCTGGAGAGAAAAAGCAATAGGACTCTTCCGAGAAGCCGACAATTTCAGTATTTCACGTACGGCCCTCGCTTTACTCACCGGTTACATAATGCCGGAGAAGATTACACGACCATTCTTTCCCAGTATCCTCACATATTTCATCCTGCATCGCGCGGATCCACCCTGAAGAGAGCCGCGCACGCCACTCTGTACTCTATGCTCGCTCACGTATAATATCGAGAACTTCCATCATGCAACTTCCATATTGACAATGTCCGTATATATTCCTGTACATTCCTGTATAGTCCTGCATATTCCTGTATATTCCCGCGACAAACCTCCGAGTTCTCAGCTCCGTACTCGGCATGACTGACACGGCCCAAGTTGGACACGTTGCCGACCGAAACTGTTTCCGGATTTCCGAGGCGACGTCGACTGGATCGTGTTGCGAAAATTTGACGTCACGATCCGCGACCGATAACTCCGACAGCAACTTCGGATTCCCGCTCACGCTCAATTAACCGCTCATTTTGCGACGATTATCGCGCTTCCTGGTTCCGATGGAATGGGAACGTCGGATTTTTAAGCTTTTAGGCAAAAGAAAATGGAGATACGTATTATCGTATTTATTGTAGGGTTGAAGATAATCTTTATATTTATTTAGAATTTTGAAACGAGAAGGCTGTTTCTTTAAGCTCTTATGCACAAACAATTGGTTGATATATAGAACTTATTTTGATTTAATTGGCGGTAACCGTGTTTTCTTATGCTATTTTCATGTCGGATCTTATTTCAGCTGACGCTTAAAAGACTGCAACTTTATAAATACATTGCCGTGACCGATAACACTACCTACACGCGCCCACGTATTCTCATTCTCGGTCACGCTCGATCAATCAAGGACTTCTGGCAATTATCACTATTAAATTTCCAGTCTCCTGCTAGGTACCATTCGACATTTAACATTGTCAGAGTTATATAAAAACGCAGGAAATATGAATTCTTGTGAAATTATAATCATTCTTCCACTTTTCATACAAGCGAATCAATTAAAATTGCTATTATATCGAACAAATAAAGATTTCGATACTCCCAAACAATATTTTACGTATACTAATCCGATTTTCATATTTTGAATTTTGCTGTCTCAGATACAGTACGTCATCATGAACAATTTCAACTCTCACAATTATTGAAATCTGAAGCCTTGAATATATTCTACAGAAATTCTATACTGTCGGGCTTGTGTAAATATACAAAACATTTTTTTAAATTGAACTCCCGTAATTTCAAAGAAAGAAAATTGCTACGCTCTCTTATCCAAGTTATAAGTCAAACTACTTAGATTTCAACCTATTTCACGTAACTCGAAGACAGTTCATCGTTACCACCGTCGTCAGCTCCTAATCCTGAGCGATGCCCAATCAAGAACACGGCAATTATCAGCGACGATCCGCGTATCTCTGGCGACGCTCAATTTGAAATTCGATACCTCCCAGGTTACGGAATACAGGCTCGCGTGCGCACGCATACGTATGCGAGCGCGTGCGACTGCATTTATGCGCTCGACACGCTCCCGGGGAAACTCGGTCGTTGACGCATTCGTCGGCCGATATCGCGGATGGGAAACGGCAAAGGAACAATGCGATAGCGCAGAAATCGAGGAGCGAGCCTCCAGAAGCGGCGAACGCCAGCTACGATAAGGTCTTCGCTCATCGTATCCTTTGCGCGACCGAGACGGCTCCATTGTGCCCTTTATGGGCCTCGCCTGGGTACTTACGCCCTCCGCGGCATCTGACTAATGATGTATCGGGCGGGGGTGGACCTGAGACGTCGATAATGGCAATCAGTGGACGTTGGGATCGTTTGGACCTTGTTAAGGTTATGTTTGATTTGAAAAAATGACTCTCGGGTGGTTGGAAGATCGTTATTTCGATATAGTCTATTATTGGGAATTGTAATGTAATTGGGTGACTGTAAGGTCAAGTTGTTGAAAGTTTTCATTTAAGGTATATTTTGCTGGTAATTTTTCCCAATCTACTCTAGAATCACTTATAACTACGATACATGCAGACGTTTAGATTATGTTGCATAAGAAATGATGAACTATTATTGTTTATTGATAAACTCTGACAGTTCGATTACCATATATTCAACAATTACAATCAAACAACCTTTCTGTTACTAAAGTATAATATTTTCATTCACCCAAAAATTAAAAGTAAATTTAGTATAAACCACCAATAATATTCCAACAGTTACATAAATCGAATCATTCTACCAACGTTTTAACACAATGACGATATAAATACCTTCAAGCTCGATTAGAATTTACAATCCGCCATACTCCCCGCCCACATTCTCCTCCACCTCCAGTCTCAGCACTCTCTCCACCCGGAACTTCCGTCCAATATTTAATCTCCCCCGGAGTCCTAATATCGGGTAACAATTCGACACCGCTTTCGCTGGCTGGCACGCGATTCAGGTGGCCGTTCCGACCGACGAAGCCAGCTCGCAAAAACGATAAGGAGTTCCCTCGCCATCTTCAAGGAGATCTGCTTTCGATCCGCGGCCACTCTTATCGCTTACACTCGTAATTTTTGCCGACTCTCGCCCCGACGTCTCTATTGTGCGCGCGCGCGCGCGCGCACCTTGGAACTCTCACACTATCTCGTATCGGACTAATGCGGGCAGAAGAAGTCGGTATCGTGTATCGAGTACGGATATCGATAGCGGAGAAACGATCGACACGGCCGAAGCAGTCGGAACGACTTCCAACTTGCCGATATACTTGCCGATATAGTTGCCGATATAGTTGCCGATACACTTGCCGAGAGTTTTGCAACGCGGAGAAACGGACAATTGGTCGGTGCGATTTGCTGAAGTAATCAAAGTTATAACCATAGAAAAACATGTACCGCAAACTATACCATCTATACCTTACACAACCTTCACTACACACTATTGTACAATCCCAAATTACAACTGATCCCTCACAACCAGCAAAAAACTACTAAAAACTACCCTAAAAAGTCAACAAACCCTTCCAGTCCATAAACCCCAGCCCCATAAATATCCAACAACCCAGTAAGCATACCTCGGCCAAACATAACCTTCAACACCTCCTACCTAACCTCTACATCCTCCACCCTGAAGACCGTCGCCGAACGAGTCACTTAGTCAGAGCAAACTGGAAAAGTTGCCGCGTGAAAATTTAATTGATCAAAGATCCGCCGCGCGGCCGTGGGTGGGCATGGGCCTGCAGGACGTCGGTAGGTTGAAGGTTGGAAGTCTCGAGAGTGAGTTAAGCGAGCGGCCTCGAGCACCTTCCGGTCTTTAAGAAACCGCGATCCGCGGCTTCGAAGGTTTGTCAAGCACTCGAGAGCTGCTCGTAGATCTACCTAACGGACGTGCGCCCACTATTTGTCGGCCACTTACTGTGGTTCGGGGTCCGACGGGGCACAATATGTCGTCCTGCCTTGCCGCCGACCGGATCCGCGAACAATGAATGGACTCGTAGCGCGTGTCATAAAAGCGATTCATTGCGACGCGATAATTTAGCTGGACGATCCGCGCGGATTCCGGATCAGCGTTGGTGGGATGAACTGGTTCGCGGGGTGGGCTAATAGTTTTCTGATTTATGGTGTCGGCGACTTTGAGAATAGGGTAGCGGTGGGATGATACGGACTTTTAGGTTACCGTGTAGAATATTTAGTGTTTTTTGTCGATTTTTTCTTGAATTCTTGGCATTTTCGTTTTGATGATAGGGGACCATAATTAGTAAAGATTCAATTTGTGCAAATACAATTTTTATTTAAATGCTTGAAATATTTGTCGTTGGTAATAGAGTCCTTTACTTATTGTTAGTAAGGTATCAATTGTTGCAAACAGAGTTTTCAATTAAATGCTTGAAATATTTGCCTTGGTAACTGAGGCCTTTACTAAAAATTCAACGTTTCCAAACAAAGTTTTACAAATCAAATCGAATTAAAAAAAGCACGCTTTATAGTGACCTTGACTTCACATTGTACCACATACAAAATAAATCTTCGGACCAGAGATTGGCTGGCATTCAAAAGAACAGAATATAGAATTCAAAGCATTCGGAGAATTATCTCTTGTTCTCGCCTAGTAGAAAAATTGTAGAATGCACTGGCACTCAGCCGCAACACAAAAATGGTTTTTACCTCCATCCACCAGATAAACGCAGGCCATAAATTCCGCTCCCCCAATGGCGACTGTTTAAACGCGTTCGCCCCGAGGACTCCTCGAATTCAAACGACGCGCGTTGCTCGACTAATGCTGACGAATGACAGGCCAGTATCGAGCTGGCGATCTGATAAACGGCCAACTTCAGTGAATCATTGCGTGTCAACGCAATGTTTCGATCGTTGACTTTAGTCTTCAGGAGACTCCGATTAATTTGCTTTAGGCGATCAGATTCAGAATATATGAGAACTTATTCTTCCCTTAGATTTGATTATTTTAGTATTTTAGTAGTACTCAATGTATCTCCGATTATTTTTGGAATAATTTTACTTATGATGAAAATCTGGTCTAGGGGTTATGGTCTGGGAAAAATATAAATAGTATTAGAGGTTATGAAAATGGCCGAAACTGTAATTTAAGAATAAATTTATAAGTAATTTATAGTATATTATCTATTTACAATATATTTATAATACATTTATAGGTTATGAAATCGGTTGCATAACGAAGCAAACAATTCTTTCCCAACTCTCGTCCCGCAGACTTTGCTTATCGAATCGATCGTAGCAAAGTTCACTGAATCATCGTGCAGCCTTCGCCAACCTGACCTCGCCCACGCACCTTTAATTCTCAAGCCTGGAAACGTATTCCGATCGGATCGTTACAAAGTGGCGCGGAACGGAAGAGAAATTCGCGTGGGCCGAACGATTATCGGTCGCATCTCGAGTCCAGCTTCCTTCTCGTACCTTCCCATACCTTCCCCCACCTCCTCCGACCGCCACCAACCTCCACCAACCTCCACCAACCTCGTACATTCTCCCAACGCACCGCATATTATAGACTCCGGAGCGGATTAGCATAAGATAATTGCCTGTTTTAATTGGCGCATACCTAACAGCAATTTGTCGATACACGCCGGAGATAAACATGGCAGCGATTTTCCGTGTTCGTCCTGCGAGTCCTTCGGGGTCTGGATGGCAGAAAGATTTTCAAGTATACTCGGTAGGTAGGCAGGTGGGAGGCGTAATAAAGGTTATATAGGAAAGAGAAGGTTTTTAGGCGATAAAGTGGACGTCGCCACGCCTAGGTCATTTTGCTCGGGGGAATATACGCATCCTGGGCGGCCTTTGGCCGGAGGACTCGATTCAGGACTCTCGTCGAGGGCCACTCGATTTACGAGAGGAAAGTCTGATGGGCCTCAAAGTGCGCCGCTTTCTTCTACGGGCGGCACCTTTTCTCCGCTCCACACTTTACGCCCGTATCTTACGGCGGAAATTCGTGGATTCATACTTTGTTGTCGTTTCTGGTTTTGGGTGGATACGTATTTTATTGAATTTTAGGTCTAGAGTGAATAGGGAGAAATGAAGGGGATTTTTGTGGTTTTCTAAGAGGGAGAATATTGAAAGACTTACTTTTACTTAAAATGTATGTTAAATCATATTGAGCTTTTATTTTGAAAGTGGTAAACTAAGAAAACCAAGTAAACTAAGAAAACTGCAAAACCAAACAATATCTGCATACCTAACCCCCTCCCCTCACTCGATATCCGGATTTAGCAGCTCATCCCTCTCACTCAGTTTCCACCTTCGCATCCCTCTTTATTTATCAACTTATCTCCTCATCCAGACACACACGCTGCCTTCCACCTTCATCTTACTTACCCACCCTCTCGGCCACCTCTATTTACGTTCCATCCCCACCCCCTCCGTCGGAGGACGGAAAACACGGTCCCATCTCTCGCTCGGAAAATACATTTCCGGGCTCTGCCGGAGATGAGCTCGAAACGCGATTAATCGCGGGCGAAACTATCCTTTCGGTCCGCGCGACCAAACTATTTCTACCCCCTGCGCGTTTTCGGGCTCGCTCGTCTGGCCAGGGTGCAGCTCGGTGTCATAAGGGGTGGCTGGCCTGGCGAGAGGCGCTGGGAGAGGGGGAGTAATTCACTTTGCGGAAGCCGGAGTGTAGGCGGTAGGTGGTAAGCGGAAAAAGGAGGAGCGAGACTCATAAGTGAGGTTAGGATTTTTATTTTATCTGATTAATGCGTAAATCTTTACTGTCGGGGCTGCTCTCAGACAATGGAGTCTTCTTATTTTCAGGGTGTAGTTATTTAGGGGCAGAATTTCGTTTGGAAGCGTTTCTGAATTTTGTTAAAAATTTAAGCGGGTTTTAGGGGAAATGAACAAGTGCGACTCGAAAGTGAGGGTGGATTTTTCAATTTCTCTCATTTGTAAGTCGCTTTTAAGCTGTCCACGGAAATTGTATTTTTCCTATTTTCAATAAATATGTATAATTTAGAAAAAGGTTTTCATTCAACTGAGACATTTTATTTTCCAGCTGACGTCTTGTTAATATATTGATTTTGTCTCTGCTATTTATTAACACTTCTTTATTTTCTAAAATAAAAACAGTAATTAATAAGAACTCGGCAGTATTTGAGTAATAGAGTAAAAAGAAATTCGTCTTATATAAAGACTTCAGTATATATAAATTCAATATAAAAATTCAAACTGCAAAAACAATTACTCTTTTACCAACCTCACAGAGTAAAAAAACATCTGAAAAAATAGTCTCATAAATGAAAAAGTTATTAAGAGGTCAGATCGCCCATTTTGATAGCTCCGAAATTTTATTGTCAAACTACGGGCGTCTGGGTTTCGAGTGGCACTTCTTTTGTGACAGGAAGTCGCTGCCTACCGAACCTGGGTCCGTACTTGTTTCGAGGCCTCGAAAACTCATCGTTGTTCGTCCCCGACATGTCGCGCTGCGCAAAGTTACGGTTACGGATTGGGGTGTCGCTTACGGGGGTGCGAGGGTCGCGAATTTGGGGTGGGCGCTGATTTATAGGCGCGCTTGATTTGTTCCGTGATCTACGTCGATCGTGCCAGGGGATTTTTCTCGCCTACGCTGCGGTGCTCATTTAAAGAATTTTACCAATTAAATCGAAAATTTAGTCCTGACAATTATTATGATACTGTCTAAGTCGAAATAATGAAAGAATATTTTTTAAACGTTTCGTCATTTCAATTAATTCAATTTATCTGAATTGAAATAAACAGATGATTTAAAATGATGTGTCAAAATAGATTTCTATTATTACCCGTATATTTGTTAATAAAAAATGTAGCATGGTTGCTGATTTTCTACGTATACTTTATTTAACGTATAAAGTGTGCAAGAGGGATATTCAAATATATTTTACGGATTTTTCTTTAAATTATGTATTATTATAAACTGGTATAATTGCTTTATTTAAATCTCGAAATTGGTTTTTGGGGTGGTTGCCCATTTTTCAGTACGCTTGATTTATTTTTTGACACAGCGATATGCGGTAGACTTTGTAAGATCACTGATGCAACGAACAGTTTGAAAATTTAAATTGGTTTAATGGCACGTGTGCCATTCGAGTAAAATTACGGCGACGGCTTTAAGAGAGCCGCTTTTGGAGGGTGTGCGATGAAAATTTAGGGTAGGTGCTGATTTATAGATGCACTTGATTTGTTTCGTGAACTATGTCTCTGCTGAATTTCGTTAAACCTCTCTCTGCTTATTTTAACATGCAAATTATCATATGTTGCACCGAAGAAACTTCCTTAATAAATTTAAAATTAAATTTCAATTATCAATCGAAGAAATTTACATTTCGTACTGTACACGATTTTCGATGAAACTAAAATTTGTCATCAATATTAATTTTCATACGACCTTGCATTCCCACACGAAAAAATAACAAGCCCACAAACTACTCTCAATTAAAAAATCATTAAAATTCCAAATAAAGCAATAACAGAAAACTACACATACAGTCGCCAAATTCAATTATTAACCCCACCAAATAGCAAATCAAAAACCACCCCTAACCCTAAACCCACCCCCACCACCTCCAAACTCCGCCTCCAATTTTTCTTCGCTCCGAACTCCGCAGGACAGAAAGTGGCCTCGCCGTCGATTTTTCCATAAGCGGCCGGCCTTGGACCGAGGCACCCTGAAGCCCTTCCTGCCGACGGCCCTTATCCAAAGAATTGATGCCTGGTCCACGGTCGGCTCCACAAAGGACAGAACGAACCGACCTCTTTGCCTCGTACTTATTCCGCGGCGAGGGAAACTGAGCGGACCCTTTTTCTCCGCCTTTAAAAACCCCTCCTCTTCTGCCCCCTCCCCCCTACCCCCCTTCCACCTTCCACCTTCTTCCCTCTCCTTTTGACTCCTTTCGTTCCCTCTCAATCCTCTTCTCGCTACGCTGAATCTGGAACGAGAGCCTTCCGCGCTCTCCTTCATGGTTTACCGTGTGAAACGAAGCACGTCGGTAAATTAGTGGGGGAGGTAGGAAAAAGGAAAAGGTTGCGGAGGTCTTTGGCGAGTGCCGGGAGGAGAGAATGGTGGCGGGGGCGGGGGGGTTTGGGATTGACAGAGGTTGATAAAAGATACAGAGGTGGAGAGTGTTGCGGACGTAGAATAATCGTACTTTAATAAGTGATATGATGAAGAATTTTTAATTAAGTATGAGTATTTGTACACGTTTTCTGTGTGAGTTCGTCGGTTTTCATACTTCCCTTTCCTGGTCAACGCTTCACTTTATTTAGTTGAAAGAAGAAATTGACAGAGGTTGATAGGTAGTGAAAAATTTAGGAATATTCTATTGTAAAAAGATTGACAAGTTATATATATTATATTGTAATAATTGACATAATTAATTATTTTATAATTACATTAAATTTTTACAATCATGATTGTTGCTAATGATTAATGTATACATAAAGGTAAACAAGTAAGTATATTACATAGAGATTAACCATTATCATACTTTAGTAACAAAGACTAGAAATAATTGTATAATTAAAATTCACGTTTATAATCAGATACATGCATACTTTCTCTGTGTAGGCATGTCTCTTTTCTATCTCCGTTTCAATTTTTTTCCTATTGCCAATGTCTCACTCCTAACTACCTCTGTCCATTCTTTCTCTCTTTCTATTTTGCTACTTCTATTTATATACGAGAGAGTGAAAGAGGAAGAAAGAAAAACGGACTCCGGTAGATCGAGTAAGTGAGTGGGTGAGAGAAAGAGAAAGAGAGAGAGAGAGAGAGAGAGAGAGAGAGAGAGAGCAACGAAGCAAAAATAGAAACGCAGATAACAGGCATACGTGCATAGACAGTGAATAATTGACAGAGATCGATAGATAGCGAATAGAAAATTCGAGACAGCGGCAAGCGGACACAGACCGTTAACGAAGAGAGAAACATATCAAAAAACCAAGATACACACAAAAAGAAAATTAGAAACAGCCCCACAAGGGACTACAAAAATCCTTAGACCTAGACAGAGACAAAAATCGACAAACAGACACCTAACCAAGCGTCTTATTAAAGAAAGCAGCGACAATGAGAAAAATGCCGGGATATTGAAGCTGAATTACAAAGAAATAGGAAACGACATCAAGAGGAGAAAAGATGTACAGAGAAGGGAAGAACACGGAAAAAAGTGATATAAAGGCTCCAATAAGGGCAGTAGGATGGGACGGAGAATATTAAAAATGGGAAAAAAGGAGCAATGAAAGGTCCGCTAAGGGAAATAAAGGGAGCAAGGTGAACGGAATGAAAGGAAGTGGTGGGGGGTGCAGGTTAGTCAGTCGTGTCAGCGATCAATCAAAAGAAAAATGTCGCCCAGACGTTCCGGACGAGTGTAGCTCTCTAATTAGGCAAATAAACGTAGGAAGAGTCCGCAATTATCTGCAATTATCCGATAAGGCAAATTTGCGAATGTAAAAGTCGGAGCGGGGATAAGAAGAGAGGATGGGAGGAGGGGGGGGGGGGAGGGTAATCGAGTCGACGTGCGTATGAAACTGGCCGGTGAGGACTAAGTAGAAAACATCCGTTAGATCTAATTATAGTGTGGGGCGCAAATAGACGGACGATAGGCAGTGCGACGCATGGCATACTGGGAGGAAATTGCCATTCGCGCGTTATTATTCTCATTAGGCGCAATTAATCTCATAACAATTTGGCCGGTGCTCGGCTGGGGGTCGATCGCGGCAGAAATTGGCGGGTCGTTTAAGGAAACGCGCGGCGGTTAATGACGTAAGGGAACGAGTCAAGTTTTTCATGCGTATTAGCAAAATATGCGCTTACCTTCGAAGGGTAAGGTTATGTACGTTTTATTGTATTTAATGAGTTAATTTTCGGTGGCATAATGGTGTGGATCGTTTATTTTGAAAGTGGTGTAAGTTAATTTTTGTTTTGGATTAGATGTAACGTAAATAAAAAGTTTAGTTAATCTACTCAATTGAGTCGGACTTAAAAAAATGGCAACCAAAACATACCACAAACAAACTAAAAAACTATTATCTCAGGTCAAAACTCCAAATGGCAACGGATACTCGGAAAACTGACCGAGAGAGTACATTCCGAAGAAGAGAATGTGCATTTGGACGCGGCCGCGTTCTCAGATCGATCACGGGGGCCGCTTGTTCGCCTTTAACGAGCTCTCATTATCGCTAGATTATCGTACAAGAGGATTTGACGCGCCTAATGGGCAGCAATGAGTCCATTGACAACGTCGTCGGACTAATGACGCCCCGTCATTCATCGGCAATCGACGCTGATGCGCGACGCCGAGGTGCCGACGGCGTCCTTCGCTCTCGCTTCTTCGGGACGCCGATTTTAAACGCGCCGCAAGCTTTGTTCTTCTGGCCCCTGCCTTGATCCCGAGACCTGAAACGTCTGTCGTTTGATTGCACGCGACGAGAGACGCTCGCTTTTCTACTCTTCATTCACCTCGGCTAGGTTAGGTTCAGTCGATCTCACGGGTGACTTATTCAATATATAATATATATGTATAGATATATTTATATAGTAATATCGTGTCTTATACAAAATAATACTTTATACAGTAATTTAATAAACAAATAATAATTTAAATTTATTTATTAATTTATTATTATTTATTTTTGTTAAATTATTTTGTATCATATGATAATGTATTAAGCATTATTAACAATAATAGATTAAATTGATTTTTTTATGTAAGTGGTACTTGTACGATATATCATAGTTTATTTGAACTGACTGCTAGCGAGGATGATTAGTTTATGAAACTTTGAGAATTTCGGGTTAGAGTTGGAGCGGCATTCAAAGAATTTTATTGGTTTCTGTGATGCAGTTTTTTATACGTGTTCGTAGTGAATTACTTTCTGTTTTTAGGTACTGTGTTTGCATTCTTTTCAGCTATTCTATTCACGCTGTGCTACATTGTGATTGATTTACTTCCTTTTAAGCCAAATTCGGAACATGGTTTATTTTAAAATCGATAAAACGTACGTTTCAGCTTTTAGATTTTCAACAAAGTCTAATATTACGTTTACGTAAAAAATAAACAATCCATGAACAATATTCTACAGTTTATTTAAGTGTTTTATTATTCACGCGATTAATGGCAATTTTCGAGTCGCCTTGTATAATTGTTACCAATTCTACGTACTGTTCTGATATTAAAGAGGATCACACGTCTTATTAGCAACAATAATTACATTGAAAAGCGACCGCGTATCAATACCAACACATAACCCCAAAAACATACGAAAAACACATCTTCCCACATTTCCACAGTTATCCACACATCATCCTTTAATATTACACAAAATACGAACACCGTCCAACACCTGTCGCCCAGACCGAAGCCAACACCACCCCTCATCAAAATTCCACGTCGACCCCCACCAAACCGAAGTCGCCGCGTATAACGTCAAAACTCTATAAAAGATGCATCTTCCCACCTTTCCTCATCCATACAACATTCCCCCGTACCTTCCTTTGTACATCCTTCATAAAACATGAACATTGAACGACACCTGTCGCCCACCAAGCCCGCATCCTTCCAAAAAATCGTCCGTCGCTCAGCAGCGAACATAACTTAAAAAAATTCCCGAGCAAAGTACGTGGCTGGGAGCCGTGAAAGAAGCGGGCTTTGAGCGGCAAGTTTTTTTTAGGTTATGTTGGTTCATTTTGCGAATAAATACATGGTGCAACCCGTGGGCAAAATTTCGCAAACGTCAAATTCCAGGATAACGCTCCGTTATCCAGGACATCATAATGTATAGAGTCGGTAATATATTCCTTCTGCGAGCCGGCACGTCATTCACGCCGGACACCGAACGTGCCACGTTGTGCCACGTTTCAACACGTCTTCCTTCAAGCCGGCCCCGTCCAGCCCCGTCAAACCGCCATACGTCGAGGATCTCACGTGTTTCCCTACCTCGGCAATAATATATCTTCGAAATTGATATCGACAATCCGGAGCGATCGATGAGCTACGACGGACCCGGAAGCATATTTTATGCCGGATGTGCGGACGGAAGTCGCGGAAATGGCCGGCGTGCTCCTCGTTTTCTGTCCGCCGGCCGTTGGATAGAAACAGTGTTCTGCGATTATGTTCGGAAATTGATTCCTCGCATTGAGGTTAGGTGGCGATAATTCATTTAGGGTTTGGGAATGGTCTGCTCGGTTTTCAGTCTTACTGGGCAAGGGAAAGAAAATTATTGAATTGGTAGAGGTTAGGCTTTTTATTTATTGAATATTTGTTAGGAAATTATTCGTGTAAAGGGTTATGTTCTTCAGTAATTATGTTTCTTATTTATTGAATATTTATTAAAAAAAGTCAACAAGGTTAGGTTCTTCAGGGATTATATTTCTTATTTATTGAATAGTTACTAAGAAATAAAAATTCATAAAATATTATTTATAGTGATCAATCGATTGTATGCTACTTGTGTATCGATTTGATGAGTAACGGTGATGATTTCTGTACGCGGTCAAGGTAACGGTAACATTTTGTGCGTTGAGAATACTACACATGATCAGAGTGTACCGAAGTAATCTAATTGTATACATCTTACTGGGATTAGCAAACTAATCTAGAAGCGGGGTTTGATTGAGAATACAATTCGGAGTGACAGTAACATTTCATGCGTTCGAAAACCGGATTTAATATACGCAGTTTATCTATTAGAACACATGTCAGTCTCTCAATATACATACCGATTTACATATGAGAATTTTTTAGTATTTATGCTTCTTGACATACTTTTACACACCTAACCTGACTACATTTAACAGCTTTAAAAAGCTACTCCTAACCAGAGCAACAGAATGTAATAAACTAACTTTAGTCCATAGCCTTTGAAATCGATAAAATTCTCAGTAATGTCAAACTGTCAAAATATGTTATCTTGATTAACCTGTATTTCTCTTCAATTATGAACTCGACCGATTACACAGTCTAGTCACTGACTTTTTACACTTTTTGAAAATTGAATGAACCTGAACGAACCTATAAAACATCGATTAGTCATTTATGGCCAACGACGACGTTTAGACCTCCGGATGTCATTTGATTATTATCGCTCGACTGTTACGTCCGCCATCCAGCACTCTCTGCCGAAACAGTCCAATTGTATAATTCGCATCCGTGCGCGTCACACACCCGGCGTATTTCCGACGATAAATATGGAATCGCACTTTAATTGCCCGGCATGGCTGCCAACAGCGCCCTCTAGCGCAGTTTAGCTCGCTGCACGACAATAAAGGTTAACACTGGCAGAATGCACATGTGCACGCTTGCCGTTTCATCGGTTTCGAGCTGCACATGCAACATACTTCTGTTCAACACTTTCTGTATCTATTTAAATGGCCAAAAGTTATATCTCTTTTTCCGAATCTAAATTCTGTAGCAATAAATGTTTCGTGGTTGACACTTGTGATCCAGAGGGTAAGAGAAAATTAATGTAGAATGGATGTAATGTAATATGTAATTATAATTCTACTGAATTAAAAATAATAAATTTATTTTAGTTCTAAATTATAATTACATATGAACCTATGCACGTTCTCAAAATTATTAGAAAATATCAAAACTGCCTCCACCCGACAAATGTTAGGTTATGATATTCACTCCTAGAAACAACGCCCTCTAGTTTAGACTCGCTGAATGACGATGAAGGTCAACTCTACTTCCAATTGCACCCCGTGCATGAGACTCGGTGCACTTTCACGATTTCTGTCGGATCCATCGAAACGATGCATTCTCTCGCGAAGCCGATTACGTGCTCGCACGCGTGCGAACGTGAGTGCACGCCAACGATGTGTTCGATTGATGCGCAGTCTTCGCTTCATTCGATTGGCGCCGATTTATGCCGAGAGTAAAGATCGGTTCATGATAATTTGCGAGATGCGGAAAGGTTCCAGGTTAAGCTAGGTTTGGACTTAATTAAGATTTCGTATGGATTTTGGATCGATCTAAGGATTGAAGTAATTAATTGATCTGTGTGATGATGAGATTTGATTATGAATATATGTTGTGGATGTTGTTATATAAGGATTGTGTTGGAATATTTTGGATACTTGGCTTGTGATTTGGGAGGGATGATGATCTAGGTGTGAGGTGAATAATTTATATTCCTGGTAGTTTTCTGAATTGTTTCTTTGCAGCCCAAGTGGATAATGTTTCGATGAACGTTGATTTGAAAGGTTTTCGTGCTAAAACTGATATTTAATTCAATGAATTGTACATATACTGAATATAGCTGAATTTAAGTTCGATCTTCAATAGAGAGACTTGATTAATCGAAATAATTGATTGATTTTTGTTTCAAAGTTGAAAATTAACATATAATCAAAATGCTTCTGCTTTTTGAAATATTAATTCATTTATAGAAAATTCTGTCTTCGATTTATCCACATTAATATGATAATGAAGATGCGATACAGTATTGATACTGGACTGACCTTGGGAATTCAACCCAATTCATATTCGTTATATAATTAAAAATTTATCACCAATAATGAAAGCATTCAATTTCTTCTTGTTCCTTTAATATATAGTTTCTTTCGTAACTGAATTGAATGTCCTATTTGACGACACATGATTTATGTAACTGTTACGATGGTCAGCGAACAGAACTTGAAATATCGATGTGGGTCGGATGGAGGTAACAATGGAATGTCGGATCTCTGATTTAGTATTGATAGACTGCCACGGGATGGATCAAAGTGATTAATCGGTTTCCGTAGAAGAGCTGAGAATCGATTATTAATGATCGATACACGCACTTAGTCCAGTTCTTAACGTAAAGTTTTTTCCTGTAATTTGTGGCCTTATTCAATTAGTCGTGATTTATTGACTTTTGTCTGGGTCAGAGATCAGCATTTGAAGGTTGCTCGTAGGACAGATGTAGGTAAATATGAATTAGGTCTCTGATTCGATATTGATAGTGACCTCAGACTAGATGGACATGATTAATTGGTTTTGATGAGTATTTTCTATTTCTAATTTCTTGATCATTACGTTACTTTCACACGTAACAAACATCTACTCTTCTATTGCATTTGACGATTTTTATTTTTGTAATTACAATTCGATATTGAAAGAGGATTTACATCGATTATGGACAAACATGATTAATTAATTTTCGTAATTTATTATCGGAATAAATAGACACTAGTTCCGACTGTTTCTTGATATGTAAATTACAGGTAGCAAAAAATCGAAATTTATTACTTAATTCGACAAGCTACGATTTATGCGATTATGATGATGATCGCTATCCATTTGTGGTAGCGAGTATTGAATTTTGGGTCTACGCTTCTCATAAATTTTGTTAGATAATGGTAGAGTCCCAGGAAGCTTAAAAATCTTAGGTGGGCATAAAATCCTTATTCAATTCATCGACTTACGATTTATGTGACTTTCATTATGATAATTAGTGATCCAGGTAGTAAATGTGGGATGTCGGTGCCATAATTCATTCTTGATATCAGATCGGCTTCTGTGCAGTCGTGACTAATTGCTTATTGAGGTAGCGTTTAGAATTGATTATTAGTAGTCAATATGCTTAACCAGCTTCAAAATATGCAAATCTCTTTCCCCTCATAATACCAAAATCTCATTCATAATTTGTAGGATTCAAGTTTGTAGGAAGTCATTTCTGACCGAAACATTACTCATTTTTTTTTAATAATAAATAATTTTCAAGTATCCAGCAACCATTATTTATTACCGACCGACAGATGCTGCTTTTTTAAATCTTTTTCACGTTCAGAAGTTTCATAAACGAGCAATTAAGTACAAAAAATATAAATGTACTGTTTTCTGCAAATATAATAGGCTAATATTAAATATAAAATTACAACTATTTATCGCGATAGTAAACTTCTTTCCACATTTTTACATTTTTTACATTTCGATGTATGTTACGTGTTTATTTTTTAGCCAAGTGAATTGAAGAATCCGCGCAATAAGAAATAAAAATCAATCATTCGACTACAACTTGTCATGAACAATCTACACGTGTAACTGTTGCTGCTCGACAATATTACTTTTATATTTTCTACATGTCATTTTCATCCGTAAACGAGCCCATTAATTTCGCGGCGCAGTTTACAATTTGCGCGTTGGCACTCGAGGATTATTTCAACCGGAGAACATATTATGCCGCGTCTACGGTTTATCACCGACGTTCCAACTCTATTTTCACGCAGACACGACTAGCCGTTATTTTGGGAATTGTTGCAGGAGATTATTTGGAATTCGACTTGTCGCTCGATGTACCGAAAATCAATTATTGATATGCGGTGTGACGCGAAATTTTGTATATTTTATGCACGGATTCTTTCCACGTTGGGATAAATGTGCTTATTCGATTCAATTGTCATTCTGAATTAGTGGAGAATTCGATATTGTTGTGAGTTTGCTAATTGTTCATTTAGAACATGGTACAGGTCAGTGGAATAAAAATATCGAATTATTGTTCAGACAATTTATAAGTTGGTATGACCCATTTGTAATGAGTAAAGAATTTCAAAACGCGAATGTATTATATTTATTGCTCATTTAGGTCATATAAGATTTTGTAGAGAAAATATCGAATTATTGTTTTTATAATTCGATATGACCCATTTCCAATGAGTAAACAATTGGAAATTCATGCGAATCTGCGAGTTTTTAATTTAGGCAATTAATTCACAGTGAAAATTATGTCGGTTTGTTCATTAGATGAATTATAATTCAATGCCATCCTTTTATATTTTAAGTGTCAGATGGTTGGTATAACACAAATGTGGATTTTGTTGATAAAAGTCTGAATGGTTAATAGAAGATAAAATTATTTATTTTGGAAGCAAAGCTGTGAGTTTTTAGAAACTGTAAGCGTCCGCGACTAGAAATATAGCTCTTATGGAAAGTGAAAAATTATTCTACACTCGTTAAAAGCTTCCGAACTAATCACTGTTCAATACTAATAACTTTATAACAGTTTCAAAACAAACAATTCCATCATTCCAGAATAAAATTTGTCAACATTTCCTCACACCAACTGCATTCGCAATCTAATCGACACATTTAAAACACAAACCTCCAACCCCATCATTCCACCATAAACCTACACCATCCCCCACCATAAACAAACGAAACCTCACCTCAAAATACCAACAAATCTAAACACCTAACACACTCGTAAAAGCCACTTTCAAATAGAATCCTTCCCCAGTTCGAACCTCAGCTTAACTCCACCTACACACATACACGTACTCCCACGCACATATACCTCCCCACACCCACACGCTGCGAATTCCACGGGCAGGATTAGTTGTATCAATCCTGAATCCTGATTACGGGAGATCATTCGGGATTTGATCCGTTGCGCAACGCGTTGGAAAGCGATCATTAGCAAACAGGATGCAAATATTGCCTTATTCGGAAAGTAGGTTCGTTTTTTCTTATGACATTGAAAGACGATTATCTTATAGTAAATAAATATTTTATTGAATTAATTAATTATTTTGGTCCAATACCTTTTGCCAGCTTTTTGGCAGAATCATGATTCCACCCTCATAAAATGTTTGTTCTTTATTGGCAAGAAATCGGTCGGTGCGAGAACGAAAAAGAGCTCTATCGGTCAATTAGTTAAGTATCGAGATATCGTTGGCGCCGATTTGAAAAACTTTGTTCTGAGATAAACGCCTTCAAAGTTTTGATACCGCTATGTTATTTAACCTGAGCGCGGCTTGCTTATAATTTTGATTACTCTGCCAATTTTTGAAATATCAATAAACGGTTTTCACGAGCGTGTTAAGAAAGGTCTAAGGAATAATAAAATAAAAAAAAATTGATTTTGTCAAATTTCTAGACCAGACTACCTTCATCGTTGTGTTGTCCGGTAGAAGCTAAAAAAAAAACGATTCCTTTGAAATCTCACCAAACAGATAGCATCGCCTTCTTTTGATGAGATGTCTTTCCCAATATCTGCCACTTAGTAAATAAAATCCCTCTTTCTTGATACGCAGATCCCATTCGCAGATAAGTAGCCGTCGGTGAATATTTATGAGGTGTCACTGGCAATATTTTAATACCGACCGATTCGGCGCGGATTGGTTCATTAGTCCGTGCTCGCTGATTATTGGCCGAGGCGAGCTGAATAACATAATGGGCCGCCCGGTTCTTCATCGGAATTATTACGCGCTTTAATTAACATCCCTTTCGCGGTGCCGAAGTGTTTATCCGATTACGCCGCGTTTTGATTACATCGGCCGCGCCCGATCGGCGATCATTGCCGATGCGTACGGCGTACGGCGTACAGAGAGCGGAGAATCAATCGGGCACATTTAATTACCTTCATTTCCATTAATAATTCCTTGCGTTGACAGCGGATCGAGATCCGTTTCTCTCTATTGTGAATTTCGTTTCGTTCCTGTTGGCGGTGGGGGGGGGGGGGGGGGTTATGGATTACATTTGGGATTCGTTGGAAATGTGATGGTTTCTGGGTTGGGTAGATTTTCTATCTTGTAAGTCGATGGGGTACATTTAATTATCTTCAGTTTCATTAATAATTACATAATTTGCTGTCTGCACTGATATGTTCACTGTTGTCGTTGTATTAGCTGGTTGTGAAATGGATTGGTTTCAAATGTGGGGGTTTGTGGGTTGGGTACATTTTGTATCTTTCAAGTCGAACGGACGCATTTAATTATCTACAGTTTCATAAATAATTCCCTGTCATGGAATGAATGTGGAATTAGTTTTAATTGTCGTATTTTTGTGGCATAATTTCTATTTTATTTTAGTCAGTCTGAGACAATTTTACAAAATTCTGGTGTAAGTATTTTGATGTGTTCTCTATTGCATGAGATGACAATGATTTGAAAATTGGAATCCGTATGTAACATTGTCATACTTAGATTCGTATTTTTTTCTCGGCGTGGGTGGTCAATTTTAATTTGTGTACCATTTATTATTTTCCTTTGCGGTATATGTATGAAATTATTCCGCTTCATTATTATACAATATATATGTATATATCATTTGTTATTGGTACTGTAGTTAAAATTGTCAGTTAATTCCTAAACGTGGAATCGATTCTGAATGCGTATCTAATTTCTGGTAATCTCTTATAGAACTAGATGGTAGATTGTCAAACCCTAATAGTTCAGCTTCCAATCATAGATAGTGTACACTACTCGAAATGTGCAATATCTGTTCAGCAAAGTCCAAATCTAATATCACTTACAAACATTTGCTAACATAACCACGTAGCAGATCTCACGCCCTAATAATTCTCTCCAAATTTCAATTACTGTACAATAGTCAGAACGATTTGCTCAATAATGTTGATTGTTCAAACTTCCAATCTCGATACGGCCATGTACATTTAAGTACTTGTAAGAAATTTAATGCTACCTACCAAACAAATCTTCAGCATCTACTTTCACCTGATTAGCAAAGTCTATTTAGCAGAACTCGGATCAAAAATTGATCCAAAAACAATTCCAATACATAATTTCTTAGTATTTCTTGCATCACTTAACGAATCTGTACCACACAACAAACCCGATTAAAACCCAAACTAACACGAATTCTCAGCTTTGAACTTCACCTGATTAGTAAGATTTGTCCAGTAAAATTTGAATTAAAAGTTGTTCCTAGAAGTTTTCAAAACATAATTCCATCTTATCTCTTACATCACCTACCGAATCCCAAACCGAATCAAAACCCATACTACCGTAAACCATCAGCTTGCTAATCAGGTGAGTGACCTTCACCTGATTAGCAGGATCCACGCAGCAAACCTCGGATCAAAAATTGTTTCTAACCAATTTCAACTTATTTCTTCATCATGTAACCAATCCCAATGACATAGCAAAACCGATCAAAACCCAGACTACCGCGCAACCCTGAAAACGAATCGTCAGCATCGACCTTGGTCTGGGCTGGCAAGGTCTGTCCAGCGAATGGTTGGACGCGGAAGCCCGTGATAGGATTTCGAAATGAGCGTAAGCCGACCGCTTAGCCGGCGAATACTCCGACGCATCGCAGGGATCACATATGCGCGTACGTGTGCGTATGTGTGTGACGCGTTCGAAACGGTCGCTACCGACATCGAGCCTCTCGAAAAAGACTCGAGGAGCAGAGGGATTTCCCGTAACGGGATTTTAAAATCGACGGAAACCGAGCTTACTCCGTTACGTGATTTCGAATCAGTGGTTCTCAATGCTTTGTCAATTTTCTGAATTATTCCGGCGCCAGCATCTTCCATTCCGATTTGTTCTTGTTCTGAATTCTGATCATTGCTCTGTATTTTCGGAAAGCTTAAAAAAGTGGTTCAATCAAACGATTCGAGTAGATTTTCTTATTTTACTTTGATAGAGTGTATGTGTAAAAAAGGAAGCTTGATTGTGCTTTGCAGGGTTGTTAAATTTTATACATCAATGTAGGATGAGTGACAGGTTTGATTCGATTATTTTGAAAATGATATAAACCGTTATTTAATTAAGATACGATGTTATGGATTTGTTTTGGTGTAGGTTATGAAAATATTGTTTTTTAACTCACTTTAAACATGAAGCGGCTTGTATTTGTTTGTGATACTGAATTAATATCGATTTAAGTCAAGATTATTAACAGTTTTTTATAGTGCACATACAGAACACATTCAAATTTTGGCTGCTTGTGATGTGTAGTTTCGACTAGTTACTATAAAACGTAAGTACGTGTAACGTTTAGTTACAACTTACAGAATTGTAACGATCGTTATCGACAATTATGTATTGCGTTTATTTGAAACAAATGTAGATGATTATGCTATATCTAATCCATGATTTATTTTTTTTAATGGACTGATCCCAGACTGAGTAAATATAATTAATCTTCTTTGGTATTCAGGATTGATTAATTACACTAAATTCTATATTTGCACTAAAAATCTATTTTTTTTATTCAATTGCATGTTCTACGATTAATGTTATGACGATTGCTGGCTAATGACTCTCTTAAATACAGTCTTCGATTCGGATCAGCGGAATCTCCATCCGATTCAACGATTTAGGATTTATGTGAATTTCATTATGATAATTGCTGATCGTTGGAGACAGTAAATACAGGATGTTAGGCCTATAATTCATTCCTGATGTCAGATTGGCTTCTGTTCGGAGTGACTAATTGCTTATTGAGCCGCCGCTTAGAATGGATTATTAGCACTCAGTGCACTCAAACTCCAACTGTTCCTACACACGCGAACATTTTTCTGAAAAAACCTCAAACCCTTGTTCATTCAGCACTTATTCGACCGAACAACAGTTCATTCGAACAAAACCCAAGAAAATTGAACAATTTTCTCAGAAACAGATTTTCGATCAGTTCCTTCAACTTTCCTTTTCAGATTGAAAGTAAAATCTTACGTTATTCTCTGATTGAACGGTTTTTTTATTGGCAATTACACTTTCATCTACATTTCTACAAACATCCTTCATTTTTATACAAAAGCCTCTAATCACCCAAAACAAAATGTTCAATTATACACATCCTCGCATATCTTTCCGCATCGGTCGTGTCCAACACTTGAAATACCCTTTGACCGCGTCCGCCACTGTTTTAAACGTTTATCTTTGTCTTTCTCTCCCCCCCCCCCCCCCTCCCTACCCCTTCTCCTGCTGCTCTTGCCTGTCCATCGTTCGCATCGTTTATTCGCAGTCGGCGCGTGTCGTTGATTAAATCGCATCGACCGCCGGGCGTTAATTCTGTCACGCACGAAAATACACGCACGCGAATACACGCACGCAAGCGTAATTGCGCCTGAGCACGGCCAGATAATGTACGCTCATTTTTAGACGTTCCGCTTCGTTTGTCATGACAATTTTGTGCCACGCGCGGCTTACGCCTATGAGCGATCGGCTTCGGACATTGGAGTCTAATATGTTGAAGACTAAATTTTTGAGAATTTTTAGGGGTGGGCAGGTAATTTTAATAAATGTGGAATGTAGGTTTGTTCCGATTGGCAGGCTTGAGCAGATTTGATATTAGTATAGTGAAGAAAATAAATTGGATCGTAATTCGGATTTAGGTGTTTATTATGAGCTTTTTATTCGTTTAAAATGCTTAAAGTTCAAAAGAAAGTTATATGTGGGTAAGCTCTTGAATATTTGGAATACAGTATCTTACAGAGTATTCATTTTTTGTTTTTGAATGTATTTGTGCTGAAAATGACCATCTAATTTTGACATCTTCAAATGATTAAATACGTAAGTTTTGAGAATGTATACACTAGTTTGAAATACTTCAATTTCGAATGGGTATAAACAGTCACTTTCTGTTTAATTCATTCTTTAATAACATATAACTTTGTTTATTACGAACGATATGAAATTTGCAAAGCTTTCCACTATCCTAAATGTCGGATATTGCTTAGCTTTTAAACTCTCGAATTATTAAATGCATAGATGTGTCGAATCTAAACATCACTTTAGCATACACAATTTATTATTCAGGATACACGTCCAACTTTCTCTCTCTCTCTCTGTCTCCCTCTCTGATAATGCTTTAGTTATTATTACACATTACCTATTAACCACATCAAATTTGCAAGGGGTAAACTTCCGAATGTACCGTAGCTCTAAAATTATTTACCTTTTATATATTCATATCACGAAATGCACAAATATGATTAATCTAATATACTTTAATACAGACTATAAAATATAATTAATCGATAAAAACAACGTAAGTAATAAAATATAATTTGTTTTACTTTAATATACAATACAAAATAGTGACTTTAATGTACACAACTTACAAGTTACGATAAAGGCCTAACTCTCTTTAATGAGAAAAGCGGTTGTTATTACAGATTGACTATCAACCACATCAAATTTGCGAAGCATAAACTGTCGGCTGTACCGAATTTCCAGTGGCACCAACTTTAGCCGCTGGTCTTGACTAAATCGTTCGTTACCACAAATTTCTGCGCATACCGCGCGCGCGCGCGCGCGCTCGCGCCAATTTCGAGATGCGTAGATTTTGGCCCGATATGAATTTCGGGATGCGTGAAATCTAGTTTCGGATATCGTTGATTGAATTACTCCTGTGCAAGTTCGTCTGCTCTATCGCACGGGAAACTGCGCGGCTCCGAGCTTAATTGCGCATGAGCATCATCCGGATATCATTTAATTTCGAGACCTGCCGAATTATTAGATATGCAAATTTCGGTAACGTATGAATCCGAAATTGGTAGTCTTCGCCGGGTTTCGGTTTTGATCGGCATCTTCGCGTTTTACGTCATGACATTATATTACATGCTGGCTGTTCACGTTACTGCTTTTCATTTCTTTGTATGTAAATGAGAGTAATAGTGTTTTTTCTGAAAATAATTTTATTTGCTTGCGTTGTGTTCTGATAGTAAATACTGTTTCTTATTACGTATATGTGTTTAGATGTAGTGAGGCATGATCTAGTAAAGCATAGAAATGCTTTAGATACGTAAAATGATACCATTTTTTTAAAGTCAATCTTTTTTTGTGGTATTAAGTTGCTGTCTTGGAAATTTACATATATTACTTTATTACACATATATTATATTAAAAAAGAGATATCATATAATTTATGATTAACTTAATGTAATCGGTTTATTTACGTCACATTTAATTTTTTTTTAATCGGACTTGCACCAGTTTCAAAATAAATGGATCATATATACGCATAAAAACATCTCACATCAGTAATATAAAGAATCTTCAGTTATCGGCATTTAATTTTGGCCGTTAACACCCTCAGTATTCTTTATTATTATAGTAATATTTTTGTATATTTTGTACACGTTCATATGTAAGAAAAATATTACTATAATAAAAACCAGCAGAACTACGTTAACTCCAATTTGTTAAATTAAAAGAAGTCATACCCCATGCAATCATAAAAAAATACAAAATAATTTACCTTCATTTCTACAAACAATTTAAATTCTGCAGAAAAGTGCTTTACCAAACGGAAGCAAACGTTACTACGACTCTTTCTCAATGCACACGCAAACATTCCAAACACTCGGCGAACAGTACTACCAACACACCGGCTTTGAGCTCAAGCATTTAATTTCGTCGCAAACTTTCCCTGCGCGGCCATAAAACGACGCGAAATAGTAACAAAATCTCGTTCCTCGCTCATCTTTCGTTTTTCAAATTAGCATACTGCATTCGAAGGCCACTTACAATTAGGGCAACGGCTCGACAGTATGAATCAAAAACAAAACTCGAACGTCTACTTATCGGAAGTCAGGTTGATCAAATCGTCGTAAAAGTGGAGAGTGTAACTCCTGCGATGATATCGTTTAATCCCGACCGAGTTTTCGACAAACTGAGAAGCCTTTGATGGCGCGGTTGCGAAAAATTTTGCGAAAAAGAGTCGCATTTAGCTTTCCGCCACTGATGCGGTCAAGAGTAATTTGTCGAGTTTCTCGTGTAGGAAGAGAAAAACAGTTACGCAGCGCGCAAGTTTCACATTTTTGAAACTAACAAGAGGATGACAATTTTTGAAAATATTCGACTGAGGAGGATCGATTATGTTGCTTTTATATTTTCTCTATGATTTGGTCGTCTATCATTTTTTTGCTACGGTGTCCGTTGGGATTGATTAAGCTATTTTTCGTAAGGTCCGAATGGCCATCTTTCTGTCTCTGTGCCAGAATCTCCTTATTTTAGGATTATTTTGTTTACTTTGTCTTTGACTTCCCTGTTATTGATGATTTCAATCATTTCTTTCTATTTTTAATTAAATTGTTGTACATTCTTTTCGTTTGTGCTGCTGTAAATTTTGCTCAATCGTTCTTTCCTCTTCTTCGTCCCATCTGTTTCACTGTTCGCCATCTTTTATTCCCCGAGCAATGGCAAGCGTTTGAAAAATTTCGAAACAACGTAATGCCCCGTCCGAGATTGATTTAACTTCGCGGACAACGACTCGCTTCACTTGGCCGATTCGACGATCGCGGAAAGTAGTAAAGCTGTTTCCCGCACTTTTCACTGGGACGTGAAACACGGAAGAATGGCGGAATTGGGTTAAAGTGGCGGAAAACGAATTTCCCGATTTTTCTCGCTAGTTTCCCGACAATTACGCGACGGAGCCAGCTCTAATTGCTGTTCGCACTTATTCTGTTTCCTTCAGTGTGTTGTCTGATAGTTTCGAAGGTAAAAGAATTTCTGGTCAACATTTTTTTTGCGCTTACTAAAGCATATCGGATTTACTGTATGTTTTGCAATTTAATTATTGGCATTTCAAAAATACATATTCTATATTAAAATAGTTATTTCCCACCGTACAAATTTATTGTTGCTCGCCACAATTTGCATTGCTTTATGTTATAAAAAATATCAAATTTGAAAAGGACTTATTGTACGATTTTGAACTCATTACTTGTAATTAATGAATGTGTTCAGGACTTATCACTATTTTATACCGTATGTGATCATTTGGCCCTTTTATACAATTCTCAGCTTACTACTTGTAATAAAAGACCATCTTCATTACTTACCACAAGATTCCAATTGTTAATACCAAAACTCTCCTACTAGAACCTAACACAAAAACGTCCCCACCAAACTAAATCCAAGCAACTCCGGACAGTCAAGTGATCCCTATTCAGTCCTCCGCCCCAAAAAACGAAGCAAGCCGTAATGTATGTAACGTCAGGCCCGTCGTTAAGTCCGTGAGAGGTCATTAGCGTCCGTTGAGTGAGAAGAAGTTCGCTCTGACGGAAACGGCCGATCTTCGCACGACCTGAGCGCCGCCTGTCGGAATCGTGCCGAACCGAACCACACCGACCCAAGCCTGAGCTTTAAAGCTCGTAAAAGTGGACCGAAAGTTGTCCGACGAGGCTTCTACGCAATTTCCGAAGCTCGGCTAATAACAGGCCGATATTCCTGTCACGAACTGTGTTATTACGAGCCGCAAGTCGAATTCGTCGACGAATGCCAGAGTACTCGCGCACTTTTAGTGCCTTGACTACCGTAGAGCTCGTAAGTTGGCGCTTGCCAAGGATAAAATTGTGAAACGGTGCCGTGAAAATGCGAGATGCTGTAAAGAGGTACTATCGGCTCGGAGTGGGCGGGGAGAGGGAGAGGGGGGGGGGGGTGAGGGGGTGTTATGGGGGCGAGCTTTGCGGGAATTGAGGTTGATGGTTAGGTTATGTTGCGATTGTCTGAGGAATAGGCGCTTTACGCGGTGCGAAGTTGATGCGGTTCAGTTTTGTAATGCGAGTTTTGCGTCGGACGGAATTGTAGCGCGCACTTAACCGTGGATCGGTTATGGAATGGGCGGACTGTTCGGGTTTATTGTGATAAAGAGTTATGAGCGGTTATGTGTATTCGTTTGTAGGTTATGAATTTGATACGATACTGATGCGGATTAATCGTAGTTTGTTGTATCGTTCCAGATCAATTTTGGATGTAAGAACGTAGTTTGTAACGTTGAGAAGTATATTACTGTAACACTGTAACGAAATTTGAAAATATTTCTGTAATCAAAAGTAGTATGCATTGTACGTAAAATTTGATTTATTAGATCTATAAATAAGTTTGGTGACTTCTTATCATATATTAGATCTTTATTACTAATTAATTAAGTATTGTTTTTTGAGGTTAAAAACAAATTAGGGTAAAATTAAATTCTATCCTTAGTAAGATGAGAGCAATATTTTAAGAGATGAAAGTAGCGGGAAATTTGTAACGTAATTACAGCTGATTACATAGACTGTTTAATTTGAAAGTGGTGTAAGTCCATATCTAAAACAAACGTTTTTTATAAATAAGAAGATCACACTGCATTAATCATAAATTACATTAAATCTAATTTTTTAATTACATCAGTTTCAAAATAAACGGTCCATATGCAAAGGCATCGAACTTATTTCTACACATCATAAAATAATTTATCACAAGAGAATTATAATCTAATAAAAAAAAAAGTCTGAGATTCAGTAGAAATTGCTACTCTGCACATTTATAACATATTTAGCCTAGATTTAGCGAGCAGAGTACTATGACAATTCTGTCTCCTGATCTCGAACTTACGAGCGACTCAGCGATTTTAGCCACTCAATTCCGATTTTCGAAGAGCCAGATTTCGGCGAACCACGTCACGTTCCCGGCCGCGAACTTTCCCGGCCGAGATTAAAGCGAGCATTCCCGCGAAGTACGTAATGCGGCACGTACGAGCCCGGCAAAGTAAACTGCGCGTAAATAAATTAAACGCGTTTTGGCGCGCCTCCGACCTTTCCGCCATCGCGAAATCCCTCTAAATAATTGTTATGGCGTTCGTCGCGACGCGACGCAACGCGACGCGACGCGACGCGCTAAATGTCTGCAAATATACCGTGCGAGTGTTCGCAAAATTTGCGGACGAACAAATGGCGCCGGCCGCGATTAGAATTTTGAGGTTATGTACGCCCGCCGAACTTTCTGCTCTTTATCGTCTGCGATTGTCGGCTCGTATTTTCAGTCTGGCGTGCGACTGGTTGAGGTTAATGAATTTATAACTGATTTTGGACGCTGCTGTCGCGGATAATGTTTGTTCAGTTCTGGAAATGTGGATCGTTTTTGTTTTCCAGGTGGGGTTTGTCAATTTTTGGAAGGGTCAAGGTGTTGATTATGGTTCATTTTTTTAGTTCTTCGTGGTCTGTGTGATTGAAGATAATAAGGTTTTGATGATAGAGTTGATGAAAGTAGAAATACTCATTTTAGTGGATTGAGAAATAAAGGTTAAAATACGAACTTTTAAATATCTGAATTCTAAAAGATTAGTAGATGTGCTACTAAACATTGATTTATATGTTAAAATGGAGCGAATCAGACAAAGTAAATGAATATAAATTTTCTTATGTCACGTGTTTTTAAGGTTATGTTCGTTTGCCACACGTTTCAGTCTTCACCACTCTTCATATTTTATAATAATCTTTGATAATAATCTTAATTCAACAACATTGAAAGTATATAAAAACAAAGATGAAATAAAGAGAATGTAGCTGCATGTACACAATCTCATAATACACGCTAAGAATTTAAGATTAGGTTTATGAAGTAAAGTTTCATCATCAAAGTAAGTATCTCAGACGTTTGTTCGGTTCCACCAAAAATATGTTCAATCAAGAAACAAAGAAACAGGAAAATGAAGCTGGACCAAATTTCGTGATGCTCAAACGTGAAATATGCACTCGAGTCAAATGAGCGTTTAACATAATTGGCGGGGCGGACAGTAAGCTCATCGGTTATTGGCGGATTACGGATTGCTCGCCGGACGGACACTGGACACTTCTGATTAGTTTTAATCAGCGCGTCGGACACGCGCATATTAAATTTCGGCAGGCGGCCCGAATCGTGACGGGAGCCAATTTTCACGTCAGCTCGCTGTCATAAAAGTCGCGTTCGCGCGCGCGGTGCGAATGAAAGGTCGACTGCACTCTTGGCAGCGCTCTTTGCTAAAATCATTTCAGCAGATGCCACCGTGAATTAAACTAAAACATAATTACTCGTTTTTTTTTACTGAGCGATGAAGTATTGCGAATACAAAGCACGCAGTGTCATTTATTCATGTTTCGTTGACTCGTGTAATAGATGTGCAGATTGAGCAATTTTTCGGTTAATTCGTCATTTCATGTTCGTTGATTTGATTCAAATGTCAGTTTACTGGTAAATGCCAGGCGGAAAAAAGTAATTTCTTGTACCATTTAGTAGCGAGAGTAATAAATGATATTGAGTCGCGATCGAATTGAGTTGTCACTAGATTTCAATCGACGGTACATTTATATTACATACGCGTTTCATAAATAGTCATTTCACACGTTTATTACCGCGAACGTAATATATAATATCGAACCAAAATAGATCCAGCGCATTTTACAGTTCACTGAACGAGCAACTTTATAAATACTACTAAAAAAACTCCTTAACATAAGTCCTGGCCCAAAACTAAACATTCTCTAAATTTTTATCCAAAGTTTGTACTTGCCAAGCAAAAATGGATTCGACTCGAATTACACGCGCCGCACGTCAGACGAGTGCAATTACTTTTAATCAGTCCGACGCGTTGGAAGGCCAGAGATGAGGAACGATGACGCGCTGAATTTATCGGGCGGCCAGCGCGCACGAGAGCCGCGCAGACCAGCGGCCAGAGTCAAATTAACATCCGTACTCTCGTCGGCATTGAATGGGACGCGGCCGCATGCAAAAATTGGCCGAATATTAGCGCGTACGTGCCGCGAACGTCGCCGGCAGGAAATTGCGTGACAATCGAGCCGTTAAGCTTCACGTTTTGCCAGGCTAGTCGGACTTCGAAATTCGAAATTTGAAATTCGAACATGTCCATTTTCGGCATGTTTTCGTCCTCTCTGTTCATTGATCTGCTTGACACCTTGTCTTTGGATGGTGCAAGGTTGTCACGCTTTTTTGAGTTCTCTGTACTCGGATCATGTCTGATCAAGCCAATTTCCGAGCCACCTTTTCATCCCCGTGGCTTATGTCTACCTTTTGTGCTTACATCAATTTGTCTTTGTTCGACAGCAGCGCGCTTTGTATTGTTCGTTGAATCTGGCGTCTCATTTTTATTATTTTTCTATTTGGCGCAATGCTAAATTATTTTATATCAGTTTTGATGTTGTTTGTGCGGATGTCATTTTCCTTAGATTTTTTAAATATATTTTTTTTTTAAATTACTTGTTCTTTCATTTTCCAAGCCTTTATGTCAATCGCATTTCAAAATTAACCTCTACTAATTGAGCGGTTTATTTTGAAAGTTGTGTAAGTCCATTTAAAAGAAATTAAATACCATATAAATAAACCGTTTACACCACGTTATTATAAATTATATGATAGCTCATTTTTTTTTAATTATGGACTTACACCATTTGCAAACTAAACGGTCCAATTATTCTCTTTTATCGAGTTTTATCACTGTTTCATTAACACTCGTTCTCAAATTCGATTTCTTCCAATTATCTACTCTCACTCTCTTTCTTCATTTCCTTCCATTCCTGTCACTTGCCACTTCTCGCCCTCCGAGCTGTCAGACGCGCGCCATTTTGCAGCCGGCGGATTTCATTCGAAAGCGAATTCCGCGGGAAGCAGGCCGATGCAAAAACGTAGTATATTGCCATTCCGGGGCCTCAGCTCGACGTTCAACTGTCGGCCGCGATCAAACGAGCATTCCTTTTGTCTTTTGGCCTCTCGCGACGCGAATGGTGCGCGCGCATTCCGCAGATTCGAACTTGTTCGGAGAACGCTTCTTTTTTCGACGCTTCTCAATATTTGTCTCTATATGGAAATTTCTGGAGCTGATATTCATTTTACAAGAATGTATTGTCTGTTAGATGAATGTAGCTGACGTTGGAGAACTGGAGGTGTGAAGCTAATTTTGAGGTTATGTGAATGTGAGTGGAAGGATAGAGATTTTATTTTGGACGATTATAGACATTGATTTGTATCTTATGTGATAAAGTGATGCAGCGGATAATTTTTGGGTTATGTACTAATAATTAAGGAATTAATGAATTGAAGTTATGTAATTTATTAGGATTTGTTTAAGCTACGGTGGCTGAAAATTGAGTAAAAATGTCCAGATTTTGTTTCGAGGTGATTATGGTTACTGTCATGATATAGGAGATATGATATCATCGTGCGTGGTATACTGTGTTAGTTTTAGCAATTCTTTCACAGACGAAATACTTATTATTTTCGGATTTGTAATTTACTGAAGTTTCCATGAAGTACAGATTTGACATTTAGATAGAAGATTGCATTTGAATGGTATAATTTATAGCATATAATACTATCAAAATACATATTAAAAAATCGTAATTACAAATAATCAATATTTTTAAATATTGGAGTAATTAAAATTTCAGATCAGTTTAGGTCTGATGTTACTCATTACGAAGCACTATTTTATTTATATTTATATTTGTTGAACTTTTGCTCTCAAAAGTTTGTGAAACTGTCTCCGATTAACTTCAGTCATTTCTTTTTACTAAACCACTCGTTCTGATTTAATTTCTATTAAAATAATTACTACAACTTTCAAAGTACAAGACTATATAACGCACTACAACTTCACAATTATTAATTTATTCATTCGAATAAGTTTCCCAATATTCACAGAATTATCAATTTATTTATTCATAACTCTCCTTAAAATTACATATTTTCTACTTATCTTGCATCCTAAATAATCGTAAATCTTACGTTGCTCATTACGAAGCATATTCCTTCGAGCCTTCGCCCAGGAATATTCGCGAAAATCGATCATCCCCCGGCGCAAAGGATCAATTACACTATCAGCCCCGACGATCATCCCTTAACCCCACTCTCAATTTTTCTTATCGAGCCCCTCGAATCGACAAGCATCATTCACCGCTCTCGCTACGTCAACATCCGACTAAACGTAATACGCATCCCCTTCAACGATCCTTCCTGCACTTCGAACCTGACGGAGTCCTGAAGTCAGATGTTTGCCCTTAAAAGGGGGAGCAAGGATGGAAAAAAAAGAGAGAGGAACGTGCATTGGCCAACAGTGGGTCGGAAAAAGGTTGTTGAGAGAAGAGGAAGAGGAAGGCAGGTAGATTGTGGAACGACGTGTAGAACGTTAGGGGGAAAAATAGAAGCGTGATTGCTCTCAAGATCATGTTACAGGAAGATGAGCTTTTATACGGAAAATGTATGAAAGGGTGATAATAGGGTGAGAGAAGAATATGTAACGGGAATTTTGATTAAAAATCGTTGTTTTTTTTGCCGGTTTCGAATATGATGATTTCTGATCGCAGGATAACTGATGAATTATTGATATAAGAATTGTGGAATATATGGACCGTTTATTTTAAAAGTGGTGAGAGTCCATATTTTCAAATTGAATATTAGAAAAAAAAATACATCATATGAATTAAAAGTTTAAACTACATTAATCGCAAATTATATGATATCTCATTTCTGTTTAAATATGAACTTACACTACTTTCAAACTAAACGGTCCATATGATGGAAAATATGAAAGCCATGACAGTAAATATAGACCAAGTAACTTTTCAAGAACATTGGACATTTATAGGAATTAATAGAAGTTTAGATTCTTCAGTGTCAGACTGTCTACATAGTAATTAATCAGTATCTCAAACATATACCAATACTATCCCCACATAAAAAAATACAAATTCACCTTAACCTCTCAATCGACACAAAGAGTCCAACGAACAACGAACGATAATCATCGGAAAGGCACTAAAAGGCAGCCTCGCAGCATTTCAAAGCTGAAGAATCCACCGGCCGATAATCGGATTCCTCCTCGATGATGTAAAGTACGTCCTTGCCGGTGAAGATTGGAAGTTCTCTTCAGGGCGAATGAGAAGACGGACTTCAGGGTATAGTCGACATAGTCGACGTCGTCCGGGATCAAATGGATGCAGCTGCACTCCTGCACGTGTCGCACGTGTGTATACCTCTTGCCCCCCCCCCCCCTCTCCTACCTCCGAATGTTCAGAATGAAATCTCGACGTTCAGCGAGGAGCGAAAGTCGATGCGAGGGTGGCATAAGTATTGCTATCTCCGCATTCTGTCGCCCTTTTCCGACCTCCATCGGCGTCCAACAGCTCGACCTTCCTTCCTTCCTTCCTTCCTTCCTTCCTTCCTTCCTGCCCTTCCATCCTTCCGTGATAGAAACCCCACGCACTCGCGAGCCGAATGTCTGTTTGATGCGTACGTGCCAAGATTCTTCTTTCTAGTCTCAAACTTTGAGCAGGATACTAAACTGACGTTGATGGATCCTGAGAACATTCTTTTTGATAGGCTGAAGGTCGACCGGTAGCTTTAAGTTATGTTACGTTATTCTTGGGAGGTGTGTTTTTAGGTTAGGTAGTGAAACGGTTGAATTATTGGGGATGAACAGATTTTTAGGTTAGGAGATCGGTTGTGTGAATATTGAGATTGACTGAGGTAATGATTGGTCTGTATACTTTGCAGTG
Organism: Anoplius nigerrimus; assembly: GCA_914767735.1. Classification (NCBI taxonomy): domain Eukaryota; kingdom Metazoa; phylum Arthropoda; class Insecta; order Hymenoptera; family Pompilidae; genus Anoplius; species Anoplius nigerrimus. Next base: position 15,651,729 of record OU612081.1, read on the forward strand.
ACCTTGAATATTTTTGTCCAGGAGTACCTACTTTTTATTGTGCAAATTAACACGTGGTAGATGATGACTGAGATTTTGAGGTTAGTTTTGGTGCAGGTGCGGTCGCTGTTGGACACGCGTTATGATATAGGTTAGGTGAACCTTTCGTTGTTGGATCATTGCTGAGGTGCTGACCTTTGCCCTAGATTTAATGTCTGACGTTGATGGATCCAGCTTACTTGGCTTCTGGCAGTTGGGAGATTTGTTACGAGAATTATTGTACCCTCGACGGTGAATACAATTTTTCGGTTAGGTTCGGTGAAAGGTTCGTACGCGTGGGTGTCGGGACATTTGTTTCGAGCAAGGTTGGCCTCAGTCGAACGTGTGTTATTACATCCAGTTTGATACGGTTGACTTTTCGGGATCATTCTTCTGCCTCTGATCTTTAACCTGGATTTACTAGCTGACGTTGATGGATCTTGCGAGACTGAACCGTGTAATGCGGAAACTGTGAAGTACAATGAGAACTGATGGATTTATGAAGTGCTGTGTTCTAAGTTCCGTATATCTTTAAACTCTTCGTAGCTAAACTTCAAATACCGGCAAATACAGATATTTGCAAGAATTTAAAACAAACAGCTCGTATGGCAAGATATTCTTCATCTAGATGACAGAATTTGAACTGTACCGTCTCAAAATACTCTCTACTCCAAAACCGTAATTCAATACAAAACATTATTTACCCATCAATCACCAAAACTCACACCTTCCATCAAGATCAGAAAAATCCAAAAATTGAAATAACCATCACAACTTCCCTTCTTTAATCCCAGACCCCATCGAGCATCAAATCCTACTTAGAAATTGAACCTCCACCCTGAAGTAACGTCTCAATAGCAACCAGTTCGCTACACACGTGCTTCAATACTCTTGGATACATATCTGCGCTTACATATTTATTCCGACCCGCCTCGCATTCTTCACCCCACCGGAAGACATTCGACGGGAATCCGAGACGATCCGAAACGATCCGAAACACGGCGCGTATCTCGCCGACGAGATAAGGACTGCGCCGAAGATCATTCGCGAGAGGACTAAGCTGCCAAGCTTAAATCGAGCTGCTCCTCTCGACGGGTTAGGTTATATCGGCGGCACTTTATTTCGGATCCTGCCTCCTCGACACTATCGCAACGAGATCCAGGTAGACTATCGATCCTCCGCAAAGGTCCCCTCCCCCTCCACTTCCACCTCCCACCATCTACGAGACTCACTCTCTATCATCCAGCCTCCATCTCAATTTATCCACCGACCTTCAGCCTCTCGGCGGCATAATCCGTGTCTCTGTACAGACGATCATCCAGTTTGAGATCGAAGCCATTCCACTTGAGACTCGGCGAACTTGATGCTGTTACGGACGAGGAAATAAATGGGATCGTTGTGTGTAACTTTCCATGTCGATAATTTCGGGATAGTGAATGCTTCGGTACTTGGGAGCAGAAAATTATTGGTTTAGGAACTTTTTCAATGAAAAATGTCTTCTTTATCACATTTACAGAAAAGGTACATTTAGACAAGAAATGTACAGTGAATGTTCGGAAAGTATCAACTAGATATCGGCTGAATATTTGGAGAACATAAAATAGACATTTGCATAGTATATAGTTGCCATTTGAAACATATGGGTTTAATACTGAATGGTATTTAGATTTACTGAAGAAAATAGAAAAAACCAAAACTCTTTTATATCTTAAAAAATACATTTCTCCGTAACACAAAGTAAATATTTGACAAATAATTAAAAACTATTTCTTTCGAAATCTAAAACAAATATTGGATATACCTATATCTGAATATTGAAAAGGGATTTGGTGACTTTTTAATATCCAATATATTTTGTATTCAATGTTTTGTGCTATTGATGGTCTACGTCGAAGAAAAATAATATAAAGTAGCTGAAAATGAACGAACGCATGCCGAGCGATCGTTGGAACGTGTCGCTTTAATTATGGCAATCGGCACTTAACGATTCGGAAAGGTTCGGATGAAAATGTCAGCTGGCCGAAACGTTAGAGGCGCGTGTGTTCGCAATGCGTGGAATGTTAGCCAAGTTTATTGGACCGCTCTGTGTCGTTAAGTTGCGGAACGGTCGTTAGAATTATATAGGTACGTGTCGACGATCGAACGTTGCAGGTGGATGGCAAAAAAACCCTGGATAAGCGAGCAGATTAGAGCTTAAGGATCGTTTAACGTTTCAATCTCTAAAAGCGCAAAAGCATTCGAAAATCTCTTTCAAATGTTAGACACACATTTTTTAAGCCACACTGTAAAAATTAACAAGATATTAGATGTGATTATTGTATATATGCATAAGGAATGAAAAGTGAATGTTTAGAAAATATCAACTAAAAATTATAATTAAAAAAAAATTTGTATTTATATTTAAATAATATTTAAAAAATAGTTTTTAAATCTAAAAACGAAAATGTAACTATCTTATATCTTGAAAACAAAATTTCTTTATGAATCTAAGCGAAGCATTTGATGTATCTTTAAATATTACGGTCTCAGTGTCTTTCAATAACAAATACATATGTATCCAATACTTTGCGCTGCTAGGAATCTTTCCGAATCGTTAACTTCCGTATTAATGCCTTGTACCGAGATCGTTCTGAAAAAGCGAATGATCGTCAGACGCTCAAGGCAATGTTTCACCGCACGACATTTATCAATCATAAAATCTCAGGTTGGAGCGGCTCGCGATAAAAAATTGTCCGTAGAGACCCGATGCATCGAGCATTTCCCTCGGCCACTCTCCGTATCGTTAAATCGAGCTGCCCGCCGGAATCGAACGGATACGTGCGTCAGATACGATCCGCAAGATTCTTCTAAACGACCCGACCGACGAACTCCGGGTCCGCCTCGTACTCCTTATTAAACAGTTTTCTGATATCCGCCGACGCGACGGCACTCGCGAAAGGTAGTTTAACGAGATCCCAGCCGATATATCATCCGGCGGGATCGAAAAGGGATGGGGTGGCACAGTCTACGAGTTTGTAGTTCGTCGGGAAATCCACTTTCGCAAACTCGACACCGTCGGAGGCACGGCATCGTCCTGGGCTCGGGCTGCATAACGTGGCAAACGTCAGGCCACACGCACGCGTCTAAGTGTGTGCGGGAGGGTTCCTTTCAATTTTGTCCTTACGCTATTATTTCCAGTGGGTCGCGAATGACAAATTGTAGATGGATGTTTTGTGTGGTTTTAGGTCAGTTGGATTGGGTTTTTAGTGGTTTAGGAAGATAATTTTTTGGTATGTAAGTGTGAAGGTTTATTACTGTATGATATTAAGTTTTCGTCGTATTCGGTCAGTGTATACTTTCGACCACTAAATTTCAATGAATTTTAACAGAAAAAATCGTGTTATATCAAACCCGTGTTATAGGAGGGCTACAAGCACAGTAATAATACCACTCCGAATCGGCAAATTTTTTATCGTTTATAGGAGGGTTCCCGCACGTTAAAAATCGTGTTATGCCAAAACCGTGCTACAGAAACTCTGCCTGCACAGCAATAACACCGCTCCACCGCGCATCGAACATTACCTCACTGTCCTTCAAACAATCAATCCATCCATTAACCCCCTCAATAAAAACCCATAAAAATCATCACCGAACGTCGAATGTGAAATACGAGGCGGCAAAGATGAAAGAAAAACGAATCAAGCCTGTCACGACATGCAATAAAATTCGATGATGACTCGGGCGCCAGGGTTAAATACGAGTCTTTGCCAATTTCCGCCAGGCGGCGCTGTTTGGTAATAGAGACACGATCGAGACTGGAATGACTGCAGTCGTCGACTTGAGGAGCTGAAGGAGATAGAGGAAGACGGGGAAGTGGGGGGGGGGGGGGGGGGGGAGGGTCGATTTACATGGCAAACTTGAGCCGACACTCGTTCGCGTTCGAATTGGCGCCAGCTTCGAACGTGCCTCGGATTTGGCCTTCGGAACGGTCGACGGCTAAACTTGACCAAATTCAGTTAAGTTGCCGGCTGAAGGACGGCGAGCTGTTCGTCGGCGATCGGAATGGTAATTTAACGGGAGCGTTTCGGTGGAGGAGAGGGGGAGGGGAGGAGGGATGCCGTTCTAAAGTGATCCGTAACGGACCGGAACGAATCGACCCGCCGCGAAAGCTTTGGCCAACTTTTCGATGATGGGTCGGGTTGGCTTTGGTCGGAAGTTGGGGACGGTATCGAACTTGTTTTGAGGTTAGGTTTCGTTTTTCGAATGGGAAGGTGGAAGTTGATGGAGGGAAGTGGATAATTTTGAGACGGTGCGGTTGTGGGAGGCTTTGGGCGATTTGGAGATTGACGGATTTTTGGATTTGGAGTGTGGATCTTGCTTTGTGCGCGAATTGAAGATTTACAACGAATATGGAAACTGACATGTGCTAAATTTGAATAATGTATGAGATTTGCGTAGTTTGGATTATGGATTGAACGTTTTGAATGATTTAATAATGCGAATTTTTTCGGCGGTAGAAAGTAGTAGGTAGTGCATTATATAATGATCTCATAAATTTCGGGAGATTTGAATGGGAATATTTTACTATTGTTTCATGATTCAGAAGAATTTCTCGAAAAAATGTTTTCATTCAATGTCTTACCATTTTTGAACAATGGAAGATGACATTTTTTAAGCGATATGGGCAAAATTGTGTATAAAATTCGTTATAGTATTTATGAAGTCCACAGTTTAAAAAATGATATGATTTTCCGAAACACCTTAAATGTTAAGCATAACTCCAAAAATGCGTAGCGACAGTTCCCGGATTGAAACTTGTGCAATGTCAGAGGCGAGAAGACTTCTAATGGACTTTCAAAACTACAAAAATTGAGTAAAGTCCCTAGAACTGGATTAACTGAACAAAGACGAAATGTTCTTCGCTTCAGTCAATATCAAACTTAACAAAATCAGATGTAAATAACAATCTCGTTGCCTACTTTTGAAACGACTTCGAAACAGAGCCCTCGTCAAATAACTTTGTCAGTTCATCAAAAAACAGAAGTAACCTTCGAACAAATTCCACCGAACCTAAAAATCGCACCTCGGCTCGTTATAACTCCGAGTTCATTAAAACTTGATCAATCGTACGACAAAAAGTCCCCATAACTAACGAGCGACGCCAAAAAACTGTCCGCAACTTCCGAAAAGCTGCCAAACTGATTTCGGTCAGCACCCTACCACCGAGGAAAGCCGCAACCTCCGTGAGCAAAATTGACCGGCAAACAGAATTAGACTCCGGGACAGATTTCCCGGAGATATTACAAAAATCGTCCGCACTCAGAAAACGAGTTATACCTAACGAGTTCCGAATAAAGTTCGCGGGAACCCGATTAACCGGACGGAACGAAATTTTCCGTTTTAATTGCCGACCCTTTCTCCAAAACTGCCAAACGAGATTAGGAGCACAGGCGAGAAAGGCTAGAGGAAAAATTAGAGAAAATTCCGAGAGTGACCCTCATTTTCGAGATTCCGAATGAATCGAAGAACGTCCGGGGAGGCTTTACAAAAATTGCGCCTTCGTAATTCAGAGCAGATGCGCACGGATGAGAGTCGTCGGAGTGGAGTTGTAAAGGTAATCTCATGTGACGTTGGCAGCAATGGATATCGAGAGCGAGAGAGGGTTGGGGGGGGGGGGAGTGGAATTTTCGCGCGGCTGCATATTGAAATCTCGAGAAATCCGGGAAGGACCGCGTATATTTCCAGACGTAGCTGATGGGGAGGAGGAGGGGGTGGAGGGGGTGGAGGGGTAAAAATGGCGAGGTGGGAGAGGTGGCGGATGGTGGTTGGGACTCAAAGGTTATCTCGGTCGGGTCTGGTGCATGGCTATCGCGCCCACGGATATCGGAGGGTTCTGCGGGGGAGGATGAGGGAAAGGGGAGATGGGGTGGAGAGATAGTTTGCGCGGAGGCGATTTTTGTTACTGCTGGCTGTTGCCCGCTGATCTTGCATTTCCAGCTTTTATCGGCGGGTTATGGATTGCCGTGAAGATTGGGGGGTGATACTTATGTACCGTGTTGAGTTGAAGGTGAATTATTGTGGAATGATATATATTAGGTTCGATTTCATTAGGTTGCTCAATTATGATGGTATTATCGGATTTTACTGAATTTTTGTAGTGCTCAAACGTATTGTTTTATGTATAAATAGTAGTTCTGTCAGACATAAATAGAAAATCGTCGAAAAGGGGAGATGGGATGAGATGATAATTTGCCCAGAGGCGAGTTTTATTACTGCTGATCTTGCATTTCCAGCTTTTATCGACGGGTTATGGATTGCTTTGAAGATTGGCAGATGATGATACTTATGTACTGTGTTGAGCGTGAAATGAATTATTGTGCAATGATGTTAGGTTATGTACGATTTCGATCGGACCCTCAATTATAATGGTGTCTTAATGGTTACGTATTATTCAATTACGTTTTGTCAAAGAAAACATAATATAACTGATATAGGTTAAGCTTGATTTTATTAGGATGGCGTCATCGTGTATTATTAAATTTTTGTTCCGTTTAAATATATTCTTTTATATGTGATAAAAAGAAATATGCATTTAGCGCAGAAACTGCAATAAGGTTAGAAATTAGTTTTATGTTACAGGTGTACTTACATTTCCAACTTTTTTAGGTTAGTAATTGTTTGGTAGATGAAGGGAATAATACTTGTACACTGTGTACATTAATATACGTTAGATAAAGTATTAGTTCTCTTCATACGGTTACAATCAAGATATATTGTGTCCAGTGGCTTTCCATATAAAGACTTTTATTATGAAGAAACATACATGAATACACGTCATAAACAGTAGATGTGGTGGAGAGAAACAAGAAGCTAGTCGCGAATATAGTCTGTATAGGCCTTTTTTGTTACGAGCACTTGCAGCCGGCTGGTGTTACAGATCAATATTTTATCTTTAGGTCATGGATTGTACGTAGACTTTTATTTTCGGTGCTATATAAGTCGGGATATACGTTGAACAAATCACACGCTAACCTTACATTTCTATGGATCTATAAATCTACTAGTGCTGTTATCGTAAACATTTGAAATACCTTCTTCAACAAACGTTTCTTAAACCAAACAGTGATATAAAGCGTATTTACTTGTAATTGACATGGAAAACAATAATAATATTTTAAATATCCTAACAATTTTGTAAATGTCCAAATTTACTGTTATAATAAATCTACTTGCCTGTTTATATCAAAAGTAAGTGAAATGTTTATAAAATGGCGGGCTTTGTTTTGGATCGATTTTTTTTATAAAGTTCCACTAGCATACTTATCCTTTAAACTTTTCGTCATAGATAGTTGGCATAGTGTCGAGAGTGAATGTTATGAGATTTATACGCGCTAATAAGCATATTATAAACTATTCCAACTACAATCACCTCGACAATTACTTAGAACGCGTAAACTAGGTCTCTCGAAAAATACGATTATAAACTTCTCGATCACAAAACTTTTTAATTCAATCAAACACCCATAATTATCTCAGAGTATCATCAAGTACTCATTATTATCAAACTTTAGACCTATAAAGCCTTTACCTTATTCTCTATCTCAGAGTTAAATACCCTAAATTATCACAATTATTTATCTTGCTAATTACACCAATATATTACGAAAGTTGCACCTTAGCCTTACCACAATTAAAGTTCAATATTATTTCAATAATGAATTTCAGTATATAATTACGTAGAGGAAAAGTATAAAAATGTCGTAGCAGAAGGTTCGTACACAGTATATTTAACAGCTCCTTTCTGTCCTACGAGGCGGAAATCGTCAATGATGAAGCAGCCGATAGGCTAAGGTGAAATGCACGTCGGTGCATCAAGAATGTCGATACTTCGAGCCAAGTCAATTCCCGTTTCAAACTCATTCGACGCAGTGCATCGGCATACCGGAGTACATATCCGATTTAGGTACTTGCAGTATAGATATACCCGGCCACCCCGTGCATGCATAGAGGGTGAGATGAAAATCGCGATAGCGCCGGAAATACGCTCCTTCTAATTATAGCGGCCGAATCGAAAACGTTTATTAACAACCCATACGACGTTTCTATATTTTGAGTCGGATTATTTTTGGAAGTGGGACAATCGGGAAATGCAGGCTAATTTAAGTGTGATTCTTTTTTCAGGTATGTCACTTTTGCTGTTCAAATGGAAATAGTAGCGTTGAGATATGGACCGTTTATTTGGAAAGTGGCGTAAGCCCATTGAAGAAAGTAAATTAAATATCATGTGAGTAAACCATTTACACCACGTTAATCATAAATTATATGATATCTCATTTTTGTAAATATGGACCTACACCGCTTTCAAAATGTGCGGTCCATACGTGAAATGTTATTATTTGCGGCAAAACACAAATAATATTTTATTGGGAATTTACTGTTTAAGTTTATAGAAACTGTAATTATGTGAATATACTTCAGAGTAATACAGTGTACTGAAATATCATATGTATGACATGTCCGAAATCAGGTTGCACTATTCTCGTCCCACCCTATATACGCGCATGCGGCAGTAGTCTATTCTTCTCCGGAATGACTTGAGGGTTTCCGAACTAGTCATTAAACTTGACTAAATTCAGTTTCAACGTTGAAATTACATCGCCCTGGTTACAACAAAACAACCGAAGTTTAGGTTAATTTTGATGTTACCCATATGACATTTTTTTCACTTATTTTACACAGAAAATCTTCGTTCCATATATAGCTTCCAAATTCTGAAATTGGCTATTCTCGTTCTGCCTTGTACACTTGGAGAACATAGACCACTATTCTCTCAAACAATTTCAGGGTTCCCGTACCAGTTATTAAACTCGACCAAATTCAGTTTCGACTCTAGAATCACAATGTCCTGTTACAACAGAGTAATTTTAGTACCCGCAGCTCTGCTATTGGTCGATTTTCTCGCTTTTTATTCTGCACCTTATTTTTCCATACGGATTTATGTAAGATGATTCGTAACCGATTATATTATTTAATGAATAGTTTCTGAACAATTTTGTTAAATAAATTGGTGATACTGATTAGAATTTGTTCTTTCCGCTAGTTCAGTTGTACTATTTTTGCAGTCTTGCATTTGATTTTACATTTTCAATATCAGTAGATGTGATATTCTTAGCACTCGGTATATATTCAGTAGCCATCGATTCTCTCAAACGACCAAGCTCCACCCACCCAATCATTAAACTTGACCAAATTCAGTCCGAACCTCATATATATTATTACATTACGTTATTTCTCTCAGTTATACTCATTTCTACAATGTCCAATATTCCGCATACTTTCCATTCATACTATGCACTCCTTCCAATCAATTCCCAACACCCATTAAACATGACCAAATTCAGTTCGAATCTTTAGATATACATTACATTACTTCTCACAATAATAATCATTTCTACTTATTTGTTCACAACGTCTAATATTTCCCATACTTTCCAATCACCAAGTACACTCTCTTCCCATCAATTCCCTCACACATTCAAGCCCATCCCTCCCTCCCATTAAACTTGTTGACCAAATCCAGTGTGAATGTCAGAATTACATGTAAAATTACATTGCATTATTTCTCTCTATAATAATCATTTCTACAACTCTCAATGTCTAATATTCCCCATTCTTTCCAATCACTCAGTACACTCTTCTCCCATCAATTCCCTCAAACGACCAAGCGCATCCCTCCCACCCATTAAACTTGACCAAATTCAGATGAAACCTTTAGGTATACATTACATTACTTCTTTCCATAATAATCATTTCTACAATTCTCAATGTCTAATATTCCCCATACTTTCCAATCACCCAGTACACTCTCCTCCCATCAATTCCCTGAAACGACCAAGCGCATCCCTCCCACCCATTAAACTTGACCAAATTCAGTTTGAACCTCAGAATTACGTCCCCGTTACAGCATCCACTCCTTCACCCAGACCTACATCCACCGAAAGCCCATCGAACGAACGGTAGGAAGGCCAGAGAAAGAGACCGTAGGAGCTGAAGGGAAAGAGGTGCAGAGAGAAGAAAGAGAGAGAAAGAGAGTAAGAAGGGGAGGTAGAAGAAGACACGCTTGCCCTGTATTGAAGTTCAATTGGGGATTGACCCCTCCGGCGCAAGACTTCTATAATTACATTTGGCATTCCTCGGCAAACGAGCGCGACATGCCTCGTGTCGTAGTTCCATCGTCCGTTCATTCCTTCCTTCATTGGGACCGGTTCTCGCGTCCGGCGGCCGTCCTTTAACTCGTCCTTTAGCTCGTCCTTTAGCTCGTCCTTTAGCTCGTCCTTTAGCTCGTCCTTCCCTCACCTCGAATTCGTTCTGCGTTCAGAAATTCAGCGCTGGACTCAGCTTTCGAAAGCGGTACGCGATTTCGAGATAATTTTTAGCATAATTCCAAAATGATTTCAGGATGATTCCTTCTCTCGCATCAAATTCGCCCTGCGTTCAGAAATTCAGCACTCGACTCAGACTTCGAATCCGGTACGCGGTTTCGACATCATTTTCAGTATAATTTCAGGATGATTTGAGGATGATTTGAGGATGATTTCAGGATGATTTGAGGATGATTTCAGGATGATTCAGTCAGGGGGGTTTAAGTGCATTGATAAGCGGCCAGGCGAGATGGGCAGGTGCCGGACGATGCGGAGTGAATGACTTCATTCTCGGAGGAGTTTGCGGACGGCTAAATTGCCGGACGGAGTCGTCGAAAGTTGGGTGCGTGGGTGGATGCCGGAGGACGGCGGAATTGGAGATAGGGGAAGGCTGTGTTTAGGGATATCGAGATGCTGGGATGGGGGCTGAGTTATTGGCGGTTTAGAGATCGGTGGGTTGGCCGAAGATGGTGTTTTGTGTGATTGACATAAGTTGGTAACTGATATTTATATTCTGGGAGGGTGATGGTAATTGGTACTTTCAAAGATAGGTGTGGATAGTAGCAGATGATGGTTTTATTAGTAATTTTGCTAGTAGTACAATTACAAATTTTCTGGGAAAGTTGGGTAATTAAACCATCGGTGCTCAGAATGACAGTGATTGATAAATTTAAAATCATAGTAATAGTTTGTAGTATGTACTTAAATGTTTAGACATAACTGTTATTCGAAGAGATAGCAGCTGAATTTAAGATTTTCAAATATTATCCGAAGTAGTTACGTATACATACCTAAAAGCACCTGTTGATACATGAATATTAATAATAACTGATGCTTAAAGTCATTAATATAAGTAGTTGCCGACATCCAAAACTATAACTTTAACAGTACCCCTAAAATTTACAAGCACATTCAGACCTAGAAAATATATTATATTAAAATTGAACAACATTGACAACAATTTACGTGTAATATTTAATATTGTATAGTAAGCACCTGCTATCAAAACTCACGACACACAATCAAAGCTGAAATTTGCAAATCTAACTTCCGCCCAATATCTAAATCTGTCGATACGCCTAAATATCCACTAAAATCTGTTAGTATAATCGGTGGCCCACATTCAAATTTTCGGACACTGCCATCGAAGCTGCGCTCAGTATTGAAATTGGCCGTCAATATTTAACCTTGCAAATATAATTAGCAGTCAACATTCAAATTGGCAGTCGTCACCCAGATATTACTATTGACTCGACGGCTGATATTTAAATCCGACTCGACTCGTTTCGCATCCGTATCCGGATTGGCGACCGTTTAAAAGCTCGGATATTTAGATTTTCGCTTACTTGAACTTTCAATCCGGCGCGGCCGTTCGCTCGGAAAATCTATCCGCCATGAATATTAAACCAGGGCTCGATATTTGTATTCGCCCGATAAATTTGCATTCATAGATAAACCGTAGCCTCGGCAGACGCCGAAATCTGCCGGCCCAAAATTCTGGAATGGAGAGTCTCGATCGGAATCCTAACCTACAAAGCGCAACACAGTAGAAATTGGCGGGAATTTTGCTTGCGAAAAGTCTGTGCCGATCGAAAATATTAGCTCTTTCTATATAGATATTGGGTTTAATTCGAAGTTTGAATGTTAATCGGTATTAATATGTGATGACGTTTATTAGTTAGCAATTATATTTATGAAGTGTTTCAAATATTGGTGCTTTTAGTTAACTACGCTTCCTAATATTTGATGTTGGCTCTTAGTTACATTTCAAAAATGCCAATTACTATGAATATTTCCACATTTACATTTCATAATTTCTATCAAATAAATATATAAATTAATTATAATAATGAATCCTAACCTACAAAATGAATATAGAAAAAATTCAATTTGACGGAAGAGAAAATCAGCGTTTCGCAAATTTGTCAGCCAAACACTTTTTCGTAGGACACTTCCAGCCGGACAGATTTATGTTGTGAGAGTGTATCTCTTAATTGGCCGGATGTAGATGTCGTTAGCGGCGGGCGGAAAGGGTTAAAGCGTTAAAGCGCGTAAACGAGCTGCCCGCGTAATCCCGACAACGAATGAAGAGTCCGTGGGTAGAAATAAGCTTTCTCCCGAGTGTGGGCGAAGATCTCTGCGCTTCTTGCGACACGTCAGCATTCTCAACATCGTCCGCCTTCAATTTCGATAAGTGAGGTTAGGAACCCGCTTGCAATTAGATTAAAGATCCATGAACACTTGAGTCCAGTTCAATACTCACAATTTTCTGCGATAAATCTCTGATTCCATGTTAATGAATCGAGGCAATAAGAGGTAGGAACCCGATTCGTGAAAAGTGAGCTTAGGTGCACGGTTAAGATCGAAATCAACATTATCGGTCGATTAGTAGCTAAGTTCCAATGTAATGGTATTCTTTCTGGAGTTTGTCTCGAATTCTAAAAAGTGTGGTTACGGTGCCTGATTAAGATCGATATCAACATTGTCAGTCGATGAGTAGATAATTTGCAATGTAACGGTATTCTTTCTAGAGTTCGTTTCGAATTCTGGAAAAGTGAGGTTATGGGACGCGATTGAGGATGTTGCCGGCTGCTCGCGACGACTCGATTTTCTTCTTCCATGCTCTTTTAACGACGACAGAACAATATTCGCGGGAAACTCTGCTGCTACCGGCGGTTAATAATATACTTTCACGGTGGCCGAGAGACTCGGACTCGGACTCGGACTCGGTCGGAAAAGTTTCGCGATGAAAGTTAGCGGGACGGGCGGCTGAATGGTGATTATTGGAATTCTGGGCGGACGAGACGAGCGATGGTCTTTTCGAAGTTTCGCGAATGAATAGGAGACCAGCAATGTATTTCCCAGCAGTGTGATTAATGAAGTTGCGGCTTCTTAAATGCTTCTGGACACAGAGTTAAATTGTATTTCTCACTCAATTATTCCAGACGTTACATTGTACAGATATATGAAAGTAGCAAAAAAATCTTTAAAACATTGAGTTATAAGACAGTAAATGTTTCTAATTTGAGACAATGTTTGTCGGTACCTCTCACCATTACTCACCATACAAACACCTAAACGTCCAAACGATTATCATCGAATAAACCTTCCGTCTTCCATTCATTATTTGCCGAGTCAATTTATTCGAAAATAAGACATTAAATATTTCTAGCTTAAGACAATTTTTGTCGGATTCACGGATTTTACCGGTACCTATTACCATTACTGACCTTAGAAACATCTAAACGTTCAAACGGTCATCCAGTAAACCTTCCGTCTTCCATTATTTACCTACTCAATTTAGTCAAAAGTCATCTTTTACGTTCTCGAGCTTCCCACTCAGGTAGAATTTTCAATCTACGTACCTCGGCCATCGCCGGATGTTTATGGTGTCCCGTAAGTGGGAGTATGGGAGTATATACCGAGGGAAGGGCTTGTCCGCAACATCGGCGCCTAATTTTCGAGACTCTGTCTAGTCTGGGGCCCCACCCGTGTCATCTCGAGTTGGGTAGGCAGGCGTGCGTCCGTATCTAACGAGGCAATATGGCAGACGTCCGCCTCCGATGTTTGCTCATACGGGAAGAGAATGAGGAAGAGAGCGAGAGAGAGAGAGAGAGAGAGAGAGAGAGAGGAACGAGAGTGGAGAAACGGATCGTTGCATTTATTAAGGCCGGCCGCGAACAAAGACGCATGTACACCTGGGGGCTGAAAAGAAGGCATGTGTCTGATTGGCGCAAGTTTCGTTGTCCTATACTCCTCTTAGTGTTTGTAGGATTCGCTATTGAAAATTGTTTACGTCACCGATGTAGGATATGTGTTTACGTATGTAGTACTAAGGAAAGAACATGTGTCTGATTGGCGCACGTTTTGTTAACTTGAACTCTTGTTGGGGAATAATACTTGGACTTGTAAGATTTTAAATTGGATTAAAGTGGATTGTAATGTTTCGACCTGTTAAATTTTTAGTTGAAAATTGCTTACTGTTGCCAAATATTTGTTTACATACGCAGTATTGAAAAGAAGGTATGGATCTGATTGGCAAATATTTTGTTGGTCACTTATTTTGCATTGTAATATTTAGATTTGTAAAATTTTCTATTGAAAATTACTTTCGTCCCTACTGCGGGATACATACTGCATTAACTTTTAAATATGATTGTACGGTAGGATATCTCTTATGTATAATGGTCAAAAATCGAATTATGATACATCGTAATATTGTTGGCGCAAAGTGTCAATAGATAAAAAGTGTGAGTATGAAAGTATCTAAAAATGGTCACGACTCTTTTCTCTTCGCCTATCAAGCATAAGTAACGCACAGCACGTTAGGAAACTTGAAGTTTTATCCGACGCAATCACAATAAAACTGTCGATACTGGATAATTCCGGGACTACTTCCGAAGTGGGGAAGTTCTTAGCATTCTTGGAAGGGTGGAAGCTTTGATTCGAAAAATCTGAGGCAGTCATTGAAATGTTTTGAGAGGAAAAGTTTGGAAGTGAGAGAGATGGAAATGAAAGAAGTGAATAGAGTAAGAAGGATAGGAGCGAATATAGCGAGAAATTAGAAATAATAGAGGGATAGAATTGGACAGTTGAAAATGATAGAGATTTACAAAATGAGAGAGGCAGTAAGATGTTCGCGGAAGAGTAGTTGGAAAGTGAGAGAGATGAAAATTTAGAGCTTGAAATAGTCGAAAGGATGGAGTGAGAGAGATGAAATTTAAGATAGCTGGAAATCAGAAGAAATGGAGGGTGGGAGGGGGTGAGGCTAATGTTAGAGGATGAGAAATGTGAAAGATTCAGAGAATGAGTGGGCCCGTAAAGGGTAGAATAAACTATCGTGCCCTGTCAAAATTAAGAACGGTAAAAATCCGATAGACAAAAAACCTAAAAAAAACCGAGTCTACCCCTACAAAATAACCCCGACTCATTCAAAAATAACAATATCAATACCACCTACAAAATATCTATAAATCGAACGATTGAAGAAAACTCCCGAACACTTCAGCAGACGAAAATACAGAAACAGTGACCGAACATGAACCCATGAACCCATGAACCCTTGAACCCACTGTCAAAGGAATCGCAAAGGATCTCCCTGAATGTCTCAGTCGTCGAGTTTGTCTGCGGAAAAGAGAGAGAGAGAGAGAGAGAGAGAGAGAAAGAGAGAGAGAGAAAAGATCCTACCGCGCGAAAGAAGACGGAGAAGGAGGAGGAGGAGGGGGAGGGGGGGGGCAAAGTTTGAAGAGAGTTCGGATGCATAGATCGGCCTCGACGCGGTCTGGTATAATCGAAAAAGGGAAAATTCCTCGGATGCCACCGAGTAGACGCGACCTGATTCAGCGCGGATGGGCCGAGAGTGCCTTGCGGCGTTTTATCGAGAAATTCGATAAGCGATTCAGAGCGCGAAGGTTGTGGGAGGGGGAGTGGGGGGAAGGGAGCCAGACGTAGGAACGGCGTGTCCTTTCTGGTTGCGCCTCGTGAAAATCGGATTCTTATCGGGAACTGCTGGAATCGCCCTCTCTCTCTCTCTCTCTCTCTCTCTCTCACTCTTGATGTAACTCATACTTCCTACTCCTTACTCTTATACTGTCCAGCCTATTTGTCGCTTTCTCTCTGCATTTCGTTTCCCATCTCTCTCTCTAGCTCACTCGCTCTTCACCACTTTATTTCTGTCTATGCACACCCAGACACGCTCATACGTATGACTCTCTCAGGCGAAATGCAGGAGGGCGGCGTTGGGCTGCGATGAGCAGAGGGCGATAAGATCTTCGGTTAAGTGATTTTTCGCCTCGGCGCAGGCGGGCCCCGTGTTCGCGGGGCCGGAATTCGTTTCGATCGAGATGTATATCTGGGACCCTTCCAGCTCGGAACGTGGTCGAGTGCATGCCGGGACGATGTAAAGTATCTTCGGGCGGCGGACTTCCGGTTCGGGGAGCGGAGCCGCTCGCGATTCGTTGGAGAGTTCTCGTCTCGGCGGCCGGCGGCCGGTGGCATAATATTTTCCTTTCCGGCCGGGCCTTTGTCTCGATTGGCTGCCTCTAGAAACTTTCCGCGAAGTCTATTGTGAAGTAATGATACCGTTTTTTCTGGCTGGCGAAAGGGAAACATGGCTATTTATGCTTTAGTTTTTCTACGTTGTTTAATTATGAAATTTTATTTTTGTTCTATAGTCTTATATGGAGTAAATATGATTGATCCGATGATTATGTGAAATCATATCATAACGGTTAATTTGGTCAGTTAAGACAATAGAGAAGAAACAAGGAAAATAATCGTTTCGTCCGTTTTGGTATAATTTTACATTGAAATGGCTGATCAATAAACGGTAAATTGAACCTGTATTATCCGATGATTATATAATTGTATTTACTTACATTATACTATTATTTTATTATTATTATATTATATTATGTAATTGTGTAATTGTTGGGTACTTTTACTTGGAATTGAGTAAACTTTGGGTTTACTCAATTCCACTCTCCATCATAAATACAGGTTTATCCACAACTTACCCATCAAACTCCCACCACGAAACAGTACTTATCACCAAACCAGTTTCACATTCTCGCGCATTAAACTCATCAGCGTCCGCGACAAGTCTCGAAACCCGAATCATTTCCGATTCTCGCACCGCGAATCCTGGCAAACCGAAAAAGGATCAGAGTTAGTCCGACTCGAAGCGAAGAATGTCGAAAGGAATTAAGGCTCGGTGCGTACCCGAAGCTGGTCGTAAATTTTGTGAGACTCGCATCGTCTAATTATCAGGCTCCGTGCTCGGGCCCCGGCCGTTTAGTCTCGCACTCGAAACTTTTGCCCGGAGGATCCGCCCCGCGATGTAATAAAATGCGATCCGGGACCAGGGACGTAACTCCCGACGAATTCGGCCGCGAGATCGTTCGACATTCGGCCGGAAAGGATGATAAAGTCTCGCTTTCGGCGCCGACGCGGGACGCTCGCTGTAAAACGAATTGCTTTATGGGCTTGTAGGACGCGCCCTTGTAAGTCGGAGTGCTTTCGGGGTTGATGTAACGAGCGTGTAACGAGGTTGTACTACGTTCGCATCTCATTAGACATTTTAGGCACCGGAGGTGAATTCTGTGATTTTGAGGTGAAGCGTGACAATGTCAGGTTATGGGTTAAGTGCGTGGAAAGTGTGATTTTTTGGGAATGGTTTTTGTGTTGTGGACGACGATTGTAAATTAAAATTATTTAGGTGTGTTTCAGAGTTGAAGCGGTTTTGCTTGGGATTCGTTACAGGTTTAAACTGGTTTGGAATAAAATGTAATAAATGGGGTATGTTGAGTATATACGGCAAGTGTTAAAAGGAAATATGTTTTGTTGCATTATTTTTTTCGCGAAAGGCAACATAAATGCTGTTTAATGACTTTAAATGCATACATAGTTTCTATTTCATTTGTAACAAATAGATTAAAACAAGTATGAACTTACGATGATTAAAACATAGTATCTAATATCAAACACATTTTCGAATAACTACATATATTTCTACAAATAACAAAATTAATTACATGACAGTAATGTTTCCTTTAACGCGAGTTAAATATTTTCTGACCGTATACAACATTTCTCCCCACAGACTTTATAATCTTATTACGCTGATTTAACCATCCGATAACGTGTTACACTACCACGTTTCACAACTTCGTGTCATCGATCCTTTCATCGATAGCATCTACCTCTCAGCACACCAGAAACGTTATTTTACTCTCAAGACTTTTCTTTCCCACTCCCTTGCAAGTTTCATAACTCCAATACTTATCATATATACCATTCTACGTATAGTGTCCATATTGGACTATGCTCTACGTACAGTATGTGTATGAGTACGTACACTATATAGTATATGGTCCGTTTATTTTAGAAGTGGTATAAGTCCATATTTAAAAAATAAATTAGATGTCATATAATTTACGATTATTCTACTGTGAACTTTTCATTTAAGTATGTGATATTTAATTTTCTTACATATGAACTTACACCACTTTCAAAATAAGCGGTCTATATATATCTACACAATTGTACATCATTAATGTAGACTATTCATAGAATCACCTATAAAAATCCGGAAAATATAGCGTGAAAAAGTTACAATGTAACAGCGAACAATAATCGTACGTGCATATCGCGAGTGGCTCGATTCGAATCGGAGTCAATCGAATATGCGAAGCAAACTTCTTTTTCAGGCCAAAACATACGAACCTTCGTTTTCCGGCAAAAACTGCCAAATGTCGACGATGGATGGATTTGGCGCGTCACGATTTTGCTGATCGCACGGCGGGTGACACACGCGGATGGAAATATATGAAAAATTTCGAATACACGCTTCCTCGCGGGCCTCACTTCCGGCAGAAGTGGGTTTCGAAAATTTCACGAGAATTTAACCGTTTTTTTTTTCCCCGCCGGCTGTTCGATTTACAGATACGGGAAAGTAATAATTCAGTTTGACATGGCGGGGGTGTCGTGAAATTTGTAAAGGTGGAATGTTTACAGCAACAGATGCGGATCTTTCTGATTAATGCGTTTCGTTACCTGGATGGGATCCTTAGATCGAGAGATATCCGGATTCTCGATTCCGCGGGCAGAACTTGAATTTCAAGGTCGTTCCCGGCCGGTAATCAGGGGAAATTTGTAACTATGTTGCAATGAAAGCGGAATGTTCGTTAATTGTGTACGCTCGGTATGCTAAGTGTAATTAAGTGTTTCAATTTATGGGTGAGTCGTGACATATATATTATAGCGCGCGTCGGTGTCTGTATACTCGTAAATGTAAATGTGAAAATTTTGTCTCGATAGCTCGCGGAATTAAGCGCGAGGATTATGCAGGTAATAATATTTTAATGATCGAAATCGGAATTGTAATCATTTCGAATGGATCTACTTAGCAAAGTTATACGACGTTTACAATGTTTGGTGAATGTATTCATTTAATGCGCAGTTGCATTTATTGTGATAAAACCGTTGAAATGCACAAGTTTACGAATGCAGAGATAATTTAATGCATCGAATAATATTTGTTGTATTCATTGCAGAGTTGTATACATTCTCTGCACGTGTTTTCAAATATGAAATTACATTCATTGTCTTTTCACCTACGAAAACAAAAGTTAATATGGAAATTACAACGGGATTATTTCAATACCATAAGTAACTCTAGGGATATTATGAACTTTTACGTATCAAAACTTTGTTATAAAAAATATTTTTAATCCAAATACATTTAGTTATTAGTTCAGAATACATTTGATACGAAATCAAACCAAAGCAAATATTGACCTGCAAATATGTAAAGTTTAATGCTCCAAGCAAGTTATGGGCCCCAAATACTTTAATAATACACAAAACAATTACAATCCTATTTATTTTTACTTAACATTCCAGCACAGACCCTAACCTAACCAAACCTCTCCACTTACTACTAATCGACCTCACCAAACCACTAAAAACCGTAGATTCACAGATTCACATAACCAGATAATCCCCCTCTCCCCAATTCGACCCAAATTTCGAATCCGACCTTAACACCTCGGACAGATCCAATTCTCGAAGCTTCCCCATTCAGAACCACATTCGAACTCTCCAGCCTCCAGTCCGCTCGGAAACGGAAGACAGTAGGCGTCAGCCGTTTTCGACTGACACTCGACGTCTCAATCAGCCCATCGTCCCGAAGCTACTTAGACCCAAATAGGGCCCGCACGGGCCCTATTCTTCTACCTGCAGTCCTTGGAAGCGGACTCTAGCAGCGGCAGATAGAGAGATTATGAAAGCGGAGACAAAAAGAGGACTCGGAACGAGGCTCGGGATAATGTCCCGGGATCAAAATGGCCGAGAGGGATAATAAATTGGTGAGGGCAGGGAGAATAGTCGATTCACGCTACCATACCTAGACGTCCTACGGCCAATTAGTGTCCCGAGTAGGCCGGAATGCCAGCCGACGACAGGTGGAAAATGTGAAAAGCCTGATTAAACGACGGATCCAGATAAATTCTCCTAAAATTGAGTGGCCGGGGGGCGGGGTGAATGTTTGCTCGAACGTTTTTTTCGGGAGCTTTGACCCTCTCAGGACGAGGCTCGATCGGACTTTTCGTTCGAATTTCATATCTGAGCCGCGGCCGATGTGAAATGTTATTGTTATCGATTTTGTGCGTCTGTTTAAAATCTGTTTTAACGTTTCGTTGCGCGGGTTTGCAATTTTATTCAATTGTTTTATCTACCTTCTTCCGGGGAATGTATTGTAGTAAATATTTTGCTTTTAACGTTCGATGTGTCAAT
The DNA here is from genome assembly GCA_914767735.1 of Anoplius nigerrimus. Taxonomy (NCBI): domain Eukaryota; kingdom Metazoa; phylum Arthropoda; class Insecta; order Hymenoptera; family Pompilidae; genus Anoplius; species Anoplius nigerrimus. The sequence goes on from OU612081.1 coordinate 15,672,440, forward strand.
GCAGTTTTTTGTGTGGTGCACGTTTGAAAAATTTTTACTAGGTTGGTGTTAGGGAGATAATTTATAGTTAAAGGTTCGACAGTGCTATGGATCCTGTACAAATATGTTTTAAATGGGAAAAAGTTGGTTAGAAGGACGGTTCTTAATGGGTCATGGGTGACCCGCCTGCTGTCAGCATCTAGTAATTTAGATTCCCAAACTGGTTTTTCTATGACCTGTCAGCATTTTTCGAATGTACTTACTTAAGGGCTTGATCATTTATATTATTTCCAGACCAAATTCATTATTTTCAACGTTTATATTAACAAGTTACGAGTGAATTTATTTCAATTTCACAGTGCGCATGGCGGTTATATATTTAACTTTCAAACTTATAAAGCTGTTACAAGATATAAGGCATGTGTCATTGTAATGGAATTATTATTATCAATTCCAAAATCCCACACTTTAGTTTCTGAACCGAAACGGTTAGAGAGCTTTCATTCGTCTTATTTCAAATCACATTTCGCGTTAAATAATCTTTACATGCACAGTAGAATATTTCATCTCTAACGGTACCTCCACTTTTATATCTTCTATACTGTCGGTATAATTTCAAGAACCTGTAGCACCAAATATTATACACTTGACCACAAATTTTGTCCTAAACGACGTCCCATCAGCGCCCAATGAAGAAACTGTACTTTTCATTCCGGATAAGTGGCATGCGTTTTCATCAAATCAAGTTGGGTTCATATAAAGCATCAGTCCCACCTTTTCCAACTTAAGAAAATGTTATGTTATATAATCTGCACAACCACGATACAGAGCAATTCTTCTTCCATACGCAGTAGCACCACGTACCTTCAACTTACTCTTTATACCTCCCACTTTCATCTATCAATACACCATGTGCTTAACCACAAATTTTGTCCTAAACGACGTCCCATCAGCGTCCAGCCGAAAAATCGCACACCTCGCTCCTCAAACAAGACCGCCGGTCTTCGGAAATGATATGCGCGTGTCATTAAATCAGGTTGGGCCCGCATAAAGTGTCGGGGCCCGCCCCCCTCGGCCCCCCTCCGTCCCATTTCGGCTTGCTGGGGCCCGGGAGAACGTGCGAAAGGCAGATTTTGGGCCCGGTCCCTCGGGGCGGCCAGGGTGCGACCACGGCGCGACGAAATTACATGGTGCGGCAACGATCCGAGCCTGTAATACCACGTTATTATGTCGAGATTATTATTATAGACTGCCCATTAGCCGTTTAATCCGATCGAACGCTTTGTAACGCGCTCTAGGCCGCTCTCGACGAATAATGCGAGCTCTCCTCAAAATCTCGCCAATTCGTGTGGGTGTCGGACTCTCAGTGTGTGTACGACTGTGTGCATGTGCACGTTATAGGGGAGTCGAAGTCAAGCTAGTGCTTAGGATTAGTTAAGAATGGAAGAATTTTCGGACGGAAGATTGCAGTTTAATTTATAGACAGAAAATTATTTCTGTTTCTTTAAATTCATTAGCGAATATTTAGAGCTTTTGAGTAGTGGTACATGGGACGGGGGTGTATTGGGATTAGTAAACATACGTAGAGGGGTTGATAACGTTGGCCAAGCTGCCATCGTTCGCCAAACACTTCCCACTGTTTAGTCTGACAGTCCCCAGAGTCGTAAATCTACTAATTTCGGATTCGCGTAAACTTCCGCGGCCAACGGCGAAAATCGTATCAAGAACATCCGCCTATCTAACACACACACACACACACACACATACACGAGGAAACATTAACGAGCGTATCCTGCACGAAAGTCCGCAAATCGTTAATTCCTACCGTTCGCCGATCGACGGATTCGCAATTCTATTCTCTTCTAATAAAAAAAAAGAGGAAAAAAATGCCACGAGCAACTCCGGCCGCAAAAAAACGGGATTGCAGATGTACGCGCACAAAAGTTTCCACAGGGTATTAAACGGAAAACATGAAATCCCATCCCGAAAAAAGAAAGTGACACGTACGCGCGCAGAGAGGATTCGCAGAGTGGTGGTAAAAAAAAATATATATATACGTATATCTATATGTCTATATATGCGTGTATATCATAATCTGTCTGGGAAAGGCAATAAACGGACACGTGCGTAGGGCTGGGGTGGAAAAAAAAATAGCATGAAAATCTGTCAAAACGGAAATCGACAACGTAGGCTAAACTCTTCTCTCTCTCTCTCTCTCTCTCTTTTTTTGCGTTGCTCGCCGCTCGGCTCGCTTTCGGACGAAACGGCATGGAAAATTGATAGACTTTCTCGTTGACGTTTTCCCGCCATTCGCGGGATACGCGCGGCACATACGCCTACGTGTTCAAATGCGATGAGACAGGCCGGCTTATGCGCCCGTACATGGGCGGCGGTGTACATATGTACGTGTAGAGGGTGTCCCGGTAAGTACATCGGGATTTAAAAGTCGGCGAACTGCCATCGAACGCTATGCGAGGAGATCGAATTAGGAGAGAAGATTCTTTACGGTGTCTTTAACATGTCGTCTATCGTGTTCCTGTTTTATGGCGAATAAATTCAATTTTTTTTGCGGCAATTTAATGTAGACGCTTCGTATGCGTCATATGAAATTTTTGACGCATAGTTGAATAAAGACAATGAATTCGATTTTTAATAATAACTTCTTAGTACTCATTATATGTCGTGTATATATTCATATATAAATTTAATATTCTTAAGAAATTTTCTATACGGTAGCATTTACCTATTAAACAATATTCTTCGTACTTGCAAGCCAATATTACACATTTACGCTAATAACCGTAATAATCCAAACAATCAACATTTTAATATCATAATGCAATCTGCAAGCACCATTCAGTATCCAACCGACCACACTCACGCTTCAAAATTCGAACTTGAAACATCCTACACACACACACCCATTCACTTCAATTTCATACCAAGACGAGTGATCATAACTACGTCCCGAATAAAATAAATTCGCTACGCCCCACCACTCGTCTCAAATTTCAAACTTGGACACTTCGAACCCTGGAACACCCTGTATACGCCTACGCGCGCACCCATAAGCCGACGTGTGCCTAACCAGTCGGCAGTTCGTTCTCACAATGGAATCAGTAACCATGTCCGACGCTTTTGTTCGCGGCCACGAAATGCCGAGCGAAACTTCGCCTTCTCTTTCGCTCGGAAACTGGCCGGCAGCTTACGATTTCACCCCCCACCCCTCCGCCCCAACCCGCCCCTGTATCGACCTACACACCCAGGAGCAGGAGTGTAAATATTTTATATAATGAATCGGAATGCGACGGTCGGGCGACAATTAAATTTTATGTAAATTCGTTTTAATCCCGACGATAGCCGGGCGTTAACAAGCCTTCGTTTGAGGCAGTGGACAAGGGGGGTAGCGGGGGTAAAATCGATGACCGTGACGAGTCGTTTCGAATTAACGGGAATTCACTGGCGCACGTCCCGTCGGCCGACCGCGGACGTTTTTGGCTTTTCGGGGATCGGCGCTGAATGGGGTGCGATCAGTTTTCGACGCGCGTCAGTGTGACTTCTCATTTAGGGTAATGTAAGTGTCACTGTCTGTGCATTTAAAACACATGAAAAACATTGAAAGGGTCTAGCCGTGTTACAATGCAAAAAGTGCCCCTAAACCAAATGAGACGTGTCATACGCCATTCGATAGCTTATGGAAAAAGAAACATTTTTGGAGATTGGAAATCCGAAATCTCAACTGGGGGGGTACTTATAGACAAAAATCAAAAATATGTTTCTTGCCCAATCATTTTTACTCCAGTGGATAAAAAAATTTGAAAAAATTCACGAACGTATCGGCTAACGGTGTACACGTTACAGCATTTTTTCAGATTTTTTGGTTGAAAAACTGAGCTGTACAAAATTAAAAACAAAATTTTTTATTGAAAAATGGCAATTTTTCATCGAAGAAGTAAAGTCTCCACTTTTATATTTTTTGTATAGGTACCTATTGTGAATACTAACATACTTAATTTTTTTCAGATTTTTTGTAAACCTGCGCCGTTATAAAAAAAATTAAAAACCGATTGTCCGGTTGCTTTTTGCGTGCCCCACCTATTTGTACAGTAGATCTTTGCATTTTTCCCAATCCACAAGTGTATTATGCAATGTGTAACGCTGCTCGAAGTCTAGAATTGGCGCAGGAGTTGATAAAGCCTTAAAATAGCAAATCATGGAAATTGCGACCAGTACGTTATATTCCAAAGTGTAAACCGAAATTCCAATGGCACCGGTGTGTACATTTTTGCGCAAGTTCGAATCCTTATAGGGTTATCTGTTTTTCACACATATTACTTTTTATTCAGAATTTAAAACATTCTTTTATCTTTCTTTTGCACTGAAACTTTGCAATTCAGTAAAAGAAACATGTGTGCCATGCCTCTGACCAAATACCCAGTTTTCATTGCTTTTTGGACCTCTCTTTTTCTAGTATACTAAAATTTTGCAGACTGAACATTTTAGATACAATGTTTAACAAAACTTCTTCCACTTTCTATCAACACCTTAATCAGACAAAGAACATCTAATTCGATTTTTGTATTACATAGGCGAGCTAATTTCCATTTTCCAATGTTTTTTATTCTATTATTGACCATATCTTGGGAACTATTCCACTTAGAACATTCCGGTTGCGGTTTCTGTCAATGTTTTCGATCCTTCTTTCATGGCATTTGGCAATAATTTATATAATTATCATTATGTGCTTTAGAGTCAAGAAATCTTCCATTCCTCACTGTTTTTCACACATTTTTGGACATATCTGCGAAAGTATTAGACATAGAAGGCTGCGGTTGCGATTTTTTTGAAGCTGGTTATCTGTTCTACAATCTTGTACAGTTATACCTTCATCATAAGAGATTAAGTACGGCTCAGGTGTCGAAATGTCCAATTTTTGACGTTTTCTGACAGTTTTTTTGGCCATATGTCAGAAACTATTGGACTTATAGGGCTTGGATTGCGATTTTTGTGATTTCATTTAACAGTTTGTGATGAAAAAGAAGAACAATTCTCGTCCGTAGCATCCGAAATAAAATGGCGTCAGGCTCGATTTCATTTCGCATTCCCGCTCGCAGCCTTATTGCCTCCCGAGAGAAGCTGCCCGAGCTTGTATATCCCGAACGCATAAGGAAACGCGAGTCGGTGCCGGGGCGATGATTTACATTGTTCCCGCTCGGCAACATATTTCACGTCGGCCCCCTTCGCGCGGCACTTTCGCGCGGGATCCACCTCGTGGGATGATGCCCGGAGTGCCGTCCGTAAGTCGACGTTTATTGTCCCTCATTCGCCGTCGAACGCTGCTTACCGAACGTGAACGCACGGCCCGGACAATGCACGCACCTACGGCAACGACTTCGACTGCGGATGCGCATCTGTTAGGCTCGCCAAGGTTAGCTGTTCTTCACGGTAGTCCGGCTGATCCGTTATGGCTTTTTAGTGGGGGTGTACATGACGTGATTGCTATTGGAACGTACCTTGGATGGGGAGGTATATTGTTTCAACACGTGAGAGGAAGATGGTTATTTTTAAATTATCCTGGATGGTGCTTGAATCTTGCTTACATCTTCAATTGTAGATGCGCATCTGTTAGGCTGTTGATGGTTAGGTGTTCTTCACGGTAGTCAGGGTGATCCGCTGTGGCTTTTTAGTGGGGGTGTACATGATATGATGACTGTTGGAACATACTTACATTGAATGTGATGGTTTATTGTTTCAATACGTGAAATGAAGAATGTATTTTTAAATTGTCCTGGATAATGCCTAAACCTTGCTTGACCTTTCAATTGTAGATATCAATCATAATTAATAAAACAATATTAATTTTAACGGAGAAATTATTTAGCAAAGAATAAAAGTTGAATATTTCTTTGATTTGATAGCATAAAAGTGTATAAATTTATTTTTATTTCAAGTGAAATTTATTTTTCCTATAGATTTGTGTTTTCTTAGAAATGTAAAATATTATTTCTTATATTTTGTTTATTATGCTAATTGGGATGATAAATTCGACACCCTTAGAAACCCAAAAACATCATTCTCCTACGTTAACCATTACCCATATTTTTATACTTAATCCAACGCCAGCCCATCAATATCTCGATTCAAAGATAAAAGGACTCACTTTCAAAATAAAATCCTCACATTTTCTTGCGACGGAATTTCGTAATACCAACTTAAAATACAATCCCCTGCCCTTCAACCGCCACCTTTTCGAAGACTCGATATTATCCAAAAATAATGACCAGACGCCGACTCCAAATGGCAAACCAAACCCTCACCCCACCCCACCCCTGTAAACACACACAGAAACCCAATAAACGTACGAGAACAACTCCGAACAGCGTCCCGCGCGTTACAACCCATACATCACAATTCTCGCCTAACCCACTCGAGCGAACCTGAAAAACATTGTTCGGAACTTGCCGCCTGCCCACTTCGAAAGCACTCCGGCACTTCTTTACGGCCTCGCATTCTTCGCCGAACCGAAGCGAGCCATTCTTCCCGGTTGCCGTTCGCGAGCTTTTGAGTTATGCCACGCACCGATTGCGGCCTCCATAATATATGGACCCCGATGCGAGTCCGATTAAGATACGGAATCGACTATTAATCCCTTAACGCTCGAGTTTATTCGAGCGCGCCAAACATGCCAAACTGTGCGCACTCGAGATAATTCGAGCGGCGTTGTATCTGATGCTACTAAAATTAAAATAAAAATTTTGTTTAACTCTGTATTTTTTTATTTTTTTGCCAAGACAATGTTCTCAAGTGCGTGCTTTAGATAATAAAAAATAGATTTTTTTGGCCGGTTTATTTCAAAGAATCCTTACGTTAAGGGGTTAACCATTGAACCTTCGGTATATGTATATTTTATTTATTTTCTCTTTATTCAATTTATTTTGTTGCATTATATTTCACATATATTTGTCATATTTCAACTCTTGTATATTTCTAATCTATTTATTTTATATATGTGTCATTATTATGATACAAATTAATCTATTGTGAACGACCTACAAAATCCTATTTCAACGGAACGAAGAAGAATGTCAGCCAGCCACGGATGACGGGATCCCCAGGGAAACATAGCCGTCATCCGAATACGGCTGACATTGCGATCAACGTGTTTAATCGTACGGGAAACCGCGGAACGCATTCCTCTCCATTCCGAACTGCGCGCGGTGCTTTTGAATGATGGATAAGGCGGATTAAGATGTAACGAGTGGGGCGTGTCAAGTGGCGGGAGAGTGGAAGAGGGGAGGGTAGGGGGGGGGGGTTGATTCGATTTGCGGGAAAATAATTATGAGACTCTGCATGATTAATGGTGGCTCATTACTGCGGTCAATATTTATAGGTCGATGAGTTGAAATGAACGTCAAGTCGACGTTATCAATTGTGAATGGCTTTTTCAAATTGAAAGGCGGTGTATAAACGTGAGGAAAAGATTGCTAGTGATTAACGTGGTGGGTCAGGCGAGGTGTGGGTGGTGGTTTTGTGGATGTGGGCTGATTGATGTTCTTCGATTGGGTTGGCTTGGGTGTTAATTGTCGGTCGGTGTACGTGTGAGAAGTACATTAATAATGTGTGCGTTGGCTGACATTGACTTGTCATACAGTAATGGCACATATAATACATCAGCTGGAGGTGTTTTGGTTGATGATTGAATGTTTTTTACTGGTTCGATGGTTTGCTTTAATGAAGTATTTAAATAATGATCTGGCTCTTGACCTCCATATTACAAAACACTGTAATAGTTATAGTATGGTTCAAATAGAGATGATAAATTACGAAGTTTAATACCATTTGAGTAGCATCTGAAACAACATTTCAATCTTCCTTCAAACAGAATACGATCTCACTTTTACTCAGGTAACGATTTCGGACCTAATTAGTATCCACCAATCGACTGCCTCGAAGTTAAAAACAGTCCAACTAATTAACAAAAAAATGATTAGCAGATACACATCCGAACGTAGGATTGTCTCAAACAAATCGTTTCAACCATCTCTTGAAAAGACTGCAATCCCACCTTTACCAAAACAACGATTTCACCCAATTAATATCCACCAATCGACTGGCCCCGAAGTTAAAAACAGTCTTCCCGAGGAATTTGATAAACGTGAGAGAAACGTCCGATATCGACGCCGCCGCCGACGCCGACGCCTCTGAATATTCCTGCCAGGCGTCAGGAACGGAATCGGATGCTGATCGCGGCCGACAGGGTCGACAATTTATGTCGTTCCGCTCGGTCAAACATTAATTGCGACCCCTGCCAACAGCCCCCACCCCCTCACCCCCTCCTCATTTTCTCGTTCGCCGAAGGCCTCTTCTTCCTCGACGACGTTTATCGCGACTCGAGCGTTCGATATCTGTCGATAACTTCGATTACGACTCGGTCGAACGAGCCACCTGCTAATCGACGCACCTGGCGATAATTTGACCCAATCAGCGTATAGGTTTACTCGGATTTCTGAATTTTTTACTGATTTTGTTGAGGTGCGATATATGCTTAAAATAAGGTTTATTGTCGTGAGAGGTATCGAACATTTTATGGATTTTAGAATTTGTTTGCTATCAAGGTCGTAGATTAGGGAAGTGCAGTAAGAAATAATTATTGGGTTAGTAGTAGTAGTTTGTTTTACTATCGTTCTCTTACGGGTTACAGTTTGCTTTAACCTAAATTGTACATTCGCTCTTATCCTAACTTATCCTAACTTATCCTAACTTATCCTAATTGTTGGGTTAGTAATTGGTTTGGTATAGGTTTGTTTTCAGGTTCCTTCTGTCGCTTACATTGTTGATGCCTAAACGCTTAATTGAGAATTTACAATTATTTGATTAATCCTACAACGATAATTCTACGAATTCTGTAAATAAAAATAGTGCATTTCGCACGTTATTATTTCAAAGCAACACTTGTAAAAATATCTCTTACAATGTTCGTTTAACTTTCTATTACAAACCGCTATTTGAAAAAAATCAGAGTTACACCTTTTAAAATTAATATTACAAATTACTACTTCATTTAACAATCCCATCATTAAATCAAGCTGAACAACATTCGAAGGTCACGGGACTAACAATAAGTCGAAATTGAGTTGGAAGTGAGCAGTAGCGACCGTAGGTAAGGGATTTGAGATACAAAAATGGGGGAGTGAAGGGGGTCGGCCGTAAAGAAAGAGGGACGGATCTAAGATGGAAAGTGTAAGAGGATTTACTCTCCTCTGTCTGGTAGAATATTTCTCATCGCCGTTCCGCTCAGCGAGTACAAGATGATACGTCGAGGATGTTTCCGTGAGACTGACGACAACGAGTTGAAGATGAGAAATGGAGAGAGTGAGAGAGAGAGAGAGAGAGAGAGAGAGAGACGAAGTAAAAGCTGGCAACGAGTCTGCCAAGACGAACTGAATCTCGTTCTCTCTCGGAATCAAGATTCGTCCGCGACTTTCAGCCTGACCTGCACCTTTGCCTCAAACCTTCTCCAGACCTCTTCGACTTGTTTATTTTTCCACTTCCCTCATTATTTATACGCCTCGCATTCTTCTGAGCTTCGACCTTAACGCAGCGGTAGGTGTGCAGCCAAATATTTGGGAGCTTGTCCTTTTCGCGTTTGTTGCGTTGGATCTGAGTAAATATGTAATATAGATTTTGTCAATAAGGAAGTATCTGCTCGGCGAATGTATTTGTATGTGGGTGAGTTCGATAACTCCGCCGATTCAGTTTCGTTGCTTTTCATGGAAAGTGTCCATTGTCTTGCAATGATAACTGTATTGATGCAATCGGTTAAGAATGACATTACTCTTCAAATATTATTTATAAATTTTTTCGAAGGAAAAGTAACGAAAGATCGGTAGTTGAAGTATCTGTTGTGAATGTGTGACGATATGAATATAGCAAACAATTCAATGACTCCATCAGTTCAATTTCATGTACGCCACAATGATAATAATCTATTTACAATACCTCTGCGAAAAGTGACAGAAGAATGTGTTTACACGGTCAAAGTTAGCGAAAGATCAGTAGCACCGACCCGACGCAGGCCAGAAATAGGCAAGCAGTATCAACTTATCTAAACATTTCTATATCCATCTCCGCCGCCGCCTCTCGCCTTTCCGCCCTGATTCTTTCATCTTCATCCCTTTCCGGGACGAGACCCAGGCCAACCGCCCATCCCACCCCTCCGCTTCCCCCGGGATTTGTTCGCATCGGTAGGCGGGCTTGTACAGGTCGAAGACACCGTGTGTGTACTGCCTGCAGAATGGTCGGGCTTCGACTACTTCGTGGCTCATTGCCCGCCGTGGACTCGCATGGACTGCCGACTCTTAGATACGTAGTGAACTAGAGAGAGAAAGAAGAAGCGATGGGCCAACAAAGAGAGAGAGAGAGAGAGAGAGAGAGAGAGAGTTGGAGAAAGACAGATCGAACACAAGAACATTATAAGTTAGAGAGAGAGAGAGAGAGAGAGAGAGAGAGAGAGAGAGAGAGAGTGAGAAACTCCGGCTGAGAGAGTGAGAGAGAGATAGAAAGAGAGAGAGTCAGACAGTCAGAGAGAAAGAGATAGAGATAGGTAGATATTTATTTAGCTCCTGTAGCTACATTAAAGTTGTACTATCATCATATACATATAATACAGTTGTACTATCGTCGTATACATATAAACATAGTAATACAGAAAATGTTAATAATTTCACGTATCACTACTTCTAATTCCCATAGTACTAATATAAAAACATTGCTTTTTGTCCCCACTCTTTATGCGCGGAACTAGTATTCTTTTAAATTCTAGTAATTTTTTTACATTTCAAACTTCAAAGAGAGAGTCAGACTAAGAGAGAGAGAGAGTTGTATAGAGACAGAATGAAAGCAAGAAGCCTATAAGTCAAAGGGAGAGTGAGAGTCAGACATTCAGACATACAGAGAGAGAGAGAGAGAGAGAGAGAGAGAAAGCAAAAAAGATAGACAATGCACGAAAGAATAGACAGAGACACAGAGAGGAAGCAAGCTTCGCCAGACAAGAGAGAGAGAGAGAGAGAGAGAATACGAAAGTCCAGTCTCAGATGGACAAATTTAGAGGAGCGCTTCTATGGAGCGCGCAGATTTAGAGGCGACCGCTTCCGCGGATCTATATAGTTCATACCGCGAGATGGATGTTGGTATGCGTGTTTGGGTGGGACGATCGAAGGCACTATCTGCGTGTGCCGGACCCGGCGTGGGACGATGGGACATTGTACAAAGTGGCGGATATTACGTGGAACGGTTAAGTGCGGGAAAGTTAGGTATTTCGTGCGAAGTGCACGTTTCATTCGTTTTGTCAGCTTCAGAGGGGAGGGGAAGGGTGGGGGTGGGGGGGGGGGGGGAGGAGCATTCGGATGCTGGGAGAGGTGTGGGTTGTGTGAGATCGAAGGATGATGACCGACTATGCTATACCGTACGTTCGGTATGACGGAAAAGGTTTGAAAATTGTAGGAACGCGTGGGATAATGAATTTAAAATTAGTGAAAAGAATTTATTCTTACTTCAATTTTTTATATATTTATGTTATTATATTTTCATATCTTAATTACTAAAAAGAATTCATGTATATTTAAACTTTTTTTTATATTAATAATAAATGTAGGAGATTTAGAAAGACTTAAAATTTAGAAAGATTCAGTCTATGTTGGTATTAGCTATCTGCATTGATGAGATTTTCATATGTGTGAGATGCCAATCTTTGGACGGAATGGCAGTCATTATGTGAAACGTTTAGAATATGGCAAAGCAAGGGACCCTGCATTTTATGTATTTTATGGACCTTCCGCGGAATGGACGGAATATAGGAGCTTGCTCGCGTCGTATTTTCCTGCTGATGGAGATCGGTGTAATGCCTGCTCTTGAGATATTGCCACGTGTAACACCATATGCTTATTAAACTGTCAACGTTTGAGACGCAGGACACGCATTAGGCAGATAATCCGATACATCATTTAAGAATTTTATACTTCCATACGCTGTTACCGCATAAAATATACGACACGAATTAGACAGAGAATTATGAGATTAAAGTAATTTATCGATTTTTTTTTTATTATTTAGCATTGATCTGTAATGTGTACATTGTGATGATAACGTATGAGTAGCGAGCTGTGATGTAAAATGATAGCTATTAATTAAAAAAGGTGATGAGTATTCGACGTACTTTGAAGTAGGATTATTTTGTCATTTTTAAGTCTATTTGTTTCATACTTCATCGACTAACGTTCAGTTTGACCGTAATACCTGCTCTTGAAACATCACTATACGCTTGTGGTACCATGCACCCTTATTATACTGTCAACCTATCAGCCGCGAGACATCATATCCATAAAACGACAGCTATTACACGGAGGAAGGGACAAGTATTTCATGCACTTTATACCATTTTTACGCATATTTATTGCATGACTTTCATTCTGTCATCTATTCCGTCTTAAATACCCGTACTTCAGATATCATTGTATATGCATATTATACTATCGACTAACGACAAGTAATTACACTTATAAAGGAAAATTGATCGGTGTAGAATGGAAGTACACTAGGGAATTTACATCAGTTTTACGTTCAAGTATATCATATTTTACGTACACATATGAGCCGTTTATTTTGAAAGTGGCCTAACTCCATTTTCCAAAAAAATTGAGTTAGCTACTTTGATTGTTACATTCTTACATGATCTTTTGATTGTGAAACAAATTTTTACCAATATGTTTAAAATCATTAAGATCTTGCAACACGAAAGTTTGCTGATTAATGAAGTGATAAAAAAGTTCATTTTGAAAGTGGCCTAACTCCTATTGTGAGAGTTTCAAATGAGTATGGCAAATATTATGCACTAAAATTGTACTAGCTCACAGTTTATGTTTATGTTTAATTATCAAGACAGCAGTTGAATTATCAGTGTGTAATGAATTTATTATAAACAATATGATTTCAACCTCACTTTCGATCCGCTAAGGGATTCATACGGGTGTTCCGGCGTGTCCTTGTAATTTTCAACGATTTGTTAATAATTTGTTTATCACCAATTAAATTGCAAAAGAATTGTATAAGAATATTGAATATACTAAAATAAGGGATGGGATGCGAAGGGATGGGATAAGGGACATTATACACCATCTGCACACCATAGTTATTTTATATCCCTCCTGCATACACAAACGGGAGTAGATTGAATAATCATTAATAAAACAATATTAATTTTAATGTAAACATTATTTGACAAAGAATAAAAATTAATATTTTTTTGATTTTATAACATAAAATTTAGGTATATATTTATTTTGATATCAATGAAAATTTACTTCTCCTATAAACTCATGTTTCCTGAAGAATTGAAAAGGTCATTCATTTGAAAAATTGCGTAAGTCCATTCATAGCCATCAAAAACATATTATTTCCTAAATAATGTTAGTTATTCTATTTGGGGTGATACATTTGGTGCCCTTAGAAACCCAAAAACATTATTATACCAAGTTATCTGTTACCCATGTTATTAACCCATTACCCGCCGCAATTCAAAAATAAAAAATGAATTTAATTGTATTTAACTGTACATTTAAAAGTTGCAGTTATTAAAAGAAAACAATTTAAACATGTGCCCCAAAAATGGGACATTGGCGGATAATGGGTTAAATTTAATCCAACGTAAACCCTTTAATATCTCGATTCGAACATAAATACATTTATGTTACTTTCAAAATAAACGGCTTATATATCAAATAAATTGAGTTGTTTTTTTTTCAATTTGAAGCATCTTAAATTATGTTGAATGGACTTGGGTACCTTCAAATCTATAACGAATCTGGTTGTTAATTTTGAAAGTGGCCTAACTCCATTCTTGATAAGAAAACGCATATTATTCACCTAATAATTGCGACTATTTTAATCGGAAGTATAAATTTAACACCCTTAGATACACTTAAGCATTATAACTCATTAGTATCGTATACGTATATTTTTAAATTCATTGAAACGCAAACCCTTAAATATCTCGATTTGAAGATAAATGGAGTTAGGCCACTTTCAAAATAAACGGCTCATATATTGTACGCTTGAAAGATAGAATGGGATCTTAAAATATCGCGCACTTGTATTGTATTGTCAATCTGTCAACCGCAAGACTATTCTTAAAGGGAGGACAAGTTATTTATGGACTTTATACTACTGTCATGTTTACATGTCTTGCATCTTGACTTCTAATATCTACGCTAAACAAAACTTGTTTTAAACACCAAGCGACAGGTATTATCCGAAACAAAAATGTACTATTTTATACACATTCCATCAATCTGTCGTGTATATATCCTATATCTTACTATCAGGTGATAGCTTTCATATATTATAGAGTTCTCAACCACATACCAATATATAACAGTTCCTGTCTATACTGTAAAGCTATCAACCACAAGAAATTATATAAAATTAAAGACATCCGAAAGCAAAGCCAACTACTTTCCACACATTATATCATTCTCCCTTTATTCGTCTCAAATCCAAACTCCGACCGTCGAGCGAAACCACCCTAAACCGCCGAAACTATACCATCCTCATGGCAGCATCCAGCGCGAAGCCCCGACGTTCGACGAGTCCGTCGTTCATTGGCCGTCGCTCATTGGCCGTCGCGACGGCCCGGACGTTTACCGGCAGCGGCGTCATTTACATGATATTGAATACAAAATTACAGCCGGCCCCCGTCCGCCATGCCGGCGGCCGTCCTATAAGTCACGGCGATTAATAAGAAATACGGGCAGGAGTATCGCGTGCCATTAACCGCCCTGGCAGGGCCAATATTATGGGCCTTATGGGCCTCATGGGCCTTATGGGCCGTCATTGCGTCTTAATCGGTCCACCAACGATTCCGATCCTTCGGCTAATCTTTTCCTTCTCCAAAGCAGGACAATGAAAACGTCCCAATTATTTATTAAACTCGCCCGAGCACGGCCTACGCCTTCGCCTCGTTTCATGGCTCAGCTTAAGTTTGTGTGCGTATATGTGTGCGATGGGAGGATGTGTAATTATCATACGTTTGTTATGGCCCGACACTGCCATCAGGCAGTCGACATAAGTTGCTGCGGTCGATTGTCGCGCTGCGCACGTTTATGGGACCTGAGTCGAAATCTTGGGTGGTGGTTGCTGGTGAAACTTGAGACGGGAGGAGTAGGTCTGGATTTTCTGGCAATTGTTTCTGGAGACTATGGTGTTTGAGTATGACCATATAGATACGTGTAATTTTGCATTTATACCATAAATACATAGGTTTTCCATTTTTTTTTACATATATTATTTTACAAGAACTGAATGCACCCAAAACCGTTCTTTATACTTTTTACACAATCTTAATTTCAGTGTTTTGAATCCTAAATTGTACGTCTCACATCCGCAATAATTACACATACACAGATTTAAAACTCTGATTATGATTAAGACCTATACAGTACAATCGCTATTTCTATTGTATTCTGCTTATAATACTCATGTATTAAGTGCACAAAATTGTTAATTTGCAATCTACATTACGTACATAAATCCAACTCAGCTTACTCAAAACTGTACGTCACACTTCTGAGAGTATCTCAGACATTTTAGTCCTAAATGCACCATATCTTCTTGCCACACACTGCCGCATTCAGAGACTTAAAGCTGTAATCCCGAGTAAGGTCCATGCAATGCATCTGTTAACTAAATTTAGTTTCTAATCGATATTACGTACCTATTAAATCTATGAATTTTTAATTATACAACCACATTACATACATAAACCCAACCGAAAACTATACTTCACACTTCTCATACTATCTCAGACATTTTCCTCCTCAATGCACCATATCTCCTTGACACACACTGTCGCATTGACAGACTTAAAACTGTAATCCCGAGCAAGGTCCATGCGAGGAGTCTGTTAATCGGAGCGAGTCCCCGGACGGAATTAGGCGGTACACAGCTCCGTGGAAGATGATCCTGGTTGTCCGGTATCTTAAATCGCGGCACAATGCATCGTCTCCACTCGGCTACTCTCTCGACTTGATTCGCCTCGATACGGTCCACCGGGCAACCTCAATTTTCGTGGGTCACGGTGGATGCCCCTCGAGAGAGACACGGGATTACTCAGGTTGGCTATTATAGACGAGGATAGGCTATCAGTCCTATCGGGGATGGATGGTGCCAGCATTATTCGTGAAATGGGTTCGGGATCCTGGCGTGGCCGTACTTAGGCGCGTCTGCATACGTGTGCGCATGTCAGCTTACGTGCGTGTGTGTACAGTGGCTCGCAAAAATGTTCGGTCGCAAGCGACTTTCGATCGGATGGACTGAGCTGGGAATGGCTGGATTTTTTTATGTGATTATTGTGCTTTTTAACTCATTATCCGCCAATGTCCCATTTTTGGGACGCAGTTTCAAATTGTTTTCATTTAATGACTGCAACATCTAAATGTACAGTTAATTTCAGTTCTCCTTTTTGTATATTTGTATTACGGCGGGTAGTGGGTAAATATAATATCTTTGAATGTTCAAGTGTTCAAATTGGGAAACGGTAAAACTTGAGGCTGTTTTTCTGAATGTTTTAGAACATGAGTACGTTGGGTTAGGATAATAAGAATATTATTTGGTTTCTAAGGCATCGACTATTTTTGGAACTTCCTGTAGATGTCCGTGAGTGCAGACAGTGAATGTGAGCGTGTAGAAAGGATGTCGTAAAGATTTCCGTGGGATCTACAATGAATTTTACGCCTGAACTGAGGCTGAGCATTCGATTTACCGATAATAGGATCGTTTGTCAATATTTATTGTACATCTTTCGATCGTTCTTATTCAAGAGTTTAACATTTTAAATTCTTCCCATTTTCTCCGATATTTTGGTACATCATTTACCTATTTCATCCTAACCAGAACAAAATACAATAAAATACATTCAAGCCGAAACATTAAAGATATTTTGGCTCAATGTCAACCACAATTTTTTAAACTTTCTGTACACACCTATAAGTGTCCATATCGAATGTGTCTGTATAGAAAGTATATCGTAAACATTTCCACGAAGTGTATAATGAATTTTCCGGCCGAAGTGACGCTAAGCATTCGATTTGCCGATAATAGGATCGTTCGCCGACGTTATAAGCGTGCGTACCCGCTCCTAGCCAACCTTCCCATCCTTCCCAACCTTCTCATCCTTCTCATCCTTCTCATCCTTCGCAGGACCTCGCCATCGGGCCGAGTGTGTCGCTTCGGGGATTAGCGGTAAATAGCGGGCCCGATTACGTGACGACCGATTTGAATCGCAAATTTGACGACGCGGTCAGCCTTGCGGGGGAGTTTTGAGGAATTTCGAACGGTGTCGACGGTCATCCCGAATTTGTCGAACACTCGATCCTCCCACGCCTGATTGGATAGCGGATGTTGCCCCGCGATAAGGAGATTTCAGGAGTTTGAGAGGTGTCGCAGTTTCCACCTACGGCTTTAAGGTTGAGTAACAGTTATCTGCGATCAGGAAAGAGACATTTTTGAAACTTTAGAGACGGTTAAGGATTTTAGAAATATGTTAAATGTTGGATTGGTTTCTATTCAGTAATTCGGATTCGGAAAATGTTGGCGTCAGAAATTGATTGTTATGAGAATTTGTTTAGTATTTCTAACCTATCGCAGATGATTGCGAAAGATTGTCAAACATTGGATTTAGAAATTAAACAGTAGTTTCTCCGCAATTCAAAATTACGTACAAGTGTTAGGGTGCAATTAAAGAAAATTGTATAATTATTGTACATAACTCCTAATTTCTCAATTGTTATTGTATTCGATGAAAATCACTCTTTCAGGTTACAGTTTTCTTCGTAAATATGGATCGTTTATTTTGAAAGTGGTGTAAGTCCATATTTAAAAAAAATGAGATATCATATAATTTATGATTAACATGGTGCAAACGGTTTACTTAAAAATTAAAATATATTATATTATTATTATATTAATAATTAAATTATATTATTATTAATTAGGTACCATTTATTCCCCTCAACCCGGAATATGACTTTAAACCGACAAGTCCAAAAACAACATCTGGAACTACTCAACATATTGACCGCATTATTGGGTGCATTCTGAGGCCACGTGCAACAGATTCCCATTCCACAAATACCCATTTTGACTAACAGATTCTCCGCCGGCACCGTCACTGAAACAACATATCCCTTAACGCGATCGTTACTAAGCGATCAATTTGCTTACAAGTATCGCGTTTCACGCGTCACACATTTCGGACACGTAAATTAGGCTCGCGGGGGATGGGAGACATTAAATGAAACAGCCGGCACTGAACGTGAAAAAAAGATGAGAAATTCTCCCACATTATTCAGGCACTTTATACGCGTTACAGTCTCGTAATACGACCCGTACAATTTGTAAGAGAAAACGATCTGATTTTAGCGCTTCATTTCCATTTGTGTGCATATTTGTATATTTCACTGTGTATACGTTATATAATAGTTTTCAAATTAATATGTGACTTTTATTGTTTTATGTAAGATTTTCTCCGTCAGGAAATTTTGAATAACAACTGTCCACTTTATGTAGAACATTAGTTTGCTACGGTCATGCTTTTCAGTTTACAAGAAGTCTGGTGTAACAGCCTGTAAAACTATATATACTGAGGTATTACGTGGGGTCATATATTTTGTCACGTTGGGATTTATTTAAAAATCTCTAAAATGGCTAATGGAACCCGCTAGCAACATATCGATTACTCAAACACGAACATCAGCGCGAAGTATGATGTAACCGTTTAGTGCGGACAATATTAGTGCAGTGAACGTTATAGGTATAATTGGATAATTGGTAATCACTCTCCCGATATTCAATCAATTTACCTAAACTACCCAATGTACCGTGGCGCCAAACTTTTCCGGACATAAATTAGTCTCCCGAACAAAACTAGCTTTAGCGTGCAGCGTACAATACACAAAATACGAAATTATAAATTAAAAACAAAAAGACCAATCTGTCCTTAATTACTTTGATCATCTTGCAACATTACAATCACATAAGCTATCTCAGAATTGAGACGACACAGCCCCAGCACTCAATCAATTCCCCTAACCCACCCCCATGCACCGTCCCGCCAAACTTTTCGGGACATAAATTAGTCTCATGAACAAAACTGGCTTCAGCGTGCCGAGTACAACAATGCGTCCGTTCGCTCGCAGCCGGCGATGCATAATTCATGGTGCCGTCGCGGTTATTAGTAATCCAAGAAACGCTCGGCAGTACAGCGCGGTAGAAGTGGTACAGACTGTGCAGACTGTGCAGACTGTACAGGCAGAGTGCGAGAGTGCGAGAGTTCGGAGTGCCGAGTGCGGACAGAGTGCAGGCAGTAGGCTGCTTCTGATGCTGGGAGGATGGCGTAAACGCACGCATTCCGCTTTTCGTCCGGCGAACGGCTTCCTCGCGGCTGCGTCTTCCCACGCGTCGCGACGCGATCGTAAATCAGGCGTCGCCCTCGCTCTAATCTATTCCAGACGCCCGGACTTTAACGTCTTCGCGAGAACCGAGACGGCGAGCGCGAACTTCTGCCGAATTATGGACGGCTTGGGACGGTAACGTGTAGGTATTGCATTTTTCGGCTTTGCTGCGAGGGGTGGGATGTTAGAGACAAAGATTAGACGTTTTTTTCTGTTAGTAAGGTGTATATTAGAACTTAGGAAGGATTTGACGAAGAATTTTTAGATTGAATATCGGTCTCTTGGTAGAATTTAGGCAGTACGAATTTCTAATTTTTTATTGGAGGTGCGAGTTAGAACAGTGTATGTCTATATGTATCAGCATTAGATTCCTTTCGTATATTAGTAATTGGTTCCAATACGAATTCAAGAGGAAATTAGGGAGGATTTAAGAATTTTTAATTGTTACTTCTAATCCATTCAGTCGAGTCTGTCTTAGAAAAATATATATCTGTATGCATTAGTATTAGATTTTTCATGAAAAATATGAATAATAATTTATTTTTAAATGGATTTCATACGAAAATTATGATACTAGTTTCTTTAATAAAGCTGCAGAACGTGTACATATTCCACATTGGTTCTCTAAAATATTCATACTGTCACTTTTATGTTACGCTCGTTCAGCTTCCATTTTCAGAATTCACCACCTGACAGTTTCCTCTTATTTTCGACCCCTGATTTTCATTCAATTACACACATGAAGGACTTCAATTTGTACCTCCAATTTCAAGGACCTATTTTTTCAGATCCTGACTCCTGTCCAATCGTGCTATACAAACAGTTCAACCGTCTTCCCACCCCTTATATTTTGGACCTCGTGTCCAACCCACGCTTATTTTTACTTCAATCAGTTTTTACTCTTAAATCAGACCTTCTAAAAACACTAAATTTTCACTTATACTCCTTTTATTTAATCAGGTCATACATAAACAGTCGTATTTCACATCTGGCTTTTCTTACTCAATTTTCATCCTTTCACTCCTTCCGTCTACTCAAAGGAATCTTATGAAATACAGTCCTAAAAATGCAATTTACACCTTTTATGTCATTAATTTTTTTTAAGTTTTATTTCACTCTTTCCATCCTTTACCTACTTCCAAAGAAACCACATCAAATACATTTAAAAAATCTCAATTTTTACCTTTCGTTCATTGTATTTAATCTCACCTTAATTTTTGTCGTGTCGCAATATACAAGACCACTTTTTACTCCTCTCTTCACTCTTCCCACCCCTATCTACTTTCAAATACATCGCTTCAAATAAATTCCTAAAATCTCAATTTTTTCCCGATCTCACCGTACGAGATACCCTCTATCCACCCCCTTCTTCCTTACACAAAGTCTAATGTCCTGTTGCACCCTCGTCCCCTCACCCTCCCACCATTCAATCATACTCTCGTAGGTCAATTCTCACCTTCTGTCAGTCTGATTCAGTCCGTCAAGTCGTCGTTTTCTGTCCAATCGCACCCGACAACCGTCTCACCCCCCCTCCCCCCCATTCGGCCTCCTATTTTTACGACTCACCCCCGCTGCACCCTTTCATTGTCGACGATTCCCGTGCGATCACGTATGCGCGCACGTAATCCAGGAACCCAGTGTCCGCCGTCCGGCTATTTATAGAGAGGCAGGGAAAAATGGCCCGTGTCGATATATCGATTCTCGCCGACCTCCGTCTTGGAGTCGACTCGTCTCTATGTCGCTCGCCACCCCGCGCCGGAGACACTTTTAGCATTTTCTCTCCCTTTCTCGCATACAGGCATATGTATATGCACACGCACGTAGTCTGAATTTCTCCCTCGCGATCGAACGCGTGATCGAACGCGTGATCGAACGCGTGATCGAACGATGGGCGATCGGCTACGGGTCTGATGTTTAGGTGGTGTGGGTGTGCAAAGTTTAAATGTACAGGGTGTTCGGAAGCGATGAGTGCTGGTTTTGATTGTTGGGATATGAAGGGTGGGGTGGTAGGTTGATATGGTTGGTTGTGACTGATTTGTATGGGTGTAGGGGGTGGGGTTAGGTTGCACTTCTTTGTTTTGGTGAGAAGGATACGGTTAAAGGTTGATGTTTTGATTCGTATTCGTTTGAAAGTGTTCAAATTGTCGGTTATTACCAGCAATACCTAATCATATCAAGGGTTAATGTTTGGTGGGTTGATATGGTTGGTAGTGGTGGCTCTGAATTGCTTCCGCATATGTGCGGATGTTGGGGGTACGGATAGGTTGCAATGCATTGATTTTGCTAAGTGGAATACGATTAAGGGTTGATAGTTTCATTCGTATTTATGTGAACGTGTTCGACTTCTCAGTTATTATCAACAATACGTAATCTACATTATACTACATATGCTACCTATATACTCCGTGTACAGAAGGCTTTGCACTCTCTACGGTAGTAATTATAAATGTGCAACATTCCAAAATTCATTACAGACATCTTTAATTTTAAATATACAGGAATCCCTCGTATAACACGCTAGATAAGTTCCTAGACAGCAGATAGTTCCTTACGTCCCGACATCTTATTAAAATCAAACATTTTTCTAATTCTATATAAGCAACTTAATTTTGATAAAAAATATAAATATTAGTCCTGACTATTGCTTCATTTAAATGCAGACTTTTTCCAATACGAGAAGCTTTTTCTCCTTTTAAAGTACGACTCAAAAATTGTATCTTTACTACCTAAAGAAATAAATACTTCCTTACACGTTGTTTTTTAAATCTTTATCGGGCATGACTTGGGGCAGAAAAACTTGACTTACCAAAAATTAATCATAAAGACAAAAAATCCACTCTTCTATACATCGGGCCGAAGTACAGTGTTGTACAAAGATTTTTTCCAATTTTCTAATCGTATTTTAGGATACCGTGTTATAAGAGGGCTGCACATAAGACCAGTACGTTTACTACAATCATATATTCCATAGTAAACGATGTAACCTTTACTTTGAAACGCCATGTATATACGCATATAGATTTATGGACGACCGCCCGGTGTAGGCGTACACACACACACACACACGCCAACACACCTTCACGCTCGCATATGAACGTACGTATGGCACTGCGGATGTTTGCATGTACGTACGCCGAGAGACTTGTCCGCGGCCGAGTGTGGGCAGGGTCAAAGGTCGAGTGATTGTTCCCGATCGCGGAGGCTAATTCAATAATGTCGGGATTCGAAATAGTTTCCGGTCGGACGCCTGTGACGTTATTGCCTCATGAGATGCGTCGTCCAATTTGCCGCCAAGTTCCTGTTTTGTTTGCCTGACAAATTGAGTGGAATTGATCGACAGCACGAGAGACCGCTTCTGTTTTTATCATAATTAGAGGTTGATCGCTCTCATTCTCTCTGTCTTTACGATAGAGTTACTATATTAGCTTGGCAACAAAGTTATTTCCGTACTGGAATGTGAAACGAAACTCAGATTTTTATGCAAACAGTAAACATTAATAAATAACGAATTACGAATTAAGAAGTAGGTATTTTTATCGCGGAATATATTGGGTTGGCAAGAAAGTAATTTCGGTACTGTACTACTCCATTACATTCGCCAATCTTTGTCGCGTTACACGTTCTAAATGCAAATCTGCCCTTTTTTCCGTTCCGTACACCTGCGCCGTCAACGGAAGTCCAAAATTGTCAAGAAAATCTTCTACGCGCGACATTTGCCCGGAATTTGAATATTTCGCGAAATGCGTCCTTATCGATCCTCCTCGAGTTTCACAATGAAATTCATCTTTCTGCTCAGGGAACTCTTGACATGTTGGCCGACTCTGTCCGAAGTTTGAACTACGTCTCGCGTCAAAAACGATCCCGCTACGTCGAAATCAAGACAGATCCCATTTTTATGATAATTCCACCTGCTACCTACGCGACCTCCCGAACGGTCGAACATGTCCGGCTCAAGTCCGAGGTTCGCTCCTTAACAAGCTTGGCAGTATTGCAGTCTACCTGGCAAGAGGATTCTCATCTTTCGGCTATCGACTTGGAATTCCGCTCGATTCTTCCTCTCCGCTTCGTTGTCAGACTCCGACAAGTTCTGTTTACCGACGGAGAAAGGAGATTACGATATATCGAGGGGACAAGAGACTTTTCTCAAGACAGAGAGAGAGAGAGAGAGAGGGGGGGGGGGGGGGGGGTTGGAAAAAGAATCAAAGGCATCCGGATTTAATAATCTTCGAAAAATGGAAGGTCGTTCATTTTTCAGTAGACGTTTTCTTACGATCTGCCTTTGTACTATTCTTTTTCTGATCTAAGATTATATATGCGCTAGTTAAACTGATACACAGGCCATACTTATCTAAACGACACATTTCTCCATTGTTTTATATTTTATTTCTTGAGGATTTATTATCGTACTCTGTCTCTTTATCGATCCTCGGATTCACACTTTTTGGTTTTGGTACACTCTGATTCTACAGTAATACATGTTTGATCTTACTTTCTCTTAAATTCTCAGATTCTCAATTCTGTCTTTCGATTTCTGTTTACTTTCTTTTGTTACGATTTACTACCATACTCTGACTTTTTCTTATTCCTGGTATTCCGACTTTTTACTCTTACATTCTCATTATTTGAGTTTCAGTCCTTCAATCTATGTCTTGCTTAAGTCCTCAGCTTTTCAGTTGCTCAATCGAAATACTGTCTCTCGATTCCACCCTATTCTACTTTTCCACGAGTCAGTATCTCTCTCTCTCTCCCTCTTTCTCTCTCTCTTTCTTACTGCTCGTACTCTCGCTCTTCTACTTTCACGATCTCAGTCTCATTCCTTAAATCTTCGTCTACCTTAGACCCTCTGCTTCTCAACTTCTCAATCGAAATTCTGTCTCCCGATTCTGTCCTGTTCTACTCTTCCACGATTTAGTATTATTCTCTCTCTTTCTCATCCCTCGTTCTCTCACTCTTCTACTCTCTCACACTCTCATTATCTCAGTCTCAGTTGTTAAATCTTTCTCTTCCTTAGATCCTCAACATCTCACCTTCTCAATCGAAATTCTGTCTCTCTATTCCTTTCTATTTCACTATTTCCCGATTCAGTATCATACTCTCTCTCTCGCTCTCTCTCTTTTTTTTTCATTCCTCGTACTCTCATTATTTCACTCTCCCTCCTTCAATCTTCCTCTTCCTTAGATCCTCAACTTCTCACCTTCTCAATCGAAATACTGTCTCCCGATTCCTTCCTATTTTACTATTTCCCAATTCACTACCACTCCATCTCTCTCTCTCTCTCTCTCTCTCTCTCTCATTCCTCACTTAGCCTCTCAATTTCTAAACCTTCCACTCTCTCCAAGCTTCACTTCTTCTCAGATTCTCACTCTCTTACACCCTCATTATCCCGCCTCTCGCGCCCCCAGACTCTCAGATTCTCAGCTCCTCCCCCATTCCACGATCGACCCTTCGCCCACCACTCCAACCCTCCACCCTCCACCCTCCACCCTCGAAATCCTATCGCGGATGTTATTAGCCTCGGGGACCGGTAGCTCAAAGACCGTCCATCGTAATACGTCTTCCGCAAAATTGATGGCGGCATTTCAATCGGCCGATCTCCGATCACCGTTTACGGGCCGAACATCGAATTAATTCCCCCCACTCCCCACCCCCTCCCTCTCTACTCTCTTCGCCGGAACGAAATTAAATTAACGCCGATTTTTCCGCGTGAACCGTCCCAGAATTCCACGGGAAACATCCTGAAGACGTCCCGGAGGAGACCCCCGGAGGAATGCCGAATTAATTTCCTCGCATCGAATCCTCACCCTCCCCTCTCTTCTACCCTGCACTCCCTCCCCGCGGATTTCCACGGAAATTTATCGTCCGCCATTTGGCCCGCCTCTTTTCTTCGCGCGCGCGGCAAATCCCATCGACGACAGCTCGGCCTCCCTGGCCAAGGCCAGACGTTAGGGGGTGCCAGGGGGTGGGGGTAGGGGGTGGAATACGGTAATATGACTCCCGTAAAACCGATTGTGAGGAACTTCGAGTCGACGATCTCGAGAGCAAGAAGCCGGGAGGGCAGGAATGCGAACTCTCGGCATGCCGGAGGGGGTGAGTTTAAGGGGGTGGTAGGGGGTGCACGAGGAAATTGGTTTCGTTTGTGAAATTCCTCGAGCAGAAAGTACCTCAAGTCTGCGTTCACCCCTCCCCCCCCCCCTGCCTCCTCCTCCTCTCCATCGTCAGGTCTTCGTCCTCTTCGTCCTCTTCGTCTTCCAGTCCTTCTTGCAAGGAGCGTTGATCCTGCCCAGACGTGTGACAAGCAGTTTGCTAGACTGTCGAGGGGGTATTGAGGGGGTGGGCGTGTGCTTCTTGCAGGTGGAATGACCTGCGACCAGTTTATTGGGTCGCGGGAGTCGATGGGGCTGTAGTATTTCGGCCAGGTGATTTATGGGAATTTGTTTGGGCGTTTATGTTGGTAATTGCTTGTAATCCTTTCGATGGGATTGTGGAAGATTGCTGGGTTGCTTCTTGTTACGGAATGGTGTTAGGTTGAAGTTTAAGGCAGGTGAATTATGGATTCGGTTGTCGGGATGAAAATGAGGAGTGATGGAAGTTGATTGATTTTAACTTTTTTATTAGACAATGTTTAGCTCATTAGAGATATAGTGTTATTTAATAATATTGTTTAGGAGGATAATTCTGAGTTTTGATAGGGAAAAGTCATTAGTTTTTTTACATTGACATTTACGAACATTAGGAATATTAGTCAAATGATTTTATTAATGAATACATTGTAGCATCAGGTTGCAAAATATCGACCTATTACTAAAATATCGCCGAATTAAGAGTGCTCAGAACTCGAAATCGGCAAAGTATGAAAGTTCACCCTTGCATAATCTACAACTCCATCGTAACATCAGAAAATTTCAACGCAAGATTACAAGTATCAACGCAAGCAAAATTAATTCCTCCCACCCTTAAATTCAAGCAACTCCGAAACCTGAATGCAACAAAGCAACACGCTCGATCCCAATTCGGCATGTAAATACACCGTCAGATCTACTTAAGCTAGTTCAGTCAACCGAGCCTCATTGTTTCTTCCCAGTCCACACTTAAAAAAACAAATAAATTTCATGATTCAGCACATTACTAAGTTATTGATCTTCTTAAATCAGTTCAGTTAACTTAACTCAATGTTTCATGCCAACATACACTTAAGATACATATTACAAACAAATTCCATGATTCGTCAAACTTACTCGATCTGCACAATATCCCTAACGTTACAAATACCTTTTATCCATATTGCTTCTTCCCTCCGGCAAATCAAGCACGACCAAAACCCAAATCCAACAAACTAGCGCTCTCGATCCAAATCCGATATGTAAATACACGTTAAGATCTACTTAGGGCAGTTCGGTCGACCTAACCTCATTGTCTCCACGCGATGCACTCCCCTCCCCCCCCCCATCCCCCTTCCTGGACGGTCGCCATCTTGTCATCCGCCGGCAGGTCCCAACCGCCGACCGCCTAACTATCTTCCATCGTGATTGTCCTCGAATATCTGCTCGCCCGACCGCAGAGAGGTAATACTCCGAATTGCACGGACTCACCGGCTTGAAATCGGCTACCCGCACGTCCCGTTCCCCGTTTAATACCGGGAACCGTACGGACTGCGATCTTCGGACTGCCCATTGTGCGCCGATCCACCTATTTTCGCCGGGGCGAGCTGTAAAATGCGCCTTTGTCACGTGCAAACTGCCATATTGTCGTTTGGCGAGAGTGTCGGATGTGCGAAACTGTTTTTGGTCGGCGACAGTTTGAGTAGAGCGGATTGCGGAGCTGAGGGTGTCATGACAGTTTTGCGGAGGGCGTTGTTACTTGTTAGATTTTGCCTGTGAGGTGGAGATAGTCAGTTGAAGGTGGTAGTTTTATAAGACGGTTTCTGTATAACGCGGATTCGATACCATTCAATTGGCTTGATTGGCTTTAGAAGATTCTATAATATGTAGCTTGAATGTATGTGCACGTTAAAAGATGACAAGATAGTGGATGGGTGGCTGTTAAAAGCGTTTCTTTTGCGGCAATTATTTGGGATCCTGACAGTATTGATGAATGCTACTGATAAAACGATCAGTATTTGTTACAAACATACGTAAATTACATTACGCATATTAACCAAATATGAATGCGAGTCTGACGCATGTAATCACAAATTCTAATTGTAGATCGAAATTTTGAAAGACTCGTTTGATTAGTACAAGAAATACATCACATTCAACTTGTTCTAAAACTATCAATAATAAAATACAGGAAATATTGAACTTTTCTTTATTCAAGCAGAAATAATTTTAATTTGAAGATTAAAAAATATCAAATCTTGCATTGTACAGTAAATATCTTGTTAGAAGCTCTGATAAATCAAATCATATTTGCAAACATGTTATATTTACTACGAATGGCGACATAGAATACTAAACTTTTATCATCAACAGACCAATCTGACTGAAACGAACTACGAAATTGAGGGTGCGCGAGAAACTAATTGTCTCATTCCACATTAACGTAACGTCAGCATATTTTTCGTTCGACGTTGACGGAGTGTCGTCATCTGCCTAAAAATGTACTATCGTCCATAAAAGTACCGAGAACGACGAACCGTTTTCCCACCGACAAACATAACTTTCATGCAGAGCGAATGAGAACCGTAAAAATGTGAGCGCGATGACATCATGAGACGTTAATTTTATTGTTCCGCGGTTGGCAACCGATAAAACACCGTAACGCGATACGACAAACCCCCTACGCCGGCAATAAAATATGACGCCAAAACAAATAACCGCCAACACGAAACTTTTACAATTTTAACCTATACTGGGCTCGCGCAAAAAAAGCTTGCGGTATAAAATTGTCATTGAGGCGGAAGAAAATATTTTCCCGCTCGCCAGGAATATTTTCTGCGCTTTTACTGCGCGAACCGAAGCAAGATCGTATCTACCGGGTGAGTAATTTGATGTCGAGCGCGGCCGATATCCTGTTGTTTTAAGAGTCGACAAAAGTTAACGAGGCTGCAAATATTCAGGCGGCGGGGCGTAAATTTTCATTATTACGAGCATTTGGCAAGCCTGCTTTCCTTCGTTCGGCCGTGGAGGACAATCGTTGAGCTGACGATGAGAAATCGTGCCAGTTGAAGCCTGTCTTACTTTACGTCCTACTCTACTGTCATTCTTCTTGCTTCTCCTGCGATTCTTGTGACCTTGAAGAAAATACGTACGTCACTTTCTTACGTCCTGCGATGTGCATTTGTTTTGCGGAATTACTATGTTTCTTGTCTAGGGGAAATAGTTTGCTTCCATAAGTTAAGGATAAAAACGTTACCTGAAAATTGGGGACGGTAAATGCAACTGGCCTTTAATTTATAATTAAAATTAGATATGTATTACGTATCTGTATAATAGTGGTATTTTGGCAAATTCGGTCAATGTTTTAAATATATAAATTAAATATCAATAATTTTTACTATAATTCATTAAAGCGATTAAAACTTTTACCGGTTTAATTGAACAGATAATAATTTTAAAGAACAAGAAGAAAAGCATTCTTTAGTACACAAAGAATATTAATATTTATAAGTCTGACTCACCTAATACATATCAATTTTTATGCACAACTTGTTGCTGTTTATATCTATAGCATTGCAATAGTATAATTATCTTCTTAAATACATAGCTGGAAAGTAAACATCAGTATGGGAAGATAATTTTAACGTTACAATAAATATTTTTGTTCTATGAATAGCATTCATTATTATAGAAATTTACAAAAGTTTAGTCAACAAAACATTATTTTGTCTTCCTCTCGTTTTTTTACGAATCTCAATCAAGATGCAAAATACATATATGTTGATAACGATAAAATTCGATAAAATTCGAGTTACTTCCCCGTAATCTGTAATTTCGCTGCCATTAGTCAGTCTCAAAATTCGGCCACACTTTATATTCGCCGAGGCTACCCACGAAGGCAGTAATGCTTTATACGCGGCACGTAATAGGGTGTCTATAGATCATAGTGCGCCATTTACATACTCTGCATGGCTCGCGATGCAAATTTCGGCAAAGAAGGCTTTAGAATTTCCCGCTAAGCGTGCCTCGTCGATAAGACGATTTCCTTTCGAACACTCAATTTATAATCCTCGAAGGTACGAGGGTCGCTTCGCAAGTTTAGTGAAAGGGCGAGTCAATCATCTCCTTTCGGAAGGGATCAATTATGTCTCTCGATATAGTTTCCGTTCAGTGCCATTCTGTTTAATCGTGTCATCATCGTACGTCAGTACATTTTCGAAAATGTGGCAAAGTTACGTAACTGCTTCAGCCACGCCTAAAACACCGACGTATTTCTACGACAAAAATTCTGATCATGCTCCAGTCTCACGCTATCTCGACAATACATTCTCTCCCAATCTCACGCATCCTTACCTAACCTATCGTGCTCCGTTCTGGGCGTTCTTAACGGAGAGCAGAAGAGATTCCGTCCACTTCCGGCCAGCACTTTTTTCCCTCCTTGACAAAAGCGTGGCCGCAGTCGATAGCGCGGGCGACGATTTTGGCCCTTCAAACGGCCCGCCACGCTCTCGACCAAAAGAGAAAAGGGGGAAAAAAGTGGGCAAAGAACGGGCGTAGCGGAAGTCAACGAACCGAGAAACCGAACTCTTCCCTCGGCGGCCTATGGAGTGTGGATGTATTATCGATGGACGCGTGTAGGCGGCGATCGATTATCCTGTTTCTCCTCGGCTTGCTTACCTGGAAAGAGAGAGAGAGAGAGACGTAAAGTTGTAGCTGTAGGAATGTACAGATAGAAGAAGTTGTATCGTGTCATATTGGATTATGATAAGGGCTGTACAGTAACTTATAATGCCAATAGATATGTGGTATTTTTATTTTTTGTCTAATTTAATGCGCTTGTTCGGTTCAGGTGAGAGTGTTTAAGAATAGGAGAGGTGCGCTGTATTTTTTGAGCTGACAATACTGTAACGTGTATGCAGTTTAATGTATTTATATTGTAATATTTGTTAGGTATCGAAATTTCGAATTCTACTCTCAGCTGACACCTGTACATAATTATAGAATATCAGCCTAAAGTGGTGCATTACCATAACTTCAAGCAGAATATTAAATATTGCGAGTAACTATATCACACTTTTCATACAATATCTGTAAATACAATACGAAGGGGGCAAGTTTTATGAAAAGATCAAATACGCGAGATAAGACAAGCGCAATGCGAAGACACCTGGGAGGAAAAATAAAGCAAAAGAGACGGGGGAGAAGAAGTCTACCGAGAGGTACAAACTTGTGTAACTGATTTAACTCGGGATGAATTACGAGCTACATTACCAGACTTCATGCATTCATGCATTCATGCATTTCACTCTCGGCGCGCGACTCGTAATTCTGTTAGGCTAATGGCGAAACAATATTGCTAAATTGCCTTCCCAACCGCGAAACAATACTTTGCGTTCGCGCGCTCACATGTGGCTCTATTATTATTTTTACCCTAATGGCGTTGCGACCGCTTTTTGTTTTTATTATTTATTAAGTTCCTTTACCGACTCTGTCCGGGTGGATTGTAAAATATGGTTGGCAATAGTACTAAATGAAGACTACAAATTTCTATGTTCAAATGAAAAACAGTTTAAGTCACATTTTTTGACTGAAGAGAGTATGTTTAATATTCAGACTTTGAACCAAGTAAAAATCCTTTCTTTCTGTGCTAAATCATGTGACAATTAAAATTGTGAACGAAGAGCATCACTTACATATCAGTAATGCCTAATCGAATTACGAGGCTTTCATCACCGTTCACGACTTCTTTGCGAGGTCCGAAAGTGGAAAACGGGACGGTTCGAAGGTGTCGAGATGGTCGGAGGTCGGAAGGAAAGCAATGGGCCGATTAAGTCGTATATATTGACACGATCGGAATTACGGCGGTCGCCGTTTGTCAGGTTAACGCGCAACTTATCCTGCTCTCGGCATCGTACGTATCGGGCTGCCAACTGTTAAGTTGAAAGATTGCGGAAGTGGCCGGCGGGGTCGATAAAGTAGCGACATCCGGCCAGATTCGATGGCCGCCGGGGTAAATATATTGTTTATGTGCCCCGCGAAAGGCTCCAACGAATCATGTCCCCCTGTCAGCCTGATAAAATGGCACCTCTCGAACTAGATTCAGATTCCTGCAGAAATGCTTCACTCATGTCTAAATGAAATGTGTGACTGTTGGAATTCAATAAGTTGAAAAACGATATTACATCTATAACAGATATGACAAATTGTGCGCCAATTGTTTTTGTTCTGAATTTGAACTGAATTAGAATTGTGCGAGTGATTTGTGTATACTTTATTTTTAACGACCAGACGAAACTGATAAAATAAATGAATTGAACCGAATTTGTATTGAACGGGTAGTTTATGGATGATTCTGAAAAAATAGGTAAATTACGCCAATGGTCTTGGAACTTGTGTAGTTGAAACGTAACGGAAGGAACAAGCTGATAAAATAGTGGTATTGGACTAGATTCGGTGTTCTATATGAATTGAATATTTATGGGTTTTAGAATGCGTTCATCGAGATATGTCGCATGCGTGAAATTCGCTGATGTGTTCCGTTATAGCAGTAGGTCACTTGACACATTATATTCTAAGCTACATATGACACATCGGCATACATTATTCTACCAACGTTTTCATGCTAACCAAACCGTTAGCTTGACACGTTCCATAATCCAACATATACGACACACAGAAAACTTAATGAAAGCAGGGCGATTGATGGGTTGAAAGTTAAATTTAGATATTGTCAATATACAAAAAATTCTTAGATTCAAACAAACCTCCCACCATGTATTTCACAGTACCACTTCAAATGTTTAAACCCTTACAAATTCGACTTCACAAACATCAAATTCGTAACAATTATCATTCAATACAGACAATTAACAAACAATTCTTTAAAAATATTAAATTCCACCAGACCTCACCTATCAAAGCCCACTCGTACGAAACTGCCGCATCTAACTCGCCTCGCCTGGAAAGCGGGGTAAGTGTTGCATCGGAAGTTGATATCAGGCGCGGACGATTGACGTCGTTATCCCGGAAGCGTTCAGGGGTAGATAACGATCCTCGAGATCCTCGGCAGAATTCCAGGAACGCGGGAAGCGTTAATGAATTGCCTACTTCATTTGCCACGATGCCTCGGGCCAAGAATTACTCACGGCCGATCAGTCAACCAGCTGCTTTTCCGCGCTCTTTGCTTACCTCCACCCCAACCCTCCCCCTCGCCACCTACCCCTCTCACCTCGCCTATACCTCAACTACCCCACCTACCGAAAAAGCCACCCCTCCTCGCACCAGACGATGCGAGCCGATCGTCGCCGATCGAAAGCCGAACTTTCGGCGTTAATCTCCGGTTCGCGAACGAAGTTTCTTCGGTATGTTATTAGACTTTGGAGGAAAATCTCGGTTTTGCCACGGCGAGCGGGGGTGGCCCTGATCGATGCGGTGACGGATTAAGGGGAGATTAATAACGGGAACGTGTTTACGGTTTGCCCGGCTGCGCGGAGTTTTCGGGCCGCCGGGAAGGAAGGAATAATTGCTGTCAGCTCGTAAATTGTCCTAGGGTGCTGAAGGTGGGTTGCTTTTTTTTCCTTTCCTGGGGATGGTTTTCGGGGGTAATCGATGGGGCGGTAGGTTTGATTGGGTTTGTTAGTGATATGCTTCTAGACTGTAACGTAATTATAAACTGATTTTTTTGGCTGTTGGAATTTATTTTCTGTTAAATTACTAGAGCAATTAATAATAAGACATTTATAATATATAACGTTATAATTCCAAGCATTTTCCTGCGATTTTAAGGTACTTCGACATAAAAATAATTACTGAAGCCGTAAATTCTGCTGGGAAAGGGGATGGAAGAATTGTTGACGTCGGGTAAAATTGTTGTTACTTCTGATCGATGGAATATATAATACATTTCATAAATATGGTATATAAAGTGTGGCACATCGTACGAAATAATTTTCCAAATAAATTTTGTGTCAAGGTCTAAGAATACCAGGTAACGTTTATAAAATAATCCTGAATTTGCCAAACATAATTCTAAGATCGAAAAAATCGATAAAATCGAGTTTTTCCTATAATGCAAAATTTACTATATTAACAGCCCTACCGCCAATTCTTACATAAATCACGCATTACACGCCCTCCAAAATATCTTCTGCAGCAAAACGAATTCCGCAAAGCACGCAAACAAAATTTTTCTGCCCTACTTTCCGAAGCAAGTCTACATCGGGCACATTCGCAGCATCTTACTTTCGCTGAGCAAGCCATTGAACACTGTTCTAATTAAACCGGAAGCAGCTTCCGTCTCAGGATTTTAATTTACACCCCTCGGCCGGGCGAAACAGTATTACAAACTCGGCCAGCGGAATCTTACTTCGGCGTAAACAAGTCGTCGGGCAAAATTTCCCGCACCTCCGTTTTCTAATTAAATCAAAAGTGCGACACCAGGCGTAATATTATTTCACAATGCTCGCGGAAACGAAATGATACCGAGGACGAGCATTCTAAAGCCACACTTTCGCTGCGCAATGTCGCTAAGTAATCTTCACTTATTCTTTTTTCACAAATCAACCTATATTCAATTTGGCCAAATTTCCACTGTATTTGTGATATACCTTGAAAAAATATGTTCTATTACTTTCACATCTGAAATTCAATCAAAATGGCATTCATCTAAATCTATCGACTCGAATTTCGAAAGCAGCGATAGGTGGCAGAGCACGTCTGTAACTAAGCTCGCCGCGAATCAAATTCCCGGCCTCCTTCCACCTTCCAGCATCCAGCTATCGCGAGCGCGATCTTCCTTATCAGTCCATATACCCGGCGCCGCTAAATTCTGCGCATTACTTATTCAGCCCGCTTCCGAGCCACTCATAGAGAGCTCGCCTCCCTCACGGCATCCCCCTAATAAATACGACGAAACTATTCGGCCGGCGCGAATAAATTCTCCCGCCAAACGACTACCCGGGAATGCACTCGGGAGATTACATCAAGTGCCGTTCAGTTTAAAAGGACTGCGCTGCCTGCTTTCGGCGTCCTGAGCTCTTTAACTTTCAGACTCCGGCCCCTTTGCGATAGAGTTTTCAACGTTGAATGCTTCTCAAGTTCGGCGAGCGGGGGCTGTGTTTAGGAATGATCGATTGCATGTGATTAGTAAGATTGTGAACGTGACGAGGGTGCTTATTGTCATTTTTTGTTAGTTTGCTCGGTAGAAAATGAATACTTTGATAGAGTTGCTATATTTGGACTTATAAGGGTTTTATATTGAAAACGATTTGGGAGTAAAGTTTGTGTGTAGAAATGATAAGTTGGGTGACATTAGATAAATTATCAGGTTAATAATGGTACTATTCAATAATACTAATCACTACTATTACTAATAAATATAATAATAGTAATAAATATACTAATAATGCTAACAAATTTCTTATGAATGTAATCGGTTGAAAATGAACATTCAGTATTGACATTATATGCATTAACAAAAAATTTCCACCAAATTACATATATATATGAGGCATTCCATGCCAAATCGGATACTTTGTTATCGGATAATTAGTTATAAGCATTTGAAAAAAATGAGCCCGAATTTTAAGAAAATTCATATTTTCGAAACGGATGGTCAAAAAAATCTGAAAAAATTCATGAACGCGTATTTCATCAGTCTTAAAAACATAAAAAATTTAAAAAAAAATCGATGGGGGTGAGGTCCGAAAGTGTCCGATTTGGCATGGAATGCCTCATATATATGTCTTGTTTGAATTTAAACTAAAGAAAATAACTGAAGAAATAATTTAAACGAAAGAAATTCTACCAAATTTGAATCTTCTCAATCCTTACTTTGCAATCAAATATCTAAATGATCAAAAACTTAAAAACCCAAAACAGGCATTAAAGTTGTAAAAATCCCTAGATCAACTTTACCCATCAGCCAATAAATTTACAGAAATCTATTACTCTCACAATGACAGTTCGTACGTTTCAATAATTACGATCAAATAAGTACCTTTCTCCGCTTATCGAATCAGGAGACAGAGGAGAATGAAAAGTTAAGCGCATCGACCGCGTCCAATATATTTGAATTTAGCCGCGTTCGTCTCCCGTGTTCCGAGAAGTGCAACGGCTACAGACACCGCATCCAAATGGTCGATTTCCCTCGACATTGTGGCGACAGTGCAATATCCTCGGCCGCAAGCGGTCCAGAAAAATACGATCAGCCTGAAAGGCCTCGGCGCGAAATAAAGTCAGCGTCTTACTCTCATTTCAGTCCGGAGCAAATAAACCGAGTACTTTAAGCCCTGTCTCCAGTCTATTGTCTTCGGAATCAGCATTATCATATGATTAAAGAACGGTGGAAGCCTCGAAGGCAAATGTAGTGAAGTAATTAAATTGTGGGAGCGGTGTTTACGGTCGGAGCTGTTGAAAATTGAATTAAAGTGAAAAGTTTTTTCTTCGCGTAGATAAATGAATACGTAGGTGGAATATAATTTTTTAAAGTTTGCAAAAATAATTAGAAATGTGTTTTGTCGTTATTAGTTACAGTTAGAAAGGTAAATATGAAAGTACAGACAAATAGAAAGAAAAAGCAGCAGCTTAGAAAGTATACGTAATAAAATAACTAAATTATGCTCAGGATGTTTACTGCATACTGCATACTACATTTTTATCCTTGCAAAAATGAAGGAATATGTGGGTAGAACTTTGACTACAAATAAAAATAATGAGAAATACATTTGACCATCGCAACTATTTATAGTTAGTAAAGTAAATATGAAAGTATAGTCAAACTAAAATAAATAGCAGCAGATTAGAAAGTACAACGAAAGTACAATCGAATCAAGCAACTTAAAAAAAAAAGTAGCTTAAAAATTAATGATATAGAAGAAATTATATATCACATAAATGAATTACCGTTCACAATACTTTATCATAAATTAAATATTTCATTTTTATTAAATATAGTCTTACGCCACTGTCAAACTAAACGATCCATATATCATTACAAAAACATACCAATCCTTATCCAAAATAACTTCCACAAATAAAAAACAAACCTTTACCAATCAAAATTGGAAACTACACTCTCACCACCGCCTAAACCAATAAGAACAATTCCTAACCATCAACCCCTACCGGAAGTGATCCCGAAAGCAGGCAGCTCGCCTAATTTCACACTCTCGCGATCAGAAAAAAAGAGGCCCGTAAGAAAAGGCCGAGAAAAATGGGCAAATTCAGCTCGGCAGGGGACGGAACTTAATTAGCCGAGGGGCCGAGATTAGCGAGTCGGAGACTTTTCCGCGGACAGGAGAGGAGCCATGGCTGGCTTTCGCCGGAACGAATGACAAAATTACGGCGAGATTACGAACGCGGGGCCCGGAGCCAATAAGTCTGCCTTTCCCTCACTTTGACTCCGTTCGCAAGCCTATTCGTTTACCTTCGAGCCTCTTTCCCGACCTTCCCCCCCTCTCGACTGTCTTTCACCTCTTCTCTTTCCAGGAGTCTGTCCTCCTCCTCCTCCTCCACCTCCACCTCCTCCCACCTTTCTTCGCCTATCGAGTCTCGGATATATTATTCAGCCAGGCGCCGAGAACTCCGAAGCGTGCCGCTGGAATGAAGCCAAAACATCATTGGCCTCGTGCGAGACTAGAAAGCGATGCTGCGAGAATCGGATGTAAGCCGCTTTTCGGTCCTATCTGTCGCCGGCGAATAATCGCTGACGGCTGATACTTTGGCCGTTGGATGGGATCCCGTTATTCATTCTGGCGCCTCACTATTGGCCGAAGACTGATCGCGGCGGAACAAATTATATCGGGAAGGATGTGTTTTTGGGATCGATGCGGTGTAGGGATTCGGCAGTTAGAAGTGGTGGATGTGTTAGGTTGTATGTGTTTGACGGTATGTTGGCGTCAGCGTAAGGTAGTAAGGTAGAAAATTATGTTGCCAGAGTCAGATGTAAAGCAGTCTTTGATGTTAAGTATCGTTGAAAGTGTGTCGCTGACGATTGGTGTGGAATGTGATGTCGTTATTCATTTGGGAGCTTGATGGTGTGGGAAGATTAATGATTGTGTTGAACAAATTATTTGATGTGGGATATGTTTTTCACGGTGATATATATCAATGATTTAAAGTGGATACTTTGCTACTAGTACCTAAATTAGAACAAATCGAAGATTATGTCCTCGGCATTACATCATCGACATTCTGAGACTAGAAACTGACGCAGTGAGAGTTGGATGTAGAAAACTTTTTGATCTTATCTGCCGTTGGTGAATAACCGCTGACAGATCTTACTTAGGTGTCAGATGTGATCTCATTCTTCACTCTCGCGGCAAGAATGACTCACGTTGACAGAGAACGAAAATGTGAGATGAATACATTTAACATATCATCTGGTACAAGACAGTCATATTCCGTCGAAATACTGGCACTTCCAAAAAAAACATGATTAAGTTAGTACACTTCCAGACAATTCTCACTAAATGATCTATGCGCGAGAAAACAAACTGACATTTCCATAATCGTACGCAAAACGTTTTTGATACATTCATGCCATTATAACATTATTCATTTTCTGCAATGAAACCATGAAATTCTTACATTAATTATTTTAACAATTTCTTTTCACCATATCGTATCTACAGTATTCTATATTAAAAACAGGTTTGCACAAAATAATTGTTGTCAACTGTCACTTACACTTCAAGCACAGTTTTAATTTCTGATCAAGGTACATATTACGTTAAAAGGTGGTAGCTTTTGTGCTGAAGAAATCTTCGCAAGATCTGTATGTACGATATGAGTACATGGCTTGTATATGGCTTGAAGCACTGTTTTCTAGATTGCAAGTTCCGAGTGAGTGTAATTCAAAGGAGAGTTGTAGGTATGCGTCCCTTGTCAAATCATCTTTGACGCCACTAACACAAGCTGAAAGTGGCGGAGGCAGCCAGATGCAAGACACTTTTCGATCCTATCTGCCGCGAGCGAATAATTGCTGACGGCCGACACTTAGCTATCCGCCGAGATCTCGTTTTTCATTTTCGCACTCTCTACGTGTTGCACTCCCGAGAAGCGCTGAGAGCGTCGGATTTTGTCGAGCGAGTTGTTTCTTGCCAAGCAACGTAATCCGTATCGCGATGAAGCTAAGGTTCAATAATTATATATTAAATAGCAATTTACGTTTCAATTTTAATGCTGTTGGAGTTGCACGTCACTTTTATTTCGATTAGAATAAAAATTATTCAACGTAATAAATGTTAATTTTTAAATTAATTTTTTACTACATGCAATAATTCAGCAATGATCACATTGCAAAACATAACTTTCAAAGCTTGTCATCGTCCATTTCGACAGGAGCCACTTTGGACAATCAGTTCCATCAACCTTAACGTATTCGTGTCATTCTTCATTACTACGTTCAGCCATCTTCTGGAGACCAATTGTGAATTTGCATTTTTTTATTTCATCATAATAACTCAATTAAAACATACGTTAAGAGACTAAATCAAACCACTAAAGTTTGAAAACACATGTCAATTTTGACAATCAGTCTCACCAACGTACACAACCACATCCTTCCCACAACTCATCCTATAAAATTACCATTGACGCACGATAAAATTTTCAAACAAGTTAAGCGCAAAAAACATCTGTACCATTCATATTTACACCGTCCAGCTTTCTTCTGGAAGTCCATTTTTGAATAAGTATTTCTTAAATGCATCATAATAACTCAATTAAATCGTAAATTTACAAACTACAAATCAAACCAGAAAAATCTGAAAACATAAGTATATCCATTTCACACAAACAACCACATCCTTCTCACTCAATAAATTCCCCAAACAAGACTACCTTGAAAAATCTCACCACCGTTCATATTTACACGATGCAGCCACCTTCTAAAAGTCCGTTCGTCCGTCGACGATATTGCTTTGCTCGAATCCGGACTAAGAACATCCGCGAGACGACAAGTCGAGGCACCCGAAGAGGAAGCTTATCGTCGGCCGCCCACGACGATTTTCCGTTCGTCGACACCGGGTATACAGGCGTGTTTCGTTCTCGGAAAAAGTTGGAGAAATGAGGAGACGGCGAAAGAGGCGACGCCTTTCCTTCGAGATCGTTTGTACTTGCCGCCAATCTAGTTAGCGGCCGATACTAATCTCATTCTAACTTCGGTGCCGGGAGAAGGCTTGAAGTTCGGATCGGATCGTTGCTCGGTTGATTAACTTCGTTGGCGGCCGATCTCGAGATTTCTTCGGGTTCCGCTGTATTAATCTGTAGTTGGCCTTCTTCGTCTGTGTTGGTGCCCAAACGGTTTGTTTGGCGAGATGATTGAGAAAGCGGCGGTCAAGTGGTCTGACACTCTCATTTCTGGTAGTTTGACGCGGACAAACTTTTCGGATGACTGGAAAATGTGATGCGCCAATTTTTATGTCAATAGCTTTCCGTGCTTATTTAACATCAACGACCGCACTACTTAAAACTGTCATTACCGCAAGTGGGGAACCGATTTCGCACGCTCTACGAGAAACTTGAAAATGGCTGCCGTAAGGATAAGGCCCGCTTGTTTTACGCGAAACGCACGTTTTACGCCGACGACCTCGCATTCTCCGCTTGCAAGCTCTAACGTCGACCTTCTTTTTTTTTTTGCCCAGCTCAGGCATCTTGCGCGTCGTGAACTTTTGCTTCTGGCCAAGTACCGCATCGTGCGTAATTAAACTTGGAGTACGTAATTCTCCTTAATAAGAGCGAGAAAGAGAGAGAGAGAGAGAGAGAGAGGGAGAGAGAGGGAGAGAGAAGCCTACAAGTTTACTCGCGTTAGATCTCGCTCTAAATCTCAACAGAATGACACTCTAGCAAACGCGACGTTTGCTGAAAGTGGAGGCCGTCAACAAGGAATGGGGTGGGTTTACAACATTTTTTTAACGAAGTAATCAGAATCTTGCGTCTCCCGCTGATCTGATAGAAAGTTTGTGTGCTCTGCGACGAACTGCTGAAAACGTGATAATCTTAGTTCGAGTATTTAGTTAGGACGTTTTTTTACTCTTTTCAAAGTATAATTTTTATGGATCTTTTTTTTTTGAACACGGCGTATCGCCATTTAAAAAAACGAAATATCACATGAACACACTAAATTAAGTACAAATTTTGTGATATTTATCTTTTTTTTTTAAATAGACTTACCTCACTGTCAAATTAAATTGTCCATATGTTGTTACAGTAGTTTTGGGAAAGTTACTGTTTCGAATGTAGTTTTGTTTTTGTTATGATTCAACCTCTTACGCATTTATTTTCACGAAGAAGTGAGAGACAACGAAAAAAATTTGCTGAGTAAGAGTTCGGAGTAATCGTCACACTGTTTTGCGTTAAAAATACTCGTTGGACATATAGGCCAGTGTCAAGTTCATTTCAGCCCCAAAATTATGGCCATTGTTCGCACGCCCACAACGTCTGACTATTTTTAGCACTGGAAACCATCCCACACCCTCTTCACGTCCGAAACTTAACCTTTACGTTCTACCGGCAGAAGTAATGCTTCAGAAATTAGTCATATTTCAGTCAACATTAACATTTAAAAGTCGCGTAGTAAATGTTGGTAATAATGAGTGATGGTCATATATTTTATTTTTGGACTCTTTGTTTTTTACTCAGATCACTTTCGCAGAAACTGCATTGTCCCATTTACTTACAAACAAATGCCTCCGCAGGCAGATCCCTATCACTCGACAAGTTAAACGAAAATATGCAAATGCCGAGCTTAAATGGCGCCGCTCCCCTAATCGCGATCGACATTTCTGCAGTGTGGCAACTCCCGTTTCGCGGGAAGAAGCCGGCTGTCATTTCTAATAATTGCGCTGCATACTGGCCGACATTAATCAGTGTGCGCGCAGTTCGCGCTCAAAGCTAAATTGG
The DNA here is from genome assembly GCA_914767735.1 of Anoplius nigerrimus. Taxonomy (NCBI): domain Eukaryota; kingdom Metazoa; phylum Arthropoda; class Insecta; order Hymenoptera; family Pompilidae; genus Anoplius; species Anoplius nigerrimus. Next base: position 15,713,922 of record OU612081.1, read on the forward strand.
CCCATTTGCCGTCGCCCCGTTCATTTATTACTCCGTTTCGTGACGCTCCATTTACTTGCCCGCCAGTCAGCCTCGACCGCTCGAATTTACTTTCACCGGAATTCATTTAGACCATTGACTTTTCCCGCCGCAGAGACTCGCGGAGTTTCAAAAATTGATTTTCCGTCGAATCCGCTACTGGAGTCTGCTGATTGGTCGAAAGTTGTTAACCTGAGAGTGTTGCTTGTCTTCAGTCTTGTATGTTGATGGAAAATTGATGTTCTGTTGAATATCGAGTGGTCAATGTCAATGCTGGGAGGTTCTAATTGGATAGATTATTAATTGGATTTAATTGGATTTGGATTATTCATCAATTACGACTAAAACTCTTCATCCTTCTCAGGTCTTCAATGCGATAACGCGAAATTATCTTACGCGGACAAACTATAATTTCCCTACCGAATTCCGAGTCAGGCGGTGTCAAAAGCGGCGGTCAAAGGTGTTAACCGAGTACGACGCTGGAAAGTGGTCGTCCTCAGAGTGTCCTGGAAGTGTTAACGCGTCCTTCGCCACTTTCGTTCCTGAATCTTCATGAGTTACGAACGGTACGTCGGCTATGGTTGTAAATTAATTACGCTGAGCGTATATCGGCGACTTTGCCGGCGGCGAAAGAGGAGAGAGAGAGAGAGAGAGAGAGAGAGAGAGAGAGAGAATGAGAGAGAGAGATGGAAACAGGCGACGAACGGTAGGACGCGCCGAAAATTTATTTACCTAATTAAGCGAGCGTTGCTGGTCCGCAGGATGGAGAGCTAAAAGCAGAACAAGACGAGCTAAGGTAGAAAGAGGTGGGCAGATGAAAAAGTATGAGAACGATACGGATAAATAGGTGGCGAAACTGAAGAGAAATACGGAGACACCGAATTACGCAGGACAAAATGAATGAATGACCTTGAAAAGAATGAAGATAAGAAGGAAGAAAAATAAGCAAACGAGCATAAAAATAGAATGCCTACAATATAAAGAAACGCATGTTTAAAGATCAAGAAGCAGCGGAAGACAAGAAATAAAAATTAGACGTGCGAAAATAGGTAGAAAAAGATGAAAATGGCGAGCATCTTCCGCGGATTAATTCGAAGCCTGGAGACAAGCAACGACACCCCGGGCAATTGTAGTTCGTTAAATGAAAAGCGAAGGGTGGGTAGGGTGCGGAGGGGGTAAGGGGGGGGGGGGTGAGAAGTGAAAACGGAAGCGAAACAGTTGCGACGACTCTGCCGCCGGTGTGGGAGGGGGGAGGGTTGGAAGGTTGGAAGGTCGGATACAGATAACCGGTTGCCTTCCTATTCGACCTTTCGACGAACTTCCAGCCGATAACGATCGCGAACGATGCCGCGCTTTATTCGTAATTCCCGCTAACGACCGTGCTCGACTCGGGTTGCTTAAGTAATCGTTTCGGCCCGGCCGCTATTTAAGCCCAGCGATCACGTTTCAGAGTAAGAATCGCGGAAGCTTCCCAGAAACAAACGATGAAACTGACTTTTTTTTTTGCAATTTTTATTATTTAAGCAATCGACGTTATTGACGTTAATCAATTAAGGTAGTAGCGTTTCATTTTTGACATTCTTCATTTGAAGTCAGCTATTTCCTGGAATCGTAATTAAAATGACATGACTTGCAAGTGTTCAAACTGCAATCTTATTTCGAAAATTCCGTTTACCTTCTTGCTCCCATACTTAAATCACCTAACCAATAATCTGAAACAATCTGACGTGTACTTAACCTATCCGTCAGCTGCCATTCAAGCCGTCGCCTTAAAAATCAGCGAAAGCCAACCTCGCAAACCGAAAGAAGCAACATCCAGCAAGTTCTGCCTGCGGGCAATTTCTTAGTCCGTTCTCGGCAAATATCACGTTCTCTACCTTCGCACGCCAGTTCGAACTGGATAATGTTATGCACGTACGGCCATTACGAGGGGAGCCTTACAATCAGTCCTGCACTCGAGAGACAAAAGACGAACAAGAAGAGAAAGAGTGGAATTAACATCGGCACGTTCGATTCTGCGAGAATTATCAAACGACCGTCCTTTCTCTCGCCAGCCTCGACAAATTTGAATATCAACAAAATTGGAATTTCGAGTTCGTCAAAGTTCAGTGTTCGTGTAATATATTAGGTGTACAACTAAGTTCGGTGCCTTTTTATCGTATAAAGTGGAGTGGGGTAAAGATAGAAAATACATCACTTCAAAGGAAATTTTACAATGTCTGGGTCGGTTTTACCCCACTCCACCTTACATGTATCGAAACGCTTTATCGAAGTGCGTTTGTTTCCCGAGTCGGTTTAAGTTATCGGTACGGATCGTTGGGCTGGAATATTCGTCTTTGATGGAGGAGTGAGTGGAATGATGTGTGCGTTCGGGGGCGGGAGGATTGAGGGTGTTTGAATTATTGAGTGTTTCGATGCCTCTAAGTGGTTTCTGCAGGCGTCTGTGGATTCTAGCGATGTACAGTGTAATTCGGTGTGTATGTTTCTTGTGTGTCGTTCGAATCGTTTGGCACGCGCCGCGGTTTCCATGTAATTGTTGAGGGGCTTCATATACTGTCATTTTGTCGGTTTCAGTTGTGGGATTCAGTTTATGTAGTATGATGTATAGATCTTTCGAGTAGCAGTTGGACGTAATTTGTTAGTTACAAATGAAATTTGTTTGTTTGGCAGGGATTGGATTCTGTGATTAAATCGAAGACTGCAATATAATGTATATAATAATAATTATATATTTATTTATTTATTTATTATTAGATGTATAGTAGATATATATAATATATATAATAATCTTATTAAAAAAGAAAGAATTATATATTGACAATTATTCGTAATCAGTCAATTGCGTACTAAAGTACCTTATAATTTAAAAAAAAGAACTCTGATACCATAATTAAATCAGAGTACAATCTAATACATACATAGTCGCATTATAAAGCGACATCGGCCGTTTCCTGTAAAATATTACATCCGTCAAATATCTAATCTTCACATCAATCTGTCTTCAAAACATCACACTAAATTTTAGACTCCAGTTACCCTTTTATTTTGTATATCCTCAAAAGTCCTGCAAACATATTTTATCTACCTACACAATACATCATGAATCTATTAAAATGATATTCTGTTTATGTACTTAAATATGGATCTGTGAAGCGTGTCGAGGGTCAAATGTGTATACAGAGTGTCTTACAAATCGATGTTGGGTCGCGAGCAGACCGCTTCGATGTGTTATTTTAATCTCGTGGTAGGCGTCAGTAAATACGGACGCTGTGCGCGCAGACCGACTGGAGGTTATGCTGCCTTTAAGCGTCATGCGAACCGTTAATCTTCTTATCCGCGCGATTTTATGTCTTGTCATTACTGTTTCAACGCGTACATCTTTATTGAGGCAAGTGTCTCGAATGATATCGTACTTCGCGTGCGGCAATTTTGTACGACAGTCGAAGCTATTTGAAACAATTTGTATGCCGGATTATGAACATCTCCATTGAAGTAAGTGAACATAACATCATATTCTGTGAGTGATGGGTACCGAAGCCAATGGTATTGGTATTAAGACCGGTATATGGGAATAAATAATAATTTCTGTTTCTCTTCTTAGTAGTTAGACTTAGTACTGTTCTGCTGTTTAGAATTAATTAACCTAAGACACACAGTCTATGACACTAATAACGTATTTAACTGTTTATAAATTACGATACATCTACACAGATTGAATGTATATGTCTAGCATCGGCATACAAAAATTATTTACTCTACTCTTACGTATTAGCATATATATTTTATTAAAAGCCTGCTTTACGCAAGGTCACCTATTACAATTACTGATTTAAATACATAACTAAAAATGCAACATTCATACTCATACATTCCAGATTATGTCCATAACAATACCTATATTCTATTATCACTTATTAAACTATCTGACTACTCCCCACGCTGCCAATTTGTACAACACAGTACACTCGCACATTCACCTACCCACCCCAAAATGATTCTCCACTCGCTCGGACAATTGCAGTCAGGCCATCTTACCCCTTCCGCTTCCGTAATGAGCCTTTCATGCCCGACATTGCTGCCCGATGATTCCTTCTGGAAAAACGAGCCGGCGAAATAAATATCAGGCAAAGGCCGACGTAGCGCGACGTGCTCAGACAATGAAGTTGAAGCCGCACGTGGAAAATGCGAGGTTCGCGCATAAGCCCCGGCATGCATTGTGCAGCCAGGCGAGCAATTAAGACATCACGGAAATTCGCGGAGAGGTCAAAACTTTTCCCGCCTGGCCGCGAATCGGACCCGTGAAATTGTTCCTCTCTCTTTCTCTTGCTCTCTCTCTCTCTCTCTCTCTCTCTCTCACTTTCTTTCTCACACTCACACTCATTCATTCGATCCTCTCTCTCTACGTGAGGCAAAAAAAGGCGAGCTACTGCTCGCATTAATTATTACCATCGGCCTCTACCCGCGGTTCGACGAGCGGAAAAACGGACGAATTAAATGCGCGACGCCGAGCAAAAGTGCGGCCATCGGCAAAAAAGTGACGCCTAATGTGCGCGCGACATAAGCTCGCGGAATTGTAATCGAATCGGAAAGCATTAACTTCCACCCTTTGATTCAGTGCAGTGCGTACACCCTCCAAAAATTCTCATCAATGTCAATTACTTTTATCTCTTACACCCCGATCTTAATCATTCACGCTCCAGCTGTCCACTGATTGATCCGTCAAATTAATACACCCCGCAGTCGGTGTAGTACAAATCAATATCAATCTACAATTCTTATCAACGTCAATCCCTCGTCCCAACTTTCGAACGTATGCTGCATTCAGTATACATGAAAACACAGTCGCAGTTTCATAATTTACCTCGACATTACTAAAATTTCATTCGGGCACATCGTGCATCATCCGAATCAGTTTAATTGACGTTACCTTGATTACTACGAAAGTGGTATTGATCATTTTCTGAAAAATACAGATCTGATAATTGTGTTGCCGGTAATTATATGTTAAAATGAATTTCCTGGATAATTTCCAATTACATTTTTATTACTTACGTTAATTTATTCGAATTTACCTCAATTTTATATGACGAATATACAAGCTGCTTGTATAGTTTGGTTATCATTTAATTCTAATATTGTCATATCTTATATTTTTCATTGTAATCATTACTTTCATATATTACAGTTTGGCTTACTTCTGTATGTTAAATATACAAGCTGCTTACATTGTTTAATCAGTATATTATTCGAATATTACATTTCACACATTCCACTGTTTATTGTGTTTTCCATATTTCACACCATAATTTAATTTAATTTACTTCCATATATCACAATTATTCTTAATCCTGTTTGTCGAATATACAAGCTGTTTGTATCGTGTAATCACCATACAATTCCAATATTCCACTTTAAATATTACATTATTCAATGTGTCCTCCATGTTTCACATTTAATTAATTAAAATAAATTTTCTTTTATGTATCACACTTCATTTTAATCCCATACTGCGAGTTCACAAGCTGCTTGTACCATTTAATCACCATATAATTCCATTATTACATTTCACACATTACACTGTTTATTGTGTTTTCCATATTTCACAACCCATTTAATACCGACAGAATACGTTCCAGCGTACGTCATTCGAATCAGTTTAATTAACGCGACCACCCGTAAGCCTTTCGCGGAATTAAACTTATCCCACGCATCGGCCACATTCTGCACTCCGCTCCGCTTGTAAATCTCACCCTCTGCCGCCAAAACAACCCCTCAACCACCCCCGACCACCCCTGACCTGCCATCAGAACAATTCGACGCGAAAACTTTCGCGATTCAATCCGTCCGCCGTTTCGATTTCGATGCCTGCCGGAAGTGACGTAACTTTTTTTACGGACTCACTTCGACGATAAAAAAGAGTCGTTCCGCTTGAGAAGGGTGGCGAACGGTAAGCATTGACTTTCTCGAGGATGGGGGGTGAATAATGATTGGAGCGCGCTGAGATTCTCTTGTGTTTGCTTAAGGATAAAGAACAGTTGAATTTTTGAGTTTGATTAGAGGGCGTTTACGTTACATTCACTGAAATTACATGTTAAGTGAAATATAACGAAAACACAATTTTACAAAACCAAACCACAGTTTGTCAAGTAAATAATTCACAGACGAAACCAACCAACTATTTACCCTTAATAAATCTAATAATACTTACAGTTTAACAAAAATTACCCAAAAAAAGGACTAAGAAAATTCGATATTTTGTCAAATACACTCTTGACTACTAAATCAACGTAAACATAACCTTTGCAACCATAACCACCCAAGTCGACAATAATCACTTAAAAAAACTCAAAAATTGTCCAAAAATCCCAACCCCTCACCAGCAAATTCGTCGCGACCCTTAACCTCGCACACATAACCAATCAACCGAACGTAAAGATTCGTCCTCGTTCCCCCGGAAGTGACTTCTTCTTAGGTCCGTGGCCAGCACTCCTCAAAAGGATGGTCGCCCACGATTTCCTTCGAAAATCTTATTCCTTATTGAACCTTCCAGCCTCCATCGACAGGAAGGGAAGCCGTGGGTCTCGCGAATAATGATTTCTCAGCCCACATCCCTGCCAGCCTTTACGGGCCAGACCTTCGGTGACTGAGAGGTGGGAGAAGGAGGAGGGGGGAGGGTCGGGTTTCTTACGAGACTTTTGGCCTTGAATGATAGAGACGTTTCATCTGATAGCGAGTGCACGCACGGCCTCTCTGCCTACATTATCGGAACGATCGCCGACGTAATCGGGATCCGAACAAAATTCCGGCCCGATGCCCACGCGTCCGAGGAGTGAAACGGCAAAGGAATGGAGGAGAAGAGGGGGGAGGGGGGGGGATGTATGAGCTCGCGATTCTTTGCGGATCGCGTGCCGGTTCTTTTCAGGATTCGTGCGGTTCGGTGTGATCGAGATGCGAAGATTTTCGGATCGAGATAGGGTGGGTTCAATGAACTTTTGTGGGAAGTTGAAGGTAGTTGAGGGTGAAGAATTTGTTGGGTTTTTGGCTGGGTTTGCTACCGGTTTTAATTGGCCAAATGATTGCTTCATCGTTCCGGAGTTTGAGTGGTCTGATGCTTTTTTGCTAAATATGCAGAATCAGTTTTATATACATATATATATTATATAAATTTGAATTATAATTTAATTTATTATATATATATTATATATAATAAGTCATTTTTAGGTATGCCTGAGCGAAAGAATAATTGTTATTCTTAGGTGTAAAAATTGCTTGACACTTATCCAGTACACATTCTCACATTACATAACAAATATGAATAATTAAATTGAAATTAATAAAATAAAATGATAATACAATAACAATATAATCTGACCAACAGAAATCTAACCTTGCTCAAAGATCGTTAACCAACTGCTCCAGAAAAATTGCTGTACTCGCTATATAAAAACGGTGCGATTCAAAATTGTACGCGTGTACCAGCATTAATGAGAGCGATCGGATTATTTCGGAAGATTCGCAAGAGTGGTGGAACCCGAATGATTTAATGCCGGTAACGATATGCCGCGAAATGCGTTGTGCCACCTTGTGCCACCCTATACCGGGTGGCTCGGAATCGTAATTTGTAGGTCAAATTAATATGGGGCGCCGTTAACATGGAAATACGAAATTTGCAATTCTTGTCAATGTTAATCGCTACCATGCTTTACGTCGACTTTTAATCTCTTACGCTGAAAACCGGAATCTGTAACTCGCTACGCGATATTAATATCCTGGCACAGAGCAAATGTGATATATAATGTCAATCGCGCACGTATTTTCCCGACTCGTTTTAATCTTTCGCTCCCCAAATCGAGAATTGAAATTTGCGAACCGGATTATTGCGTTCCGTGACTAAAACGGTTTTAATCAACGTCAGGTTCCGATTCGGAAACTTACTTTATATTTGATCGTTTCTGTCCCTTGTATCGCATCGAAAATCGATGGTAATTATTGGTTTGTTTAACGTTCAGCTTGTATGTAACATTTACGTTAATTCTGTTATTCTTAATATATTAATTTATTTAATTTTTTTAATAAATTACATAACTGTTTAAACATTAGAGTAGATCGTTCAGCTTATTTATAATAATTTTTCGTTCACAATGCTTATCCTCTATACTAAATCAGAATAAAAATAAAAAATAAAATTCTTCCATTTGTTTATACAGTTCTCAGCCTTTATAGTTATACGTACAATTCAGAATCCGCCTTTATGTTCTACATCAAGCCTGAGCAAGCGCAAAATATGATTTGCACCCCTCGTTCGCTTCCATTCACTCACCCCTAAAATAATCCGAAACCAAACAAACCCCCTCCCCTGAAAAAAAATCTCACCTTAAAGCCCCGAATACCTCTTCAGTCGCCTTGAACAAAAAGGGCGCCGAAAAAATCCGGCGAACCTTTTAAGCGGATTCGGCCAGAATTTTCGTTTCCACGATCAGCATTATTTTCGCCGCCGAGCTTCATCGAAAGCCGACGTAATTTCGAGCTTGAAAAGTCCCTGAAACGTTCGCCCCCGAAGGGTCGCGGGTAGGAGGGGGGGGGGGGAGTAAAATATTGAATGTCTCACCCTAAAGCCTGAATGACATACAGTGCAAACGGTATTAAAAATTGACAAAATCATCTGCCAAAAAAAAAAATCCGGGAATTCTGTACACTAACATCGTTGCGAACGCTCTTAATTACTCTTATCGGAAGTCAGAAAAAGAAGCAGCAGCCTGCTCTTACTTGCAGCAGTTTATTAGCGGATCTGAGGCGACGGTTCCGTTCCCATCTTGTACATGCACCTGGCGATAGCGGGGACGCTTCTGGCGGCGCTTATCTGGCAAATTTATTGCTCGGACCGCGAAGACGAGGCGGAGGACAAAGTCGAGGATGCCTCGCCGACTTTAAACCGCGCCGTTCGACGTTAAGTGACTTCGCTCCGATTTCAATGCGGCACGCGCATGCGCCGACGCGAGCTCGTAACGCGGAATCAGCGTAAGCCGTGGCTGCCAACTGTTACGGGACGAGCGACTTTAATCCCGCCGGCTTTTGCCCGGCTGCGAAACTCTCATACTTACTTGACTCGCTTTTGTCGGCCATGTTAATGGAGACGTTTCTCGCGGTAAAGCTTCATGCTTTTGATGGGATCTGATGTCAGGTTCTTCGACCACGTGTCTTCAGTAAATGATGCTCGCGTTAGGCATGAACTGTTTTAACTAAGACGTGTTTCGAGAAATGAAGATTAAGAATAAGATTCATAATGAAGAAATTCATAAGAAAACTTTATACTATCACATCTAAAAGTAACATACTTTTTGCGACTTGAATAATATTTATTATATAAAAAACATGCTCAATTTGTGGATCAGATACAGGATTAGTTGTCATTATTTGAGTCAGTCCTAAAATTCTTTTGTAGAAATATTCTAAACATAGATCATTTCATACGATTTTCTCTCAAATTCATCATACATCCCTCATAGTCCATATCATATTCAATATCCTTCCACTGCACCACCCACATTTTCAAAACTCAGTCTCCACATCCACACACAACCACCTATCCATCACTCCCCCCTCCACTTACCCTTTAATCCCTACACAACATTAAATTCGCACCTTCCACCCAAACAAAATTTCCACCTTCAACAGCCTTGCCCATCCCCGCTAAACATCCTTCTCACCTCTTAATAACCTCCACTGCCGTCAATGGCACAAATCCTCTCCTCACCCCTAAAGCCCCAACATCCCACTTGGCCCATCAACCCTCCCACCCCTCCAATTTTTCACAGCCCCCATTATGACCTCAGCGTGTAAATTCGACCGATCCTGCCCACCTTTTATCCAGTCGATCTATCGCGCGCCATATCTCTCTCCTCCGTCTCGTTCGCATTCGGGCCCCTCCCCTCCTCGAAATCCGGTCCCCTCCAGCCCCGGGGTCCGCAGGATATATTAGCATCTTTTATTAGGTGCTGCCGCAGCAGCGTGTCAAACAAATCTGCTCGCGCCCAAAGGCCATCCGTTATGCACACCTACGTCGGCTCCCCGGGCGTTTTATTGGTCCCCAGGAACCGCGAGCGGGGCCGCATTCTCGCCAGGCGCCCCCCTCCCCTTCTCTTTCCTCTCTTTCGTTTCGCTGGCCACTTCCCCCCACCGCTCGGCGAAGGCGATCGTAAAGTTCGAAATAAGCGCTGGCCGAGCCGCCCGTCGAGATTTACGCGAGAGGCCGCGAGCGACACGCTTTTCGCACCCTGGGGCTGTTTGGTGCGTTAATGCGCACGCGATTGACATGAGTGCTGGGTTATGACGGTGGTAGGAGGTTGGAAGGTTGTGGAAAAAAGTTTTGCTTTTGGACAGTTGTTCTGTATCGTACAATGTGATTTAAATTATATCTTTGTAGTAGATTAGATAGACCATGAAGAGTGCTAGGTTTTGATGGCGGTAGGGTGTGGAAGGATGGGGAAAATAAATTTTGGTCCATTATGTTCGGTGGAATACGATTTGTTACGTGTTTGATAGGTTGAATAAACCGGCGAGGAGAAAGCAGAAGAATTGCAATTAATGTTCATCCTTGGTAACATTTTTCGCAACCTGGGGCTGTTTGGTGCATTAATCTGCACGCGATTGACATCGATCTTAGGGTTTCACAGTAGTAAGGTGTAAGGAGGGTAGAGTAAAGAGTAGGGTATATATCACCCATATACGGCCGACGCGGCATTCAATACGTTCGCCGCGATAATATCATAATTAGCGCGGCCATCCGATTATTATCGGGGCGCCGCTCGCTGATTATTGCAACAGTCCGACTATATTCGATAATTCGATCGTTATTACGATAATCTAATTGCAGCTCGGTTAATGCCCGACGCCAGTGGCCGAAGTTGGTATTAATACTTGCTCGGCCTGAAGTATTCGACTCTCGCACGCATCGCGAAATATACTGTCCTTCCTCGACCTCGAACTTTACGTCGGCAATTTTCCGGGAGTTAATTAACGAGCGACGTGGCGGAAGAATGTTCGCAAATGGGTGAGAATCTCGGCTGCGTCAGTGGAAAATTTCGTTTTTTGCGTTACAGTCATTTGGCGAATGCAGTTCAAATTGGGGACTGTTTTAAGGAACTTGTGATGGAAATGTTTTAATTTAGGATGTGGAAACTTGTTAGTTGAGATTATTTTGGTTGTTAAGAGAGAAAATTATTTTCTATTTTTTATTCTTTCGCGATATATTGGTAACATATATACTAAATTAAAGAAATCTTTACTAAATAATACTAATAATCAAATGTATACTAAACTAAAGAAGTAAACAGTTTGAGTAGTTTGTAAAGAGAATAGTTTAACGGGAGAGAAAATGTAGAGAAACTTGTCATTGGAAGATTTGTCCTTTTTCTTATATCGATTTCGATATAGTATGCTGACAGACTTTCAGATATTTTACCTTCTGACAGGCCTTCAAAGGACAAAAATTAGATCACAGTCGCTTCCTTAATGCACTCTCATAATGATCGAAAAAACGAAGAATGTCAGACCTCTAACAATAGGGTCTAAATGAAAAGACACCATCTTGTTTATTATAATTACTGTCTTATCCCTTGTTATAATATTTTCATTATTAACATAGGTACTATTTTAAACGTATCTAGTAAATCTGAAACAGAGTAAAAATCTATTAATAGTCGGTTTTATTTCACCTCTATTTAAATGTATTGAACCAATTGTAAACATCAAACTGAAAATGCTTATTTGAAATTGTCCAAACCCTTCTTTGCAACGACATAAATAATTAACATTGCAGTTTTCAATGAACCACTTACAAAATGAAACAAGTCAACTTCACAAAAAGATTCGATTTACTGCAGACAAAAATATCCTTACATTCATCCACCATCTTTGTTCTTGTCAAAAAGTTTGACCACTTTCGTAATGAACTGATACATATATCATCATATCACACAAAAATACACACTTTTTTTTATCCAAATATTGTTCGAAAAAATCTGCTCATTCGGGATGGACAAAAGTTGTCCTCTTCGCGAACAATTACTGACTCGTCCCTCCTACCCACTGGCGACGACCCGGAATATTTCAATAGTTCACCGGCCCGCACTGATTACTCTCGTCGGCAAGTTGGCAAGCGTGTGTAAAATAACGGATACGACCGCGGTGAAATTACTTAAGTTAGTCCCGAGCTCGCGGCTGAGGATGTTTCGCTGGGAAATCGCTGGCGACACACAGCCGTAACTCTCGACGTTCAGACACGATCCTCTCCCTACGCGCGTAAACGTGCACGTTTATGTACACGGTGTCCAAAAAGTGCGTTCATCCTTAAGTGGCCAAATCGATAAGTAAAGCGATTTTCAGATTTCGATCGACGTAATTGTTGACTTGGGAGTACGCTTAGAAAGAATCATTCATGAAACCGCAAGTACTTATACACGCTGTTCAATAAGTACGCGCGGGTTTAACTCGTCAAATTGACGAAGAGTTAGTAGAATGATGTTGACATTTTTATGGACGGAATGGTGAACATATGAACGATCAGAAAGGGTCATTCATAAAAGCGACTTCTTGTAGTTGTACACGGTGTCCATTGAGTACTTCTAGATTGACATCAAATCAACGAAATATTAGTAAAACAGCATTCAAATTCTCATAAAGTGAGTAGCCAGCTTAGGAGCACACTTAGAGATTATCATTCTTGAAATCACCTCCATCTACTTGTACAAGGTGTTCGATAAGTATTGACACAACAAAATCCATAAGATTCGTACTAACATTGCCGATTGCTGAAGTTTTGTTCTAAACCGCTGATTTCGCCTACACCGAAAACTTGCCGTACTTACGAGAACACCCCTTACACCCTCGTAAGCGCAAATGCGTGCGCGCACGCGTGTCCCGACGAGATCCGCGGAAGGTCTCGTCCGCATTCGCTGTCGGTTTGTACACGCCGCGTGCGCGAGATTAATCTGGCAATTAGGAGGAAAGTTTTTCGAAAAAAGAATTGCCGCCGATTTCCGCCCGGAAGTTTCGTCTCGGCTCAGGTCGCGAAACGACTTTGAAACTAACTTCCCTGCCCGGCCATTTTTAACCTTCCCCCACCCTCTACGCTCTCGCGAAAGTGAGTCTCTTTGTCCGTTCACGTTAGCAGCCAGCGAAATTGTACAGAATTCCGCGTCTATTTTTCGCTCCCCAACCTTTTTTTTTTTTTTTTTGGTCTAATGAAAATGCGAAAGAAAGATCAAATAACGCTCGCAGGCGGAAGTTATTTGATTTAGCGGCGCGTATAGGTACTGGAGTAATTGAATCTTGCGCAAATTGCTGTTTGCACGGATTTCAATATCGGCGCGACTCTTTTTTTTTTGCCGTTTTTGTAATGCAGCTGCGTTTGTATTATTGCCGGCTTATTGCAGGTCTCTGCCTTCGGCTCGATAATGCGAGCGGAATTTACGCTCGGAACGATGTTTTTCAGAGAATTTTAACATGTTTGGTGAATGGCAATTTTCTGTTCGTTTTCCTTCGCTGAGGATTTGACATTAACTCATTAGCTTTCACGATTCTCATTTGCGGATTTGTATAATTATTCTGTTACACAACCTTTTGTGCGTATATATAAAATAATATTAACCGCTCAAAAAATAAAAAAAAATTGGCATTTAATGTGTTAAATTCGACAAGTATAGAATTGTGTTTTTGACCTAGCAGCGGCAGATTTGTTTTAAGGAATATTTTGCGATGTTATTATCTTAATCGCTCGAGACGGCAATTAAAAGATTACCAATTAGACGGCGTGTTTTATCGGATTAACTTAATTATAGTTTATCGGACGTCTTCGTGAATGCTGGCAGCAGTTATCAAGTTCCGTTAATTTTTTTCTGTCGTGTGCTCCCGATTACATTGGACGGCTTTCATGTCATATTTTTGTGTGAAATAATTTCACTTCAACAGACTCAGACTCTTCCGTTTTTATTTGCCTTTATTGTGCTCAGTTCATGTACTTATGAAAATTAATTACGAACGATTCAATAAGAACGGTTGCGCAGAATTCTTAAATGACATGAAATTTTAATTTGCAAAATATGCATGCATCGCGAATATACTTCAGCATACTTAAATCGGAATGGAAATAAATCGATCGTACTTAATGTTCGACAAATCTTCCGCAATCAAGCAATTATCTTAAGCGCACGAAATTACGGTTAATCGATTTCTGATCAGACCATGTAATTTATTGCAATGTGCATGAATATTGATCGCAAGCATCAGGAATTCTCGATCTCCGCTTTTTTTTTTAATTTTATATTAATTACCGATAAATAACCTTGTCAAGTGTTTCATAGCAATATTTATGATTATTGATTTTTGTATTCCATACCATATTTTTATGAATATTGCTGAAAGTATCTGTCAAATGCAAGTAAATAAGAAACAATGCGTAAACAACTCTCTGAGATTCAAACAACTGTTGCCTACAAGAAGAATTGACATGTATAGAATCCAAATATTTGAACAAAATAATGTGTAATATGCAAATTTAAAAATGGAGTTTCAATTATTGTATATACTAATTAATTAATTTCTACAATCACATGTGCATTTCGACACAAGCCTGCCAACTTACACTCACTGATCGCGAACTGAAACCTTGTCCAATTCCTCTTACACTCCTTCATCGCCTCATACGAAAAAACTGCACCTTCCCCCATCAACGAAAAAAAGGAATCCCACCCCCCATCCCGCAAACAAATGGAGCACACCACTCTCCCGTGTCCGACAAATCTCCCACACTCAAGTCGTTCCGCTAATCGTCCGAAACATCAGTTAAACGATTACCGATCGCCGTAAAATCCTCGTCCGACTTCGACTCCTCGATTATCCTAAAGTGACCATTAAGGACCCGATTTAATGGCCGGCCGCATTAACGCAAAATGGCGCCCGCCGCTCGCCGATAATCAACCTGACGCCGATCGTTCGATCCTCTGGCAAGAAAGATACTGAAGGTGATAGGTGTTATAGCCTTGCATACGTGGAGGGCTGATAGTGTGAAATGCTCTTTTTATGACTTTTTTTTTTTTTTTTTTAAATTGTTTATTGTCAATAACCCTACAATTTTACAAAATTAATTTATGACTCAATAAACATAGCCTTTGTATTATAATATGGTTTGTGACTATGGCTCATATGCAAATGGCACTCGTACACTTATCTTATTTTACATTATTTTATACATCGATTATACCTATTTTACCTGGCCCTAGAGTAGGAATTCCTACTGACCTTACAATTATATACTAAATTAATATGCCAGAAAAGGTAATTAATATACAACGGGGAACAAAAAAACTGGCTTCTATAATGCTTAAAACTAACTTAAAACTAACTTAACCTAAGTTAATTGATAAAAGAAAAAACTAAATAAAGTAATAAGATAAAGATTCTAAAAAGGATTTAAGTAAACTGGGGTTCGTCTTCATTTAACCTCTTTTTATGACTTCTTGACACCATGATGGCAATTACTATATCCCATTTTTTAAAATTATTTAACATGATTTAACATTATTTAAAAATGCCTTATCTCTAGAGGATTAATTGAACCAGTGTTTGTTTGGTATCTTCTTCGTTCTTGAATTTTTGGGTAGGGGTGGTTCGATCTTATAATTTATAACTTACATAAATGCACATTTGCTAATATACAAATATATTATTACGAATATTATTTAGATAACAGAGTATGCTGCTTAATTACTAATGTTCATAATTACATATATAATATATAATATAAAGTTATATTGATGTCAGGGGTTGGAATGTGGCCCGTAACAGTGGGAAACGGAAGACAGGAAGTGGTGGGCGTGGAAGGCAGCCCTTAGAGTGTCGGATTCGAATCGAAGCCGATTATCGCGCCGGTTCGAATATTTACGCGCCAAATTCGAGGGAAAGCGGCCGGACGCCGTCGGGAGGCCGCCTGGGCTTTCTGTGAGTGGCGGACTGGATTCTGGGAGGTGGAGGGAAGTGAGGGGGAGTGGGGGAGGTTCAAAGCATCGAGGGTTAGGCCGGTTCGTAGTCGGAATCGGAGTCCGAGTGGAGTAACGGGCGGAAAGGATACGAAATGCGGAGCGTAAACGAGCGTAAGCAGATCAAAGGCGGCGGTCAATTAAGGGAGAGGGGATTGAGCGGGGCCGAGCGGTGGGGGTAAGATAGAGGGGGAGTCGGGCGGGAGGGATTGCAACGGATTAGCAGGGTAACGGTGAGAGGGAGATCGGAGGATGGAAATAAGCGGCGTGTTTCGAACATTGAGTGTATGTGATGAGTGAGAATAGGAAAGTTGGAGGGAGAGGGGGTGGCTTTGAATGTGTGTGGGGGAGGAGCGAAGGAATAGGATAATAGTGTAACTGTAGGAAGGTGTCTAAACGAAGTTAAAGTTGGAGTTTAAGGAAATTAGCTTGTGACGTAGGAAGGGTATAAACTTCTAAAGTAAGGAACTAATGAAGCAACTGTATGAAGAGTGAAGAATTGAAGATGCAGATGATGGCAATCCAATATTTATTATTAACATCATACATACTCATTGCAATCCTCACCTAATAAATAAAGTTAAGCAGCTAGAATCTAAAGTACAACACAGTAAGACTATAAAACATTGAAATAACAGACCAACCAAACAAGAGAATAAACAGCGAAAAACTGAAGAAACAGTAGTGAAAGTACATAGTAAGTACAAGCAGGTGCATAGTAACAGCACGAACGATCGAAAAATGAGAAAAACACGGGAACAGATTAACACAAGCCAACAAGAACAGAACCCGAAGTGAGAATGGGGCACTGATCGCCTAAAAGACTAACATAACGAAGTGAGAGGGTAAACTTGCAAACGACGAAGGAGGATGAAGTGAGCAGGCCTGCCATCTACCCTGAAGAGAAGGACGGAAGTAGCGGCACTTTTTCACAGGAGGAAGAGATCGGTGAAGGAGCGTAACAGGCGTAAACTGCTTTTTTCCCTAAAAGTTTCTGCCGGCATCCTCTGTCGGCGTCTCGGATAAATTAGGCGCCGACCGCGATATGTTCGGTTTCGGTTGTTCGGCCTCGGATTGCGGGAAGAAATCTCGGCATGAAACTCTTCGGGCGCGCACACACACACACACGTGCTCGGGCTCAGCTCCCTTTGAACGTCAAAGTGCGCAGAACGGAAGGACATTTTAACGAATTACTGTTGTCAATGCCCGTCCAATTTGCCGGCTCGCATCGCAAAAAGCGATGAAAATCTGAGAGTCCTGGATGAGACTCGAGGGTTCGTTGATAAAGATTTTATAGAACTAGCATGAAGAGGAGGAATAGGAAGGGGTCGTATAGTTACTCCACTCTTACTTGAAAAATTAATACTAAAATTATAGATTTTTAGTTATATTCTGTAGTAAAGGATGTATAAAACTGTGGTTAGTCTTTGAAATCGATCAACCGATTATTGCTTTAAAGCAGACAATATTTTTAAACATATACACATTTAATTTTATTATTTATTTACTTTACTTTTTTAATCATATAGCAATACTTTCATTATTTATATAAACATTGAAAAAGCACATATAAATATTATCAATATTTGCGGCTACTGAGACTAAGCTTGCAGTAATTATTCCAATTTAATATTTATCGTTATCATCATATGCTCTTCAGTTTTTTCTGTACAATTGTTCTGAAATAAACGACAAACACGACAAGTAATCTGTCGAAAACGAGTGAACGAGAATCACTTTCCCGGCCGAAGGAAATTGATCCCCCAATGGCTGCTTAATGCGAATCGTCTCGAGCGGAACTCATCCGGCCACCGTAATTACACTCCTAAGCATTTCACTTCGATCGCCCCCATGGCCATTGTTCCCCTCCCCCCCCGGAAACGTCAGTAAAAAGCTGGCCGCAACAATAAGGACGTGTAATTACCGACGGCAGCCACCGGGACGATAAATAATAATCAATAAGCCAAACAATGACCCGAACAATGACGTAAGCTGCGCCCGCCAATTTGTGCGCCGAGTGCGAAATAACAGTTATTACCCTCAAGTGTGCGTCCATTGCTGCGGAATGGTGATATAATGGCAAACGTCTGGATAGACCCTCGGAATGGGTAGGAAGATGGGATGAGAGAGAAGGTTGTTGAATGTAAGGGAGTGCGTGTGAAAGAAATATAGAGAGAATGTAAAGAAATCAGATGACATTAGTGAGAATGTGAGAAGGTAAAGAAATAGGCTTGAAAAAGATAGAATGTGGAAGATAGAGAACGAAACGTTAGAATCATTTACAAAATTAAAATATATTACGCATAACATAATTATATATATATATATTCATATATATAGATGAAAAAGTGATAAAATTTTACGTACTATTACTTATATTAAAAATAATAATTATTAAATTCTAAAAATATGCAAATATAATGATTACGTACCCAAAAGATGTATTTAAGTCTAAATAAACTTACTTATCCAACGACAAAAACGGATTCAATGGAAGTAAATAGAACAGGCGAAACGAATGGAAGCGCAGAGTGAATGAGGATGAAAAGTGAGTGGGAATGAGATGAAGAAGACAACGGCAGAAGCGTGCGTTCTTAAAGGCCGACACTCGAGCGAGCCTCGACAAACATAGCGAGTGATGAAATAAAGCAGGACGCGAATCTCGGGGTTGGCAGGAGGTCGGAGATGAAAGTGGAAGCGAAATGCAAGAACAATGCGAGAGGGATGGAATGTTTGCGGGTCAGTGTTGATCAAAGGGGGCTGCGTTTTGAGACCGATTTTTCACGAGTTAAGCGGTTGTAACTCGAGTGCTGGCCATCTAATGAGGCAATTATTTTTGCAATTAGGGTAGATTAGGTTGTAATGTGACTGTAGGGGTCATTAAATAACTCGCGTATTATTAAATGTATGTAATGTTTAGGATAATATTGATGTTTCAGAGTCTATTTAAAAAAACGATTAACAGAATTATGCTGAAAATTAGTATGAAATATGTAACGTCGTATACAACTGAGTTGAATAACATTTTTGTTCATGCATTCACGAGAGCTACTATTTTATTTCTTCTTTGACACATGATTGACACTTCAAATTGATGAAAATGGAATAAGTATAGCAGTTGACAAGTAAAAATTAACTTTCGCCATTCTAGTTTCAATAATAATCTTTCCCTTAATTAAAAGCTGACGAAACGAAAGGGAACATTCGTATTTCAATGAAACGAAGCATGAAGCGTTGATCAGGATTCAATAAGCGATTTTTCTCAAAAGAAAAGGGAAACCTGGACTTTTGATACTCATTTTCACCGAGTCCAACGCAATTGGAGTGGAGAAAATTTCGTATTGTGCGCTTTAATGGACGAGTTCTTAAGAATTTCGTAGAGCGGATTAATGGGAATGTGAATTTTTCTTCCTCCCGCGCTTAAGGCGGGAGAGAGTGGGAGGTTATTTAATATTACGGAGTGGACGCATTAAGTATTCGCAGTGGAACTCGCCTGATATCCTTTTGTATGACGTCTCCCGAGCAGTGTGGACGTCCGTTTCTCGAGGCAAATGTTTTATTAAAAGTGCTTAAAATTGAAATTCCTCGGAAGCCCTTCATGGAAGATTCAAACGTACTTCTCAATACTAGCCGGGATGAATAAGGAATAAAGCTTGTTGTGACAAAGATATCTTGCCCGTAATTCAAATACACCGAAACTTTCTCACATTTGCACTCGTAATTTTTTCAAAAATATTCCTTCAATTACGTGCAACTGCACAAAATCGTTGCACATTGTTTAAAGTACGCCTGCATTCCGCTACTAGGTTATGTTCCACATCCTGTGAACGTTCGTAGAAACACTTTCACCAAAAAAAGGGATAAAAATTCCTCTCCACCCCGAGCAAAAAGTCCGACACGGCAAACTCGTGCAGAACAAACCTTTCACTCCCTATCCAAACGCATCGCCTAATCAAATATCAAATTAAAGCCACCCCCCCCCCCCCCCCCGAAATACTCGAAAACAAAACTATCCCACTAGGTTGTAACATAGCCTCCAATACCCAGCGACACAATAAAAAAAGAAACGTTTTCAACCCGTCCTACACCTTGTTAACGTATACAAACGTCAAGAACAAACACTTCCACCGACAGGAACATTAAAATTCCACCGCGTGCGCGCGCGCGCGCGCTCCAGCAAAAAAGGCAAAAGACCACTCAATACCCGAGTTGAAGCCGGGTACAAAATAAACCTTTCACTCCCGACCGCCAATTGGCCGTCTCACCGAGTCACATCCTCTCCAAACATGTCATACACGCAAACTTCCGTCCAGGCAGGCGTCCCTACTCTCGCACTCGCCAACATCTCAGCTCTCAGAGCTTAAGTGGGACATTCCATCGATACCCTCTCGGCAGCGTTTACACTCTCTCGAACGACAGTCGTCGCGAATTCTCTCTCTCTCTCTCTCTCTCTCTCTCTCTCTATCTTACAATCTCTCAATCCATCTATCTATCTCTCTCTCTTCAGATGTCAGGCCTCACGTTCGTTCGCGTGAATAATGACTCTGTCCCGACAGAGGGGGAGAAAGTCAGGCTTACCGGGAAGATAAGCGGGAGCATTTTGTGCTCGCGCGCGCGCGCGCGCGCAGTCAGCTCGTAAATATTTCCTTCTGCCGACGATATTAGTTCTGCCTCTGGCGCGCGTCGCGCATAAGATACGAGTTTGCGGAGGCGCGATGACGTTTCGCGCGACTTTGCGCAAACATTCGGGCAGGAGGGGGGAGGATGGGGTGGCCTGCTTTCGACGTGGACGACACGCGGTTTTTGGTCCCAGACGGCGGAATCTTTTATGTCTTTGGGCGCATGCCTCGCCTGAGCGCCGGAAATAACGTTTTTTTGGGGGCGATGTGTCTAAGTATTGGGAGTGACTTATATAGGGGGGAGGTATTGATATTGGTACAGGTAGCCCTCCTATAACACGGAGATAGTTCCCACCGTGTTATGTGAGACCCAGAGTCGGGAAATGGGGGGTTATAATCATGTCAATGGCATAGAAAAGGATTCTTTCTCAGTTTAGCTAGATTGCTTTACGTTCATTTTGTAATATCCCAAGAACATACTAACATACTACAAAATACTATATTACGATATCAAAATTCCTATCTACACTTCCTCTTAATTAACATACCGGAATTATCCGTAAACTGACCCCATAACACTCTTTCTTCAATCGCAAACCCCCAAAACAAAACCTAGACCCTTCATGACACGTTTGAACGAACCACATCCTCCATTACAACCTTCACGTCACCCCAACCCCACCACATCCACAATTAAACATTCATCCCCAAAAAACATCCCTCCACGACCTAACGACCTCGCCGGCTTAATCTTTCGCAACAAATTCCGACCCGCCCACCCCTCCCACCTACGCCGACATTTTTCATCGACGACGATAACGAGCGTAATGTCTCCTGATGAGCGAAATGTGTCGGAAGCGATTTCCGCTGACGTCGCGACGATGCTCGCCGCATTTTTCATCTCGAGCCCCGAAGCTGATCCAGAAATTAATGCTCGTCACGTCAACGAACGGACGCGCGGCGCGCGAATGCTCGATACGCTTGCGCGGGGGTGGCGAGGGGTGGAATTGGCCGCGGTAGGGGGTGGTTGGACGCATAGAAAATTCTGGCCGCGACTTTCGGCGGCCGGATTTTGTCGACGAAATGCGCGTCACGATTCCGCGCAAGGTCTAACGTTGAGTCCGAGATTTACGAGCGGGGGGGTGGTCAGAGAAATTTTGGGAGGGAGAGGTGCACAGGAGACGGGGTGGATTGTTTCCGCGGGTGGGGAAAATCGTTCCTTCGAATGGTAGGAATTTGTTCGGCGTTTGAGGGATTCGGTTGCGGAGTGGAGGGGTGTAAGTGGGACAGTAATGTGAAATTGAGATGGAGGATTCGGGGTGGTGGGGTGATTTATGAGCTGGACCTAATTCGTGGCTAGAGGGGGAGGGACTTGAGGGTAGATACATGACCTAATATGTGCGGAAGGAAAGATTTTGTTCGGAAAGACTGCTTTACAACTCGAGTGTCTTTGACCTTGCAGTCTGATTAGCCTTAAGAATAAGGATAATAAAATAATTAAATTACCAATTATATATATAATATATAAGTATATATTTAATTTTTTATATTTATGTATAATTTATATATTTATATGTGATTTTTTATAATTTTTATTATATATAAAATATATAATGTATAATTAATATTTTATATTAGTATTATATTATACTATTATTATTATTTGATTATTGCTACATTATTTTTTTTAAATTTGTTTATTTCAATAATAATTTAATTAAAATAATTTAATCCGCAATTACGATCTTACAAATAATTACATTACTCTCATTTCTTACTCCCTCGCTTATTAGATAGAAACTCTCCGACAAAAACTCGAGAATCTTCCCGGCTTATGCATTCGCCATAAAATGAGGAAAAAGGCTCGTCGGATGAGCCGCCAAAAAATGGCGGACGTTCTTAAGCTCGGCGGCCCGAGTCGGAGCGAGATGCAACGAAGCGAAACGTCTTTGCGTGGGCCACTCGGGACATGAGATCCGCGACAAGAAGGCCGTATCTCCCTGTGCACAATTAAGCTCGACCGTAAAATAAGCAGTTGGCCAGCTCTGGCCGAGCCTGAACTGTGCTACCTGCGCGCGGGCCCCTATCGCGGATAATTGCTCTATTATGCTCGCGAGGCCATAAACTGGCGCGAATGACTCGCGCGGCCCGCTGCTTATGTCGTTTGTCGCCCGAGCGGCGAGAGACACGTAGGCGACCGGTTGCTGGCCCTCCACGCGTGTTTGCTTATTGCCGTGTATGTCCACATTGTACGATAAGATGCGCCGGATTAAGTGGCGCTCGATTTCTGTTGGGTTGCGTATGGGTTTTATACGGCGTGTTCGTCTGTTGAAGCTTGTACGGATCAGTACAGGAAATAATTATGTTATGGCTTGTACAGTTTAGTACAAATAGTCAATACAATTTTCAATCATAGTTATGGCTTGTACAGGTTAGTGCAGGAAATCTATACAATTTTTATTCATACCAATTTTATACTATCCTAATTACATGTAAGACATAACAGTTTACTCAGATATAGCAGAGCTAATATCGGAGCATTTCTCAAAAAGATTAGAGTTACATCTGGTAATAGTGTACACATTTGGACTATGTATACGTTACATACAAGGTGTACACGTATATTACACCTAAATAATTGTGTAAATTTTTCTAAAGAAGAGTGTACGATCGATTATGAGCGAAACTAATAACGCTGTATTTCTTTGTTTCAGGTGAGTACTGTGTTCAGAAACTATTCGGAGGTCCGGTGTATCGGGAGGTTGTGAGTAAAGTGAGACAATTACTGCATATAAGAATTCAAACACACTTTCTCCGATGACACATTGAAATCTTAACAAAAATATTGTGAATACATGTCACTTTGTACGCACATTTCTTCGCATTACACGCTACCCAGGACAGGTTTACTCGTCCACCGTAACTCGTACCTGTCACTTCCCGTTTTATTAACCCAGGCAAATGCCTCGCAATTTTTTGCCTCGCCAGACGATCATTCTCCGCGCGCGCGCGCGCGCCCGCGCCCGCAGGAAGTAGCGCGTTTGCCAGTATGTGTCAGACTGAGAAGACGTTCGTTTATTGGAGACTCGTGGAGTGAAATATTCTGCTCAGGCGGAAAATGTATTGGACGGATCGTGTGTACTGTTATTCTGTTGATATTCGGTCGCGTGTCGATTGGCTTGATTCGCACGGCTAATGGAGCTGATGAATTTATTAGAGGATTATTTTATTTTTATTTTTATGTTGGGCACTGAAGAATGTATCAATCTAACGTCAATCCTCCTTCGAGCTGTTTAGGTAATGGATTAAAACCATGGATGTTAGGATGTTAAATATTTTATTTCATAAAGATTGCACATAGAAAGTAAATTATTATTTAACAACGAATAAGACTTGTCACTGATTCATAAACAGAAAACTTATGTTTATATTATATGTTTTCATAAAGCATAAATTCTATGAAATCTCATTTTTTGTTTAATATGAACATTCAGTCTGATATTACAGCGTATAAAGTAAGGGCGTAATTACCGGCAGTATTTCGACGGTGCGGCATTGAGTGATACTGCCCTGGGCGAATGTGTAGAACTTGAACACTAATTCTGCTCGCTGTACGTCTGCCCGCAGTTCTAACCTCACATTCATTCCGCCGTTCACGCAACAATTTCAACTTCACCACTTACCCGAAACCACGCACATTCTTCCACCTATTCTCCTCACCTTTCCAACCTCACTCCCTTGCCTGAAAACCCACACCATTTTTTGCCGCACTCAAGCATGCCAACCGTATCGAATGTCACGTGACATATCCTCAAAGCCAAATTCTACGCTCTCCGCGTTTTCCGACGAAAGGAAACAGGCGCGTCAGTTTTTCGGCAACGAATTCGAGAGCTCGAAGTTCGAAATTCGTAGAACGGTGTCTGCGCTGCGGGGGTTCAAAAATTGGACAAACACGTAATTATTTGCGGAGAGGGAATGTATTTGCCAGCGGCAAACGTCCCTGGGCATTCTACCGTACGATATACCGAACACGACTGCGAATCTTTCGTCGGCTTGCGGGGAGTGCGTGCGTGCGTGCGTGCGTGCGTGCGTGCGTGCATGCGCGCGTGCGGCTACCGTTATTGAAGTGTGCGTGTATAGGGTGGTTCGCCAGAAACGGGTCGCCTTGATACGCGACACTGAAATATGCACGTGGCAATGGATCGTTTGCTGTGGACAAACAATGTTTTTTGTCATTATTTTCGTGACGCTTTCGAAATTTACGGTACTTTTTGAGGGGGGATGTGAGGATGAAAGGAAATGGATGAGAGAGGTATTTTTTTTGAATAATTAACGAAATCCACCTTTTACGTGATGGATGCAGCAAATATAGAATCGTATATGTATTTGTTGGATTTGAATACATTTATTTATCATACTGTGAGAAAGGGTGGTAATGTTTTAGTAATGTAAATTCGGGTTGTTAGGAGAGAAGGAAAATGAAATTCTTATCCTTTGCTGTTAAAACATCGCTAGTTGAAGTTGCAAATAAATCGCACCGATAGCAATTAATTATGGACACGACATTTGCTATATATATATCAACAGAATTTGTTTATATAGTTAGACGTATTATTTTCATCTTAGCAGTAGTTGCAAAAAACATAACTCTCATTAAACATATTATATATTCTCTATTATGAATGGACCTTCTACTATTTTATTACAAATCAAACCTCAAAAACTTTCGCCTGCCACCTCGCTTCCTCCAAACAACTAAATCATAAATAGCAGAACATACAACAGTGGGTAAAAACTGAGCTCAAAAACTGCATCCTTGATCGCTCTCCAATAAGAGTGAAAATCCTTTCGCAAGTGAACACCCCGTGCAGAACGGGGGTAAAAGCACTCGGTAAGGACTGGTAAGGAGCGACTCCCGGGAATTCGGCGGATGCCGACAATGGAGCGCCGATCGAGCGGGCGATTCGAACGTTCGGCTAGTCCTCGCTGACGATTATACGGACAAACGGTGGAGAAGAGGGCCCGTAGGCGTAATTGGATTTCGGCGCGACAGGATCGATGAAACACTCTGGCACTCGTCCGCGAGCGTAATTAGGTTTCGCCGCGTGTCGCGGCCATCGAAAGCTGTCCGGGGAACGGGATGATAATATTTTGGACCGCGGCCGTGGCGGCAAACTGTTTGCCTCGCCGATGCGCGGCCTGTTAAGCACACTTTTCCCTCGAAGGTGTAAGGGTGGGATGCTCAGTTCCAATCGTAACCATTCCGAATGATATTTCAGTGCGCGTGTCGTAGGATGCTCGCCTTAGTAGACTTTGGCGTTTATTTAAAACTTTTATGATTATTATATACATTTTTTTTTAAATGTCATATATATACGTATGCGGAAATATACGTAAACATTTAAAAAATATATATTTATATATGTAATATATATATTATGTTGTAATTTATATATTATATTATAATTATATATTAATGATATATTATGTTTTATATGTAACATATATCGATTTAAAGCCATTACTTGTTATTTGTATATACAGCATACATCAGAACAAAGGATCTGTGCAAAATCGTTCGAATTAAACTCAAAAGATTCAGATTGAACAATATTGTTCAGCTTTGGATGAAACGTAAATATTTTATCTGTTGAGCTGAAATAAATTTGTCTTATACGAGACTCCCGAGAATTATGTGCAACGTACGCAGATGCAAAATAAAAAGTGCCGGAGATAATGAAAAATTATTTGGCTGGAGGATAATCTTGAAACTTTCAGGATCTCTTCATTACGACGTATCCCACGAGTTCTGTTGCTTGGATTATGATAAAATCCCGTATGCGTTTCACTGCAATTACGAATACACGCGGCCCATTTAAACCGGAATAAACATTTTGCTACAACTGTTCACTCTCTTCGAAACTTTAAAAAATCATTAAAAATTGTCCAATATACGATATACTTATTCTTCATATATTGCAATTAAGATCATACTATTTAACTCACCAGGTATATAAAACTGGATCCAGTTACTTTTTGTGCCCTGAGTATCTCAAATTAATCTTAAAATCCTGATATATCGCTCGCATAAAATTAAAATCACATTTTAATGGTAAAACAGGATAATTCGCTGGAAAATCTGAACAAAATCGAAATCGATAGCTCGATCGCTCTCGATATTGTATCGGCAGCGTTTTGGAACGATATACGGCTTAAAAGTACTTATTGCGGAATTAAGTATGAACTTTATGAGATTCTTTGCTGCGCCCATCGTTGCTACAGTCTGCTTCATTATTTCTCGCGGTTATTCATCGGGCGTATCGGTTTTACGCAACGAATCCGCTTTGAAGTAATGAGGGCGGTCTTAAATTATATTCCGAGAACTTTGCCTGGCGAAAATGTAAAATTGCACGATTAAAATTATAGTCCGCTCTAATTTATCCTTTCCTGAAATATCAGAATTTCAACCGCGTGAAAGATAATCATCTGCTTCTATCCTGTCGTCCTGTTCCTCATATTAATTCTAGAGTAAGCAATAATTTTATATTTGGTCTTTTGGGGGATTTTTCAATTATTTTTGTTTATTTATTCTGCATGAATATTTCGTCAATTTAGTATTGCTTATTCAAGCATGTAACTACTACGACTACTAACTACGACTTTACCATTCGATCACGAACCAAAACAGGAGAATACTTCGCACCTCTCCAAAATTCGATCTTACAACCCGCACATTCGACTCGCCATCTTCCCAGCTCCAAGCCCACCTTACCACCGCCTCTCAACATCCTCTGAAGCACCTCCTCGTCGCCGTCAAAACCTCGGCCACTTAGTCAGCCTCTCCACTCGCCATCTTCCCAGCTCCGCGTCGAATGTCTCCATTCGCAAATTCCGAGCATGAAGACATCCGCCGCAAAGGTCCGTCAGAAGTTTTCCACCCCTGGCCAGGCGCTTATTCAAACAACTCACCCTCCCCTCACCCCCCCTCGCCACCTTTCCAGCTCCCCCGGCATTCCCGCGCCATATTCGTATTTCGATGCGTCACTCTGGGCAGGATTCATGGTCCGAGCTCGGCAAATAAGAGGGACCCGCTGCTCTCCGCGGCTCTCACACACACACACATGTGTGTGTAGAGCGAGCCGGCAGGATATTTCGGTCCCAGGAACGACGAGGATTTCGCGCGAGCGCGTTAATCGCCCGTGCTAGCGACAAACTGTCGCGTTCGTCGCATTCTTCCTCCCTGCTAGGCCGACCAAAATTATTGCCGGCCGTGATTCACCCGACCCTTGACCTACGGCCAGCCGGCATTCACCGATTGTCCTTCGGAACTAGACTGACTCGCTCTGTCTCTGTCTGTTTCTCTCTCTCTCTCTCTCTCTCTCTCTCTCTCTCTCTCTCTCTCTCTCTCTCTCTCTCTCTCTAAGTCTGTGTCTCGCTGGCTGATGAGACATTGTTAGCGGACGGTGTCTCATAAAGGGCAGTTGATCCTTTTTTGAGGAGGCTTTAAGTGGTTTCGTGAGACTCTGCGACTCTTTTGGGGGGTAGGTTGAGAAAAAGGTATGTTTGGAGGGTTGTAGTTGAGGTTATGTGGGTTGATTGGGTTCGTTTGATGGTTTAGATGTGGGCTGTGTGCAGTTTTATGTAAAGAAGTAAAAAATGTAAAAAAGGCCCAAACGACAATTATATATAATCACCACTAAAGGTAAATGTGATAAATTCTTGAATATTTATCAAAATAACCAAAAGTTATACATAATTACATTTGTCGTAATATATATAATACATATTACATACGTTAAATAAATTCTGATATTTTTTTAGATTCTCAGATACAGGTTAAGATAAAAATAGTACGAATAAATCAGAATTCACAAAATACAGAATGTAAATAATTTTGCTATTTAACCAAACTATCATAACGATCCCTAAAGACGCGAAAGATTTTTCCCTCGAAAAAGGGTGATACAGCATTCCGTGTCGTTTCGGGGCCGCACAATAATCGGTTATTTCAGTCCACATTTTTCGCGTACTTTCCCGTCCCACAGTTCGATCTCCCCTCACAGCTCGCGGGCATACGGAAAATAACAGGCATTGTTTCCGACCAACCAGCTTCGCTGCGAAGCTTATTCGGCGCAAAACGATGACCGAGCCAGCCTCATAGAAAAATTCCACCGTCTCATTACGTCCGTTTCCATCTTCCTCAAACTTCCGTAATTCAAATTTCCCGCGCCTTCGGCAAACATCGTCCGGGAACACGCTGATTGGCGGCTGACCGGCGAAACATTCGTAATCCTATTAATTCCGAGCTTTTTCGAGCGACCTCGAGCGAAAAAGCTCATAAAAACGTAACCGACAGTTTGCAGCCGTTCAATCTGCAACTTCTGAGTCCCACTTCCGGTTTCGGCGCTTGTTCCTGTTGGATGAATGAAGCGTGCTCGCTATGCGTTCTGATACGCGGACGTTTTGTCAACGAGAGAGAAGAGGATGTGTGTTAGACAATGAGTGTGAGAGAGAGAGAGAGAGAGAGAGAGAGAGAGAATACAAACGCAAAATGAAACAGAGACCAGAGGAAGATAGAAGGGTGTTGAAACCAGACACGAACGCCACCTGCTGGACTCTAATTAGCCATAAATGAGAGCGGACGAACTGGAATTCTGATTATGCTTTCGCGTGGGCCAACTTTATTGTGACAGTAAATACATCTTTGTTAAATGGTACATTAAGCCGGGGCGAACAATTGCGCGTTTGTACGCTGAAAGATATATTTAGGTATTTTTCGACTTCTCGCGCCGAGTTTGTAATGACCATGTTTATAGAAACTGTAATTTAATGTTCGTTAAATACTGAAATGGAACTTGGAATTAGTTTTTTTATAGAAATGAATTCAAATAGATTAATTAGTGCTTTTTATAGAAGTGAATTCAAATAGATTGATTATAGCTTTTTATAGAATTGAAATCAAATAGATTGATTATAGCTTTTTATAAAATTGAATTCAAAGGGATTGATTATAGCTTTTTATAGAAATAAATTCAAATAGATTGAAATCTGAACTTTGAATGAATAGCATAGTGTAAATGCAATTTTCTATGTAAGGAGGAAAAAAATGTATTTGTCGGATGTCTGAAGTGAGTGCTTGATGAATGATAGTCGTTTGACAGTAAGTGGGTAGTTTGCGACGAAGTGCTAGGGTAAGCTCTGGCATACAATCGCATTAGTAGGTGACAGAACGTGGAAGCGGTTGGAACTTATACTGAAACCTATCAAATCCACCCACGACACCTCGGGAAACTTCCGAAGCGATTCACCGTTTCACCTAGAAAGCCTACTCATGCTCTACGAATTTAGATTCGAATAGAACAAATACATTTGTCGAATTCGTAATAATTGTTGTACACCTTATTATTGTAATGATTTTCTTTGCATTTTTCTTGCATCAGTTGTATAAAATAGAACGGTCCGAATGGAAGGTATATTTTATTGAAAGAGAGATTGCTATAAAAATGCATATCCATTTGTGTAACCATTTTCGACGTGCATAATTCAGTTTTTAATTGGAACCCATTTTTGTCCTGATTATTTAAATACAATACACTCAATGTTTTTCGGGATATTTGGGACATTGACCGATGCAATTTGCATTTTCCTTTGAAAATGAATGTTACATTATTTTGTCAATTACAACAAAGTAATACGCACGACAATACATATATACACATACAATAATACACACGACATACAACAAAGTCAAAACCATGCAGACATACATCTGTTTGCCGAGACCATGCAGACATACTAAAACTCCTAAACAATGTTAAGATCCGTGACAAAAATTGTCGAAGCAACTCACTGAAATAGCCAAAAGTCAACAGACTTTTATCTGGCGAAAGCACGCAAAGACGAGCGAAGGCAATTGATCGGCCTCTCCCAAAATCTCTGCCACGTTCGTCAGCCGTCGTAGATTGTCCTACGGCCGGACAATGAGATACATTGTCTACGCCGACGCCATATTGTACGAAGGCCGACGCATCAGCACACTCGGCGTCGTTACAGTAAAACAATGGCGGCAGCGCATAGGATCGCTGCTCTTTGTGCGACGTATCGCTTCGCGAATTCCGGCACTCCCCTCCTCCCCCCTCCCCCACATTCAGCACCACCCCTCTTGCGCCTCGCCATCTCTCCGGACACGAGCTAAACATTAGCGTCCGCGTTCGAGTTAGATGCGTGTACGCGATAAGCGCTCAATGACTGCTCGAATTAAGTCCTTTTTCATGGTGTTTGGTAGCTGGAAGGGGATAGTTTTGGAGCAGGCAAATATTTGTTGGAGTATTGTTAGAAAGAGTTACAGTCTGTAAGGAATGAATTTACGAAGTTAATTCGAGATTTAAGGAGTAAAAGGAAGGGTAGTGTAGCAGAAAAATTCAATACTGATTAAGATATTGAAATTTGGTCCATTTTCATGGGATTGGTAGATGGAAGAGAATAGTTTTGAGGCAGAGAATTGTTCATTGGTGTATTGTTAGAGAGGAGTACAGACTTTAAGGGATGAATTTGGAAAGTTAATTTTGAGAGATAAGAAGTAAAACTGTATTCTTAATCGTAGACTTTAAAAACGATATTTGAAAAAAAATATTTGTAAAAGATTTAAACTGTAAGAAGTGTAACAGCTGGGGAGCGCAATACTGATAAAATATTTTTAATCGAGTTCTTTTTCACTGGGTAGTAAAAAGTAGAAATTAATCCGAGATAGTTTATTAACAGTTGAGTTGTTTTTTGTCTTGTAAGCGTATGAAATAAGATTTGAACGCATACAATTGCATAAATAATCTTCTGAAAGGATGTGAAGTAATGAAACTTGTGTAGAGAACTGCCGAAAACCCTCAAATTATATTTGATTTTCGAACATTCGGAGGACTACACCTTATAAATATCGCACAGATGTAAATAGAGAAAATTAATATTCCACTTGTATCAGCATCCGTACACAGTTATTCAGATATCAATTATCTCGATTTTAATCCCACTGCTACGAGCAGCCCAATATTAATAATCACCCTCGATTAATTTCACCCAAGCAGCAATTATATAATTCAACCACAGGTTTAATTTTCCGGAATAATACTGCGCAAGCATCTCGTCTCGTGAGATTTGCGCAATTGGCCAGAAAAATAGATTTATACGGATTATTTTTGTCTCCATATAGGACTATTTACATATCACCCAATTAAAACCCACTCACAATTAATTCCATGCAATTGAGGCATTCATGGCATAATTCAAGGCCCGATTTAATTTCCCGGCATAACAAGCAGCGCGCGCATCCCGTCCCGCGAGATTTGCAAGTTTCACGCACGCGATCGCACTCTGGGCCTGATCTACGTCAATGGCAAGCTCTGTTTAGAGGCGGCACTTTCTCTTAAATCGTGCCTCCCGCTTAATCGGCCCGTTCCTCAGCCCTCGGAGGCGGTGGCCATTATGTTTCGCCCGTCCGCAGCTTCTTATTCCGGGCAGCGTCGCGAGCAATGAGAATCACCATAAATTATTTGCCGCGGAATTCGCTCGACGCACGCAACTCGAGGCCGAAATCGTCTTCCACGACCACGCGCCTCTCATCCCTCCAGTTTCTTCGCGAATTGACTGTCCTGCTTAAGAGAATATGCTGCGTGGTATGCGACGTGTGTGGGAATGCATCTTTTTTATCCTGTCATAAAGGATGTACAGTATTTTCTATGATTTTATATGCGAACCAATTTTGTTCTGTCTAACTGTTTTGATACATTTGACAGTAGTTGACTACATGAAAATAATTACAACTGTTCACGTAGTGGACTATATGAACATAATCACAAATAGTACACATTTTTTGGAATTCTAAAGGTTGAGTGTTCTGTTTAGTAGTCTTTAGTAGACTATAATAACATGGGGATAATATGATAATATGAATAGATACCTACATTTTTTTGGACATAATTGACTTGGATTCATACAATACTATTTCTGACAAAGGTTTTGCATTTTTTTTTTTTTTGTAATTTTTCTACGTCTACCCACGTCTACCTTTAATGTACCCAATGAAAAACTTATCGTTCCAAAATAATTTCTTTTTAATTAAAAAATGTGGTTTGATGTTTCTCACACCATCTTGGAACAACTGCCTAATTACGAGGGACATAATATTCTGCAAATGAGAGAAAATTAACTGTCAGAGACAAGAGACAAAACAATATCGACATGTGAACAAAATTAGTTAATCTCGTCTATCCAATTACTCTATTAAACTCGAATAATAACCTATGTCGGAAGTCTGGAAATGGAGTGACGTGAGCGAATCCGGTTTTTGAATCGCATGACGCTAAGGAACCCTATTTCTCCGTCTAATTCAAGGCTCGTGTCTGTCTTTCACACGAACGAGGAAGAAGCTGTCGCCGGCCATTTTACAGGACAGCAGAATTCGCGTGCAGATAAATTCCCACTACCCACAATTAATCTTGACCGCCGCATTAGCGCATTAAATTGGCCCAGAAATTCAGGAAGTCAGGAATAGAATCTCGGAAGTCTACAAGCCTTAGAATTTAGGAAGCCGAATGCCTGCGAGGAGAATGTAATGCACTAATGCAATGGCCAGAATGAATCTAGTCTTACCTCCTAAGAGGACTAGCAGTTCCGAATTCCGTCAGTCGCTTAAGTTCTAACTCGACTAATCTTCTAACCGTTTTTATTCAATGATTTTATTTGATAATGAAGTATGAAGTACGAAATATGTATGAAAATATGATTAATATATATTTTCAAATTGACTAATATGCTAACCTTTAATTACTCGAAACAACAGCATATGGACTTGCACCACTTTCAAAATAAACGGTTCATACGTGCCTTAGAAAACTGGATTTAGAAACGTATATAACTCGACAGTTGCTCATGTGATAAATTTGAACCAATACGTTCGAAAATTTTCCCGCGCAATTTGACGGAGTAAAAGAGTATGGCAGACGGTCGCAGGCCGTCTAATGGGCAGCTCCTTGGTTAATTACTCAATTAGCAGGTTAGTCGGCTCATTCCTAGCAACGGCGAACCGCAAAACACGCCGGCCGAGCAAACAATTTCCCGAAAACATTCTTCACGCGACCGCGCTCGCCATTCAAACTGACTCCAGGCCGCCACTTCTCGTAAATCACTTAACGAGCCAAATCCAGGCACGCGAGTTGCCGCTCCAAAATTGGAGAAAACGATCGGTTCGCACAACTTCGCCCCGGACGTCGACGATGCCTCAATCTTCTTGTTAGCGTCGGCAGAATTAAATAAAGCCCTTCCTAAAATCCCAAGGTCCAAAAAACCCACATACCCAACCACACTAACATACAACGTGAAACAACAGTCAGAAACCAAATTGAGCGTCAATGCTGCTTATGTCTAGCGAACTAATCGCACATAATAACGCACGTCCTCACGTTCACGTATCAATTCTGCTCGACTCGGAATCGTCGCGAACACTCCAAGCGGGAGCGAACGAGAGAGAGAGGGAGAGAGAGATACATAAGACTTGGCCAATGAGGATCCCTGTAAGAGGCAGCCGCCGACTGCCGTCGACTGCCGTCGACATAACAGCGATCTCTCGCCCGCTCCGTCTCCTTTCATCATTCTCTCATTCTTCGCACGGGCCGCTCGTTTTCTACCTTTTTGCTCGCTGGCAGACGAGCAAGGTTAGTGGCTAGTGACATCGAAATGGCACGCGTGCAGAAAAGCTGAACAGCGAGCATGAGATCTCTCTCTCTACTTCTCCACCCCTCCCCTCCCCTTCCCTACTCTTCCCTACTCTTCCCTACTCTTCCTGTTCGGCTCAATGTGCCTGTCGCGGAAATCTGTCGGCTTTGTTCCGCATCGATTGTCGGCTGGTTAAGGGTTGATTCGATTTTTCTCCTTTTTTCTTCATTTATGAGAGTGTCTGCCGAAAGGCTTGACTTCTCGGATACCTTCTCCCCGCGCTTTTGATACTTCCTTTTAAGCGAATGAGACTCTCGAGACTTTGTTTCGCTTTAGTTGGCCGGATCGTACGAAGGACTCTTCGTTAGTTCTGTAGCCTCTTGAAAGCTGTTTTGAGTCGGTGTGCTTTTTTGTTTTGGTGACTGTCGGTGCGGTCGGTTGGTTCCGGTTGGACTGAGTTGAGGGTCGTTAATGTTTGGCTTGTTTATGGGTGTGTCCGTTGTACGCTCTATCTTCAGGTAAGTTCTTGGAATTAGTACTATTTAAATTTGAATTTGGCGGTTGCTGATCGCGATTCAATTTCGAGTTTTCTTATTTTATTGAAGAATCGTCATAAGTCTATCGACTTTAAATCTTTAATTTTAAATGCTCCATCTTCTTTAAAGTCTACGAAGGCACTGGAATATAGCTTCCACCATGATTAACACCAAAAAAGTTGATTGATAACTTGATGACAGGCAGAGTAATATATTTTTAGCTTCTTTTATAGTATTATTTTTATTATTATATTATTATCGTTATTATATTATTCATATTATTTTATTGTATTTAAATTGAAATAATTTACGTTATGTAATGATTTAGAACATTAATGACGCTGGTTTCGTTAATCCCAATAAAGCAAAAAATTTATTTCTCCGCTGTCCGCACCCAGAGAATTATGAATCCACTCTTCACGGATCAACTATTGTCAACATCGAAACAGACTTCCGAGCGCTTAAGTTCAACCTGAAGATACAACAATGTCCCCAAATGATAATCTGCTTATCGATTCATCCTGACATCATCATTGCGACGATGTCGGACATCGTCCCTCCCTATGGCAACTTATCTCCCACTCATTTGCATTCAATGCGTCCGTCTGCAGGCATAATCCGCCGGTAGCCAGTTCCATTTTTAACCTCACCTCCCGATTCCACTCGGTGGCTCAAACATTTTTTCACCTCGAACCTCAGACATCTGTTCCCGCGAAAATCTTTCCATCTGAGAATCCGTCGTCGATGCGCCGTCAATTTTTTCTCCCTCCCCGGTCGACGACTTACACGGATGTCCAAATGATAATCCTGTTATCCGTACGTCATCGTCGGTGGAACAATATTGAATGTTTATTCGGTTCTTGTCCGGCAGTCTGAGTGCATAAGGCGTAAGTGGGACGGGCGAACGGCGGATTCCGTTGACGGTAAGAGAACGAGCCATTTACCGGGTAGTTTGTCTTTGTCTTCGGTGCTTGTCATTCCATACCCCACTCTCCCGCTTCCAGCGCACCGATGCAGCGTTCTTCTTCCTCTTCGGTCGGGCTTCTTTATCTTCTCATCAGCGGATCTGTCTCTCGCGATCCTCTTGGCGTGCCGATGGCTTGACTCCGGCCAACTCTGGCCAACTCTGGCACACCTTGGCTCGTTCCTCGAGCTTGTTACGACTCGTTGCTCTCGAATTCTCTCTCTACGCAGACTTCTCTATTTTCAGGTTCATTGTAGGCACGATCGTTTCTGACTTTCCGGTCGGCTGTACGTGACGAATCGTCGATTCTTGGACATTTATGTATTTTTATCTTTGTACGTTGCATATTTGTATATGCTTGAACACGATCCTCGACCTTGTTAGAACTCATTCCTTTAGATATTAATTTTCAGCAGTCAGACTTCTCGAGTTTAAGGTTCATTGTTAGGCACGATCGTGTCTGTCTTTCCGGTCGGCCGTTTTTGACGAATTATCGATTTTAAGACATTTGTGCACTTGTACGTTGCACATTTGTATATTTTTTAATTTGATCCTTAAGTTTGTATCCACTCATTGCTCTTGAATTTTCTTTATGGAAGAGCTTAAGAAAGCGGTATCTGTAGCAACAGGTCTTGCTCTTGAATACATGCATTTCCATACTTGTACACTTGTTTGTTGTATATTTATCTTCCGATAGAATAATATGAAACATAATAAACAATTTATTATAGTCAGATTATTCATAACTGTGAATATTTGAAATGGCAAGGTAACTTATTTCTTAACCTCAACCTGCTGCAAACATATCGGTATCTGTCAGTATGACAAGACAAAATATCAATGAATTTTTAGTTAAAGTAACGCTTTGTTCTTGCTAAATTCTTTTCTACCTTTACTTCTGATTTTCCAGCTGTTCGTCATTCCAATCAATCCATTATTTTTTCTCTTCTTGTTCCTAACTGCGTCTCGTATGCGTGAATATTAAATTTATTTTATTATTGTACGATGCTGACTCATGTTACCTACTTTCATTCTCTTCGAACACTACCAAAATAAAACAGAATGTCCAAATAAAATTTCCTCTGCCTCTCACGATCAATCGCTCTGGAATTCTCGATCATCTATCTTGTCATCTTTGTACCTATCTATTATCTGCACATTTTCCCATCCGCTTGTTCTTATCAAGGCTTCCCCGCAACGAAGCAACGAACCAACACAAATACAGAACGTAAAACCACACACAAACCAACATGTCCGCCATAAAGTCTAACCACTACCTCCGATACGCTCCGATCTTTAATGATACACTCTCGAATTTTTCACTGTCAACCGTTTTTCCGTTACGCTTAATGCCGACGGCCAGCTGTTTATTTTTACGTTCGCCAGCTCGTTCAATGTGCGTTTACCTTTCAACTCGTCCGGCCAAATAAAAGTTGCGCAGATCGGACGCCATACGATTACGATACAATCTGACGATTCTTTGAAACTCGCTGTAGCCAGGGCATTTGTTTCCTCGTTGGCCATTTCTTTTGCGTTTGCTGCCCCGTTTCGCATGTCAAAGAACGCGAGGAAGTCGGACGATTTTGTTCCGGCAAAAGATAGAAACGCGCACGCGCTCGCGGTTAAATATAACGAGTTTCGCGGAATTGTTCCGGTGAAAGGGTGAAATTTAGCGAATATACTTGTATGCGTGCTAGACAAAAGACGTGTATAATTGTGCCGACCTAAAAACTATGTACAATTATGAGGGGTAGAGGTTAACTGCTCGGGCGAAGTTTTAGAACATTTTTGTAAAGAAGCAGCGTGCGCACGATTATGTGCGGTATTAATAATGTTGTATTTCTATGTTTTAGGTGAGTACCGTGTTCTGAAGCTATTTCGAGGTCCGCTGTATGGGGAGGTTGTGAGTAAACTGAGACGATTAGTATGAGAATTTTTCAATATAGCGTTTCCCTAAGGATATAGGTTACCAATAAGTTTCATATTTTTGACTGGAGTGGATCAGGGTAGGAAAAAGGATGAATACTTTCTCTAGTCATGTGTAGGTGTATTACACATTAATGTTACGGTGTTTATTGTTTTAATTGGTTTTTCTATGTCAACACCTGAAAGAAATCTGAAATGTGTTCACATTACCAGATGTGTCTTTCAAATTTTTTAAATTTTTATATCCATAAGATTTTATTTACACAAGCTATCGAACATTTCATTAACAAATCCCTCTTCACACGCATCAACTCTATCCTATCGTCGGAAGAATTTCTTATTTTTGCATACGGAACATTTTTCGATATACAACGTACCTTCCATCGCTTCACCTTCACCTAAATTCGCCAAACCTACAGCTGTATTCAAATTCGCGTGTCTATCCTTCCCCCTTTCATCCGCTCATGGCTAACTCGTACTGAAGCTCACACCGGTGGCGCCCAGCAAAGTCGAAGGACTCCTCAGGCGACGGTACATATTTTTAACACGTCCCCCCCCCTCCCCCCTCCGCCTCTCTACTGCCCCTCGGGGGTCCGCGGTTCGGCCTGACAGGTTTACAGTGCGAAACGAACGTCGGCGAGCAATATGACGCGCGCGCACGCTGCATCTACGACGCTTCCACGACGCTTCCACGACGTCATCCCGGCTTTATGCCCCCGACGTCTTTCGCGAGGCATCTCGCAGGGGCTATTAAGCGTAATGGCAGTTTACGGCTCAGTCATCGGCCGCCGGAAAAAGGAAGTCGGCCATCGGAGGATGGAAACTGGTTCCGGCGAATTTACGTTGCCGCGGCGCGGGTTAACATTAATCTTTGAGGGGGTGGTTCTTGTACACGATTTCTTGCAAGTTCGATTTTGGATTGTAGGGGCTGTCGGAAAAGTTTGAAATGTCCTAAGAAAGGTCTGTAAGGGGTAATTTTTCTATACGATTTTTTAGATGTTCGATTTCGGATTGTAGGCGGCTGACGGAAAAGTTTGAAATGTGCTAAGTGGAAGAAGAATTTTTTGGAAGTTTGATTTTGGATTGTAGGCGGCTGACGGAAAAGTTTGAAATGTGCTAATTGGAAGAAGAATTTTTTGGAAGTTTAATTTTGGATCGTACGTCCTAACCTTCGAAGAAAGCTTTCCATCCGACAACGCGTATCCTCCGAACTCCGTCGAGGAATTCCAGCCAGCCTCGCAGAACGCAGAACTGCCCGACTTCGCACATCGTATCGATTTTCTAATAACATCGCCATCGCACGTTTCCCGTTCTCGCCCGCGGCATTACACTCGGCAAGCGTAGACATATTAGTCGTCCGCATATGACTTCGCCGATCCGGTCAGCTTCTTTTTCTCGCCCGGCAGCGACCGACTTCCCACTCAGCGACTCTACACTCTTTTTATCACTTCCCCTCTCCACCCCTCCCCGTACCCCTACTCTCTCCTCTATGCTCTTCGAACGGCAGCTTGGCCGATAGTGGATTTCCGAGAATTTTTTCGAATCCCCCGCGGCCTCTTCATCACCGTCGGAATCCGAAATAGGAACGAGCGCCCCGACAGTTACGGCGAATATTCGCTCGACACGTGCTGCCGCGAGCGGAATTTTGCAATGCTTCGATTGGAGACTTTTCGATAGAAGTGGTGGATGCTTACTGAGGATGTGCTGGTCGTTTGATGTCGAAGATGTAATTCTCTGCATTCGAATTAGTTACTTTAAGAGTTTTGCTTAACAGAGTATGAATGATTAAACAAAAATTGTTAGTGTAAAGATAAATTATGCTTCGATAGGATATTTGGAGAGATGATGTTTGAAGTTTTGAAATTCAGATATTCGACATAGTATGTGTTAGTAAAGGCTTTGTATTGCATCAATGTACATGATCTAGATTCTTATGTTTGGAATGAAACTAAAGGAAATCTATTTTATTCCTGCCATGGGCAGTATTAGAAGACCACATTACATGAAATTGTTAGATTCCATATTTTCCTGTGCACTTTCCTAATGATAAAATTAAAATTCCCTCAAATGACATAAAGTTCCTTTAAAAACTATTCTTCGCTAAGTATACATCCACCTTCCAAACTTTTGTTACATCCAAATCCGAGCACTTCGAGCCACCATTTAATGAACAAAGCCACGCTGTTGTCTGTATCAAAAAATCCTGTACCATTCCACCACTACACTTACCGCATCCACCGACTCAACCCCACCCTCACA
Source organism: Anoplius nigerrimus (assembly GCA_914767735.1). Lineage (NCBI taxonomy): Eukaryota > Metazoa > Arthropoda > Insecta > Hymenoptera > Pompilidae > Anoplius > Anoplius nigerrimus. The sequence goes on from OU612081.1 coordinate 15,753,982, forward strand.
TTCGCGAAACTCGGTAACAAAATTGCAGGCCCAAGCCGAAAATGTTCCTCTTCAAGTCCGGCCACTCGTTCGAGCACCTTCGCTGGCTCGGAAGTAGGCCACTAAGGAGGAGTTAACTCGCTTAATGAACGAGGTGTCTTAACGATCTCCCGCGGAAGTTGCCCCGATGGTCGTCCAGAGGGCGATACTGTCTTGAAATTGCGCCGCCGACGATTTATTGCCACTGCCGGCCTCCGTTTCACTTTTTTTTTTTACCATTTTTACCTGAAACGGCGCCGACCGAAGTCACGAAGAAGCGATTCGTCACGCGTGTCGGCACCAGGGCTTGTCGAACTTCCGCAAACGAACTCTGGGTGAGACTGCGACTGGACGTGTGTACGTGCATGTGTGTGTATATGTGTGGAGAGCGCGAGTGTGCGCGAACGCTGATTGGGAAACGGAATTGTGCGGCTTCGCTAATTGTAAGTCGAATTTCGCGGGCGAGTTGGAGAAGTAGGGGTGGAAGGGGGTGGGCTGTTCTTTAAGAATTGCCTGAAGGCTTGAGAAGTTGGTGTTTTAAAGTGTTGCTGGGTGAGAACGGTTATTTTTTGGCGGAAGAAGGTTTTGGGGGTGTGCTTTGGTTATGTTCTGGTTTTGGGAGGGTGCGCCAATACGGCTATCTTTACTTTCAAAACAAAAGCGTCAAAGCTACATAAATAATTGTTAATTTATATACAAGTCTATATCTATCCATCGCTCATCTTCAGCATCCACTTCATCATTTGTCGTTACATCATTCACACTCTCCACTCTAAAGGTCGCAAATCAGGCGATTAGCACGTTGATACATTCAAGCCTGGAAATTTCGAACGTCACAGACGATTTAATTCCGCTCGCTGCGAGAGAGCGGGCGCGCGCGCTCGAGAGTGCGTGTGAGAGAGAGAGAGAGTGAGGCAAAGTTCCTCGAAAGCTTTGACTCCCAACTGTGTGGTTCTAAACGTGTTAAACGTCCGCCCCTATCAACGAGCTCGGTCCGGAGACACGCTCCAGAGCAGGAAATTCTGTTCGTTCTGTTCATTCTGTAGCGTCGAGGCAACGGCGAGCAACGAGAAAGTCGAGAGACACGAGACAAACGTTGCTCACGGCTGTCCGCTTTATTGGAAATAGACTTTTTGCCACTTGACAGAAGCTGGGCAGAAGCCGGGCAGAAGCTGCGGTCTGCTGCGCTCATAAATATGCGCGAGGCGCGCTCGTAAAAGTGGCCCGACGAGGGCAGCTTGCGGATTTATGGCGAATGTGTCCCTTATTTTCGGTAATGTTCGGTAATTTCGGCTCGTCCGGCGGCCGTAATAAAAGTCAATTTCGAATTTTACTCCTTTGACCTTCGAGCTGGGGTTACGGATTAGTTCTGTATATGGCTACGAACGGTTACGATCATGCGCGATATTCGGTGGAATTTGGCAACTTTATTTGAAGTTGGTACCATTGGTGTAATTTGATTAAAGATTGAAGTTATTAATAGTGTAAATGTTCCATAATTGCATGAAAAATATCAAGCATGAATTTTTTCGTAATTGGATACGTTCTTTTCAGTCCACATAATTTTCATGGTATTTAAAATGTGAAACTGTTTCGCGGTTCACGTATTTATCATTAAAAATGCAGAATTTAAGAAATTAGAGTTAGCAGACATTCCGGCGGTTTTTAATTAAGTTTTACCATGCCGTCGTGTATCATTGTTACGAATATAAAATATGTTTCGTAATTGCACCATAATTGCATGAAAAGTGTTAAGCATGACGATCTCCAAGTTTTTTCCCATCCGACTACCGTGCGTTTCATAATTTAAAATCTGACTCACTACAAAAGTATCTGTATCTGTTAGTCGATTTTAAAACTCATTATTCGTTTATAATCGAGATAAGCTATGCAGTTTCCCCAAATATCATAAAGGCCTGTAGATCGAACGTTTCATCCAAGAATTTGAACTACAAACAAGAACAAACAATCCTCAGGAAACCGCCTCTCGAATCCGGCATTTCAGTCGGCTAAGAAGAAAGGCCGCTCGCGTCCGCTTTATCGCTCTCGGGAAAAGAGGGGGTAGGGTTGTGGGGGGAGGTAAGAGGAAGTTACGGGTAAATTCTTGACGCCTCGCGCGATAATTGTCCGCAGCTCGTGCCGGAGGCGCCTTGTTCGCTTCAAGCCAGCCGCGACCTTCATTAGCTCCACCTTCGCGGCAATTATTCAACCTTTTCCCCGGGCCTTCCTTCCGCGCTAACAGTTGCCTTTGACGACCCCACTTCGGATAAAGTTTCCGTATTACACCCGACGGATCGTAAAACGGTCGGCGGGGGGCAGCCCGTTTATGAATATGTACACTTCGAGCCCGTCCGACTTGACCCGCCACGCTTTTTAATGCTCCGATGTCTGCCAGTTTAAAGCTATTGGCAGACGGACGAGGGAGATTGAATTTTTTATGTGCGGTTATTTAACTACCGGTCTGGGCTGGTAATGCATTCAAGACGTAGAACTGACCGTCAGGTTTGGTTCGCTGTTAATTTTGAGATGCAGTTTGAAGCTTTTTGCAGATTGAAGTTAGGGGGTGGATGGAAAGAATTGAATTTTTTTATGTATGGGTATTTAAGTATCGGAAACGTATGGTTTTTGTGTGGTAAGGGGTTCAAGAATTTAGAATTTATTATGTTAATATTCGGTCGACTTGTAGTTTGTGGCTATTGTCAGATGAAAGCTGGAAGAGAATATAAAAGTTTAAATTTCTTTCATATATAAGTACATAAGTATTAAAAATATTTATATGTATGTAGTTGTAGAGATTGCGATTTTTGTATGGTTAATGTTCAGAGCGAGCAATTCGCACAATTTTAGTTTTAGTCCATCAATGATTTTTGAATATATTACAAACTATTAAGTTTGCATTATTAGTTCAGTTATCGTTATAGAATAAATTCACTATTTTTGTTATATACGTAATTATATGCATAAGCATTTCGAAGAATAGGCAATAATGGTCAATCATTGAGGGTATGCACTTTACAAGATTCGTTTCTACGAGCCGAAATCGATAAAGTCTCGCGAACGAGGAGTTGATAAAAGTTCGGCTTTCAAAAGAGGATATCGGTAAAAGTCAGTGTTCGACAAGGTAAAGTCGGTGAAATTTAGTGTTAGTACCAAAGTCCCTAAAGTTCCGTTTTACAAGGTGAAACCGATCAAATTTGGCCTGGCAATCTATAATCGGTAAGGATGAGCTTTTTACGAGACAAAATCGATAAAACTCCTCCTTACAGATACCATCCCTCAAATTTAATCCCCACGAATATTAAATCCATACTATGAGACTCTTACAAAATAAAATCCACAATATCAATGTCTGATTTTATACAAAGTAGGACAATCTTAACCCATTATCCGCCAATGTCCCATTTTTGGGACACATTTTCAAATTGTTTTCTTTTATCAACTGCAACTAATATATATGCAGCTAAAATATACAGCTAATACTATTTGTGTTCTTTATTTTTTGAATTGTGGCGGGTAATGGGTTAAACGAGGGAAGATGAGCATCTTAACTGAATATTTTACAAATAATTTTTGAAAAATAACTCTTCGACAAAATGAAATTGATACGGATCTGTCTACACCCATAAGACCTATCCTGACGGTTCGAAATCGATAAACATCGGATCCCATCGAAAACCCACATAAATCGGAACCTCGTCGCGCATTCCTCACAAAAGGTCGTAATCAAGAATCTAATCCATTATCCGCGATATCGACATTGCAGAGTCGACATGTGTACGTAGATTAGTTCGGTAACCTGCAGAATGCCTCGGCCGTCAGATCTCTCCTGCACACACACGCGGAACACATGTGTACACACACGCCGCACTGGAACGAGACTCTCGATAGACTCCATAACCTCTCTGGACTTCCGACACATCCCATAGACCACATAGACTCTATAGACTGTACAGACCAGATAGATTGGATAGGCACTATAGATTTCATGGCCTCTATCGGTGTTCCGGACACACACATGGTCGTACTGTTCGACGGATCGAGATTCTTGATAGAATCCATGGTCTTCATCGGGATCCGATAAACTGTACAGACACCATGGGTAATATAGAATCGATCCGAGCTATTGATAGTTCACGTTTCATGTTCTGCGTTCACTCAGAGTCGTCTATAAGCGTCAGGAATATACACTCTGATATGGGATTACTTCAGAGTTTCGATAAACAGTAGTTAGAGACTGTACATTCTATAGCAGATTCTAAGAACATAAAAATCGATTTCATGCTCTATCCATTCTTCTGATAATTCCCTTGGTTTACATAAATTTCCCATAGACTCCACCTCTAACCTCTACATACCATACTTTCATCTCTATCCACGCTATACACAACCTGTACCAACGTACACCCAACTCCAGAATGAGATTCATCCGAAACCCGATAGAATCCATAAACTCTACAAACTCTATACCAACCCTGATCTACTAAAACATGCCTACGTCATACACCATACTCCCCATAGACTCTAACCTCTACACCTTGCCACCGTCCCCAACCGAAAACGACAGTTCGCAGACTCTGTACTTCAACTTTCACTCCAGCATAGAGTCTACGGTGCCCATAGCGTCTCATGGCGCTCTCAAACTTTCCGGCGATATCAGGCGTCGATTTCCGGGCCGGAGAGTCTACTTTTGCGAAGGAGGGCGTTAAAATACCTCGGGCATTAAGCAGTCGCGCGTTAACTCGGCTTCCGTTGCCGGCCGCAACTGCGGCAACTGCGGCAGCAGCGGCAGCAGCGGAGGAGGGGAAGTGAGGGGAGTGTGTAAGTTGGCACTCTCGGCCGAAGCTAGCCACGCTCCTGCATCGGCCAGACCTGGCCAGACCGCAGCAGGCCGATTTACGTGCGGATATCCCACGAGCTGGCCACAGTCGCCTTCCCACTTCCAACCCTTTTCCCAAGGTTCGCCTCCACCTCCTTCACCTCCTCCTACTCCTAGTGCTGCTTCTCGGACGCACGCCGTCCGAAAGCTATGAGTTACGAGGAATTCCGGCCGCTGACGGGCGGAATTTGATGAAATGCTAATGATTTCGAGCCGGTGGTTCTTGGCGATGATAAATTGCTGACTTTGGGTTTTGTGGGCTGGGACATGTTACTGCGCATTGGCGGTATGTGTGATTATGCGAACTGACAGTTTGTGATATGGGGGTTACACTAAATTTCTTCTTTACTCCTTATAATTTGCTTTTAATTGCATTACTTTAGTTTTTGTGCTATTTACAGTCACTTTTTTACTTCCAATTCTTTTCCCAAGGTCAAATTGAAGGATTATATGAATTACCAGGAATTTGATTTGCTAACATTCGAAATTTAACAGGTTTGGAAAATTAATAAAGTGCCAATAATTATTTTGAATCAAAAAATTTATTACATATTTAAATTCGTTTTTGTCTATAGGTAGTCTGGCAAACGCTCATTATTGATAGATGATGCAAAAATTGGCGTACAAACAATGTGGCCTCCCTCTAGTACACTGTGTATTATCTTAAGTTAATATTCTACATTAGAAATGAAGTATTAATTTAATTTATGCAAAAATATGCCACGAACTGACCGCAGCTGCCTCACTTACAACCCTCTTCCTAAGGTCACCTCCTTTTCGGACGATGCACGCCATCCGTAAGCAGGCCGTGGTTGAATCACAGGAATTTAGGTTACTGGGATATGGAATTTCACATGATTATAGTGTTCCTGGAATACTGATAACATGTACCGCGAATTCCAAATTCTCTTTGGCTTAGGGGAAATTCCAAGATTAGAAACGTATAATTTAATAATCTTAGACTTGATAAAGTATTGTGTTCGACTTACAGTGCAGTAATTGTTATAAACTTCTTGTAACTTAATTTTTTATTTATCATCTGTTGTAATTTTCATCATTTAAAATCTGATATATTATGTATTTCAAGGTCGATGATGCTATTTTCATTTGAAACTTATAATTTGATCAGGAACAGTATATGAAATATATAGTTATATTTCTATTGACTGCCATTTCTGATCGCAAATATATTCCGAATTAATTTTAAATGCACCTAGAATTTAGTGAAACGTTTATAATTTTGGAACAAAAAAGTATCGCAATTATTTAATATGTTTTGGTTTAGGAAAAATAGTAATACAAAAAGTAGCAGTTTAAAAGTTAGAACGTGGTAAATAATAAATTGTTTTCACCCCTTTATTAATAGCACAATATCAATAACTATGATGCACTAATAAAATATTCCAATCATCAAATTCTCTCTATACGATTCTGTAACTTACTACTTACCAAATTAAATAGGTACATAAATAACAGATAAATTTTAACAATATATCATTGTTACTGAACGTCTATTGACATCAGTTCTTATTTTATCGCATCTAAATACCACCTTTTACATACCACCACAATTACAGTACATAAATCTCTTCCTAACTCATTCTTCCACGTCAGAATAAACACCGACACACTTTCAGGTGAAAATATTCCACCAGTTAATTCACACTTCATTTACCGCTTGCAATTCTTTTTCTAAACTCGGCCCGTTTTCACGGTCGGAATGTAGCGGGTGGCCAGATAGAAGTTGTCAGCGGTTTCGAATTGGCGAACTGCGGAATGTCACACGGTCGTTTGTAAACTTGACGGAATGCCGGTGATTTTCCGTCCGGAGAGTTTTGCGAATTTCCAGCTTGTTCCGCATGCGGATTCGAACAGTTTACAAGGTACAATTTTGAAGCATAGTTTCGACTATTAGTTCCGACTCTTCCGAATCGTTTGTAAGCGATTGCTCCAACTTCGACATTTCCATTACTTTTATCATGTTTTACGAGTCCCATATCAATTTTCACTTTTATTCGCCTTTATTCTCAAACATTTATTGCCTGTCCTTTTTTGAAACGAGTACGAATACTTTTTATATTTGAATATTCTGTTAAGTTTTGAGGTATCCAAAATAATTTTTCGTTTTAGGTTTCACCTTTTTAGGTTGGCAAATGTTTTATTTGACGTAGGTGGTCGAATGTAATTTCGACGAATTTTGGATAGTCGTATGTCGTGCGAGAAGTGTGAAATGTCATACTTTCGTTTGTACAGTTAACGAGTGCGACATTGACTTTGAGGTCAAAGGAAAGGTTCTCCAAAATTATGGCTTGTTTCAATCTCGGACCGAAACCGTTTACGTAAATCGAAAAGCAGAATTTGGGAGCTTGACAATCGTTCGTCGTAATTTGTAATTTGGTCTCGCTAATAGATTGTTTACAAAATTATACTTGAAACATGAACACCAGACGGTAATTTTGATTCCATCGTGATAATAGTGATACAAATATTTTTAGTATTATACATTATTATTTAAAATTGTGCTTCAGAATAGGTGTTTACTTTGATAGTCAATTTATTACAGTAATAGTAATTTAAATGTTGTCAATGCCAGTTGGTACAAAGTTACTGTTATTTAATTTTTTACGTTTTAATGGAAATGTTTCCTGACACTTTAATCAATGCCTGCAATTTACAATGTATTATCATTGACAAAGGCTAAAAAATCAATTTTTAAGACTCGTAGGACAACTTGTAATCAGTGACATACATTACATATATATTATCTATTATTCCCAATTTTCTGTCATTAACATCTACTTGGAATCTATTAAGCTTTCAATGTGAATTTGAACAAATAAGATACATACTATTGACAGTCACGTATAATTTACAATTTTTGTCATTACAATACAATAAACATTAATTCTATTCAACGCACTTTATCAATTCCAATCAAATTCCGTCCAAGACTGCAAATTTTAAACTATTTTAACATTTTGAGTATTTTCGTTAATTTCCATTCTCATTCTGTTCTTTCACACATAATTTATATATAACACTTTGCGTATATTATCCTTGTCTGACTGTCCGCAGTTTCCACGCCACTCGCAATTCATGTCGCCATATTTGTCGCCCGGGCACAGTTTCAAAATCGAAAAAGCACTCGGCCAGACACGAGTCGCCAGGAATTTGGTGTGTTGACATGCGCGAGAGAAGGCTCGGAATGTCGCACAATTTCTAAGCCTCGCACCTACGTCATATATAATTTCGTTTCGCTCCTTCACGCCATCTTCTTTCGCTCAAAGCGTACCTAGCTTCATTCAAAGAATCTCACGTAATTCCGCCACAAACGAGATTTAGCAAATTTCTTATGTCCTCCGCGTCGGAATAAACTGAATGGTCAAAAGCAAATTTCTTTGAGTTTCATCTTCCGAAACTGTGAGCGAATTCTGAACAGTTTCAAGCTGCTCTTGATCCTTGACCTGTAAGTCACCGAAACTTAAACTGTTTTCAACATGGAATCTCTGTGCGATATCAAAGTTTTTCATTCTATTTCGTTAAAGCATATTTATCTAGATACATTCAAACTGAAATCTACGGAGTAAAAACGTATCAATTGGGCAAGAAAGTAATTTCGCTTTTCTAATATGAAATAAAAATCATATTTCTATTCAAAGAATGAATTATATTTAAAAAATGTATTTTGTTCGATGACTGTTTGCCATCTTTCTAGTAACTTCACAATTCTAATTTATTACATATTATTTCTATTACTTACGATTGAAAACCGAAAGCATTTTCTTGCCAAGCCAATAATTAAATCTCCGGCAAAACAAGTAAAGATTCTCAATCCTGTGGTCAGCGCAATGATAAATTGAACATTCACCATCAAGGTCAACGCACCCTGGTTCCTCAGCATCTAAACAGACGACCTAACCAAAAATACAAAGGCACCGAATCCCGCGTTACTCATTGAAATTTACAATTTATCATTCTTACCACCGCATCCCTCCCCCCTTTCCAAACGTTGCCTGAAAAGGCAGATAATGCTAAACGCCGTCCGAACAACGACTTTCCTTAATCCCTGGACCAACCCGCCCCCACCCTCTGGCCACCCCTGGGCCTCGAAGCCCTGAAATATCGCATAATCACCGGCACCTGTATTCCACGTCGGCTCGCACCAGGATTATTCTTCGCGACGCTTTTGTATCGGACTTTATAACGGCGTCCAGGGACACAATAAACTCACCTTTCTCCCTAATAAACGCATCCACCTATCCGCCTCGCAACCCCCCTCCACCCCCTCCACCCCCTCTTCTGCCACGCCGGAGAACCCGAGAGCGAACTCCAGTCAGACACATAAATAGTGACTGCCCCCTCTCCTCCCATCACCTCCCCTCCTCTCCCCTCGCCGCCGAACCACCACTCCGAGCTCCTCGCCTTTCCACGACGCGCAACTTCACACCTCGTATCATTCATACCTCCCACCTTCGCTTCTCTACTGAACTCTGTCGTTCTAGGTCTTTCTCTCGCTTAGTCTCTTGATGGGTGCCATCGTTTCGTGGGATGATCGGATGTGAGATTGAAATTGTTTGGGAGAATACGTGATTTGTGGGCTGATCAGATGTTGGACTAAAAGTGTTTATTATGAAAATATGAATTTCGTTTACAATTTTCTAAATGGGTTTTTCGTCTGTGGACAGTGTTGTGTAAAAAGCCATTTCTTTTTAGACATTTCATGTATGTTTAACCTTTAGACATCTTTCATTCATACCTTCCCCTCCCCCCCCCACTCTCTCTCCTCTCATTTCTTGTTCTTTATCTTCAAGTCTGGGTTCCCTGGCCGGAAGATCAGATGCAGGATTAAAGGTATTTACCTGCATCCAGATAAAGGAACACATTTTTTGTACGGTTTCCTGAATGGGCCAGGTAGATTTCCATTAACATAGTCATTCATCATATCTCTTTCAAGGGAGAAAATGAATTTTTGTCTTAATTTATTATGGACTGCGTCAGCTTTATTTATTTAGATTTTATTCTTAGATTTTATTGCTAGATTTTTAGGTGGTTATTCAAATTTTAGTTTGTGCGTTTCATGTTCACATTTGGTATAATTTTTATACGACACTTTCCAGGTTTATTCTTCTAAAACTTTTGTCTTTCTCACTGTTAAGATTTTCGTTCAACGTTGTTCTTCATCTTCGACTCCCGTGTGAATTAAGTACTTATACTTCTACCTAGTTATTCTCGGAATTACAATGAATACTCAATTGTCATCATCCCATCATCCGTAAACGAATATATCTATAATATAACTTACGTAAAATCCATATACAGAATGAGATGGAATTCATTTCAACAATACGTTCAAGATGATAATATCAAATACAAACTTCAAAGCAGCGTAAACAAATGATCTAAGCACCCCAACAGACGGCTCGTTGGCGCGACCCAATTATCTGCTCCCCCGTTACATGCACCTGTAACAACCCATTACAAATGTTCACCGAGCACTCAATTACCCTAATCCCGGACATTCCAAAAACTGCAGCGGATGCAAATCCCACGTTCACAAATAGAAAAATCTCACCGTCCTCGGAACAATCCAAATACATTCTTTTACACAAAACTCGGTGTAAACACCATCTCGCAGATGAGTTTCTCATTCGAACGAGCGAGCCAATTAGCTTCCTCGCCGTCGCACTCGAGGTGCTCGGAAAAGAGTCCTCTGGAATACGAGCATTGGCCAGATTCTAGTCGGCGATTAGGCGCCGGGAATTCGTACGGATGATCATTACGTATCGGTGAATATGTAACGAATGCGCTGGGGTGGCATAAATCACACTCGGCGTTAATTGGCTGGCAACCGGAGAGAAAGAAATCGAGTGTGAGAGAGAAATCAAAAGTGATCGAGTGCGAGTTAGAGAGAGAGAGAGAGAGGGTTGGGTAAGTGAGTGTGGTAGAGGAAGAAGTAGAGAAATAGAGAGAGAGAGAGAGAGAGGGAGAGAGAGAGAGAGAGAGAGAAAGTGAGAGAGTGAAAAAGTTAGATAGATATATATTTAGATCCTGTAGCAACATTATAATTGCATCAACATCGGTAGTAATACAGAAATTTTACAAATTTTGCTTATCACTACTTCTAATCCCCTTAGTACTAATAAAAATAAAAATAAATAAATATTGCCTTCTTTGCTTTTTCTCTTCCTACTCGTTATGTATTGGACTAGCTTTCGTTTAAATTCTAGTGATGGAGTGTGATAGAGAGACAAGTAGAGAGATAGGGAGAGAAAGAGAGAGAGAGAGAGTGTGTGTGTGAGAGAGAGAGAGAAAGGGAGAGAGAGAGAGAGAGAAAGAGAGAGATACAGTCCAGGTTCTTTCTCTGTTTTCTGCCCATCGTGAGTTATATCTCGAATTGGCCAGCCTGTATTATTTACGTTCACGTCGACTGTTTTATGCAGGCGCCGATATTATCGTGCCGATTTGATAGGGGCGGCCAGCCGGTTAGATAACCGAACGATTTCGTGTGCGATATGCTGTCGAACGTGGGATGACCCGATAATTATCCGCAATACGGTTAAAAATTTATCGAAGCGCTCGCCGATATAGGTATTTGCACTCGCCATTTTTCACGCCGCGCGAGACCGAGAAAATCTTCGTCACTGACATGATATTTCGAGGATTTTTATTTTTTATCCTGATTTTGGAATCGGATCCTGATTTTTGAACGTGTCTCTATTTGAATATCTCGCGTGTAAGCTTTGAGGGGAGTAAATGAAATGTGTTTATTTATGGGTTAGTCATTCGACGAATTAATTTTGGCATTTGGCTGCCATTTTATGAACTTGGCTTCTTTGATGTTCGATTAAAAATGGCATGGCTTCGTCGGGGTTTGTTAATAAAATATTTATGTTTTTTGTAACGTTTTGGCAGTTCGACTGTAACTGATCTCTGAACTCAAATTCTCCTGGAGATCCTGCAGTCGTGCCACTTTTTTGACAAAATTTGCCGAATTTTCAAATATTATCGCACGCTAGAAACTCTCAACGTACTTCACAGTTTAAATACACGACCAAAAAGCCTGCCAAGCGCATATCCCATTTCCGACTCTCACCTACAAAACCTTCCGTAAATTCCTCCTTCTAATCCATCCCCGGACAATAAAAATCCATCAAAATCCCCCTGTTTCTCCTGAATACCTCATAAAAACCTCTTTCAAAAACGAACACCTCAACAAAGCCATTAACTACAATTCCTCCACGGAAAGCAAAAACTGCACAGAAAACCTCTAAAAAGACACACTCGATAATCTTCACAAGGAAGGTTACATCCTCCTGAAGGATAATTATGGAGTAAAAAAGGACTCGCAGGATTAGATCGTCGTCCATCGATAAGTCGGTGTGTAGGATAAATTTAATGGAATCGGATGATTGCGATTGGTCGCGAAAGGGGGGGGGGGGAGGTGCTCGGTGGATAATACGCGAAATATCCGCTTTTATCGAGGACGTAAAGTTGTAGGGGGAGGGTGGGGGGAGGATCCTTTGTCGACGGTGGGGGGGTGAGAATCCTTCGTCGGCGAAAGAGGTCTGACAACTTCGCGTTTCTTTGTGCGGAGCTGAGAAGAAGGCGCGTCGCTTATTTGACGGTGATCAGTCTTTTTCCGCGAGCGAGGCGGGATCGTTTCTACGTTCGTGTGCGTCAAAGCGCGCGTGTGTGTGTGGGTAAGGAATTTTTGTTGGCCTCCGAGTCATTAGGCGACGTGAAAGGAAGCTGATCTGGTAGCCATTTTTTTTTCCTCTTTGAGATTGAAACGCATCGATTGCTTTGGGAAACGCTTCGTTTCGCTGGGAGATAGAAATTCATTAATTTAGAGTGTAATTGTAAGAAAAATGTAGGTCAGAAGTATTTTGTGAGTAGAGCAGAAATAAGTGAAATAATTTGTGAACTCTTTAGAGTTTCTTCTTTCCTGGATACTGTTGACTATCGTTTGCGTTCTGTCTTTGTACTCCGTACAAAGTCGACACCGTGTTGTGCTCGGTCAAGCGTGCTTTTTCGTGCGATTTCTGACGACTACAGTGCCGATATAAATCCTTTGACTTCCTCACTCACACACACGCCGACCTTTTTCCGAGGTTCGAAGTTGTTTAACGTATATTTTTTTGCCGGACCATATTTGCTACGATACCGTTTTCAATTATTTTATATTTTTTTTACGGGAAGAACGTTTTAACGTTTGAAATGATTAAACTTTGATAGATTGAGTTGTTTGGTGGTAGTAATCAGAAGAAAGTCTGGGAATCAGATTCCGTTGGTCAATATTCATAATAATTTGATAGGTGTAGTGAAAATGGGAAAAAATTGCCACTAAAACTTTCTAACCGTGATACATTTATAAATTCATCCGAAAGTATGTTAAAAATTACAAAACAACTGAGCTTTTTACCATATCTATATATGACAATTTTATTATACAATTGTAATATAAAACAGTAATATATTCTACTTTCATCAAATTACAATAATCATAGATACGACCAAAGATACATAAACCGACTAATTTACTGACGCATCGATAAGAAAATCACAATATATCTCTCTAGAGAATGTTTTCAATTTTAACTTGACCTATCACTTCACGAAGAATGTTTTATCGCAGCATCGCGCGATCTAATCCTCAAATGGCATTCGCCTAATCCCGCCCGAGGCCCCGTAAAAAATGCTCCACCTTCGCACCTCCAGACCCCACTTCCGGCAGGAGCAGAACATCTCTCTCGCCTAGCGAACTTTCCTAACAAACGTTCGAACGCCAAAATCAACACCGCCCACGCACCTGTATCAAAACCACATATTTATGAAGCAAATACAAAGTTGCCCAATTCGCTCCGGCAACCACTTTCGCTTCTGCGAAAACTCGCTTCCGCACCCGCAAACACACGCATTCCACACACTCACACACAGATGGACACACACGTTCAGTTCCAAGCGAATCGTTGGCTCGATTCATCCATCAATCGCGAACTCGACGTTCTACACTTTCGCCAGGGAGTGGGGAGGGCAAAAAATCAGCGTGTAACCTTCGCCATGTAAACGCTCGTGTAATCCAAAATCCGATTCCGAGTCCGTGGGATAACGAGTTCATTGTCGTCGTTCGCGTAAATCTCGGCCGGCGAGAAGGGAGGAGAACGCTGCGTGGGCGTGTTAGGCGCCTACGTGATTCTTCAGGGTTCAGGATGAAGACTAAGCGTCGAGCATGTGTGTGTAAGTGTAAGGAACACCTACGAAGACAGAGAGGGAGACAGAAAGAGATCATACTTCGAATCTACTCGAATCTACTCGAATCTACTGTTACCTGAGTGAGATTGTTCCTCTGTGTTGGTGAATGAGAGTATGTGTATGTGTGCGTAAGTACGCAGGAACACGTACGAAAAAACAGACGAGAATGAGACAGAAAGAGATCATACTTCGAATGTAGTCGAATCTACTCGAATCTACTCTAGTCTGACTGAGATTATTCGTCTGTGTTTGTGAATAGGAGTGTACGGATCAGGGTGGATGAAGGACACTGAGTCTGGGTTAGGAAGATTAGGAAGAATGTGTGAGATGCGTTTGAACGTCTGCAAGTCTGACATGTGAGTGAGACTGAGTGTATGGAATGAATGTGGATTAGTGGATGATGAGTGAGACACAGTCTGCAGTCTGTGTTGGTGAAGGGAGGGTGGGGGGGTTGGGGGGGTTGGGCACCAGTCCAAGATCTTATTCGTCCCCATATGCCTGGATATTAGCTGGCTAATATAATCCGGAGCCACTTAATACCCTCTGCGCATCGTTAGAGAGCCGTTCTGTCTTGCTTCCATTCTCGTACGATCCCCGGCACGCTTTCTTTCGCGACGCGGAACATTATTCCTGGACGAAGGATTTGCCCCGGACACGAATCATGCTCCGATGTAATCACTCATGACAGCGGAGCGTCCATCATCTTGACGGCGGCTGGTTGGAAAGAAGCCGGCGGAGGAATATATCTTGGACCGTTTTTTCGGTTTTCTTTGTTCCGGATTAGGCTGACTCCATCTTTCTTGAGATAAATAAAGGGTCGAATTAATTGTTGATGTTTATAAAGATGCAATGTGTGTCAATTAACAGGTTGAATGTGTCAATATCGTTTTGGTAAGAAATTGCATGGCGTTATCTTTAAGACATTTGGTAGTGAATAGGATTGTATTTTGAAAGTTGAAAGTTGGGAATTACGAAGATATGTTGTCAATCGATTCGTACTTATAACAGCAAATAGGCAAATAAAACAAATGAAACTTGATCGTGTAATAAAGACGCGCGCAGGACTGTATCAAAAAATGAATGTAATTATTGGTATCAATTTCCGTGTACAAGGACGTTAGGAAATCTAATCCATGTATATGTAAATCGACGCTGCCAAGAGGAGAACGGAAATAAAATATAAATTTGTGGTCTCCTTAAAACACGTATAATTACACGTTTTATTTGCCTTGTGCGAAGGTACTAGAGATCTCTAATTTATGGGTCTTTAAATTAACGTCGTCAACTGGTACCCAGAGACGTGGAAAAAAACAAGGCAGCCAGTCCTGTAGAAAACTGTGTCCTCAATACACTTATAATTATAGGTTTCACTATCATTGAACACGGACACGACATGGCTTCGGGTTGCAACCATTAGACGAGAAAAAATCAACAAGCCATATTAATGTTTGCATATATTTTCATTCGCAGACGCAAGTATTCTTGTACTATTCAAAGTTAAATAGACCGACAAATGTGTTTATTACTTTTCATGAATTTATGAAAAATATTCGGTAAAAATGCAGATTCGAATGTATCTTGAAATGAAACTATTTCATGATTTATACCTTTTAAAATATCTGCGGTCACTGCACAAGTTTTGTTTAAACTATAGATTATTCAAAGGTCAACGTGTATGAAATTTTCTACCTCTCACTGTATGAATAATACTTTTGATGTTTTATCACAGGTTTTATTACCTGTGACAACGTCGTGGTGAACGATTATTTGAAAATCACATTGTTCATTATCAACGGTTATCATCCTCCACCTTCCCAAACCTTGATAATCTCTGATTAGGTTCATATTACACAATAAAACTGCATTGGAACCCAAGTTCGGAGCAAGAATATAAATTTCATTATTAACATTTATGATTTCTAATTTGATTCAAACCACACAAATCTTGCATATACAAAAGATCAATTACCCTACAAATGGACAAAAATTTCCCAAAAAAAATCATTTCTCACTCCGAACACCCCAAAGTAAGCCAAATTCCACTCAACACCCGCCCTCGGGCCCGAAAACGCTACCGGACGTTCGCGGAAGCTTCTTATCTCGCCCGACGCATCCTACCCCCTCGCCAGTCGGTCGCGCGCGCAGTATCGAGTTGCAGACGAATGGCACGGTCCACGGAAGAGGAGCAGGGAAAGGAAAGCGGGGCGAAACAATTCAAAGAAGAGTAGCGGATAATAGAGAACGGACATGCTCGCCGCGGGTGGGGGGTGGGGGGGGGGGTGGCGGGAAGAAAGGAAGGAAGGTTCATTGTGAATCGCCGCGTGCGGTCCTCTCGCGTTTGAACAGAAGACCTCCCGCCGCGAACGAAGCGGTTCCCGGCTTAGAATCCGAGCAGAAGGCCGGGGCGGAATTCGTTTCTCGGATTATAAGTTGCGCAGGCGGCGTGCGCAAAGCACTCGCGCAACGGTCACGCTTCCGATGGTTTATGGGCGAGCTTAGATTTCGCTTTATGGGGCCGTCGTGCGCCGTGGATGGGAAGTGATCCGCGAGGAGTCGGTTCAATTCGATCCTGGGATCGGTGTAATTTCGTGGCGGACGTCTGTTATCGGTGGGATTTGTTGGGGATGGGATGTATTTTGTTGCGGACTGTGGTCGGTTCAAGAGATAAACTCTTCTAATGGTATTTGGTTTCGTTCTTATGGTGGTAGACGTTTCGTTGTATTCACTGATTGATGACTTTTGTCTGTAACATAGGTATTTAAGTTAATTAGAAGGTTTCTTATTGCATATAGGAAGCTAAGATTTCTGTGTCTGGAATTCTCTTATTTGAAGGGTGGGATGAACGTTTTGATGACCTATCGGTGTAATTTCGTGGCGGACGTCTGTTATCGGTGGGATTTGTTGGGGATGGGATGTATTTTGTTGCGGACTGTGGTCGGTTCAAGAGATGAACTCTTTTAATGGTATTTGGTTTCATTCTTATGGTGTAACACGTTTCGTTGGATTCACTGGTTGATGACTTTTGTCTTCAACATGTTTAAGTTGATTGGAAGGTTTCTGATGCTTTTCGTGAGTTAAGATTTTTGTCTGGATTTATCTTATTTGAAGAGTGGGAAGTAATTGGGAGTGTCGGTTTAATTCGATGGTGGGATTGGTGTAAGATGGTGTGCAATGTCTGTTATACGAAGGATTTGTTGGGTATGGGTATTAATCTTCCACTCTAATATACTTTCATAGTTCGCTAGCCTTACACCTTCAACCTACAAACTTTCCTTTTAACGTCCAAATATTTCAACCACATCATCATTTCTATGCAATAAACACCTAAACATATCTCAATAATAAATTCATCTACCTTCCTTTCGCTTCTATAAAACACAAAAAATACAGCTTCCACCATTATTCACCTACATAGGTTCATCCTGCGTTGATTCCGACGAGAATCGAATAAAAATACGGAATTCCTCCCCGACAACAGCCGACGTAGAAAACAATTATACGGCGAGCGATTTTGCGCGGGAGATTTAAACGTATAATGGAAGCCGCGCGATTCTTTGCATAAACTGGGCTGTTATGGTGCAAAGCTGAGCGCTGAACGGGAAAAAAGTGGCCAATAACGTTGCTCGTTCCGGATGGAATTAAGCTGCTGCGCAATTTTCAAACTGGCGTATCTTCGAGGCGGACTAAAAAAAAATGAAAGAAATTAATGAAAAACCGTGATTCTGTACTGCGCCGTAATACGCGGCTGAATAGAATGGTACACGTTCTTTCGAAATTGTTGCGATAACTCTTTCGAAATTCGCACGATGCGAAACAGGGAATTTCATATTTCATGTTTACATATTCATTTTTCGGAAGAAAAACCTTTTCGAAACTTGATACTGCTTACACTGACTGACGAATATTTTCTGATATAACCATTAGTGTACAAAGAAGCATAGACAGAAACTACGATATAGCAACCAACACGCAAATATTCTCTCATAATAAATTTCAAATCTTTCGAACGTGAAACGATGAAAAATCATTGTTAACCTTTTAGAAACTCGATAGTGCTTACACCAACTGAGTAATATTTTCTAATCTAACCATTACAGTAGAAAGAAGCATACACAGAAACGATGATACGCCAAACCAATACGCAAATATCCTATGATAATAAAGTCCAAGTCCATCGAAACAGCACCCCGAAAAGTTCTGACTACCGAAACGAGCGTGAAATTAGCAAAATTACGCGTTATAGCCACAAAAATCCGACCGACTTCGCAGCAGCGTCCGATATTCCTATCAGTAACAGTATATCGAGGGGAATAATTACGATAATGATTCGTCGTATCGACGTCGTCCCTCTTTTCATCGCCGGCTTTGCCGGGCCCGAAACACGTTCGTGCCATCGAATCGAACCTTTAACTGCGTCATTCAATTGGATTAACCTGCGAGCGGACGCTATTTACGAAATATTTAACTCCGACAAAATTTCCGCCCGCTCGGAGTGAAGCAATTATCCGACGAGTCCGTTTCGATTCGCGGGAAAATGTGAGAGAGAGAGAGAGCGAGAGACGGAGAGCGAAAGAATGTGTTAGTATCGACAGCGTTACTCACAAATTGATATTTGTTCGGAATAAAACGGTTAGCGTAATGAACTTTTAAAAGACTGCATTATTACCGCAATCCGAGTTTCGGTCAATTTGGCTCGCACTCGAACGAGTCAATTTACATCGGATGGTGTAAATACTGTTTGGAATTCGGATGAAATGGAATTTTACGAGTTTTATTTTATTACGACTTGAATTGATTTTGTTGTTAAAATCAGTACAGTTTGTTCTTATATATTGGCTTGGCAAGAAAGTATTTGCGGTTTTGGTTATAATTTTTTTTAAGAACCTCTGTCAGTGTTAAAATATTTTAGCATTTAACATTGGTCACATTTAAGTTACGAAACAAAATAAAAAATATATTAATTAAAGTTCAGTTTTTGTCTAAAAATATTAGTTCAGACTACAGGACTGAAATTACTTTCTTCAACCTAATATTTTATGCGTTAATAGCGAATTTATGAACGCGGACAATGTTTTATTTGAATTGATAATAATTCGGCGGAAATTCGGCTCATATTTACATGCATGTTTGATGTGCTTACAAGCCATGCGAAGTACGCGGATGATAATACGTCACAAGTGTACTTCGCATTGATTATATTTCTGTCCTTTTATGACAAACATTAGCGATCGTTTACTACAAACACGTTTGGAACTTCAATTTTCGATGCTTCTTGATAGAACAGAGTACATTGTAAACAATTCATTACAAATTGCCTTTGCGCTCGGAAGTACGTTAATAATAAATTACTAAATCTTTTTACGTTTATTATACCACCTAAATGGGGTTCGTTTGTGAAAGGAAATCAATATTTCCATATTTCATGTAGTGACTAAATACATAATAATGACTTTATTACAGACTCTTTTTACATGTTTGAAATATAATTTTGCGTGTGGATGTGTCAACAACTCGTAGACAGTAGACAATTTTTTTTCGAAAAACAATAATTTTGCCTTCACAGTCTATAAAACAGATTAACAATCTATCAAAAATTGATTTTAGATTAAATTTCAAATTTCCAATACATTAATTATATATAATTAATAAAAAATTTCAAATATAAACAACTGACCACATAGCGTTTATAAGTGCTAATTAAAAAATGCTACACCCATAAAACTAAATAACCTTGAATAGTTATCGCGGCTAAGTAAAAAGTTGAAAAGTCAACACTTAGAAATCAAACAGAAAGAAATAAAACTGTAAAATATCCCAATTCAAACCTGCACTCTTCGCGCATCAATTTGTCATGATGACCTTCAACACTTACCCATTCCGCGCATCCGCTTCAAACCGAACGACGATCCATCAACATCCCCCCTCCGTCGAACCACCCTCCCAAAAAGAGCTACACCCCTTCAGAGGCCAATATTAGCCGAAAACAGAGAGTCCTTTTGGCAAGGGTCGATGCCTCTCGAATTATTCCCGAAACGTCGTCTGCCTCTCCATTTCGCTCCAATTATCTCCGCAGACTTCTTGCTCCGGAGTAGGTATCATCCAGATGTTTAGAAGCTCCGCGGCCAATTAACGGCGTCCACTCTAACCTCCAAATTCTCAATTTCCGACATCGCCTTTATTGGCGTCCGCAAAGCTTCCGAATTGCAAATTATTGTCTCACTTGGCGGCAAAATATTTATTGACATTCTCATATCTAATTATTTCCTATCTGAATCATTTATCATTGAAAATTGTCCTGCATATCATTATTATACCTTTCCTGACAATATTTTACCACTTTTCTGTTGCTGAATTTTGCGACATTTTGACTTTAATGATTTGAAACTTTTAATTTTTCTATACTTTGAGTTTTGGTTTATACATTATTTCTTTCACTAGAGACTTTTTCATGGAACCTTTAAGTCATTAATTTAGCAAATTCTTAATTGGCAGACGATACTCACCTTCTGCACAGTTCAGAGTTTCTTTCGTACCAAATTTTCAGTTCTACATACCTATTTTTATATAAATCGAGCCCGCATTTATTTCAATCGCTTCCGAAGATAGAAATCAAATTTCCGATCGCAAAATTGCCTCATTAGGCGAATATCAGTCTTAATTCTGCACTCCTTTGTCCTTTGGGACTCTAATTACCTCCTCAGAGAGTTACAGATGAAGATCTACGATAGATCGCCGATAAATCATCATTAAATGAAAGAATAATTCCAAATTCTTCTTGCGAATAATTCTGATCAGCAATTCAGCGAATTGAACATTTTTCGAAAGGATCGAGAATATTGCGAGTGATGTTATTAGAAGCTGGATCTCTTGACTTTGGAGGAAAAGGAGGGGGGGGGGGGGGGTGTCAGCAACTGAGAGGTCGGTGTAATATTCGTGGGATTATGAATATTGAAGGAGAGCAACTTGTCGGGTAGAGTTGGGTGAGGTGAATTAATCGGATATTTTAGTAAGCTGAACCGAGATATTTTTTTGCTCTGTCGTCGACCCTGTTACGCGGACAGAGTTTGAATATTGTACGAGTAACAACATTTGAAAAGATAATTACAGTTTCTGTTTGAATTTCGCTTCCGGAATGTTGGTCTATTCCTGTATGGTTATTTTGTTCTATGGAAAGTGGGATATTATGATACCGTGGAGCATGTAATAAAATTTATTGTCATGATTCTATAGGCTAAGTTAAGATAATGGGACCTTTGTGGGGAAGTTTCAAATTTGTTCGTTGTTAATAATCACATTTGGTTACATATTTATTCGATTTTAATGTGAGGATGCGTGCAGTTTTTGTATGTTCTTAATAAATGCAAAACAAATTGAAGAATAATAATAAAAGACTCGTCTATAGAGAATTATACATAAAATAAGATGTATGCAAAGGAATTTCAGTTTTTTGCACAATACAAAATGCTAAGGTTTTAATTATCGGGGAAGAGATGAATAGCGTTATAAAACAGACAATTAAAGTAATGAATTGCTTCTTCGGCATCAGAATATTCCGTAATATTCTCAACAAGATTTACTTGCAAATACTGTTTGCAAATATGAATGAATTTACATATTAATCATTAAAAGATAGGAGTCATACTCCAAACTTCTATGATATAGAAAATTCGTTAATCCAACTTGACCTAAGACATTGAATCTTACACAATCTGTACAAAAATCTACTTATATAAGTTCATTTAGCAATTATTCCGACTAATAATCATTCTCTAGCCATTCACCATTAACATTGTCAAATTCAAACAAGTGCAGTCAACACTGATACTTCGAACTTTATTCTGTACAATGTACTAATAATAACCATACATATAATAAAGCATGTAATTCTATCAAGCAATTGGACTTGAAACATTGAACCTTACACAAAGCTGTACAGAAATCTATTAATAACTGGAATCCAAAACGTTTCACACTTAAACCGGACACAGATTACATTAGTGCGTCCAGCAATTATTCAGGCTAACAACCGTACTCTTGTCTAAGCATTACCAATGCCAAATCCGAAATAGCGCCGGCAGCCAAGAGTACAGTTAAGAATGACAACGCTCACGCTGCCCAAGTCCAATCCCTATTCCCGAACAATTAACCTCGACAGTGATTCAAGGGGCAATTACGCTAGCTCGCCATAACTTTTCTGCGAAAATCGACCGCCGGGCCACGCGCGCCAATTAATCAGCCACACTAAATGCCTGGCATTCGAACAAGTGCCATAAACGATTCACGTTTCTGTCTTTTTAGCGGTAGAGTGGCTGATTCGCGTAGTGGCAGGAAAATAATAGCATTGGGAGGATGAGGTCAATGTGTTGATTCGAAGAAAGCGGTAGGTTATCAAGTTTTTCTGTTTTTTTTATCTGATTTAAAATGATTTTTGGAAGGAGTTCAATGTGGAAGTGGATTTTAAATAGGATGAAATGTTATTTATTACGATATAATTTTTCCATCTTGTCGGTATGTTATATTCGGGTATAGTGATATTTTAATGCTGGCAGATATATGTCTTTCGGGATGGACTGAAAGCTCAGAAATTGGAAGATTAGTAAGAAGTGTTCTTGTAATTAAATATCAGATTCATTCTTGTGCTGCCATACTGTATATATATCTCATACTTTTGTAAGAAAACACTAGAATTGTATTAGCATGTCTTCATCGACCGATATATAACGCTAACTCATTAACTCACTGCAATGTGGAGAACAAAACATCCGACCTTCATTCGAGTTCAAGCTTGAATCTTTCGGCGGACGAGAAGTTTCCGACGCGTTCGGTAGCAGAACTGAGACGACGCTTTCGTAGAGAAGCTGTGAAGAAGCTGTAGAGAAGCTGTGGAGAAGCTGTGTGGAATCGGCGACGCCCTCTTTCTTGCATGCCCGGCGGTCCTGTCCGCTTCTGCCGAGGTATTCATCCTGCGGACGACAAGTATGATTTAGAGGGAGGATCGTGGGACTACCGCTGCGATCCGCAGAAAGAGAGAGACGGGAATAGACAGGCAAACGGAAAGAGAGCGTGGAAAAGGGGTGGAACCCCAGGGAGCCCAGGGAGCCGGTCAAATATTTTACCCTAATGCGGAGCCGAAAACTCTGCTAGGCACTGCCGACCGGCCCTTTTGATGAACAGTGTTTGAGGGACGCCGGGTATAAGGATGTCAAAACAGTCGTATTTTATGTTTTAAAGTGTTCGACCGCGGTCTGCCTTTTCTGTGGCTTGTCGATGGTCTATTGTCATGAGGTTGCTAGGGATAGAAAAGTTTGGAGTAAATGTTTTGATTTGGGACCTTGAACGTTACGTTTGGCGTATTGTTTACTGTTAGTATTGACAATTGAACACAACTAGCACGCAATCGTTGTACTTTCACAAATCGCAATTATTAAGTTTCCATTACTATTCTCAAGTCCTTAACCAAAAAACATTCTAATGAATATTTTCAAATTCCTCCACTCACACACATTACATTCCCACCACCCACACACGAAGAACCCCAAAACCTAAACATTAACCGTAACCTAACCCGCTCCCACCCTCCCACAAATGCTGCTCACTCCAAACTCACCGTAGCGTCCGTCTCGCCCCGCGCCAAATTCAAATCTCCCGCGCTCCCTGGCGCTCGTAAATCAGGCTGCGCGTAACGCACGATTCGCAACGCAGGCCACCGTCCACGCGAATTAGAATACAATCGAGCGTAATAGAGCTGACAGTGGCCACCGATGTTCCGTACGAGCGTGACCGCCGAATAAAAGGGTGCGCTTTCCGATTCGGTGAGGAGGGGGAGTTGGTGAGGGGAGGAGAAGACGCAGGGAGGGCGGGATGCAGGCGCGTCCAGGGGAGCAGCGATTATGTATCTCAATCATGGGAAACTACCGGGGCGGGAATCGGAGCCCGTTCTGTATAACCGTACTGGCCCGCGGCCGCGACATGTGAGGTCTCCGAGTTTGCCGGCTTGCCGGCTTGCCGGCTTGTCGGGACCCTGCCTCTGCCTGCTCTCGCCCGCTCGTTGTGCTCCGCTGCCCGCCAGCGGTTCTCAACCTGGCTACCGATCGCTAACGATTTTGCGGATGAATGGCTTTTCAACGGGGACAGTTGTGAGTTTTCAATGCATGTCCCAATGAAAGATTGGTATGTGTGTGGGGATGTCAGCGTTTCTCAACTTGGGTACTGATCGCTAACGATTTTGTGGATGAATGGGTTTTCAGCGGGGAGGGGGATGAGTTTTCAGTGCTTGTCCTACTGAAAGATCGCTGTGATGTACATGGGGATGTGAGTGGATGCCAACTTGGATACTGATCGCTAACGGTTTTGTGGATGAATGGGTTTAAAGAGGGAGAGGGATGAGTTCTTAGTGCCTGTCCTACTGGCAGATTGGTACGTTGTGTGTGGTAATGTCAGCGGTTCTCAACCTGGCTACCGTTCATGAATGATTTCGTGGTTCAATGAGTTTTTAAGATCAAGATTACTGAGCTTTTGTTGCCTGTCTGTTGGAGATTAATTGGTGTACTCTGCCATGTGTGTGTTGATGGCAATTGGTTTCAAACTTGCCACCGATCACTAACGATTTTACCGTTAAAGCATTCACTAAGACCAAGACAAATTAGTCTTTTTCATGGTATAAATTATGAGTAGGCGATGTTCTAGTCAGTATCTCAGCGATTCCTGTCGACTGTAACACTATTTTATATATCGATCACTGACGATTTGGCAAAAATTCAATTTCTCAAAATACTGTACAGCACTCTTTTATTATACAGCTCAAAATCACTCCAAAAAGATCGTATCTGTCTTTAAATGTTCACTATACCGATGCTGTTTTCAAATATCACTAGTCATCACAATTGACTCCATAAAAAAATATTTTTCGACAACAGGAACCCAGCAATTTTTATAATTACATTAATAATGTATTTTTTCACACAATTACATTAAAAATACACGCTCCCTTCCTTCAACATATAGTCAAGACCCTCTGCACGATAATGTTGAAACAATCCACCCCGTACATTAAGATGAGATACTTCCTACAAGCTGGAATGCTCGTCCACGCGCCTCCCCCCTCTCCCCACCTTCGATCAACCTACCGGGCCGCCACTAATCACAGATCGCATCGCGGCAGCCGCGTTAATTCTCTCATTTTTTTTTAATACCACTCTCAATCCTCGAGCCCATCAAACGTCCCACAAACTCCGCATCTCACCCGGCTCGACCCTTTTTTGCAGACCTCGCCCGCTATATGACGATCCTACTCCCCTCTTCCCTTCAGCCCCCCCTCCCTTCGCCGCCCATTCCTACTTAGCCGACAATCAAAGTGACGAGCTGTAAAATTGCACCGACGTCCCGCCCTTTTCGAAGCGTTCCAGTCGGTCACGCTCTTCAGCGTCCGCCTTTCCATTCGCAGCTCCATTATACGTCGTATATATAGTAATCATATTCACCTTTTGTCAGGCCGGACGGCCGGAAGTGGATTCCGAGCTAATTCGGTTATCGCCTAACGTCAGTAACGAGAACTTCGTCGGTTCTGATTCGTCGAGCTGGCGAAGCTGACAGCTACTCGTTTTTGGAAAAGGTGCATTTTGGATCAGTTCCTGACATGGTAATGTCAAGAGAACGCTAATGAAGGAAGTGGACACCTTGTCTTGTTTTTAACATTGGAATGAATTGGACTTGAATTGGAGCAAAGTGGTGAAATTGTTTTGATTTCGTCAGAGTAGTGTTGACTGAATGGTAACGGATGATGTTGGCTTGTAAAAGTCATTTTTTATAGTGCTACTAAAAGCGACTATAACTCAATCAAATCTATCAATCAAAACTATCTTCACTCATACAAGTGCGGTTGCAGCGAAAGTTTTGATAAAAATAATGAAATTAAAATTTGTATCCTTTATTCCATGGTAACATTCCAAAAGAAGCAACTATTTCAAATTTCCAAAATTATTTCCTAAAATCACCTTACACTCCCGAAACGTGGCATTCTAATCACCCTTCATCACCTAACCCCAAGCATAATTTTCCGTTCCAGCCATACTCAAAATCTGACCCAATTCACTCTGCCGCCATTATTACGTTTTCCGGTAATCCGACCGTTCGGCAAAGTCGATTAACGAGCGCTGACTCGTTAATAGTACACCGTTGACATTTATAATCCGCCGACTTGCTCCATTATCGATCGTCTCATAATTAGCCCGGCATGTCTCGATACTGGAATTTATTACCCCGGCCGGAAAGTTTTCAGTCGGCAAGCGCGTCCTGTTACCGATCTCGAATGCTAGGCTCGCGCATGCGCGGGACGGGAGAGTCGGTTCGGCGAACGAAAGGATTAGCTCGGCAGAAATTGGCGAACGCTTTTGCCGATCAATTATGGGACGAGATTCGAAATGGCGACCGGCCAATCGCGCTCATTGTCAATCTTGACCCGTCCCGACACGCCACGTGACTCGCAGAATAATTGCCCGCGTTCAATCCTTCCGCCATTCGTCAGGCGCGGCGTTAGGTTCATAATTTATGACAGGAATCTGTGTTGGATGGTTTGTCGAAATCGGGTTGTATTTCGAGGGGTCAGGTTTTAGTCTTCAGTGTGTGCGTTCTAATGATTTATTAGGAGTAGACACATCTATGCAAAGTGTCAGATAAATTTTTTATTACTGTATTTATCTAATGAATTTTTATAAAATTGTACATTCATCAAACGTTAGATTCATAATTTACGATAGGAATCTGTGTTCGATGGTTGCCAAAAATCGAGTTCTAATTAGATTAGTCAGGCTTAAATATAGGATATATCTAAGAAATACATAGAGACATTTAGGATTTCTTTCTTCAAATCCATTATCTAGAAGTTTGTGTTCAGCTTGACTTGATCGCTTCGCAATTGGTCAAACCTGATATTAGTCCATAATTTAATAATTCAATTGAATATAATTATTCAATAACCCTTTATTCTAAACCCATAATTTTCCGAATCGTATATTCAATCGTTCTCCAATGTTCGAGTTTTATATCTTAGCAAAACTCGAGTAAAACAAAATCTAGGTTAGTTCAATCACGTAACATCTTGCATACCTAATTCTAATACTGGTGAACAATAAATTACAAACAATCAGATGCATTAAGAGAATATAGATGTTTGAATAATACAAAGCAAGTCGCATTTGTTAATAATTTCATACTATTAAATTCAACAGCATCCAACACTCGAACCCATAAAATTTAAATCTGGACCTTCCACAGATAAAACATTTACATCATTACACATCCGATGAGCTGAAAGCAACAAAATGAGTCGAAACCTTCAACGTGTTTGGCATCTTTTCTATAATTCAGGAACTTTCGATCGCATGCATCGGTATCCACTCAATTCGCGACATCCGCCATTACTCGATAATTTACATCTCCTGAATTTCACATCGTCGAATAGTTGAAAGGCTGACAACTGGAAGTGAGCTTCCAACCTTCAGGCACTTATTACATCGCTAAACACGAAAAACATATATGACTAATTTTTGTCCAACAACCACTAATGAATAAATTATTGACCTAAACGAGAAAAATCATACATTTTCAGTCAATTTTTAATTAATAATATAGGTTTAAAAAACCGTCTTATTGACTATGTATTTAAATGTATAATTATAGCACCATAGCGGCCAGTTTAATCCTATGACACATTAGATAAGAAAAAATAATAATTAAAAAATTCAGTTTTTCAATCAATATATCAATTTTTAACATACAAGATTTATGCAAAATCAGACGAAATTTAAATAGACCAATTTCACAATCATTAACTTTGTAAACTGCGTATAAACTTGATCTATTGATTGATCTAAAATTGACTATCCAAGATTAATCTACACTTTGCTAATGCTTTCTTACGATCGTTTAGTTCTAAATTCACTCACAAGTATTTCATAATAAACTACAGTAATTGCAGATCTAAAATACCAGAAATAATAGCAATTAGCCGACATATTCGTTATCGTTTCCCTGGAAACTTTCGATCGCACCCGTCCTCATTATTTACAGCCGCCGAATTGGCCATCGTCGAACAGTCGGCGCCCGCCCCGACAACCGGAAGTGAGCTTTCAATCTTCGGCCCGTTCGCCAGCGACATTCATTATATCTGGCGAAACGAAACTGCGCATGAAAAGGCTACAATTTTCGCTTCGGCAACCTGGAACGAACGCAGTTACGCGCGCGATTTGTCGCTTTCCGCGATCGGCAGGCATTAGCCGATAATTTACGAGCGCTAAATTCCGCGCCAGATTGTCGAAATCGTGTCGATAAACAGAAACGTGCCAATTTTAATCTCGCACCCGCCAGTGCGGTAACAATATTTATTATGCCTGCGCGCGTCGGATTTGCTAAATGCGTCCGAGTCGCTGATAAAGGTCGACGCTTTTTTCTTTTTCTTTTTCTTTTACTTTTTCTCTCTTGCTTTTACCGAGAACCTGTACGCGAAGTTTTAAGCTAGAGTCGATTGGAGACTGTCGATAATTTACGATCGAAGAATTTCACGCCGGAGGTGCGTGCGAGGTGCGGGTAAGAGAGTCGGTGAATGTTTTATGTCTCTTAGGTTGGTCTTCTGCGTACTCTGGGTGCGATAACGGACACGTTTGCTCTGATTGTGTTATGAAAGTTCCTTGTTTGGAAGACTTTTGATGCTGAGTACAGATACTGGATTTTATTTGAATTCCGCATAAAGATATTCAAACGAAGTTAATTATCCGAGCTGTTTATTTTGAAAGCGTAAGTCCATTTTCGGAAAAAATCGAGCTACCTTAATAGTTACAATTTTAGATGTATAATAATGGGTTTAGGGCGAATTTGGTCAGTGTTTTATATATATCTACTGTAATTCAATGATTTGAACTGTAAATGAGTCAATTAAAGTGATTGAAGCTAATAATAAAAAAGGCATTTTCATTCCAAAGCAAACTGTTACTAATATATTTAAAATCATTAAGATTTTCCGATGCGAAAATTTGCCGGTTAATGAAGTGATGAAAAAGTTTATTTGAAAGTTTAAAATTGAATTTCTTTTGAATTCACGATTTTAGCCGAAGATAATGTATTCAAAGTCTTATAATTGTTAGAAAAGCATTATATTTTCGAAACTCTCCCTTTATTTAATGACAGAAAACAGATCGAACCGTTTCCAATTTATACCAAACTAATTACTCAACCAAATATTACACTTCCACCATAAAATCCACTATCAAACAATTGACACCTTATCGCAACATATTAAGGTACAAAAATTCCACAAAAATTAGATAAAAAGAAAAACGAAAGCCAAAAATTCCGAAAAATTTCATCCGATCGATCGGAATCGCAAAATTGGAACTTTTCCGGTCATAAAAGGAATGATCGAATATAACCGACCCTCCCCACCCCCCACCCCCTACACGCCCGTGCTTTCAGTAACGCAAGAATCCGGCGCGCTCAAAATTTTATCTCTACTCGCGCGACACAGGCGGAATAGAAAGTTCCCTCGTCGGTTCGAGTGGCCGAGTTACTCAGTTCGAGAGGAAAGTTGTCGAATTCATCTCGCGGAACTTGCTAGGCCGAGTAAAATGTAACGATCTCGAGCAGTCGAGTTTGTCGGGGACATATGCAGGCCCCTAAAATGTTTGTTCGCGGAAGTTCGACAAGGGTACTCACCCCCGCCACCCCCTCTTCACCCCTCCATCAATCCATCCATGTATTTATCCCACTTCTCATCCCTTTTTTCATCGACATACCCCTTATTCTTCCGTTTTTTTGCTACTCTTCTTCACCCCCCCCCCCCTTCCTATCCATCTAGGTATTCCTCTACCACCGCCACTTTTTTTTTGGCAGTCAACCCCTTTCTGTTTATCTCTTCGCGCATTCATCGTTCTTTTTGCTCTTTGTTGTTCTACAACCCCCCTCTCCTCCCTCTATACTGGTTTTCCTCCCTCTGCAAATCTATCCGTCTCTGTATTTATTGCTCTTTTCCTTCTGTTTTAATTTGCAACCCTCTCGCTTCTGTTTATCTTCGTATCTACGCTTTCGAGGTCTTTTTTGTTCGCGTGTTCAACCCCTTCTCGGGATCTATCCATCTATCTATGGATTTATTCTTCTTTTCGTGTTTCACTGTCAACCCTTCCGCTTCTTTCGTGCGACTATGTATGCGTTCTTGTTTCGTTCTTTTTCTTGTATGTCGGTATCGGTCTATTCATTGATCTGTTTGTTTCTTACTCGTTCTTCATTTTCGATTTCTATTCCTTTCTCTGACTCTGTATTCTTTACCATATTTTTGTTTCTGATCCTTTAATCGTTCCTATATATGTTATTTATTTTGCTTCAAACTTTTGTTCCTCTCGAATTCCGTTCATTCTTTCTAGTCTACTCTTTCACTTTTTCTTATTGTCAAATTCTTACTATCTAACTTTATGTACATACTTATCTAAACATATTGGTATACCTATCAATGTAGATCATCTAATAGATTCTTGAATAAACTCTCAAACGATTTGAATGCAGGCAAACAATAAATTCCATCCCAAATTCAAGGCTGAAACGTTAAAAACGTCAACACAGGACAAGTTAACGTCCCAAAAAAACGTACTACAGAAACCGATTACTTTCCAACCAGCCCATCTATCTCTGTATCTATCCACCAACCCCCTTGTCCATCTTCCTCTTTCCAAAACTTACCTTTGTCAACGCACGCCGAAAGACTGGCACCACCTACCTACCACCTACCGCAGAAGCCGATCGCATTCAACCCCCACATTTGTCTCTGTACATCCCCACCTGTCCATCTTCCCCCCCCCCCCCCACCCCTTAACACTCACCATCATCCATCCACCCTCTCGTCACGAGCCCATCCTCTCTCAAAAAGTGTGCCTGGAACACGCGCCATTCTCTTCCAGCGTTAAAACCGATCGAACGTTCTCAACACTGACCAGCCTGAATATACAGGGTGTCCAGAAATGTCCCTGAGAACAAAACAATGTAAAATGGATACAGCAAATGAGACTTGCGTTAAACGAAATGTGCCTCTATTCATTAAGTTTTTAATCTTAAATTAAATTGACTCCTATAATATTCCGTATCTTTGTTACCATTACAATGTTTAATTCGTGAGCTTACATATTATGAACGCAATAAATATTACTGATCTGAACTGATTTAAATGTTGAAGCGTATTACCTGTATTAAATTCGTATATAAGATTCAAAACTTGGTCGATTCATTTTGAAACTGATATAAGCCCATATTTGAAAAAAAAAAATGAGATATATAATTTATGATTAAACGTGATGTAAACAGTTTAATTGCGTAATATTTAATTTATTTTTTAACCGGACTTACACAGAGTACAAACATATATTGTATAATGCAGGTCTCATTCACTGTATCCATTCAAGAGTTACATTGTTTCGTCACCGGGGCAAACATTTACGGACACCCCGTACAACTCCCAGGCCGCCGGGCGATTATTAAATATTTATCGCGCGATTATTTGTCAAGCGGCCGGCAACGTTAATCGTCGGACCGGCCGTCGAATGATTCAAAGTAAAGTATGGCCCCTGGGCGCGCAGTGCGAATAATTTGGCGTGATTAAAAGAGCCATTACTGCCCGTGAATCATCGGGCCAGCCCGTTGATCAATATTGAAAAACTGTCAATGGAGAGTTCGGCAGCCGACGAGGCGGACGGTTGGCAGAGTGGGGCGGAAGGGTGCGGAGGGGGGTGGGGGGCAAATCAATTTCGTTAATTGATTAAAAAGGTGGTCAGGGCGTCAGGCGTCAATTTCATTGATGAGCGAAGCAGCCGAAAGCTATATCATTATGTTTGCAGGATGTCCGACTGGCGTTGAACATCGAAATTTTGCCGCTTGCGACTCGTTCGGCTTGAGACTGTCTGACGACAGTAAAAAGTTGATTTATCGCCGGATGAGTCGGCTCGCGGGGCTGCGGTTGTTTCGAATAATCTTTTCGAGGCTCGTTATCGGTTTATGGACGTGACGTAATGAGTCGTTCAACTCGCGTTTGACGCGACGTAACGTCAATGACCTTGGGGCGGCCTCCAATTTAAGTTCGTTCTCCACAACTGATTTGCTTGTATGTAGGGTAAGGTTGCATAAGTTGTATCTTTTAAGAAGAGAGTCGAATAAACTTACGATTTGTAAAATAAACAGAAATTAAATATGTTGTCCAAGACTTGTGTTAAAACTGTTGTAGAAATTCTTTTTATTAATGGTACGTATTCGACCTAAGAATCTCATATGGTTCGTCTTAAGACACGACACAGATGGAATTTTAAAAGTAAACCTAACCTAACATGAATAAAATGAATACGATTTCGTTTCTGCCAAAGGATTATGTAAATTCTACTGAATTCAAAGTTCAAGTGGTACAACGTAAGCAACCTTATCCTAAGTTAAGTACTTATGGGACACCCTATATCGGAAGAGTTGGCTGTAATCAGTGATCTAAGTCAGAAATATGAACTATCCGCGCAAATGGCTTCCTTCATTTAACGATAGCGTATATCAAAATAAAGGATGCCTGTGAACGTGAGTGACCTTAAAATGACCTTCAGCTAGATATCTACCATTTATAAGACATCCATTAGAAGCTTTACTTGTTTTCGCTAGCAGGTACAGTTGTGCAAATGTTCTTTACTGACTAGACATATTCTTATCAGCGCTATCATTGAAATAAACGGGCTCGAATTTTTCCCGAAAATTCGCCTTCGCAATCAGCGGGCAATATATCTTTATTATCGCACCTGCGTGGCATCGTCCATTACAATGCATCGCACATTAGATTATGCTTACAACTAAGCTCGCTGCGTTCAATGCCTATTAATATGGGCCCGCATGACTTAAGCTCGAGGCGGAGGCGATAAACAGGGATTAACCCGGAAAGCGTTGCAAACGAAACGATCGCCGACGATTAATACGATTCCGTCTCTGGCGTTCTATCCGCGGAACGTGATAGCGACGGCCATTAAGAGTCCTTAAGAATTGATGAGATCCGGAGAGCGTCCATTTTTGTGCCGATCGTTCGCCGTGACTTAAACAGCGGGTCGTAATCTGTCAATTTTTCGGGATTAAAGATTAACTGATCGGTGCCCAATTTTAGGGTTTAAAAAAATAATAAAAAATATCCATTTTTCATTTATTTTCAGTTGTTTTTGAAGGTATTTTATTTTACTTAAAACTTAATTACCACTCCTTAAGTACCTGTACTCTTTTATTACCCCAGGAATATATTCGTACGGTCCTAACAACTCATATCGAAAGCGCATAAATCTCGGAGAGTTCCACAATTAAATCGGCGCCTATCTCGTTCTCCGGCAGAGTCCCTTGCCCTCGGACGACTGCCAAAGCGTCGCGTTAGTCTCGTTCTTCCTCCGCCGAGATGTCAAGAGGGCTGTAGATGTCCATGCACTCCTCCCGGTCGTCTCTCGCCGACTTCCTTCGGGAAGAGAGCCGTTCCCTGACTCTCTCGCATCTTCTGACGCTCTTGTTGCCGCGACTGAAAACTCGGACTATTTCCGTCGCGTCTAGACTCGCGCCTCGCTCCTTCATGGCTTTCTTCCTGTTTCCATATTTGCTCGCCTCGCATCTTCTGATGGCCCGGAAAAAGGGCGAGTACTCGCCAGTTGCCGGTGGTCTGCGACCGAGCAGGTGGATTCCGGAATAGGACCGTTGTTCCTTCAAGGATTTCTTGCTCATTCTGAGGATTTTGTGTAATTCGGTAGTTTCCTCTTACGTTTTATGTATAGTAGATTTTTATGACGTTTGATAGTGTGGAAAAGCGCAAGTAGGTGGATTCTGGAATGGGACGATTATTGGTTCTGTGGTCATTCTGAGGATTTTGTGTCATTTGCTTGCTTCTTCTTATGTTTTACGTATATTAGATTTTCATGCCATCTGATGGTTGGAAAAAAGATTTGTTGGTCATTCTGAGGATTTTGTGCAACTTTCTTGTTTTCTCGTATGTTTTACGTATATTTGATTTTTATGCCTTTTAATGGTGTGGAAAAAGAGCAGGTACTTACGATTTAGTAATAGCCTTCAGCTAACCGGATGAATTGTTAGGAGTTCGTTTATTTATAATGAAAGGGCTCAAGATATCACTTTAACAATTTTGAGTAATTTATTAGATTTGTCATATATTTCACATATTTGGTCTTTGTATCTTCTAATTCCCGCAAAAAAGCCAAGTACTTTCGCTTTGCTAGTGGTTGTAGTGGGTGCTAAACTTTAACGCTTAATGACTTTTTAATTAGACGAGTCCACGCTTTTTGGCTTTTACAGATCTTATTTTTATGCAAAAATTTACCATTACGCGAAGTTTCATGCAAATCGGCGATGAGTATCCCTTTTTATACCTTTACCACACTTTGTTGTACTTAATTTCAGTTTCTTTAATATTTTTTACTGAGTCCCATTTTCTTACACCTCAACATTTTGTAGCAATGTATGTAAATTTCATTATATGAAAATGATAATTTAATTGTTAGTTACTGCTCGCAATGACCACATTGCTTATTATAGTAATATGTTATAAATAGCTATTGCAGTGTGGGAAGTACCGATAATTTATGCATCAATTCCGATCTAAATTGTCAAAATGTATTCCCATGAGAGGTCAAATCAATCACTTTGCCTGATTGATAATTCAACTGCGACGTAGAATAATAGATAAAGAACGGCAATTTGCAAGGTATTATGCAATCTTGTTCAATACTCTTATAGCAAATCAAGCTATAAGCTATAACACACATAATCAACGTTCACCATCTATCTTCCGCAAGTCTTGGGTACGTTATCCAACTTTAATGGAAATTCAGATTCTGTTGAACACTAGATGCAATATGAAAAATCATGAAAGGTCAAGTCGGATTAAGAAATACATGGAAGAGAATTCATTTCACATGCATTGGAAAGCATTTAAACGTATTAATATGGCATAAAAGGTTGTGCGATCTTGTACAATACTCTTTTGCAATTGCAATTTCCAATTGCAATTTCAATGGAATTCAGGCACGGTCTAATAGAGAGTGGAATACAAAAAAATTAAACTCACCACTAAAACTAAAAATCAAACTCACCACTATACATACAAAACATCAGACGTTTGAAACGTATCGAGCACTCTTGTCGTAAAACAGTTTATACATCGCCCAATTAAAATTATCAGCAGCTGTCAGCATCCTTCCATTACTTTCAACCATTTTTAACATAAATTTTTACTGTGTTCAAATATTTCGTATATAACATTCATCTTTTTAAAAGATCTAACCGGTTTGATAAATCTGACATGAAGCGAACCAGCGTTAAGTATCAGTCATATAAAATGTATCAATCTTATCCAGTGCTCTTGTACTAAAACAGTTTCTATGTCGCCCAATAAAAATTATCAGCGCCTGCCAACATTCTTCCTCCACTTTCAACCATTTTGAACAGAAATTCGTCCTATGTTTAAATATGTTGTATACAAAAATTGTCATACCGAAGGACCCAACCGGTTTGATAATCCTACCATTAAACGTACCAGCATTAAATATCCGTAATTTCAAACGTATTAATCTTAACCAGCACTCTTGGACTGAAACAGTTTATACAACATTCCAAGCGCATAAGCAGCATTCTTACCTCACTCTCAACTATTCTTTTTGGAATTTCCAAATTTATCCGAATATTTTGTATACAAAATCATATTATCAAAAGACCCAACTGTTTTGATAATCCTAACATGAAATGTGCTAGGGTTAAGTATAAGTCATTTCAAACGTATTAATCTTATCCAGCACTCTTGTACCGAAACAGTTTATACAACATTCCAAGCACATAAGCAGCATTCTTACCTCACTCTCAACTATTCTTTTTGGAATTTCCAAATTTATCCGAATATTTTGTATACAAAATCATATTATCAAAAGACCCAACTGTTTTGATAATCCTAACATGAAATGTGCTAGGGTTAAGTATAAATCATTTCAAACGTATTAATCTTATCCAGCACTCTTGTACCGAAACAGTTTACACAACATCCCGAGCACATTATCGCCATCCGGCAGCATTCTTCGACTCCCATCCGCCCCCGGGCAACTTTAATGGAAATTCCGACTTTGGCAAACGGTGTCCGCGATACCACTTCTCACGCAGGATTCCCCATCCTGTCTATTAGCCCTCCCCCCCCCACCCCTCCCTGCCCGTTATCTTCGCGTTTCGACTCGCGGCAATTAGCTTAATCTCCCTTAAGGACATTCCGCTTAATCCGGCTTCTAATTCAGTCCGGCTCGCCCTTTTTTCGGCCGGCCAGACGTTGATCTTCGCCGTAGTCTTCCTCTTAATGCCATCCTCCTCCCTCCACATCCACACTCTCTTGACTCTCTTCGTCCTCTTCTTCACTCGGCTCTGGGCTGAATATAAGAGGAAGTTCATTGAGACGGCCGATTGTTATCGGGAAATCTTCTTTGCTCTCCGTTTGATCCTGCCGACTGGTGAGAGAGAGAGAGAGAGAGAGAGAGAGAGAGAGTAAGAGAGTAAGAGAGTAAGAGATTGAGAATAAGAGTGCGAGTGTGAGAGAGTAAGAGAGTGAGAATAAGAGTGGGAGTAAGAGAGAGTAAGAGAGTAAAAGGGAGAGAGAGAGAGAGAGAGAGAGAGAGAGAGAGAGAGAGAGAGCAACTGGGTGAGGAGGACGATCGACTGGCCGGGCTTCTGTTGTTTCGCACAACTTTCCTCGTTATTCTCCTGGCATTTGAAAGGAGTGCGCTCGAGACGAGAGTCGACGCTGCTCGTCACTTGGCGGTTTAACGAGAGGCACCCGGATGCTTACGAGCACATTGCTCCGCAGCAACGAACCACTTCCGGATCTTACCCCCTCCCCGACTTCTTCCCGAGCCTCTTTTCTCTCACTCTTTGTTTGCTCATCTTCGGTAATTCTACGGGCCTTCCGCGCTCCGCTTGGCTCTGGCCGTTTCTTTCGGTTTGCTGCTGTGCGACGTTTTACTGGACAAGATTTTGTTTGACTTTTAGTATGTATGCAAATAAGTTCGGTGCCTTTGCATATAATCAGCTGTAATTAGAATACGTTGCAAATTAACATTTT
Source organism: Anoplius nigerrimus (assembly GCA_914767735.1). Lineage (NCBI taxonomy): Eukaryota > Metazoa > Arthropoda > Insecta > Hymenoptera > Pompilidae > Anoplius > Anoplius nigerrimus. Next base: position 15,791,268 of record OU612081.1, read on the forward strand.
TCTCTCGTCGCTTGAATGGCTTAAAATGAACCTCGCGTTATCTGAGCATACAATGTATTAGGCTGGCAAGTAAGTAATTTCGGTTTTGTAGTGAGAAGTAAACCTCGTATTTCTATACAACTAAATTTTAATCAACAAGTGCATTTTCCATTTGCGACTAATATTAAATGCCAAAACGAAAATAATTTGACAATGACAAAAGTTCTTCGAAAAAGTTACAACGCTATCGACATTTGTAGACCGAAAATACTTTCTTGCCAATCCAATTATTTTACTCTCATTTGTTTTTAACATCCATAGACAATACTACATCATTTTCCAAAAAGAGCATATCAGACATTGTATTCTGTTCGAAACATGAAATAAATGATAAAAAGGCAACGAACTTATTTGTACAGTCAATAAAATTGCGGACGTGTACATTTTTGTTTATTGTAAACAACGTTGAGTGAAATGGACTTTTATAATAAGGGTATAAATTAATTGGTGGCGGCTGCTCGAGACTCTGAAAGGTTCCAAGAGTATTGCTTAGAGGCAACGAACCACTTCCGCGTCTTGCTCTTCATTTCGCTCGCCGCTCGAGACTTTTTTTCCACGCTTCGTTTGCTCATCTCATTCATTCTCGGCGATTCTTTTCCGTTCTGCGTTTTCTCATCTCCCATGATTCGTTTAGGGTCGTTTAGGTAGGTTCGCTGTTGTTCGTCGCTTCTCACGCGGTTCTTACCGGAGTTTACGAATTTTCATTCGCAGCGCAAGCTATGAAAGCCGTTGCAATAAGTTCGTGAATAAAGGCCATAGCCGAGTAAGATGGTCAAAAATGAGTCTAAATCGATTGAAATTTTGAATTAGCCATATTTATTGGTCTCATTCAGAACTTCGATCGGTTTAGAGACACTTTTGATCATCTGATACGTCTTTGCCCTTTGACGCTTTGACAAGAATTTCGAAAATTCTTGCAGATCGGCAAGGAACCACTTTCCATTTTTTGCCTTTAATTAATCTTCTCTGTTTTCATTTGGGAAATTTTACAGAAATATTTTCCTGTTCTCTGTGTGCACGGGGTACATTCAATTACTTTACATAATTTATAAACGCAATTATATGAACAGTGAATACGATCTTTTCCCGTTTTATTATTGAAAAACTTTTGGTCCACCAGGCCATCTCTGGAAGATCCAATATTTTCCCATCGTACTCATCCGTTTTTCTTTCCTGCTCGCATTCCTTCCGCTTTCCCACTTCCTTTTAATCAGTCGATCGATCGTCCTCGAGGACATCTGCTCACTCTCAATCGGAAATTTTGCCGATGGATACTTGTACAGCTTCAAAGAAATACATTTCATTACAAAGATGTTTGTTCCTGCATGGCGTAGTTTTTCTCGTCAATTCCAGCAAAATGGCAAAGGGATTTCTTTTATACATTCTTTTCAATCCCGTCAGTACCATTTTACTAACTTCCACTACATTTTGCTTCTATTTTATAGCATCATAATTCTACTTTCAACCTTTCATCGATTTAATAATAGCTCGAGACGTTCCGAAATTAAACGCTGGTCTACAAGTATATTTATATATTTACATATATATATATTATTAGAATTAGAACTTGAAACAGTATAGCTAGTACATATAGTCTACTAGCCTACCTCTCATCTCATGAAATTTTCGCCTTTTACCATTCGTCTTCATTTTCTACCACTTTTATCTCGGCACATTCCATCGAATCAATCGTTATCTAAGACATCTTGCCTTACTCAGACTTCAATAGATAAAAGCATACTTTTATACTATACATACGTAATTGCAACCAAAAACTGTGACATACTTCTTGCTTATTATATTTCACAGATTCTAGTGAGCGGATAGAATTATAGTTTACGAGTACACATATTTATAACATTATTCCTTTCTTAATCATATATTGCACTGTACAGTCCGTTATCTCGTAAAATATTATTTTACCATTTACCATCATTTCTCCACCTTCGCATTAATCGTCATCTCAAACATCCACCTTTAATCAAACGTTTTTATCAAGTAATATCATAGCATACAAGTATACATATAACTAGAATTATAACTTATTCCTATATTCTACAAAACTGCTACATTTACAAGTATTTGTATAATTGAAATTACAATGCATATCATAATCATACATTCTACCATCCAACCTTCCACCCCATAGAACGTTTCCACCCTCCGCCTTCACTTGCCACCACCTTCGAATCGATCGCCGCCAGAGAAATCCAACCCCAGCGAAACGTCTTCACCCCAGTTAAAATGCTTGCAGCCGGATACCTGTTCGCAAATATTTGCCGGCAAATCGGTGGCCCTTTGAAATTGCCGCTACTACGGTCGGTCAAATAATCTGCGTCTGGCCGTTCTCGCTGATAAAATATCGCTTACGCTACGAGCCTGCCGGCAGGCAACCGATCTTCGGAATATGTAATTTCGGGATGGGCGCGGTTAAATGTTTAAACTGCTCATCGATCCCCCGCAGCTTCGATACCGCCGGCTTCAGAAGCCTCTGTTTGCCGATAAACGGCCGCTGTTTCGAGACTCCGGGCAATCTTTTAAACCGAGCGCGGGAAACTCGAGGATCGAATCCGAAGTCCTTTGAAGTTTCCTGTTGTGTATCATACATTTATTTTATGAAACTTAACTAATCTAGTGATTAATAATAATAAATAATAATATATATATAATAATAATATAATTTATATATATATTATAAATAATATAATATATAGGTTAATTGACTGCCCCAAAACGAAACGTAACCCAAAGCACTCTTTACAAACACTTCTAATACGTTACTCAATATGTCTCGGGCCTAAATAAGGCTGTATCCAAAAATCATATGGGTCTGTCAACAGTGTTGCCATATATGTGTCAGACCGGAGACTTACCGAGTGATCTGTTATGTATGGATTGGACTCATTGTCCAAAACACTTACAAAAGTAGGTTAAGACCTCCTTCAGTAAAACAGTTGTTCTTTGACCAGTGCCATACTCGGCAGTCATTACCAAATATACAAAATACCTTCACCCCGAGAAATTTTTGCTCGGGGTCATTCGCAATCAATTCCTAAACGGAATTTATTTTTCATCGATTTGATATTTTGACTCCGATTGTTTAAAAAAATGAATTTGATATTTGTTCGGAAATCGGGGAAAAATTCGAACAAAGGTTCTGTTACGAGATTATCAGCAGTTTAGTTGAAATGTATTGAATAACGCGTTCTACGTTTATTTGATTTTCAGCGTGAGCATATTTTGAAAATCGATTACTGTTGTATCGGGTTTCGGTACTGTTTGTTTTTCGGAATAAACCGATTTTGCCGTGAAACGATTTGCGTAGAGGTGTGTTTTCCGAAAGCGTTGAAAATAATCTGTGAACGGATTGAAATGAACCGTGAAATGTCATTTGAGGCTTACGACAAGTATGAAGTCTCATGAATGTGAAACGCATTACATGTTGTAAACGGTCCATTCAAAAATGAGTGGAAATACGAGATTATCGTCAGGATCGACGATTTTATCCGACATATATTACAGTTTGTACATTATGCATTCCGTATTTGCCGAATCGGAGTGTATTTCTGTTTAATAATTAACTATGTGTAAGTATGTAATCAACAAACTGCCGAATGAGACACTGAAATATTGTCCGAATCCTTTGTCAAAAATGTTTCTAACTACATCCGATATGTGAAATATTCAGGATGATGAACTTGGTTGAATAAGAATTAGAAATAACGGTATACGACCTTTCCATTGACTATTTTATCAATGCACGTTACGAAGACCACATCAAACATTCGGTATTTGCCGTTTCAAAGCATATTTGTGCGAACCGGCAGAAGCATTCGAAAGCATTCAGCCTTGATATCGTAAGCTATGTGCGGATCTAAATAAATCAATACGGAGATTAAATTGAATCGCATTTCATCGGCTGTACACAATATTTGTCTAGGTAAATAACTTGATATATTAGCGTTCTATTTCTTTTATAGTTTATTCCGGGAGACACGTATTATAAGTCCAGCGTATCTGCACTTACCAATATATTAGTGGCTGAAATGAACAACAAAATTCTGTCCGTAATTGTTACTAAAATATTTATGTTATTACTAGTTTCAGATCAATTATTCAATCAAAATTGCAGAACGCAGCACGAAAGAATTCTTAAACAAAGTTATGAATTTGTGTAGAACTTACTTATCATTGATGTTTTAAAAATCATACCTAACCTTTTCGCATGCAAGCTTAATTGCAGGCAAATTAAATCAATCGGAATATGCCGTTTGTTTAATTTTTATTTAGCTGAAATCGTTAATATAAATGGGACGATTATAATTTTATGTATACGAGTTTGACGAAGTACCTACTGCTAATTTCACATTAAGTAAAAACAATTTACTGAAAAATTTGAAGATACTGTACATGCATATACCAGATACAGTTATAAAAACAGTACTATACCTTATTAAAGCAGTACGGAAGATATTGTCAAAGAAAATACGTTCCACGAAGAATTTCTTAAACAGAAGTAACTATCGTAAAAGTCTTCTCATTATCAATTAACTGAACAGAATATCTATTCTCCAAAACCAGACGTACAAATTGCAACACAACACACAAATTAGGACAATTTCCCACCACTAATCATGTTTCCGAGGAAAACTTACATAAGCGGCAACGATCAGGACACCATCAGCTTGACGAACTGCACAACTACATACCTCTCGCAAATTTGACATCGAGCACCCGCCATTTATCAAATCGCAGCTCACTTCCTACAGCCTCCGCGTTCTCCGGAATTCGACGGCATATCCGTCAACATTCTGAGCCAGCTTGTTCCGATATCGTAAACGATTCCACCCCCGCAATCGAGGTTCGGCATTGACGAGGCTGAAATAACGGATGCCACGCACGTGAGCCGCTCGTTCGAACCTGATCGGGACCATCTTCCTTCTCTGTCTTTAAATGATTCTGTCTCTCTATTTCCTGGTTCGCGCTTAGGTATAACATCTTTCGGCCTAATTCGTTATAAAGAATCAGTAGGTTGAGTGAGACGTTACACTGTTCATACAGTATTTTCTCTCTCTCTCTCTCTCTCCCTGTGTCATTACTTCTCTGGACATCTCTAGGTTTCTTCATAGTCCAAAGCAACATCTTCAGTTAGAAGTTTTCAGTATGTTCTCGTTCATCTTACATTTCTCTTTCTCTTTCTCTCTTTCAATCTCTCTCAGTCTCTCATTCTCTCACTGTCTTTCTTTCGTTCGCTCTCCCTCTCTCTCTGTCTCTCTCTCTCTCTCTATCTCAGAGTCCTCTTAACGTGTCGTCCACCGGTGGAAGTACCGGCAGCTGCTGATGGGAACCTCGAGGATCGTCACGTACACGCTCACATTCGCTTCCCTTGGTCGGACACATGCCGCAGATTACGCGTGGGACGCTCAGTAAGTCGGCGAGGATTATCGGACTGGATAACCTGGCGAGGCGGTCATAATTTTCGCGACAGGCAATGATTATGTCACCGCTCGAATCTGGTGCCGACCGATCCCGGCGAAAGGCGTGTCGTCACAGTCATTAGAATCCTGAGAGCGGATTAACGTGATTTCGATCTAGATTCGAGTTAAACCGATACTAACGCGTCTGTTATCTCTTGTTTCTGCGCAGCAAGTGCGTATTTTCTCTATCGAATTATAGGTATACTTTATATATTATACCTATATTATAACTTTTTTTCCACTGCTAATAAACATTCAATTTTGATTTGTTGATGACAATTCTTATGTTCGACAACCTGAAGAGATAGTAAGAATTTTTGAGACAATGATTATGGCTACGGTCAAAGTTACGGTGTACTGCAGCGAGAGACGGTGACGTCACAATTGTTAGAATCTGAGAACGGATTAACGTGAGTTCGATCAAGACTTGAGTTAAATCAAATCTGTAAAGCAAGTGTATATTTTATGGAAAGAATTGTTGAGCATTTGTATAGGTATTACTCTTTCATATTGATGATAAACATTAATTTTCGTTCAACCAATAACAATTCCTAAATTGGACATTGATGGATGGTAAGATGGTAAGGTGACCTGGCAAGATAATTAGAATTTTTCTACAGGAAATTATTATGTCACACATCAAATTTTGTTACTGTATGGCACAAGTGAATAGAATTTGTATCAGAAATTTAATAATTTCATTGAAATTGATAGTAATTCACTGTCCAAATTCTACACTCTGAAGGTTAAAAATCAACGTAGTACACGAATACGTAACGTGCAATGAAAATAATTAAAGACCCATACGAACCTATTATTTATTATATCATTTCCTTTCACGATTACCCAGATTAAAGAAAATTAGGTATACATTCACCGGCAATATTTGACTCGAAACTGAAATTACCATCCATAAAATACGATTCGTCGAGCCCGCCGACAAATTATAAATTATAGTCTCATTACTTCTATTTATTAAATTCCATAACCGAACATTATTTCCTCGACAGTCGGCAATGATTATCGCCGCTCAAATTTGCTTCCGCGAAGGCTGGCATCGGAATCATTAGCATCTAAAAGCGAAGTGCCATCAAATTAACATGATTTTAATTAATGCTTTAAGCCAAATGAGTATCGATTTCGTTTCTATACCCAAGGTGCTTAATAACCGTCCACTTGCTTGTCACATCAAATTCAAAATGATCGCACGCTCAAACCGGATTTTCTATAGGGTAACACTTGTACAATTTGGTTCCGTTCGCTTAATTGGCATCCGTCAAAAATTGTCGAAATAAGTTGACGCAGGTTATTGGATCGGCTCGCGGAACGAAACGATCATAATTTCCCAGACAGCCGAGAATGATTATGTCACCGTTCGAATTCGCTACCGACTTTAATGATAGGCGTGTCGTGTCAGTCATCAAGCGACGATTTACGAGGGATATTTAAAGGCGTGATACGATCAAATTTAGATTGACTCCGGCCGGCGGCCAGTTGATCCTTCAAAAGTGCCGCTCTTGTTTTCGAATTCAACTTCTGCAGGAGCGGCAGAGGCGTCTGTCATACTTATCACGCCTGATTTATGGTACCGATTAATGGCTACACGCGCGAATCATATTTTTATGCTTTAGCGATGCGGATTATGTTACCAGATTAGATCGTGTCCTTTAACGCAAGTAGTAGTTTCCGGGATACTGGTATATACTAATCATTAGAAACAACGATCCAATAAAATATATTTTCTAATTACAATCAACTGATTGATTTCGTTTCCAAATATGTTACTATTAATCCAACGGAAATTCTAATAAAACAGATTAATTACAAAATTCCGCATAAAAAAAATATCTCCCACCCAAAATCTTTCGCACCACCGAAACAATTCAAATCTTCACACAGTAAGTACTCTGTACTATTCTCAAGTATTTCAATTCGTCACATTCACTGCCTATTCCAAAATGCATGGGGTTATCCGTCGAAGAATTCCGAAAAAAATCTTCTTTTTGAACTCGATCCCGAAACGGGTCGCTACTTGCGTGCCGAGTCCGCATCTATTTTTGCGTCGGACGCGGATTTTCGCCGCACCCCGTATATGTTTTTTCGCGAGACACGCAGTTTCCCAACCTGATTTACGTCCTCGTACTCCTCGCGTGTATACGCTGAGGCCTGATGAGAATTTATCGCTCCTCGACTAGATTTTAATAGCGGACTTAATCCGCACTCACGATCTATCGCCCGACGTTCCTTCACCCTGAATTCCGATCAGAACTTTCTGCTTCGCGGACGGAAGGATTCGAGTGACGTTGCTTGATCAGAATCGAGGGATCTTTCTGTCAGGTGGATGGGAGATTGGTTAAAGTTGGAATAGTTGGCAAATGAATTTAGTTGATCGTTCCGTTATAAGGCAAAACATGCTAATCTTAAATATATGATTGAGTTGTGTTTGGTGTTTTTGTGGGTGGCTAAGGATGAAAGAGTGGCTTGAGGTTAGGTGGTTGAGAGTGAAATTTTGATATTTATGTCATTATAGGGTAAACCGTAGACTAGAATCAAGGATTATGCTATATTTAAGATTTTTAGGGATGTCAGTACTTGGGAATAGTTTATGTTGTTATAGAATATAGGATAAACTTAATGACATATTTGAAGAGAAACTTTAAGAATTCCTTTGGATTGCTACAGTGTTCGAAGTTCAAATAATTTATAAATATATTTTAAGAAACACTCACTTGATATTATGACCGGAACTTATACATAATAAATGTATTAATACAGTCTTCTCCAACCTTTTAAATGATACTACAGGCATCTATCTATCCATCAACTGTACAATTAAGTATTTTAATTCCTTCTACAAGATATTTTTCTAAATAGGTAATACATGTATTACCAATACTATTTCCATTCGTATTACATGACAAGTCTTCTTAAACATTTCACATCGATCCAATTTAATAATCAATCCACACTGACAAACGAGAGGAAAACCGACTACGAAGGCCATAACAATTCCCAATATATTAACCAATTCATGCCCAAATCTATAGGCATCTAATCAGTCCATTCGCCCTATATACAATTAAGTATTCTAATACATTTCAAAAAATATCGTTCCAATTACTAATAAATACCGTATATTACACGTCTGTAGCTATAAATTATTTCCCTAGCTATCAAATTACTAATCACGTCAAACATTTCACATCAATTAATAATGAACTCACGCTGACTAACGAAAGAAAAATCAACTACGAAGGTCATACCCATCCCCGATACATTAACCAATTGATACCGAGATCTATATACACCCCCACACTCGAACCTCCCCCACGTTCACCTGTACGACTCCCGACTCCACTTCCGATCCTGAGAACAGTCCCGGTCCGGCACTCTCGCCGTTCCGTTAATTCTCGAGGCCTCGCCGCGGCCACTTCCCTCCCCGCAGGATATGACGTCACCCCCTCGAATATTGCCGCCGGACGATAAATGGAAAATAAAAGGAGGATGGCCCTCCGCGTCCTCCGGAGTATAGAAGCCCCATGCCTCTGTCTGGGAATAAATCTCGATTGAATTATCCCCTGGGAGTCGGAGGGGGTCTTCAGGAGGAGGAGGAGGAGGGGAGGGGGGAGGGGTGGGAACGCTTGTCCCGGACCGGAAATCAGAATAACGCACGCGACGTGACCGAGAGGAAGAGAGAGGGATGATGGACGGACAGATGGATGTGCAGGTCGTTTATTATGGCGCAGGACGGCGCGGCCTGGAAAAATATTGGTACGAGTGTGGAAGCGGACGGCGGTTATGCTCGGGACATGATCCCGGGGGCTGCTAGCTTTCGATTTCTTGCGATCAGGCCTGGCGGAGGGAACTGAATGTTTTCGGGGGAGTGTTGGAGGTTATTGACCTCTCGGGTTCGGTGGAGTTCTGGAGATTGTTTGGTTGCCAGGTTTTATCACGGTAATTGTTCACAATTATAATGATAGAAATATAATTGTGTATTGTATGTAGATCGATATTCGTATCGAAATGTCATTTGTGGTGAAGGAAAGTAAAATGTGGGAACAGTCCGTGACGACTTTGTTGTTTTAGCAGATCTGTCCGCGAAGCTCGAAGGATGGCTTATGATAATATAATGGGACTAATGGGATTTCGATCGTTCTAGTTTTTTCTCTCTCTCTTCTCTCGATATGCGTAGCGTCTCGCTTATTATCGGAGTCCGATGCCAATATCATCGGGCAGAAGGCTGTTATCGCGGAGATGGAGTAAAATCTGCAGGAACAGCTCGTAAGGAATCGTACGATATTAGTTTCCGTGTTTTATCACGATGAGTCGCAAATCGTGTACGGTAAATCTTGAAGAATTATTAGAATGCGTTTCAACGTTAAAAGATTGAATTCTTCATTGATCCGTATGTAACTTGTAAGATGAATGCTCTAGCAGGATGTAATACGTGTTTGATGTTACCTTAATTACAACTATTTTCGTGTTTAAGTTAATGTATGTACAAGGTTAAGCTTTCTAACCAATAACATTTCTGAGATATAATTTACAAAAATATAAGTATCTCCACCAGCATATTGCACGTTTCAAATAACACTTTTCGATACGATTATCTATTTTTCCTTTAATATTCTGTCAGGAAGTCCGGTTTTACTTTCTATTCAAAATCGATTTTCGAGTTGTGATAATCAGAATAAAGTCATAATTGTGACAATAAATTCTTGCAAGTTTCTTAATAAAGATAGAACTAAAGAATTCTATCTACTATATCTATCCATTAGCTTAGTATAATCTTACAAAATATCGAGTTATGTATGTAGCCTCAAAATTATCGTTGCTTTCATATTCACGCAAAAACTCATTACTTAACTCCCAGAACGTAATTTGTAATTGGGTGGGAAACAACCGTTTTTTTACCCTCAATGCTTTATTTACGTTCACAAATAAAATTTGGTCTCCTATATATAGAATTTTATTATTATCTTTTGACTAGTATTAAACTGCCCGAATTCGCTAACAACTATACGTTATCTTCCAAACGTAATTGTCGAATTCGAGCCTCGATAATCAGAATAAATCCCGTGACGTCACCGAGGAAGAACGTCTCTCTACCCCTCGTTCTATATATATGCTCAAGTAAATGTGCGTGACTCGTCAGCGTGAAAATCCGCGCGATGTGCCCCGCTCCGCCGAGCGGAGAATGTTTTTTGCCGACATTAGAGAGACGCGTCACCGAGTTTCTTCGCGGCTCGTCTTTTGTCCTTGTCGTCCTGCCCGTCGGCGAGGATTTTTCGCCCATCTTTTCTTTCAATCCCCTCTTCCCCCCCACTCTGCGCGCCGCCGACGTCACCGCAAACGAGCTGACCGTCGGGGGAATAATTTTAGTCCCTCTTCGCACTTCGAGCTCGGCTTTTGCCGCGAAATTCTTTCTGGGAGGGAATTTGGGTTGCTATGGGATGAGTTGTAACAGGGGTTGTACACAATACAATTCTCGAAATAAAAATACCATAACTTCCTTCAACCCTTATAACATAGCGTCCTTACCCTAACATTACATCACATTTCTATTGCCATTCACATTAACAACTCTGTTACACCATATCACAACATCCACAATATATTCCCCATAACAACCCCAACAATAATGACTCTACCTCCAAAACCCATAACACTTTCAAACCAACCCCATATCGACCACGATTTTTACCGTCACGCCGATATTAATTACGTCGCCATGTACAGTCACCGTAATTATTCTCAAACACTTCCGCGCGCAACTCTCCCATAATAACTCCATATCAAACATGGCCATGCCATACGACGCACGTTACTCCATTAACCCTCCCCCATGTGCAGCCGTCCAGTTTTCATCCCGCGTCCGCACAATGCACACACGGCCACATACGCCACGGCAAATCAATTTTCTCCCACGAGATAGGACGGTAAAAGCACGGCACTCTTCTGCTACCATCGTCCGCCCACGCACACGCACACACGTATCGTGTAACAGGTATTGGAGAGCAAAGATAGTCTACGAGATACGTTAAGCTGAGACACGCTCGAGTGCATGTGTACCGAGCTGACATTCAAAGCCGATTCCGCGGGAGACGAAGTCCAAAATGAAAGAATATCACCTTTTGTACGGAATTTCTGACGGAGGACGGTTGAACGTGAAAATATGTGTTTATGTAGCGGTGTAGGAATATTTTGGGGTATGTAGCTTCTAAGAGTGTTTGTTATTACGTTCAAATTTTGCGCTGAGGGTAGATAAGGGTTTAGTAATTAATTTAAATATAAGTTACGTATAAGTTACGTTGGTATTATTCTGAGACTAATTCTGAGTCAATAGTGCTGTTTATATTTTAAACGACCTGTACGTTCTACATCCCTATAAAATGGTATATTACTTCGAAACTTCGGCACGTATAAATTAGATTAGATTTCTCACTTTTTATATGTTCAATATACGCGCAACACATTTCTTCAAATGTGCACATTAACAGAAGGGAGTTTACCAAAACATCAAATTCTAATACAATAAAACATCCAACATCTTCAGGTATGAAATGCATTTGATACTAATACCAGTATTTATATTCTGCTATATAATCAGCAAACATATATATTTCATCAAATTAAATAAATCCTCAGGATATTTTTTACAATTTATAATAATCCATAAAAATAAGAAAAAATGCCTCAGGACCTCAACCCATACAAAATACTTCCGTTAATATCCGCATTTCTTCTTACTATACATTCAGCACAGGCACAAATGTTTTCTTCAAAAAATACGCTTTAACGTACCACAGAAAAATCCGAAAAATCATACAATGTGTCGCTTTGTTTCAGGACCACCCGGAGTGCCAGGGCCGCCGGGCAAAAGAGGGAAAAAAGGGAAGAAGGGTGATCCAGGGGAGCCAGGGCCGCCGGTGAGTATTAATCGATCGACATCCATCGCCGATTCCTTCGGCAGGATCCGCATGACCGGGATAGAATCCTACTTACCCCCGTGTGGAGTGCGGTGCATGACGTAGTGGCATATAACGGTAGAGCAGATCTCGAGAACGTCGGTCAGGCCTCGTACGCGTGCTAATGTCCAGCTTGAATAGCGGAGCTCGAGAACTCTGTGGCCAGCTCTTGTTTGACGAGTCCATGCCAAAAGGAGTGGCGATTAGGGGTGCGCTTTCGAATAAGGCGGAAATGCAAAACGGAACGACTGGGGGTTGATTGACTTCTTTTATTCAGGTGTTCGATGAGTAGGGTTGTTGCAAGGGTGGTGATGATGAAAAATTGAGTGAAAGTATTTGAAGGACAAAGTAAGTGTAGGGTGTAGAATATGTAAAATAAAGTAGATGGAGAATGCTTGAAAATGGAAAAGATTTGTGGTAAATTTCATTGCAGACGTAAATCCAATGTGACATTAAATTTGATTAAAATATATATTGTCAGATGAAGGAATTACCGGAAAGTATAACAACAGTAACAGAACAGATTTTCTCAGAATAAACTCAGACATTACATTAAACGATCCGAATCAAACCGCACAAATCAGATAAACGAATGGCCGACATTTCACAGACACAAATGACATTACAACAAAGAACCGCTAAATTCTCACAATTCTCGACAAATACGAAATCAAATCTCCGCGCCTCCTAAAGCGGAGCGCACAATTACGTTCAGACCCCAAACACGTCGCTATTATCAGTTCGAAAGATTACATATCGGAAAACGTTTCGAGCCGCCATTCGAAAGGTTCGATTCTACGTCACAGATTTCATCAACTCGCTAATGCTATTGAAGCTGGTCTCCGAACGCGCCAAATGCGTCCGTGCCGTTCCAATTTTCGCTCCCTTTCTTTAATCTACGTTTTTTTACCCCCCCCCCCCCCACCCCCCACCTCCCCTTCCTTTCATTCCTTTCGGCCCGCAAATTCCGTAATATCCGGGCGTTCGAACGATTTTTTTGCGATTCGGACGAAAGAATCGAAGTTTTTGCTCAAACGCAATTCTTTTTCTACGAAACGCCCGTTAATTAACCCCTTTCGTTCGTTGACGAGCGATCGGTCCAAATTGCTCGACACTAATGCGAGCATCTGTTTTTTCGGGTCGCGACAGTAGGAGCAAGAACTAATATTGGCCGAACGCCGTCAATTTGTCGTTTATCGGCCCGGGGGCAAAATTGATTTTTATGCCGTCGCGATTCCATAAATTAAAACTAACAAGCTGGCCCACGGTACGGGTTATAATGGGCGGCAATTAAAAAACGTAATTGGCCGGTTAAGTCGGAGGCGGGCGCGGAATGATGCGCGGAATGAAGCGCTTGACGGCCTCCAAATGTGGGTGACACGACAGCTTTTTAATGGGATTTTTCGATGGCTGAGAAGTGGGACGTAAATGGCGTGTCTAATTGTGTAACTTGAGTTTTCTTCTGGGGTGATGATACTGTTTGACAGTAAATTTTTTTATGGTTTCGTTAGACGAATTAGTCAGTTGTTAGTTTTTACTAGGAAAAGGATATTAAATTGTATTATTTTATTGAGTAAGGAACAGAAGTTTGTATGGGATTTTTCGATGTTTAGAAATGGAAATGAAATGTTGATTTGCGTATATTGCAAAATTCGTAGAATCGCTATCTTACTGCCTTTTACTTTGACAAGGCTCAGTGACTGAACCATTATAGAGCCATTCAGTTACAAATTAAAATCTATCCATTAATTAACCCAAATTCAAAAATATTCCTACACAGATAACCTATTACTACCGCATAGTTCCCAAATTCAGAGACGTACAACAAACTTCTAATCCCATCCACAAGGCCTACAACCATCAGCAGACCTTTCAACCCTCACCTAAATTCCAGCCACCCTCTTTCTACCCCCAACCTCAAATCCTAATCAATTATTACACCTCAACCTTCTCACCGCAACCAAAAAATTCCCAAAAATCAAAACTAGAGCACCGAACAGCAACTTCTTTCGTTCCCGCCAATCGACAAACAGCAAAAAAAAAAATGACGGGTAACCTATCGGAACGTCACGGACGGCATGTAACATGTAACGCGCATAATCGTGCATGCCGATGAGAATAGCTAATTGGCCGGAATAATTATCGTGGGTTCGTTCGATAGCGAATCGATCGTAGGATAATGCATCTCGATCAGGATTGGCCGCCGACGAGGATCAAGGACTATAATCGCTTTCTGCATGCGTGCGAAGAGTTATCTACCCACCTTCCCGATTAAAACGAGTTTTTAATTTGTTATACCCCTTCTTACAGGGTGTGGCCGGGACGCCGGGCAAGAACGGTTTTCCGGTATATTATTTTTTATTTTCTTTCCACTCCTATATATTTCTGTATCGCTGTCTCTGTCTCTCATACTGTCTCTGTCTGCATATGTCTTTCGTGTGCGAGTGGGGCGTTGAGTGCCGAAGTTTGGATCAAGCTTTTGATCGTGTGGTTTTTGTGTTGATCTGTTGGGTGTCCTTCATTTTGGACAATTTTATGGAATTGGAGAATGTTTATTTATAATTGTTAAGGTTGGATGTTTATTGTTGGAGGTGACAGGTTTGGTGAATAATGAGTTTTTTGGTGGAGAGGGTTGTTCAATGTAGAATGTTGAAATTTTAATGTAAGATGTATTGGTAGTTGTTTTGCTTGCTGAATCAAATTTTTGTTTATATGGAATAGAAAACGACTATAAGTGGATTATGTAAATTAAGAAAATTCTGGAATCTAGTTAAGAAAGTAATACAGTTATAACAAAAAATATGTTATTTTGCTTGGTAGATACTTATTATAATTAACTTCAGGATAGAAAATGATTAGTAAACTGAAATAAATGATACAACTTTTCGGAATAACATTTGGTCAATACTACAAGATATTCATACAAACAATAAAATATTTTTTGCTCATTATTCAGCAATCCTCATAAACTCAGTACCAAATACAACATGGTCAAAATCCAGAATGAAAACTATTACCTTCTACCAATAATCCGAAGAAAATCCCAAAATAGCCGTCTGAGCATCCAGATAATCCTGCTCTTGCGTCAAAGTGTATAGTTTCGAGTAGCGGCTTATACCTTCAAATCGATTGGAATCGAATCCACTCAACGCCCAAGTTCTCACGCGCTACCTTCAGCGAACATACCTATAGAACTTAGTCTCACCTTCTATCGCCATCTTCTCATCATTCATCTCTCGTTGCTGCCATTGTCACGCTGCCATTGCTGTGCCGTTTCTACTCGACATTTTCAGCCAGAAGCTTTCAGTCTATCCGCGTTCTTCATCTTGCGTCTCTCTCTCTCTCTCTCTCATCTCTTCTTTGGACATCTCCAGGTTTCTTTACAGTTCATAGCGACATCTTCAGCTAAATGCTTTGTCTATTCTCGTTCTTCATCTACCATTTGTCTCTCCCTCTCTCTCAATCTCTCTGTCTCTCTTTCTCTCTCTCTCTGCCTCTCTCTCTCTTTCTTTTTCACTCTCCTTCTCTCTCCCTCTTCTCTATTCTCTGGACATATCTAGCTTTCTTCACAATTCATAGCAACGTCTTCAGCCAGAAGGTTCCAGTCTATTCGTCATCTAATATTTCTCTCTCTCTCTCTCTCTCTCTCACTTTCTTTCTCTCTTTCTCATCGTTTCTTTGATCATCTTCAGGTCTCTTCACAGTTCATAGCAATATCTTCAGCCAGAAGCTTTCAGTCTATCTTCGTTTTTCATCTAACATTTCTCTCTCTCTCTCTCTCTCTCTCTCTGTCTCTTTCCTCTTGTCTGGACATCTCCAGGTTTCTTCATATTTCATAGCAACGCCTGTGGCCGAAAATTGTCATCGGATTGAAATCCGGCAGTTGCTTCCAAATATGGCGGGTCGCAGACATCGTTCAAAGGCGGTCTGCGCAGAAATTCGAGTTGGAAGGTTCGACGTTGAGGTTCGCTGGAATCTCAGGAGGCAAAGGTTGATTGCCTAACCTTATAATTCGGAAGTTTCAGGAGAAGAATGAGAGACATCTGCCAGTGTTAAGTGTTGGCCGCTGATGGCGGTTGCTTCGAATTGAAGGGCCAATTTTTAATCAAAGTGTAATTTGCTAAAATTGTTTGTGAAGAATCGGTTGATATTATCGGAATTTATTTCGGTTTTGGAACTCTTTGGATTCTCGGTTCTTGAAGGAAGAATATTCTTAGCATTATCTTCGTTATGTGGTGACTAATTCTGAGATTCTGGTTCTGAGACTAAAGAAATATTGAGCTCAGCAAAAAGTAGTTTAAAATTGTCATATAAATTATACTTATTCTTTCCTCTTTTCTTTCAAAATTGACATCAAGAAACGTTCTTAACCTAAAACTATATTTTCCTCCAAAGTGTTCACTCTAAATCAAGTCGGAATCAGAATCCAAAGTTACAGACACTCGTCGCATCCGATTTTCCTGGCAATTACATCAGCGGCCTTGAGAGCTGAGGGCTCGTTTTTCTCCGGAATTCGAGTAGAAACGCACAGCAACGGAATCGTTAGCAGGGTGTCGTCGGCGAGCGACGCCATCGCAAGCTGTTCCCCGCCTCGCAAATCTTCCACTTACAACCTGCCGGGCGTTGTTTAACAATCTGCGCCTGCTGCGAACGAGTCGCAAGCCGCTTGCTCGGAATTTAACGCTCATTTTGGTGGTGGTAGCTTCTGGCTCCCTGATTCCAGCGAGGACCCGAACGGCCTTCGCGTGACCTTGACTTTTCCATTGGCGAAAGAAGCACTCGCGAATTCTCAACAAAATTGTTGATTCTCGACTCTCGTATTTGGAAGCTAATCGATTTGTCGCCACTTTCAATTAGCGATGGGACATTTTTCTCGGACGAAAACATTAGTCACTACAGACTTTCGGTATTAAAGGAGCGAAAAATTTGAGATTTGTAAAATTGAATATTTTTGTGTAGTCACAAAAGCTGATTTGTGTATATATACTTTGAAAATATTGATTTGATATTACGCTAATTATTCTATTACAATCGATCGATTTTATTGAGATTTTATACGTGGAACTTAAATGATATGTTGTATCGAAGGTTTTTATACGTTGAGAGATTATATTGATCGTAATTATTTGACGAGAGCCACTCGAGCGCTATCGATATCGGATATCGATGGCATCTTCAAGTATTAATTGGGAATCAAGTCCAATTCCCTATTCGCGGACTCCAATAAATGTTCATATAATAACCGCTTTAAGTGTGTACACAACGTAACTCCAACTATGAAAATGATGAAAAGAGTACATCTGTCCTCAAACGTTTCACATTTCAAACTTTCTAAACTTTTTTATACCGTGTAACATCATGCAAATTCAATGTAGCAAAACGTTAGCAAACTTTCCACGTTTTCATTAGTTAGCTACTACAAGTAAACATTTTTCTCAGAAAGAAATAATGGAAAATCGTTGAACTAATAGAAAACGAAGTATAGGTAACCCGCCTATAACGCGGTAGATAGATTCCTAGAAAACACCATGTTGTATGAGATCCAGAGTTAGTATAAATGTATGTATAACACAAAACGGAGAAAAGAACAAAAATATTAACCCTGACTGTTTTTTTTTATAAAAAAAATTAGAGACGAAATTTAGCCTTAAACATATCGCGGCTCAACGCAGATTCTTGAAGTACAATGTCGAACTATGGTTTTCGCAATTTTCTTATCGTATTGGAGGAAAACCGTGTTGTAGGAAGGTTTCCACAATTTCTGAATCGTGCTATAGGAGGGCTACCTGTATAAAATTTTTCTGCATTTTCTTCGGTTGAAAGATCAACGATTCACACTGAAACACACACACACTTGCAAGTTTGCGTCCCATCGCTACTCTCGACGCCTTTAACTGTCGCGTTCGCTCACATACATACGCAGGAATGGAATGATTATTTTCAAGGCTGCGCTCAGCCACCTCGATTTTTCACTTTCCTTCGTTCGCCGTTCATTCTACTCTCCCCGAAAAACTTTGCCAACCGACTGACGAGATTCTTCTTTCAGGGCCCCATCGGCCTGGACGGACCCAAGGGAGACCCGGTAAGTCAAACAGAAGAAAGGTGAAACACGCCGATATGCGAGCAAACAGGCGTACCATTCTCGATGGCGTAGAATGAATTTTGTTTGTCGAGCCGGCGACGATGAAAGTGCTCTAAGTGAAAGCAATAACAAAGTTCCTTTTTCAGTTCGTTCTTGGAACTGCAAAACTGACTCAAGCTCATATATGGACCGTTTATTATGAAAGTGGTATAAGTCGATATTTGGCAAAAATTGCGATATCATAGATCATCATATCATATTAAGCGATATCATTTTTATAAATTTTTTAACTTGACTATACTGCTGAAAACTAGAATTGATTTATACTAAACAAACTTGAATGCTACCAATTAGAGATTACACTAAACGCAAAATTTAAAAAAAAGTAAACAAAATCCGCAATCCAAATATTCAGCGTTACTTGATATAAAGCCATTTTTTATAATAATTTCATACGTATTTATTTAATAATTAGTCATCAGACATCATTGCTGATAACATTCAGTTAATTCTACTCAAATTTCTTAATAGTAATTATATAAAATAAATAATGAATTACTCCACTTTCCAAGTAAACGTTCCATATACAGATGAAAATAAAGAAATGACTTGGGTCTCTTCAATCCTTGAGTTAGATCACTTTCACGATAAACGGCGGAAACATAGTGTGCGGAGGAATTCGGAGCTTGAAATTCGTAGCGCGTAGAACTCGCAGCCAGTTTTCGACCTCGATGCGTTCGTAAATTTGATAGATGTTGCCTTGTGCAAGGACGACTAGACGTTCGCGAATCCGGGAAAGGCCGTTTCGTGTCCTGGAGTCGAAATTTTTCATTGTGGACCCACGCCAAGGACACGTGCGCTCGGTTTCGTGCCAGAGGATAAACAGAAGGAAGGATACGTGAGGAGCGACGTGCAAGGATACTTCCTTTCTATACGGGGTGTAGCCAAGTATTTGCTTCCTTGAAAGGACGAATTGAAAACAGCTGAGACGGGTAAACTGGGATGAATTTACTAAATCGCTGAAAATGTGGGACGTTAGAATGTTTAAGGTTAATATTCATCTAATTTACAGAAATAATTCAAAATCCTTCTCATACGGAATGCAACAAGTTCGTAAAGAAATAATAAAATGAATCTAACCACTTTGCTTTGCTTCATTTAAATAACAGATATACATAAGATGTAAAAAACTAAAGTTCATATAGTAATCAAAGCTGAAGTCACACTCCAAGAAAAATAAAAGACAATAATAAGTACTTGTTTCTTACGAAAAATACGAAATATGACAACAAATATGGTACTAGAATATTTAACTTATAAGACTGGGTGCAAAGAAGTTACTGTATAATACTTACCTTCTTGGAAGGACAAGTTGGCAAAATTGAAAAATTCAACATCAGATGTACATAATGTAGGTTGTCCAAGGCGTGATATTAAGAAAGTTATGTTTCAGCAAAGTTAAAATAATGTGAGCGGAACTTGTAATGCGACTTTGTACCGATTTAATTCGCAACTCCGAGAGTTAGCGTTCACTTTTAAAATCTTACTTGCACACTTACTCGACAGCGGAAGCTGCTCCCTTGTAATTCCTACCGGTGAATTTTTTTAATAACTTACCACCAAAAAGTTTAAAGAAGCTTACAGTGTAACAAGATTTTTAGATATGATCTTGCGGTTTAGTTTATGCAAAATTCCACACTTTGGAATTTGAGCCGTTACAGTTACACGTGTCTGTAAAATCCCAGTAAATTCCACAAAAGACAGTATCGTGCAAAAGTAGTGCGTTACACCAGCCTATTCTGTAACGCGACTTTCTGGCTGCCGATTTTGCGGCTTGGAAAATTATTCCGTTCGAGCAACAATTTTCGCAATGCGAAAGGTTTAAAGCCGGAGCTCGATCATCTGTAACTTCTGTCCGATGAGAGTGGATTGTTGGCAAAAAGTAGTGTTACGGAAATGTTCGACGAATGCATTTTACGGCCAGAGTTTCTAGCCACCGAATTTTGCGGCTTCAAAAATTGATGCACGCATTACGATTCCCGTTGAGTACTTTTGTAAGAGTATAAAACCAGTCTAGGGTTATTTTTATTTTTCAACAAATTTTCTGTTCATAGACAGCTTAGACACATAGTAAAAGTGCATCTATCTGCGCGACGGTGGATCCAATTTTGCGACATCGGCGATTCTCTTATGAAGATCACGACTTCCGCAGCACCCAGTATAGAAGGGAAAACTCGCCGCTCGATCATCTGTAACTTCGATCGCGACAAGTTACGGATACAGCCGCCTAGCATGAGCGTAGTATGAGCGTAGTATGAGCGGCGCGTGTATATCGCGCGCCTGGAGTGTCTCTCCTGCCTTTCCTCCTTTTTATTGTTCGAGCCCTGGCGACGTGACCGGTCTACGTGCGGTATGCACAAACGTACCTACACACACACACACACACACACGTGCCCTTACCTTCGTGTGTAAGCACGTGTGGGTGGCCCGCCGGAAGAGAGGAACGAGTGCATCGCAAATATCGTGAGATATTTGTCTTGCCGATGGACGCGATCGGCTCGTCCGCTTTCGACCTTTTTGACCTTCTCGGCGACCTAACCTAACCGCGCACGCACACCGACGCGCGATCGGCCGCACGTAAAGGGCACTCCGCGCAAACAGTCAGGCGGTGGACGAAAAATGGGAGAGGGAGGTGCGGAGTGGACGTAGAAAGCTTGCTTGCCGCGAATTCGGCTAAAACGTCCGGCTTGTTATCCACGGTTCTGCTACGCGAACATAACCTCCGGTATCGGGAAAATTGGCGACAAAAAAGGCACGGCGATAGACCCCGGCAATGTTTATCCGTTACCGAGCGTCGTTAATAGCCATTCGTCCGAGTGGAGAGAACGAAAAAGGGGGGAGAGGAAGAATCGGAGTGGTCGAAAAATGGCGTGCGAGGTTGAAGCGAAGGTTAGAGTATGCTCGTTGCGTAACGGAAGTATTGATTGGTCGGAGTTTTGCGCGGGAATTGAAATATGGTAGGAGAAATATTTATCCACCTTGCGGGCGATAATTAAAACGAAATATCGTCGGCGAAGGGGTGGCGGAGGCTGAGGGGGTTGCGAACCCTCCGGTAGTAAAATGTCTCTTTCCTGTTCGCAGGGTCGCACGGGGGACAAGGGCCAGAAGGGCGAGCTCGGCAGCCCAGGCTTTGACGTCTTTTCCGCAGTAAAGGTACCTAACTACCCTGCCTAGGCTACAGTTAAGACGACGCCGTTCCGAAAGGAGGGGGAGAGGCTTTGAGCTCGAAACGAATCGCCTTCCACGACTGCCGTTTGCTGCTCTTTAGGGGCCAATCTCGTAAACTTGTATAAATGTGACGTTCTCTCCCTCTGGTACTCTCCTACTGCTCTTCTGCTCTCATCCTGCTCTCCTGTTCCCTTTGCAGTCGTCTCTCTCCATCCCCGAGTCCGTTTCTTTCCTTTACGCTAGCGGTACACTCACATTGTCCCTCTCGGATTCTCACCTTGTCCACTGTCTCCATCCTTCACTCCGCCACGCTGTTTCACAATCTTTACCCTGTCTCAGAGTCCGTTTCTTTCCTTCACGCTAGCGGTACACTCACATTGTCCCTCTCGGATTCTCACGTTGTCATCCGTCTCTATCCTTTACTACGCCACTTTCTCTCTCCGTTCCTCCCACGCGCGGACTATCCGAGCTGTCTCGCAGTCTTTACCCTGTCTCAGAGACCCACCCTACGGCCTTACGAGTTTTCTCTCAAACTGCGGGGTGAGAATTATGCGAGGGAGAGAACGATACACTTTCCGCGGATAAAGCCAGCTACGGAAGAACTCGTTTAAACTCCCGTCTGCTGCAGTAATCACGGTCTGCTCGGCAATAATTGAAGAGGCATTTGCCTTCGAACCCTTAACGGGACCAAATATAGGATCATCCCAGATAACGTCAAACGATCGAATTTTGTCCGCCAACGTCTTTATGGATTTCTTGATGCAAATTTTTGAAAGTCGCCCCAATGAACTTTGAGGCCTGCAGTTGTGCGTTCGAAAGAATGCTGTCTGAGGTAGCTTTTAGTTTGATGCGAGTTAGTGTTTGATGTGATGATTATTGATAGGCTAATGTCAAATCCATAACGATGATCCAAGAGAGGCGGACGAAAATCGAGAATTTTGAAGTTTATTATCTGGGGGTGGTTCCCGTTTTGGTGAATTTTAAGCGAACAGACTGTGAACTCATCTAGCGGGATGAAAAATATGTTTCGAGATAGTAAGAGTTTTTTTGTCAAATTATTGTGGTTAAGCGATCGTGTCTTTTTGGAAATGTGAAAAAGAAGGTTGTGGAAGGAGGTAAGTTTGGTGGCAATTGTGAGCTTTTGTCACGAGGAGACAGTTTGACGGTAGGTTGGTAACGTTCGATCATTTTTGTTTGAAGAGTCAGTTTGAGAGTGTTTTGAAAGATCGAAGAATTGTTTATAGATTTAATTCATTGTTCCAAGGTAGGAAATTATGGTTTTTTGTATATGAGAATGTTTTGGAAGTATGAGTGTTTTGTGCGTAAATTGGGTGTTGAATAAGAATAACAAATTTCTAAGTATATTATGTAATATTATATAATATACAATTTTAGAGGATTCTGAAATTGTCCTAAATACAAGCATAGAGAATTCGAAATTAAGTACTAAACTTTCAATATCAAATTTATTCTTATATTGCCAACTAAATGACAGATAGAAATTACGACAATTTTATTTTTCACCCAATCAAATAATCCATTAATAATTTCATACCTGGAATGAAGATTCACCCTAATCAGAATCACATTGCACACCTGACTTTTCACCACTTCAGAAAAGAAAGTTTTATACTCAACACCGATTCAAAATTCAGTTCCCCCACCAAATTCAGTTCTCAAAACTGAGTTCCTCACAAAATTCATGTACCATGTGTACATAAAAAATTACCACCTGACTACTTAACACATCTCATTGACTCTCAAATGAGAATTAAGGTTCCGGGATCGAACATAAATGTACGAAAATTGACGTATCCGTCCTCGCGACATACCCGGTGTCAAGCTGCTCTGCTCGCGACGGATACGGCCCAGGGTTAATTTGGCCGACGCCTAAGTGCGTGTTCTCCTGACAAACGTAGTAGCAAGTGCCCCTGTCGAAGGGGCGGTAAGTCATTATCGTGCAATTTTCGACGACGCATCCACTCTCCTGGGGTGCGTCGTCGAACTTTGCCCCCGCACATAGACGACGCGTATGCGTACATGACCGTGCCAGACGGTACACACACAAAGG
The DNA here is from genome assembly GCA_914767735.1 of Anoplius nigerrimus. Taxonomy (NCBI): domain Eukaryota; kingdom Metazoa; phylum Arthropoda; class Insecta; order Hymenoptera; family Pompilidae; genus Anoplius; species Anoplius nigerrimus. The sequence continues at coordinate 15,815,133 of OU612081.1, forward strand.
TATACCGGGTGTCCGAAAGGGCTGGGCCCACATTTTTGTCGCGCCGCAAGAATGACAAGCGGATGGCAGAACTATAGGCGAACTTGCGTCCGAAAGGTGTGCGTTCAAATGTTTCCTGTGTTTATGCTACCTGCGGAGTATACGGGGTGTCCAAATCGGTCGGGAACGAATTTGTGCTTCGGTGCAATCGTGTTGAGTAGGTGAAAAAAGTTTAGATGGACTTGTGTCGGGAAGGTGTTTCTTGAACAATTTTGAGTGTTTATATTATCTGCGCAGTATACGGTGTGTCCGAAGCAGCCAGGAACAAATTTTTGATTAGATACAATCCCGTTGAGTAGATGAAAAAAGTTTTAGCGGATTTGCATCGGGAAGCTCTTTATTGAACCATTTTTGGTTTTTATGTTAGCTGCAGAAAGTACAGAGTGTCGAAAACGATCAGGAACGTATATGTGCTTCGGTGCAATCATACTGAGTGGATGAGAAAATTTAGATGGACTTGGATCGACAAAAGCATATATTAAAAAGTTCTGAGTTCTATATTTTTATACTAAAGATTTTTGCCAGTAATGATTGCAGCAGACTTAAAAACATTACAAAATTCGTATTTGCTTCAATAACTACAATCGAAAATCGCATTGTGGTACAATTTCAAACATTCCCGCTGTATTAAAAACGTTAATTGCATTCTGACAACATTAGCCACTCAAAGAAAAATGTCCCAAACCAACCTTCCAATTACGACCACTCAACATTCATATTCATTCCAAGCTTCACCTTACCTACGACTTCCGCAACAACCCCCACCTTCACTCTCTCCACTCTCCCACTCCAGCCAAAATTTCCCCATTCAACCCCATCCATACCTATCCAAATCTTATTCGTCCCAATCCTCCAACTGCCTACAGGAAGGTAGGGGCTCCACCCCGAAATTTCTCCGACCTTCCGGGACACCCCGTATAACCTTCCCGCCACTCGTGCACCGTGTCAGGACGATCGAGAGACAGGCTTTGATCTGGCCAGCCAGCGTCTAATTTCGAGCCACGTCGATGATGGGCGCAGCGCACTCTCCCTCTTGCGCGCGCGCGCGCGCGCGCGAGCGCTCACTCTACCCCTACCGATGCCATCATAATGATGCATCGCCTCGTATGCATATGCATATGCGCCTATCCCACGCATCCGAACCTCTATTCTCGATCCGGACGCGCGCGAGGCCCACGTATCGATCCACATCCGCGTTTACGCAAGCAAACTAACTGACGTACACTATCGCCTATAGTATCTGCCCATTATGTACGCTATCACTTATACTATACATATATTCAGAAACACGAACACACACCGTCTCGATCGCGTCATGTACTGTCATGCACACCGTCGGCTCGGCCCATTCAAGTGCGTCTGGCCAATGTGTTTGTGTCTTTGGGGTGTGTGCACGGGGAGGACTATGGGAGGGGTGGGGGGCGGGGGGAGGTTGATCGAGATTGGCGCCAAGATCGGATTGTCGGCGACAAATCGTTTGGGCGATCGATTCCGATTGTTCGATTCCTTCCTGCGATCGAGCTGCTTTGACGTGCTTAGACGCGGATTAGAAGAGGGGTGGGATTAGGGACGTCGAAGAGTCGCACGCGACGGTTCGCGTGCCAGGGATGGCGGATTAGAGCGGAACGCTTTAGGTTGGATGTACTTTTCTCTTCGCTTTTTGCGGTCGGAGTAGATCGTCCGATTGTCATTCTCGAAGCGTGGGAAAGTGTCCACTGTTCCGCTGGGAGGCGTTAATTTTGTATGAATTTCAACTATTAATGGTATGGGAGATAATTCCGTGACGGGAAAATTGTGGGGCTATAAAGCTGGAGGAGTTGATCGCGATCGTTTAGAGGTTGAGAGAATTTAGTTTTTAGATGATCGAGGAATTTTTTTTCTTTCTGTTTCATTGTTTAGTGTCGCATCAGCCACGAGTAAGGGTTGTTAAACAAACTTTTAAGCAGTATCTATCTATCAGTTAAGCAAATGGAGAAAGAAAAAATGTTCAGTATCTTCGATTAAAACTAACCGTACCGGGATCGCTGAAATTACCTGTTTCAAATTTTTAATTAGAATCTCTCAGAAGATTTCTCAGAAGAAAGATAGGCAAAAATAAAATAATCTTCGAATTTAGAAAATGCTAGAGAAACGGAATAAATAACAATAACAGTAAAATTTCTATTTAAAATTTAAAAAAAACAGGTCATTTGACTGGGCCTGTTATGATTACACTTCAAAATCAAATTAATTATTCAATCCGCTGAGATCAATCCGCCAAAACTCACACTTACGAAACTCAAAACTCTCAACTCCAAAACGAAAAAGTGTAACCAAATGCAAAGCCGCCATCTAGAAACTTCTCAACGCGCGAACATTCGTATCTCGACCTGTATCGACCGCGCTTGGCGCCAAAAATTCGAATCCAACCGCCGGGATCAAGTTGCGCACAGTTCGAAGCAACGAATCGACGAAACTTCAAGCCCAACAAAAAAATCTTCCCCGTGCACTCACCGTCCGGCTCGCGTCTTCCGATGCGAGGGTGACGTTGCCGTCAGACAAATGAAAATAAATCATCTTTCTTCCGCCTACGGGTCAATGCACAGGGATTAGGGTTAAAAAGGTCGGTGACGACGCTGCGCGGCGGGACGCTCGGCTATGCGGAAATCGTCGCTCTGAAGGTAACCGACCACATCCGGCAAAAAGGGTTTGCGGCTCCTGTCGCGAATCATAGTACGCCAAAAATCGTCGCCAAAAAAAAAAAGAAAGAGAGAGCAGAAAACCGACTCGTCCCACGACAGTTCCCGAAACCTAACCTCAAACTCCAAAAACCACGATCCGAGCGGCAGTCTTGTCCGCCTCATTTTGTTGCCTTGTCCCGCTCCCCACGAAAAAAAAATAAGCGAAAAAACAAAAACAAATCCAGTGACCGTCCCCGAGACATCCTGAAAATCCAACTTTTTTTAGTCGTTGCCTCGTGCGGTGCTTTCGGTGTAGCGTTCTCTCGTTGGTTTTTTTTTTTTTTTATTTGTTTGTGTCACGGTACTGAACGAACTGCCGGCGACTCTGTCGATCGGACGTTAGTCTGGCTGAACGAGACTGGCACGAGAAAGTGTAACGCAGACTCGAATCGCCGGCGGGTCGTTCCTGTCCTTTTTACTTTTTGGTTTTTGGTTGGTAATGGTGTTTCGTTTAAGTTACAGTATTTAGGTATATCTGGGCATGCCGCGGGAATTGGAAGAGCGAGAAGGCGAAAGAGTCCTGGTCCCTTATCGAATATGAGCGTGTGTGTCCGACCTTGATACGCATATATGCGCGTAATGGCTGACAGTCGAAAATTTTGGTCGTTCGGGACAAACGTTTTCCTTGTTGTTTCCTTTGGTTGCCGGAGAATCGATTTGCTTATAATGCGAATCTAACCTCAAAGTCATATTATGTCTTGTGGAAACTCTGATTTGAGTTTGAGGTTAAGTTCGACTCACACGCAACCTACGCGTTCGGAGTGTGGCATAGCAATGGAAAGAAGCTTACAATTAGAGGCAGTTTCTGATTCGACGACCAGTACAAAATCGCAGGTTATGGACGATCGACTATTTTCGACTGACAGACCGCGTGTATGTGCATATATGTGGCCGGAAAGCCCTGACCACGATCCTGCCTCGAGTCCAAAGTCCACCCACGTTTCTCGTCTTGTAGCGATTTGGTTTTTACCCGTAGTGTTGACCTACTTCTAGGGACTTCAGGAGCAAGGGCATAATATCTCCACACAGACCATCATACAGCTGAAAGTAAGTGCGCCTGCTCTTCCGGAGCCCCTGAAAAACCGTCCGCCTTCTTTCCCGGCCCGAAGAAACTGTGTGCGCACAACGTACGAAAGACTCTCCGGTCGTTCCCAAATTTCCCGACCTTTAACGAGCAACTCGCCTCACACCGCTCTAGTCACGCAAAAGTATATTTTATCAAAGTGCACATTCTCAAATTTCATCTTTTTCGGGCGCGATATCGCGAGAATTGTTTAAGTTTTTTCCCTTATGAACGAACGTTTTAACTGTGCCGTTTTTGTGGCTGGGTTTAGAATTTTTAATGACGAACGTGGTGTAATCGGTTCTCGCGCAGCTTTAATGGCGGAATATGAAGAAATGACGATTTTAATGCGCGGCGAGAATGAAAGTATATCCCATCGACGGGGCATCGGACATTTAAAATTCGTAGCTCGCTAACGAACCATTGTTCCGCCGCCGGGGCAGAGAACTCGAAATGACCCAACTTTCTCGTCCTCTCGAGCTGCGAAAGAGCGACGCCATTCAATTCTCGATCCGGAGCGCGATTCCCGTCGCCGGGTCGAAATTTTTCCCGGAAGCATTCGACTTCTTTCAACGCCGGAGAATCGACCGGAGCAGACACGAGAGGTCTCTGAATGCTGAATGAGCCAAAAGATGGCCGATGATAAAGCTGATCCAAGCCATAGCTGTACATAACCTCTATCTTTCATAAATCAATTAGTTCACAGTTTTTAATAGGTCCTTTTTCAGTTAATTATAGATAAAGACAGTTCCTTTGCAGAGTAAACTGAACGTTTCAAATATTAAAAAAAAGTAATTAAATGTACGTAAGTTAAGCTAACCTCAACAGTTTGTACAGCTAATTTTTCCATAACTCTGACTTGGATCTCTTTTATTCGTGAATAAATATTAAAGTCTCTTCCCAAGATTGCCGATGGTATAACTGGTCCAACAGAAAACCTAACCTAACCTAACTTTAACGGTCCATCAATTTCTTCCTTTACTTTGGACCCTTTGTACTCATTGGTTAGAAAAGGAAAGAAATGAGACGCTGTGCGCACACTGGTGAACCTTAACACACACACACACACAGCTGGAACACGACCTAACCTATAATACCTCCTAGCATAACCAAGCTTCTCGAAAAAAGCATACGCACCTGTTTTCCGGCTTGACACTCGTACTCGCTGTCAACGATCCTGTCTTCTGTCCGTTTCTGACTCTCCGCCTCTCTTTGCCATTCTGCCTGCATGCCGAAGCCTGAATTACAGTGGCACGCATATACGCATGGAAACGCCATCTTTGCAGCTCTGCGCGCCGTACGCGAATGCGCGCCGTCAGGACGAATCTTTTCGGCCGGATTCGATGTTCGACGAGTCGTTTCGAATTTTTTGACGTTAATTCGACCGCAGCGATGGATTCACGACCACTTTTTTTTTTTCGACGCGGTGCATGTAGCCGAATATTTGTCAAGTGTCAATTTCGGTGCTAATATTCGAGGTTGTCGGTGATGGTGGTTTTTTTTTTGCCTTAATAGGAGTGCTGCGATGCGCGCCGATGAAAAATGGAATGATTTCTGCACGACGCGCGGTCGCTGCCTCGATGTTTTTGAATGACGGATACTTTTTTTAAAACTGCGATTTTTGCGGATGTAGTGCTGCCGTCGATGGTGAGATCGGGACTTTTTCGGTGGGTGTAAAGGTAAAAAAATTCAATTTTTCTCTTGACGAGTTAAATTTTCTTCTGTTCTTTAAAATTGATTAAAAATGCTCTACGCTTCAGTATAACAATAATAAAATTTGCTTAACTTACCTTACGAGATCCAGGAATACAAAGTGTACAATAGATTAATTTAATTAATTTAAAAAATCTCAATATTTCCCAAGTATCAATTTCATTAAATTAAACCGTTTATTTCTCAATATTTAACTACATTTCACCGCGAAAAAACTTTCAATTTTCATCCCGAGCACGTAACTCTCATCCGCCATCTTAAAAGCACGCAATCGGCCGTCCATCAACTCCGAGTTCCGGCAATGATATCAACACCATCGGCGGCATTGTCAATATCCGGAATGACCGCGCGACGAAAAACGGCATAATTCCTCGCATATGATTTCCTTATCGGAAAGTCAATGTTCGACTCCGGACCGTTCCGAAAGCTTTCCGAAAGCGTTCCTGCCATAAAGGACGATAACTATCGTCCTGCTGGAAACGATGTCGTTCGCCGGAAGGACTCGCCCTGCACGGACGCGTCTACGTACGTATACGTATAGGTGTACATGTATGCATCGACCTCCCGCAGCGTATACAGTGTGTACCGAAATAATTATCGAGAGTCGGTTCATTCTTGCTGTGGAATCGAGAAAGTTGCCAATGAAGCAGTTTTGGATACATAACCTATGAATCGAGTGTCGATTTATTTGTTTTGTGGTCCTTGACCTTGCAGTGACCTTAACACTATTTCTACCGCCATTTTGTATGTACTTAGGTTTATTTTGACAACTTTGTCGTTTAAATGCAAGTAATTGCTAATATTGTCGGGATTTCAAATTGTCCGTCAAGTATAGATAATTTGAGCAATATATTTATTAATACATTACTTCTCCAACTATAATGCGAAAGGTGATAAAATTAGTTGTGGAGAAATATTTAAACTTAGAAAATAATTAAAAGTTAAAATTCGAAAAGTGCCTCTTGACACCGCTTGGTAGAACCAGCGTTAAAAAAAGTATCCAAGGATGCTAAATACTCTTTTCACTGTTCAGATTTTAGAAAATATTCCTTGACGTAAGTATCGACAAACAAAATTTTGTCGGTATAACGAACAGCATACTAAACATCAATTTCTCAACTGCCCATTCGGAACAGTCACTGCATCCAAGCAATCTGCCAAGAAAATAATCTCCGAATCCGACAATTTCCGTACACCCTGTACATGGCACAAGAGGCGTACCGTTTCGCAAGGTGGGCGAATTGTGTGCGTGCGAAACGTCGCTCGTAGACGGAGAGTTCGAAAATAAAGGTAGTCACTATAAAAAAAAAAAAGGGACCGTCACGGGGTGGGAGCGGAAAAAAGTGCGCGCATGCGCCACCCGTAACGGCCGTTGTCGAAGATAAGCGGTTGTTGTTGCTATTTTCGTATCTGCCGCCGAGCCGAAGGCTTGCCCACTGTTATTATTATCATTCGCGATTTACGGTTACCGTTATTACCGGTCGCGGAGATGCCCGACATTGAGGGTGGCCGAGGGGGGCGGAGGGGGTTAATAAATAATGGACGTCAATTTTTTTGTCGTCGCCCCGGCCCTGGGATTCGCGGCGGAACGCGAAAATGGGAAACGTCGGAGACGGATGGGATTGGGGGGGTAGAAGAACCAATCTGCTCGGCTGGGAATTGGGTTTGGCGTTATTGCGAGCTTTTTGTATTTATGGACCGCAAGTTTTTCGGATCCGCTAATGTCGCCGCCGGCGGAGAATTAAATGCTGGACGTCGGAAGTTAGGTTATGCTTCTTGCGAAGCTAGAAATCAATGAAGTTAGCTTAGGATGACATTAATATCATCCGTTGTTTGATTTATGAGTTTAGACCTGAATAATGTAGCGACAGAAGAATTAATAGGGTTGGTTGGGAATTGGGTTTGACGTTATTGTACGTTTTTTGTATATAAGGTGCCGCAAATTTGTCGGTTCCATTGTTCTCGGCGCTGGTTGTCAAAAGTCAAGTTATCTCACTTATTAGTATGGAAATTAATGAAGTTTGGTTATGATAGAATTCTCATTTAATACATATTTAAGTTTTAATTATTGTATTTGTAAATTTCGATATGATCAAATGTGGGACAGAAATATTATTTTATCAACATGTAGATAATTTTTGTCTTTTTGTTGCCGTTGTCGTTTTCATATTGTTAATTACGCTTCTATTCAAATGTGATGAAGTTCTTCAAGTCAATGCTGAATATGGGAAAAAAATTCGTATGATACCGCACATATACTTACATTTTTTACTATCTCATTATTTCTTTCCTTGACAAAGTAAGCATAAATTTCTGTACACCGCGTGAACGATCCTTTTCAACGGTCGCCATAAACGGCACCAAAGGAGCGAAGAACCGGTCGGCATCGTGTTAATTACGCTTTTAATCGCCGCGCTCATCGTTTTTCGCATCGCCTCGCGCCAGTTTTATCCGCCGCTTTGAGGAAAGCGGCCGCGCGCAGTGACAGTAATTGGGCAGATAGCAGTAAATCGGCCCTTCGCCCTATCAGCCAGCCGCGAAATAACGAGGTCGAAAGTTGCCCGACGGACGAGTTCGCGTGCTTTTCCGGAATTAGCCGGAATTAGCCGTCTCGGCGGATCCCGGCTGCGAATTAGCACGAAATATCGCCTTTCCATCGCGATTGATCCGCAGAAATGTTCGTCAAATTTATCGGTCCTTCTTTATCGACATTTCCATTGCTTCGAGGGCGAAGGTTTCGAAGCTGTTAAGGGATCGCCAATATTTTTTTTTTTCAAAATTAATTGTACATAATGTTTACATCAAACCACGCATAAGAGTAATTAATAATTGTCCATCGGCCATTGAAATACAGAGAAACGGAAAAAAAAGCTGGCAAAATTCATGAAACTGGACAGTTAGAAAGGTACTCGTCGCGTTTGAAGAAGCTTGTAAAACGTCAGTCTCTGACGGGGGATGACGAGGTAAATTGTTCGTGACGCAACAGTGTCGAATCGATATGTCCTGGAAAGGGAGGCGAATGCCATTTCGGGACGCGTGCCACTTTCCGCCGTTAAAATTAACCGACCAGAAATGTCGGGCTCAAAATTCCAGGTTAATCTCACCCATCAAGCCTGCATAGCCAAAATTGGACGTTCGACGTCACGATTACCTTCATTTTCACTGCGAAGATGATCTAAGTCGAAATAATACAAGAATTACATCGATTTTTTATTTGAATGAATTTAAATGAACATTTAACTCGTACAAAATATTTTTTATTTTACGTATCGCATGACGTCAACATTTTCTTCGGTTTTGTTAATATTTATTGATTTGTTGCTTACGACCAGTTTTGCGATCGATAACAAACGGCGTATGGATATTTAAAATCGTTGGAAGTGAAGTAAATAGTAAAAAAAGTGATAAAATTCATAAATAATTTATTATTTTATTTATGCTCTTGACCGTCATTCACATATTTCCTCCGTTTTACAGTACGAGCATAAATTCGAAAATTTGTCTTCAATGACTTTTGTATATTATCCTACACAGAATAGTTTAGAAATATACCATAAACATACCGGGTGACCAAATACCTACGACTTTAACAAAAAAATGAATAGAACAAATAATGGCATAATTGAAAATCTGTTGGAAGTTGATCGTACTGTCTGACCTTGTCAAGGTGATTCGAAGAATTTCTTCAGATTTTAATATTCTATAAAAACATTTCTCTGCTCAAAATGCTTTTTTTGCTACACCGTTGGTGAAACAACGGTCCAGGTGAAGTGGACCACCCTGTAGCGTCGAACCTATAATCAGACCTATCGGGACGTAAAATATTTCACAGTAATCGCGAGCAAATGGCATTGCGAGCCGACGACTAGTCTCGATGATGCTTTTTTTGGCCGCGTCCTTCGAACACCTGAGCCAAACGTTTGTCGATGAATAAATCTGCGAACCCATAGACATTCCATGGTGCCATGGACAGGACCGATACGCGCGTTCGTAAACGTCCATTTCCATAAAGAGACCCGTCTCGAAACAGTCGCGCATTTCATAGACCATCTAATCCACTCGCGTTGTTTCGCGTACAATATCTGCTACAAGTTTAGATCCGCACTACAAAATGGTACATGCTACATGATGAGGGGTGACAATTATTTTAGGATTTGTTAATTACAAGTTGGTGTTTAGATGAAAGATTTGGGGAACGATTGGTTGTTAAAATTAAAATGTAGAAATTTCGTTATTGGTCTAAATTATGATAAAATTAAAGTAATTTGAATGCATGAATACAAAAGTAAGAAATTAGTGGAAGTTTCTAAAATATATTTTATATTAGGTAGCAAAATCCGATTTTCTTTTTTAAGTGAATAATTACTCAATTATTTACCATAGAAAAATATACAGGTAGATCAGCGAAAAAGCAACAACAAGCCGAAAAATCGAAAAAGCATCCGTCACGATTTCACGTAAATATATAATATTTCTGTACGAGAACAGTTCACAACAAGAAACTGCATAAACTTTTTTTGCGTATCCATAACGTTGAACTCTAAATCATTTCGTGCAAAACTCGAGCGCGGCTTACGAACAAACTCGCACGCATACCAACTCTCCCGCCCGAAAAACGGTACGCAGCCAGCCGGAACACTTCATCTTTTTCCATCGAATTCGCAAGCCAGGCCACACCTGCGACCTCGACTTAACTCACGCATGCATGGCATATATTACTCCGGTGGGTCAAAAATTATCAGCGCTACAGCCGTAGAATTTACTCTAACGAACTTTGACAAAATACAAGTACGCCAATTACGAAAGCGATCTGGGTTAAAATTTAAATAAGGATTAACTGTTCAGTACAGCGGATAGCTTGCAAGAACAATTATTTTTAGGTTAGAGTTTGAAGGTGAATTAATAGAAAATGTCGTATTGATGATTGATTTCACGTCTGAATTGAGCAGATAATTCAAGTTCAACTTTTGACTTGGACTTATCACACTTGTATTTCGTTAATACGATTCCTGCCAATGACAATCTTGAGAAATACATTTTCTCACATTTACATGTTCATTGGAATCAATCTCGCCTCTTGACACCTAAACTCAATCACAATTATTAGCTTCATTCCGCCTAAACATAACCTAACTCCCCTACAACATCAACCAACATCCAAATTCCATACCTCCGACCCCCACCGCGCGCTTCAACATACGAGCGAACATAACGTTGAAACAGTAGCGCTGACAACCTTCGACCCACGCACCTAGCCGCTCGTTAATAACCGTGCATGGAAGCTGTTTATACGTCCTGTCCGTCTTCTGCCATTCGGCCGTCTGTCTTCGCCGTGGCCTTCTGTCCTTCTTTCTCTCGGCACTTCCCACATTCAGCCCCGGCGTGCGCGGAGTTCGAAGCTTCCTTTTGCTCCGCGTGTCGAAGGCGTCTACACGCGCGCACACGCGTGCATTATCCGATATGTACGAGTTGCACGTCGGCGTCCTTCGCCTGCTCGACGCTGATCGGTCGAGCGAGTAGCATTCTGCGACACTGCGATCGCACTTTTTTGAAGACTGGATATTTTTATGGTATTTTGAGTGCAATCGCAGTTCGTTCAGATTGTAAAAATTGTTTGTGCAAGATTTTTACCGGTTTTGTGTAAGTTGTTCTACAAGGTTTTGAGAAGGGGTTGGTTAATATGGTAATATGGTAAGAAGGTATGTTAAAGTAGAGGATTGGATGGTGAAAGTGGTTTGAATACGGTATTGGAATTGAAAATATGATAGGGAGGGTAGGAAGATATTGTATATAGATGTAAAGTACAGTCAATTTGTTGACAGGTCATTTTTGGTTAAAGTGTAGGATTTAAGAAAATATATGGTTCAAGTAATCTATTTGAAAGAATGAAGTAGGATGTTTTGATGCTTTTTTAAATCAATAATTTATTAAAGAAATAGTTGGAATAATATAAAAGAATACAGAGAAAAGTATGAGATTGCAAAATGTAAAGGGGTTTAGATGATTGATGGGAAATTAGATGAGATATATTCCAAAGAGAAATACGAACCCTAGTGTCAAACAACATAACTTACTACAAAATACATATACATTTATAATTATATGGATAAGTTAAAATTATAGGAAAAACAGAAAAAATAATGCATTAGCCATTTATTTCGTTACAGTTATCAATCTGAACAGAAGAATCTGATTGAATATTTTCCATATTGTTTCGTATAAACCACTTCCATAATCTTACCCTGCTTTTTTTGAACATTTTTTTTCGCGTCTAACAAGTATATGTTACAATCAGTGGAATAATCGGGCAAACTAATGGAAGAATTTGAGGTTTGATCGTTTTATCACTTTAACCTTGCGAAAATGCAGATGTGAGTAGCTAAATTGGGAATCATGAATCGTATATTGTGCCTTGATGAAATTTGTATGCAATGCATAGAAAATGAGGCGTGAAATTGCGGTTTAAAGTGAGAACAACTACACATTTCCCGCGAACAATCTTCGCAAAATCGTCCGCCCTAAGAACGTAAACTGCATCCAATAGAACATCCCTGTCGCGCCCAATCAAAATTCAGCCATGAATTTCCTGTCAACAACCCCTCCAAACTCCAGTTCACGCTCCCACTGTTTCGTCCAACAAAGTAAACCGAAACTGGTCAAACAACTCGTCACAGTCAAACGACATAGACATACATTTTTTTTTATACAAAACCACCCCTCAGCAGTTCAACTTTTATTTTTTCCTCTTGCATCCAAAACGTTTTCTAAGATAAAACACGAATTTTATTCTAAACTTATTTTAAAAACCAGCTTCATTATCAATTTACGATTTTTAATTTATTGTATATAAAATTATTAAATATTTTATTCTATTGCTGAATAAAACAGCCTACTTTTTATTTTTCAAACCATTATATACGTTTCAGTTAATTAGATTGCAAGTTGGAGTAATACGATCAATCGTTGGGTGTCTATAAATTTTTCAATGACGACGCCCTAACTAAAGTTCTACCCTTTGCGTTTTTTATGCGCAAAGTAGTTTCCGGTAGGGCAGAAAGGGTGGAAAGCATCGCCCTCGTTCTTGGCATTACTTCACTTTAAACAGTAAACTGAGACCAGTAGAGCGACCGATCACAATCAGTCGACACCACCCTATATATTTTTCGTGAGCAAAGCCTCGAACTGTCTACCCTTTACTTTCTCACGTCCATTGTAATTTCCGGTTGGTTAGAAGGGATGGTACGTTCACTTCCAGAATCATTTAGTCAGAAATGTGAGTACTAGTACTAAAAATATAAATCATACTTTCAATAATATTTGCGCATAGGCTTATAACAATCAGACATTAAATTCACATTTTTCTAAATCGTTATCTTAAAAGCTGAAAATGTCAAATACACCCCCATTGTTTCTTAATTTTTGGTATCGATATATTTCAGTCATCTAACCTAATTTCAATTGCAACTGAATAAAAATCACTCTCTCTCTTTTGCATCTCATCTACCAAAATCTTTGAATTTAACGAAAACCACACAGTTTACATTCCAAAAATATCACCCTCTAGTCTCACCCAAATTAACACCGCATTCGATAAATCATTAATATAACCTAAAAATCTCATAAATCTCAATCGTTTCTCACTAATTAACAACATATATATTATATTTATCCCACCACCAAAAACCTAGAACCCTAGACCCTTCAAATCTCTATCATAAACCCAAAAAACATTAAGTACACTCCATTCTCTAAGTATCCACTCTCCAACTACCCAACCCCAACCCCATCAAAAATCCACCCTCCAACCCCCTCGAACCCAATGAAAGCAGTTTACACCCCACCATCAGCTGGCGTCAACCAACTCAGCGAAACAGTCGCAAGAAAAAAAAAGTCAAAATTCGCCCTGCGCACGCCCTCCCCCACCCCCTCTTTTATTTCTCTGTTCTGTCTCTCGGTATGTTCTTTCTCTGATTGACGCTCGCCCGGCATATTCCCGAACTCGTTCCCGATCCCGAAATCCGTGTCCGTGGCACGAACCGACGAGCACCGAAGTTGGAGAGAGAAGGTTCCCTCCAGTGGGGGTCTCTCTCGGGCGGTGGGAAGGGCAAAAAAGGGAGGTAACGGTCTTGGGACGTAAACAGGGAGAGCCGGGAGAGCCCGGACCGCCGGGGCCGGCTGGACCGCCCGGATCGGAGGGTCTACCTGGACACGAGGGCAGGCAGGGCATACCTGGAGAAGTCGGCGCACCTGGTGAGAAGGGACCGCCTGGACCTGTCGGACCGATCGGCCCGCCTGGAACGCCTGGAGCTGCCGGACCAAAGGTAAGGATCCCCTAAAGTTCATCTAACTTCTTTCTGTACTCTGTTTCTTGGATCGGGGGCCTGATGAAGTGACCTAGGGCTTGATTTCTAAGCGATTAAAGGTGTCCAAGGTCATTGTTCGAACTCTTTCTGGACATGGCTCTTGATGTACAGCGCATCTTTGTTAGATGTATGCTACCTCATGTATGTCATGTTTGTACTTTGTATCATTCGGACTAGTGTTCTTCAGAATGTTTGGATGATGTTAGGTAATTTCAGGTCTTGAGATAAGGATCTTTTACCGGAAGAGTATAAGTGGATTAAGGGAGTTTTAAGTGTTTATTTTCAGACGTAATTGTAAGAGATTTGTGATTGATGGATTTTATGTAAGTTCAAATGAGTAACATACTTAATTGGAAATATTTATTTTCAGGTGTATTGAAAGTTTATTTTTTCTTTAATTTATTATACAGGAATTGAGGTATTTTTAGCTCTTCTGTTCAAGGATTATTTTCTGCCTGGTTTGTAAGAAAGATTCTTTCATAAGAAGATATTTAAATTTGCATAAAACAAACTTTTTCGATAAAACCGAGTATTTTTGCATATTCACAACTCCATACTTTTTCTCACAAGTGTCCAACATATAATTTGATATATTCAAATATTTTTGAATGACACCCGATATTCAAACCGTTTATTTCCATCGAAATAGCTCACTCTACCTAATATTAATTTAGATCCTCTTCGTCATATGATACGCCAACCTATTTTCAGTCCACGCGACCTTCGACCTTCAAGGACATATTTTCTCGAAATCGTACGTCCACGCTTACATCTTCCCACAAATTCAGCTGGGCAGAACGTTTTTGCCGGCCTCGAGGCATTCTTAAAAGATGGAAAATCCGCGCGCAGATTTATGCGCGCAGTTTCCGTCACGCCGCTGATTTATACGCGCCCGAATTCACGCTAGGCGAATATTGAATCTACCGATTCCGAAATTCATGCATTCCGAAGTATGGACAACGACGGATGCAGCCGAATTTGCGTAGTCCCGGACAAAACCGTGGGCGCTCGCCCGTTATTCAACCTGAAATTGGGCAGAATCTATAGTTAAGCTTCTTGCGCATCAATCGCTGGAACCAATTTCCAAAAAATTGCACGACATTTACGGCTGTCGCTTGTGTAGGGTTTTCAAAACAATCTCGAGTAGAGAATAATTGTGTTTCTATGATTTTTGATCATTTGTCCGATAGGCATTCATGAGTTGGGTGTAATCTGTTGCTGAGTCTTGTATGACTATTTTTACATGCAATTTTGTTGGCAGACTATTATGTCAGGAAATAAATATTCTCCAGATTTTTCGTACGTGAATGCGGTAATGTTTTCAACTTTGATTTCTATGTTATTGAAATGATGCTATCTAGATCATCCAATCCCATCACCATCAGAATTCGAGTAATACAGAAAACGTGTACATACAAATTACGTTAATTGGTCGACTCGTTACCATCTAGAAGATCAAGATTGTGAACTCCTTTTCTAAATTAGTAAGAACGTCTACTTTGAACTCCCTACCTACAATTTCGACAATATTATCAATTTACAAGAAATCAACATTAAATTTATATCAATTCGTCGGCTCGCTGCCATAAAGCAAAACAAAATTTTGAATTCCTTTTTTGCTCGAATAAAAATTTCTACTTTGAACGTCCCACCTATCACTCGGAGAATTCTAATAATTCAGTCGCACAATCCTTCCGCCAAACGCGGAAGCCAGAGGCTCGAACGGAACGAATCGGGTCTGTCAACAAAAAGGAGCGGTTTACCATGGAAATATTTGTTCATCCCGCTGACGCAATTATTTTCCACCGACTCTCTGCCCTCGCGAAATTGCGCGCCCGCCATCGTCGGTGGTCTCTCTATCCAATGAGAAGGCGAGCGCGATGAACCGCTCGCCGCTGAATTGTAAGTTAATTAAACGGTTCGCAGTTAATGACTTGCAAATTTCATTCATCGCCGGAGGTATTTCTTTTTCCCGCCGCTCCTTCGCTACCTACGGCGGATTATGCGCGAACAGTTTTGTAAGTCTCGGGATCCGGAGGAATGATAAATAAACTTTTGCTAATCGTCGCCCCGAATGCGAATATGCAAATTGATACGCGGTTGCTTAGTTGCCGGAAAAGTCCGCTACTCCGAAGACTCAATTCTTGCTTTTGATACTTTAATGCCGGAATTTGCTCCATTTTTTATATTTATTGACATCGTTTTATATTTATCGATATCGCACTACCCTCTCCCTATCAATGCAACAATTAAAAAAAGTCTTCCAATTACATCAAAATAAGACCTCGCCAATTCTTTCCCTTATCGACTCTATCCCTATCAATAAATTCTCCCACTTTCATTGCCACCCTCTCCCTCTCAGGACAACCCCTCTCCAGCTCCCGAAGGGGCTACAAGAAATCTGCATAACGTAATGCGATTCTCGATCGTTGCCGGGCAAATTAATTTTGCCTCGTCTCATCGACGTCAGATCGAGATCTCAACGGTTGTCGAGAGATCATTGTTAACGGCATTGGGATCCGTTAGTAGTACGGGACTTATCGGATTACATCGATCGCGGCCGGCAAGGTGTAACAAACGGGAAGTCTGTTGTCATCGTGGCAGAAATTCCATCAGCCTCCCATTGATCCGAGACGTTTTGTTATTGGATTACGCTCGATTCGCATTTTTTGATTGGCGTACAGGTTATGGTCACGCTTGAATTGTTAGGTTGGTGCATATGAAACGTCGGATCTTCTTTACATCTGAACGATTGCCTCCCTGCATCAAAGTTTATTGAGTCTAAATATCAGAATTTCTTTAAGACAAGTATTTATGCATTCAAATCTCGTTGGCGAAAGTGTATTTTGAATAAACAAGTGACTTTTGGAAGAAGACACGCAGTCTTATATATTCTCGTAAAAATCCGACATATTATGCGCACCAAGCTAATATATTTGATTCCGTTTACGGTTCGGTGTCGGTTACCAGTGCGATCTGGAAGTGGAAGAGTGATAAGTGTGGACTTGCACGACGTTAGTTGCGTGTAGGTGAGACCGGTTTTAGAAGCGGCGAGCGTTATCTCGATAGTTTTGCGGAACGGGAGTGAGATTTGCATTAAGTTTCGATGGAAGCTCGATAAATGGTTGCGCGAGGTTTCCTTCGAATTTTAGTTCGCCCACGCGGCCGCTTTCTGAATGCTAGGCGCCAAAGGAGGTTGGAGGAGTTGTGGCGCCAATTTTAAATTGGGCGGAGTGAGCTGATCGATTCGCATCGGTGAGCAGTTGTAATATTCATGCGGAATTCTATTTCGGGCCTGTTCGACACGGAATTCATCGATCTTGCAGTTGGCTGACTGACTGTTGCTCTGGACTGCGCTGTTATGTGATTTGTCGTTTTTGGTGCAGTAGAGTACACCATTGACGGTTTATAGATAAGTAGAAGTATCACAAAGTAATCAAATGATTGATGGTAAAATCATTTAAATCCTATATTCCTACGGAATAAGCTACAGTCTTTTTAATTTTGTCTTCACTGAATTGACAATTACATGTAAATTAAAAACTTATCAATTACTCAATATAAGAAACATTATTGTTAGTTTCTCGTCTCTATTTCTATCACGCATCTGTTCAACTCAAAATCCATCAATCACAGCCTCATTCGCGAACTATTGTTCACTCGTAGCAACCCTCCAGGCAAAAAACTGCTCCACGCCAGCCGGAAGAGCAACGTACGACCATGACATGGTCCGCATGCCATTTTCGGTGCACTTAATTGCGCAATTTATTTTCGACAGGGCGACAGGGGGGACAAAGGAGACAGGGGCTTGACGACGTCCTTGAATGGCGAGCCGTTCCCGACAGGAGTATTCGAAGGCCCGCCGGGTCCTCCAGGACCACCTGGTAAGCATAACGCAGCAAAACGCGCACAAGCACAGATCGATGTCGACGTCCGCAAGGTAATCAGTCACACCGAACGAGAGACCACGATGTCGTTGCCGCCATTTTTTGTACGAGCTTTAAGTGAGACTTACGCGTCGATCACGCGGGGTGACAGTTTTCAATTTTTTGTCCCTGCGCGGAACGCAGTGTCTTTAGTTTTGCTGGGAATTGGGCTGAATTTACGTTTCCAGGACTGGAATGTGAGAAAGGGTGGTTTTTTTGTAAGGAAGGAGGTTTATGTTTAGCGAAGACAGCAGTATTATTCTTGTAGAGTAGTTACAATTCTGAATAATTTATACGTGGACCGTTTATTGTAAAAGTGATGTAAGTCCATTTTTTCAAATTAGATATCACATGAATAAAAGGTTAACACTGAGTTGGTTATAAATTATGTGCTATCTCATGTTTTTTAATGGACATACGCCATTTTCAAATTAAACAGTCCAACTGTAAGTTCATTATTCGAAGGTAGGGTTGTTGCTAATATTGTATAAGTTTAGTTAGTTCTGCAAGAATAGGATTCTAGGGCAGAATTAAAAGAATTTTTCTGTGCTGTCGCCAGTTTAGTTGCTGTAATTCTTATACATTTGGATTTATTCATGTTCTAAGTACAAAAACCACAGTTTTACGAAAATTACACATATTCATTTATTATTGGAATATTACAATTTAGGACATAATCGGGCACTTATTTTCTTTTAATATATTTCCCTCTGGTTGGGATAGGTAAATTGCTTCCCGTTTCACCAGTTCAAGCATACTTATGTCGTTCCAGCGAGTTAAATGAAATCATGAGTAGAAGTCTGCTGACTCTAACAAAGTTATTCGAATGAAAACCTCCAAAACGCTTAGTATCACAGCCTAAAAATCACGAAAGCTCAATTCCTCTCAAAACATGACACGCGCAACAAGACATGAGCGGGCCAAAAAAGGCGAGTGGCACTCAATCTCATCGTGGTCTCTGCATCGAGGACGTCCTGTTCCTCCGCGAACAGCGGCAATCTCTCCGCGAGGAGTCCTCCGAGCTCAAATTTCGGGGGAAGCAGCGGGATAAATGCGCGTCCTCGAGGAAGGAAGCCATCCGCGTCGACCCAGTTTTCCCACCCCCTCCACCCGGGGGTGGGGGCGGAAGACGGGCGACGGTATTAATTCGCGGGAATTTTTCATTCCTGGCCGCGAGCTCGCGGAAGTGTACGGCCAGCGAGAAGAGTTAGGTGCTCACTTACTCCGGATGGCTTTGCCTGCCAGCCGGGCCGAGCCGATGTTATGAAAGCCCCTTCTTGCCAAGGTGTTGGTGCACTTGCCCTCGCGCGTGCTGAATTTTCCCGTAGAAACGGAACTCGCCGAGAAAGGAATTTCGACATCGACCACCGACCGACTACGTGCGTTACTTTACCTCGGTCGCGATGAAAACTGGCAATTGGGGAGCTGGGAGCGGACAAATTTTGTTATGGGGTGACCTCGAGCCTTGTTTTCGAGGAGATATGTTCTAGTGTTCTCCTACAATTGTAGGACCGTTTTGATGAAATAGCGGTGGTTTAAGTTGTTTCTTTTTTCCTGTTAATGTCGGGGTTGGCAGGATCTGCATTATACTTGCTTTATTACACAAAAATGTTCAATATGATGGACATCAGGTTGAAATGTTCCCAAATCCGCATAATGAGGTGCTGTCATTATGGATAGAATCAATTAATGCACTATTCATAAGCTAGAATTTTCTTTGATTTTTTATTTATAATTATCTTTATACGTCTATTAGGTAGGAAGTTATGAATACAAAATATCACTTTTTGTATATCAACTTCATTATGAAATAGACCTAGGTGTGAGTTCCACAGCTTTGATATAAAAGTTTTGAGCATTGATATGACTTTCTCACCGCTTTCATCGTCTATCAAATACTTTATCGAAGCCTTTCAGCGTGAAGACCCCGTTACGATTCAACTTAAATCTAATAATCTCGATCGAAAGATCTCCTTTTCAACTCTGATTCAATTTTTCGGAACAGAGAGAACTGACACAGATAAAAGTTTGCTCAGTAAAACATAATAGGAAAACGATAAAAAGTAATAGGCTCTAATAGGTGCACACGTAAAAAACGTAATATTTATATATCGATTCAATTAAGTGTACTATTAAATAGCTTAAATTCAATATTTGAATCAATAGAACGTAACAAATCAGCTTCTTTGTATTTTTTACGATGTAACGAAAACGATCAATGAACTTTCTAAACTACACGAAAATGTAGATGCGATTTAACTATTAAAAAACTTAAATCAATAATCAGAAGTTTTACAAATAAATATATATAGATAAACTATTTAGAATACCATAACGAATTATAGAATGCTTAAATGCGTATTTGGATCAGGTCAATGATTGAATTATTATCAATTGAACTATTTTAATAAGCTAACCTAAACAAGCTTTTCTGAACACGTACAAAATAACAGAAAATAATAATGATAGTATGATATGAATATAATATGCCGCTTAAAATACATGATCCAAACATCAGGCGCCTTACAAAGAAATATATATTGAGAATCTATTTACGATACCGGGAACGATAGAATGCTCGGATGCGAGTTTAGATCAGGTCAATGATTGAATCTTCATTAATCCGGCTGCCTTTGACCGGGGAGCGAGTAAGATATTTCCGGGATGAAATGAGGGCCCCCATCGTGTTTTCCGCTTTACGGGGCGCGAAAGGTCGTGTAGGTACATTGACGAGGCGCAATAAAGCGGGAAATAATTCCAGGAACGCCCCGTTCGATTCCTGCGCCCTTCGCGCTTTATGTTTCATTTCCATTGCAAACCAGATGCAAATTGCGCCTTTTCCGCGCTCGCTCTCCCGCCAAGGCCCCCAAGTTAACGACAGAAACACTCCATTAAATACGCCATCCACTCGGCGCCGCCCTGTAAATTCTCAAGGACGTTCCTTTTGCGAGGCTTCTTTATCCCTTCGGCATTGTTTCCGGTGGACGTCACCGTTACGAATTCCGAGCTTCCGGCCTCCTCCAATTCCATCGCTTTATTTCCGAGCGAGGATGTAATGAGGTTACATCGGGTTGTGAATAATCATTTTTTGGAAATTGCACCGTTTAAGGCCTCTTGGGAGGCGATTAAAGTTTCGGAAAAATTGTGATACTTGAACGAATAATTTATTTAGGATAGAGAGTGTAATGAGGTTACATCGGGTTGTAAAATAACATTTTTGTTAATTTGTTCTCTTGAATGAATGTTCTCTTCGTGTGTTAAAAAACTATTTTTCACTTCTACCATCGCGTGTTGCGAAAATCCTGTTAGTCAGACGGTGAATACTAATTGTGCAGAAATTATTAGGATTGATTTACGCTTTTTGAAAGTTGCTGCTTGCTCTTGCATAAGCAGTTTCTGTTATGTAAACGACGTTGTAATGTATTGCAATCTGCAAAACGGCTTGTTGTAGGATATGATGTAGAATGTGGTAAAGAATCATATTCAACTACACATGTAATATAAATATTCAGAGACAAACTTTGATGTGATCGATTTTAAAGAAATCATAACTGAGAGTGTACAGAAAAAATGTATTATATTTAAATAGCGTCATATAATACAATAGCTTGTGGCACATAATATATCAAATTAAAAACAACATAACGAAATTTTCTAGTTTCTCGTCATCTTGCTTATTTTCAAATACGTTCATTGATTAATATTTTACACTAAAACATATAGTTTCACACAGAAATACCAATCTGTTAACTAAGTCTACAAAATGATGAGGAAAGAAACAATAATAAAAGATTCCACCGACTATCGATTTCCACTGTTTCACAATATGTACATCGCGTTCCATCGTCGGATAAAAAACAGAACGAAAAACGGTACTCGACCCATTCCGCGCTGCGGAAATTTCGAAAAGCGACCGATCAAAATTTTCTATCCCCCCACCGCCATTCCGAACAAGGCACGCCAAATCCGGGCGATAAATCACGAAAACAGCCTCTCTCAAAATCGCATTCCTCCCGTTACAAGTTATAATTCGACATTGTTCCCGGAGTTTCAATTCCCAAAATTGGCTCGCTGCGATACGCAACCGACACAGGGATGCCGATCGATTTAAAAGTTTACGAGACTCCCCTCGTTATATCCCCTGAATATGCATTTATCGAGCGTGTATAAATTAATTTGACGCGGACTGCGCGCCGACGCTCGCTTCGAGAGAGAGGGAGAGAGAGAGAGAGAGAGAGAGTTGGTTGTAGACGAACAATGCTAAAGAGAGATAGCTCAAAATCCAGGAAGAGAGTGAGAGAGATGATAGGCAAAGGTAGAGCTAGAAGAGAGACAGAGTTGATTGCAGCTGAAATGTGTTAGAGAGGGAAGGCTGAAGATTGTGATAGAGAGAAAGAGAGAAAGGTAGACAGTTTAAAGGATATAGAGAGTTAATTGATAGCAGTTTAAAAGTGTTAGAGAGAGGAGCTAGAAGATTGTGATAAAAAGAAAGAGAGAAAGTAGGTAGTTGGAAGAATAGGGAGAGGAAGATGCTTGCAGTTGAAAAGAGTTAGAGAGACAAAGGTAATAGAATTGGCAGAAACGAGGATAGCCGCAGCTGATAACATTAGAAAGAGAAAGCTGAAGAATCTGACTTAGAGAGAGAGAGAGAGAGAGAGAGAGAGAGAGAGAGAGAGAGAGAGAGAGAGAGAGAGAGAGAGAGCGGAAACTAAAGAATCGAACGAAAACAGCCTGAGTAGCGTTAGAGGAAGAAAGCTAGATTGTCAAACGAGCACAAACAGTGAAAATGACTGGATACAAGGTAGAAAGAGAGAGAAAAGAGTTTGAGAGAAAGCTGTAGAGTCCGAACGAGGTACGGAAAGCCGTTGAGTTAGAATGAGAACGAGAACGGTTGACAGTAGTGATGAGTTAGAGAGAGTGAAAAAGAGAGAGAGATAGATAGAGAGAGAGAGAGAGAGAGAGAGAGAGAGGAACAGCTTGAGAGAGCTGTTCGCCGTCGTTCGCGAGGCTTTTCCAAGGAAAATCGAGTCGACCAGCTTCTCGGAGCGCTATCTTTGCATACGTAAGCAAGCCGCCGCGAGTTATCTCCGGGAAGTTTCGAAATTTGTTGCGGAACGCCGCTCGACCCGGCAAATGGAAAGCGCACAAACGATCTTGACGAGGCGTGCACGGCAAACGTGGCCAAATCGGAAGCTGAGGCCAAGTGCGAGGAGAGAAGGTCGGAGTGGATGGTCGAAGGTGCCCGGCTCGATCGCTCGGGAAAAGGATGGATTTGGGGGGGGGGATAGGATCGATCTCGTGAGATAAGGAATACTATTTTCGGGTGTTGTATTGTTACGTATGTGTGAAGACGGGTGCTGTCAATAATGGATGGTAATGGAGTGATAGGTTGAACTTTTTAAAGTTGCGTTTATATACTTTTAGCTATATTAAGAATTAGATAAAAAATTTTTTAAAAGAAAACGTTTTTTGATTCAGGTTAAAAGTACTATCTAGTTACTGATTTAAGTATTGAAGAGCTGTCGTAAATTAATAATAATTTCACAATATATTTGCGTACAATTAAAATATGAGGAAAAATTTGACTTACACAATTATACTATGCTAATTATATGAAAAAAAAGAGTGGATATTTGCTGGTACAGAATGCGTCACTGGAAAAGAATTAACTATTCATCAGCGAATAAAACACCAATATCTAAACACTAAATACGAACAAAATAATTTTGATTAAACTCAAATTCCATATAAATTCACAATTTATACCTTTCATTATTGCAAGCAGACGCTGCTAAGTGTAATCGATCCGGAACACGAAATTTTCAACACAATTGATACTCGACAAAGTAGGTCCCAAACTCTTCATAACTTTCTTAATTAAATTTACCCCTCCTCCCTTTCGCCTATCGCAATCTTCTTTCCGTAACCCTCGAAATCGAGCGAACTGTTCGACACTGGAATGTTCCATTCAAGAGACACGATTCCGTAGAACTTGAAAGTCTCGGAACATTTTCGAACTCGACCCCCACTCGACATTTCGAAATCAACTTGCATAATTCGAGTACTCGGCAAACGGAATAAAGCAGGATCATTCGCCGAGCGGCATTCGAATATCGTCAGATTAAAACTTCTGTATCGGAAATTGACTCGGATTCGCGATCGCTTATTAAAGGTAGTACCTCCGCGACAATCCGTCTAAAAAGTTTTGGCTCAGTACCCACATTGTACATGTCAGCAGATTCAGTCTATAGCCTATGTATTTTTTTTTTACGTGATTGTACCCTTACAGTATTATATTATCTGTACGAATACACACATATTATGAAATATTATTCTGTGTGGAAATGTGACAATGCCGCATATTTTTTTGGGATCAGTAACGCGGCCGGCAATGAAAAGACACGCACGTACGATAGAAAAACTTCACTGTCCCACTTCTTATTTTCCCGCCTTTTTCTTTGGCACCGTCATACTGTATGTACAAAAAATGTCATTTTTAATACCAATTATCTCATGTTTGGTGCGGTCAACCGTCTCCAATTTTTAACATAGTGTGTGTTATGCATTTAAATACTTACAATCCAAGTTTTGTAGACTTCTTGCAATTTTGCAAACACGGAGGTATTACCTTAAAACTTTTTCAACATTTTCCTGGATATCTGCAGGCAAGGGCGGATCGAACCTTTCGCTTCTGATAATTGTTCCGCGATTCGAAATCGATTCGATACTCTCGATGCGGCGCTCGGTTCTGGCAACAGGCTCAAACATTGCTTCCGTTTCGTATTACATTCTATTCTTCCGGCAAACAAGCGTCAATTATACTCGCGTATGCGCGCCGATATGCGTTTAAACACAAGAACGACAAATACGGAACAGTTGAAGATCCTTTTCCGATAATTGTTTCACGAATTGATGCTTTGCGAGGAATGGATCAAACATTTCCGTTTTGTGTTACGCACAGGTTTTACGCTAATATAGAATTACGGTCATATATCCAGAATTATGATATATATAAACGTATTTATTCGGTTATATATCCAGAATTACAATTATATACACGTACTAAAATGCACTTACATATAGGATAATACGATAACAAATTGAAACTTAGAAATGATCAAAATTGATTAAATTTCCATGTTAAATCGATTAAATATTCTGTCCGTTTCGTATTACAACCAGTTTTTCTTGCAAACAAGTATCAATTAGATCTACACATGTATACTATCACCTGTTTAAATACGAGATCGTCAGGATGATATTCAATAAATTCTGAAATGATCCATTCCGTGTTGCATTCAACTCTTACATCAAGCAAGTTCAATTAAACCTATGTACGGCTATTAATCTACATTTGAATACACCGGGTGATATACGTATACAACACATCCACACTAATCATATCACAACGAATCAAATTCGATTTTATTCCTTTCACATTACATTCATCAGCAAGAGAATGATAAATACAAAACAATTGAACATATTTCTGCAGTACATATTTCACAAACTAATGTAACATTTCATCTGTTTTATGTACGCAATTTTTACGAGTATCAATCACGTACATGTATTAATATACATTCGTATACACGATGTTACGATATCTAATCTAAAAATCGAATCCTCGATCGTATCAAAATCGATTAAAACCCAATACTAAATCCATCAAACAAGTATCAATTAAACCCACGTATACATATTAATCCACGTTCAGATCGTACGATACGCACTCGACACTTTCGCACCAAATAATTCCTCGACGAATCAAAATCGATTTCATTCCCCCCAGATATTTATATCCTTTCACATTATATTCATCAGCAAGAGAATGATAAACACAAAACAATTGAACATCTTTTTGCAGTACATATGTCACATACTGATTAATCATTTCATCTGTTTTACGTACTCAATTTTTAGGTTAAACGAGTATCAATTAAAATCACGTACACATATTAATCCACGTTCAGATCGTACGATACGCACTCGACACATCCGCATCAAATAATTCCTCAACTCAAGTCGGGTCAAAATCGATCCAATTCCTATATGATCCCCTTCCACATTCAATTTTTCCCGCCCCGCAGCCCACGCACGCGCGCTAATATGCATTTAAACGCCGTACCGTCATCTCGCCTACGATAAATACCCGATCTCGTTAACTCGATCTCGTCATCGACACGCATTTAGATGCGCCATTTAATTGCCGCCGCGATAAATATTCGGGCCGCGTTAGCCTGAGTTAGTGATCGACGCCGCCGTATCGTAAATCCTTATCGGCCTGCCCGATAACGAGGGCCGATCGTCGCCCGCGATAACGCGCATTACATTCGGCCGCGACTTATTGAAAAACAGTTTGTACAAACAGCCGACAGGTAATCGTAGCAGATAGAAATCTTGGCGAGCATAAATTTGTCGGCCACGCCGTTATGGCCGGCGACTTCTCGGAGGCACCGAATAATAGATTCGACGGCGCGCGCCGTAAATTCTGCGACCGATCGAATCTGTTTTCCCGACGGCGATCTTAACCTGAGACATGAACTGGCCGAGTCATTTCCCCCCCCCCCCCCCCCCTCTCTACTCTTTCGACCCCGTATGCTCGCGGTAGGAAGTCTGCAGACACTCGCGGGACTGGGTCTATAACTTTGTTTGCCGAACGAATTGTGCGAGGCGAGAGGCCTTGTTGCGGGATCCAATCCAAAGTAGGTATGATGGAAGGCGTGGATTTTCAATATTTTGAACGCCTGTGATTCCGTGTCGATTTTTGGCGGATGAACTTATCGATTGTTCCGTTTATGCTGCTATATCGTATGGAGAAGTAGTGTTTTAACCGAATGCATTTGTGTAAAATAATTAATGGTATAGTTATATCGTCGAACGAGTTCGTAACAGCCTTCTTTCAAATTTGGTTCTGGGTACCGTAAAAATAATTCTGAAAGTTGTACGTAACAGTTGTACATAACTATACTGTTCGGTATAGCGGGCCATAATCGCGATACAACGTTCGCAAAATAATCCTCCCCTGATACCGAAACAATAATTGCATCCACTCTCATCTGCATCCTCTGAATCAAATTCGTTTCGCAACAGTGCCCACCAAACCCCCCCCCCCCCTCTCCTTCTCAACCGCACCTAATCGCCCCAACACGCATACACACTTCTAAACGCTTCAAACAACAAGATCAACGCCTCATCAAAGCCCATTAAACAACCTTTTTTCAATTCGACACTCCCTCCCATACCATTAATGCCATTTATTTCAGTTCTCAACCCCCATATCAAATTTCGCCACCATGCCCACCGTATCCCTCAAACTTTACGCATACGTACATGTACATACATATACTTAGCTCTTCGTGGGCGTAGCAAACAATAAGCACGAAACGACCTCGAGCGATGGGTACCTGTGAACATTGTGTATATATCTTTACGACCATGTATTTATATACATATATACAGGCAGCCCTCCTGTAACACGGTAGACAGATTCCTAGAAAATGCCCTGGTGTATGAAACCCTGTTATAAGAAGGCCGGAGACAAATAGAGGCGTTAAGTTCCGAGAATTTATTAACACATCAAATTTTTTTCAAACATAGACCTACACCACTTTCAAAATAAACAGACCATTTATATACTCTCATGTAAAGACGCTAGTCATTACTCCTCCCGTCATTATTCAAAAATAACTCATGTTTCAAATAAGTTGAACAAAAATCATGTTATTCAGTGCTGTACAGTGCTGTACCAAATTTTCCGCAATTTTTCCTACCGCATTAGACCTGAAACCACGTTATAGGACAGCTACCTATACATACATGTACACACACACACACATTCGTGGGCGTAGCAAACAAAAGGAAACTACCTGCGATCATTGTCTACACACATGCGTACACAATACATAGATATTCATCCGTATAGGAGTGTATATAGAAATGTAGCTACAGGCAGATGTTCAGGTGCCAGTATAGGAAACTCGTATTTCTTGAACGGGGGCCCCTTAGGATGGTTGCAGGCACGGTTCATCGACCGGACTCACTTTGGCCCACCTCGGCTGAAAAATAACCGTGGGTTCGAGTTCACGCGAGAGTGACGTTCGCCGGGCACGCGGCCCGGACGTTAATTCCGCCTTTTGAAAGGGTCGACAGCCGTTTTCAGCCTATTGGACCCACCCGGAGTGATACCTCTGGGCGACCTCCGAGGCGGCTATTACGCTTAATGCCACGGTAATGCATGACCGGTGCCCCATCTGCGACCCTTTTTTGCACTTCTTTCATCGATCGCCACTTCCTTTCCTTGCAAGACTATTTTTTTGCCCCCTTGTCTACCGGCAACTTGAGAAACGCCTGTATAATCGTTCTTTCTTTCATTATTCTTGAATTAAGCATATTCTGTTCTTATTCTGATCAAAGGTGTGTATTGTATTTCTATATAGTAGATGATCAAGATCAATATTCAGTAGTAATGTTACTGATATGGTCATGCATGACCGGTGCCCCATCTGCGACCCTTTTTTTTTACTTCTTTCATCGATCGCCACTTCCTTTCCTTGCAAGACTATTTTTTTGCCCCCTTGTCTACCGGCAACTTGAGAAACGCCTGTATAATCGTTCTTTCTTTCATTATTCTTGAATTAAGCATATTCTGTTCTTATTCTGATCAAAGGTGTGTATTGTATTTCTATATAGTAGATGATCAAGATCAATATTCAGTAGTAATGTTACTGATATGGTCATGCATGACCGGTGCCCCATCTGCGACCCTTTTTTTTACTTCTTTCATCGATCGCCACTTCCTTTCCTTGCAAGACTATTTTTTTGCCCCCTTGTCTACCGGCAACTTGAGAAACGCCTGTATAATCGTTCTTTCTTTCATTATTCTTGAATTAAGCGTATTCTGTTCTTATTCTGATCAAAGGTGTGTATTGTATTTCTATATAGTAGACGATGAAGATCAATATTCAATAGTAATGTTACTGATATGGTCATGCATGACCGGTGCCCCGTCTGCGACCTTTTTTTACTTCTCTCATCGATCACCACGTCCTTTTCTTGCGAGAGTATTTTTTTGCTCCTTTTTCTAGTGGCAACTTGAAAAACGCAGGTATAATCGTTCTTTGTTTCGTTACTCCACCACCACACTCCACCTTACGTCAGTCTTACGTGCATGAAACAATCGACTACTGTCTTTGAATCCGAATAGAAATTTCATAAATGAACATTAAATTCGTCTCGATTACCAAAGAATTCAGCAATTAATCTAACGAGTGGCAGCTTCCCGGCAGATCCTTTTTTCCTTATTTCATTAATCGCGACCACTTTTCCCTTACCTCGACGCTTCCCTTTTAACGGCGTACCTTCATTTCATTATCTGCTGAGCAAACGTCTTTTTTTATTGCGCAGAAGCGCGGCAGTAGGTTCCTTTAATTACGCGGTTAGAAAACGGCTGTCATTACAGAGCGTGTTTCCCTTAACACGACCTCGACCTAAGTAAACAATTACCTTTTCCTATCAACTGTCCAATTTTACAAAAAATACAACACCGGGTCCCATTGCTGTACAAAGTTATATTTTACAAAGTAAACAATTACCTTCTCTTAATAAATGCCCAGTTTTACAAAAAAATACAACACTGAGTCCCATTGCCGTACAAAGTTTTATTTTAAATTCGTGTCGGCGTAGAAAATGTTTACAAACTGAAAATTATGTGTATACACTTTGTGTGTGTGTGTGTACTCTTTGTGTTAGAATGGAGAGATATAAATAGATACTGAGCGCAAGCAGCGGACAAGCACACTAATCAAACCTGCGGATCAGAAAAAAAAAGGTCTGACTATCTGCAACCTTCGTACCGCAAATTTCATCGGTCGCACCTCGCACACACACACACTACTAAACGGGTTCTCGAATTCTAATCGAGAGCTTGTCGCCAGCTATCTGCGCCCGAGTCGGTCGCGAAAATTATAAGGAAGCCAGTCTAGATATCTAGTCGACTGACAAACGAAGGGACCAACCGCAACACACACACACATGTGCATTCACATACGTGGGTATCCATATCTTCTGGTATACGAAGATATCTATGCATATGAACATGAGTATATGCACGTGTACGTCCATGTGCATGCATATGTATTAATGCATATCACGTATTAACGTATGTGCATCTCTGCACATTTCCTATATATAGATATACATGTATACGTTACGGTAATTGGGATTAATCCGGTGATTATGGGTGATACTGTATATGTAATAATGACTGGTAACATGATTTGTAAATGAAAATATAGGGATTGAAACTTGCTTATATATTTTATTTTTATTATATTTGGGCTTGTATATACACGTACCAATACTTATCGATATATGTACCCATATAGAAAAATGCAAATCTGTATATGCGTATTGACATATCAATACATATACATATCTATACACGTATCCACCCATATCAACGGATCTGTACACATCCACATACATGTACAGCACCGCACAAGCCCATAAGTTTCGCACCTGGGAGCAGCGGTCGCGTTACGCAGCGCCTTCAATGTAATTGGAACAGTCAGCCGTCCTCGGTGGAAACCGCTTTGCCGTCCATTCTTACGGTCTGACCGCCGCTCTGCGGCCTCCCTTGTCGTTCGTCCAGCGTGGGCGGACTCCCGGCACAATGCGCTCTTTCAATGGCGTCGGCGTCGGCATCGGCATCGGCATCGGCGCGGGAATAATGCAAACAAGTTGTCCGGCGTCCGATATTTTTGCGCCGCCAGCAAATTGTCGGCGACTCTCGATTTCGAACAGCCAACTGGGATTGCGTCATTTGCGGCTTCAGGATCGATGTCGGGAGTCGATATGCTCGATACGGTCGATACGGTCGATACGGTCGATACGGTCGAATTGGCTGCGTTTGGCAGGAATTGGTCGGGGCTGCTTGTCGACCGGAAGTTGCCTGGCCTATTTAGCGATTGGTGGGAGGCACTTTCGGACTTGGGAACTCGAGGTGTAGAGTTTATGCTTGCGAATGTAGAGGAGAGGGAAGGGGGGACAATGGATTTTTGAGTAGGAATGTTGATGTGACATATTGGAGGAGACTGATTTCAAATTAATGATTCGATGGTCTTAATCAGCGAATGGATGAAGGAAGTGAGAATTTAAGATGAGGAAGATTACTAATTGCTCTAATTGTGCTCTAATTTGTTGGAGATATTGTATAGGGAAATTGAAAGTGTAAACAGCCACAGTATAATGATTCAATAGTACGGTTAATAATTAGAAAATAACTGAAAGAATGTAATCTTTACATTACTTATTTATTGCACTATAATCAATTGTTAAAGAAATCAAACGCATAAACAGCTGCTAGTCTGAGAATTCTTCATGAATTTACAGTTTGTAGTACAACTATTCAATACTACAAGCAAGTAATAATCAGAATAAAAAAATTAGAAAAAAATAAGAAATAAGCCAATAAAAAATCATCAGAAAATCAAGAGCACCAACTGATACAAACCACATAATACGCTCGCTCGCCCAATTTCTTCATCCGCATCAATCAATTTCCATCCCGCCATATTCACATTTCCACTCTCGCACTTCGCAAATCATCCGCCGGAACTGCGTCATCAGCCGCGAACTTATCAGCTCCTACAAAACGCAGCAATTTTCGTCCCCGATTGCCATAAAATCGCCCGCGGGACCCCCATTACGCCATTACGATCGCCAACTTATCAGCTCCGGCGCGAAATAGGCCAGTTTCCGGATCCGTCGCAAATCGACGCCTCGAATTACGTCATTCCCGGCCCGATCGTTCCCAAGTCCGTTTTATATTAATGGCCGCCTCTCGAAACGTCGCGAAACAGTGCGAGACGATTCGAAGCCAATCGTCGGCCATCGTAGGCCAATCGTAGGCCATTCTTTGCCATCCCTTGCCATCGTTTGCCATCGTTTGCCATCGTTTGCCATCAACTCGAAATATCATGCACTTTACGTACGGAGTCGGCCGGCCGATAAGAGCCCGACGAGAGAAAATAACACGGCTGCCACGCTCGGCGTCCATAAGTATTTCACGACAGTTTCTCAGAAAGTGTCTAGAGCCGTTTCGCGCGGTCGCCATCGAGTCCGAACATTGTACACAGTCGTGCGGGGCTGCGTATGGGGTGGATGAAAGGGGTGGAGAGAATTGGCGGAAATAGGTTCTGTGTGTCAAAGCAGGGAGAGCGTGCAATTGTGTCGGTAGATATGGAGTGTGTCTAAATGGTTGAGGATAGCTTTCGATAGAAGAAAAATAGGGTGTAATAGAATTTTAGGTGGAGGGTGGTTAAAGGGGTTGAGAGAGTTGTTGGGAATAAGTTCTGTGTACCAAGATAAGAAAATATATTATACACTGTTGCATTATTTCATACGAACCGTGTCGAAATGGTTGAACTTTAAAAGTAGAGAAGAATGTACGATACTTAGTTGATTTTTAGATGTAGATTGGATTAAACGGGTGAAAAGAGTTGCTGGAAATAGGTTCTATATGCCAAGCTAAAAAAATGCATACACTGTTGCATTGTCCCATACGAGGCGTGTTGAAACGATTGAACAGTAAGAATAGGGGAGAATGTACGATAGGTGAATTTTAGATGTAGGGTGGATTAAAGGGTTCGAGAGAGTTGCTGGGAAGAGGTTCTATGTCTAAAAATAGGAAGTAATGTTTGTGGTTGCGTCGATAGGTATGAAGTGTACGGAAATGGCTGAAGATTGCTTTCAATTGAAGAAAGAAAGACTGCATACAATTTTAGATACAGGGTGGTTAAGGGAGTCAAAAGAATTGTTGAGAAGGTACATTTTTATATTACTGTATATGAAACACGCCAAAATAGTTAATCATTACATTGAAAAGAAAAAATAATGTTCAGGATACTTTGATCATCCAAACTCTGCAAAAAATAATAATTCTCAGAATGAAACTTGACTTAAAACCATAACAGATAGTTGGTTATAGTTTTAAAGTAAATCCCTGCTAGCTAGTGTATGTACATGTACTTTTAATATCGACATTTTTTTTGTACATTATTTCATGCGTTGACATACGGAAAGATGTACCAAATTCAGATAATTCCACACCCGGTAATAACAATAATTAAAAGGTGATCAACTAAATTACATTTGCGATTAAATGAACCTTGTTAAATATCATACATAATTACAGCGATTGATCAGCAACAAATTGCATTCAGAAAAATACCGGGAACTAATTTGTCGGCATTATTAACAACGCATTCGTACGATTAAATGTAGATTAATTATGCTTTCGATTGAAGCAAATAAATAAGCTCAGCTTCACGATACGGATTACAGGCTGATTCTTTTCGTTTCGTCTCGCAAAACTTTCGACAGGTCTTCTAAATTACTAATTTTATCTAATTCCTGAAAATCAACTTATACGGATCTCATGTGAAATGTTTTATATAACAAGTATATAATTCGCTAAAATGTAATTATGTAATACAATAACAGAACCAATACTACTATTTTCGCTAACTTTTAATGCATGTAATATATATTATTTATCGCCATCATGTAATCAAAATAATTCTTGCCCTCTTATGAAACATCCTGTATAACACGTACATGACGCAGCTGTATGCGCGTACCGGCAATTTAATGGTCATTATCCACGGAAACATTTCGCGTTAATAACTTTCGCTGTCTCTTATGAAAGGGCCTCTATAACAAGTGCGTAATACAGCGGAGCGTATGAAACAACTGAGCGATCATTCATTTCGCGAACATTTCGAGTTGCCAATCTCGTGAAAGGATTTTGTATAACAAGCGTACAGCTCCAGCGATGCATGTCTGCCAATCGAAGGATCATTAATCATACCAACGTTTCGAGTTCGCAATTTTTGTCTGCCGCCCGTGAAAGAGCCTGTATATCAAGTGTATAACGCCGGGGAACGCCTATACAAACCGAATGCTAATAATTCCCACAAGCATAGCTAGTCAATCAATTCCTTTCTTCTTTTATAAAAGAGAAACTTTATGTCAGGCTGGTAACACGCGTGTATCGATCGGATGATAATTATTCATATCAATGTTTAAAGATACTGTTTAACAAGTGTACGACAGTAAGCTGACGATGTTAATCGAGTAATCATTATCGAGGTTGGTATGAAGGTTACCAATTTTTGTCTGCTTCCCCTGGGAATGTTTGAAGCAAAATATTACGCTAATCAAATAATGATTATTTATATCAATATTTTATGTTAAGAATTTATGTTTGTTTCCCATCTAATCGTTTGTGTGACAGCAAGCGTGATATAAGCCTATGCGCGTCTGACAATATTCAAGTAATACATAGAATTTTTAACGCTCGGTCGTTTGTATGCAAATCTCTGTAAATAATTGATCACTTGAAACCAGTTTAACATACGAAGTCTTGAAGGTTTAAAATCAACCATTTTCGGCAGTTTCGTGTGAAAGGTCTTGTATAACATATTCATAACACAGAAGAATATGAAAATGAAAAAAATAATTAATTACTTGAAACAAAGTTAATGTACGAAGTGTCAATGGTTCAAAATGAATAATTTTTCACAGTTCCTTTTGAAAGAGCCTGTATAACGTGCTCGTAACGCAGGGGAACGTGTGTACCAGTCGGATACCGTGGTTGAGCGCGACAAAGCGATTTGCACCCGTCGACACGTCGTAAGTCCGGGCTCGGGGCCACGTAACGTCTGGCCGGTGGCGAGCACGTAGAAAAAGGCACGCAGAGCGTTGCGTGCCGGCGGCCAGGACGCTTCGGGTAAACCTGAGGGAGACGGGGGAGACGGGGGAGACGGGGGAGGGAGGGCGAGAAAAAGTTCACCCTGTTACGTATGTAGGCGAGATTAGCGAGGCTAAATTGAATTCCGGCCCCCTCGTTACGCTCGGCCTGCGACTCATGCTCGCCACCCGCGACAATCTTCTACTTGCCGATCGCGTGCGAGTGTCGGCAAATTACGATCATGAGGACGGAGTGGCCGCTCGGGTTTGATCTTCGAGTAAGAGTTCAATTGGACAGGACGGTGTTTGAGGGGTGGGTTGAGTTAACGAAAATGACGAATTTCGTATGGGGAGCTTGATTTATGTCATTATCGATTTTGCGATTTTTAAACATTAGCAAGTTTTATTAGCTTGAGTTTAAGTGATATTTAGGATAATTTTCTAGTTTCTGATTACGTGCGAGGCCAACAAATTAGACTTATTTAGATAGACTGGAGCTTCCAGTTTGATCTCGGAGTAAAGGTTAGATTGAACAAGACTATATTCGAGAGATGGATTAAACGTTCAATATATGTGGATAGCTTGTTTGATTTATGTGACATTTACATTTGAACATTTCATTCTTTATTAACTCGAGTAAAAATGAGATAGTGCTATTCGTGATAATCTTCTACTTTCCGATCGCGTGCGAATTATGCTAACGAGGATAGAGTGGACTCTCAAGTTTGATATTGGAGTAGGAAGTACACAAACGCGAGTATATTTGGAAAGAAGCTAAAATTGAAACCTAGAAAGTTACGTTTCTTATCAATTTTAACGTTCGAGATGGGAATATAACAACATTGTATCCACAATTTATTTCCCTTTTAAATTAAACTGTCTGAAGTTCTCCATACTTTATTCTTAGAGTACTTTTCTTATTTCATCTGACTTGTGAGAGTCAAAGAATGCCACCCGGTACAAACTTCTAATTCCCAATCGCGTGAGCAACGAAACATTTACGGCGATTAGGTCAAAGCAAAGCTTAAACTTTGATGGCAACCTAAGAAACCGACCAAACCCAACCTTAAGAAAATTCGATAAATTAAAAGTCAAAGTTACACGGTTTCTTCTTCATTCCTCACAGTCGCAACAATTAGAACTACCAACCCAACGCATTCCACTCTTAACCCCTTAACGTGCACGCTCGAGTATATTCGAGCGCCCTAAACGAGCCTGCACAGTTTGGCCGGTTCGAGCGGCGTTGTATTTGATGCTGCTAAAATTAAAATAAAAATTTTGATTATCACATTTTTTAATTTTTATGCCAAGACAATGTTCTAAAGTGTCTTACGTAAAAAAAAAAAATTGATTTTATATGGCCGGGATATTTCAAAGAAACCGTACGTTAAGGATTTAATCACAGAGAAAAATCAGAATAAAATCCATTAAAATTCAAACATTTTCTTAGTCCCTTAATACAGATAAGCCAGCAAGACTGAACGAAAGCCACGAAGAGCTCTCGGCAGGCAATTCATCTTAAAAATGACTCTTCAGCTTCGAGCCGCTATCTTCAGCATCTGACTCTGGCGAGAGAGTCGGAATTCGGAGGTGCGCCATTCGCGGAAGCGAAGATCGCTTTCCGATCGCTTACATGCGCGATTGTGCGTGCGCACACAACACCCCCCCCCCCCCACCCACGCGCCATTTATTTGCCGTCTCGAGAGTCCGCAAGTTTCGCCCACGCACTCCGATGCTTGAAAGACGAACGTTCTCGACGAATATATTCGCGATGTTCAGCGAATTCCTAAGACTTCCGGTTCGATAAGGGGGGTAAGGGTGGATTATTGGGCATAGGTGTGGGTTGAAAGCGGAATGTGAGGAGTGAAGAAGCTTAATGACTAATTTTTTTGTACTGAATGAAGATAAATGAAAATCTGAAAAGAAATCGTCTTGTAATTCCACCGTTAAATGAGATAAACTTTTTAATTCACAAAGTTTAGGTCATTTTACGATCAATTCAACTGTCAAAAGTAGCAAAGTACAAAGTACAACTGTCAAGAACTTTCGGTATCGATCGTCGCTAAGAGAATTTTGACGTTCCAGTCTCCGCCCAGAATTTTTGTACACGAGCTTCCATCTACGGTGAACCTTCAACCGGATACTTCTTACGGGACGTGCATTCTTTTTTCATGTAACGTACCGGGTGGCGAGAATCTTCGTCGGTCGCAATTTTTATTCATGACCGTTCACGCGGCAGAATTTTCTCGCGATCGGGTCGTGAGCATTTTTTTAGGTCAGGTCCCGACAATTTTTCGCGCCTTCCGTACGGATGACACTTTGTCCTTGGCGACAATTCTTATTCATGAGCAATTCCTCCTTGTTGTGTACCTGGCCTGCCAAATTTTTGAGCGACAGTCTCGGAAATTCTCTCCTCGCTCGGCAAAGGGCGAAACCTGTTTTTACGAACTTCCGATTTACGGACGCGTCGAGTGGCGAGAAAATTTTTGCTGGCCAGCGAATCGGATCGTAAGATTTTTTTATTTCCGGCCCCGGAAGGATTTATATTCACGAGCGTATCGAGTGGCCAGAATTTTTGTTCAAGAGCGAACCGGGCCGTAAACATTTTTTTTCCCCGATCGTATCGAGTGGCCAGAATTTTCCTGCCCGAGCAGATCGATGTGTGTATTTTTTTTGTTTTTACGAACTGATCGAATCGTAAGAATTTCTCATACGCTGGTGCCAAATCGGGACAATTGTTATTCACGAGCTTGTCGGGAATCGAACATTTTTTTTGTACAGCTGATGGTAAGAATTTGTTCGATTTGGTTTGCGCGAGGTCGTCGAAAACGTTACTTTTTTTTTGGTGAGAATATTTTATCAGTTCAGCCAGTGTCGGATTAATTTATGATTATTTTCCGCAAGTGTACCAAACCGGGTGTTTATTTATTAATATAACAAAATTGTTTGCTTTATTCGTTGAATTATGACACGTATAAGATATTTTATATGTTTATTTATTCGTTTATGTTTTGTTAGTTTATTATTATTATTATATTTTTGTAAATAATTTTTTCCCAATATCCTTCCCGCGTGTACAACCTTGATCTCAAATCTTAACATTAATTTGTTTTTTAACAGAACAATTTTATTTTTTCATTATCCAATTGTCCTCAAATTATTATCCTACCTTTAATTTGTCTGTATCCTTGATCAATATCAATACTTCCAAGTTACAAATTATTTTTACAAAATATTTCATCCACACCAAAATTAATTTTTGTTAACATTAAATCCTAAAACAGTTTTGAGTTACTATACCAAGTAGCTATTTTTCTTTTGAATACCCAATCACATCTAACCCAACTATGAACAGTCCCATTAAGTTCAATCCAAAACCAAGACACGTTTCTCAAATTGTCCATCCAATTGTCCTAAATAATTTCTCCACGTTCAAGAAAATCCATCACTCACATCCCATCAAAAATTGTAAGTTTGAACCAAAAACCGTACCTATCACCCAATGTTTTCCTAATTGTCCACCCGAACGATCACTTTTCACAAATATCCTCAAAATCTTTCCCTATGACAACCAAACCCTCACCTCCCAACTCGAAACAAAACCTTAATGTTTCCCAAATTGTCCACCACAGCCATAACATCCCACCAACTCAATTCCTTAAAATATGACACTAAAAATTGCATCTTCCAACTGAAAACAAAATCCGTCACCTTAATGCTTCTGAAATTGTCCACCCGAAAGCCACCAAACGAAAGCCCTTGACCTATGCAGCGCGCTTACTCTCGTTGCCAAGCATCGGGCGAAGTAAGCGCGGCCGAAATTAGGCGCCCGCTCGTCAGGCATTGTTTCACTGATCGACGTGTGTGCACGCACGCAGGGCCGCAGGGCGAGAAGGGCGAGCTTGGGCCAACAGGACCACCCGGTCCGCCCGGCGAGAGGGGACCCAGGGGGAAGCAGGGGAAGAGGGTAAGCTTCAGCGAGGTCCTCCGACCGACGACCAACGAACCGATCCGATTCTCCCCGATCCGAACGATCCGCGATCCTTCTCGAACGGTCTCCGCCTCCCGACGATTCCCAAATTCTCCCCCCACCCACCCCCTTATTCAATGTTGCATGCGCCGCATCGTAGGGTGAGAATGCTGGAATGAGTAGAACGTCGCTGCTTGGTGGCTTTGCATGTTTTGCCGAATGAATTTTGACTCGGAGGAGTTTCGGGTCTGAATTTGGAAACGTGTGTTTTCGGGGGAGGATAATTTTCGTCGCGGAGAGTGTAAAAGGTGTTCGTGTACGATTATTCGGTGAGGTTTAAGTACAAAAATGTACGTTTACCACTGTTTTGTTGGATTTATTACAGGGTAAATATTTAACGTAGTCTTCTATGTATTTACTATATTTAATACATGGACCGTCTATTTTAAAAGTGGTGTCAGTCCTTATTTAAAAAAAAATTAAATGTTACGTACATAAAAAGTTTACACTATATTAATCATAAATTATACATTTTAATTCTTTTTAAATATGGACGTACGCCGCTTTCAACATAAACTCCATATACAACCATATACTCTTGTATACGTATATACAGACTTCGAATCGTGGAAAAGTTCCAAATTATCATACTTTTTGTACTTAAACCTAAAGTTCCGAATATCCGTTACGAGCGCGGAATTCAAACTTACACCCCAGCTCCGTTCAAAAGTAAATTCATCACCTTTCCAAATCCGGCCGTTTGACGCGGGAAGCCTCCGAGTTTCGAATTTCGCGCCCATCCCGGTTAATATTCCGCGGGGGGGCGTACCACGGACTGACGTGTTAATCCCAGTTTCATGAAATAACTTTCAGCGACCGGGGCGAAAGTTGAATATAAAGTCGGGCGCAGTTGGGGAAAGTTGCCGTCGAGTTTGGAAAAAGGATCGTCGGCCGACTCTTTCCGTCGTTTCCTTCTCTACTTATTTTTTTTTTTTGCCCCAGCGACGCCGCAGATCGCGTCGCTTAATTTATCGCCGACGCGATCGGTTTTAAATGAAAACGAGAGCGTTCGCGATTTATCGACGTCCAATAAGCCGAGTGTTTTCCCGCCGACTCGAGCATGCTCGAATTTATGGAGCCGGGCAGATTTTAATTGCCGGAAAAGTTTCCGACACTTGCCGACCCGCGAAAGTTGGAATTGACAAGAGAAAGACGCATGTTAGTCGTTAAGAAATTACGCGGATGAATCGTACGTGAAAAATTATTGAAAAAAGAATAAGAAGATTCGTTAGTAGATTAGAGAGATGTAACCTATGTAATTTTGTAATTTTTCCATTCACCTGTAAGTCTTCAATCGTAAAAAAATAAATCCTCAACCGCGCCAAAACACAATCCCACCACCCCCACCCACCCCTCAATCGAAAGTGACTAATCCGCATCACTTTCCCGTTCCGTCCCTTATCGCCTCCTTATCTCCAGCGCACTCAGCGTGACTCCGCCAATCGCCACGCTCTCAAGCCGTCTCTTATCACCTCCCGCGCGCGCGACAAGGATCTCTAGCCTCAAAAGGGAGCAAAAAGTGTATTCAACCAGCAAGAAAAAGCAACTTTTCCCAACGATCGCCGAGCAAGATCGTCCCGACCCCCCCGGGACAAGTTGAGAACCGCTGCTAGGCGAGTCGGCCGCATGAAAATCACTATACGCCGGCAAAATATTTATGTCGCACGCGCACGCGAGCACGCGAGCATGTCACACGTGCATTGCTCCGATTCATAGGCGTATGCCTTGTCCTGTCGCACGTGAACGACCACGGACGAACGAGGCGGGCAGGAGTGCCAATTTCAGACGTCACGGCATACATGAGATGCGCGCCGGTATCCGTGCGCAGGAAGCTCGTAAGTTTTCGGAGTCAAGGTCGGCGGCCGAGAACGCACGATCGTCGGGGATTTTTTGGCGGAATTTGAGTTGCGGGAAGATATGTCGAAGTTGATGCAGGTTAGGTGCGGAGTATGTTGGAAGGTGCTTCTGGACTTTTGGATTCAAGATTTTTTGATGGATATGGATTTATTGATTGCTTTGGAGGGTTTGTGATATAAAGTTGGCGATTCTGTGAGTGCGTGTCGTGCTCGTATATGTTGAATAGAATACTATCTTGTGACAGTAAAGTATTGAAGTATATAGACCGTTTATTCATCATAATTAAGTATGATACGAGCATAACACAATTACTAATTCTATTACTGACACTCCAAATAACTCAATACGATCTCAATTACGGCACTTATTAAAATGTTAAGTAAAATACAAGCGTAACAATATTCCAGCACTTGCACTCCAAGAAACTCCCTACGATCTCAACTCCGACACAGAACCGCACAAAATTTCTCCAAATTTCCACGACATCGAAGATGCGTCCCGTTCAACTGTTCAAAGGCATACCGCGCGTACGCCAAGCTCCTATCCGTTACAACGACGTAACCGCGTTACACCGCAGCTAAAACTTTCCTGTGCGCCAATCGACTCTCCATTTCGCGACGGACTGTCTCCGTTTTTGATTTGAAGCGTTGCCAGCCTCGAAAAGGCGAGTTCGGCCTCGGAGCCGAGAAGATGGCGAGGCTCCGTTGCGCGCCAGAATCAAATTATCCGACGCCGGCGAAAGAATGCAGCCGGGTCGTCCTGGCAATTTGCATAATTGTGCGCGCGACCTTTCGCGAGCGCGTTACAGGAGAATGCGTTACAAGCGAATCCCTCTCGGCGGTGTAAGTTACGAGCCGGCCGAGGAGGCGCAATTAATTCTCGCCGGGGAAGGCGCTCGCGTGCCTGCCATTCGCCAATTACGAGGTTACATCCTTCCGGTTCCGTTTACGAGCGTAACGATCGTTTCATCGCCGACGCGGGAATTGCCTGTTTGGATTCGGTTTTTGAGGTTAGGAAGAGTGAGATGTCTTCATTCTTGTTGGGATGGATAAGTGGGCTTTGGTTGAAAGAGTGGTATGTTCTTTGTTCGAAAATTGTTTCTGTCTACGAAATTATTTGATCATTTCATTGATGATGATTGATGATTGATGATTATTTGATCATTTGATGATGATGATTAAATGATTATTTCTATTAAAATTCGCCTCGTTCGTCCGACGTCGGCGCGTATGCGCGCACAAATTCTTGAAAGACGAAGAAGAAGGACACGCAGAGGACGAATTTGACGTGTCGCGCGAAATACGTTGGTGGCAGCAAATAACACGTTCTGCGAGAGAGAAAGAGAGAGAGAGAGAGAGAACGAGAGAGTGAGCGAGAGAGAAAGAGAGAATGATAGAGAGAGAGAGAGAGAGAAAGAAAGAGCGAAAGTGAGGCCTCTCTCTCACACTTTGCGCATTTTACAGAAATTGATCCGACTATTTTTTTTTTGCGACGGCGTCCGCAAGGTACTTCGAAAGTTTCGAATTTGCTAATTGGTGCTGGGTTAATGACGTCACTTCCGGCGGATGAGGCGGCCGGTTGCGCCATCTGCCGAGTGACGGACTTCGTTCTCTGTTCGTGTGTTTTGCGTCTTTAGCATTAACCGTAAGTATGATTAGAATCTATTCCCGACGGCACTGTGAATTCGGGGATTCCTGTTGACTCTTTCGATTGAAAATGATTGTTTGTTGCTATGTCTCTTTTTTATATAATATATTATATTACATTAATATAATATATTATATTATATCTCTTATTACATCTAAGTTGTTCGAGAATGAACTATACATTTTCTATAAGTTGTTGTTAACAGAATTTGTTCATGTTTCGGTTATCGGAATTTATGTGATTGTTATATTTTATTAAATATTCCTCTATAAGACTGGTAGTAAAGTTTCGAGTTAGCTAAAATAAATGTTTGCTTCAACTGATACCAACTATTTCATCCCAAAAATCGAACAATTACCATACTACGCCCCTAACCAAAACTTAAATTTTGTTAACTTCAAAGGCTAAAAGGGTAATAAACTGATTCTCGAAGAAAAACTCGCACTACACGATCATTAATAAGCCATCCGCCATCTTGGAAAGAGTCAATTTGAATCACTCGTGTCAGTCAGGTGTTGAATTCTTCAGTAAAGCTCCAATCACAGTGCCGGCGAGATTAACACGAACAGTGCGATTCGTTCGATTGACCGTCGGCGAGAAACGTCTAGCAATTAAC
Source organism: Anoplius nigerrimus (assembly GCA_914767735.1). NCBI lineage: Eukaryota > Metazoa > Arthropoda > Insecta > Hymenoptera > Pompilidae > Anoplius > Anoplius nigerrimus. The sequence continues at coordinate 15,857,859 of OU612081.1, forward strand.
ACGTTCTCTCCTCGACCTTGAGTCATCAGCGAGCGAGACTGATTAAGAACAAAGCTCGCGCAGGATGGCCAAAGGCCGATTTCCGTCCTTGAACGACGCGAATCGGCCGAGCAACGCGCTTAAGACTAAGTTCCAAGGTCAGCCGAGCGGCGTCGCGGCCGTCGGCCAATGGGCGTCGAGCGACGCTTGGCGCGCGATTCGAATCGGCCAGCCGGTCATTTACCGGTAGCTTTCTTTGTAACTAATTTGTGTTTATGTAGCGAGTAACACCATCCCCCCCACTACTTCTCCCCCGTGTGTCGGTTCGCACTAATCAAACAAAAAATATCACTAATACTACTACCACTACTACTGCCAATACTACTACGGCTTGAGGCTGTTGTGTCGCAACCTTACTTGTGGCCGGCGAAAAAAGCGCGAAAAAAGTCTGCAGCTATCGCGTAAGTATTGAATACCGCCAAAACTTCGGATGGACGCTGCTGCTCGTAAGTATGCGGACGATTGCTGGTTCTTTTGTGGGGGAGCTGGTTGGTAGTGGACTTTTTTTGGAATTTTAAAATATTTCGTGTGAGTGGTTTGTTGTAGGAATTGGGTAGTGGCATGTTTATTTAGTGTTAATTGTTATTATGGGTGTGGTTAACAATTTCTTGGTTTCGTATTTTGCTGTGAGTTGAAGATTTTTATGGGAGTTACGTACTTTTTAGGTTATGTTATAGAACTTGGCGAGGAATAATAGGAGGAAAAATGTTATCAAATATTTGTTTGGAACAGAAGCTTTTTTTGACACACTTTTCCTTATTTATTCTTAATTTCTTGAATCGTTGATATTTTTATCTTGATTATTACGTAAAGATGATATTACAGTTAACACTCCTATAACACGGTTTCCATATAACACGAGGCCAGAACTGTCGTGAAAATAATTTGTTAGTTTAATTTAGATCAATTTTAGTCTTTTTCTTATAATTTTCCTATCTGAACAGATCAATAAAATAAAAATAATAATTATATGTACTAAACATATACTATTTTACCTTTTGCTTTAATAAAATTTAATTTCACAACCGTATGCACCATAACTTGGTACTCTGAGGAAGTAATTTTCTTATAATGCGGCATCTGGTTTCCAACAAGTAATTTGCCTTTCTTTAGCACAGTTCCCACATAACACGGTCCGAATTAATCGCGTTACAGGAGGCTTGACTACTTACAAAACAACATACAATAACTCGCAATAACCCAATTGCTCAAAATAATGCTATTTAATATAAACGAAAATTCCAATCTTTACGTAATAAACAATAACCACCACAAATATATATATATATAATCATATCATCATTAAAACTTTACACATTCCATACTCGAGTTCCTCAGCAAACCATTAACAGAACACGAAACTTACCGATTCGACTACAGTTACAAATACAAATACGATCGCCCGTAGACTTTCGCGCAGCAGCGTACTCAGCTTTACCTCACATACCTCGATACCACACTCGACTCACAGTTGAACACGACTTATTCGCAGTATCGGCCGACCTTCTGTCCCTCTCCATTGTTCTCCGGCCGATTTGCTCTCCATTATCCGCTCTCTTCGCTCTCTCGAATTCGCCGAAGTCGAGAATGGCGTTCGGAATGGAGCAGTCGAAAGTGGGAATATTGTGCCAAGGTCCATTGTGCTAGATGGCGCTCCATCAGGCTCATTAATTGCGTCGGAGTCCGCGAAGGGTCCAACCTAAAATCATGAACTGCAGATTCTGGTCTGGACAATGAGGAGAAGGAGAGAAGTTCGGCCGGGTTCGGCTGGGTTCGGCCAATTTCCACTAAACTTGCCACCCGCTAACAAGTGACCCTGGTAGTCTGTGTTTTCGTAAACCGCATGGGTGTCGGCGCCACGAGTCCATTTGTCGGGGTCAAATTTTACCCCCCACCGTCGATGTTGTATTACTTTCGTTGGATACGTAGATATTTATATGTTTACTTGTTCGTGTGTGTTTGTCGGTAGCCGGCCCATTCTGGCGTCGGGCGTCGGCGATGTGCGGAGTTTGAGGTTAGGTTTGAGGAGGTGCTGATGAGAGGCTGACAGGGTTGGATGTGGAGGATTGAAAATTGTTCTTTGGGATGAGTTCTCAGCAGTCGCGGTTTATTTAGATATGAGAGCTGTGAGAGTTCAGGTATATGCTACCAGAAATATATTTGGTTTCCTTTAAATTAGCTTTAATGTGTAATAGGGTTGTGAATAATCGTTTTTTGACCGTTAATGACTGATCTATGATGATAGGTTTCAGTGAATTCGGTCAGTGTCAAATACATCAACTAATTATCAAAATTTATGCTTAATTTCATAGAGTATGATACAAGAACTTAATTATATAACATTAACAGTCCTGTAAATAAAATATGTGTTATATAAAAATATAATTTCTTTTCGATTTTTATTATTTATTTTTATTATATAAGTATATGATCTTTAATTAGTGTTAGAATCTCTTTCGTTATTTGACGTCTCATCTACGAAAACGTTATTAGAGTTGAAAGTCTGAATCAAATTTCTGACTCCAACCATTTCTTTAAGTCTTTTACAAGTCCCATTCGTTTCCAAAAGCTAACATAATCTTAAACTTGCAATTTAACGAATCATAGAGTACGAATTCTCGAGTTATATTCCTCTCGAATAACATAACCTCCAAAGCAGCATCTTTGCCGCACTCTCGCCGACGTCCGCCGCCAGAATCAAATTCTGTAGTTCTCCCCAAACACCCCGAAACCCACCCCCTTAATCCTCTTCATAATCAAGGAAGACAGCGAGCCTCTCCCGAGGCTCCCGCGACAGAATACAGACAGACAAAAGTCAGCGCGTACCAAAGCGACTCACAAACGTTGCTTGGCTTGGAGGACCTCGCCGGATCTGACCTTGAAGTGTCATTGTAGGGCGTGAAGGGCGAGAGCGGGACAGCCTTGACGAGGGGTGCGCCCGGCATGCCGGGTCCTAAGGGTGAGCCTGGTGAACGGGGTTTCCGGGGCGAGAGGGGCGCCAAGGGTGACTCGGGCTCAAAAGGTAGATTTTCCAGGAGACGCTGTCAGAGACCTTCTGACCGTCCGCCATGGCGGAATGTCGACAGGACGAGAAGTACCCTGATCTTCCTCATCCACCGCATCCCGCAATTTCGAACGTCTCACAATGTGGATCTCGTTCGAACTAATTCTTGTTCAGAGTTTTTTTCTCGTTAACTTGTAGCTGTTAATACTTATTCGTTGCTTCAATTATACGCCGATTCATGCTTTTGTACTTTGGATCCTGTTAAGAGCTTCTCGGATTTATTTGCTGCAACTGCTAATAGTTATTCGTGGCTCCAATTGTATAAAAAGTTCTTTTTCACAAATTTAGTATCCCTTTCAAAGTTTTTTCTTGTTTAATTTGTCGTAGCTGTTAATTGTTCCTGCTGTGGATCCTGTTCACAATGTTTTCTATATTTTCTTAATTAATATATTAATTTTCATGTTACATATAAATAATTATTTTTAAAACGCTCTGAACCATGTTCAAAATTATTCCTATTTCCTACTTTTTTTTTATTAAGCCTTCCAACCTACTAATGACCAATCCTATATTCACTTATATATAATTTGTTTTTGAGTACTCTGGACAATATGTGAGACCTGTTTCCTGTTTTGGACATTTTTTTAAAGAAAAGTGTGATATACAAAATTTCGTTGTAATTTTTTCCCCTGTTACCTTATACCCAGTCGGAAAAATTGGAAATGTTATTAATTCTGGCCAATATTTTCGATTGATTGTTTTCGGTGAAAATTTTGTTTGTAATTATTAACAGTTAACTTTTGGCCAAATCACATGTACACATTTATTTACTATTTTCTCGATCCTGTTCGAAATCTGCCCTAATCATATTTTATCATATTATTATAGTTTAATTTTATGTTCTTATTATTAATTAGTTTCGTACCTAATTACCAATATGCCCACAAACAAAAATTCCCTTTTAAAAATGTTACTCGATTATGTTTTCTTCCACGTACTAATAATTCATTTTTCCCTACACTCTCAATTCCGTACTCTGGATCTTATTCAAAACTCCGTACTTAAATCCGATGAAGACTATTTTTTTTTATCTATTAGTAACATTGTCATTTTTATATACATTTCAAACCAATCGAATATTCCTATACATCTTCAATTTTTCTCCACCAAACTTCTGAGTTTGTTTTCGTTACGTATAAATACAGCTATATGCCTTTATAACGTTTCATACAATTTTAGTATTGGTCAATCTTGACGAACATAACTACAATTGATCACAAATATTCACTTATAATACACTACTTTAGCAATTTCTTCCACTCCTCTAGCAAAATATTTCAGATCGTCAAAATAACACTTCTTCTATAAAACACACACTAACTCCCGTCTTAAAAAACTTCGCTCCTCTAAGCAGGGCTCGTTCATCCAAAAACTTTCAAACATCCCTCCCACCCTCACAGAAAGCCCAACACTTCCTCACGCACGGAAACTCCCCTCTCAATTTAATCTTAATTCTCGCCGAAGTGGGGGTCAAGCGCGTCCGTTTCAATTTGCAAAACTTGCGAAGCCGACCTGCTACCCGAACAAATCGCCACCCCTCCCACCACATCCACCCCCTTACCTTTATTACCGGGGCGGAATTAAGAGATTCGCGAAAAAATTAATTAAACCTCCTGCGACCCCCTCTTTTGTTTTTCCCGCCCACGAGGCGGCCATTGTCAGCAAATCCTCCGCATTCAGACTTCCCGCCACCCGCCAAGAATCCTGCCTGGGTCGGCTTAAAAAATGAGCGAAGGGAAATGGCGCCAGCCGAGGGTGGGCGGGGGTGGGGGCTGACATTTTTTTGCAGGCGTCGTAGTAGAAGTCGGTAAGGGACGATTTGTCGGTCCTCACGTGAGAAAACTTTTCAGGGCCGAAGGGAGATCCTGGAAGCCAAGGACTGCCGGGATTGAAGGGAACCGATGGCGAAGCTGGAATTCAAGGACCTCCAGGATTGCCGGTGAGTAACGTGACTGAAATTATTCCTCGGTATTGATTCGCGTTCTGCAGATTTCGAGACTCGGACAAGTTGTCTGATTGGTCGGTGTTGAGAAATGTTAATTTAGATTGACGTTGGGCTGAATAGTCTGAAATTGTGTAATTTTAACAATTTAATGGTTTAAATCAAAGTGTTTGACGTAAATCAATATTAATATTGAAAGAAATTGTTTGAAATAATGCTTATGGAATTTAAAGATTTTTATGAATGCTGGTAAGTCAACCTGACCGAAACTCTTGTTGGTATGGATTCTCATTAAGTAATTTCAAGGTGGGAAGAACCTGTTTGATTGGTGAACGTTAGATGAATTTTGATAATACAGTAAACATATGTAATATTTTAACACCGAACGCGTGACATCGATTATGTACGATTATGTAAATCTGAACAGGCATTAACGTCAATTTCGATATTCAAAGAAATAATCTGAACCAGCTCGGTCATAATCGACACTGATGCTTTAATCAGAAACTTGCGATTATTGGCATTTTTTTATATGTTATCAGGTGTTATTATTAGCATACGTGGACACGCGATTGTGGACCGTCATTAATATCAGAACTGGAAACTGACAAATTCACGCGACTTCGGTATTACGAGACATAATCCGCTGTGATTATGTTCGGCATTAACGTTTTAACCGCGAACGTGTGGTTATTGTAATTTCTGTGTCGATGTAAACACACGTTGCACGCGTAATCCTGTGAACGCACTAATGCCAATAGAATTGAGTGACAAATTCTATTGATTTTCTCGAGAAATAATTGGGGAAACAATTTAATTATTATCCTTGCGTTTAACCGCAAAAGTATTATCATTTTTCTTCGTGTACAAATACAAGCTCATGAACGTTATACACATATTGCAACCATTACTGCTAATTGAACAAGAAAAAATACACTTCATACAATGCAAGGATCAAGAAAATTAATGATCAAATTCCTCACACTTGACAAATAACAAGAGTTTTAATATAACAGTAACTAATATCTTACAAATAATATCTTCCATTTTTTCACTGACACTGTCCAAAGAATACTGCCCCTCAATTAAAAAATAATATTGTATATCTGATCGTCAATCATCCACCACCAATACTCATCAAACCACCATTTCGCACATTCCGCCAATATTGGCAGCATCATCCAGAGAATGATCTAATCCAGACCTATTCTAAATCATAACCTAATGAAGTTAGTTAAACATCAAAATTCAAATGTTCACTCTCATAATTTTGAAAAGGTTACTTCTTAAATATTCTAAATAATTCTCCAGAGTACATCATCCATCACCGCCACCGATACTCATCAAATCACCATTTCGCGCATTCCGCCAATGTTGGCAGCATTGTTCCGCGACTGTTCCGACTCGGGCCGAATGGGGTCGCTGAGGTCGTGTCGGGGGATGAAATTTTCGTTGATTCCGGGAGAGATTGTCGCCGGCTAGAATATTCCCGAGTAAATTAACACGTCGCAAGCGGGCGGACTTTGATTACGGTCTTGAGCGTGCTAAACGCTGAATGCGCCGGACTGTAATCATAGTTGCGTGACGCGTCGGCAGCCAGTTTTGTTTCGGATGCGCCTGATGTCTCGCCGAGGGCCACCGTTTTGCGCGATGTTGTTCAATTAAATTTTGTGTACCCGCCATGTATGCCGGTACTGCTACGCACGGATCGAAAATAAATGATCAAGGCGGATCGGTCCGATAATAATGCGGTCTCGTATCAAAATTGATGGCAGATTCCTATTGAAAGGTTATTAGATGTGTTATTTTAAAGCAGAGGTTGTCAAACTGTGCTTCGTCAAAAATTACGTAAAATAAATATTACGCGATATTTAGGATATATCTATATATTCGATATATAGGATATCTATTCATAAACCGCTCCAAGTATATAAAATACTATTCTCCTCCACTTACACCAATTTTAATCTTATTCTTTAAACAAAAAACATTTTACATCAACTGACAACACAATCGAAATAGATACATTCAAGCACAATACAAGACTCTTTTTTCAAACGACAAAGCCGTCACTCCATCCACACATCGCACATAACGTGCTGCGATCTGCTTGTTTCTCTATTCAGGGCCTATCAGGACCCAAGGGCGAGAAGGGCGAGTACGGTGACATCGGTCCGCCGGGTCTCATGGGACCCCCAGGATTACCAGGTCCGCCGGTACGTAAGCCTCGTCCCATTCCCCCAATCGATACCTCCTCCTCCATTCTTAAACGATCTCTAATCTCGGCCCGCATCTTTCGACGTTAACAGGGCTACCCAGGGCAGAAGGGCGACAAGGGCGAGAAGGGCGATTCGGTGAGTTGATATTTTAAGAATGGGGAGCGTGCTCCGAGAATGGCCTTCGAACGATAGTCATCGCCACGTTCGCCGAACATCTTTGTTTCGATTGTATCGTACGCCGAGATTGAGTTTTCGGGCTTTCGGCCATCATTGTATGCCGAGGATAATGGATTTTCGGCGTCAAAGGGTTATTTATTTCTCTTTTGTCCGCTGAATTTGGTAGGGACTGTAGTCTGAGAGTGCCGAGGTTTCGAATATAGTCATTTATGTATTGAATGCTTGATAATTCGTTCCTTTTGCGATAGTATGGCGTGTTAACATGTTCTTTGGTGGGTTCGTCTATTCAGTTCAATGAGAATTTTTCACAGTAAGTTTGATAATTTTTTTTAGAAATATCGTATTAAGTAAGAGTTCTGGTTAGTTAAGTAAGTAGTTGATATATTTTATTTAAAATTTGTCGAATTAATAGTGATATTTTGGTGAATATTTTATTTTACATTTATGTTCTTTGTTTATGTGACGCAATATAATTTATTGCAATTTGAGATGTCTTAGGTACGCTGACGACAGAAAGTAAAAATAACGATGACTTTAAATAAGTATATTTCTGTGTTATGTGTTATGACGAAGCACATTCTGTGAGGTGCACTGACTGGAAATCTATATCATTAATCTTAATATGCTTCACACGGTATGATATACCAAAACTTAATATCGGCTGGATGTTCTACGAACCGTGGATTACTATACACACAAAACAGTCACTTCATCATCCCTCATAAAGCACCCAACAAAGGACGAACTGAATGCCAAGGTCATTGAACGATCCAGACGTTTTCTTGCTTATTCCAAAACACGTCATTGTTAAATATTTGACTCGAAAAACGTCTTAAGCAATTTATGCAGCAATACAAAAAAAACATTAGATGCAGTAAAATTATAAATTCTTTTATCGCTTGTTGGGTGAAGATTCTTATATAACGTTACATTTTTTAATTTATTTATTTACCCTACGTCGCACATAACCTCAATCTCCGACCTATACATCCGCAATCAAAAACGTAACAGGAGCCTCATCAACCATTTCAAGATCAACAAAAATCTCAATCAATGGACGATAACGATATATTTTAAAAAGAATTTCTTGTCGATACATTCCACAACAGACATAACTTGAAATCAGCTTTAGACAAACAACTAAAACTCCTGACGATACCCAATAACGAGTTACATTACCCAGAATTCCTTATCCGTTCACCCTGCGCCGCACATAACCTCAATCTCCGCCTCCCGTCCCACACAACGGCAGCCGAGCGAAAGATCGCACCTAGTCTTGCCTCGTAAAGCAGCCCACGACAGACCTAACTGAATCCTCATCCATCCGTCCACCAACCCAGACATCCGCCTGTCCGAACTCAAGACGTCAGCCGCTCGCATACGTCGGCCTGACGTATCACAATTCGATTCCCGCGCATCAAAATTTGCCAGCCAACCCACTCCCATCCTCATTCCCTGTCCTTGACTCGAGCCTGAAGGAGCGATCTGACGATAGAATCTGTTTTCTTTTCATGGCGGGACATCGGTCTTCGGCAGAAGTACAAAAAGCTCCGACGGAGGCAGGTACGTGCTGGCGATCGGCGGAAACGGCCGAAGCTGAGCTCGACCGATGGCCGAAGGTTTCCGATCGACTGGCAAGAAGCCCGAGAGATCGAAGATAATGGCGATCGGGAGAGGTTCAGCGATTGGCCGTTCGCCGGTCGCGTACTAGTTTCTGCTCAGCAGGGATATAAATAATGCTGAGGCACTTTTTCTTCCAGGGTGACGGCACGTTCGAAGTCAATACCGGGGAAGTGGTGAGTAAGGCATGAAGATCGCTTATCGTTCGGCGAACTCGCTGATTGATCGACTTTCAAATTGATCCGCGACGCTGATCGCGGTTTGATGCTCAGAGGAAGGGCGTGGGTATTTTATGGGGTTGAGGATGAGATTTGCGTTATTGATGAGCTTCTGTCCTTATTCATTAGTCTGTTCAAGTATAAATAATACAGAAAGGATTTTTTGGAAATATTTTATGCGTATTACAATGAATATATAATGCACGAAATCCACATTACCTTCACAGATACATTTTATCTATATCAACCCAAAATCTGTGACTAAAAATCTGTCGAATATAGCTAAAAATCTTATCACGGACAAATAAATTTAAAAATTAATCCAAGTTAATAATGGCAGACTTATAATATTTGTCTTACTTTACATTTATGTTCCTATATACTCTATTTTCAAATCAACCCAAAACTCTTGAAAATCTGTCACAGATCCGTCGTTGCCAGTAATTCCGTCCAAAACGAATCCATGTAATTATCAACGGTATCTGTGAATCTATCAATTTAATGCATAACCTTCAAATTAGTCCTTCATTAAACGGCCAATTACAGTTCGATTACGGTAGTTCCGGCCGACGGGAAGATTTAGTGTAAATTGCCTCTAGAAATATAGAGGAGGGGGGGGGGGGGGGGAGGGGGCGTCTAGTTGTTAAATGGGCATTCTATTAACGGGTTAATTTGCCGGCGCACGCGAGCTGCATTTTAGTTCACGGCCGTAATTAATTATTATACAGATAATGGGCCCACCTGGACCGCCCGGGCCGTCGGGAATTCCTGGATTGCAAGGACCACCTGGTATCAAGGGCGACAGAGGACACGACGGCGCCAAGGGTGATCCTGTCAGTAATCATGACTCTATCGAACCATTACCTCTCGTATTTTTCGATCGCCTCGTGTCATAACAATCCATTGTCATTATTCTCATCCTCGCTATACGAGTACTTGAACGATTTTCATTCCATTACACGTACAGCGAAATCATAAAATCTCACATGATCCAAATGAAACTCATGCTTTTAAGCCTATTAACACGAAATATTTCAAATTGAGAGATTCTCATAACATCTTTCTAACAATCACATTTCAATCACACTTCAAACCATGTTTCCCGACCCACAATAAAAATGTTCACACCTTTGCGCGTACGAAAACGTCATTTCTCACTGGAGGCGTGTCCTTTTTGACGTTGCAGGGAGAAAAGGGTGCCAAAGGAGATCCTGGTCCGATGGGACTGCCCGTACGTATTTTCTCTTCCAAGGCTTACGCCCGTAGGTTAGGTAGGTCGTAATACGCGCGTGAGAACAAAGGAAAACGGAAAAATATTGCTAGAGATGGAAAGGAGCGACGGTGAAAGAGATTCGATTCGCAACGAACAGTCGCACGCAAAAATCCGATGGACGAGAATCCGAATGGAATATCTACCCTTCGGCAGATAATTTTCAAGGTGTGCGCCGCTCGATGCGGGTCCGAGCGTTCACGGATCGTTTCGTCGATTTTCCGGACTCGAACTCGAGCCTTACCGACGATCGACTGCCAAAATATCGAAAAATTGACCGCAGCCACCGCCAATTGGACGACCCTCGATAAATGACGATTTTTTTGGCGAGTAAGGATCGGGGGTGGGTTTTGCAACTTTGCGATTTCGCTGATCGATTTATATTTTGCTATTGGTGTGAAGGAGCTAAAGAGTGTTGTTTATTTCTTATTCTTCATTAATTTTGCCTAGTTTTGATTGTTGAGTTAATTTTTTATAATAGGAATTAATATTAATTTGTTGAAAGATCATTTTTATCGCGTAGCTTGAGGGAGAGAATTCTGAGTGAAAAGTCATAATTTTGTATAATATTATAATTTTGATTATAATACTGTAACGTGCCTCTATGCTTTGGTGAAGTTGGTAGTGAAATAGATTAGCATTGTCTTTCTTAGGTATGCAGTTGTAAAGAAAATTTGAGGCTATTTTCAACAGATTCTAATAAAAATTCCATTTTACATACTTCGAAGAATATTACGAAAAAAAACAATCCGATGTGAGAGTACTAAAACTTTCACTCAATTTCAAAAGGGTAAAAACACTATTAGAAATACATTTAAAAATACGTTTGCTAGTAAATTTACTGTTACAGTTGACATTATGCTTATTATAGCATTTCATGTTTTTGTTAGCTTACATTAGCTTTCGATCGTAAAATTTCTACGATTATACTCCGAAATATGCTTCCAATCAATTACCAGCCCTAACGAAAATAATGTAACCATCACAATTCCCACAACTTCCGAAAAAACCCGAAACCCACCCCTCTCAACCCTTCATCCCCAGAAGTCGCAAAGCACGCCCCACCCCCGAGCAAACTCATCGCCGAAAGCACCCCTCCAAAATCAGGTAACCCCCTCGGCGACCCCAAAAAACGATCCACCGACAGGGACCATCTCAAACTGGAACGAAACTCGTCGAAAAAGCTTCTTCCCCCGCCCAAAACAGAACCAAAGAAATCGCTTCCGCTCTCCGCCAGAGAATCCACCTCCAATCCGGCGAACTGACCGTCCGATCTCTCTACTTGCAGGGCCCCATGGGACTGAGGGGAGAATCCGGAAAGCCCGGGGACTCCGGGAAACCTGGCGCCATGGTAAGAACGCGGACCTCCCGCTCCTAACGCCATCGTTATTTGGCCAGGCCGCTGAATTGATTAACACAAAAACAAAGCAAAGCAAAGCAAAGCAAAAAAGAACCGAGCCGCGCACTAACGACCGACGCCTCCCGTACGAGCGAACAATCCCCCGCCCCCTTCGGCTTGAAAACCCAAAATCGCTTCTGTACATATGTCCGTGTGTCGAATTGTGAGAAATAAGAGGAAAACTGGCCGTGAGCGGCCGGTCGATAGTACGGCGGCATGGCATACGAGGATCGGCGTGGAACTCGTGACTCTGCGACCTTGAGACTCGCAGCGGCGTCGGCGAGTGCTGCTGGGGGGGAGCTGCGGACCGGGCAGGAGTGGGGATAGAGGCGGCGCGCGCGAACGAGTGGGGATAGATGTGACGCGCGACAGGCGGCGGTGGTGGGGGGGAGCTGTGACGTCACGCTCGCGTGAATCGGAGGCTCGTCCCTCGTTCAGCGACGAGCGGCCGAATTTTTTCATTGACGACGCCGAATTTTCTGCGCGTCTTCTGCTGTACTGCTGGAGTGGGTCGGTGCCTGCCAAACTGCGGATTGGGGAATCAGATTTTGGCGGATCGGTAGCAGAGTGCTGAAGTCAACGCGTCCGTCCTATGCAGTCGATTTCGATCCCTACGGGATTTAGATCCTTCGCGCCGGAGATTTCGTTCGGTTTTCCCCCTCTCGGGTCACTCTGTCCTTTGCTGCTGCCCACTTTGCGAGTTTTCTCCCGCGGGATTGGTCGAAGGGATCTTGCGCTCGATTACTCCGGCTTTGGTTTGGCTCGCACTTTTTTTGGGGGCTTTCCCTGTGTCCGGTATTGGGCAAGAGACGGCTTTGGTTTACGCTCAGTTCCGATAGAGTAACTCACAGGGTTCTACGGACTTTTAACGGTTTCAGATATTTTGTGTACCATTATGTTCGGAGGTATGACTGCCCTATTATTACCAATTTTTTCTACTTTAGGTTCGAGTGTTTTGATGTGTACGCGCTTTTATACGTACTGCGTTTATTTTTTACTCTATTTATTTCTCTGGTGTAACGGTTTAACGGTATTTTGGTGTCAATTACATTTGTCCTCGCATTTTTATCATGTAGAGTGTGTAATTCTAGACTTCCAGTCTCATTTTACGTTGACTCGTTTCTCGCTTAAGCGGCTTTTGTTTCTCGGTCATTTACCACTCGTTTTCGTTCTCACTTCCGGATTTCGGCCGACTTGCTTTTGTACTTAACCGGGAACCTCTCGCATACTAAACTCTTCATTCGCGGCACGTAATCTTAATCCACCGATTCGTCACGGGTTCCCACCCTCTCCTTCGACCCCATGTCCCAATTTCTTCGCCACGGCGTTCCATGCGTTTCTCAAGCGGGAAAATATGAATCTCATCTAGCGACAAGCTGAAACTAGACTCCGGTATTTAGAGTTTCAACTCTAGCTTAACACTGCTAATCTGATTCTAGACACAGTCCAATTCAATGAATTTAAACTTCGATCTTCAAGCTTAATTATTCTCATCGACCCTAACCTCAAACTTGATCACTCGATTGAGCCTAACGACTGACAATAATTCTAACCTCAAACATGACACGATCGAGTCTAACTGTCCAAGTCAATGCCAGTCCCAGACTGGATTACTCAATTGACTCTAATCAAAGCCAGGCTTAACCTCGAAAATACAAATGTCACTTCATCGCTCTGAGTCTAATTCAAAGACTATAAAATGTACCTTAAAACGGCAAAATGGAACATATATGGATAAACTCCGACATCCGGTCATAAAACGGAAGTCGTGACCTAGACCGGAAGTTTGGAACGCCGTGACGGAATCCGATCGAGCGTCGATGGAACATAACCTCCTCGCGTCCACCGATTGCGCATCGATCGTTCATATCAAGAGTCGCCGCCAGGTGGCGGGACCGGAAGTCGAGGAGGAGCGAGAGTGGCGGGAGAGTTTGAAAATGATCGCCGACGCCTTCGTCGCTGGGAAATAATTGTTTCTCGGCTCAGGCGCTGGCCGGTTTCGGACTTTGCGAACCGGAAGCTTTCCGATGGTCCGCTTGGGGACGATGGAGAAGGAACGGCAGGAAAGTTCGCCTTGCGGATTGGACGAAACGGTGGAGGAATGAAAAAAGTTTCCTAAAGCTTGAAATTACTTTCGCTCGGTTGGCCAGCGTGCGCGGCTGATGGAAAATTGAACGGCCGGCAATTGGCGACACTTTACCAGTGGCCGAATTGAAAATGGCGAAGTTCGAAGTGTGGTCGGTGATTCGAATATAATTTATTTTGGGTGATTTCGGAGGAATGCTGGTAAACGGTTTGGATTGAAATTGGACCGTAGGAGGAGGGGTATTCATTTGACTGGATGAAATTGTGTTAAATATTGTTTCGCGATTTGGGGTTCAAGATTTCAAATTTGAATGACATAAAGCATTGGTTTGAAATTTAAGCTGTATTATGTGGATTGGTACGGATTATAAAACAGTTGAATCAATATTTCTATTTTTTACTTTCACATTATTTACTTCCACTGCCAAAAACATTTCAAAATTGAAACTACCAAAAGTGAATCGGACAAAATTAATATTCTTCTAATTTACACCGTCCACTTCAACAACTCAACTTCTAAAAACACTCGACGTCTCCTGATCGAAAAGTGACCTCCACCAAAATTCCGCCATACTTTTTCATGCCTCCACCGCACAAAACACAATCGTAAAGTCCACTAATCTCTCCCTCGTCCTCAGCAAAGCATACCGCATAAGGCCTAAGGATAAAATCGTTTCATTAGCGAAGCTACGCCGTGCGCGCGCGCGCACGTGACAAAGACATAAGCAAACAAAGGAAACAACGCCAACTGCCAGAAACGGTAATGGAGTAAGGAAAAAAGAAAGATGGCCACGCAGACGACCGGAGCCGAAGTGTAGCTCGATGTGATCCTAGTCATTCGTGACGTACAAAGTATATATCGTGTGTACTTCGTGTCTGAGTACAAAGGTCGCGAGAGAGAGAGAGAGAGCGAAAGAGTGCGAGAAAACGAGAATAAGAGAGAGAGAGAGAAAGAGAGAGTGCGAGGTAAATAGAGCTAGACAAATAGGTCGATAGCTAGATAGGCAGAGAAAGAATGAGAAGAGCAGAGAGAGTTAGCAAGCTAGAGAGAAAGAAAGAGAGGGAGAGAGAGAGAGAGAGAGAGGAAGGGATTGAAAGTTTGAGAGCTTGAGAGAGAGAGAGAGAGAGAGAGAGAATAAATTGTGTACAGTGTAGAATAGTGCCCGAGTGGTGCGCCATTGAAAACCATTGTATTTTCTCAGGCGAAAAAAGCGACAGAGCATTTTTTCCCCTGTGTGTGTACCCGATAAGAATCGTAGACTAACGCTTTAGTGTTTAAGAGAGAGAGAGAGAGAGAGAGAGAGAGAGGGAGAGAGCGAGAGGGAGAGAGTGAGATATGGATTCGTTTCCGTTTCCGTTTTCTCGAGACAGGTAAGCCATTTCGAGATCGTTGCGTCCGAAATTTTTTTGCGGGGGATACATAAGAGGAAAAGCGTGTACATGGCACGCGTGTAAATTCCATGCGAGGCTTGCAGCAGCATACGTATGTGTGTCTACGTACAAGTATACGAAGCGTGCGTATGCGGACGCGCGCTCGCGATTAATTTACCGAATAGATAGTGTGAGGCTGACGGAATGATGCGCGCGCCTGTGTGTGTGTGTGTGTGTGTGTGTGTGAGCGTATGTTTACTGTTAAGGCAGCAGCTTAATGCTAAGATTAAAGAAATTGCGAGAGGATTAAGCTGATGAAGCTGATGATGATGATGACGATGATGATGACGATGATGATGATGATGATGCGTACATGTGAATATTCGAAACGACTCTAACAAGTTTTGTTTTACAATGTCCCGATTAATAAACAGAATGTGCATGTGCCTGTGGTCCTTTGCTTCTATATTTATACGCCCACCCATTAACGCTTAACACCAGTTCCAGAACACAGTAGCTACTCTTAAGTAATACCAATCGCTTTGCATTTTGCTCCGGCTGCGAAACATCCATGACAGACGATCGATGAACACGTACACTTGACGTGTGCCGATGCGTGGGTGGCATGTCGACTATTTTGGAGGAATTGATTCGACGGATTCGTTGGCGGCTTCTGTAGAACGAATCGTCAGGATTCTTCTGCTTCTGAGGTGGGCTGACTTTGGGGACTCGGTATTGGTTAGGTGAAAAGTATGGGGAATTTGTTTTATTCGTTTAGTGGTGTGTTGAAAGTGGGATTAGATTTGTCTAGTTTTGAGAGTGACGGTTTATGATTTTAAAGACGGCCACGCATTCATTTTCACTTGTCCATTTAGTTGGGAAAAGTTTATATAATATTTATATAATAATATTTAAAAAATTGAGATGTCACAAAAAAATGTATAAAATTTAATATATTATATATTAACATTATATTAATATTATATATAATATTAAATTTGATACATTTATTTATATTATATATTATACAATATTATAACACTATATTTAATATAATTTTATATAATATATAATATAAATATATAATATTTTTGGATTCAGCTTTGCAATCATACGAGGCCAACTCAAACTTACAAAAATTCAATCCCTTTTCACAACCTTCCGCAAACGATAAAATCAACATCTCTCCATCAATCTAAATTCTCGCAAACCCCAAACTGAAGTTTTAAAAAAAGAGAAATGAAAGCAACCCCTCCCACAAGAGAACAAGCCCAGCTCAAAAACGCTCAAAAAATCTCAACGAACACCCGAAACATTTCCGAAATCTCGACTCGGCCATCGACTCGCACACGAACGACCTCATCAACTGCATCCCAGCTCCGCAACTGTTCTGTTAACATTCATTTACCACCCCACCATGTTATCTTGCACCCCCCCTCTCTTGCATCGAGACTGCGCTGCTAAAAAAGGTGGAGAGAAAAATTAACACGTGTTAATTTGCTGCGACCACGACGGCAGTGCGAAGTCGCAATGATCGCGCTGCTGTTCGCTGAACAAATTGTTTCCGTGGCCGAGCTCGAAGCGATATATACCGGGTGAGACCTGCCGTCGGCGAAAGATGGGACGATAAAGTGGCGGGACTCGCCTGGCTGTCGCACCGTTTCGTTCTCTCATTCTTCGTTTCTCTTCGACCCACCTACCATTATGACGGCCTGTTCCGGTGCCCGCAGGTTGTCATCCTGCTTCGCTGCTCGGCAAATCGATACTCGTGAGATCGGTGTCGTCACGGGCCCTGAAACCGGTTGACACTTCTTGCCCCCACCCTTTTTGTCCGGCTTTCGTGATATTGCGGGAGAGTTTTTACGAAAGAAATTTGTTCGGTTACTTTTTGCCGAGTTGCATTCAGGTTTGTTGTGTTGGTAGAACTTGAGTCTGGATATGGTAAAGGTTACTTTTTACTTTGGCAGTACTTTGACATTGGCTGTTTTCTACTTTACATTGATTTGTATGTATGGACTGTGTATTTTGAAAGTGGTGTAAGACCATCTTTATTTTTTTAATTAAATATCATATGAATAAAAAGTTTTTTTTTTTTAAAAACATTCAGAATTCTGTCTTGACCTAATTTCCATTAAACATCAAAAACTGAACAAGAACAAAGCAATCTCAAACGTTGACGTCCCAAATTAAAATCAGGCTCTCGCTATTTCGCCGTTCGTCAAAAAGAATTACACGAGTAAACCGGCACACTCGCTCAGCGTCCCAAAAGCACATGAAAAAAAAACAACACCAAAAACCCGGAAACAAAGAGCTCTCATAAAAGCGAGCCGAAAAAAGAGGAAATCCCTTAAAACTCGCGCGCTTTAATCCTTTCAGAGTCGGCAGGAAAGCGCGTTCGCTCCCTCGAGCGGAAGTCCTTCCTGGCGGAGCGAGAAAGCGCGCGAAATTCAAAACGTCCGACGTTAATAACCGCCGCTCGCGTTCCGAAATTCCAATTTCCGCCTTGTCCCTGCTTATCAACCGGAAGCGGGCCCCTGACGATCCATCCCCCGATCGCGAACGACGATCCAATTCGAGAAACGGTCGAATCGATCGTGGCAGCAAACGAAGCGAGTCTGCGAAATAATTGATTTCGTTCGATCACTCGAACCCTTTACTTGAGCCGGACGACTATCGGCTAATCTGACAAGGTTTCCTCTACCTTTCAGGGAGCACCCGGATTAGACGGCATGAAGGTGAGCAATCCTATGGGTAACGCCATTGCAATTTTTTACTCGAGCCGTACCTCGACTTGGCGAATTCTACCTTTCTACTTTTTTCATTCGCCGAGAATTCGTTTCGATTCTCGGCGGCTGGCGGGAGGGGGGGTTGACGGGTTTTTTTGTTAAGGTTTGCCGTACTTGCAGGGTGCGCAGGGAGAGCCGGGGACGAAGGGAGAACGAGGAGACCCGGGATTGCCTGTAAGTTGATCAGAATTTTTGCGCTTTTTGACCCCTCGGCGAGGAGCGTCCTTTTTGCTTGCGCTGTCGCTCCAAGTATTTTTTTACTGTCTGTCGTTTAACTTAGTCGAATAATTGCGATTGCGGTTTGACACGTACTTTCACATGGAAACAGATTTCTCGTTGATAAATTAATACTACGTAAATTGTCTACTTGTAACACATCAAATTTTATTAGAAACTTTTAACTACATTTTTTATCAAAGAAACAATAAATAAACTGAGACATTCACTGTACTTTTACGACTGACTTAAAGATATCAAAAAGCAATCAAGTAGACAACATAGCTTTGTCTGATAATAAGAAGTCATAATACGTCAGACCAGCCAATTTGACCCCTCGCTAAGTCTAGTGCCAAAACGATCGCAATTTCGAGTGTCCGAGTTCTCGGCGAATCGATCATCGACCCTTCATTTCGCACAATTTCACCCATATTTTCATTCCCCGATCAAATACCTCTTAATGAGGCAAAGAACGGAAAGCCCTCTCGAAAAATCCGATAACCCGTTAAAACGCTGTTTAACCTTCTCTGAAACTGAACCGTGCGAGCATTCGTTCGCTGATGGCGCACATTTTTTTTGCCGACAATTTGCTCGGATCTAGACACGAGGCCTTGTTCACTGAAATATCGCGCCAAATTCTGCGCATCCGCGTTTCGATATCGTAACATGATCCAAAATTTCGAAAACAGTTGATACGTTTTCAGATCGAATCAGAAAAATAGGTACTTAATATTTTAATACTATTGCATATGTTATGCTACTAGAGAACGTAGAGAAGGCTGAAAATTCTTACACTCCCCATCCGGCATCCAAACTTCACCTATCACCCCTATCAGTCGACGATACGAGACTCGACCCGAGGCAATCGACCCGATTACCTGAACCCTCCTAACCGAGCTTCGCCAATGCGATCGATCACCATTTCTTTTTTGCCCGCAGGGTACCGACGGGATTCCTGGCCAGGAGGTACAGTTTCGATAATCGGTCCGTCCTCGGTGTGACTGCGGTCTTAACTGCGCCCGGGGTAACTCCGAATGCATTAGCCAGATCCACCCCGGGGATCGTCTCCTAGTATCGTCTCGACCAATCGTTCGCCCAAAACATCCGCCTTGTCACGCTCAAATTTTCGAATTTCCCGCCGATAGGCTACTCGCCGTCCAACTTCGACTCTGCATCGATTCAAACTCTAAAGACATCAAAGATTTCAAAGAAGTACAAAGATACAAATTTTTTCAAAAATTAGATTTTCCAAAGGGTCAAGGTCACAGGTAGAAAATGGAAGAGCTTGACCTTGGCCGACATTGGGAAGGAACGGCTCGATTAACGAGCCATTAGCGATCCTGTTGCGCATCTCGGCGAGCAGGGGTGCCACTGCGGAGGATTTATTGACGATCGGCAGTGCGTCAGGGGAACAAGGGCCGGGGCTTAGGCCAAATTTCCCGATAATTGTTCCATTTACCGGCGCCGAGCGTGTCGAACTTACCGTTTAACCGCGCCGAGTGGGCCAGTTTACGGATCGGGAATGAATAATGGCTCGCAGGATGGTATACTGTGTGCGCTGGTTGAGGTTAGGATTTTACGCTCGCCAAACATTTAGGCGAATATCGAATTTCTTCGCGCTAACGCTCGTTTCAGCTTTGATACGGGATACTTTCGCAAACTGTTACAAACTAAATTTTGGGTGAATTCGGATATGTACTCCTTGTGCAATATTTTCAAGCCATAAATTAAGGTGAAAGTATTGCTTGAGATAAGAGGGAGTCAATTCTTTTATGCATGCTTTGTTTATTTTGTTTTTATTTGGTAGTATGTTGAGTCTAATAAGTTGGTAATGGTGGATACAACTGAAAGTGATTATTATTAATTGATTTTTTGTAGATGAATCGTTTGATTTTAGGTTTTTGAGAATTTATTGATGATGATTTTCGCCGGTATTTGGCAGTGAGTCTTTTTGGTATAGAGTCCTTGTTTGAAAGTAGGAAAATTTTTATCACCCTATTACTCGGTGTTATTCCAACAAAGTCAATTCAAAGAGCAAGTAATTAAAAATTTATTAATTTGGATTAAATTCATGACATCTAACAATCGATGCCATTATCTTTACTTTCACTACTAAAAATTGAAAATATTTAAATAATCAGCAATATCCTCCGCGCGGCCATAATAATGGTTCTCTCATCGCAAATAACTTTTCAGCAAATAATGCAGCTTCTTCAAAATCGATTCCGCTAATTTGCCAAAATATTTCACGTTTCAAATTCAGAAAAGTCATCGCTTCCTTAGATCTCGATATGAAAAGATTGCGCACATAAATATGATACTGCCGATCGTCGACATTTAAAAAGTTCTCGAATCGACCAGAGTCGAAGACTGACGATTGGCGAGTCCTTTTCGTCCAAGGACGAAGAGACCTAACCTTATCTGACTACTCCAGAGGACATTCTCGCGGCCATATTCCGAGAATAATGCGACGCGACGCGAAGAGAAGACGGAAAACGGAAACTAAACGGCAGCCATCTTGTTTATCGGATTACAGGCAACATCGGCCGTCATTGTCATTTTATCGACTTTATTCGCGGGTTTCGATTTCTAATCGCTGGACACACTGGAAGGAATTCGAGGCTATCGTGGTCGAGCGAGCGATTAGAAATATAAACCTGGCAATTTTGAACGTTGGCGCCGCCAGATTGAGTGGGCTCACGTTTCCGGTTTGATACTCTAGAAAGTGTTGCCGCGATGGGAATGTAAACCTGTCGAATCGGGACCGTTTATTTTGAAAGTGCTGTAATTCAATTTTTTTTAATTGAATTACCACATAAATAAATTTACATTTTTCTTAAATGAGATATCACATAAATATAAAATCGACATAAAATTAATTGCAAAGCTCACATCTGATTTTTTAAAAAAAAGATGGACTTAATCTACTTTTAAAATATTTAAATGGTCCAAAAATTTAGGCCCATCGATTTTTACGCAGGACTCTGCGCGATTGGTCAGGCTTACATTTGTGATGGTCGATACAATTTAAAAAGTTGTAATCTGGTCATTTGTTAGAAATTGAAACCTGCCGAACTTCGTGACGCGCGTCTGGTCGTTGCAATTTTTAAGAATTGCATCTTAAAATCATTAACAACCTTCTTAGCACAAAATTTGGTTTATATTCGACTTAACTAGTCAATCTTTACATTAAAATGCAGTATCAAAATTCTCACAGTCCCTTTAGAAGCAAAATTTCATAACAACAAAAGTTGAATCGAGTCCGCTCGAAAGAAAACTTAAAGACTGCAACATCCCTCGGAGGAAAATTTTCGCGCCGCGTCGCATTCCGATCCTCGCCGCAAGAATCTTCCCCGAGCCGAGCCGAGCATGAGACACAACGCTTCAAAAATCAAACCCTCCCCCGCCCGAAAAGGAAACGAAAGAAATCAAAATCGAAAAACCCGTCTCGTCGGGCGAGAAAAGATCGGCACATCGATCGCACACGGAATAAATCTTTCTCGACGTACCGATTTCAGGGACCGAAGGGGGAAAAAGGAGCCACGGGCGATTCTGTGAGTATTGACCTTTCTGTTTAAAACAAATTCCCGCGTCTTCGACCAAAGAAAGAAAATGCATACGAAAGAATACGACCGTGATCGGAAATTTCGGATCGATAGTCGGGACGAAAAAAAAGAAAGCAAACAAGCGACAGAGAGCGAAGCTGACGACTTGGCGAAAGAATGAATCCAGCACCCCTCCCCCCCTCTCCTGCCATCTACCAAAACTCGCCAATACTCTCCGAACGGAATCCGCTCGAGAATCCGCTCGAGAATCCGCTTTGGAATTCGCTTTGGAATCCGCCAGGTCGTCGGTCGACAATGCAGGCCGTCGCACGTGCTGCCACCAGCGTCGGTTAAAGAGAGATCTAGACGTGCGCACTAAAGTCGGGCACGAGGCGGTGGGCATTCGTGTAACGTCCTTCGGTTGACCTTTATCCGAAAGCTCGTCAACACGTCGGCGAATGATCGATCGTCCTTTTTCCTTCGCGGCCCGCGGCCTCGCCCGAGAAATCCGTACTTCTGCTGCACCAAAAAGTACAGTCTGAACCATAATGCATAATAGATAGTCTCTTTTCTTGTGCCTGGCCTTTACTTGCACGCCCGCGAAACTTTCTCCGTGATACTCGTTTCTTCTATCCGCTACGTTCTTGCGCGCTCGGTGATGGATCTGGTGTCTTTCTCTTTTCGGAAACAGGGACCGGCCGGCAAGCGTGGCAGGAAGGGCGATAAGGGGAACAAGGGGGATCAGGGAGTGCCGGGATTGGACGCACCTTGCCCGCTGGGATCGGACGGACTTCCGCTGCCGGGGTGCGGATGGAGACCGCAGCAGGTAACGCGCGAATTTTCCAAGGGTACGGCTTTTAAGGAGAGTTGGTTGGTGTCAAAAGTTGAGTTCATTTTAAGCTAGTGTTCATCCACATTTCAAGACTCTTTTATGTGAAATTTAAATCAGTTTGATACGGTTGAAGGATGAACGGAGACCACAATTAACTTGTGAATTTTCGAAGGATTAGATGGGATTTTAATAAGAGTTGGTTGGGTGTCGAAAGTTGAATTAATTTTAAGGTACCATCCATTCTTCGAGACTCTTTCATGAGTGATTTAAATTAGTTCGAAATTGTTGAATGGAAACCTATAAGAAGGAAGGCGCGAAATATTTGGGAATAAATTATTTGAATTAACTTGAAACTGAACATAAGATTGAGTAATGAAAATTCGAATTAATCTGATCCGTATATTTTTCAATGCTTTACTTTAAGTAAATTAAGTACCTTAGTTTTATATTAATAGGCTCTGGATGAAAATTCATTATACCTTTATTCTACGAGTTGAAACCAAATCGTCATTCACAAATGGAAGGTAGAAATCGTACTTTTTTTACGGACAAACTGGGTTTCTCGGAAAAATAAAGTTGAGTCTGACTAATTGGACTAATCTCACTGTGGTCTCCGTTTTCATTCCGTTCTCATTTCAAGATTGATCTACGAGTAATTTAACTCAGTTTTTCTCTGTTGGTCTGTGTTCGGAAGCCACAAAGTTTCTGCAGATCAAAAGTAGAACTGTCATAAAGGGGGTCAAATATAAGAATCGTTGAACTAAAATGAACGTGGTCTAAATTTCCATGTCAATATCATTCTATGAATAATTCAAATTACTTTTGTATTATTATAATGTGGATGAAGACTGCTAATTGTAGATAAACTGTGGGGGCATCCCAAAGGATTAAGAAAAGATTATGAAATATTTTGTTGTTGAACTAAACTTAACTGGACTTTAAATGTATCTTTATGCTATAATCAAATGTGTGAATTAATTACCACGCCATCTTTATCATTTCAAGCTCATTGCAAAGTAAAATTTTAGTATGTTTCATACATGCTAAATGTGAATTTTCGATAACATTTATGTTACGCAAGTCTGCAGATTCATTGTTATTATGAAGATAGGATGTAAACTAGTATGACGAATGAAAATTATTTACACTAATACTTATGATAATACGGCTATTGTTCCTCCAATAATCTTTCATAAGTCAATCTTATCACTCGCGTGAAAAGAAAATTTCAAACCCTACAGTTTCAGATACTTCTGTAAAATGCAGTACATATAAATACAAAAAAACTATTCTCGATAAAAAAAAATGTGCAATCGCGTAATATGTTTTCGAAGATTCTTGAAAAGCATTTCATTAGCTACGAGGAATAAATAAAGAATATATTTTACAAATTGCAAGATGACTGAAAGCGAGAATCGAATTAGTTCAATAACAAAATTTGTTTATGTTGTGTAAATGAATGTTGTTAGTTTTGGATGGCCCTACACTTCATGTGACTAACAACTAATAGCCTTAAGGGTGATTGACTAAAATGAAGGAAAAGTTTGAGTAGCTCGGCGAGAAGTCCCGAAGCTGCGGACGATTGAAGTTTGAGTCTTAACAGCCTGTCTTAGTGTCGTTAAGTGGGTTTTCCAAACTGGAATGTAAACTTTGTCTTGTCAAGTTCAAATGACATCACCGCTGCAGATTACGAAAACTTCATAGAACTAGACTAACAGTCGACAGACGGTAGAACTAATAACGTATTGAGACTAACGTAACACTTTTGAGAGACTTGCAGAATGTAACAGAAAAATTTGTGTAAGTTTTTACGCTTGAGAATTAACACGACTCACACGACTGTCCAACACGGAAGTAAAATTGTAATAGTTAGACCTCAAGGTAGACTGCACGTCTATAAACATAATACGATACATGAACACAATATTTAAAATGAGTTTATTCGAAAGAAATGCATGCTCCGTACTGTTTTCAACAAACTATTTTTTATAAATACCAATTGGATTTTGTTTAACGTGTTAAATGTTCTATACTTTGAATATATTTGTTTGATACCGGAAGTAAATATGATACAAATAATGTGCAAAAAGAATCTTAAACATAATTGAAATCTCAACATAATTTTTCGAGTGATCGGTAACTATGAAAAATTCCAAAAATCAACTTCTACTACACACCTACACATACTCGAAAAAAACCTTAAAAATATCGAACTACCGAAACTTAATTCGAATCCAAAAACATCCAGCATTACAAGTCCTTTCGAACCCTTACAAAGCCCAAAAAAACAAAACTGAACAAACCAACACATTCTGAGATTCAACTCCACCCCCAAAAAATCAACTACAGGCTGCTTAAGTCTCCCACTCTAAGTCGAGCCGAGCAAATGGCAGAAAGCGACTGAAAAAAATTCTAAACAAAAAAAAACAAAAAAGCGAACGGCCATAAGTTCGCCGGTGAGCACGACGACGTACGCTGGGATTCGTGTGTGGTTAGCAGGATATTACGAGCACATCCTCGCCGGCAGTCGACGGTCCGGAGCCGGCGGAAACGGATTACGAGGAGCAGGAAGAGGAGTACGAGGAGTACACGGATCAGAACGGAAACCTAGCCGAGCAATAATGCCCGTTGTGCGCGCTGCCCTAATCACCATCACCAACACAACCACCACCACCACCACCACCAACAACAACAACCACCACCACCACCACCGCCACCCTCATCACTCGTCTCACCTTGCTCTCCCAAAACTAACGTGGTCCTGGTAATTGCGAGTAGTACTACTAACTTCGTTCGCATGCCTGCCAATGTTTTCAAGTGGACGCACAGTGGGTCGCTTTGTTTTTCTCGCTTCGGAGAATTGTCTTAGTTGGTTTCGTTAGGGGGTGAGACGAAAAGTTAATTTTTAGGTGGGAGGGATTCGGTCGTTTGTTTAGATTTGAACGGGAGGAGGGCTGAGAATGGCTGACTTTGAAATTTTTATGCCGTTTTGGTTTGGATATGCAACTTCCAATTCGTAAGCTATTTGAATGTCACTGATACTGAAGTGCGTATCGTGCAGTATAGCATTATATGGACCGTTTATTCTCAAACTGGTGTGTCCATTGTTTTTTTTGCGAAATTCTGTAAAATTCGAACAATTTTCCGAACCAGCGCAGCAGCAAAATCCGCACGCTTGAAAAGAAGAACCGCACGTTTATCCAGCATCAACTTGCCTCCCTCCCCCCAAGCTTCCCAACCGCTCAGTGCTGAAAAGTTGGCCGAGACTCGCCGACAATGAGTCGTCGGCAAAAAAAAGACGAAAAGAGGAAAAGTCGGAAGCTACTCAGCCAATCCGGCCGCTGAAACAGGGCCACGTCACAATATTGAAGGTTCGAACCTAAGACGAAAGCCGATAGGTCCGACCGCCTACCTATCTACCTTGCGCCACTTGTTTACAATACGACTGGCTTTCGAAGCTCAAAGGCAGCCGACTCGGCGTCCCAGGATGCCTCGTGTTTGCACGGTCGCCTGGCCGAAACACGGTAGCTTTATCCTGCTATTTCGACAGATGGCCGGAAGATTATTGCTGCGGAATTGCGCAGGAACGATTGATTTTTGTAACGGTGGGATGTACACATCTTGTTTGCCATTGCAATTATTTCTGCGGTACGTTGGCAAGTATCTTTTTAGCGGTGGATCCGTAAGTGTTGAACTCGTAAAACGTATTTCAGTTTAGAATAATTGGGTTGGTAAGAAAGTATTTTCGGTATTCAGATAGTGTTCAATTATTTTTTGAGCGGAAATTGTATGAGCGCGGAATTATGACGTTGATAAAAAGATTGCAAAACAGCATCGAGCAAAATAGGAAATAATATAGACAGAGTCTCAGATTTGTACATCTTCAGCAACCGCAAAAATCTCGCCACAAAGCTTCGTCAACCCTTCCCACCCCTTCCCACCCCCTGCTTCGCAGACCGGCATGAACGAGCCATTCGTTCCCGCAAGAAAAGCATCCGAGCACCGCCCGAAAGACAAAAAAAAAGGCCTCACCTTCTCATTTTCCAGCCGAGGAGCAAGATCCTGCGCGAGTGGCTGGCGGAGGAGGAGGAGGACGAGTACGAGGGGCAGTGACACAGAGGGTTCAAGGACACTGGCGCGGTTGGCCGACCAGTTCAAGGTCACCCAATCACGCTCCGCGTCTAGAAGGCGCGAGCGACGTCGGCGACGATTTCCGTTCATTTAAACAAATTTCGAGGTTCGGACGGCGCTACGAACGATTCCGAAACCGACCCAGGCATGCCAACGAAGCGAAAAAAAAAGAAGAAGAAAATGGATACAAAAGATACGGATAATCATCAATGCCATCGAGTGTTTCTGTAAATAAGTGTACTTACGGTGTCCGCTGGCGTCCGCAAGTGCGTGTAAATATTGATCGAGACTCGAACGATTCGAGTGTCGAGTTTCGAGATTTCCGCGAACGCTGGACGCTGAGGCGTGATTGCGTTACGGACAAAGATTGTGGCGTATCTCGCGAAAGAAACGGACTTCCGGGTTCGAGGAAGAGTCGGATGCGCAGACCTAACCTTCCTGTCGGCGGTCGTTGCTTCGAATCGAAGATTCGAGACTTCGAGGGACGCCGATTCGCGTATAAATAGAAAAGCTCGGGAGGACTCGACCTTCAAGGATGAAGTGCGGAGGGGCAGGACAATTTTTTGTACCGATTTTGAGGTTAGGTCGAAGGTAACGGGTCCTCCCGCGGCCGTTAAGAGGTAGTCTATCGATAGCACGAAATTTAAAAGGAGTAAAGTGTACACATTGTCAATAATTGCGTGGGTACCGAGTGGGATGTATTGGGATGGTTCCGCGGAAAGGATTTCGTCGACATGTTGTTTTTCGGATTTTTATTCAGTGGGTGGGATGTGTTTTTGCTTTTTCGGGAGAGTTAGTTGCGATGGAGAATTTTGCTGCTCGGAGGGAACATTCCACGTGTCTGAGGGCAGTCAATACGTTCGGCAAGTATAGCTGCTTCGAAAATTTTGTAAGGAGCATCAGACACGGGTTCTTATAACACGATTCATAATTTGCCGGACCCTCCTATAACACGGTTTCGCTCTAATACGATAAAAATACAGGTAACCCACCTATAACACGGATTCTTACAACATATATAATTTTTCTTCTCTCTATAACCTCTTTTTCTCTTTAAACCTTGAAAAATCGAACACTGTATCATGAAACATCAGAATGGCTAGCCGTCCCACAAATTTTCAGAGAAAAAAAAATCACTACTCAACAGAATCATTCTCAACCAGAAAAGTGAGTGCAGACAACTACAAGTCTTAGCAAAAAATTCGTTTATTAGACCAGTCAGTTCAGCGAGATCAGCCTTTAAACAGCTGAAACTTCTTGAAGAGATGCTGGACCTTGCTCTTGGGGTAAGGCTTGGTCACCAGGCACGTGGGAATGTTCTCCGGCTGTTCGATCCACAACTTATGGCAGGTCCCGCTCTCCTTCAGTTCCGTAGCGAGCGAATTCAAGCTGTCCTCGTCAGGCGCCTGTTATTATCAATGATTTTTTCAACAAATGTCAAAGGTCATCCGCCCGATCACTGTACTCCTTTCGCCGATTCTCAAAAGCCGTACGAATTACGCTCCAATGCAATGCAAAAGAAACGTCCAAAGCGCGTAGAACCTAACTGCGTATAGAGCGAAGACAAAAAAGACAAAAAAAAAACAAAGGAGAACGAGAGAAAGCAACAAAGCACGCTCCTTGGGCATTTAATTGTCATCCTCGTGTAAAAAAAAGAACAGCAGCTTCCCTAGCCTAACTTCGCTTCTACTAGACACTAACGACCCTTAGGTAGCACGTATTTATTTATTGCCTACTTTACTTGTAATTAACTTTTCGATCTTGCTAAGAATGTACTCGTCGCTAATTCCTTATCTTATCCGAATCTCTCTATTTTTTTAGTCATATAGCCCATTTATGCCTTAACGATTTTAACGGTCGAACGACCAGTCGACACTAAATATATAGCTCGTCTAACTCGTAGAGATATTTTTTTATTTATTCCTAGAGTCTTTAGGACTTTCCGCGGACGCGATAAGAAATGGAAATGGGGGGGTGAGAAGGTTGGAAGGAAGGTTCGGAAGGTATCCGGGGAGCGTGCGGGTTGGATAGTCGGACAGGAGCGTGTCCTTGGGACGAGTGACACTTACTTCGAGCACGACCTTGGCCATGTTGTCTAAATCGGCGAGGTAGGCCTGCGTGTCGCTGTCATTGTAAAAAAGATGAGTAACGGCAGTGCACGCGTGACAGGCCTGCGCCATCACGGCGCCCTGTGGCCAGCCCATTGTCTTGCCAAGGTCACCTCTCACCACCACGTACTGAACGATCCGCGACATTCTGCTGTTGGGAAAGGGTTGCAGAAGAAAAGAATCGCTGATTATCAGTGATCGGCCATGGTCGCCATCTTCTCGGTTCTCGATCAAATTTTTGGCAACGCGCGAAAATCGAACTGTATGACGTGGACAGCAAGAATTTTAATTTATTATTATCTTTTATAATATTTAATATACAATTAATGTATACTAATTATACTTATATTATTATATATTAATTATATATATTAATATTATATTGTCTCAATAATAATTATATATTAATTAATATTATTATACATTAATAAATAATATATAATTAATATATATAATATATTATATATATAATTAATTTCGAAATATCTTTTTTTCCGACTTGATTTTACGATTGACGAATGTTGTCGAAACAGACATTCGGAGTCAATTAGAATTGGAATTTCAATTTGGACAGTTGAATATTTTCATGCGTTGCCAGCGACAGTCGATCTTGGAAGGACAATGGAGAAGCGACATTATTCCTTTTATTTTTTGTTATCTAATATATAAGATTACGCAGAAAAATAAGAGATTTGTCCGATAGTAAGTGCCAAAAAGAGGAGGGTGAGAGAAGTTGCGATTCTCGAGAGAGAGAGAGAGAGAGAGAGAGAGAGAGAGAGAGAGAGAGAGAGAGAGAGAAAGAGAGAGAGTGGTGAATAGTAAGTATCACTAAGCTATTTAAATATCAAAATTATATGTCGCCGAGGATCTGTCAAACATCTGCAGATCGGGTCTCGCAAAAATTATGTATAACTATGCCCCCCCCCCCTCCCAATTCCCACCCCTCTCCTTCCCTCCAATTTTCTCGGCGTTTTTTGCGGCGTAATTGCGACATGTGTTATTTATATGAATTGTTGTTATTAAAGGATTAACCACAAATAATTAGTATATACGATACACTGTAATCCATCGACGGCGCAAAATTCATTTATTCCTATCCAAAATCACGGCAAACGATGATTATGCGAATATTAATTAATCATTTTATATCCTTTTAACTGTTAAGGTGCGCGTGATGAGAAGCGAGAAAGTCTGCGAGAGAGACCGAAGCAAAAAAAATCAATAAAATAAAATAAAGATATCACCTCGCCGAAATCGGCAATGGAATATGTGACATGAGAATTTAAATGTGTGTAATAAAGATATTTGTCATTCTGAAGATATTGCATTGTCCTCAAGCACCTCCGGCGAGGGCAGATTTTTTTTCCATTTTTCCGACCAACAAGAAACTTTTGTAATGATGAAAATCAGCTGTCAAGACGAATTTATTTAATAAAATCGCGGATTCAAATTTCAGAGTCAAAAAACTCTTACGTGTGAGATCAATGTGCAATTTTTAGGTTATGCGACGTATGGATTGGAGAAGTTTTTCTTACGTTAGGCAAATTTTCTCGTTCTGCTCAGTTCAAAAGTTGACAGCTTCTTGAATCGCGAGGCCGACTGTCAAAAAATTATAATACTTGATACAGGATGGCAGGACAGAGAATTGACTGGACGCACGAAGACAATTCTTTGCACTAAACTTGGTCACTGTCAGCACGCGGGTAAACTGTGCGCCGCGCATGCGCGGAGAGGGACATTGACCTACTGCAGGTTAACTGACTTCATTGGGAATCACAGATTATCATTCGTCTTAAACAGATGCCGGCAATTTTGAAACTTCATAAAGCAAATTATTTATTATTCAAATATTTCAATTATTTATTTTT
This sequence comes from Anoplius nigerrimus, assembly GCA_914767735.1. Taxonomy (NCBI): domain Eukaryota; kingdom Metazoa; phylum Arthropoda; class Insecta; order Hymenoptera; family Pompilidae; genus Anoplius; species Anoplius nigerrimus. The sequence goes on from OU612081.1 coordinate 15,888,749, forward strand.
ACTTCATTGTATAGTGAATTATATAAATAATTGTTCTATCTACAATTAGTTTTCTATCGCGATTATCTTTACGCACGTGTATTATTACCTGAAAATGTACACACAATTCTGGTTTAACAGGATTTCAATTAAACACAAATTAGAACAAAATTTTAATCCTTTTTTTACACGACTGATTTTGTATTTACACAATCGACTCAAATTCTTAGAAGACAATTTTGCATTACTTTTATTTTTAAAACGGTGACATTGGGAACAGGGAATTAATTCTACCTAATTTTTGTGTTTATAAATTAGTGGTCTGTTTTTTCCCTTTTTTATATCTTAAATAAATAAAATGTATAGGATCCTAACATGAAAATTCATGGTATATTGTATAATTTTTGCTGCTTTTTAAGACGGAAAGCAATCTTCTATTTTTCCATAGAAACAATGTATTTTTGGAATGTATCTGTCGCATAAAAACAGAATTAGATGTAATTGTGAGAGTTGGAGACTCGAATTAACCGTTTACGTTGAAAACCAATATCGACCGATATTTGTGTCCAACCGAAATATAACCAAACACGAGATAGGGTAGACATTGCATGCTGGGTAAAATTTTGCCACACGCTCGGAGGGCTCTAGAGCCCCCTTACCATTTTCGTGTCACGTCCAACGTAACTTCAAAAAAAGTCAAGTAAAATATCTCGTCGGTGCAAAAAGTATTGGAATAATGCTCGACGCAGTTTACGAGTTGATCACCGAGGGCAGCAGCTCCCGGGCAGTACATGTCGCGCCATCTCTACGACATAGTCGGAACTCATTCGCCTGTCGACGCAGTTCACGACTTCGCTACCTGGGTACCCAGTTATTGACATATGGGTTAAAAAACCGTCTTATTGATCAGCTGTTTAAATACGATAATAAATAACAATATATTATGGTAAATTATAAAAATAATAATAATAATAAATAATATTTGTTTAATGTTTGATTTTTCTTCTCTAATGACCAAATCGGACGCTATGGTATATGTTGATATAATCAAAACTTAGGTTAATCTCGAAAACCTAAACGTTGGTACAGACCAAAATCACGAGTGTAATCTACTTGTTTCGATAAATTCAATTCTGAAGCATTCGATGCGAACTTTCAGCAAACGGTACATAATGACGATGGATAAGGAAGGCCATACATAAGCAGTACAAAATTTTCTCACACCACACTTTCCGCACAACGCCTCCCATCTACAAATCCATACAAATATGGCCAACAACTTTGACCCAGTCACGCTGTCAGTATGACTTGAACATTCGCGTGGATCGTTGGCGCGCTACGCTGTGACAGAACGAAAACAAAGGAAAGTAAGTACCTAATCTCACTGACACAATCGACCCACGCTTCCATAGCATCGAAATGAGGTTAAGTGCAGTGACAGGTGCGGTCAAGCAACTCTTCTGACGTTTTCCTCTCTTATCCATAACCCGCGATTTTATGATTCAGCTGACCGACGTTGACAGCTCGCTTCTGAACAGAATCTTTTCGTAGGATGTCGGATTACTTTCAAGAAATGGGCTGGACGCCCCTGAGAGAAGGCGAGGCACCTAATCACTTCATTCAGATGGCAAGATTGCTTCGGGACTTTGGCATGTGGGACTTGTTGGGGCAGAACACGAGATTACCGCCACCTGCGTCGAAGAGTGCCTTGAAGGACCTGGAGGAGATTGAAATCGGACCTGGCGAAGGGAAACAGTGTCCCGTTTGCTTGAAGGACTTCGAGCAGGGCATCGTAGCGAAATCTTTACCCTGTCGACACACGTTCCACAAAGAATGCATCGTTCCGTGGCTGGAGAAGGTGGGTCAATAATCGGCTCAGGGATAACGTAGGGCTGGATGGTAAGGCAGGTTCTGATGTTTTCGGTTCTTGCAGACGAATTCCTGCCCGCTCTGCAGGTTCGAGCTGCCGACCGATGATGAAGAATATGAACTGTACAGGAAAGAGAAGAAAAGGGCGGCGGATAGGGAAAAGGATCTCGAGGCTTTACACAATTCTATGTTTATGTAGGAAAATATACGGATTTTTTTTATTAACTCAAGGTCTTTTTTTTGTCCTTGGTATGGAGTGCAGTATCGCTGGTACTAATTTATACATGCATAATAGGAGTAAAGTCGTTGATATGCAACGAGTGAGTCATGAGTGTGTAATAGTACGATTCCGAGAATCAGAAAGCAGATATTAAAAGATTATGACGATAGTCAATTTGTATCACTTCGTATGCTCGTGAATTGATTCGAATGAAATGCACACGAATTAAATGACAACACACAAGCATGATGTTAATAGACGATTACGATTAAGGTAAAGAAAGACGTGCTCATCACCGATATGCATGAAAATTTGCAGAAACATCAATTTTTGCATAAAAATAAGATCTGCAAAAGCCAAAAAGCGCGCTCTCGTCTAATTAAAAAGTTATTAAGCGTTAAACTATAGTTATAAAACTTGCCTTCCCGGCAAAGTTGTTCCTGCAAAGTTTCATGCAAATCGGTGAGGAGGCCGCGATTCTTTACCTTTACCGTATGGTGGTGTATGTCACAATGACACACTAGTTACTAATTTGACCAGCTGGCGGCAGCACCTCCTGGACACGGAAAGTGGTTCCTAAATTGTGCCCGGGAGGTGCTGCCACCGAGTTGCCAAGACAGAAACTAACCAGTTAAGCAGTACTACATATGTACAATTGAGGTAAGATCAAAATTGTCGCTCCAGGAAGTGCTGCCACCTGGCGGCGAAAACGAAACTAATTTCAAAATTTTGATTCTTGTAACGTTTAAGTTATGTGATACAGCTCGATAATACTTAATGTCGATATTCTACATGAACAAAATTGATTTCCAATAATGAAACAGAACATAAAACGTATTTTCTGTGATAGTATGTGTCATCTTTAAGCAGTACAGAAGAGTAGAATGAACAGAATAAAAATTGTTCGAACAATTATTGAAAATTTCTAAATCATAACTAACAACAAAAACGGTGGTGGTTGGTGGTGAATAAACAAGTCGCCGTTTATTAATAGGAAATAATGTTTATTATACAGTGTACATATTTATTAACTTCATTTATTTTATTTCTGTTATAAATTTTATATTAATAATTGTATTATGCTTTGCCGAGCGACGAATGCCTTGATCAGTGTGCGCTTAGACTATAACAATCTCCGTAAAAAGTATAGAAACTTCTGGTTTTTATTTTGTTCGTTTTTTATCTCTCTCTCCCGCTCTCTATCTCCCCAACGCATTTCCCTCTCTCTCTCTCTCTCTCTCTCTCTCTCTCTCTCAACTCACATTTCCGCTTCGTCTCTCTCAAACCTTATAGTCTTTCTCTCATTCTCACCCTTTTCCTCTCTCCTTCTCTCTTTCTCTCTCTCCCTCCATTCCTCCAGCCTCCGCAAAGCCACAAATATTCCACCCAAAGAGAATTCGCCAAAATATGTTTTGCGCTGAAAACGGCATAATCGTTCGGCATATACAAATAATAGTACTTGTCGAAGTTAAAGTAATTGGCGGTTTTATTTTACTCCCTCTTTCGCTCCTACTTCCCTCAGTTTTTTTTTCACATCTCGCTATTCCCCCCCACCCCCTAACCCCCCAAATCGTCATCATCGTCATTCACCCCGAAAAAACTCGCACGTCACTCAACCAATCAATCAATCATCGCCCCGCCGGTGATGCCATTGTGTGTGTTCTCTCTCTCTCTCTCTCTCTCCTTTTTTTACTCTTTATATCTTTTTACGAAACGAATGGCCCGCCGCCACCGCCGCCTCTTGTAGATTATTATTAGTACTTTTTTTTTCCATTTTTTTTTTAATACCTTTTTTATTATATAATTCCCGCCCGCGGCGCCTTACTAATAATCTTCGGGCGCGCGATCGTACCGCGATCCATGGATCCCGCCCGATCCGTGGATCCGCGCACGCCACGTCGTCTCTCGTTCGGTTTACTCATTTATATCCCCCACCTCCCCTGTAGCCCCCCCCGCCCCAAACCCCCCCGATTCCATAGACGTCATCGACCTAATCAACGCCAGCTGCTGCTCACCACCAAAAAGCCCACCCGGATTCCATCCGTGATACTTGAAACCCCCACCCTAGGGTGTCGGTATCGCATTGTTTATCAATTATTTATATAATATGCGTAATAATATAAATAATGTTCGTTAATATACTTATAATGATTACCGTCTTTAATGATAAACTATCTGAATGGTACACTCCCCCCCCCCCTTCCCCTCCCAAACCCACCCCCTTTTCTTTCTCTCTCTCTCTCTCTCTCTTTCGCGCGCTATCTCTCCCTCTCTCTCTCTCTCTCTCTCTCTCACACACACACACACATATCAAACCCCTCTCTTCGCTAATGGCCATGTTCCGTAAGAGCTAGGTATCCACTATTTCACCTATATTCCCGCTTCGTTCGCGTCTAAATTCAGCGTCTCGCAACCCGAGCTCCATACGGAATTAAGGTACGTCTTTCAAGAGAGTCTCCCGCGCTCGGCGTTCTCGCGCAATCGTTCCCCCGCTTCCGGCATACCTCTGACTCGCCCGTTCCCGTCGTCGTTGCGATCGGTTCGCCATTTTCGTTTCGAGGACCGTCCGCCCACGCGCAAGGAAAAGCGGGTTTCAAAGGGAAGGACTCGACCTACCGCGGCTCGAATATGCCGAAGCAAGGTCCGAATACGGGAACCGGCGCAGTCTCGGTCGCGCGGCCGACTGTCGGCCGACTGTCGGCTCGCGCGCTCCGATTGGCTGCGGCGTTCGGCCAATCGCGCGGCCAATCGCGCGGCCGGCGCCCGCTGGCGCGATCAAACTCCTGATCACGTCGCGGCGCAGGGCGTCGATTCCCTCTCGAGTCACTTTTTTCCTTCGCTCGTCGTCGATAACGCACGTCGTCCTTGCCTTGATATATATATATATGTATTGATGATATATATATCATGTTTATGCGAATTGCACGGCGCTCGACCGAACGAACTTTGCCGATCGGCCGCCGTATGCGCGATTCTCATTGTCTGCCTGCGTGTGTGTGCACGATGTGTTTACGTGTGTTCTCGTATGAATTCCACTCTCCTCGCGCTCGCATCTCGATAAAAAGCCGCACATACTTCGCCTCCGTTATCTAGCCTCCTAACGTAAGTGGTTTTTAAGTTTAATTATAGTTTATTCTTTATATAATGCGTTTAGCATCCTCGCTTCATTTCGCCGTTTATTAATAATAATAATAATAATCGTTTGACCTCCCTGCACCCGAGTAGTGATTCACAATTGATAATTCAATAACCGTCGTCAATATCGCAATAATAATGACAATAATGCAATGGGTAATAATAGTGTAATAATGGTAATAATAATAATAATAATAATAATAATAATAATTATCGACAAAAATGATAACCATCGTTCACCGCGATCTCGTTCATTTTCAAGATCGCATATTACACGTCCCTTCGAAGAAACAATAGATTCAAATAATGGCATGCTCTCGTTCGCGCCATCTTTCTTTACCTTTTTTGTCAACTCTCGTCGCTCGCCAAAAACGAAATATCCAAACTCACGTACGAATCCTCCCAGCTTTCGTCAGCTTCTTTCGATTTGTTACTTTCATACACGATTCCTTCATGTCGCTTTCCAGTTTCTGGATCAATAACAATTTTTCAACCTTTTCGGTAAATGAGAATTCGTTCGCGGTGAGGATCTTCGTTTTTCTTTTCTTGCTGGTTTTTTTTAGACCAACGCGTACGACGATTCGAGCTAATTCGTTCGCGATCAAATTCCGTTCGCGGAGTGAAATTCGAAAATTTTCGGGCGACGCCGAGGATGTGGAGGTTGTATCTGATTCGGTAGGTTGCAAATTTTTTGGCGGCCGTCAACGTTCGAGGGCTTAGGTGAGCCCCCGATCGCTGCGAAATATAAAAGTATGGATCTTTTCGAATTCGGTTTTGCCGTTTCTCACTTTGCGTCTGTACAGTAAGAGTCGTTGTCGATGGCCACTGTACGGAATTTGTCAATGAACATTGTATTTGGCATTTCTCCCACTCTGCTTTCAGTGCGCGTGAACATCGTTCACTCTTGACATACGAATATAGATGTCAGCGTTAAATTTGATATAAATCGCGAGTCAGCGTATCCGCAATGATCGAATCGTATAATTAATTCCCCAAATACGTTTATCAGTATCCAACAAAAGTGGTCGGACAGTTTTTACATCAACAACGACGTTCCTCAATTTCTACGTCCTACAGAAACAATCTCACATCCTCAAGGTCACCAGAAGTCGACTTCATCATCCCTCCTCTCACTAAATGCGCAATTAATCTAGGTTAATATTTTCATCAACATTTCTCCTTCTCTCTCTCTCTCTCTCTCTCTCTCTCTCTCGCATTCGCCGCGTGCGCCATCAATTGTTCCGTGCGTGCCACTTCTAAGCTCAACACGCTGATATGCTAAAACGTTTTTTTTCACCCCCCACCTACCTTACCTAGCGTAAAATTATTTTTGATCTACATAGCTTCTCCCCATCGGCCCGCCAAACTCACGCATCGCCGTCGTCCCTCATCGTCCGAGATCCTTTACAAAAAGAAAGTCCGCCGCTTTACGAATCACGCACGTCAAGGTCGCTCGATAATCGCACGCCCGCGAAATATTCGAAAAATCCTCAATCTCAACCTTCGGACTAAGTACGGCGAACGCTGCCACCAAATCCGAGGAGCGTTCGCGCTAAATAATAGCAGCAACGATATTCGTTAATGAGTCATTAATCGGACGCGTTGATTAAGTAATCGATAAAGGGATAATAATGGGCAATAATAGCGATGGTCAATTAATTAGCCGCTAGAATCAATTGATCGTTTTTTCATTCCGTTCGTTCGCCCCGCATTTAAGGATTAATACTGTTGTACTTATAATAAATAGTTTATTTAACGCTCTCGTCTTCGAGCGTCGATCCTCTCGCCCTTCCGAGCTCTCGACTCCGCGACCTTCGACATTTTTCGTGTTCGACTCGGCACGGGCCCGCCCCAGTTCGTCTCGCGCGAGAATCGCGTTGGCGTTCGTGTCTTTTGGGGTTCGGTCGCTTCCTTTCTTTGGGGCGGCGGTTGAGTCTCGGAATAGAAAAGTAGTCTTGAAAGCAGTCGCGTTCCCGTAGGAAACGTCCGGATGCGGGAAAGTGCACTTCTCGTAGGGTGAAATTCCTTTTTTTTCCCGTTAATGATGATAAGTACATTCTTTTCAACCTAGCGTTAAAACGATTCTAACGGACGATATTGGATTTTTCATATAATTAAACTTGTAGAAGAGACGCTAAAAATATTGTACAGAAAAAGAATTCACGTCCACAGCTGAAAGCAAGGTATTAACTGTTTTTTCTAATCCATTAAAAATTGCATTAGAAGAATCCTCCAATCGTAAATTGAAAATATAATACCGCGTGGTCTGTCGCAAGACTCAATCAACAGACACAAAACGAATAATTTTCAAAAACCCAACTGCAGAACACCGGTCAACAGACTACGATTCTTCAAAATCGTCAACCGTTTCCAACGAAAATCACAAGAAACAAATCCTAACATCGAGTTCAACCAAGACCCCGATCTCTCGAGTCAGGCTTCCGGCGCCTCGTCTCCAAGCTCCCGGCGCGTTCAAGGTCGCCGCGCGCAAAGGGGGGGAAAAGGGGGAGGTCTCTCATTGTTCTCCGACAAAAAAGCCCCACGTGCCGCGAACGCATTTATTATTTCTCATGCACTATTATACTTCGCCATAGTACTTCGCTACGTAGGACATTACGTGTACACCTTTCCGTTCGTACACCCTGTGCCATGTTGTAAACTCGTATGTACACACTCCGTAACCCGATCGACCTTGAGCCAGCCTCCGACGATTTGACCTTGACCCGGCAAGCTTTCGGACGCGACTCTCCCGTCGACCGCCCTTCCACGGCCTACGGCAACGGTCGGACTCAAGGTCAAGGTCGAATGAAGGTCACTCGACCGGCGGGATAAAATACGCATTGTATATCGGTGTTTGATTATACTACGCAACGTTTTGTCGGGCCCCTGGGCATGAAAGAGGGCCCGCGGGGCCGCCGATTACAAAATTTTCTCTTCCTTTATTGTATGCCACGCCCAGAAATCAACAATTAAAATCCGATTTCACCCCACGACCGTGTTTCTCTCACTCGTAACGTCTCCCCCATCTCGCATAGTTCCGATGATACCTGTCCCGTGTTCTTCGAGTGTTGAGAGTCAGTGAGTGTCTGCGCGTGCGTGTGTGTGTGTGTGTATATGTGTGTGTGTGAGTGGAGCCCCGCGCCATCTTAGCAAACGGGAAGTCCCATCCAATTTCTCCAATCGTAAACCCCCTTTCCCTCTTGCCGCAAACAAATCGATCGCAGAATTATCGACTCGCAAAATTCGCTTCACCCCTATATTCAATATGTAAAAATATACACGATAGGTTATAGTCGTAAGTACAGTTAAAAAATTCTACATCTTTTTAGCCTCGAGTACGGGACACGGTCGAGTCGTTATTTCTTCCTCTTTCTTTCTCTCTCTCTCTTGTTTTCTTCTCCTCGGGGCATTCTGACGGCTTCCTCGAATTCTTTTTCCGAGAAACGCTGAGTGAAACTTCAGGCTCGACTCTTTGGACAATCGAGCTCGTTCGATTCTTTCGTCAGCGAGTCTGAAGACGCGACGATACTTCTTACTTTTGGGGTTTTTCACACTTCCGGTTTTCCTGGCCATTTAGAACGATCGACCAGGAGACCGTAAGTAATCGTCGGGTCCGGCTCGCAGCTTTTTCGGTTTTTCGTTCGGTTCTTTGAGAATACTGTTTTTGGGAGCGTGCTCGCTCTGGGTGAGTTCTGACTAGAGTCGGCTAAAGCGAAAAAGGAAAAGGTTTTTGCCCCCCCGTTTGACTAGAATTCGCAGACTAGGTTGTAGCGTTAAGGTTTAATTGCACGTTTTTCTCCCCCACCCCCTCCTCTCTCACCTCCGACGGACGACAGTTGCGTGAAAGTTGAATGTCGCTTCTTTTTGGTACGCTTTTGCAGAACAATTGTTTTCGATACATAATTTTTTTGACTTTTTTTTTAACTTCCGGATTGATATATTTCATTTTGCCGACGAAGCAATGACGTTAAATGACATTGGAATCGCTTAAAAACGGATATTATCAAGATTTTTGTCATTGACCTTGTCAAGGTCAAGAAGTCTCGAGCGTCGACGCCGAAAGCAATGGTCACAGAAACGTACCAGCCGATTATGAATCGAAGCTCATCAAACCCCGAAGAAGTTCAACGTTTCGACAGCACTCTCGAGGGCTCGAAAGTAAGAAAAAAAGATTCTATCCTTTCCCTGGACGGTTCGATCTGGGCCGATGATCCTTACTTCCCCCCACCTCCACCTAACTCATCCTTCCGCCTGTCACGCAACTGTCATCGCTCGATCCTTAATCGAATTTGTATCTATAGTATTGGCAACGGTTTACCTTACCTAAGGTGCGATCCCTGCGGTAAAAAAAAAAACAGAAAATGAACAAGGTTCCCTACCGAGAGAGCGTCGAGTCTCGAGTCTTCCTGGCGAGTGTAAAAAGAGCGTTAAAATGATAAAGCCGCTCCTGGGCTCGGTTTTCATCATCATCATGATCATCTTCCGATTAACCACCCTCATTTAAGTACAACGATATACGATTATTATGGCAAGCTTGAAAGGACAGCGTAAAAAGTTGCTGATTAGAATTACAGGATCACAGGCGTTAGACAGACGCGTTTCAAGCGTTTAGCATCGATAAAACGGGATTTGACTCGCTCGTTTCCGATTTCGGTCGAATCGTTGGCGATAGGGTCGACTCCGTTGTTTTTCCGAGCGTCGGTCGAATGTGGGTGACGGCGTCGATCGGTGGCTGGGAGCGTCGATTACGGACCTGTTGGCGGCGGAAAGTGGTTTACGACTTAATTCGAGGATCGTTTCGGGCCAGATCCGGCACGTCTCGCTGGTAGGAGGGCCACTTGTTAGCCAACTGTTGCTCGCGGAAGCGAACGCCTGGGGTCCCGTTACGGTATGAGGCCGATCGAAAGTATTTCCGCGACATTCCGGGAGCCGGCGACGATGCCGTAAATGTCTGTGCTAGGCAGGGACCCTTTGCTGTTAGGTGCTGAAGGGTCTAGGTTCAAGGTCAGACGTTCAGAAGCGTAATTTCGGTGGGACGGAAAGATTTGGATATGTTAAGCTGGTGAGCAATGAGAATCATTCTGATAAAATAGGAATTTTAGGAATTTGTTGGGATTGAAAAATAGCGGTAGACGTCCGATAAACAACAATTGACCTTTGATGATTGAAGATAGATTATGTAATGATTATGAGTTCAATCTTTTTTGTCCGACGTGAAACGATTTAAATTGGAAAATTATGTACATTATTGTATATGAGAGTAAGATGAATTGTTGACAGATTAGATAACACGAACTATTTTACGATAAATGATTGTATGAAACATTTAAACTCAGAACTGATTAAAGTTCAAATACATGTAAAGAGATATGAATTGTGCTAAATAAAGACTGCATATTAAAAAATTTAATGGCGCAGCATGTCACGAGAATATTTGACGTGAAACAATTATTTCAAATTAGATGCGCACATAAAGGATGTATTTGACAGCGAAAACTGGGACGAGGACGTATTTCAAATTAGGACGCCCACCCGGGAGAAACATTTGACACTCAAAAGGTGTAAAAAAAAAAGGCTATTAAAAACGATGAAATTACGCTGATGAAAATGTCCGACGCTTGAAAAACTGCCGGGAAAAGACATTTTACGTCACTAAATTATGAAACGTATGACTAGAAAAAACTACCCTGGATCCTAATAAATACTTAACATTAAAAACGAATAACAAAAAAAAAAAAACAAGAATTAACCTAACAACCCGTTAAAATCTTTGGTAAGTACGATCTGACCCGATCATTTTTCAGCTCGCAAAAAAGATCCACGGTTCGACCAATCGCCAACGACCGTCAACCCAGGCAGTTGGAAAGCACTCGCAAAAATACTCCTTCCCTCTCCTTAACCCCCCCCCTCCCCCCCACTCCAAAGTGTTACCCTGGATATTCTCTCGCTAATCGTAGATTCGCACTTTTAAGAAACGGACCGCGTCGAGAAAAAAGTTGCAAGCGCGTTCGTCCCAACCCCCTCGAACGATCTTGAGGTTTCACTCGCGCCCCCCAAAATCTGCCAACCCACCCCCCCCCCCCAAAAAAACGTCCCACTACGTAATCCATCGCACGACACGCACACACTGCGGCGGCGGTAAGAAGTATGCATTTTTCGATTTACATTTAATTTTAGATTCGACTTTCAATCATTATATTTATATATATATATATATATATTTATATATAATATGTATAATATATATATACGTTAATTATCTCGACCTTACGCGCTACGAGTTTAGAGTTAAAAACTTGTCGTTTGGCGATTAATTATTTAAAATATGTTCTGTCTGTTAATAACGCTTAGTGTTGTTTCTCTCTCTCTCTCTCTCTCTCGCTCGCTTTCGCTCTCGCGCGCGCTCTCTCACACTTTCTCTCCCTCTCTTTCTCTCACGCACCCCTACTCGAAAGTGCTATATACTCTCTTTTTTTTGTAAATCGTCATACACGCGCACGATATATAATAATATCTCTCCACTGCTCTCCGCACCACTTGTGAACGTGTGTGACTATGTGAAAATGTGTCTGTGTGTGTGTGTTGTCTCATTCGAGCTAGCGCGCGTGTCTAATGTACCTGTGTCTCCCTTAAAACGTAATCCCTCCCTGTCCCATTTCCGAAGTAGGTGAGATTATAGGTGCATACTTTTATTTTTTTTTTTGTTATTTATTTACCTCGATCATTTAATAGTTCCTTACACGTTAGCGATAATCATATTAATTGTGTTTACGTTATATTTCATTTCGCTTATACGCTTAGGGGTGGCTCGCTATATAAAACTATGCTATATGCAGATCATTTGTTCTCCTTCGCGATCGAGGACCTTCGACGGTGTCCTCGATCGTCTCGATCGATCTCGATCGATCTCGATCGTCCTCTTCTAGCTTCGCCGATTCCCGCGCCTTGTGTCCTGAAGTTCGCGATTTATGGCCTTGAGAATTGACAATCGACGTCCGATTGCTGACTCGTGCCAGACTTTATTCGTCGACTGCCGGCGACTTTTTATGGGGTCGTACGCGTTTGCGACTCTTTTTTTTTTCGGATCCGGAACGCTGGAGGGTTGATTGACGACGATTTTTGGTCTGAGTCGGATTCGATTGATCGCTGTGGTAGTTGGTGGGGGGGAAGTATGTGTGTGTGTGTGTGTGTGTGAAACTTTCGAGAATTGTGAATATTGTGAGTTTAAGACATTTTAGCTTTTGTGGTTGGTAATATTTCAGAATTGGATTTTTGGGTTGTATGTAATGCGGATGTTTTTATTGAAGCTGTTAATATGATGTTCATGTTGAATAAAGTGGAAGTGTTATGAATACTTCAAGTATTGCATGTACTTGCAGATATCTGTAGTATTGCAAATAATCAATGCCGAAAATATCCTGGATATTTAAAATGTTTCAAATATTGCAAGTAGCATCGTTATCCGAATATTAAGAGTTCTGTAATTTTTTTCTGTAAAAACTGTAAATATTTAAAAAAATTATTTGAAAAAATTTTAATTACCGACGTCTCCAATACTGAAAATATTATCGATACCGGAAACATCAAATATATTCCACAAATTTCACCTAACTATCCCAAATCACCAACAACCGCGAAATCCAAAATATCGCCAACCATATTACTAATTTTTGTTAACCGCGAATACCATCAGTACGTTTTTTGGCATAATAATTATACTTGACTGTCACAAACCAACAAATCGACTTCAAACTCGATCAAAAATCGTCGATAATCGATTCTCCAACACGCGAGCGCGCTTTCCTTTGCCTGTCGTCGCGTCGACGATTAGTTCGATCTCGGAAAAATCTCAGCGCACCCCCCACCCCCCTGACCGCCCAACCGAATTTCCGGCCCGATATCGTTCGCCGTTCAGCTTCATCCTTTTTTCGGATGATCGCGATTTACGATCTATCGATTCGTTTCTCGACACTGATTCCTCGACTGGTCCGTTTTCATCATTCCGTCCTTTTTCGTTCGTTTTTCGGTGGAATTTTTTCGTTTCTATTCGCGGAAGCCGACGCGAGGGAACGGAAAGCAAAAGCTTCGTCTGATCTCCGGAAGTTCGCCGTTCCTTCTTATGACTGGCAAGTTTTCGCGTCGAATTTCGGATTGGACGATTTTCAGGAACGAACCGCTGCGGAGTGAGGACTTCAAAATTTGAGTTTCCGGAGAAATTTGTCCGAAGCAACGTGAATGATAGTTTATATTTTGTTAGGGATTGAAAGCTTTCTGATTTGTCATTTGAATTTAGATGGCGTTGATAATGATTGACTTTTTTCTCAGTCCAATTGTCGAAGAAAGTATTATTATTGAGAATAAGTGGTCAGTTATTTCTGTTGACAATTTTTTTTATAGCAAAAGTGATATCAGTCGAAGAATCTCGTTATCCAGTGTATGTAGAATAATTTTCCGTTTAATCGAATGTCGGGATAGAATAAAATTTTGCTAGTTTGATTGATATACGTTACATTCGGAACTTTCAAATGTTTAATATTGTACACGCATTATTATTTCGTCTACTTTGTTGCCTTCTAATCGCCTAAAGAATTGATAAAAAGTCTAAAATCTTCATCAATCGCACGAACCATACTTTTCCGCTCAAAATCTGTCTTATTTCCTTCCGCACGATTTTCATTCAACTTCACTGTCGTTGGTCCAAGAGGGGCAAAAATTACTCTGTCCTCAGAAAAGTTGGAGAAATCAAGAAGTCCGAGTCCAAAAAAGAATCATACCACTCGCACAACGACCATTGACTATCTAAGAACGACAGTTCGCATTCTTCCCGTCCTAAAAGTCTCGAGTCGCAAGACTCGCTGCCCTTCAAAGGATTCCGAAGTAATGATTGGTCCCGGATAGTCGATCGAATTGTATGGCCGGGTAATAAAAGGACGAAGGATCCTGCCTAACCTCGACGAGCAAGGACGATTCTTCTGACTAAACTCAAAATCCAAAAACCTTCTGACTAAATTCTTCGTCATCCAGTTCAGCATCATAATCTGTTTCAAAATGGACTCAATGCTTCCTGAGACAGATAAAGAACATAAATTGAAAGAAAAAAAGAAAACTATTTTTGCCCTGTTGCTTCTGATTCGATCTGCCGACTAAAAAAAAGGTTCCCGCTCGAACTACGACGACGACGACGACGACGACAGCGAGGACTCCAAAACTGTTACTTTTGATAGTTAACGTTCCCCGCGCTTATAGCCTACGACACATATACTTTTTACTTTTTTTTATTTCTCGTTAGTACTCGTATTAATAAGTTTAATAGAAATAGTACGATTAGTGATCTTAGTTAACGTGTTGTTGTTCGGTCTCACATAACCTCTCCCCCCCTCTCTCTATTTCTATACCTCCCCCCTCTCTCTCTCTCTCACGTGTCCTCTCCCCGGTGAGAATGTGTGACGTCAGTGAACCGCGAACGTGCGTGTGTGTACATGTGTGAATATAGGTGCGTACGTGAGTATCAGAGGCTCATTTTTTTTATCTTGCGTGTCGGTGCGAGTAGATTTTGTTTCTCTTTACAAGTTACGCAAATAATTGCAAAAACATACCCTGTTTCCTAGTTTTGCCACCGCGCGCGCGCGCGACGCCCGTCGCCCACCCGGAAGTCCGTGCCGCCACTATTGGGGGCCTATCTCCGATCGGCGGAGACAAAAAAAAAAAAGAGAACAAGGATCGTCGAATGGCGGGGGCGCGCGAGTGAGACATTTGATTCCAATTTAATTTCACCTCAAATTGGGATTGTAATGCGGTGTAGTAGCAGTGTCGGGAGGGGCAAATTTGACAGGCTCTGTCGATACTTTGTCCGTAATTAACGCTTTTTTTCCTCTCTTCTTTTTTTTTCATCGTCATCATTGTTCTCGTGCGCGAGACTCCATTTTCTCAGTATTCGGGCGGTGGAGAGTGATTCTCGGTTATGTGTGTTCTCGTTTACCTCTACTTTTTTTTCACCCCGTGGATATCGATCGAAAACGGTAATTCTAACCTTCGTCCGATGTTTCGAGCTTGCCGATCGTTTATCTCTCTTTTTTTTTTTTTTTGCTGTATTTTACCGTTTCGATCGTCCACGATCCGGCTCGCTCTCGTCGGCTCGAGAGATTCTCGCTCTCCGATTGGTCGAACGAAGAGGGCGCGGATGGTCGACTCATCCTCTTCCCTGTCACTTCTTCACTACCTTCGCGCGTCCTACGAGCTGACCATCAGCGCAGGGGGGGGGGGCGAGATCTTAGGTGGACGTTCGCGCGTGGCGCCAAATTCGAATCGGCCAACCGACGCCATGCGACTCCGATATTTCTGCGGTCGTGGTGGTGCAAAATGGCGCTAAATTTGAATCAGTTGGCCATCGATACGTTCTTTATTCGCTGTTCTGTTCGCACGACCAATCCGCCCCCGCGAATCTCGTAAGGCGAGGTCGAGATCTCGGATTCTACATCGTCAAGCTCAATTCAGTTCTCGCATGCGAGCAGGTTGCTTTCCCGGAATTCGGAACGTCTCTCTTCCATTACCATTCTCACCCATCGCCACCTCACATCGTTTAATTAATATGCGCAGCGAATTCGTCTCAGCAATACATCACGTCATGTAAAAATAAATTCAAAGCTGATCCTCACTGATTACTATTATCATTATTATTATTTTTTTTTTTACTCGTCCTTAAGAGCTAAGAATATTTTTTTCCCCCGCCGCGTCTCTCACCCACTTTAAGTCTCGTTTTATTTCGCTCCCTCCTCGTCGTCACTTTTTTTTTCCCCTTATTCACCTCTTTGTTACTTGAATAGCAAGATGCACACTACTTCAGTTGTAGCAAAAACTTTGTTGGATAAAATAGTTGTATTTTTTTTGGTTTGTTTACAATCGTCGTTACCTTCGTATTTATATATTTATATATGTATATATTTATAATTATATGTTATTTATATTTTATCATTTATCCTCCGTTCGCCATCTTCCACCGTTACGTAGGGTTAATTCATTAGTGTAGGTTGTTGTGTCTTCCTTGATATCCGCTATTTAGTAAATGTTATTTTATATTATTTATTTTATTTATCATTTTTTTTTTTGTGTTAAACTTTAAAAAGCTTAGATCGTAGTGATATAGTCAATTGGTGCTTGCATAGAAGCATATCATCTTTTACCGGTATACGTGTCATCTGTGCTGTCAATTGTTGTCAATTGACGTGTCTCTATGCGTTTACGTGCAACAGATGCACGTGTGTCCCTGTTTTCTTCGCCGATGTGTACAAGTGGGCGCGTGTGTGTGTGGGTGTGTATGCGTGTGTGGGCATGCGCGGGTGTTCACTAAACGTGTGTATATGTGTGTGTGTGTCTAACGCGTTGGCGATCCGGCGCAAGAAATTTTTGCGCGATCTAAACAATTCCATAGCGCCTCGCGCGCGCGTCCCTGCATAAAAAGTATCCCCGACAATCTTCTTCCCCGTTATAGCACGCGAAAGCTCGTACCGCTTCTCAAGGTCGGCGAAAGGAAAACATACCGCTTTTAAGTAGAAAAATCAGACTCCGACGTTGGACCGATTCGCGGAATTCTTCAGGTTCCCCCGTTCGCACTCTCTATCTTTATCTTTCTCTGTCTCATTCTCTTTCTTTTGGCGTACATTCCGTGACAAAATGATAGTCGATGGACCAATCGAACAATCCCCCCAATCCTCCCTGTATCACAAACGACGCATTGCGTCCCGGACGCCATTCAAGGTCGCCGCTCAAGGACGTTTCGCAGACCAAGCGAACTCGGATCCTAACTCTCGATCATGATCAACACTCCCGCGCCCCTCACGCGCCTCCCCCACCAGTTCATATACATATGCATATATATATATATAAATTTAACCCTCTAAAAAATTACAGGTATATACGTGTGCGTGTGGGTGTGTATGTCGAATGGCGAGTGTCAGTGTGTCTGTTCTTTAATCGCAAACCGTAACCGCAATAGGTTCTCATGTATACCTACTGTTAACCTTATCAATTATCATCTGTTTATTAATAGTTATTAGTTAGCTTTATCGTTATTTGTTAATATTACTATTATCATAAATTATCATAGTTTAATTATTATTATTATTATTATTATTATTATTATTATTATTATTATTATATATATATATTGTTTTTTATTTATGCTGTCATCCGATCGCTGGCAAACCAGACTCGGCCCGATCGAGGGAGGGGAAATTTTCATTTTTCTTCTTCATCAACGCGGAGAGTCCCTCCTCCCGTTCTCTAATTCATTTTACTCGCACGTCTTCCCATCCTTTCTCTCTCGTTTGTCTATCGAAAAAAATTAGTTTAACTTCCGCGAGCATGCCTACGCTCATGCCTGAGCCACCTTTTTTCATATCCTGTCCTTGCGTAATCATATTCCTGTGACTTTCGTGTTCACGTACGTGTACGATGTGTCATGTATAGTGTGTGAGTGTGTGTGTGGGTGTGCGTGGGTGTGTGGGTGCGTGTGCATGTTTACGTGTCGGTGTGCACGTTTGGACGAGCAACGACGTCGTGAACAGATTTTCAAAGCGAGGGAGAAGGGTTGCTCGTCCGAAAAGTAGGTACAGTATGTATAATATATATATTTATATATATATATATATATACTTTTTTTTTCATATATAATATATAAACGCGCGATAGTCGCACATCGCGTTATAAATCGCTTCACCCGACTATCACCTTTACATCTCACTAAAGTCGATCCCCCTCCCCTCCCCCTCCTCGACTCGTAATTGCCCCCCAACCCACCCCCTCCCTGCCCCCACCCAGAAAAGACCCGCGAATAATTTGTCATCAATATTTTGCGCGTAGCTAACGTCAACCCCCCCTCCCGCTCAATCTCTTTTCTTCTCTCGATCCCCCTCCTTCATCTTTTCCATCACTCTCTCTCTCTCTCTCTCTCTCTCTCTCTCGCCTTCCTCATTTTTAACTAAAACTATAATA
Organism: Anoplius nigerrimus; assembly: GCA_914767735.1. Taxonomy (NCBI): domain Eukaryota; kingdom Metazoa; phylum Arthropoda; class Insecta; order Hymenoptera; family Pompilidae; genus Anoplius; species Anoplius nigerrimus. The sequence goes on from OU612081.1 coordinate 15,906,942, forward strand.
ATTTACTAAGTCTCTAGGTTTTTCTTCACCGTCGCTCTCAATCAATATATATATATTATATTTCATATTTATAGTATTTATATTTATATATTTATATACTTCTTCTTCAATAATTCATATTTATATATTTATATATAATAGGTTGTTGGTACTTTTTGGTTGATTATTTCCGCTAGATCAGAGTTCTCCTCTCCGTTTCATCGCTCGCCTACCCTATTTCCTAAATGTGTTCTTTATTTAATGTATTTGGTTTATATCTCTCTTTCTCTCTCTATGTCGTTCCTCTTGCCTCCCCCCCCCCTCTCTCTCTCTATCCCTCTCTTTTTGCTAGTTTTTCTCGCTCGTTGCCCACTTCTCGAGTCTGATCCATCCCCTTAGAGCTCGACCCTTTTTTCCTACACCTGCCACGCGATCGTCGAAGGTCGACCTTGAGGTTAGGTCGGCCCAGGGAGTCGCTCGCAGAGCGTCACAAATGTTTTGTTTATCCTGCATAAGGAGCGCCGACCTGCGCCATGTTGAAACTTGGCGGTGACGCGCGTCCGTTTCAAAAAATGTGCAAACGATATGGACGCGGACAGACGCGGGACCGCGAGTTTTTGTCGATACGAGGTGCGCACTCGCGGCTGGACTGTTTGGACCTTCTCGGTGGAACGGGACGAGGTTCGAACTCGCGGAACGTGGGGAACGCCGTCGGCGGCGTAGAAACGATTCTCGATCGATGGACGATGCGAGCAAGGGTGCAAACTGAGAGTCGAATGTTGAAACTGAAGTTATGAGGCTAGATGCATTTAACATAATAGCTCTCTTGACGGTAGCTCAGTATATTAGGACAATGATGATGAAAAAAAGGCTGAGATCCTTAACGAATCGGTAACTTTTCGGAATTAATACAAATCTGCAGATTTAATGAGCGTACCCGTTACATATAAGAGCTATAAGGCTAGATGGGTTAACACTTAGCGTAACAGCTCTCTTCAGTATATTCATTCCAGTCTAGCATTCCAATCTGATATAGAAGACCTTGGACCGAGGATACGACTGTTTCTCACTACTCAACGCAAGAAAACAATCTCAGCCTTTGCAAAATTGAACAAAATCCGCCAAATAATTCCTGCTACCCTCTTTCCGCTTCTCAGAAAAGAAGAAACTGTCTGAACACCTCAGTTTACCTTCTGCTCCCGCGCAAAAATGTTTCCAGTTCCGTTTCGGATAATCACAGCCTAGCTGACCCTCTGCGAGCGACCATCGGCCGACTAAACCATCGTCGGATCCCATCGATCCATCTGGATCCCTCACCCGCCCCCAGGATCGAAACCGAAGCGAGCGAAACCTTCGCCATGCGCGCGCATCGCCCAAAAATTGTATCCTCGCCATCCTGGCCAAACGATCGACGGATGTCAAACGACGATAATTCGAGCGAGCAGGGCAGAGAATAGCGAAAAAAAGACACGAGCCCTACCAACCTACCCAACCTAACCGTCCCATCATCCGAAGGTTCTCCCACCCGATCGTCGATCTCTCTCCATCCTTCTCGATCCTCCTCGATCTCAAAACGGACTGTCCCCTAAGATCATCCTACCAGCCACCGAGTCTTCTACCCGCGGTATATAAAACCTACGACGGTACCTAAACCTTAATAATCGTAGAGAGAACCGATACCTCGCAGGATGTCGGATCCGGCGCTGATCCCAAATATCCCACTGTTATTATTCCTCTTTTTTTATTCACTTTTTTTTTTGTTAAACGTTGCTCTACAATGGCGCGCTGGCTAGAGCGCGCGCGCGCGCGCTTTTTTTGTAAGACATTTTCTTTTTCTTTTTTTTTTCTTTAGAATTCGGACGTTTCGTGAGACGAGCACCCTGTATTACGTGATTGACATTTTGGCTTGGGAGAGATCGTGAGGTTCTCGGCGTCGCAACCTCTGGATCGATCGTCTTTCACGTCATCGCGCCATCTTCTCTTCCCTACGGATCCATCGATCCGTCGATCCATCGATCATAGATCATCGATCGTTTCATCGTACGGACGATTCGGCCGCGTCCCGGCTCTCCACCTAGAAGCTCGGCATCTCGACCTTGAAGTGTCCGCACCTCCGCGCGCGGCACTTGACTCTTTTTTTTTTTCGTTTATTTTCTGACTTTTTTTTTTGTATTATTGTTATCCGTTGGCGATGGGGTGGAATTGTCGAGCGAGCGGAGATTTTGGTTGGGAGGTGGTTTTTGGTTTGGCGGGCTGTGATTGGCGGACAGGTTGAATTGTCGGTACTGAACGTTTGGGTGTCGCAATATTTTTCTAGCGCTAATGTTAGCGTAGAACTATGTCGCGATGCAGGGTTGAAGGTCATTAGAGTTCGATTTTATCACGATGATCACTTTGTTTGATCTTCAAGGTCAAGCTCTTGGCTTAATACTGGCATCAGCAGCCTACGACAAGTATATATACTAGCGATGATTTAATACCGATCTTGACCATGATCAGGTATTAAATTTCTCCGACACTGTTCCTTCGACAAGGATCAATCAATTCATAAGTCAATCCTGACCCAGCGTTAGTTCACAATCTCTCAGCACCATACAGCGTTCCGATCTAGACCTTGACTCACTTTCGGCCGTTCAGTACCGAATGATCTTGACTCATCGCCAAGACCGTTTCCCAACTTCCGAAACCGGCCAAAAATTCCGCTCGACCTTCCTCCACCTCCAAGGTTTCAACTTCCCTGTATTTAACCGCCCCGCGACGCCGCGAAATGCCGCCGATCTTCGCTTCTTCGGGGTACGAGAGCCGCACGCGACCGGAAGTTGATCTACGCCTAGATCCTGATCGTCGAAGACCCCTCGACGGCCTCCGTCATGAAAAATCCGGTTTCGCCGTGAATCCGAGCACCGTCGCCAAGAGCGAACCGTTCGGCGTCCGCTTCCGTCGCGCGTACTCTTCGTTACATGTTCCGCGCGCATGCGCGGACGCACGGCTCGCTCTCGCCCGCGCGTGAATCAAGTGTCAGCGACGTGGACCCCTGAATCGCGACCTACAAGGTGTAGCGATCGGACAGCTCGCGAGGATCGTCTCCGTTCGAGTCCCTGCGAGCCCTCAAGGTCAAGCCTGTTCGCCTCGGTAGATAAATGGAGATCAATTAAAAAATATACAAGAGGTGTGTCGGGGGTGTGTGTGTGTCTGATGAAGGAGCGACAGGGGCCCGGCGGCCTTGAGGAGTCTCGGGAGTCGAGTTGTTGCGGGAGCGGCTCTCTCTCTCCCCTCCTCTTCAAGGTCGTGCCCGTCGGCTCTTCAGGTTCTCCCGCCTCGGCGCGGACGGCCCCCGAATCTCTTCGTGACCGCGCGCCTTCGTACTCGCTGGTCGCAATTCGGACTGGGTTCAGCGCAGAACATCCGGTTTGCCTCAGCCTCTTCGTGGTCTTCGGCTACGCCGGCTCGGCGCGCCGAAGTCGCCTTCTACTTCTGACTCCCTAAATTTTTATCCTCTAATGAATTAACTAGCTAGTATACTAGGTTGTTACGGTGGAGAGCGTTGTAGCGGTGATTCAAACTCGTCACTCTTGATCGTCGAGCGTCCATGGGGCTCGCGTTCTCGTACGACATCTGGAAGTAGAAAGAGACCGGCCGTGGCGTATCCGTGGATGGAGTATCGGCGACACCGAGGACAACAGTTAGGACAACAGCGAAGACAACATCAACGGTTGGGTGGATAGTGAGTCGGGTTGTGAACGTGATGAGTTGATGTTCGATGATGAGTAGATGGTGGACTGATCATTGGAGGTGGTATGTTGATGAGAATGGGATTAGCTAGTTAGGACAACAGCCAAGACAACATCAACGGTTGGGTGGATAGTGATTTGGGTGATGAGTTGATGATGTTCGATGGTGAGTAGGTGATAGAATAATCATTGAAGGTGGTATGTTGATGAAAATATGATTAGAATATAACAATATTAAATATGGGGTATGTGTTGGTTCAGATCATAAAGTTGGTCGGTCTTTCATGGGAAAATGTAATGAGTTTCGAACACAACTAGAAAATACACCAATGGCTGAACGTGACAAGTGTGTAGTTGGCTGGATAGAGTCAACATGAACAGTCAATCTAAGCATGGCCCAAAAAAGGGTCCTATAATTGTTATAAGAACAGATTTTATCTGGATTATAATTAAATCCGTATTCATGATGCTTTAACGGGATTATATGATGAATCTGGAATACATGATCAATACCGGGTGACTGAATAACTAAGTAAGTGGTAAGTGGTAAGTTGTGTATCAACATTAGTAAAAAAGTTAACCCTATTCACATTACCAATCTTTCAGCAGACACTTAAGGTAAGTTTAAAATAAGACATCGACCATGAGTAATTGAAACGTGAACAATTAAACAATTAATAAACTACTGTTTATCTAACCCTATCCTATCTCACACATTTAATCCTAACCACGTATATATTCCGCCATTACGGTACAAATCTACCGGACCTAAACGTACATGCAAACATTTATCATCCCCCATATCAACTGCTAACCTGAACAATGGAAAAATGACACAGTCAAAACGACGATCATCATAATTACAACATCCTGGCAAAAAGAGGCATGCAGCAGTACTCACTCTGTAGGTTATGACGTAGGGCGCGACCCGTCCAGTTTTTCTAGGCTAGAACGTGGGTTAGTATGGCCGGTTGGCGTCTTTGGGCCTCTTCAGCTGGACCTTTAACCGTTTCATCCCTATTTGGAAGCCGTTCATCGATTGGATAGCTGCCTGTGCGCTCGCCGGATTATCGAACGATACGAAACCTGGAATGATCAGTTCAACGATAAAGCAACCCCCACGACTCGATCCTCCCAACATTCAAAGAATCACCAAATTCCGTCAAATTCACTCGGTGACCTTGACGAGTGCGTCAGGGACCAGTCATAGCAGTTCCCTCGCGATTCAGATTACGAAATTTGCCGAGAGGAATAAAAAGTTTGCTGGCTGAAGAGTGGTGGGCTGGAAGGGATGGTCGGGGGGAAGTGTGGGGGGGGGGGGGGGGGTATTATCCAAGTTTTGTCGTGATAGGAGGCATGCGATAACGAAGCTTCCTAACCGTGGGAGCGTTCCTAAAAGGTCGTCAGGGTCTCTCTCGGTTTAAGCCAATTTTGACCATTAGCCTCAATCCAATTTTAGTTTCGCCATCATGGCGGCCTACCGCCTGACCAATCATGGCCCTCCGTCTTATACCCTTCTCGATTTACCCCCCGGCTACCCCCTGGAGTCCGCTCGCTGTAAATTACTTTCTCTCTCTGGTCCCTCAAACCCTTTTTGGCCGGAAACTGAAAGTGTCCCTGATTATTTTAACCCTTCTTTTGGGCGACGGCAACTTTCGCGATAAGAGGTTACATGAAGCTTCCGGCAGAGCGGATGTGATCACGAGGAGAGAAAATTGCCGAAGAGTCAATTTTTTTCCCTTTCTTTTTTTTGGTCTACGTGGTCACGACTCGTGAGTTTTTAAGGAGTTCGGCGGTTTGGAAGTGATTTTCCGGAGGCGAATATTGAAATTTTGACGTCGTGGATTAAGTATGGAGTGGAGTGTGTTGTTTCCGAAAATCCTTGTTTCAAGACTTTTCAAGTGGAATGTTGATTTGATTTTTAAGTGAAAAATAAGAATTTCTGTACTCAATTATAACAGCTTTTCACTACAATTAACAATCAATTCTATCATCTCGAGTCAAAAAACATTGATTCAATCGTCATCCCTATGGAACCAAACGGTGTTCAACACCAGTCATTTGTAGCTAATTTATCACAAACCTTACTTGAAAGTAAAAAAAAGAACTATATATAATACTATTTTTTTAATATAACCAATACATCACAATAAAATGGACTGACCTTCAAATGCCCTCTAAAATGAAGTACCCCTAACAACTAAGTACTACGTAATATGTACAGTTAATTTATTACAAAGCCTACTGGAATAATAATAAATCGAATCTATCGGAATCAAAATTATCCATCATTCCTTATAAAATGGACTTGACTTTCAAATACCCTCTAAAACTAACTACCTTCCGAATCACACTTTTTACACGAATTTCATCTTTAGCAAGCAGCTACAAGAAAACTCTACATTTCCACCAAATCAACCGTCCCACAAAAACATACGTTCCGCCCCGCAGGAAGCTAATGGCGTCCGAATCGGCAAATCGTCGAAGCTGCGCGCGTCTTTCGAACGATATCCGGCAGAGAATGACTAGTGCCGTTTTTTATCGCCGGAATGCGGAGAAAGGGAACGGAACGAGGGAAAAAGGTAGAGAAGGACGGAAAAATTGAAAGATACACGAACGGAGACGGATAGACGTACGGGGAGAGAAAGAGTGTGTGTGTGAGAGAGAGAGAGAGAGAGAGAGAGAGAGAGAGAGAGAGAGAGAGAAAGAGAGAGAAAACGGATTGATCGGCGTCGGTGAATGGCCTAAGGACGATACCGGGCCGAATGAAATCGTCCAATTATCCGTGTCCGCGTCTGCGGATCCGTTTCGGATGCGATTAATCAAAGGAGCGCCGCCGGCATTGGCCGCCATTGGCCGGCATTGGCGGCGCTCCTTTTTTGTCTCGGCATCCCTCGGATTTCCCGGTTAAAAGGCTTCCGCGGTTTCATGCGAGTCCGGGCATTGAGGCTGCTTTCATATTTGACGGCCGATATAGCAGGCGCATTCATACGCGTTGGAGGGGAGCGGACAGCTTTCCCTCCCTCCTTTTTTCTTTCTCTCTTTTTTTTTGCAATTTTTGTCTTCTTTCGCCTTTTCGGCACAAAGCGGAGGGAAGCATTTAGATTGGGAGAACGAACTTTCGGAATGCGGTGGATTACTTTTTTTGGGGCCTGCTTGGATTTCAATCATTCGGCGACTTCTTTAGGGGAGAGGGTGGGTATGATTAGGGGTGGGAATTACAATGCTTTCTTTCTTGGCGGTGAAAAGTTGGTCCGTCTCATTATTTTGTAATTTGGGAAATTTGAGTACCGCGGATTGATAAGTTTTAGATAACTGTCAAGACTAGAAGTGAACAATTTTGAATTATCAAACGATGACCATCAGGACAAGGAAGATTAATTAAACGGTAACTGTATAATATTAAGTTTTTGACGGATTCGGTCAGTGTTACTTTCAACTACTAAATTTCAATGATTTTTAACTGAAAAACATTGACTTCAAGTCATTAAACTGTAATGAATCTGAATGAAATCGAAGTTGCCATTCATGTGATTGGAGCCCAAATAATTCAAAATGTACTAAAAAATTGGGTTGACCGGATGTGGTACTGTCAAGCCAGCCATGACAGTCATTTGAATGATGTGTTTCATTCTTGAATGAACATGTCAAATCTTTCTAACAAACTCATAATTCCGAAAAAATATTCATTAGATTTTTTTTTTATAGCCGATCAAATTCCGAAAGTTAGGCCCACCCTAAACTATCTCTATCTAACAAACGTCCAATCTACCCTCAAAAATTGGCTGTCACTTCCAACCCAACTGCCACCTACCTTCCAATCCTCTCGGCGCCTTTTCGTAATCATTGCATCGGAAAACTAAGTTCTAAAAAGCGCGCGAAATTCGAAACGGAAAAAGGTGTCGTGGATCGCAACGCTCCTCTTGATCCTTCCTCGTCGCTCATCCTGTCAAGCCTCCCATCTTCCTCGTCGTTCGTCCCCCACCTCCGTAACTCGCGCGCCACTTACCGAAGCATTTGCTCTGGTTGGTGGCCCGGTCGATGAACACCTTCGATGAAATGACGTTGCCGAAGGGCATGAACATCTGCATCAGCTCCGGGTCGCCGAACTCCTGGGGCAGGTGGTAGATGAACAGGTTGCAGCCCTCGGGTCCTGAGATAGAGCATCCTACCATATAAATCAGAGCACATCTAAACATCTAAACTTGAAGTATAATACTCAAGTTAGAATGTTAGTTCTGGATGAGTCTCGGTCACTTTTCGTTCAGCTTTGGCTCTTATCGTCCGTCTGAAGGTCATCGCGCGCGAGAAATCGCTCGGGATGATGATCTCGATTCCTTTTTGTTTGTTTTTTTTTCAAAAATTTTCGAGCCCCGAAACGAGAGATTCGATTCGTCTCGCTCGCCATTGTTCGCGCCTCTTTCATTTCTTTTTTTTTTTTTTTTTTACTTTCTCTACGTTCTTTCGGCTCGATGATCTTTCGGCATCTTGCTGAGGCGCGAGGATGATCGATAAAATCGTAGCGGTGAATGAACGATGAGAGCGAGTTTTTTTTTTTCGAATGATTGATGGCCGGCGAGGAGAGCGATGTGATTCGATTGAGAGAGTAAGAGTTTGAATACGCGATTGCTTTTTCAAGGCCGCGAGATGATCGCCATCTCGCGGCTAATATGCTTGTTAACGTTGAGTATTTATACTTTCAAATATACAAACACACAACACTGGGACTCACAACACAGTAAACGGGCGGTGGTTTTGATGCTTTGAGGTGGCATGACTTGTTTTTTTTTTCTTTTTTTTTTTTTTTTTTTGGTGAATGGGCAATGAGGAAGAAGTGGTGATGACAATGGTGATGACACTGATTACGATGGTGCGATACTCGCCTAGTTTCAGACCAGACACGATCATCCGAGCGACTTACGTACATTTTCGTTTTCGTTTATTTTCGATTTTCGGTGACGCGCGGCCGTGAGGGGAAACACTCGACTGTTCCTAATTTTTTGAGTGTAAAATGAGGGGACGATCCTCGAGTAGATACTTGTCTTTTTGGTGGGTGATGCGGAGATGGTAATTGTCAGTGCTATTGCTTTTGTATGATGTGAGTATTTTGAAACATGTATTGTAAGGTATGTAAGGTAATGAGATATTGAGAAATTCTATTGGAACTCGTTTGAATACAGATGGCAATTACTGTACATACCATAAAATGTTTCTTACATTTCTTAATACTGCATCATTTTAACAGTTGTTGGAAGTTGTAAGATACATTAAACAGAGAAAAATACAGAAATTGCAAGATTTTTACCATTTAATCCCTGATTTTTTTCGTTTTGGATGAAAATTAATTCCTTGGTCGGTGGGAGATATTCTTCTATATATTATATCGTCTTAAAAATCGATATCATATGAAATTAAGATGAAAAATATATGACTGAAAAGTGCAACAACTTTATGAAATAATTTACATTATGATTGTGATTAAATTCTGAGACATTGAGTATTTTTTTTTGGTGAACGTTATATCTTTTCACAACCTACATTCTTACAATTAGATGTCTTATTTCGTACAGCGTGAGACTAAGATATCAATGAAGAATGCAGAAAAGCTCCCCAAAATTTTGCAGCCAATAATTCATTTATCATCAACCGTTTTTGGTTCTAACAAGCATACTTGACAAAAATTCCAACTAATATTTCGAAATCATATTAGCTGGCCAACGAAGATTGCAGAAATGATCGTACAATCCCCACTTTTCTTCCGCTCTGCACAATTCTGCAGCCAATAATTCATTAATCCCCGTATATCTTCTAGTGCGGCAGGCCATTATTTCGGACAATTCGCCGGAGGTTAATTCGCTAGTCGATATTACGACCGCGACCCCTTTCCCGCTCGTCGCTGTTTCGATTAAGTAAGTCGAAACATCGAGGATTTGTTTAATCCGTTCGCCGTGGCAAATGGAACGCGCATGTCCCGTTCGTTGTTCTAGCAGTACTTAAGGGATTTAACGCCGTGGCACGAGAGGACGTTCCAAATAAAATTAAAATAAAATCCCTTCAGCCCACCCTCCCCCACCTCGTCCCTAACATTTGCCGGCGCCGTTTGTCATAATCGGGATAGTGACAGTGACCACGAGCATTTTTACACTAATAATAGGTATACGTGTAAGAATCGGTATTGCAAGTCTCATTGCATAAATATTTGCTCACATAGGTATTGAATAATAAAAAAGTAGATATTTCGTAATGTACATAAATATATGGAAATATTAGATAGACTGTTTAATTTGTAAGTGAAGAAAATCCGGTTTTAAAGAAAATGTGAGGTTTCACATAATTTGTCATTATTTCAGTGTAAATTTTTCACTTATGTGATATCACATTTTCAAAAAATTGACTTTACACTGCTTTAAGAATAAACGGCCCATATACATATTTAAACAATTTTTTTTGCATATATTATTATTGTATTTATATTTATATACATATCTATGTATATGAATTTTTCGCAATAAAAAGTTTCTTCTATGCACACTAACGAATCCCTGACATACGAGAGGAATCGAGAAACGAACAGGACCCTGCAAAAGTTCGACTGCCAAGAAATTTGATCCCCGAACCGTTGCGTCCGCCGACGTAACGTCCTTAATCCGGGCAAAAAAAAAAAAAGAAGAAGGTACACCCTCCGCGCCCGTCAGGCATCGCAGGCGAGGCTCAGAATCCTCCGGCACTTCGCCGACTTTATATCACCCGGAAGAGGCGACGAAGACGTCGAGGATTAATGCGGACCCCGGGCGCGGAAGTCGAGGTCTTAAGAGAAAATGGCCGGGGGTGGCCCCGGGGGTGGCCCCGGGGCGAATAACGGGCCGAGTCCAAATAAGGATTTAGCTAATTTCACTGAACTTTATAACTCCGACGTCAATTAGCGGCGATTATGACCGTCGGGAACTTCTGCTCTGCTCTTCCACCCCCCCCCCCTGCTATCCTCTACTTTCCCTACCCCCTCTTCCCTGCAGAGGCATCTTCCTCTCGGCGGACGCATTTAAGTAATGAGATGGCTGCCACTCAACTTTTAGGATGCTACTCATCGGAGAGCCGGTTCCGCTGCTGGGATTCGCGCTTCCCTTTTCGATGTTTCCCTGATTCTGGATACGGGACCCCGACGCTTCTTGGGCGGAGTTCAATTCCGGGAATAAGCGGGGGGCCTGGCACCGAATAGCTGCCGTCGAGCGTAATTGCACGATGAAGGCGGGCGGAATGATTGTTACTGCCGTTTGATACGCTTCGCGGGAGTTGGAGTTAATAGGCGGGGCTTGCGGTGATCTTTGGGATCGATTCGGTGGGGGGTGATTAAGATTCGGGACGGTGGAAGTATGTTTAAAAGTGCTGAATTATTTCTTAGCTTCGGAGGGACTTGATTATTGGGAATTGAGACGTTTAAATACGAAAATAAAAATTTCTTTCCACCGAACACTGCTCGCATTGATAACCCAACATCTTCATTTAACCTCCAGCCAGCCACAACCCCGTCACTCACACCGAAAAACATCGAACTCAATCACAACGTAAACGCGAATATATTCTCGAAACGAGTCGGACGGAATCGATCAGCTTTAAGCGTAACAAAAAAATGAGTCCTCGTTACGGATCAGGAACGGAGACTTTTCCGCGCTTTCCGTTCAACTTCACGCTCGCACCGAGAGTGACAAATGTTCCTTCCGTCTCGTGCCACTAATAACTCGATGCCAGTTGTCACGCGAAACCCAAATTAGAGTCGGCGTCGACTTCCGGCCGCGACTTCGTCCGGAGGTGAGTCGGCTGGGAAGGAGTTGGTGAGCGGTGGAAGCGGGAGTAAGAGGGGGAGGGGGGAGGGGGGGGGGGGGGTGTAAGAGAAGGGAGTCAGGAAAAGAACGGGCAATAAATTCTGGCCCGTCGCCCCGGCGTGAGATCGTTGATCCTGAAATTGGTTCTCGACGCTCTAATTGGTTTCGGCCCGCGCGAAGCTGCCCTGTTTTCCTCCATTTTTTCGGCGGAAAAGTTTGGCTGACTGCTGCGTTTTGAAAGAATGGGGGGGGGTGGTGATTGGAATTTAGTATGGTTGGCAGATAATCACGTAAATTAATTATATGCGACTTCTGATCTTTTCTTTAACAAATTTGACGACTATAACCTACGATTTTCACAATGCATCAACACAACTCTACACAAAATTTTATTTGCCCACTCAGATCAGATCGCCGATCCGAAATTTACTCCTCCGAATTCGAAATTTAAAAGGACTCAGCCATCCGCGATTTTTCCGCCATCTCGAAGGAAGAAAATGTGCGCGTCGCTTCGCCGTTTTGAAACGATCGAGCAAACAAAATTTTCTCCGCTCACTTAGGTCAAACTGCAAACTCGAACTTCGACTCAGGTGGAAGTTTACCGGCGAAGCTTCCCATACCGACGTCACAACCGTTCGCTGAATTCCGCACAAACGCGTAGAACACGCACACATATACACCAGAATTCCGTATAACACAACTTCTTCACTGCGAACTCGTACAACACGAAGATGTCTACTATTTTTATATTTGCAACTTCGGTAGAATGAACTCGGAGAATTCATGAGTAATACATGAGTAATATGTTACACATGTTCAAATCAGCAGTATGCAAATGTAACTAATTCGTTTGCAGACTGTCCCATTTGAAAACAGGAAACAAAAATTGGCACACTTGCGGTACTCATGTTATATGGACCGTTTATTTTGAAAGTGGTGTAAGTCCATTTTCTGTTATTTCGAGAAAATTAAAGGTTAGTATATTGGCCAATTGAAAAATATACATTGATTGTATCAAGCCTGGCGAGGTTTCTACTAATATATTAATATGTAAATTGGTTATATAAGTTTCTTTTTAGACGAAATTAACAAAAGTAATACATACACTTTCATAATAAATGTCTTCCCAAATTTCTTTTATCGGCCAATTTAATAGTGTAACAAAGCATTGGCATTTTTTAAGACATTAAATACGAATTAGTTAAAATTAAAAAGTTTGCACTAAATTACGTGATATCTGTTTATTTTTTATAGTATTTTTAATGAACTTACACCACTGTCAAAATAAACCGTCCATATAAAAGTCAACTGTACACATATACAGTTCCCACCGAGTACGCAAACGTATACTAACCCCTAGAAAAAAATGTCCAAAAACCGACTCTCGGCAGTACATCAAATATGATCTCTGATCACCAAGTTCAGTAATTACCTTGACACCCACGTCCGTCTACACGCTTTTTCACCTTGAACCGCTCTTGCGAACACACAGACTCACACAGTCACGAGAAACCGTCGACCGGAATCCGCTTCCGAACATTGGCACGTGAAGCAACAATCAGACACCGCGGTGGACAGCGCGCAAACACCGAATAGAACAGTCAACCGACATCCAGTGCAAGACGGGCATACACCGAGTGAGACAAAAGAAAGGAACAAGAATGGAAGACAGAAGAGCGGCGAGAAAGAAAGAAAAGAAAGAGTGTCGCCCTCTAAATATTAGGTAGGTGCATATGAAATGTCGGATTTTCTTTACATCTGAACGTTTGCCTCCCTGCTTTCATTATGCTTTCGTTTTTGGCATAACGTCTCTTACGGTCGTACTGTCCATTGTCAGAGTCATATGATAATAAAACATTTATTTGAAAGTGTGCCCATTTGTTATGTGTTTTGAATTTCGTAGTGCTACGAATTGAATCGAAATTCATATAATCTTTGTATATAAGTATGAACTTGGCAATAATGCTGAAAATGGTACACCCAGTATAAACCAGGCATTTGGGGAGAATATTGTTTGAGAACGAATATTGCAGTGTGCGGTTCGAAAAATTTCGGTCTGGCAATTTTTTCCTATAAACTGAACCGCGTAGAAAACCCACAATGTCAACGACAATGGTGTACTGAAAACTGGTTGAAACGAATCCAACTGTATCTACAAGGAAACATACCATCAGAGTGAAAGTCGATCTTACAATCATATTGCGACACGTTTCTGAAATTGTCAAGATGAAAAAAAAAACAGATAAGTGGGTGCCGCAGGAACTAACCGAGCGAAATAAGCTGGATCGCTTGAATCGCATATGCCGTGCAAAAGGATTCCAAAAATAACTGAATTAAAATGTGAAATTTTGCAAACAACAGCTTATACGTCACATCTTTCGCTAACGGACTATCACTTTTCTAAACATTTATAACTGTTTTTACGGCCTAAGCACTATGAAATTGAAAACATTCCGAAAAACTCCGTATCAAAGTTTATTGATTCTAAATATCAGAATTTCATTAAGACAAGTATTTATGCATTCAACTCTCGTTAGGAAAAGTGTATTCCAGTAAATTGAACGTATTTTTGAATAAATAAGTGACTTTCGAAAGAATATATGCAGTCTTATATATTCCCGTAAAAATCCGTCATTTCATTAGCACCAACCTAATATTGACAGTCTCAAGTATTGTAGATCGTATCTGTGTGTGTGAACGTCGAACAGATACACTGACAGAACAGATATATGAATATCGAGAGTGGCGAGTTTCAGCGAACAGTCGTGCGAGGAACGAGAGAAATTGGCTGAAATTCGGAACTGGATCGAGTCCGATGTTTCACGACTGTTTTCTGGAACTGCGGCCACCAAGCACGGAAGAAGGGTCGTTCACGAAGCGACGGTCAGTAAATCGATAAGTGCTGTCATGCAACGATCAGCCGGATGGACGTCGATCAGAGCGTAGATCGAGCGATTCGGCTTTCGGCGACCCTGTCTGATCGCCTGTCTCCTCCATTTTGCTTTTTTTCTGCGAACTATGGAGCAGACTTTCGCGCAGGTGGCATTAGAATTTTTTTTTTTTTTTTGTGATTTTTGCAGTGCTGTACGCAGAAGCCTTGATGCTCGGTACTTGAAGAGGGATGAAAAGTGTCGGCTCATTTAAGGGTGTGTTCTGAAGCTAGTATGAAAGTTAGGTTTTACAGTGCATTATGTATGATAATATTGTACAGTTTTTATATAAACATGCCTTTTCCTATTCGTTCGGCAAAATTAACTGTTTCGTCCCGGATCCACTTTATTACCAGACAGTTCTTGGTAATAATTTGAATTTGTAATTAAAGAAATTATATAATAATAAGTTCCCGGTCATTTCGGTCACTGTTGTACTATTTTCAAATTTAAAAGATGACATGTTATCTTTTTTTATTAAATGTATTATTAATTACTTTTGCTCTTTCAAATTTACCTTCATTTATTATATTTAATTTGTTTCTAACTAACTGATTAATTGCAACGTCCTTTTGTTAAAATCCATTGAAAATTAATTAGTGTATTTAAAATAGTACAACAGTGACCAAAATTGCCGTGAACTCATTATAATACATTACACTGACGGTCAATAACCAATTAATTTTACATTTTAAACAGATTATGTACGACCTTACGATTTCTTTATCAGAAATGCACTGCTGTAACTAACTTCCGCACACGTAACCCTTTCCGGCATCAAAATTCTCACGAACGAGCCGACACTTGACGCACTTGCAGTCAAACTTTCCTGTCAATCAGGAAGTTGCCTCAGTTAAAAATTACCACTCGCTGTCACATTAACTGCAAATGCATCCAGGTTCCCAATATATACGATCGGCGAACTCTGACGTATACCATCTATTAGCAAAAATATTTACAATCGAAACAGCGACCACCAAACAAATTTACAACATCCAACAGATTCCCGGGGTGCCGCGCGCTGTTCGCACGAGTGTCGAATGCCTGTAGTGTCAAAAGCCCGTGGCCGGGGCAACGTGTCATGTTTTCCATCACCACCCTATTGCTTTGTATATCAAAAGAGTATCGATGAGATTTTTTGCCAACGGAATATGGAACGGCCGGACCCCAATTCTGGGCCGAAGAGGCGTTTTGGATGAAAAGACGAGAATCCCCAGACGACGAGAGGGTTCGACGGTCTGATAGAGCAAGGGGAGGGGGGGGGGGGTTGAAACAGGGTGGCGAGGGAAGCAGGGAGGAGGATCCTGTCGCGGTAAACTTTCCATTATCCTCCGATGTAACAACGGATCGCCGGCGGGCGTAGCAGCAAAGTAATTAAAACTTTCGTTTTATTTGCATTATCTCATTGTAAGGCGTCGTATATTCTAATAATGGCGAGTTGTTAATTGCAATTAGGCGCCGGCTCGCTTCCACCCACCCCCCTCTCTTTTTTCGCCCCTCGAGCCTGTTTCAACCCCCTACCAAACCCCCACCCCCCTCCCCTTCCCATGCCTATCCCACTTTCTGCCTCCTGCACCTGCAGGCCTCTTTCTTAGTCCTTGGACAAAAGATAACGTCCGGATGCGATTTGCTCCTTTCATTGCCCGCCATTCGATTTCCTCCATCTTAATTGGGCTGCTGCGGTTCGTTCTCTCCCCCGTTTTTTTTTTTTACGTTCCCCTCGAGCATCCTGCCAACCTCTTTCGCCTTCTTTAATTAGTCCCGACGTTCGACTCGGTCAAAGCTGGCGATCGCGGATGAAGAGGACGCGATACGGATTCGGAAAGAGAGAGAGAGAGAGAGAGAGAGAGGGAGGGAGCGGGTGGGGAAATTAATTCGGCGCGCGGGCGATAAATATCGCGAGATTGCGGCCGGATCGGGAGAATGAGGGGGGTGGACTCGGGATTTGCGTTTTTTGTCGTCGGGACGATGAAAGAGAAGCCGGCGTACAGGCACGCGGGCGCGATGGTTAATGAAATTGCGAATGACTGGTCTGCAGGATTTTTTTTATTTCGGTCAAAGCCGAAAGGGTCGGCCGGCAATAGTCTTGGAAGCCGGCAAATTGGAAGTCGTACCCTTTTTTGGAGGGCGCACTAGGCTTGGATGGGTGACAATGACTGCATTCTTTGGGGATGAGCTTCCGGAGTCTTTCAAGGTTTTCTTCTTCTGTCCCCGGAGTCACATTTTGCATTGCGGAATTCGGAAAGCTTTTTGGAAAATTGAATTTTGGACCCGTCGACGACGGTCCATGGAATTGTAATCTTTTTTTTTGGCATTTGCGAAGGCGTCCATGGATATTCTATAAGCTGCTAGCTTAATTAATTTTTCTGTGCGTGCTTTTCTGCACAATTCTGCTTTTTACGAAATCAACGATCAATGTCTCAAAATTTAATACCTTTTGCACAATACCGATAACTACATTGTTCAGGCTTTAAGTACTCTGCACCTATTTCCCACATTTCCTGTACAATTTTCCATCCTTCAGTACTCACCCCTTGACTCTTTCCATCATTCCCACAAATAATTCCAAATTACCATCTTCCCATCACCTCCCACCTTACCCACCAAACGACCCCTACCCCTCCCAACGCGACATCTGACGTAAGGATCGATCGTGTCTGGACGTGTACGGGATACGTGGATCTACGAATATCTCAGGTCTACAATCGTTCGTGTATTACAATCAACAGATAGACGTCGAATGATGTGCGTTAATCGGTACTTACCTTCCCTCTGCGTGGGCGCCACAGCGGCCATCGGCTGATGTATAGCTTGTGGGAACTGGCTGTAGACGGCGGGATAAGCTGCGACAATAACAAATAACATATAACGAGTACATCATGGATCCCGTCCGCGTCGTGGCTAGGCATGCAATTCGATCGGCTTCCGCTCGCGCCCGCTAGGCGGCCGACTCGGGGGCCCACCCCCCACTCCTCGGCCCGCAGGCCCGCTAAACGCCTGGCGCGCGCCCCCCACTCCTCCCACTCGGCCCGCTGAAAGGCCAGGCCGACAGCGACGGGCAGGCGGAAATTTTTGCCGAGCGTAATGCGCGCTAAATGACTCGTGAATTCGAACGCTAGGAACGTATCGGTACAATCGGCTCTCGCGGCAAATCGCGCGTTCCACGGCAAGGGGTGAAAAAACAACCCCCCTGCCAGCGACTGCGGGGGAGAGAGAGAGGGAGGAATCATGGTAACAAAATAAAGCACTTCCGTCACGCTCGTTTCACTTCAATCGCGGAGATTCGATTCGAGCGCATTTTTATTCTATCAACACGGCTAGCTCGCGCGCGCGCGCGAGCTTTTTGTTTTAGGAGGGATTCGTGGACAGTGTGGTATCATATTCGACGACGCTTGTTTGCCCCGGCGGCTGACGGCTGGATGGAAATAAAAAATGTGTCGAGCGCTCGATGCTTTTTCCGGGGATGGGGGTTGATATGAATAGCTTGAGCGGACGGTGGTAGTCAATTTTCGGTGAAAAATTTCTTCGAGGCGGAGGGCTGATTTGGAATCGTTATCGTTCGGCGTAGGGGTGGCGTCGAGGGGTGTATGTCTTTTTTATCGGCCAAAGTTTTCGTGGAGGGGGATGACGTCGAAGTTTCGTCAGTTATGATGGTGAACTTTTGTCGCTTAACCTTTCGGGGACGTTTTCCAAAGCTGGAGAAATATGATGTGATTCTTTTGCAAGTTTGGGTTATGTTCGTTTGAAATCGATAGCGTTTAAGTCATAAACATAATCTGACTACGATTGAAGTGGGCCTTCGTCATATATTCGATATTGGACTTGCTTTGGAATATTTAGTCAGTGAACGTCATATTTGTAGTGTAGATGGTCAAGTATTGACATTTTTGCCGAATGTTAGATTTACAGTATAAACCATTGGATTTTCTCTATTCTATTTATCTAACTATCAAAATATCTGTACCTCGACATAGTTCTACAATATACAATTCAGCTAGCATATATCAACGGCTTTATCAATGTTCAATACCAAAATTTAACACCACTGGTTTACTTTACAATATTATTTTCAGAACTAATATGGATTTCATATCACTAGAAAAATTTATTTCCCCAAACTCCATTTGCACTACTTAAACAAATAAATTCATTTTTAATAAATGTATCCGATATCAGTCTCACGATAAAATAATAATTTTAATACCTGTCATAGCCATTTATTACGTAAACAAACCGAAATAACGTACAACAAAATTTCTTTCTCAACCAAGTACACTAAAAAAAAAAAAAAAAATAATCCACCATGAGATGAAAGATGCGTTTCTCCCAACCTTGCCCCAAAAAATGTGAACAAACACAAACGATCCCTATTGAGTTTCCACCGCGAACCCTTTCGCAGCGACCACCCTCCAGGAAAGGGTCGGAAGCAGGGCTGCCAACGTTGGCAAAGCGTTTTCCTCCCTCGAGCATGCCAGCCGAGCCGGAAAAGGGCCAGAATCCGTCGCGGCTCGCGAAACAGACGTATTCCTCTCTCAACGCTATCAGCCCGCACACAGAGGCGTCCCTCGGACTTTTAACGCGACACTTTTCCACCCCACCACCACCCCCCTCCTCATTAGCGAACGTCCCGGCCGGATATCCGCCGGCAGCGCTCGTATTTGTCACGCGATTCTCGCACGTAATTCGATATCGGTTCAAAGTTGCCGGACGCTGCCTGATTCGAGCCAGAATCTTCCTGTCGCAAACGTATTCGGTTGCAAGGCTTACGGAGCCTTTCCAAACATTTCCGAACCCCCCCCCCCCCCGCCCCGCGAGGTGTTTCTCGCTTCGCCATTTAATTCGCCATCGGCTGAGAAAGTATAATTTTTAACAATGTATAATTTTTTTTAATATGTTTTTTATGCGTTAGGTAACGTTCTTTTGTTTTGGTTTTTATTCTGATTAGATTAATACAATGAGATCAAGTATGTTTGGAATGATTGAGTGTCTGGGTAATACCAAATCACAAAATACTTGCTAGCAAAAAATTTCATTTACAATCTATCCATAACTGCCAACTTTACAATACTTGTACTTACACAACTATACAGTTATATTATTAATACTAATCTCTGTCACTTTCTCAGCAATCCTCCGTAAACACTCTTTCCAAAATCCTAATCAACCCTATCCCGAACCATACCTCAGAAAAACGATATGTTACTCAAAACCGATCAAGAATTCCCAACCCAAAAAAAAACACCCAACGACCCTCCACCCCAAAAGGAACCTCCGGCAAAATCCGTAACGCCCAACCGAATTACAGTCTCTCCACCCCGAAAAAAGCGCCGTTAATCGGCGCCATGCAGGAAAAAGTTTGAAAAATCGTCAAAAAAAAGAGAGAAAAAAAGCAGGCTCCGGAACCTCCGGCAAATTCTGTCGGACACGGGCAAACAGCGAATCGGCGAGCCCTACGGCCCGCTTCCGGCTCCGCGGGAAAATGCAATTATAACGTTATTAATTATACCTTGGTAAATATTTAAAATGCGCGTGATTGATATATGTTTGCGACCGGAGCTCGCAGCTTGCCTCTACGTTCAACCCCCCATCACCCTCCCACCCTCTCATATACTCGCCATAGCCGAACACGGCTCTCGCCGAGCGGCGAAATTTCGTTTCGAAATTAATTATTTCCGTGCAAACATCGCTTTAATATATTCCGATTGACGTTACCGGAGGCTCACGGTTGCGCGCGATGGATCAACGTTCGGCATCGCATGAAATAAATACGCGATGATACGTCGGGTGGGAGGGGAGGGGGGGTGGTTACGTCATGCGCAGAGAGATCCCGGGTTATTTGGAATTGCCACCCCTGCCAATTTTTTTCCACCCCCCTCCGGCTCGGCCAACGTTCATCTCGATATGGCCGCTGTGTACACTGAGAGGAAATATCGAGAGGTCGGTGGGGGCGGTTGGTGGGGGGGTGAAGGGAGTGGAGAAGCGAACGTTTTGAAGTTTTGGGCAAACACGGAAGAACCGCGCCGCTGGCGGATGGCGGTTTAAGCCTTAAATTCGTTAAACTGCGAATGTTGCTCCGCGACGAGTGATAGATGTTGCGGAATGTGTGTTGGATGGGGAGGTGGGGGGGAGGGTTGGATTTATTTTTGAGCTGTTGGTAGGTCGGAATCGAAGAATTATGGTACCGCGACGCTAACGGATGTTGGGCTTTTTTGAGATTTTTTTTTCGTTCGATGTTTAGGGTGGAGTGTTTCTCGGCGAGATTGGATTTTTGTTAGATTTTTGAGATTTTTTGGGTGAGAGGTTGTGGTGTGTTGATGTTATTTAATGCAGTCGGAAACTTTGGAGGGTAATATAATATATAACTTTATGGTGAGTTCAGAGCAATTGTATGGGACAGAATGTTGGAAATATTATTTTTATTTAACGTCGTTTTTCCTAAATTTCAGTACTATGTAATCAAAAACGTAAGTAAAAGAACTACGAGTTTCTGTAATAATCAACTCTCTTATTACAGTGACACAAACCTAATCAGATTTTAAACTACAATAACTTTCAATTATGTACTATTTACCATGTTCTGACTAATTCTGCTTTCCCTAAAAGTTTAGGAGTACTTCCGGTGAATCCATCAGAAAATTGAATTCTTCCGGACATAAACCAATAACTTGCTCTGAGAATTAGCCAATTTAATTCATACAAAAATCAACTGACCCCCACCCCGTCACCCAAAAAACCAACCCCCCTCCACCCCTATCTCCTGGGTCAACCGCGACCCAAAAATCGAGATCAACCGCCTCCGATTCCTTCCTCCTTTCCGCTCGTCAGAGAAACCGCCGTCCCGCGGCGCTCGAACACGAATTTCGCCGACGTTAATGAAGCATTCGTTAAACGCGCGCGCGCGCGCGCGGTCGCGCACGCTCATTACCGCGGCTAACGCGAATGTAATAGAAATGTAGGTCGATCGGAGCGGGGGACTGATCGTTCGTGAAACGAGATCATCATCCGCTTTGTCCCGCATCGTCGACTCGTAATTCTCTTCGTTTCGAAATGTTCTATGGGCCCCCGGTCCGCGCGCAGAAAGCGACTCTCTGTCCATACGTGTGTATGCGTGTGTGTGTGTGTGTAACGCACTGGCTGCGAATCGAAGATAACTACCATCGATGCCGATGAACATGCACCGCGTGATGGGTACGAATATATATGCGCACACCTATACACGTACATCACTACATACGTGAAACCTGTATCCTCCCTTTTCTCCTTACACATATTTATATAGAGTACACTGAGCGGCCGTGTATATGTACACGTATATGGAACTGAGTCCGTGAGATACATTTAAGAGAGAACATCGATGTTACACTGCAGCAGCACAGAAGAAGCGTTATATAGTATATATCTATATATCTATGTATATATATGTATATATATATGCGTCACGGGCGACGCGTTTCACGACGACGATGTATATATGTATATGTATAGGTATACGGATATAGATATACATGCGAACCATAGTTGCATGCAAACAACCAGCAACGCGATCAGCGGAATCGAATTTTTGCGAAAGGTAAGTGCTCGGGCGCTCGTATATAAAAGCGTGTAAACGTCCGTCCCCCCCCCCCCCCCCCATCGATTTTTGTCCCCGACGGAGGGCGTAGGAGGCGAACCCTACTCTTCGCTTTTTAAACTTTTGCGAAACACACTTCTGGCCCCCCCCCCCCCCCCACCGCTTCCTTCCTCTCTCTCCCTTTTTTCACCGGCCCTGGTCTGTCTCCGACCTGCTAGCGATAAAGATAAATATCGACGGAATTCCTAAAAAACCGAACTTTCGCGCGACCCCCACTTTTTTTTTTGCTGGCCTCGAATTCGGAGAGGGCTTCCGGGTTCTTTTTTTATGACTGCGAAGCTGCGGGCGAACGTTGCTAAGGTTGTCGGTCGACGGTGAAAATGTTTTCCGGAGAAATAATGTTTTGACTTTGAGCGATGGTCGTTCGGTTGACTTTACTAAATTTTGAATGTGACATTGGAATAATTAACAGTTATAGCTCGCGGATTTCACGAGTTTTGAAGTCTGATAATGTTGAGTTCTGCCAATCTTTCGACATACTTTAACTAAATTCGATCAGCTTCCTATTCTCGTATGATAATGATCCCAAGGACTGAATAAGTATTGTCCTTGTTAGCCAATAAGAAGGTCGACAGTCGAGTGGCCCGCGAAAAACAGCGCGCTATGAATAATCCGCGTGGGTTCGTGAAGATCGAATTATCTCGGTTTGTCGCGCCGATTCTCTCGAGCTAACTGTGGCGATCGCGAGAGTTCGAGCTATTCTGAGCATGCGCGCACGCGAGTCTGCCGACCGAGGGTGGAAACGATCGAATGTTACCGATTGCAGATCGGCGAGTCGGCCGACTGTGCACGAAAACAATCGAGTGCAGCCGAATACAGACCGACAAGTCCGACTGATTGTGAGTACAGAAACAATCGAGTGCGTCCGCGCGCAGATCGGTATGTCTGACCGAGTACGGAAACAGTCGAATACTACCGAGCCCAGATTGGCGAATCTGCCGATTGAA
Source organism: Anoplius nigerrimus (assembly GCA_914767735.1). NCBI lineage: Eukaryota > Metazoa > Arthropoda > Insecta > Hymenoptera > Pompilidae > Anoplius > Anoplius nigerrimus. The sequence goes on from OU612081.1 coordinate 15,929,979, forward strand.
CGCGACAACAATCGAGTGCGGCCGAGCGCACCACGTCCAGGCGTCGTCAGTTCGTGTTGAGTTTGAAGGAGTTGGAAGAGTGCGTAGAAAACTGTAGCGAACACTTACCGACGCCGTGATAGGGTTGCATTCCAGGATACGCGGCGGCATGCTGGAGTGCCGCCTCCCCGTTGGGCAGCCCTTGTGCTGGAATGGACAGATGCAGGGCATCTACACTTCAGTAAGTTCAGCTCTTATCGGCGGATGACTATGCTAAGAGCCCCTGTCGCAATGCGAGGCCAGGTGACAGGGACAAATGGTACTTGACCTTCTCATTATGGGTGGATGCAGATATGTTTTCGATTTTTTCGATTTTTTCGATTTTTTCGATTGAGATTGTACGCGTGTCAGGTTATAAGTGATACTCGGTGCTTAATACATTCATAAACGTGATAATGCTCCTGTTTGACACTATACTTATCACCTTATGTCCCATCTTTGGGACACAGATTCAAACTGTTTTCTCCTAATGACTGCAACTTCTAAATGTACAGTTAATTTCATTTTTTATTCTTGTATTTTTGTATTACGGCGTGTAATGGGTTAAATACTAGAGTGAACGCTTGTCGATACCAATAATCTTCAACTAACAAGTTATCTCAAACCGATACCTAAACCTTTAGTTCAAAACCGAAATTTAGCAGTTTCACAAATCCAAAAATTCTCAACCCACCCTAACCCCCCCAGCCTCAAACGCATCATTTCATCATTGACCTTGAAGACTCCGCCATCCTACCTTCCCAGATGAAAGCAGAGTCCGTCATGTCGCGAGTGAGGCTGGGCGAGGTTATTTCCTCCGATGCAGAAAGGCGGAATAACAAAGTTGGCCGCCGATTGGCTGTGCATTGCGCAGGGGCGGCGCACTGCGCCTGAGTTGATACTCACGTCCCGGATAGGTCTGCGGTATCCCGTTGGTGTAGACACCTGGATCCGTACCTGCCGGCTGACCGTTCGGCGTCTGAGCGGCCATGTTGAAATTGGGCATCGTCGGCGAAGGTAGCGAAGGTATCGCCCCGTTGACAGGCTGCCCTGTGCCGGTACCTACGAGCAAACCTGATCAGTACACACCGATTACCCTCTTGCTCTTGCCAACACCGACCGAGCTCTCAGGGTGGCAAACCTCGAAAACGATACCGATACGGAAGGTCGATTGGCGAGCTTTCGTTCGATTTTTAGGTGGCGGTTGGAATTTTAGTTTAAGTCATGTTTAGTGTGAGAGGTTGGTAGGGCTGAATTATGAATGGTTGAGTTGATTTTGATGATTTTTGAGAGAAAGAATGGATCGTCAGAGTGATTGGATGCTTTGCATTGAGAATATATAGTATAATATTGTTTCGATAAGTTGGCACGTCGTTTGTTAATGTCAAATAAAATGTATAATTATCATTATCAGACACAAAATCAAATTTAAAATCGCTTTGGTGCCGAATTAAATACCGCTATTCCAATTAAATATTTATCTGAAAATCAAAACAAAACCGATTATATTCTTCAACTGTCCACAATTCAAGGAAAATATCTCATAATCATCTCAAACATCCGGCAATCCTCTCCACCCAACCCCCATTCATCCTGAAAAAGTAACTGCAACCCCCGAACCACCCCTCAAATCCCCAAATCATCCCCATCTCGACCCGCAACTGAGCGCACTTACTCAAATCGTCCGAACGAACGAAACCGAACGCCATAAAGATAATTCCAACCTTCGACAATTTACCGACAAAACTCGCGATCCTCTAGTCAACGCGCAGAGATGACTTACGATATCAACCCCCACCCCCTAGCCCCCTCCGAACGAGCGTTACCTACAATCCCTCGTAAACTCGAGCCTCCGACTGTCTGCGCATTCGAAGTGGCCGAAAGAATTCTCCGAGATTCTCGGCGTTCGAATCCGCGCGCGCGCGCGCGCGAGCGCGAATAAAAGCGGCTCGCGTAATCTTCCAGTCGGAAGTCGAGTGTGCCCGTGGGAGGGGTGGGGGGTGGAAATAAAATATTATTTCCCTATCAAACGGCATTACCTTCCGCTCGACGAGTTCCCGACGTACACCCGAGCCGATTTCCGCTCTTACTTGTCTGTTCTCTCTCTCCCCCCCTCTCTCTCTTTCACTCCCCCCCCCTCTCTCTCTCTCTTTCACTCTCTCACTTACTCACTCTCTCGTTTCTTTCCACGCTTCCGCGCCATCTGTCCTACTCACCCCTGGAGTTACGGAGCTTCTTTGGCTTTACCCCCCCCCCCCCCGCCTGAACCACCCCTCCTGTACTTTTCGTCCCTCGGCGAGCTTTCGATAAAGTTTCGCAGTGCCGGCAATATCTTTCGCCCGAGTCACGCTCGGTGAAAATGTTGTATTGATTTACGAGCCGGTTATAAGGCAACCGAGTGTACGCTTCTCTTGCCGCAAGGCCGTGTCGAGAGTCGACGTCGATCGGAGGGTTGAGAGAGGGGGTGGGGGTGGGGGTAGTTGGGGAGAGACGCGGAGTCATTGGGAGCGAGCGGGAAAGAATGTGAAAGAGAGGTGAAGTTTGAGAAGAGAGAGAGATTTTGCGTCGGTGAAAGCAAGTCGGGGTACACATGTATGTATATATATATTATATATATATGTATATGTGTTGGGATCCCTAACTGGTTTCTGCGCGCAGTTGCGAATGTTTTTCGGGAAATCGAGCGTTTCCGCGATTCTCGAGTTTGCTCTCATCTCGCGGCACTTGAACCTTTCATTTTTTCAGCCTGTAAGTCTCGGGCGATTGTAACATTGATTTTTTGTAGGAGGAGTTTTTTGGTACCTTTGGAATTGATGCTAGGCGCGTGTTGAAGTGTAAAAGTATCGTGAATAGAAATTCTATCTTTGCGGTACAAAATTTGTTGAAGAATTGGGCAAGATTGTAGAACAATTCATTAAAGGTTGATGTAATTTAGAATTTACAAAGTGATAGCAAACACAGAAACTACTAAAAGTAAAAATAACTAATCTGACCTTGGTCTGAATAATGACTTTTTCCCCATGCCCCCGTATGATTTTTTCGAATATTCTTTCGAGCTCATTAAGATAGGTAAATTATCAATTGTTTTCCATTTTGTAAGTTCGAACACATTGACTTTCATCATTCCGGAAAGTTAAATGGAAACGTGAGCAAGAAACTAGCGTAGTTCTAGCGTTAAAGAAGCTCGTATTGATTATCTAATAGTTACAGTACACTTTACATGGCAGTAAATGAAAGTTAGGTTCACATGTATATCTCACGCATACATGCATCATGTTACTTCCCCTTTCAATGTAAAAGTAAGATTACCAGCGCGGAATGTTAGACGTTCTGGGAAAGAGAGGCGAGCAGCCCCGGGAGGCTCGGAATAAATCCACACACACACCCACACACACACACACGCATTCAGTCGTTCCTAACTCGTCCCTGCGTGCACTGCCGAATGTTTTCCGGGAAATCGAGCGTTTCTCTGATTCCAGAGTTCGCCGGGCTCTCATCTTGCGAAATGGATGTAGCCCCGCAGCGGCTTCTATCCACACATACACACACACACACACAGAGTCACGCATACTTTTATCGCACTCATACTGGCAGCGGCACCCGTGCCGGACTTGAATTTTCTAACATTAACAGTTGATAAGTGAAGGATTAATTATTTTATGTGTTTCAATGTAATATTTTTGCGAACGCTCATTTGTATGAGTGAGAGAAGTTCATAGTGAAAAAATATGACTAGTCTGAGCATAAATTGTAACGTAAATCATTTAGACCACTTTCATATGTGAACTCTTAGTCGATGATTATAAACGAAATTTTGGGCAGAGAATAAATGAGACAAAAAATAGAATCTAACAGATTCTAGAATCTCTATCTGATTGAAACAATATATATGCTTGTAAACTACCGCGAAACTCGTCTAATTTAAAGAAAACTAATTTTCTTCCAACCTAATACTGACCCATGCCTCAAACTTACATATAATCCGTAAAGGTAAGTTATCCTAACCCTGTCCAATTCAAACAAAAACATACACCATAAATAATATTAAGACCAAATCGCTGCAAAACTTTAATTTAAATAAAACTAATTTCTCCCAGTCCAACCCTAACTCATCGATCAAACTAAAATATAATCACACACGCAAAGAAAAATTATCTGAACCCCGCTTGTCTCGCATCTACGTCCACGAATCGAACGAAAGGGAAACTTTCGCTCGGCGAATGAATGGGAAAACGGAAAAACGCTGGGTCGGAACTCACCGGAAGTCGGCGGCACGACAGGGTTCGGCATGCCATTCAGTGCGTGTGGCAATTGTCCGGCAAGCGCCGCCATCGGATTGATGTACGTCCCTTGCGCCGTCGCGGCGGCCATCAGCGCTGCCTGCTGCTGCAAATTTGAAGAATAGGCTCGGTAATGGATCGCTTCGCTCGCCGATCAGGTTACGCTAGCATGAAATCTGCCCGGCTATTTTCCACTCTCATCCAGGCCCTGTCTCGGCGAGATATTTAAACTGCGCCGTGTTCGAAGTAGAAACTCCGATTTTTTAGGTCTGAATGCTTTGGCTTCATTGTCAAGTTGAAGTATTAAGGATTTTAAGGGAGGTTCTTGCTACGTGTTAAGTGTAGAGCCGAAGATTTAAATGTGTACACAAAGTATTGTTCGGCGTCTAAAAAGATATTTCAATGAACGTTCTATGAATTCAAGGCTGGAAGTTGTGTGTTTTTTAATGTTGTTTCGTTATGTGAATCTGTATGATTTCTTTTATGTTTATGTAAAGCGAAGTACGAATTGTTGCTGAATTATCAAGAATGAATCATTTTCCACTTTTTCCCCGTTATCGTTACCATATGGAAGTACTTAATTTAATTATTATTATTCTAAACCTTTATACTAGACAAGCAAAAAAGTTCTTCGATTTAGACTCCCGTTTCCACAAAAATCGCTAATACCACCCTTTATCAAAGCCAAAATGATGAATAAATCTCGACTTCTTAAATTCTACCGCCCCCTATCCAATTTTTCGGCGTCATCGTTAGCCAGAAGCTACAGAGCGTCCTATCCGGTCAAAGAGTAATCGGCCGTGAGATCCTTTTGCATGCCGCGCGCGGTATCGAGTGTCCGACGTTCGTTTCGTAGCCCCGTAACGGGAGCGAAACTATTACAGATTGTGACCGGCCGGTAACGAGGATGACTACCCCTTGCCGGTAATGCGGTAACGCGAGAGTCCATTAACAGTAACCGGAGCCCACCTGAGCGTAAGCGCCGTAAGCGCCGAACTGATTGAAGACGAAGGGGTTAAGGAGGCTCATGTTCCCGGCCATTTGCTGCATGCGCCTTATTTGCCTCTCTTTCTCAGTGTCCGCGAACTTTACCACTACGCTGGATGACGCACCCTGTAACAGATACGGAGAATTATGTCGAGCGGCCAGTTTCAATTTCCCGCAGGCCTCGGCGGGTTACGTTAACACTTTAACGGCCGGCGCACAGCGTGTCTGCGATGGGAGCGCCGACTGTTACTGACAGTTAAAGTTAAAAACAGGCAATAAAACAATAATTATTGAAAATCAAAGACATAGCGATGAAATAGGAGGCCAATAGAAATATCCACACTTGTTTACGTTTATCGATCACCGCACAGAAAGTGTGCTGCCGGCCGACAACTTTCGGCGCTCGCATCGCACACATGCTGTGCGCCGGCCGTTAAAGTATAAATTATGAAGATTCAGGTTGGTTTAAGGAAGTGGGCAGGTGAGAGTTATCGGGGTGGGGGTAATTGGGGAGGTTGGGAGTGGAGATGGAAGATGTCGATTGGGTGGGGGTGGGTTTTGAGGGATGAGGATTTTCGTAATTGTGAGCGATGATTACTGAGGAGTTGATTGGGCTGGGGAATTGGGAATGTTCGAACTGTTTTATTGGGGTTGGAGGGGGGTTGGTAAATGATGGTTTTGCTGGGTTGAAGAAATGGCGGGGTTCAGGGATGAATGTTAGATTTCTGGAAAGGTCAAACTTCTCTCAATCGTAAATGTCTGAATGAAAGTTCGGTTAGGTTACAGAAATAGGTTTGTTGGCAATATCCAGTTTTTTTCATTATCTCTCCAGAAATCTAATAAAATATATACATCAATTTTTTTGTTATCTATTCTTCTTATATATAATTAATTCAAAGATAAATGAAGAATTTCATATATTTCATATAAGTTATATGGAATAAAACTCTTCTGTTTCTTGTTATCAATAATTAATTAAAATATATATAGAGAGTTTCATATATAGTATTCAGATGACTTCACTACCTTCAAACATAACACTATATAGGTACTTACCTTCTACATATGGACTGTACATTTTGAAAGTGGCGTGTCCATATTTAAAAAAAAGTCAAATATTATACAATTTATAATTGACGTGGTGTAAATAGTTAATTTACGTGATATTCAATTCTTTCTTTTAAATGGTCTTACAACACTTTCAAAATAAACGGTCCATATACAAAAACAACTTTCAAAATGTTACATAAAATACAAGTATTTCAATCAATTGAGCTCAACACCTTACACACCTTCGAAATTCGAATCGAAAGTTTTACATATCATTCACATGCATGTTTTACGTGTAATTCCACGTGTATTGTTCGTAAAGCGCCCTGATGAGCGCTTGATTACTTTGCTAATAACGAGTCCGTCATACCCTCTGTTTTTCGCGCACACTTTTCGCGTATCTCCGATTATCAGGCTGAAAGGCCGGATGCGCGCGCAGCCCACTTGATTAACGTCGCGCGAGGCTAACAGAATTTGCCGGCTCGCAATTATCGGCGATATCGAAATGGAAGGGACTCTCTCACCGGTTTTACAAGCGAAAACTTTTGCCCGCGCAATCTGCAGCGGCGATAATGCGCAACTTTTTTTCCTGCCGGCGTTCTTAATTTAGAAGCTGAATGTTTTCTGCGGCGAGCGGCCAGCTGAAATTTCTCGGTTGAAGTGCCTCGACAACAAACAGGTCGATTCCGACTATTTTTAGCCATATCCTCCGATGCAGGACGAAGTTAGAGGGATTAAAGCGAACATTTAGTTAACATGTTTACGGTGGGAGTTGATTTTTAGGAATTTTTGTTTCGGTTTGCTTTGGATTTTGATAAGCTTGTACGTAGGTAGATTTGTTTTTTTAATTATTTATGATTTTATTAGGTAATTAGGTGGCTGAGGGTTGTGCTTAATTATGTATGGGGGATAATGTTAATTTTTGTCGAATGTTTATTGGGGGACTTGTGATAGTTGTTGCTTGTTTTAATGATAATTCATGGAAATGAAGTAAAATATGATCATTTGGGTTTAATTTAAATGGAACTGTCGTTGAGGAGATTAAATAATTAATTTCGGTCATTCTGAAGTTACGAATGAATGTTAGGAAGTGTGGAACGATAATTATTGAATAGCGAGACGATTAATTATTAATATCCATTAATTGTAGAATACTTTCCAGTCGACAAGTGGGCAAACCAACTTTAAATAACTTAGACAGTTAGAAAATAAATTTATATTGTCAAAAAACAGGGAATCAAATCATTTATATGAAAGTTTTTTAATTACAAAACATGTTTTATTCACCAGGTGGACAGAAGCAATTTTTAATGAATTTTTACCTGGGAAAAATGAGCGACTGAATGATTAAACCTCCTAGAAACAAAAATAAATTTTGATTTTTGCGAAATATCGGTTAAAAATCTGTCCCTTGCTCACAATACTAAATAATTCTTTCCTGCACGCCGTTAATTGAACTAATCGTCAAGAAAATCATAACCACTTAAAATAATTATTGCCTATATAAATTGGCAATAATCTTTAATGTCATCAGTGTAACCAATCTTCACTGCTTCAACAATGACTGATCAAATTCTACCGACTAAGAATATATCGAAATCCAGCATATACTCAACATATACACTTCTATGTAAAAATATAATTCATCCCAAGCAGTTAAAATGAGCAAGCAGCTCTCCCACCCTATTGATCGTAAAACATCGTCAAGAAAATCAATTTAAAACAATTCTTGCCTATATAAAAGGTGAATAATCTTCAACTTTATTAACGTATCCAGTCTTTACCACTCACAGCTTAAATTGTTATCAACTAACAGCTCATCGAAACCCAGCCTATACTCAATACACACCCTTACATATAAAACCATAATAACTCTAAATGAGCTGAAACAAGCAAACACCAGCACCCCCACCCCGTTCATCGAACTCCCGGCGAAGTGGGTCGATCCTATTCTCGTCTCGCGTCCTCGGCCGCCTCCTCGCGAGCGAAGGATTACTTAATCAGGCGTTTACGGCGAATGCGAGACCGATGCATTATGCGCGGGCCACACTTAGACAAGGGCGGTTACATGCTTTATCGCGGCCGGGATTAAGCCATTCACAATGTAAATTGCCGTGTTATGGCGAGCGCGAGTCTGGAAATGCCGGATCAGATAGTCCCGTCAGACGTACGGCACCCCCTCCAGCCCCCCACACCCCACTTCTCGTAATTTCCGAGAGACGCGGGGCTGTTGCAGGGGGATTAAGGTCGCTCGCATAAAGCTGCATAATTTCGTGGAACCTTCCATTTTCTTGACGCGCTCTCGCCGACGCGCAAATTTTACCCCCCCTCAACCCCCTTCGTCGTTCTCCGCACTTTCTCACCCCCTCCCCACTCCACGCTTGCGGAGCCGAAATCCGGGATTAATACGCGCACCGTCGCTCATAAATGCGCGCACGCGAGTCTGTCCCTTGATGTACTACGTTCAAGGCCATCTTCTTTGCCGCTTCGGGGATGGGGGCGAAAAGGTGTTGGCGAGGATTAGGCGCTCCGGGAAGACGCCTTAAGGGTTGTTTGCGGAAGGAAATCTTTAGCCGGGGTGCCTGCCCGATTATCGTTGCCCGGAGGGGGTGGGTTTAAATATTGTATTAATGATGGGATTAGGTGCGGGAGAAGTGGATTTTTTTGGGGGCTGGGTCGTGGAGGGGGTGTCGTTTTTCGCTCGGTGGGCTGGCGTCAGAGGGTGGCAGTAAAGGATTAGAGAATTTGTTGGGTAAAATATATTGGTGTGATTGAATTTAGGAATAAATTGTTGGATAAATATTAAATATTAAATATTGTATTAACGATGGAATTATGTGTGGGAGATATGGATTTTTTGGGGGGTGTTTTTGATTTCTTAAGTCGGTACCAAATGGCTCCATATAAAGAATTACAGAATTTATCACGTAAAATAAATTGGCATGATAGAATTCAGAAATAAAATGAACAAATGGGAGGGTAGGTTTAAATATTGAATTAACGGTGAGATTGGGTGTCAATTTTTTTGTTTAATAATTGAGGTTCAAACTTCGTTTTACTACGCCGGTATGTGCGAGTCCGATTCGGGAAAAAATATTTTGTCTCCCACCGTTGCATCGAGCGGAAATTCAATTTTTTTCTTCGCGACTTCAATTTGGAAGCATCATTCCATCAATGTATTTTTTTATCCTTGTTAGTTTACAAATCATTTTATCATTCACGAACCATCCTATTAATTTCATGAAAATTTTATTTCATTTCATTCCACATATGAAAAGCGATTCAAATCTAGCTGAGTCACTCCGATGTTCTTTGACAGATATGTTGACAGACGGCATATAAATTGTCAGTAGTCTCAGTGTTAATATCGCGGAACTAGCGTGAGCGAGCAAATTCGTCCTTTGTCTCTGGCCAAAAATTCGATTCCGGGTACCTAATAACTCGGCGATTGAACTCGCCGCAGAGATATGAGGAAATCTCTCAGACGGAAAGTTTAATATTGCGGAAGACTCGCGATGGCGGACGATTCTTTGTCTATCACCGAAAATTCAATTTGGGACACCTAATAACTCAGCGGTGATATAAACTGTGCCTTTCGTGCAAGAAATTTAATACTTCGCAACTTCTGTTCCTGAAAAGCAGCAGCTAGATTCGGTACTCCAGATATATCGTAATGTTGCTTTGTTTGTATTACGGTTCATTTTTCAGTATTGTGGGATATGCTTTGCTTGGACACATTGAATTAGGCATAAAACCTATTTTTGTTTCTGTTAATAGCAGGCAGAAAATTACTTCTTTCTCGAAAAATAGATATCTATCAGAAAACCTCTAGCAAGCAGCAATACACTTTGATGTAGAAGATTTTGTATATCTGACAAAACTCTCCAGATTTTCATTTAATTTTTCGTCTGCTGCCACGAATTATTTCGGAAATTCAAAGCCTATTCCCTTCTGAAATTTGGCGGGAAGACCTCTGATATTCAAATCCGCCGCTCCCAAAAATCGAACATCCACCGAATCAGTTACGCCCGCCATTCTCGTTTCCGTCGATGGTCCGCAGGAAGCGACACCTCCGTCGTTGTACAAAATGGAGGGTCCGCCGCGCGGCAGGACGTCAGGATAATAAAAGGATCCGCTCCTTTGAGGCGGCCCGCAGGTTTACGCTCCGGCGACGACACTCTTCGCCCGGCGTCTAAAATATAAATGGAACCGGCAACAGGTGGCCAGTGGCCATTGTGCAAAAGCTCCGCCGTGCTTTCGACCGTCACGTGATATATTATATTCGCGTCATCAATGCAAATGCCGGGCGTGCCGGGTCCCGTTCGTACCGTTCATAACGCCCAGTAATATTATAACTCCGCCTGGCGCGCGCGCGCGCGCGCGCGTGCCAACTTCCGGTCACGCGAGCGATATTTCCAGCCGACACCCTGATTCCAGCTGCCAACTTTCTTCGCTCGCGCTCGCACGCCGTTTTTATGCCGGAAAGTGTCGTTCGACGAACGATTACGCTAAGCACGATTTAGCGGCGTGTAGATTTGACGAGCTGATAGTTTTGACGCCGGAGAATATTTTATGACTTTTCTCGCGTCGGGTAAGTGCGCGGCAGAATTTTGTTCTTCGGTGATCGGGGAATTATTCTATCTTGTTTAGAGATTGATGCTGATCGTGTTGGTGAATTTTTATTCAGCTATTACCCATTCAACTTACCGTATCAACACGCAGAACTTTCGAAACACGACAAATTACGTTAAAAAAAAAAAAAACGTTAAAAAGCATCTTCCACGACATCAATTACCACAACAGGCATTTTACAGAGACGCCAATGTTATCCACCGAACTCCATGGCGTTAATATGGTCTACATGTACTCATTCAATTGATCGCAATAACTTTCCAAACACGACAACCTACGATCGGAAAAAAAAATGCTAAAAAGCATCTTCCACGACATCGATTACCCCACAACAGGCGTTTTACAGAGACGCCAATGTTATCCGCCGGACGCCATGGCGTTAATATCGGGCCTTACGATCTCGCAGGCTAATTCCCCGGCAAACGTGACTCGGCGAGTTTCAACAATTTTCCCGTTTTGTCGAGTCACGACGACTTTCGACGCCGCGCGCCAAGATTGACAAGGCAGATGGCTCGAGATTGACGTAAATGCGATGTTATCTCCGTCTTCCAGCTTAAAGCGTGCGGGGCTAGGTAGCGAGGGGATAGGAGGAGGAGGAGGGAAGGGGGGGGGGCGGGTTGTAATTGGACTAGAAAATTAGAGCTGTAGGGATGAGCGACGGTTCGGCGTGTTACGAAGTTTACTGGGTCAGATGACATCGTCCTTTTTCGAGGGAATAAATTGGCTCGCTCGGGATGTAGTTATTACTTTTAACTGATGACGGTTATTAACGCTCGGCTATGAGATCCCGGCCGTTCGCTGAAACGCGATATCCTACTACCGCGGAAATTGTAATATTTAATTTTTGCCCACGGGGTATAGGATTCGGGCAAGGCGAGCGTGACAGTTTTAATTCTTGCTCGTCGGTTAAATCGTTCTGTGAGTAAGGTTGAAAAGGTTCAGAACGATTCCTTTGACCTTTTTTTGAATACGTTCGGTAATTAGGAAATAGAGAATGATATAGGAACGTTTCTGTCATCATAAACTCTTCTTTCAGATAGTCGGATATTTTTAGAATATTAAGATAGTATTAAAAGTTTATTTATATCCTTCGTATTTTACATTCTTCCTTTCATCTATCGTTTTTCGCTGACAGTTGTTTAATTGGTTCGTTAATTATTTTAATTATTTTTATTTAATTGGAACTTGGTCAATTGGACCGTTTATTATGAAAGTGGTGTAAGTCGATTGTCTGTTGATTCGAAAATTAAAAGTTATCATATTAGTCAATTTAAAAATATACATAAATTATCTCAAGTCTGGCAAGCTTTCTACTGATTTATCAATATGTACTTTGATTATACAAATTTCTTTTACGCGAATTTAACTAAAATAATCTATTTTTACAGGCTGCAAATGGACTTACACCACTTTCATAATCAAACTTTAAATCAAACAAAGCATTGGCATTTTTCAAGATATTAAATACTAACTCATCACAAACAAAGTGTTCACACTAAATAACATACCTCATTTTTCATTAAAAACAGACTTACGCCACATTGACAATAAACCGTCCAATCAAGGAAGTTCCCACCCTAAAATTCTGACGTCGCTCAAACTTCACCGAAAGCCTCACAATAAAGAAACGAGCCCACGTAATCCTCCGCTGCGCATGAAAAAAGCTCGAACGACATAAGCAGGGAGGGGGAGGGGGAGGGGGGGGGGGAGGTTAGAAAGGTCACTTTTAATTTCTTCTGGCACACTTCTGAATTCATCGACTATCAACCTCGCCGTAAGTGGGCTAGGCACGCGTGTCGGGACTGTTATTAACTTGTTAGCGTTACGGGCACGTTTCGGTGGACGATCGGGGCTCGCATTAACGCGTAGGTGGATTAATAGGTCAGGCGAATAAATGACGCGTACGTCGGGAGCCTTTGAAGGCGGCTTTATCGATCGCCCCGTCCGTTCCGATGGGAATCGCAGACATCGGACGGCCGATCAGCCCGACCGGAATGATCGGCCGGGAAGGATGTGCGCAAGATGCCGGCGAGGCTGCTCTTCATTATCCGAGAGGGGTCTGGGATGCGTCACTGTCGTTTGCGGCCAAGAGCTGGAAGGGAGGGTGGGGAGTAAGGAAGTGAGAGGGTAAGAATGAGGAAGAGGGAAGATGGTGCGACAGAGGGAAGAGTGGTGTTGGCGTGGTATAATGATGCTGGTGAGATGGTGAGGTAGGGAGAGGGAGGGAGAATGTTGGAGTGCAAGTGGAAGAATAACATTGTAATGGTAGAGGCTAAAAGAGGCAGGAGAATGTGGAGTAATAAGGATGTGATATGTTCCAATTTTACTCTTATATTCTTTAAGGAGCTCAATTTTGTTATAGTAGGTAGCTGTTATTGGAGTGAGAGAGTTGATGGAGTTAGAGAGTAAAGTGGTGAGAGCGGGGATGTGGAAGATTGTAGAAGAATTGTAGAGGAGAGATGTAATGATGTGTACTGAATGAGGTTGTAAGATACAAGTAAGGAAACGTAAGCAATAAGTGACGAATAAAATGGAAAAAGAAACTGGACTTTTTCATTGTTATACTCTTACTACCCCAGTCTCTCATATTAGCTCGTATTGGTATAAGAGAGGGAGAAGATGAGAGTAACAGAGTAAGATTACAAGACAACCAACCAAATGATTCAATTATAAGGTAGTATAGAACTGGAAAAGTGACCGAATAAGAAAGAAAAACGCATTCTAGAAAAATACATAAATAAATCTATTCAATCCTAAACAAAATTCTATCATGAAAGACCATTAGATGCTATCAGCAGTAACACTAAGACGAAGACACTAACGCACTGGCAGCCTTGCACAGGATCCAGCGCAAGATACCGACCATCCCGAACAAAAAGCCGCGAAAATCAAAGCACCCCCATCCCTCCAACGAACGGAGAACAAAAGACAGACGGATCCAGATAGGAAGACGAGAATAACGTATCGGGTGACGCGATACATCCCCTAATAGATATACGGATCATCAGCCGGCGACATATCGTGCCCCTGGTGCCACCCCTTAGTTTCAAAGGGAGGATTCTGGCCGAGGTGTTTTCGGCGGAAGGGGAGGGGGTGAGGGGGTGGGGGACAAAACCGACATCAAAGGACGTTTGTCTCCCGATCGGCGCGCGCATTTCGACATCAGAGAGATCCGCGGCGATTCACCTGATATAACACGGCTGTTTACGTACTCGCATTAGACTCTCCACGCGAATACGTTCGCGCGCGCGCACGTCCTCGAGCGTTTCGGTGCTGCGTGTCCTTCTGTCCGGCCGGCCTCTCTTTGTCGGGGCGAGTGTAGCCTCGCATTGAAACTGGACACGATTTTCCACGAGTGTCATCGATGCCGGTGTGTCAGGTTGGCAGACCTGCGCGACGATCCCGTTTCCGAGGGGAAAGCGTTCCGGTTTTATTATTATTGTCCGCCGGCGTTGTATTACGTCCGTGTTCGACGACCGACGAAGTGGGGGTGAGGGTGAAGGTGGGTGAGGGTGAGGGTGGAGGGGATTGGTTTCTGTGAAAAGATTCGGAGGATGGCGGGCATGTGTCGTTCTTGTTGCGAGTGTGGCTTGGAGGAGGTTAGGTGACTGGAGGAGTGGATTTGGGTGGGGAGGTGAGAAGTTGGCGGTTTGAAGGTGGAATTTGAGGGTGGGTGAGGGGTTTGCAGGATTTTTTGGGTTTGAGGGGATTCGTTGAGTATTTGGGAGGTTGAAGACATTTTTGGGCTTTCCGACTTTTTGTCGAGGAAAATTTGTGGTGGATTTTATGTTAGTGAATGGAGGTTTTAATTTTTTTTTTTTGCGATTTTGTTTGTGGCTCAGTAGAGCATATCTAAAATTTCTATCAATATTCACCTATTACGAGATATTATTAAGTTCCAATTTTTATTTTCTCTTTGTCTGCATTTAATTCGTATTTAGAAACATTTACAAGGTTCCATCATTACATATTTACGACTCTTACCCAGAATTATTAACCAACCTCGGGCATTGAACAATGTCCCAAATCATCCTTTTAATCACCTTCAATCTACCTACTCCCCAAAAAAATACTCCCAACCTCATCGCAACGCGCGATCAACCCTCAACTATGAGACTATACCCCAACATTTTTCCCCACATTTCCCATTACCCAGAATTATTAACGAACTCGAGCCATCAACCAACGTTACAAACCCTTCATCCAACCTTCTATTTACCAATTTTTCCTCCCTTCCCCAAAAAACAGCTCCAACCACCCACCGCCGGACATAATCGACTCTTCGTACTATTTTCCACTCCAAAATTTTTCCTAGAATCCCTTTACCGGCCAAGCGACATTAATGACCTTGAAACTGTTAATCGTTGCTCCCCGTTCCGAGAATCGCGGCGTCGACGGAAAATTTATTAACTCCCCGTCGCCCGAAATCGTCCGACGGCAACGTCCGCTCGGCTGCGGGCGATGTAATTATTAAAAGTTTCGTTTACAGCTACGTCAAAATGAGGGCAAACGGTCGGCGGTTAGGCGAACGCGAGCAAACATCGTAACCGCCGACGCTATCCGGCACGGTTTGCAACCCATAAAAGTTGCTCGGCTTTCACGGCTGGCTGCAACTTTTCGCGTTACAGTAACTAATATCGGAGAGAGAGTTGCCCGGGCGAGCGCTTTACGTCTGTCGCGGCCACGTTTTTGCACCCCCCCCCTCCCCCCTCACCCCCTGCGAGCCCCCACTCTTCAGCCAACACACCCCGCGAGCGAACGATGAAAATTACGAGGCCCCCCAGCCGATTAATTCCGCTTTATCTCGAGAATGACGGGAAGCAAAAAAGGAGGGTAGTTGGCTTGTAAGGAAATTGTTGGAGTAATGCTCGTAACGCTTGATGGGGTGTTCTTAACAACCTGTAGTTTTCATATTTGTTCGGACTAAGGTAGATTCCGTAGAGTGCAATTGGTGTTTGTTGATATTTTTATGTGATTTTATAATAATTCTGATTAATTTAGTGGATGTCGAAAGAAAATAAAGTGTTGTTGGCTTGTAATTGGGGGTTGGAATAGTGATTATAATGTTTTGGGGGGTGTCGCTAACAACCTGTAGATTGGATATTTGTTGGAACTAACGATATTGAACAGACTTGAAAATTATCACGAGAAAGAAACTATTATCAAATGGGTTGCATATATGAGTATGCGACTTTTAACACACACGGATTCATAAAGGGTTAGGAGAGTTTTCATTCAAGTGAATAGTTTTTTGGGTCGATGTACTGATTTTCTCCTTTTTATAGCGTTTATACGCCGTTAAAGTGAGGATCGTAAGTTATTTTAGTCTTAAGTAGTACGAGTCAATATATCAGCCCTTGATCTCCCGTTTTAAATGCATTTTCTCTGTACGGGACCTATTTTGCACAATCCCAGTGTAAGACTGACGTGATGATGGTAACATTGAGTGCGATACACAGATGTTCATGTATGAAAGATGAATTAATTTCCTGTTGGAAGCGAACATTGTCTGTACCATCATTCTTAAACAGAACGAGTCAATATGTCAGTTATTGATATTCTGTGTCCCAAGCACAAATCCTTTACTTAGACCGTATGTAGATCATTGCATCATAGTGTGAATGCGAGTTTTAAGTAGCACGAATCAATAAATTCATAGCCATCAGTATTCAATATTCCTCCGCTAAGCGATTATGTTAATTTTTAGTAGTCCGAGTCAACGATTTGTCAGCCACGAACGATGATTCCTTTAAATAACCTAATCTATCTAAATCTAAATTCCTATCAGTATTCGATGTCATACTGTTGACGAAAGACCAATTTTAAGTAGTACAGCTCAACGATTACCCAGTCATGAACGTACAAAGTCCAATTAATGCATCCCACAGAATTTAATCAGTATTCAACGAATCCTCAGCCGCCAACGTTATTCGCTCCAAATAACAATCCTATTATCATTCGATATCTAATTCCTCAATTTTAAGTAGTATAACTCAACGATTTCCCAGCCATGAACCTCCAAAGCCCCAATCACCATATCCAACATAATTTAATCAACCCTCAACCACCACACTTACATCGCAACCCCTTCCCCACCCTCCAAAAATCACCGAAAATGCCCACATCCCAAATTTCACCCCCACCATCCCCACCACGTCTCAGCCTCCGAAAATCGACGTTCGAAATAATTCCCATCGCATCGACATGCCGTATCATGTCCGACGCACACAGACGCCCCTCAGGCGACATCGGCGTATATAATATATCCCCCTCGTACGTGGGGCTTAGTCCCGCGGCAGCTCGCACGTCGTATGTGACATTTACGGCGCACATATGTGCACGTACGTGTTCAGAGACGGGACGCGTCGGGTAGGGTGGACGCATGCAGCCAGCCAGCTAGGCAGGCAGAGGCAGAGACAGAGACAGAGGCAGAGGCAGAGGCAGAGGCAGAGGCTGGCAGGCAGGCAGGCAGGCAGGGTATGGGCTCGTATCAGAGCCAGTGAAGCCGAAGCCTCATTATTGGGGGATTACGGTTCATTAATTCCGACCCAACGTTCTGAACTACACGCGAAAAGGAAAAGCCACCCCAAGCGGTATCGTGCAGAGAACGTTTGAAGCCGCCTCTCATCTCCGGCCGCTCGTTATGTCTGTCCTACGTGTTACCCGATAAAGCTTGCTCTTTAAAAATGTCGATATTAAAACCTGGGCAGGCCTTGATACCTCGTTAGGCAGCGGAGAGGCTGGCAAGTGTTGGGGTGGCTTTGTGAACGGGTAATGTTGTTTATCGGAATGCCGCTTTTGTAACTGCGCACGCGGGATTACGGGGGGGGGGGAGGCGGCTTTGAATACGTCGATGTGAGAAGGGTGGACTTGAGGATTTTTTTCGGGGGTGCTGTGACGGCTCGTTCGTAGGAGGTTGAGATTCGATGACTTCTAATGTGCGGCTGAATTGGAAGCGGGTGGAAGTGTGGAGAGTTGAGTTGGGGTGGATGAGATTCTTGAAACAACGTTTGGTACGAAAAGACATGTTGAAAATAAAATGCATATGTATAATTGATATCGTATATGTATTGGTAGATTTTTTTAATTTATGAGGGGTATTTTATGTACAGCGTATGTATTAGATATATGTAGTATGGCATTTAGGATGAGAAAATAAGTTTAAGTACTCTAATAGATATACTTATAACTTTCCATATATGTATGTATCATATATGTAAATATGTAAAGTAAGTTGAAAATGTAGATTGTTCATGTTTAAACTGTAAACAGTATGTACTACGTATATATTCGTATAATCAATTTCAAAACAGTGTATTCAATTTACAAAAACTAACGGCTACATTTTCGACTTACTTCCTTATATAATTTTCATATATATATGATACATACAATTCCTTCTATTGTATAATTTACTGTTTTATCATTGGATAGTATTCTATAGTATCAATACATAATGCAATACAAGTTACATAATACTACTTATTGCTCTTCTTCCAAACTTGAATATTGGCAATTTTGCTTTAAACAACGTTCTTCATTCGAGTCCAATATATATTCACCGAAAATTTCACGGAGCATTCACGTAAAACAGGTATTAGAACAGTGCGCAGGTAGAATTAATACGTCGCTTTAACAACTCATGTAATGGAGAGTGGAGCATAATCCGATGTGCAAACAGGAGGGATGAGGCCCGATATTGAAAAATAAATCGAAATATGTAGATTATCGTTTTTCGGCGTACAGCTTCATTTTTTTTTACCGAACGGACGTCGTCCAACTTGACAAAAGTCGGATTTGAACAGTTTCGTGCGCGTAGCAAATGGCAATCGCGTCTGGCTTCGCGTTTTTACTCGAATTTAAATAATTCCGTACTTTGCGCACACGGCGAGCAGAGCAGCTTTCTAGAATTTTTGCAAAAATTTTGAAAATTCCAAACATAACTCCTGCGGCAATTATACGCCTCGTTCCTTCTCGTTGAATTTGGGAAATATTCCACGTCGACTATTGTACTTTTGCACTTTGAACAATTTCCTTCGAAGAGTCATATTTACGATACCTTTAATAAAGTCCGGTAAAATATATGATCGAATTAAGCAAGAATGTAAGACTGGACCGCAGACGATTAAATAATTCAATGTTTTCTGCTCATCACTGCGTTCTTTTCAGAGTTTTAATTAAAAAATTAGTCCAACTCTCAATCGAACCATATTCTTACTGTCAATTAGCCTATACGAAGCAAGTGAAAGAAATGCTATTAATTCAAGAAGTTTGGATGTTTGGAACTTCATATTATTTTTACTATCAGTGTATAAGATCTTGACGTATAAAAAAATGCAATTAAACAAAAATATCAGGTTTCGTTCTCTATTTCTGTTTATCATCGACATGTCCGAGGCAGGTGAAATATCCGATACTATCAACAGCCGAATTAAACAAGAATATGAGACTTCGGGCTCTATTTTTGTTACCATCCGGTATGAACTGAGCGCACATGATCCCATCGTATCAATAATACCTCACGAGACGGCAATATAGCGAAGGTATGCGCCAACGAAATCGCCATATTCCTCTTTCCGCGCACCTACGCCCCGACGCTTTGCAGTTCGCGGAATGCAAATATTTGCCGAAGATCCTTTTACGTCTGGGAAATAATGCTCGGAGCTGTCTCGCTCGCCCTCGCGGCTGTTTCTTCCCCGGAGTTTTTCTTCCAGCCATGAGACCCGCGAATTTGATCGTGTTTAACACGCTCGACAGGAAGATTCTTGCCAGGCTCATGCTTCTAATAAATGATTCGGCGTCGATTTGGACGAAATTGTGTTCGGAGAGAAGAATTTAATGAAACATTTTTCGTGGGCGTGATGTATTAGTGTTAATAATATTTTTAAGATTTTTAACCTGTGACTGAATGTAAGACTGCATAAAAATAGGTGAATATTTATAATTGAAAAGAATGGCGCCTGTTCTCGC
The DNA here is from genome assembly GCA_914767735.1 of Anoplius nigerrimus. Lineage (NCBI taxonomy): Eukaryota > Metazoa > Arthropoda > Insecta > Hymenoptera > Pompilidae > Anoplius > Anoplius nigerrimus. The sequence goes on from OU612081.1 coordinate 15,949,916, forward strand.
TGAAATGTTTTCTTTCAACAATGATTTTTGCGAAATTGTATGGAGGAAGAAGAATAAGGTTAATAAAGGAATGATTAAGCTTCGTGAAGCTGATATGAGAGTGTATGAATTCTTACCAGTATTATTACTGAACAAATTATGTACCACAAATGCAGTTCAGCATATATGGCAGAATGCATTTGTGATAATGATATATGCGCTTGCATAATAAATGTTACTTTACATCATTGCATAAAATGTATAAAATATTAAATATGTCACATGTAATATAATAGCATTTTCTTTCGAGATTTTCATTTTTACCTCTGTTCGACAAAATTTGCATAGAATCTGCAGCTAATTACTATATTCTTCCCACAGCCGCAAAATTTGTATTCATATTAAATTTTACCCATCAACTTATCTACTCCCGCAAAAGTAAGTAGTACGTTATTTATGATACAACATTTTCAGCTTAGCGATCAAACCGACAATCTAAAAAAGAATGAATCTCAAATCACTATCAAACACTGTTCCCAAAACACCGTGTCACTCACACTACCCAACCCTCTGACTATCCCCAATTATGCCAAAAATATTCTGCCCAATCGTTCCCGAAGTCGGCGAAAAATCCCGTAACCGAAAAAATGCCCGATTTTTCCGCTATTTTCGGCCAGGGGGGATGAGGGCCGCTTTATCAATTTCCCGTTTTAATCCGTACGTAATGCCTCGTTTATTGGTCCGTCTCGATCATTTCGATGTTAAATCGCCGCGGGGGAAATTATTGCGCGTGCGACTCGTCGCCGATAATATCTGCCCGGAAAGTGGAAATTCAGATGGAACGGGGGAGGGGGAGTATGCATCGCCGAAACGCGCGCGAGTTAAAAATTGCATTTTCGATTAAGTGTCATCGCGCTAATCTGATCCCGCCCCCGGACGAAGCTAATTTCTCAGCTATTATTCGTTCGGCGTATTACAGTGCGCGCGAAATCGATTCGCGCCGGCCAATTCGATGAAAGATACTCCGAATCAATGGTTCCCACTAGATTCGGCTGTCAGCTCTGTCCGGCCGGGGATATATATGGGCAACGATTTTCGATTCTGTTCCGCGAAATAATTCGCATCCGCGTTGTGTAGCACGGACGTGTTTATAAGTAGTGTCGGTTGATTGTCAGACATTGGGAGATTACTGTCGAAGGTGGCTATTTCAAGTAGTGTAAGTCAACGGATTCTCAGACGGGAATGTATAATGCTGACAGGTGTCGTATGCAAGCGGTACGATTTTAAGTAGTACGAGTCAACGGCCAGCGCGACAAAACTGTTTCTATTCCAGCGGAATGTCTGAATTAAGTAGTACGAGTCGACGATTTCTCAGCCGCCAGCGCTGAATATTTCTACTGCTCTCATCATTTAAGGTACATAATTAGGCTTGTGCACTTTAAGTACAAGTCAAACAATAGTAGCAACATGCAATGATCCATACAACGTTTCTGCATTTAATCAAGAAGAACATAAATTCGAATTAATCTCTGAAAAAGGCGGGAAAATTTGACTATTGGAACTAGTTGCGTTTGAAAGATTATCTTGTTACGTTGACTTCGAAAGAGTAATTCTGTTCTGAATGTAAGAAGTTGACACCAGAGAGTACTTGAACACCGTCTAAAACTGTCCTGAACGAATATGTCCATATTCGTCACGCCGCCGTTCGAGAATATTCGAGTTTGCAAGTTCATTGTGAAATCGACTCCTTAACGACGTTCTTAGCGCGGAAATAAAACGGTCACGCTTATCGGGAAACCATTTCGTCGGCTCGTAGCAAAGTTTATTAAGAAGGCACCTTAATCCAATAAACAGGCGCGCACTTATCGTCGGATGCGAGTGGAAGCGAAACAAGTCGGAAAGCTTTTACGCGCGCTAAAAATATACCCAATCGAACGCCCACTCCCGCGACAATGAAGAATGGCTGCTCAGATTTCTTCCTTAACAATATCGGAGTACCTGATTTTCCTCATGAAGGTACATTCGATATTATCAGTCCTTCTCTTACACGAAGTCTGCGATGGTGCGAGAATGAAAAGAGTAGAATTTAATCGATTCGAAGTTCGGGTCATTATGAAGGTGCCTTAATCCAATAAGTGTGCGGAACAAGGTAGAACGTTTTATCATGAAACCTTTAAAAGCTTTTTTCAGACGCATTTTCATTGTACAGAGTTGTTAATTGATTTTCAATTGAATGTGGGAAATATATGTTTATAATAGCGGAGCGGTCTACTGTGTTCTTGTGTGAATTGGTTTTGATTATCGAATATCGAAGTTAGACTGTGAAAAACGAGTAAAACTGTTTTTTTTTTTACAGAGATTTGTCATAGAATATCGAATTGATAATTCATTGTTAATTGAATGCGGTTGATTGAAGGATACAACCATACAACGATGGAATGTTTAACTCGTACAAACTTCAATTACAACCCAGTCGTGTATCATAGAAATAAATCATCAGTGTCTCATTATAAAGACGAAAAGATTCGTCAATTAGGTACTCAATTTTTAATTTACCAGTACTAACTCGCGAAAAAAGTAAAGTCTTCATCAATGATCCTGATACATACCTATCCAAAAACTGCTGAACCCGCCTAAACCAGGTAACATGCTGCAAGCCGACTTAGGTGTCCATCATTCCAATAACTCTTTTACATCTCATCAGATGACCTTCAAACGATTCGTTACCTAACGCTAACATGACGATCTCACAACCAAGTACAGCTTTTGGTACCTTCCTGGTACCAGCCTATCGAAAAACTATTCAACTCACCCAAACTTCATTATCACCAACTACCTAAACCCACCGACAAACATCCTGGCGAGCGGAGGACTCAATCGTGCGCCATCGGAACAACTCCCCGGCGCCTTATCAGAAAGGCTTTACGCGCCGCTAAAAATATACGCAACGAAACTAGCGCGCTTCCCTGCGCTGCCCGCTCGGCGAGCAAATATTTTTCCAGCGCAATTAACGCTTCGCGGAAAGGGCCCGCCGGGTGTTACGAGGACCGTTACGACGCTCAATGTACACACTCGTGTCCGCAGGTCCGGCACGAAGGGGCATTAAGCGAAATTGGAAGCGGAGAGAGAGCGAGGCTCTTATTTGGGTCGGCGCCAGGACACGCACGAAGGACGAAGGACGAGCTACTTCCCATCTCTCTCTCTCTCTCTCTCTCTCTCTCTCTCTCTCTCTCTTCTGTTCTCTTTGTCTCTCTGTGTACGTGTGTGCTTCGCTCATTGGCGAACATACTTTCGCACTCGGCCTTTAAAGATAGACACAGTAAACAATAGCCGGTGAGCTTTCAATTACATCGAGAATGAATGGGTATTAGGTCGGGGTTGTGGGGGATGTAAGGTTTTTGAGGCGAGCTGCTTTTGGAGTGGAGGTTTTGGGGTGGGGAGTAGTGTGAGGCGTTGGGTTGACATTTGGCATGTGTTTGAGTTGGTTTTGTTGGGCTTGGTAAGTCGGAAGGCGTTTGTGGTTTTTGAGAGGAACGTTGACTGTTGCAGAAAATTATTCTGCAGAAATGAAGGCTTTTTAATTCTTGTAATCAGATTTTTGGGACTTTTCTGTGTCAAGTTGCATATTCCTATGTATCGAAACTATTACCATTACGTACTTTATATACTCTATAAACTCATCAAATCCTACAAAACAGTAATCTGACCACAACCAAATCCAACCTAACCCACAATATCCCAGTCTCATACAACATCCACGCGTTTTATCCCAAAAAATTCCACAAGCAAGTCTCGACTGCCTCCAGATCCTTCGCTATCGAACTCCGCAACCTCCAATCGCAAAGGGGGTTCTTTCTGACCCGGGCATCGTTCGGGACCTCGGCAAGTCGGCCGCCGACTCGTAATTCGAAACCCCCCTCGGTTTGTTCGTCCCGCTCACACGGACAAGAGGCAATCGGCGTGCCGGCCGATCTTGCGGTTCCAGTTGTATCTATTGAAATTACCAGCCGTCGGATTGGCAAGTGTGATGGTGCGGCTAACGGGAGAGCCTCCAATCAGCAGGTAATTGCTTCATTCCGTTGGCGAGCCTCGCCCGATATTGTGGCACCCTGAGCTAAGCTTCGGCCGCCCTGGCCTTCCCGAATCGGCGTCCCGGCCCGGATTCGGGCTTCCCGTGGGAAATGCCGGACGCCGAAAGGGGAGACTTTTGTGCGAGGAATCTGATTGATCGCGAAATTCCCACGAAACTTCGCCCCGAAGAGTCGCGGTTGAGATTGGTCGGGCAATTTGCAACTCTTCGATTCTCGGGAAAGATCAGCTGATTGTTCAAGGTCACGGGTTTTTGCTTTACTGTTTACTGTTTTTATGATACAACTTTACTTTATTATGTTCAAAAATCTTTGGCAGAATGAGTTGTGAAGAGAGAAGGAAACCAAGTGTGCATTAACATTCTTAGAGTATGTATTGAATAAAATCAGATAAAATATTTTAGAAAATTCTTGCAGTATTCTGTTCGTTCAATGGCATAAGTTTGTCTTAAAAACAATTAAAAAAATTGACCTACTTTCAACCTTGCGGTAAAACTCTCCAAGACACTTCAGGAACCAAAGTATTGGTAGAATACAAATTTAAATGACAATCTCCAATATTCCTCCACTATAAAACACGATAAAGTTTCCACTTACGTGTAACGAAAGACCGTTACCCGCAGCAAGCGAATAAAAATCCCAATCTCCGATGCAATTTCATCCCCCGTCCGCCATAAGCGCAGCGCAGACAGTACAATTGCACGTATCAGAAAAGACAAATTGCTAAGTCAACGAACAAATGCACGCCACTGACAATCGGTCAAAGAATCGAACCGAGCCAGCGAACTACCGTAACGAGACCTGCAACCCCATTAACCGTCGGACATTATCTCCACCCCTCAATTACATCCACTGTCCGCGTCACATCCTCATCATCCCCTGATTCCCACCCCCGATAGACGCGAATCCACACTTGCGTACGACACATTTATTTTATGAAACTTAAGTAATTGTAAATTGATTGGCCTAACAGAAAGATGGCCCAAGGCAGTCTTTACGAAAAGTTCTATGTGTGGATCGGTCTCATCGTCCAAAATAGGTACAACGAATAGGTTAAGGTAACCTTCGATAAAACAGTTCCTCCTTGACCAGTCCCATACTCGACAGTCATTACCTGACATGTCCCAGACACTAAAAAGTCATAAATTCACTATATTCACTCAAAATAATTCACCGTTCAAATAACGAATTCTTTATCTAAACAACGTATGTATTTATCAAAAACTCAAAACGATCAAAATAACTTCACTCCTACACATAACACGCACAACTCATACCCCCACCTTCTCAACATTACTTGTCGCGAACCTCAAGAATCGCATTCCTAGCTGGTACAAAATTCACCCCCCCTCACCCTCCCCTCCCGCCTGACTCTCGATACGAAAAGACTCGGCAACAGTTGTACTGGAGATAAAAGCAATGCAATTACCCGAGGCCGCCGAGGGAATTACTCAGGGAATGTCTTTAATTAAATGTTGGAAGCAGTTTCCGAGCCTCCGTTAATGCAGAGACAATTTCCTTCCATCCACTTTCCGCTCGCTCTCGCCGAGAGAAAGGAACATCCGGCGAAGGGATGATGTGCCGGGGTGGAAGGAGGTTCGAAAGGGGGTGGAAGGGACGGTAGCTGGCAGTCGCCCGAGAACGCCCTGTTCCCGTTTCTGTCCTCGTACCCTTCGCTCGGCTTCTATGTTTCCCGGCTTAACGAAGTTTTAAAGTTCGCTAGCCTAATCGCTCGCGTCAACGGCCGCTCAAAGGGATCGCCTGCCAGGATCGAATTCCGTTTCTGCGACGAACTTTATTCATCTATGCGCCGCCCTTCGACAGCGGGCTGAAGGGGGATGTTGGGGAGAGAGGGGGGGGGGGGGGGCTTTAGGATCGAAGATTTGTGTCGATCGAGGACTGATAAAGAAAAAGTTGCAATTAGGTTGGCGGTGGTGGGGGTTGGAGGTGGGGAAGGGTTGAGTGTTGGGGTGGAAGTGAATATCATTTCATTTAGTCTTGTGGAGTCATTTATCTTTGTGTAGTGATATTGGTGAAGAAATTAATTATTACGTTATGATGTGTGCTGGAAAACAGTATGATCATTCTCATTCATTTTTTTTGTTGTGAGAACGTAGTTCGTCAAAATTAATAAAATTGTTATAAACTCCGAACGTTTACAAAATCTTCACCTGATACAGATTGAAATCTGTTCAATGTCTGTATCACTGTATCAATTTGGGTGAAACAAATAAAAAAGTTAATATATACACAAGCTGACGAATAAACGTTGAGAAATAGTAATATCGTTCTAATAAATTTCATGTCACGTGAGACCGCTAATCTTCACGCGAAACGGACTAAAATTCATTGAACCTTCGGACTACGACCTCCCGACGAGACTTCACTGAACCAAAAACGTCGAGAAGTAGGAAAAGTACGCGTGACCTACCACGATCGTCGAGCCAAAATCGCAGTTAATTTCCCGAGCAAGATGCCGGATGTTTGAAACGGTCGGACCATCAGTCGGCAAATATTTTTATCAGCGCGAATTATTCATCCGCTTTTCCGCCTGTCCTCTAATTAATTGCAAACTGAAAGAATCCCGCGTCCGCCGCTATTTTGTACCGTAAAATTGCCACGAACAAAACGCTGCACCAACCTCACCTCCCCCCCCCCTTCCGCTCCCGTCTCTCCCTCGTTCTCTCACTCTTTAGGTGGAGAGTCGACATGATTTAAGCGGAGATACCTTCTCTCCAGCTCGCGAAAGGTAGTGCCGCGAATAATTCGAGATAAAAAGGGATTCCGCTTCTGGCGTTTAATTTCCGCGCGGCACGCCGGTGAAAGAAGGGCGGGGGGGGGGGGGATGTAAAGGGATGAGAGAGAGGGTAGGTGGAAGGAGGAAGAAGTTCAGAGAATGAGAGAGTGGGGAGTAAGAGCTTATGGTTCAGAAAGAAAGGGAAACGGAATAGGAGGCTAAAAGTACAAACCGTAGAAAGATAGAAATTGGTGTATAGAGAAGGATAACTATGTAAAAGAATGAGTGAAAGGACAGCTAGAAGGAGAGAAAAGTTCAGAGTATGAGAGAGTACATTCGTCAAAAGCCTATGGTAAAGAAAGAGACTTACGAATAGAGAGAAATGGAACACAATAGAAAGAGAGATGAAAACAGTCTGATGTATAGAGACGGACAGAATTGAAAAAATGAAATTAGAATGGTTCAAGAGTATTTAGACACAGAAGCCAGAGCAAGAGACGCATAAACATAGAAAGAGAGGGAGGCTGAATGATTTATTCCAAAAGAATACCAAAAAGACAGGGAGACACTGTACTCTCACACCGAAAAAAGGAAACGCAGACATAGACAAATAGATAGAGAAGCAAATAGAAAGCAACAGAGACAGAATACTCCAGCAGAAGGGAAGCAGAAACGGTTTAAATTCTCAGAGCGGAGGAAGATAGAAAAGAAACCGCGCGCAGATGGGAAACGAAGGCTGGGAGGTGGAAGGTAGAAGGTTGGAGGTAGAATGTACTGTAAATTCTCGCACTGGGAACGTTATAGTCGTATCGTGCCTCGTCCTTCCAGCAAAACAGTTCTCCGTAGCCTTTGCTTTTATTATGAGACATTTTAGGAGCGCGCGGACTCGTGGAGGGTTGCGGGGGTGGAATGGAAGGAAAAGGGGAGAATAGCCGCGGAGGCATGACAAGAAATGTCACAGGATTCGGTTGGCATAACTGTGCGAGTTTGCATACTGACGCATGTAATGTCGACTGGAATATTGAGGTGATTTCAAAAGTATTGGTGAATGCTCAATGTTTGAATTTTTGGACGAGTTTTAGGTGGAACGTAAATGTTTTGTAAATTTTATGTGTGAAATTATTTGATGTTATTGATGATTGGTAGGGAATTGTGTGGTGTTTGTAAAAACTTGTAAATTATTGTAAACACCAAAAAAATTATTAAATATTTTACGTGAGCTATATTTTTCAGATTGGTCTTGTGTAAATTTTGGGTAGTAATTGATGTATCAGCGCATGTAATTTACGTACTTTATATATCTTAGTGAATGGTAATTAGACATTGGAATCATTACGTCGATTAATGACAACATGTTAATTTGATTAAATTGTAAACGCTCACCGTGGAATTTATATTGCGCACTAACGCAGTGACATTTGATTTCCCCGCAATTCAAATCCTCCCACTGTAACTCTTGCACCCTCAGCGCCGAGGGGGTGAAAACAATTATACGATAATACGAAATTCCACATGTTAATGTGATTAATGCCAGAACGTTTACAACGGTCCTAAGCAATCTCATAAATACATAAATTTAACTCCACCCTGTAAATTATGGGATATCAAAACCAAAGCACCAAAATTGTCCGAAATCATTATCCCCTTACAGAATTACGCGAAAAAGACAGCATAAACCACCAACTTTCTTAAACACGATTCCGCAAGTACACACTTTCGACAATTCACCCCATGTAATCGCTTCTCAGAAACCGAAACCACCCCGCCAATTTGCCCAAATCCCATCCACCCCCTCTCAACCCCCGCATAAGCGAACCACCACCAACCCCCCCAAAATTTATATTAAACATCATCCTCGCGTCTCGCTGACATTCGATTCCCTCGCAATCCGAACTCTCAACCACCCCCCACCCCTCCGTCCACCCCTACCGAGGGGTCGGAAATAATTGTACGTACGAAATTCCAGATGTTTTGGTTCCTCGACGTAATAATGCGCGCTCGTCGAAGTTGCGCGAGGGGGAAGGGCCCGATTAAGTGGCGACAGCGCCTTCCACCCCCCCCCCCCCCTCTCCCCTTTGCAACCCCTTGCATCCGTTCCCGCTTCCGTTCTCGCTCTCCTGCGCTCGGAGGTCCGCGGAGTAGCTCGCAGGACGAAAACGCTCGCTCCGAGGAAGGCCCTTGTCATGATTAAGGCCTGTTAGAGCGAGGGATGCGCGTATTGTGCCGTAGCTTCTGCTGCTTCGCAGATATGAGGGATCCGCCGAGTATTCCGAGGACCCTTCAGTCGGCATGAGAAAGGGTGGCAAGGTTGAAGGGAGAGAGAGAGAGAAACAGAGACTGAGAGAGGGTAGGTTAGAGGCATAGATAGAGCGTCTGTGTGTGTGTGAGAGAGTGAGTGAGAGAGAGAGAGTGAGAGAGAGAGAGAGAGAGAGAGTGAAAGTAAGAAGAGAGACAGAGAGGGAGAGCGCCAAGAGGGTAGGTTAGAGAGAAGAGTTTCGACCCTTTAGCCCACCTTGGACCTTCTAGCACAGGTAGCTCTTCTCCTGCCTCAGAGATTCTGACGAAGAGAGTAAAGGAGAGATACATAGAGAAAGAGAAAGAAGAGTAAGAAGAGAGAGGAGTTTCCACCCTTCAACCCACCTCGGACGATCTTGCACAGGTAGCTCTCCTCCTGCCTCGGAGATTCTATCGGCTTCATAGTGGAGATTCTCCATGTTGGCTCTGTGCATCGACGGGAAATGTTGTCGAGTGGACGAGGGCCGAGGAGGGACCCTTCACGAACGAAGAATTTTTATATGATCAGCGGCGATTAAAATGCGCGCAAGAGTATGCTCGAGGACGCTTTCACGGTCGAGTGGATGCGCGGGGGTGAATTGGGAGGAGTTGGGGTTGTTCGGTTGGAGGGTTTTTTTTCGAAGATGTTGGGGGGTTGGTAATAGTGGAACGTGATGGTCTTTTGAATTCTTTGTCTGTTGGACGGTGATAGTATTCTCATACTAGACATGTGAGTGTAGTATGGTGAAATTATAATTTTGGTACTTACAGAATTAAGTACTGTTGTTTATATTATACAAATGACAATTTTTACTGACAATAATTACTGTTGTACAAATGACAATTTTTTACTGACAATACTTACTGTTGTAATAGATTTATGAGTGCAATATGGTAAAATTACAATATTCGTATGTAAAGTCTTATGTTTATGTAGGACTGTTCTTTATAAATATGATGGGAGGTTGAAAGACTGAAAGTATTGAATTCTGTGTCTGCGTGTGAAATTCAGTATTGTCATAGCGGACATCTGATTGCAATCTGATACAGTAATTAATTTATATGCACATTCTCATATTCTTATCTTTACAATAAACTTCCTGCTGTAATATAATTATCATTACAGGCATACAGATAATTTATATAAAATCTTATTTCGTGAAATTCGGCATTGCCATGCTGGACATGCAATCGCAATGTAATTCAATAATTATTCCCACGCACATCTTTACATTAACATACAATCGATTCATCTATACACCAATCACAAAGTCCTGAAATTCACCACACTTTTATTTCACGAACAAGACTCAACAAAACTTCAACCCCCACCCCAAAAACTTAAACGAAATCATAAAACCCCCAATTCCTGAAAATCTCGCAACCACCAAAAATTCGACATAGCCCACCGGTACACCACATCCCTCTTAATCACCCTCCACCCCCTTCCACCCCAGTTGCGTCTAGGAACCAAAACACCTGGAATTTCGTCCCGCCATACAATTATCCCCCCGTTACGTAGTTACAGTCTCGAGTTCCGGGAATTGCTCGAGAATCGACTGTTACACAGCCCCTCCCCTCCCCCCTCCCTCTCTTCATCCCCTACGGCTCCTTCGTCCTAGCCTTTCCGCGTCTCTGTTCTCCTCCAGGCCGCGGAATGTTCGGCGACTGGGTAGATACTGGCAACTTGCCGGCGAGTTTCGAGATTTCTGCCCGGCAGCAACTTCTGTTTGCCGCCGGAGTGCGGATTAGCGATTCTTAACCGGGAGCGGAGCGGAGCGGAGGGGTGGGGTGGGATGGGGGCTGTTTTTGAAGATATGCAAGGAGATTCTCCGGCGGAAGTCGCGAAGTATTCTTCGCCGGCTTGCGGGATATACTCCGGGCATTTCGTACGGAAACTGTAGATTGTCGGCGAGGGTGAAAGATAAAAAAGAGTGGGGGGAGGGGGTTGTTTGGGAGTTACAATTTGATTTGGTACAATAATACTCTGCGAAAGTTAGATAGGGTAATGGCTTTTTGGCGGGTCTTTTAAATAGAAGTTAATTTATAATATAATAAATAAATATAATATATAAATAATAAATTATAATCATTTACGTACAGACATTTTAGAAGTGTACATGTTAGCTTAACGAAAGTTTAACGATAGTTAGTAGGACAATTTTCATATTAAAAGTGTAAAGTTTTGCATCGAATAAATCAAAATTCTTTCCCGAGTCAGTGTAGATAGCAGAATTTTCGCCTGCAGAAAAGCAGGAGAAAATTGCGAGCAAATGTGAAGTAAGGCACAGAAGACAGAATAAAGCAGGAACCCAGGTCACTGACAACGCGGAAAGTAAGAAATTGAGCAGCCCAGCCCAGAAACAGTCGAAACTACAAGGAAACACATCCGCCTTCCTCCAGGACAACCAACCCCCACAACCTGACAATTCAACCTTCAGAACGCCGAAAGACAAGCGCCGAATTTAAACAATTTTCAAGTCTGAATATCTGGAAGTCCCATAATTCGTAGATCGAAAAAGCAGACGTGAGGCAAGGAGAGAAAGAGAAGGTGGGTAGGTCCCTGAAAGCGGTAAATAAAATGAAAGGTTGGAATGTGCAAAGTAAGACGGAGATAGAAAGGTAGGACAGAAGATGGAGAGTCAAAAGGACCTCGTCTTATCACGTTCTCGGAGTATGGATTTCAGAAGGCTCCCGTCGCCACGATTCCTCGGACCCTCCGACCTACGGGCAACCTACGGGCAACCTACGGCCAACCTACGGCCACCTTCAGCCACCTCAGAAGCTTCGACTACAGGTCGCCGGCGCGTCGCCGCGTATTACGGTATCAGATTGCAAATCAATATCTCATTTCGTAGGTATGAGCCGAGATGTCGCGTTCGTAATACAGTTTCGTGGCCGACGTTGAGACGTGTTCGCAGGATCTATAGGTACATTGTATGTACGGGGTGGTCCGGCAGAAAGGGAACGCGAGTTAGACGTGAGACAAAGTCAATTTTTGAGACTGCTAACATTTTGTGTCCTGAAAAGTTTCGAGGCTTTGTTGATACTTATCAATATGTGGACTGTTTGTTTTGAAAATGGTGTAAATCCACTCAGATCACCTCACAACATCCAAAATCTGAGACTACCGACACAACTTCCTACACTAATCAAAAACAGCCCAGTCCAAAATCATACTCAAAACGCAGTTCAGTCTAACATTTCGACCATATTCGAAGCAACGCTTTTCAACCGTGCCACCCCGTATACTCGCACAGAGACGAGAGGCAGCCGGAACGAAGAGAAGGGCAGATGGATAGACAGATAAAGAGGACTGGAAAAGAGAGGGCAGATTGCAGAGCGTGGGAGGGAGCGAGACAGAAGAGAAAGGTAGAAAATGGAGGCGGAGAGAGAAACTCTGGCTTGCGGCAGGTCGGTCGGAAAGCGGAGCGAAACGCAGGCAAATCGAATTATCCTCGGGGGCCATGCGGGGCATTTTCTCCAAAGGGCTCGGGCCCTTTCTGCCGTCGGCTTCCTTCCAGCCAAATTCGATTGACCGCATCCTTCGCTCGCTTCTAACTGGCGCGAAGTACGGCGCGGAGTGCGTCTCGATTCGATGCGGGCCACTTCGTATCGTCGATATCGAACTCCGAGGTCATTCGAGATATGAATTTCCTATGGGCGAGTGGAGTGAGGAACTTTGAACTTCGCGCGTGTCAAAGTCTGGTTTTGGTGCCCTTTCACCGATCTTTGGTAGTCGGATTGATGATTTTGTTTCATTGTGACAGTAGACGAAGTGAAAATAAAGAATACTTGTAGCATCAGGCTGAAGAATTATTTCATATTATTCTTATATATTCAGATATTATATATGTAATTATAGTTTTTACTTTGTCAGTTTCATAATTAAAATTATAGTGGTCTAAGAGAATTTTTAGATTTTAAAATAATTGTTTAGTTCAATTTTGTATCATTTTCACATTCAACGGCGCAAATATGAAATGCAGAATCAAGATTTCGACTATTTACATATTTCCTGAAGTGACTGTAATACGTGGCGCCCGATAATTTTATTATTTTATTACTTCGCGGGCACGGATATCGGAAGATCCGTATTACCCGAGGGATAAATTGATAATATTCCATCAGTTTTAATTTGTCGGAAGCTCTGATTGAATTTGCCAATTCTGTCGATTCGAAAAGTCGGCCGCTCAACATCCGCTCTTCAGAGGCAATCGAGATATTAATCCTTCGACAGAGCAACGGGATAATATTGCAAAAATCTAATCTGAGTCGAACGGTCACGTTGAACATTTATCCTATTACTCTACAATTATCGAAACGTCCGTTAGACGCGAACGATCTATCAACATTATTTTCGTTTGCAAAACATAAAATCAATTGTCAGGAATCAGGACATGTCAACGTTGACACTGATAAATTTCCCTGTATTCTTACGAGAAGCCTAACGTCACGTACCAATTCTACGAAATCCTTCGACCGTCCTAACCCACGCAAAAGCATTAGAAAATCTAAGCTCCGCCAAGCCCACCCTCAACCAATTTGATTTCATTAGCAAGCCACACTGACGTAATACATTAAACGCTAACGACGTCTAAATCAATGCCAGCCCCGATCGAGCCCGACCAATAACTGCCACCCCCCGTCTGAAAAGTCAACCCTCAAGATCCGCTTTTCGTCGGGGCATCCCCCGCAAAGCCACCCCCACCCCGTCCCGTCCGTTGCCGCGAAATCTCGTAACATCGACGTCGAGATTTGCATAATTCGCCGTGATAATTAAGCGATCTGCATATTACGTCCCGTGTGCGCACCGCGGGTGCCTCTTTTAGGGGCAAATAGTCCCGGGCACGGTCCTCAAGTCCCCCACCTACCCCCGCACTCTATTAGATTACGACGTTGTAACGAGTAATATCCACGTTACGAGGCTGCGCTTCCAGCCCTTCGTACTCTCTCTCTCTCTCTCTCTCTCTCTGTGTCTGTGTTTCTCTCAGTCTCACGTTCTATTCTAAGTCTGAATCTCTCTCTCTCTCTCTCTCAGACTCACGCGCACACACGCTCTCTCTTTCTACGTCTCTTTCTCCAACACCCTACAGTCACACGCCGACACATGACGCGAATCAGCATGCCTCGTTGGTAATGGAAATTTCGTGAACGTCTCATTACGTAATCCTCGCGCGTTACGGCACGCTCGATCGCGGGTAATTAACGAAGAAACGTGGCTCTCCGGAATGGGGCGGATTCTGTTTGCTCCGTGCGACAAACGGGGGTGGACAATAAGATTAATCTTGGCCGCTGGCGGCCTGGAGGGGGTTTTCTTTCGGCGTGAAATCGGTGGGGTTTGTTAAAGTGGGTAGGAAGGCTGTTTTTCGAATTTGTGTACAAGTGCGATGAGATTTTTAATTGTATTTGTGCTAGAGATTTTTATAGGATTGATGGGATAGTAATTGCGTGTTAAATTGGGTTTATGGAATTTTTTTTCGATTTTTCGAACGGACGAATTGTAACTATAATTGTTTATATTATAGCTAGAAGTCTGAATCTTATTAAATTGTATCTTTATATTTGGTATGTGAATGTACAGGCGTGTGAATTAGTCAATTTTTCATCAAACTTGTATTATAATATTATGTTTTAAATATGTACAGATATTGAACGTTACTGTATCGTGTTACACAGTGTATCGAAAAAAAAGTTCTAATTGCTAGAATATAGTTAGAATCGCATGCAATATTGGAAGGAATGTGCCAATGAGTCATAATTGAAATATACAATGCAAACTGAAAGGTGTGATTATACACAATTACAATACCGGGGGAGTTCATATTTCACACATATTTTCTGCAAAATGTTCACTAGTTGTATCTATGGCGAATACCAATATAAATTCCAATATGACAGACAAGAATGCAAAAGCAAATTGCAATCAAGTACATCAGAATATCATTCTATATTTAACAGGAAAATACTTCTATACTCAACAAAATTTAATTCCTTCGATATTCTATACAAAACGTTTGTTAATCCCAAGTACCAAACTAACCCTGAACATAACAGAAAAGTATATTACAACCAATTTATATCACAATTCTATATTAAAAAATGCGAAAACGTTCACTAATCGCATCTATTAGGAGTACCAAACTAAACACGGAAATGAAAGAAAAGTAAACTACATTCAACTCATATCACAATTCTATATTCAACATAAAAACACATGTATACCCAACTAAATTCCATCAATATTCTTCTCAAAACGTTTATTAATCACATCTATCACGAATACCAATCTAAAGCCTCACCCGACAGCAAAATAAATTACAATCAAGACCAATCACAATTTCATCGAAAAACCGCCCGGTTCAGATTAACTTCCGTCGACATTCTCAGCGAAAACGTTCATTAATCGCATCTGCCGCCGGCGGCGGCTCTAAAAGCGAACATGACAGAACACGGGGTACATACGTACGCCGTCCGATTGTGTATCTTTCAGGTTAGACGACAGTTTGAGCGTCGAGCTGACAATCGATAGATAATAACCCCCGCCGGCCTCGGAACGATCAAGTCCGGTAAGCGGCTTGGCGAACTTTCGCCAATCAGCAGGTGGAATCCCGCGGCGAAACTCGCCTGACAATTCAATTACAACTGGAAATTCCGGCGGTCCGACCGCCCTAAGCCGGGGAAAGTTTGTCGGGCGGGGACGGGAAGGGCCGGGCTCCTTCCTGAAAGAGGACGCGAGCCGGACGAGTGCTATGTAGATTTCTGTTTGCTCGCCAGTCATTATGACTGCTCGCCACCGAGTATCTCTATTAATGATCCGACCGGATGAAAGTGCAAAACTGTGCGAGCGATACGTGTTTCGACATTTTCTGTGTACTTGGCCGTGTAAGTGGCCTTTGAAGTGGGATGATTACAGAGAAATGCTGGAAGTAGAAGTGTAATAATGACTTTTAGAGCTGTATTTTAAGATTTTTTCAATTGGAGTTTTACCACAAAATAAATATTATAATATCATCAGTATTTTTGAAATTCCTTGATAGCACTAAAAAATCAAAGGGATGACGCAATTGAAATCGAAACAGTAAATATTTTAAATTCAGTAGAGCCTCACTCATTATAAATTCTGTAATTGATCCGAAAAATAAAAATGTCAACCTGCGACATTTACGACTTTCGGCCCGCTACATTTTCGAAGGATTCTGCACTGACCCCCCGACCCCCCATTCCTTCGCTCATTGTGTCCTGACCGTCGTCCTTCGAGACCGAGGCCGGAGACGATGACCTCGACGCAAGTCACGTTTCGATCATCGATTCTCATATGTGGCACGTTGATACGCGCACGATTAACTGCCCGATTTCGCGAGGGCCGGTCATACATATGTGATGAGCGTCGCCTACTTTTTCGAGAGGAAAGGGATTTTTTCTTCCTTTTGATTCCCTCAGCGGAAGAGATTTAAATCTTTCCCGCACGCCTGAATTTTGTACGTGTGCGCTTTTTGCCGAACGGTATTTCTCTGTCGGACTTCAAAGTCCCACATTACGGAAAAATTTATGAACGAAGTTTGGTCCAGTGTTTTTCTTCCGCATACATTTCGGATTATTCACTTTCATATCATTATTTTGATATGATGTAGTATGATATGGACCGTTTTTTCTGAAAGTGGTGTGTCTATTTTTAAATAATTCAATATCGGACAAATAAATTGTTTATGCTAAATTAATGATGCTAAATTAGATGAAATATGGTATAAAATATTTTCAAAATTACGTGAGTGCAATATACCTCAATCTTTAAATTTTTTCCTTTAATGCCTACCATCTGAATACTATACAACACCCTTAGATACAACATTAAAATAAGGTTATTTAACAAACTATAATTTCTTCGATTCTACCCCCTTAAATTATAATTCAAATATACCAAATCATAATATAATTAAATTACAATGAAATACTCAGATGAAAAACATCTGACTTGCGAATGTTCCCGAATGAAACCACAGTCAGCACCACCCACCCTAAAAGAAAGATGAAAAATGTGACTTACCGGCATAGTTTGGCTACCGTGTAAAGAGTTGATCGCCGCTAGTGCTTCTTGATGCGACGAAAGTTTCACGAATGCGCAGCCTGTAACAAAGAAAGCGAGCACTTAATCGTCCGCCAAACCTGCACGCTCCACCCCCTTCGAGGCCACCCTTCCGAAAAACGCTTGCCGACAAACGCAAATGTCAGCCAACCCCCCACCCCTCCGAGAGAGACATCGTCCAAGAATTCGCTGGCCATTCATAAGACAATGGCGGGCGAAAAAAGTGGTGCCGGGGAAAAATTCGCGTTCGGCTCTACCGGAAGCGGACTCCATCCGCTTTATCTTCGTGAAGGATCCCACGGGAGGGAGTTGTAGGGGGTGGGAAGGAGTTTCCGCCACTCGCCATTGTCGCCGGCCGAGTTTCGGAACTGGCCAGCGATGATGGAGCGATTAATCGAGCAAGTTACCCTCCTGCCAGCCGCGGTTATCGTCAGACGGGGGTGTGTGTGGAAGTGGAGGGGGGTGGGAAGTTTCGCTTGAAAAATTGCGCGGTGCGCGCTTAATAAAAGATGTTTACCGAGAGAGGATGGGGGTGAGTGCGATTTCTTTCGTTCGGGGGTGGGAGTGCTAGGTGAAGGAGGGATGATTTTGAATCGAGTGAAATGTGGAGTGGACAAATTTCAGAATCCTCTTCGTTCAGACACGCGACCGGGTTGATATGTGAATTTTTGGGCTGGATATTGAGGAGGGTGAGTAAAAGGGGATGTTGTAGTGGCAGTAAATGTGTACTATGATAACAGTGTTCGAGGAAGTATCCTGTTTAATTTTACGAAATTACATTTTGCGTGATAGAATATTTTTTGGATAGATAATGTTTCATAAAATACCAATGTGTAGATGATTATACAGAGGGGGATGTTTTTGGAAAATTGTTTTTTAATACAGTTTCATCGATAATGTAGTTAGCGATAATTGCCTTCGAACAGTAATTGACTTAAAAATTGCTAGCATGCAGAGCTATGGCATTTAATTTTGCCCTGAGTAAATGTGTATCACGATAACAATGTTAAAACGAATATTTCATCAAACTCTGCAAAGTCAAAATTAAATTCCTATTAAACGCATTAGTTACTAATCACAAACATCGTAACATTTATTATCCTGATAATTATTTCATAACCAAACTCAAATACGGTAAATAGCATAACTGTACAAATAATCCAAAAATGATTAAAACACGTAACTGTACAGCATCAACCATAAAAGCTCCAACCCCCTGCAACCGAAAAACCATAAAAACCCCCTCCCAACCCCTTAAACAACCCCCGCCATGAAAACAACCATAAGAGCCGAAATTCTCATTCCGCCGAATCGACCTCGCCGTCTCGCGGACCCCGAGACCTTGAAACCTCGGCAAGCTAATCCGCGAGTATCGCGAGGTATCTTATCAGTCACGCCAGGACGATAATTCACGCTCGTCCTACTTTAACAACACGATCCTGGCAGCGTCGCAGATTCCCGCGAAACGTCGAAAGACCATGAGCGAACTGACTATTCTCGCCCGGGCAGAGCTAGAAGGGCGTCAAGGGGGTGGGGGGTGAAAAGTAATTAACCTCGAATTAACTCGTCAATGACGTCCTCCCAAAGGACCTTCCATCCGCGCCAACCTATTCCGCTGATAACATTCTTCCAATCCGATGCTATCTCGAGCCTTCTACAAAGAGCTCTTACATCGACTTTTACACCTACCCTCTATATCTATCTCTTCTCATCTTCCACCCCCCCACCCCCTCCCCTAGACTTATTCTTCCCCTCGAGTCCTGTCGCTCTCCTTCGCGAACTTTCGTCAGGACGAGCGCGTCGTGAAAAATAAATGAAGTTCGATTGCGATATGCTCGGTGGGAGGGAGGGTTGGGATTAAAGGGAATTAGGGCGAAAAGAGGGCAGCCACCTCTCGTACCTGCTGGAGTATGACACGATAACGTTCGCCCATCCCGGCTGCCGAAGCCTGGACCGGCTCCAGTCTTCCAGCCCTCGACTTCGACAGCTTCCCGAGTCCACCCCCCCCCCTTCTACACCCCCTCGTTCGGCCGTTGTTCGCTAGGGGTGGAAAGAGGCCAGGGGGGTGCGCGGACAATTTCAGGCCTCCGATCGATATCTTGCGTTTAAAAACTTTCCGCCGCGTTGCCCGCGAGAACGATAGGCTGGATGAGATTAATATTGTACGGAGGCAGAAGTGTGTGTGTGTGTGTATGTGGGGGAGGCGATGAGTCGTGATAATCGGCGTGATCCGAAACATATTGCGCGTGAGAAGGGTGTTGCGGACTTTGCCCGGGATGTTCTGGGATGTTTCTGTGCTTCTTTTAAAGTGATCGCGAGCGTTCGGCGGTGAAATTGTAGTTCGGACGCGAGTTTCTTTTCGGCTGATCTGAATTCGATCAAAAATGTGGGTAATAGGAGATTAGCAATTTTAGTTGTACTTGTTTTGATCTAACTTCACGATTTTTAGGTTTAGTGTTTAAAAGATAATGTTGACACTCCATAACGCAGCAAATCAGAATGCAATCAACAATTTGAATAATGGCAGATTAATATTTTTCGTCATGATTGCTGTTCAGACTCATCATAATTATTTTCAGGATCAATTACAAAAATTAATATGTTATATCATATCTTATTGTACATACAAAACACATTGTCGACCCGCACAAAATTTCCATTACCCTCATGATAATACGTACTTAACAAATGGACCGTTTATTTTGAAAGTGGTGTAAGTCCATTTAAAACAAAAATTGAATATCACATAAATAAACCGTTTACACCGCGTTAATGATAAATAATATACCTCATTTTCTTCAATCTGGACTTACACCTCTTTCAAAATAAACGGTCCATATATATATTGGCAATATAACAAATTCCAACCAAATTTAGAACGCACAGAACCTATCAATTCCACTTCCGCCTAGATGAAACTCCACAATCCGCTAATTACGTCACTACCCAAAGCGAGAGATTCGCGCACGATTCAAGGACAGTCGAAAATCGGAGTCGTCCGAGACAATAGTTTTCCTGTCAGGACCGGAAGGAGGGTTAAGGGCGTTATAAAGCGGATTCTCAAGGCGGCACGCGGCTCCTTTCGGCAAAAAATGACGAAGTGCGCCGCCCCCTCCCCCCCCCCTTGCCGGAGTTTGTTACCGGCAGCTCATTAAGCTGGATTGCTCTGACGTCATTATACTCCCTCCCTCCCCCACTTCTTGTCCGGAACACCTGGCAGCCATTGTACCGATGATAATGTCGCGATGTCAGGCTCATGCCGCTACATTAATCACGTCTGCGCTTCTCGCAAAACTCCGCTGTTTAACCGGGACCACCCCTCCCCCCCCCCCCCCACCCCCTTCAACCCCATTCTGAGACGTCTGATATTTCAAAGATTTTCGACGGGAAAAATGTCGGCCTGCTCAGAATCAGAGCCGGGTGAGAAATCGTTCCTGAACAGTTCTTCAGTTCTCGGGGAGGCCAATTAAAGATGGGGTGGAGTTTAAGTTTGGACGGTTGAGTTGATGGGCAGATGATTTTGTACGGAAAGTAAGATTCTGTGTTGATTTTTTAGCGGAGAGTGGGGTGAAAGCGGAATTTTTCTGTCGAACTGCTGTTTTGGAAAGTTGTTTAAGTGAGTTGGTGGGAATAAATGGAAAAAGTGGGGTAATTGCTGATTGAAGATGGGGAGGAAGTGATGTTTGGTTGCTTCGGCTGATGAGAAGATGATTTTGTATAGAATGTAAGATTTTGTGTTGATTTTTAGCGGAGGAGAAAGGTAGAAGCAGAGTTTTTTTGTCAGACTGCTGTTTATGAAAGTTGTTTAATGTAAGGAATAAATGGGGACGATATAATCACTAATTGTATTAATAATTTAATAAGGAATTGTATTAACAAATCAATATTTTGTGTTAATTTTCAGAGAAATCTGAAGGACTGTGAAACCGGACTAAATCATTAAAATTATAATTAAGCAGTAAGAACATTAATTTAATTCTTTCTTCGTTATATCGGCCCGCTGAATAATTGACATGAACAACTTTGGTTTCTACCAACATATTTATGTCAAATTATGACGCTATGCAATACTATTTAACAATAACGCAGTAACTCTAAGTAAAACTCAGCTTCAGTCTGACCTTACGAACTTACCACCATCCATATTTTTATCCAACCCCCCACATCCACAATTAACAACCCTCTAACTTCGATCAAACTTTCTCCTCCCCCAACTATCAGTCCAAATCCAACTAAACCGACACATTAAAACGACTCTCAAAAATAATTTACCTACTCTTTCAAACCGTACACCCTTACATTCATTTTACATCTCGAATATCTTCCTACCCCCACCCACCCAATCTTGACCGTCAACCCTCGCCTCCATTCCGTCGGAAAGGTTCGAAAAGGTTCGAAATCGCTTAAAGCATTTTGGCGAGGAATCCGCAGGCAGGAAAAATGTCCGAAATAACAGGCTGGGTTCGATATCGGCCAGATGCACGGCCAGCAGACTCACGCACACTCACGCAGCCATGCGCACGCACACGCGCGCGCGCGCGCGCGCGCGGATGGAAGCCTCTCAGGCTGACGGAGCCGTAAGAATTCGTCCCAGCTTCCAAAGCGTCCCTCACCCCCCCCCCCTTCCCCTTATTCGTCTACGCTCGAAATCCGCGACGGATCTCTCGAAGACGATGCGCTCTTCAGATTTTTCCCCGTCGCGACGCCCTCGAGAATGACGAGGCAGGACGCGAAATAAAGGACTCGAATTTCAGGAAAGTTTGCGCATACGCGTCCTTTCGGTAAACATCGTCAAAATTCGATTAATTATGCTAGTTTTTGTTAGGTGGATTTTTAGAGATTGGCTGTGTGTGTTGTGATGTAGAAGGTTCGTGTTCATTTTTTGAAATTTGATTGATGAGGATTGGTTGTGGTATTAGACATTTTTGATTCGTTTGGCAGGTTTTTACTTTTGAAGTTTTTGGGAATATGGAGAATTATAATATTGATTGTACGGTTGAAGTTTTGACGGTGTACTGTATAATGAGTATAAGCGTAATAATGATAATTTCTCTAAATATATTTATCTTATTGACATCATCGCAATTTTGATCGGCACCAAAACATCAAATTTGACTATTCACTTATTCGAACACACATTTCAGAATTTACATTTTACAATTCCTTTCTCCTAAATCTATGGCAGTGCATGTACATATGTATATATGTATTTTATACTCATGTTGCCTTACGAGTTACGTCATAATTACAACACCTCATATGACAGCCCATAATAACCATGGTATATTACAAAAATCTTCAACCAGCTCCGAACGAAAAAAAATCTCTCCCCCACAAAACCACCCCCAAATCCCAAGAATCTCCTGCCACCCACCCCCACATCACCCCCCACCATAAAAAGCCTCCATCGATAAAAGGAAGCGGAGGGAGTCGTCAGAAATAAAGGACTCGAATTTCCCGAAAGTTTCCGCATACAGGCCGAATGTTTCGAGCAGGCTCCTCGTCGGCCCGAAAACTATGTTTGCCCCCCTTCCTTAACCCCCCCCCCCCCCACTCTCTACCCCGACCCCCCTCGAACAACGTTCGAACAACAAACACTGGACAAACCGCTCGAAACCCTCCCAGTTTCGTGGCGCGATCCGTTTCTCTCCCTTCTGGCGATCCGTCCCACCCCCAACCCCCTTCAACTCCCCCACGCCCTCCATCTTCTCCACCCCTACGATTCGTCCCCTCTCATTCGACTCCCCCTTTCGTCTCCGCGTTGTCGCAGACGAGCAATCGATAACTCGCGAGACTATCCGCTCATATGTTTGATTGCTCGACAAACATGGCCGAGTTTGCGGGGGGGGGGGGGGGGGGACGAAACGTTCGTTTTCCGGATTCGAGGCCATTGAGACAGCAGTTCGGCAGTGCGCGAGGATGGACTTTTCGGGAACTTGTATGGAGAGTAAATATAAGAGGGAGAGGGGGGTGGTAATTTCGCGAGAGGGGTAGCTGGGGGTGGGAGGGGGTGTTATCTGATGGGAGGCGGACGCAACGAGGTTAAAAATACTTCCGGAGCGATAGTATCGTGGAAGGGTTGTTAGGGTTCTTGATCTTCGGGCTGATGGGAAGATTGCGGTG
The DNA here is from genome assembly GCA_914767735.1 of Anoplius nigerrimus. Classification (NCBI taxonomy): domain Eukaryota; kingdom Metazoa; phylum Arthropoda; class Insecta; order Hymenoptera; family Pompilidae; genus Anoplius; species Anoplius nigerrimus. Next base: position 15,973,203 of record OU612081.1, read on the forward strand.
AAGGGGTTGATTTCTTGACGGGGGTGCGCGAAGGGAGGTATGAAATTGTCGTGTTGCGCGCTTGAATTGTGGAGGGATTGGCGTGAGTCGCGAATTTTATAGAATTTTTTTTGAGTGTATGTTGAGATTTGAATAAAAGTAGGTGGTATTCATACAATTAATTGATTTATACCTTTGATATGATTTTATCAGGTTTTTAGTGTTTGGTTGAATAGTTCTAGTTTTGATGAAATTGATCATGTTTCGATCATATTACAAGTGTAAATATTAAACTAATCAGACTACACTGTACTCTACGTTACTGTAATTGTAGCTGTATTGTAAGCCATAGATTCTATATTCTACCTCCAATAACTGTATTACTTATACTTATTTACTATATTACTGTATTATTCATACTGTAACCCAAAGATTCTACACTCTACTTCTTTCGAACCCAACAAAAATCCCATAACAAAATATTTCACTCACCACATTACAAATCCTTTACCTAAACAATGTACGAAATCCTCAAAAAATTTACCGAGCACAACCTAAATCACCCGAATCGACTCCATCAAAAGCCGACCATTCTAAACCACCCCCACCCCATTCCACGAACATGAACGTTGGACAGATGACGTAACGCTCGCAATATCTCGACAACGGACACCCATACGGGTCCGTCGGCCATTTACGTGTGACGCTAGAGTCCGCGATCAATCTCGTGTAAAACTTCGGACGAGGAAGTGGGTCCTTTTATCAATCGGCTGACAGTCGATGATTAGATCCGGTCTCGGGCCGACTGCCGTGAAAAATTCGTTACCGCCAGAGACCGAAGTTGCGAAGTTCGGCCTCCGAAAAAACTGCCCGATCGATCAACTCTTATTTTTCTAAGCCACGGCGGAAGGGTGGTCGAGGGGCGGTAGGGGAGGGGGTAGGTGCGAATGGGGATGAAGGGAAAATAGAAAGGGGAAAGAGCTCCAGCGCGAGCTGAAGGGAGAAGGTGGACGGAAGTTGGCTGTACGAAAATAAGGGAGGGCTGCGAAGGGGGGGGGGGCAGTTTTTGCCCTCGAATCGATGCCGACCGTGTCTGTTTTTTAAACCGATGGGAATTTACAGTCGGCGAGTACAGATGTTCCGCGGTTTTGCCTGTGGACTCTGCCTATGAAAACTTTTGATCAAGTCGGGCCCTTTATTTTGGCCGTTTGAAGGGTGCGGTGGTGGGGACTAAGATTTTGATGGGGTGGAATAAGAGTACAGGAAATTTGGACGAGGAGAGTGAAAACTCGTCTTCAATTATTTTTATATTCGAACAGTCTATATTTAATATTGTTTTTCTACGATGGGGTTGTAGTACGAAAATAATTTTTGAACCTGTAATTTAAAACCGATTTTGCTTCAGAAGATAAACTATTACTTATAAATGTAAATTTACTGTTCACTCTTCAAAATATACATCATTTTTCGTTGAATATTTATAGTAGCTGCAATTAATTACTATTGTTAAGAATACCTAAGTTGTCTTCCTATCTTTAGAATGACTATAGTACAGGAAGTTGAGACAGAACGTGTGAAATAAAAATGTTTCAGATTCTTTCCTGTCGTCCACAAGTAAAACGAACTGAGCTCTTGAAATACGAAAGATGTGAAAAGGAACACTGAGGTTCATTCTTCTCAGCGTAGAAAGTCAGGTCATACAACTATGAGGATAAGGAAGTTCATCGCTGGAAACGGAAAACTTGACACCCGCTTCTGTGTCAGCAGGCAGGCTCCTGATTATTTTTTTGCCCGCCATTCGGATTCGGCCTACGAAACTGTTTTATCGGCTTTCTTTATTCTGTCCTCGAATAAACCGTTCTGAGCGTGAAGCAGATTAAGATTTGAAGATAAAAAGGAAAAAAGTAAACACTCTTTCCATCAACTCGCCAGTAAAGGGTAGTCATATAATTGTTCCGATGAAAGGATTGCGAGTTGAAGATTGAAATTCAGATTGTTTCGTCGAATTCAGATTGAAATTCAGATTTAAGTCGTGTGGTTTTAGTATGTGATATTTTATTTAATATAACACAATTTTTGTGTAGTTTTAAAGAAGAGTACTAGATCTAAAATTGAAAATTCATAATTAATGTTCATATATTTTCGAACAATCCAAACGATCCAATCAATTATGCTAATAAAAATGTTATGCCTATAACAATTTATGGGCCACATTTAAAATCGGTAAATTCCATTAAAATGAAAGTTTACATTTCACCTATACATTGTTCGTATCTCTACGTTAGAGAACGTCCTAGGAAAAATTTGAGTTACACAGGGTTAAAAATAGAAACGTACTTCGTCCCTTTGTCCGACACAGTCGGACGTGCCGATAAAGGATCGCCGGTGGAAGAAAAGTTGACACGCGTTTCTATGTCAGCGGGTGGGGTCGTGATTATTTCGTTAATGGCCGACCGGTCGCCCGTCGGGTAGAAAAAAGAACACTAACGACCGTGGGAAAGGCGCTTAAGGGTGTGACCGCGGAAAATGGCTCAGGTGGGATTTGATATCGAGCTTTGTACAACTCGAACTCGCGCTTGTTCCACGGAATCGGACGTAATGTCGCTTTTCTTATTCCGGGAAACGTCCTGAGAACGATGTAAAGCCCCTGAACTCGATAGTCTATACTGTGTTCAAATAACAACGAACTGCGGATGGTTGGACGGTAGTTATACTTGAAATTTGACTTTGTACTTTTCCGAGACCATTATCTGGGAATTTAGTAGATATTATGTACAAGACATGCGTACGTGTATTGCACGTTAAAATTTTGATAAAAATATTGTGAACACATCTGATGGGAAAGTATAATATGACATTGGGCGGCCAATGAAGGGTACTTTGGTATAATTTGACACTGCGAAAACACTGTAATGCTTTCAAATGTTCAGAAAACGGTTTCTTTTGATTTCGACCTTGTTTTACGTGGACTAATGAGACTTTTTCCATACTTTAACATTATACCGCATTATGTTACGGCCTATGAGCCTTCTAACTGCAATATTGTCGAAGTTACAGCTAAAAATATGCGAAAAAATTATGAAAAATGGACATTTCACCGCCTCATCGTCATATGGTAGTTTCTGTCACAAACATTCCTATATAATATGATATACCAGTCAAAATACTTTAAAAAAATCGCAACCCGAACCTTCTAAGTGCAATAGTTTCCGAGATACGGTCAAGAAAAAGTGAGAAAATAGTGAAAAAATTCAGAAAAATCGATATATTGCCGAAACCAAATTTCATTCTCAGATAAAAAATATCAAGTGTTGCACAACTGAAGCAGAGTTGCTTTGCGCACTCAACTTGTCTCTCTCCTCACATCAAGACGTCTCGTAACTGCGAGATGAGAATCTCGGAGGTCCTTGAAAATGGTCGAGCGGAAAAGTCTCACCTTCGGGCGGCTCAAAATTCCGTGAAAGCCGTCCGAATTTCGGGAGGACCTTACCGTCAATCGCGTAGGATCAGTTTCATTAAGCGCGGCTGCTGACTTTCATTATTATTCATTAAATCCATTAATTAGGATAGTGAATCCGGCCGACGAGGCGGACTCGCGTAATTGCCGTCCTCGCTCTCCTGCGAAGGACAATTTCCAAGGATCTACGCTCATTGAATGCCAAGGAGTCGTAAAAATATGGCAAGACTGACGGAAATTATAGCCGGAGATAGGAGTGAGTCGGCGGCGATTATCTTGACGCTTTGAAATTATGTTTTCCCCATTGTCAGACCTCTAACTCGTGTGTCTCGTCTTGCGGAGAATTATGCTGTACTTTGCGTGAGGTAATGAAATAATTAGTGTCCCGAGTAGGAGTGATGGTAGGAATAATTTTTGGCAACATAAAGCGTCAATACTTTTGCGGTCGGACTTAAATCTTAAGTTGTTTTCGAAGGTTTATAAGTCAGTGAATCTGAATTTGGTAGCAGATGAAAATTAAATTTACGGAGACTTGAAGAGATGTATCATCTGTAGATTCTGCTAAGCGTAACTTTTGGGTACAGCAAATTATCGGATTTCAATAATTTTAATGTACCGAAACGATACAAATTAATAGAAGAACACTTAAAGAGATCGTTTGAAGTTTCTACTACAAGTGAATTTTGTTTATTGCAAATCATAGAATTTCAATAATTTAATATATCTGAAACTGTTAATACTTTAACGACCTATACCTAAATCATACAAAAAAATCTTATTATATTCAAACAAAACCCAAATCCTGTCCACAACAGATTAAAATTCTACAAAAATTCGGTGCCACTAAAACCACTGCGATATCAAAAACCAGAACAAAAATCCAGAATACCAACCCCAGAAAAATTCCAACCTAACAATCCCACGTATCGACCCCCTAATACTTCAAGGTCATCAAAATGCAGTGAGAGCGCATCCTGCCGACGATCGGAAGGAAATAAGATTTCAAGCTTTCCACCTTCGACCACCAACCCCGGCGCACGTTCCGACTCTCGCACACCTACCAACCCTTTCCCGTAGGTGTGCGCACGTCCTACGGACGCAACGATTTGCGCGCAGACTCACGGAAAAAAGGTAGGGATTAAAAACGCTGACAAAGTTACGAAACACTCGTGTGCTCAGCCCTTTTTATATTTACGAGATGAAACCGAGGTGCTGCGAAGCATAGAGAAGGACAGGGAATGGGAAACAAGAAAGAGAGAGAGAGAGAGAGAGGGGGGGGGCAGAGGTGAGAGACAAAAAGAGAGGAGCATGAAAGAGTGCGGGGGATGAGAGCGAGGGGGTGGGTATCCAGCGGAGGCAGGCCAGGAATTCGGTATAAGAGATTTGCAGGCTCGCCACCGAAAAGAGAGGATATGCAAATCCGACGAAAACTAAAAAATGTGCGGCCTCGGCACTGCCCACGGGACGAGAAGGTGGGCAACTCCATTTTTCACAGAGAAAGAGGGGTGGATATAGAGGGTAGGTCCCCCTTTGTGCCCGCTCTTCTCAATGAGTAGTTCGCCGTGAGAACGAAAAAAAGGTCCGACGGGGGGTGAGAGGGGGTGGAAAACGTCAGAATACTGTGAAAATGTTGTTTCTCTCGCGGGAAACTACGCTTCGGATCGGACGAATGCTTTCGGGGTAGGGGGTGAGTTCTGGATGGGGGTGGAGGTCCTGCTAAATGCATCGCTTCGATCCCTTTCGAGGGATCGACAAAGGGTGGGGGTTGGGGGTAAATTGTCTTGCGGGATGTGTAGGTCTTCAAGGAAGCGACTGAGGACTTTGGACCTTGAAGAGGTCCGGTCGAATGCATTTTAGATCCCTGAGGATCAAAAGGGGGAGGCAAGGTGTTCAGAGATGGTTTTCCTTCGATTCTTCAGATCCGATAAGTGGTTTTATGCGGAAGTGGGAAGTGTTCAGGTAAGCTTCGGCGAGAAGTTCGCTGATATTTTTTGTTGAATTGAGAAGTATCGAGAAGTTAGGTATACTTTCTTAGCGAAGGGTGGGAGGAAAATTGTTAGAAAATTACGTCTGATGGTTTCTCGTTGAATGAAGATCGTGAGAAGATTGTCGCGTTGAGTTGGTAAAGTGTTCCGGTGGAAGTGCGAATTGCTATGCAGATTAAGCGAAGTGCGATAAGAGAAAAAAGGTTGGAGAGTTCTGCCGGTTTTCTCGGATCGGGAGAAACTTTCGAAGGACGATACGAAAAATTGACCGCGTCAAGGATTCGTTGAATGAGTTTAATCGTTCGCGGACTGAAGTTGATAACTTTCCGGAAGGAATATGTGCTTTCATGTTTACACGTGATATGTACGATGATATATGTCAGTATACTGAGGATCTCTGCAATTTCTATAACAATTGCTAAAGAATTATCGAATGTTTGGTTGACAAATAGATAAGTGGAGTCAGTGTTAAATTAATACTTGTACAGACTCGAAATATTTTATACCTAAATTCTGTTTTCATCTTAACACAAACCGATTGTATTTAAAATTTCTTCCAATATCTACTCCTTACGTGTCCTTAAAACATTACTGCTGTGATCGAATATTTCGTAGTCACCCTGTATATCCCACCGCCAGATTATGCATTTTTTGTATCAATTACAAACTTTTATCCACATCAAGAATTCAGTTCTTAAAATTTACTCAACACCTTCTTTAAAAAATACAGTGTTGCGTATTATAAAAAATACGTTACTGCTGAAAATTCAACTTAACACCCCTGTACTCCTTGAAAAACGCACTGTCGCGTACCAAAAATTGAAGGACACCCCGTATACGCCGTTCGTCCGTAGACTCAGGAGTCAGGATGTGTAACGTCGAGGGACAGGTAATGCCATTATAATGCGGACACGACCGAATCCCGGAGGAGCGCCGGCGGAACGGGAGGCCGTGGGTCGGAACACGCGAAACGGAGAAGGGGCGAGAGAGCGTCGGCCGAAAGTGGGGGACGCGAGCGGGACAGCGACGACATCCGGGGAAACGTTGTTGTCCCGTCGTTATCGCCCGGAAGATAAATTCACGTCCGCGGAGACATCCTCCTTTCGAGTCCTACACGCGAAAAACATGGCGCTTTAGTGTCAATCATCTCTGATATTGCTCGAGAGAGCTGTCGCGGGCGACGTTTCGAGAATTTTCCCTGACGCGGACGTGCCAGTGAAACGAGTCAGCGTGTGCGCGGACAGTCGGGAAAGGAAGAAATATTTCGTGTTTATTTATGACGCGGGGAATGGTATTTAAATTGCGATCGCGGACGGTTACTCTTGAGAATCGAGTGGAATGAGTCAAGGTGTAAGTTGACTGTGTAGAAAGATGGGACTGTGTATGTGTTTAATTACTTTAGATTGGAAGTTTAGAAGTTGGAGTGAAGTTGGTCAGTGTAGAAGACAGGGTATAAGGAAAGAAGTAGGTAAAATATGTATTTTAGATGCGAAGATTTGTATTTTGATACAGTGATAACTGACCGAATCCTTTGAAATTTGAGAGATATTAGTCAAGGTGTAAGTGGAATACATAAACAGGAAAACATTCATTGTTTACTATGTTAGGTAATAAGACTTGAATTTTTATGTTGAATTAATAACTAAATCCTGTCTCAACCTTCTCTGTCGAGAGATGGTCGTCAAATAAATTTCTAATTGCCTGTCGGTGCTTCAAGAAGAACCGTTTTATTTCTCACTCAAATTCTGCGCAACTGTAACAAAGAAATACATAACAAAATCCTCAGCCAATACAATCATCTCTATCGTAACCTACAATTTGCAAAAACTGCCTCCGTAATTTGACAAGTTACAAACATATTCATTAACTGGTCTGATCTTAAAACAGTTTGCTCATTAAATATTTAAATTTTTTGCAAATTGTTTGACACTTACGGTAATAAAAACACCCTGACTCGTATCATTGAAAACATAAACAAAAAATTATCATTAGTTCCGATATAAATAAAAAAACAACCCTCTCCATCCTTCAATCAGTCCGCCATAAAAGAAAATCTGCGAGACAAGATCGCGAAACGCGAACGATTCCTCGTTGCCGCGAGAATGACGAAGCAAGAACGATCCGGAAGGGAGTCAGAGGGAGTCAGGGGAGGGGAGGGGTGTACCATCAAATGAATTTCGAGTCTCCCAGCGCCTCGTCAACTACGATTTACGGTTAATCTCGGCCTCGCCGGAAGGAAGGAGTCCCGAAGTGAGGCGAGAAGTCACGGAAAGTGTGTCGCGCACTCTCCCTTTACGAGCGGCCTCGTAATTGACGAAGAGAGGAGGTGGGGGGGGGGGGGCTACCTACAGCACCCCCCCTCCGCTGCATCCCCTCTTCCAGGCAGATTCATCTAGATTACAGAGCAAAACTACTCTCCGCTCGGCGTATTTACCCGGCATTAAATTACACAGACGGCCGCGCTCCGGCCCAGGCCGGTTTACTTTCATCACATCCAATATTGATCACATCGCGTGTGCCCCCCCCCCTCCCCCACTTCCTGGCTCCCTTCCCTGGCTTTATTTATGCAGCGCCGGCTCGCATTGTTGCGCGCACATCCGCGGAAATGGTCCGTTCGCTTTGATCAGCTAGCGTGCGCCTCTACATTTTTCAGCCATTTTTTCTCGCGCTGGGGTGGACTTGCTTCGGTTCGGTTGGGGTGGGAGGTGAGGATTTGAGAGGGTTGGTTTGCGGTGGGTAAGGGTTGATGTAAGAAATAGCGTCGGTTGGACTGGGAATAAGATTTCAAGGTATGCATGAGAGTTAGTCGGTTTTGAATTTGGGGGGGTGAAAAATTGACAGGAGCTAACAGATATGTAAAATAAGGTTAAGAGAGCCGTCTTAATGATCGTCAGTGTAATGTATAAACATGCCTTTCGGCAGATTCGGTCAATGGAGATGCGAAAAGAGGGTATTTAGGATCAAAAAACCCTTAAAAATTGTATCGTTTCGTCCTGGATCTCGGACTCGTCAGTAGGGTTATGTCAGTAGATCCTGCCCTAGACGATATTGCCCGGTAACAGATATTTGTTAACAGTTTAATGGCCGCACACCTACATAGTCAAACTATCGAGAGAATTAATATAAAATATCTAAAATTAAAAACACGCAGTAAGTACCTAAGATCAAAGACGCAGGGATGAAATGCAAAGCCAATAGTAAAATTCACGCTTACGTTCGTCAATCATCACATATAGTTTGTGGTACTAATAACCTTCGGTGGTAGCGGCACACACATGTGATTCGGCCATTAAACTGTTCAGCTTCAGAGTTTGCGAAATTAGGAAGTAACTGTATTGGATCCGTAATTGGATCATCAATTTACGGACAAGATCAGAAGCTGAAGCGATTAAAAATGGAAATATTTAGTAAAAGTTGCTTAGTGAACAGTTTAGTAAAAACCAAAATTGAAGTGTTTTCTAAAATTCAAATATCATGCGCAATAAAAATGTCTGCTTCCGAATCGAACCGACCGCCCTTCTAAAAGTCCGTCGAACATCGGATAAGTTCTTAGCGACAGCCTCCCGAGCAGCCAACCTTCGAACTCCGCGATCCTCCGCCATATTGGCCGTTCGTTACGGCGTGCGACGCAATTCGTCGTCAGGTAATTCCGATAATACCAGCAATCATCCTGTCACCGGGTTAAGCCGTCCTAAGCTCCCGCTGCCTTTCCCGTCGGGCAGAAATCGAGGCCACCGGGAAGGAATCGGCCAATGAGGCTAGCGAGCGGACAGTAGGGGGGGGGGGGGGGGGGGGGTTACAGAAAAAGGTTCGCGACTTCCCATGGGGAATCTATTCGTTTTCCTCGAAGGAAGTGGCAAGGTGTACTTCTTTCTTGCCGTTCTCGCTACCCTGAGACCTTCCGTCTACCTTCTTCCCACTCTTTAGCTTCGTCCTTGGCAGCGTCTGGGATCCCGATCGTCCCGCGGAGCGTGGAAAAACAGGAAATGAGAGGAGCGAAGGGCTGTTCCACGGATGAAGGGAGGGCGAACGTCGTTATCCCGACGATTTTCGCTTTCGAAGACGCTTGCCAAAGGGTCCGCGTATTTCTTGCCACGCCAGAGGGGGGTTGTGTGCGAATTTTGTGGCTTTCAGGGATGTCTGGGAATGCAGATTGCAGGTGGGTTTGGGGAAATTTGGTTTTGGATCAGGAAAATGGTTGGAGTCGATGACGTTTTGATGGTTTCGATTCGAATTGAGATATTGAAGGGTTTGTGATGGATTAAATTTAAAGGTATGGGTAACAGGTGATGTAGCAGAATAAAAGTGTCAAATTTATCATCCCGATTAGCGTATTTAACATTATTTAAGTAATAATATGTTTTTAATGGCCAAGAATGGATTTACGTCGCTTTCAAAATCAATGAAATGACGTTTTCAATTGTTAAGGAAACGCAAGTGCATTGAAGTGGGAGTCTCCCTCCCAAAATTCCAGAACAGTCCGCAAACCACTTTCTTCCTCCTCGCAATTGACACGCACCCCTAACCACCCCTGGCCACCCCAACCGACAAAGATTGTCCAGTCTCAGGAAGCGAACGTAAGGAAGCATTGTCCTGTACCATAAAGGACAACCTTGGGGGTCCGAGCTTAAAAGGGAGCCTCTACGCGGCGGACATCAGAGGAAAAAGCGGGCAGGGGGTGAGAGGGGGTGAATCTCCGGGCTAATTAAATAACTAGCAAAGTCACCTAGCAACTTGGCACCTCGTCCGAGTCCACCCCCCCCCCCCCCGTGCCGACTCTCCTTTCTTACCGCCTGCCTTTCCGTCTTCCAGCCTTCCAGTCCTCCAACCTTCCGATCCTCCTACCTACAGTCCAACCTTCCAGCGTTTCAGTCTTCCAGGCGCCCAGAAAGCCTCACACCACTCGTCCTTGCAGCCTTTCGAGACTCTCGCCTTTGCTCGCCCTTCCTTCACTTTTCCCCCCTCCCATCCCTCTCTGTCCCTTCTGTCCTTTCTGTCCTTGCCAGCCTTGCCCCGTCACCTCGTTATTTAATTAAACTTCGCGAAAGCAGCTCGCGGCCGCTTGATACCGAAGCACGTAGCTCGTCAACGTCCATTTTCGTCCTGCCGACGTCCTGCCGGCGTCCTGCCGACGATCCTGGCACTCTTCCCGCACTTCGCGGCGTTTGGGGGTGGTTCTTTCGCGGGGGTGGCTCGTGAGGTGGTCAGGCGAAAAGTCGGGATATTATGTCTCAAAGCTTGATGGCGAGGTTTTGGACGGCGAAAGTTTCGGGGGTGGGTTTTAACGAAGGGGTTGCGGAGGCTTGTTCGCGTGATGCGGAGAGGTGGCGAAGGAGTTGGAGTGGTAAATGTTTATTTGCGTCGTTGTTTAAATGTTATTTAAGATTCAGATTTTGTGAAGACAAGTGATCCGGTACGGTATGGATTTGATGGAAATTAAAAAATAAGTCCTACTGAGACCACTGTCAAGTGGCTATACTAAATAGTTTAATTATAGATCAATTAGTCCAATTAGTTTAGTAATAATTGTTGCTGCACACTTCATAAGACAGTATACAGTAAACGTAGTATAAATTATTCCTAATGCGCAGGAGAGCACATCTGTCTACTTTATAAGTTTTAATTTATCATAAATTGTTTTCAAGTTTAACATCTCAGTTCTCATCAAAAAGAACAACATTCAAACAAATTCTGATATTTACCCAAGCAACAGCTTATCTAATCTCTAACTCTTAAAGAATTCCTCATTCTCCACCTAACCAAACCACAACTTGGCCATCGATCCACCTACCCACATCGCATTAAAAAACAATCAATCCTATCGCACTCGCGCAATCAACAGCTCCAGCAACAATCGCTTAACGCTTCTCGGCATTAAAGCGGCAAGAACGCATTTTAATCAGCGGCAAAGCTTCCCGCGTTAATTGTTAACTCCCACTTTCCCAACGCTAAGCGCGCAGGCTGATTTTAATGAGAACTCGCCTCATTCGCCTCTTAATCGAAAACCTTTGAAGGAAATTGTTAAGTCTCGCCCTTTACGATCCGATTCCGTTCGCTTTAATCGAAAATAATCGAAAATAATGTAAAATAATATCCCGCGAGCTAAGTTTTCGCTTAGGATCGCTTTAATCGAAAATAATCGAAAATAATGTAAAATAATATCTCGAGAGCTAAGTTTTCGTTTAGTCTCGCGAGGCTTTCTTCGGGCTGGCCAGGTGAAATTTTAATCGAAATAATAAATCCGAGCCGACAACCGGGCGAGATATCGAGTTTCGGAATGGACGCCAGTTCGAATTGTAATGTCGTGGATTTATACGGGGTGTGTAATGCGAACGTGGCTTTGTGCCGCGTCAGACCCCGCGACAGGGCGAGGCCGTGTAATAACTTTATAATTAAACGTCGCTCGCGGAATCGAGAGTCACTTCCGGCGGGAATTCGCGCCGGGGGAAAAGCGTGCGATTCGGAAAAATTGAGCTCGGCGGGGAACGATGTTGATTGAATTGTAATCGTGCGGAGATAAACGTTTGAAGTTCACTTTTTGTCCTCTCGGCGGACGAGTGACTGGAATTCGGTGTGTACTGCGTTTTAGATGCTGCTGTGTTTTGTGTATATATATGACCAATTTTTAGGAGCCGATTAAATTCGAAGTAGTTTGGTGTAAGTCTTTTATTTGATGTAAGTATTTTGTTGTTGAACGTCTTTTATAACATTTTAATTTAATATATAATCATAAAAGGGTAATTTGCACTTTAGTAATTTACATTTTATGGCATACTGTTATGGGTTACTGTTAAGTAAAGATGACAATGATTGACTGAAATGATGATTGTATTCTAAACAAAGTATTTAAATTGTGTTTTTAAGTTTAAATAATTCATGTTTCTATAGATGTGATAAGTAGAAAATTAAAAATACTGCAAAGTGCATATGTTGAGTACGCGGACAGTTTACGGAGTACTATGTTGTAATTACATTCTTTTAACGTAAGTAATTTGCATTGTTATTTTGGACTCTTAGATTGTTTTCGTTTAATGTCAAAAACGACAAAAATTCGAAACCAAAACAATGCAAAGGTACATTTCGAAAAATACTAAATAATCAATTTTCACGAATATGTTTTAAATCGAGTATATAAATCCTATTTGTCGAATAAAGAAAAACTGCCGCAAACTACAGTTCTCATATTTCACAACGATCAGCACGCCGAAAATTAGACTCCGCTACCCCCACTCTCACCGCGCCATAAACCTCTCAACTCCAAGCCCACGAAAGTATAATTCTCGTCCCTCAAAATGATCCCCCCCCCCCCCCCCCTTCTCACTAAAATCCTCCGAACGAGCCTGCATGTCAATTAATCCGTCCCTGCCTACAGTCGGATGACGCCAAAAAATGCTGTAGCCCGGGGTCGTAATATAAGCCTCGGTCCGAAATTATTCATACGCTTTTTCGGGTCTTAAAATTCATAAGGACGACCTCTTCAAATTGAAGAACCGCCCCGACGATGAGAATCCCGACTACGGTCCTCGAAAGAGGGCTGATGACAGAGGAGAATGGCCGAGCGCGAAGAAAGGGACGCGGAGGGGGACGGATAGAAGGGCGAAGTGGGTAATTATTCTCAAGGCGATTAACGATGAATATTAAAGCGCGCAAAGAAAAAGTTTCGTCGGCCAGAGCAGTTTCGCAGGACTCGGAAGAAGGACGCGGCTCTTCGTAATTTCCCTTCTGCTAATTTCGCGGCCGGAACTGGCTAGGGCTGTGTAACTGGTCGAAATGTCGTCAAGGGCTCCCGGGGGGAGGCACGAGCCCTTAATTTGCCGTCCAAAATAAACCTTGGTACGGGGAGAAGGTGGATCGGAAGGCGAGGGATTGCGTCAGAGAGAAAAAGAATCGGATAGGAAGGTTCTAATATAATTAGAAGGGACAGAAGGAATAATTGTGAGAAAATGCTGCGAGACGGGAGAATCGAACTCGAATTAATCGATTTAACGAAGCGATAGTGGGGGAGGAACAGTTTAAAGTGAAGAAAAAGGTAGATTTTTTATATGAAAAGATGTGGAAAGTATGTTGACAATATATGGGTTTTAAAGTGTTTGTAACAGTAATATGAGTTCAAGGAACGAACTAACAGAAAGCCTGTCATAAAACTCGAAAATAATTCCAACAAACCAAGCTACTGAAATTAGAAGCTCGTAGCAAATCACAGTAGACCGAGAAAAATCATGGATCCAAGCCCAGTTACAACGACGACAGAACCGTGCAACCAAAAATTCCCATTAACACCCTACAGAAAACTAAAACACAAAATTCACTGTACTACAAATAACAAAGAGAAATAGTCAGCCCACCATGACCAAGAATATAAAATATTACATTCCGCTCGAAGGAAGGCCAATTGATCCTCTCCCACCAATTCCCCCCTATCCCCCTGACCGTCGCGCACGTCATAAGTTAAGTTCCTTCCCCCCGCTCCCCCCTCATCCGGCAACTTTCCACTCGAACAGCCGCCCTTTGAGTCTCTCCCGAATCCGCGGCCCGCTACGTTCCGAACATGAGCGATGAAGGGATTTTAGCTGGCTGCACGAAGGCGCGGAAACGATCGGCGAACCGTTCTCAATGCCTTCACGCATGTTTTGTCCCGGGTTATACGGGATTTGCATTGGATTTGCCGGCTGATGCGCGAAATCGCGAGCGGAACGACGGGGAGGATGTGGTTGCGGGAGGATTTGGGAAATTTGAGTAGCCGAGCGATGGATTGTTACCTGGCAGAGAGAGAGAGAGAGAGAGAGAGAGAGAGAGAGAGAGAGAGAGAGAGAGAGAGAGAGTGCGCGCACAGGCGCACGATATAAGAGTACAATGCCGAGTACGAAGCGTACGTACGCCGGATGTGCGCGGAATTACCAATATTTACTCGCCTTCTGTAGGCGGCATATAATTCAATTTCGACGGATCTCGGATCCGCTGACATTGTACTAAATGGATCTCTAAATGGGGTTAGACTCCGTGATTGAAATCTGACCGAATGGGAAATCGATGGACGGGGCTGGAGGGCGATAAGTTTGGTTAGGTTGGGCAAATTTTGAAATCGGAGATGTCGAGATGGTTATTCGTCGGCCATCGTATTCGATGGCAGGAAATTGTCAAGATTTACGTGGTCGAGAAACGAATTTGGGAAGTAATAGAATTATGACTATTTTGGGTGAAGAGTACTGTACAGGGCACTGTACGGAGTACTGTACAGATAGCTGAATGTCAATGTGTTGGGAGAGTAGAGTAGAATAACGTAGTAAAAGGAACGAATTCAGTGCTAAATTCAACAAGTTTCGGAACAACAGAATCGACGTATTTCCCGTAGACGATGTACATGAATTCGCTGGGCGAGTCGAATATTTGAATTTCAATAGTTGTCACTTACCAAGGTCGTTCGGAACGAAGATCGCATCCAGATTCTTCCGAACATATTTTTATTCCCACACATTTCTGAGTCAGTCCGCCGACAAAAACAGCATTAGCCACGAAACAGAACACACGGTCACGACTTTCAGGAACAAAAATCGGCACAAAAACACAATATTTCGCGACTTTTCGCGAGACGCCAGAATCCACGACGCAAAATTCGTAACTGACGCGACGTAGACTGACAACTGGAACACAGACGCCACCTATCGACGAAGTATCGATTAACGATCAGTTTAGTTCCGATCTCTACTCACAGGCGGCGCCACCTGCCCAATTTTCGGATCCACGTTTCCTTTCTACATACTCCCTATAGTCATATACCTGGCGTCCGCGATTCGAATTTAGTTACGTCACGCGTTTTACAAATTCGCAGCGGTCGTGTCGTTCGTGGAAATCAGTGAAATTTTCGTTACACTCCGATATTCTGTGCCAGTGACTGCGATTGTTGAGAACCTGACGTCGATTGCTGTCAGCTTGGACGGAGACGACTTTATTCCCAATTCCGCGGAAATACATCGACGCCACAATTTCTGTTCCTGACAAACGTCGGTGAGTCCGCAAATTATCAGAATTCAATACATCCATCCAGCAAATATTGACTCCCTACAATGATCCTCGCGTATCCTCGAATGCCGACAATACTTCGCTGTAGTATGCGATGCAAAAAAAAAAAACACAGGGAACCAAATTTGCTCTTCGTGCATCGCGACCGCTTGGGTAAATATAGGTTAAAGCGTTATTGGGGTTTAATACAATTTCCGGCCAGCGCGAAGCAAACCGTTGACGTAGGATCTTTAATCCGCCAAAAATACGAGTACACTTTCCGTAGCGTGAATTCGTGGATCTGTTATTAGAAGTTTTAAGATGGGCAATACCGGAGAACACGCAAATCGGCATTTATAGAGTCAGTCGAAATCAGTGAGAGTGGACAAGAGAGAGTGAGAGAATGGAAGAGTACGAAAGTGGAAGTATAAATTCATATTGCGTACAATGCCGAAGAATACGAGGATCTGCCTTCATCGACCCATTCAAAATCAGTGAGAGTAGATAAGAGAGAGTAAGTGGCAGTAAGAGACAGAGAGACTGATAAAATGGAAGAGTACGGGAAGCAGAAACTGCCAGAAAAAGCAAAGGAGTAAGAAAGTGGAAGTATAAAGCTAACACAGCGACAGAGTTGGAAGGGGTGGAGGAAGAGAGAAAGAGTTATGAAGCAAAAGAGTAGAAGATAGAGAGGGAGAGAGAGAGAGGATTCCACTCGGAGAATCAGGATGGCTATTGACCGGCGCCCTCTTGTTTGACGCAAATTTGTTTAGACTACCCGGAGGGCTGCTGCGGCCAGCTATCCTGACCGGCAGGAGTTTAATTTTGAGAAACGCAAACATCCCGTAATTAAGCGGTAGCCGAGTAACAGGGCCGAAGGGTACGTTCCGCGGGGCAGGGCACGTGAAAAACCACTCATAATTGCCGGCCGAACCAATATTTTGCCGCCCTTTTTAGTGCTGAACGGTCAGTAAGGACGACTCGGCGCGACTTTCCTTCCTGGCAGAATTCGCCAGCCAGTTTTCCAGCCACCCTTCCACCTTTTTTTCGACTTCGAGCACGTTGGAATTTCGATACAAACTCGATCACGAACAACAATCGATCTGAAACTGAATTTTGTTATAGGTTGAGTGTTCGAAGGTTGATAAAGCGGTAAATCGGTAGTGGTCGAGTTGGTTAAATTATGGAATTTTTTATTGGGCGGAAGTTATGGGACGGTTTGTTGATGAAGAATGATGCTGACGTTGTAAATCGTGTCATTGGTTTTTATCGTAACTTTGTTCATTTGCGGAGTTTTTAAGTCGCCCGGAAGTCTTAACGGTTGAATGAAATAAGTCGAAACGTGTCAACGAGTTTATTGTCATTGACTTGTACGGTCGGTGACGTTCTACGACGGCCGGAAGTTGGAGCGGAAAGACCGTTAATTTGCAAAATCGAGGGCGAAAATCTAAAAATGGCGCTTGAACAAATGACTCGGTTAAATGTCAACATGCCCATTATCGAATTTTCGTTATCCTGTCAATTTTAAAATCGAACCGAAGTTACGCGAAGAACTTTAATCGGTAACAAGGCCAAAAAACAGTTAAAAAAATAATACTTTCGCAAGAGATGGACATGCGACCGTGGCTGTTATTGGCCAAATTTTGTCAATCTGCAAATTGACGAAAATTGTATTACTCTCACTGTCAGTGAAGTTAAATGGAAAAACCTGAAATGAACTCTTTCGAAATGTCAGCGCAGTGGAACGTGCCAACATTTTTATCGCTGACAAATGTGAATCTAGAAATTACAAATGCATCGGATATACAAAGAATTCTCATCATCGACAGTTGGTTAAACTGGCCTAGGCAATTATTTCTAGACCTAGAAATTTCAGATAATCTCAAATCTGCAAACTCATCGCCAATAACATAATAAGTACTAAAAAATCCGTTGTTCCAAAAGATAACCTTCTAAAAACCTACAATTCATACAAATACTATAACAGTCCTAACCATCCACAGCTCGTCATCAGTTCTCTCAATCTTCCGAATTCCGCTTCCGTCGTAACTCATAACGAAGAAGTATCGAGGCCAGGCCGGAAGTGAATCAAATTTTTAATCACGCCAGCGACGTAGCTCCCATTCCGAATCGGGAAATATCGCGAGTTAAGAAAGTGGGCTGCGCTCCCGGGCGCGCTGTGAAACTTTCGAAATCGTTTGCGGGAAAACTCGTCGGGCACGGAAGGGGCCGGATTGCGTGGGTGGCTTCCGGGAAATCCGCTTCGCTCGAAAAGCAATTAAAAATCGGGTTACTTTTCAGCCTCCAGCCAGCGCCGACTTTTGATGCGTTGCGCGTGCAGGATCGTTCTAATGAAAATTGCCGGAACGGGCCAGAAGCGATATATTCGACGTATCGGACAGTTTACAGGACGGTCAATAATTTTTTACTGTCCACGTCCGAGCGCTGAAATTCGTAGGAAAATCGTATAATCGCACGTGGCTGTCGTTTGGGCCGAATAGCTGACGGACCGGAATGTTTTATGATTTTTTTGGGGGTAATTGTAGGGTGCTGATTATGAATTCGGTTTGAGGGAAATGATTTTGGCTGAAAATTGTTCAGGCGATTTGAATGGTTGATGAATTTTTAATGTTGATTGGGGCCAGAGGGTTTTTACTTACGCAGCAGCTTTACCCCACTTTTCGGACTGATAGAAAAGTAGTCAGTTAAGAAATACTTTAATCTCTCAAGATTATTTCACTAATATGTTTACCCAGTATTTTAACTACAATTTATATAATCAAGTCACACTGACCTTTATTCAGTGTTAACAAATTCTCTGAAATAATAATTGTATCATCATTGATATAAAAGTAGCCAGTCAATAACTACTTTTTTGCTTTCTAAAACTATCTGATATTTTTCATTAATCCTCTACCTAGTCCCTCAACCATAACTTATATAGTCGAATGTACAAAACAATGTCATACCATCCAAAAACTCTCTACCTCTCGACAACACAATTCTACATACAAGTCACAATAATTTTTACTCTCCCTCCCCCGAACCACCCTACCAACAACCAACTCCCAACTCGAATCCACCTCCCCCTCCAGCATGTCCCCTGTACAGCACCGCCTCCCCCCCCCCCCCCGTCCGCCTTTTCTCAATGACAATCTCCCGACCCCAGGCACTTTATGATCGACTCCCCCAGCGAGAGATCGTTTCATTATCCGCCGCTGTTTAGGACTCGCCGAGGCGTCCCGGGCCAGAAAGCCGGCCCCAATATACATTCTGCCGTCAAAGAAATGTCGCTTTATCAAAGGCCGCGGCGGTCGAATCAAACGGAACTCTCCCGTATATTGCGCTCCCAACTCAAACCGGACTTCGCTTTCTGGTAGGAGCCGATATCGAGTCGTCCTTCCAATGCGAACTTTCGCCGCCAACTTCTATTGACACTCGACGTCCGACCGCGCGCGCGCGCGCGCGCGCGCACGCTCCCCGGCCTTCGGGGAAATTATTCACTGGAAGGAACGATGTCCATCCCCCGCGGCGGCCTCCCCCCTGCTTTGATCGCAGCCCACCCTATGTACGTCGGAAAACATTTTATGCCCCGCGGCTGGGAGTACGTCTGTCTTGAAGCTCTGCGTCTCGATTGCTTCGGCATTTTTTTGGACATGAATTTTTCGTTTGCGGCAAACTTCGGAATTTTTTAGGGAATGAATTTTTCGTTTGTGGCAAACTTCGGGATCTTTTGGGCATGAATTTTTCGATCGCGGCAAAGTTTGGGGGTGGGCGGTGGACTGTTTCTTTGGAGGGGTGTGTAAGGTTGGATGGGGGTTGCGATGGCTTGGTATGTTGAGAGTTTGTTGTTGGCGTATTTGTTAGAAGTGTGAGGTCGGTGTAACGCTTACATCTTGAATTTAATTTAGAGTATTTTAATTAATTGTTTTTTGTAGAGGTAAATATATTCTATGATATAAAGTAGGAATCGTTATATGAGTAAAAATTAAGTAACATATCTTAAAAATGATAAAAATTCAGATATTTGTATAGATCGTTGTGTTACTGGTGGAATTTGTTATATTAATAAACAAAATACCTTAATATCGTAAAAATGTAGATTTTTGTATAGACCATTCAGTTACTGATACACAGATACACTAAAGAAAAAGAAAACCTTACAGATAAGTTGAAATGTTTAAGTACACTCTGATATTGAATTCAATTTAAATAAGAGGCATGAAATAACTAAAATACCTCACAATTTAATCAGAACAGAATAAAGAACCAGAACCCTGAAATATCACCCCACTTCCCATCTAAACATAAAACCACCCAGAAAATTCATATCTGACACAGACCGTTTTCCTGGCGGCAAACAACCTATAAGAACAACAAAACATTACTGCCTCCGCATTTTGCGACCCTTAGACAACCCTACCCTTCCCACCAATCTCACACCGTCATCCACACCCCCGAACGACCTCAAACGCGTCGCCCGACGCGCAAACATCGTCAACATCCACGTTCAAACGCATCTCGAGCCGATCGGCCAGGGTTGAAAGTCCATACTTTCCAGCCGGCTTGTACCTTAGGTGTGAAACCGCCGTTGTTGTTTACGCGTGTTTACGAATGCAAAGTGTTTGCCAGCATTGTGTGCAGAGCCGCGTGTGCAGTGCGTGTACACGGCGCATTGAATGGGACCTGGCGTGCGTGTCGTGTGTGAGTGAGAGAGAGAGAGAGAGAGAGAGAGAGAGAGAGAGAGAGAGTGCATGTGCAGGAGAGGGTGTTAGCACACTTGGCGAGCTGCCATTTGGGGTTCGTGGGTAGACTCGGGGGTGGAAGTCGAGAGGGGGTGGAATTCGAGGGTGAGAGAGGGGTGCCGATCCCTCGCGTTTCAGCCGGCCGCGCCCTTTATAAACGGATGTGGAAAAGACGGCGGTTTTCTTTCCCTCCCCGTGTAAAGCAAGCGCCTCGGCCTGTAAATACGCTTCGGGAGAGCAAAAGCGAACAATGAGAAAGTGGATGGCGAGCGATTTGAGCCACTTAAAAGAGTGCCGCCCTTTTTAGTTCGGGGCCGACGTTGCTTGGTTTTTAGTCGCTGGCTCAGCGAAAGGGGGGGAGAGTTTCTTTTTGTCCGAGGTTACGTGTCGCGAGCTTTGGGATTCTTGAAAGGAACAATGGTGGGTGTTAAACAAGTTGCCGGAGTTTATCGGAACGGATTAATATCGAATTTTAAAGGAATTTATTCGGTACTAATTTTAGTTGACATGCCTGGGAATGTTTCGGTGTGTTCGTGTGGGACTTTTTTTTCTCGCAAACTCTTATGAGAGGTTAGGAAGAGAACAATGCTAAAGTTGACAAAGGGATTTCAATTGCATTATGGGGGTTGCACTTAGTCGGCGGTAATGTCACTTAGTCTTTCTCGCATGGCGGCCTTGCGCGCTAAAATGTATGAAGGACGACTTTTTTTCCCTCTTTTCTGCAGGGCGAGTCGTTTGGAGCTTAACAAGCAAACAATGCCCTAAAAAACGGTTCTATATACTTAAAAAGAATTTTACTCACACCGGTAGTTTAATTTGCGAAACAAGTGTCTCCTGAATGTACGCTTAGGAAAAAGATGAATAGTGTACGCTTAGGAAAAAGGTGAATAGAAAACAAGTGTCTTCTGAATGTACGCTTAGGAAAAAGCTGAATAGTGACTCAGTTAGAAAATAATGGCACTTGAGAACAACTATACTTAGCCGTTGCTTAATGTCACTTAGTTTCGCAGTAGTTTGCAATTGAGTACTTGTACTGATTAGAATGAAAAGACGGAGGATTTGTTTCGGTGTAAGACAAGGTCCTCTCGTAAATACGGCAGGGGAAAAAAAGTGTACAATGGCCAAGTTAGAAAGCGATTTGGGACGGTTAAAACGAGCGAGCGCGGTCGTTTCTAACATCGCTTAATTCGGTTCATTAGCTTAATCGTTCGCGGCAGTTTGCAGTTGGGGACAATGTGTGGCAAATCGGAACAACAGTATCAATGCTTCAAGTCGAAACTTGCGAAAGTCCTTCGTCAGTGTACGGTGTCTTATTTGTGCTCGTTAACGGTGTAACGTTCAGCAATTGTTTTGAGATTTAGTTGAAAGCTAGCTGTGTCTAACTATTCAGCCCGACCTTTAATTGCTTTTTGAAGTATTTATTACATAAAGAAATAATTGCAACAGTTGTTTCGACGTTTTATTTATATTAGTGTCGCTTTATGAAATAAGTTTTCAGTATTATTTTATGATTTTAGATACTCATAAACAGTTGTATTTTCTTTATTTAATTCAAAGTCTTACCGAAATCTTTACTGTTACCCCACAAAGCTTTTTGTTTCTAAACACTAAAGTTTTACGTTACTCCTTATTTCGATTAGCCAAGCAAACTGTTAACAGTCTAAATTTCTAAAACATATTCTAATATATTCTAAATATATTCTAAAATAAATCTTGACTTCCTAATCTGTAACCTCTCACTTAACTCGGTGTACTCAATGCTACTACTGTTATGAACCTCCTAAGAATTTCATCCTTAAAAACTTATGAAGCAACGAATATCAAAAAATTCCTAAAAAAAGCCACCTAAACCTTACTTGACCTTGGATCTTTCATTTCACTCCACGCGCTTACATACACGAATACTGTTACACACCTCCTAAAACTCTCATCATAACAAACATACCAATCAACAACCATCGAAAAATCCCCAAAACAGTCACCTAAACCTTCCTCAATTCCATCCGGCGAACCTTGTCACCCCAATTCTCGACCTCTCACGCCACTCCATCTAATTCGCGCGCCTTCCACCTCGCGACACGTCACCTCCACTGCCGCGTCCACCTCCCCCCCTCTCAGTGCACAAAAAAAGAGGGCTGTCCTCGCTGTTTCGAGCAGGCGTCGTTGCCAGAAAATTCGCGGCACGGGAATCGTCGGAGGATGACAGGCCACGATGACTCGACGTTGCCGAAATAGTTATCTGTCTGTCGCGTGGTGCGCGCGCGCGCGCGTGCATGCGTGCGGATTGGTGTGCAGGCATTCGGAGGGGTTTTGCCAGGCTTCTGCCGGTGGAAGCCGATTGTCATCGGCGACGCGGCGTTGGGCATCGGGCGTTGACGCGTTTCGCTCTCTTTCTACGTTCGCGGAGACACGCGTGGAATGACGTGCCCGCAACCGAACACGTCCGTAACAGGCGGGCAACGTGCGGTCGGGAGCCGCGCCCGCGACAATGACTTCCTGTCTTATCGATTCGTTAACAATGCCGGCGACCGACGCTGCGGAGTTGCACTTCGGATTGCGCGCTAGGGGGTGGGTGCTTTTTAGCGTTTGAAGGTGTGGCAAGAATGTTTTCATGGGATATATGTTTAGCACAATGATAAATAATTACTGTTAATTGCGAGGCAGAATTTGTGAGTGCTAGTTTTTATCATTTTCAACGAATGCAAAAGATGTTCAGTTCGAATATATAATCGATAATGGTTTCATAATTTTCTGCTTGGTTTCCTACAATTTCAGTTGGCTACAAAATATTTGAATTTACAAAGAGACATGACAAGAGTCTGATAGAATCTAGTTTATTTCATAGCCCAAACCTTTAACAACCAAAAGATTGAACAATACAAAATACACTTAATTTCAATCTCCTTCATATCTCCTACTTCATAAATTCTCTCAATAATACCAACCCTTTTCCATTCAACAAAAAATAATCTTAAAACATAAAAAATACATCCCTAATTTCAATCTACTTTCGACTCCTCACATAAGCTCACCATCTCCACCCACACAATAATACCGGAAACCTACACAATCACCATTCCACCGCGTTCGAAAAAGAATTGGAACTTTCAAAACTGTTCACCCTTCCCGCGTTAAAAGCGGATAATCTTCGCCTCGCCATCGAATCGCAGCAGACTTTACGACAAAGCAATTTTCGCCCACAACGATAGAGGCGCCCGCACGGTTGCGTTGGTAGTGGTAGCTCGTGGATTTTCGTCCGCTGCCAACTGCGGCTTTCCAGTGATTTCAACATCCGGCGTCACTGTCCGAAGGGACAGCCGTCGTTCAATGGCGAGCGAAAAAGGACAGGTGGCATCTGGAAAGGCTCGGAACCCGACGGGAGTGTTAATGGTATACCGGCAAGCGCTGTAAATTACTATGCAGCGACGCCTGCCTCTTCCGAAGGATCGATGTAAATCACTCGTCGCAAGCCGTAAATTCAGGCCGAGCCGCGGACGGAAAAACGGCCGGTTACAATTACGGTGTAACGTTTCAATTAACGCCGCTTTCCGTACATTTTTCATGAGACCTTAGCGGAAGGTTCGCGCTTCGGCCGAAATTCTAGTGAAAAGGAAGACGGAGAGGAGGGAAAATAGAATTTTTGTTCCGATTGAAATATATCGTGAGTGAAGTATTAAATGTCTACTGGTGAACTGAAAGAAGCTGAAGAGAAAAAAAAATCAGCATTTTTGTTCAGATCGAAATATTTTGAAATTTCAGTACATTTTCTACTTAAATGAAAGAGCTGAGAAGTAAGAAAAAATACAATTCTTGTCCAGCTCGAAATATTCTGAGACTACGCCTTTAGAATTCTGCAACACAGAGTTCCTAACAGTTTACAATTAACCGACCCTTTTCTTCCACATTCCACTCTTTTGATCGTCACTGGACTCATCACTGGTTCTGCATTCTCACGAACAGCGAGCGACACGTGCGGCGTGCGCAAATTCGGAACCTCCGAGGCAGGCCGCTCGAACGTAATCCTTTCGATGATTCACATTTCGGTGCCACCCAGTAGACGCTTACGTGGCAAGGAATTCACCCTAACGCGAGTCACCCCAGCGTGTCGATAGTGTGCCAGGAGGCAGCTCTCTCCGCGTTCGAAGCTCATTCGCCACATTGATTTTCCTTTCCTAGTCCCTTCATCCTCCGTCCCTAAACTCTCATCGATGAGGGACGTGTCATTGCCCCCGAAAAATGGACCCCCCTCTTTTCCTTCCCGCAGCCCCGAACTGATTAGACTCTCTCTGCCTCTGCGGACCCACGATATGCGATACTCGCCGGGAACAATCGGGAGAAAGTGTCCTTGGGAACTTTTGTTGACTTCCATCTGATACGAGGTAGGATTGTAGACGATTGAAGGTTGGGGGAAAGATGCAATTTTTGTTTTACGTACTGAGAAATATGGTTTGAAATCGATGAAGAGACAGCAGTAATAATTCTTTATTTGTTCCCTTGCTTTCATATCTTAGATTCAGCAGTGTGTTTACTGATTTTAATTGGGTAGTGTTCGTAGGTTATGTTGTCGTTTTTTAAGTTTGAGAGATGATGGTTTTGGTGAAAGACAAATGGTGTTCGCGTAGACAGATAGTGAACTTTTTATATTTAGTTGGCAAGGAAGTATTTTCGGTTTCACACATAAATGGAATATACATTGTTGGGTAAAGTTTATTCTTTCTATAAAAATATGAGTTTCAATTCGCACTACAAAACCGAAAATACTTTCTTGCCATACAAGAAAGCAATTTTCAGTCCTAATCAGCAATCTATTAGCAATATTCTCTCTTCACAACCAATATATAGATATACAAATATCTATCGCTCGCCCTCCAATCTTGTATTATTTGTAACTTCTTACATATTATTATCTCATATAGATAAATCTTGTATTATCTGTAACTTCACAAAGCAAAGTAATACAGACCGAACCCTAGCAGAACCTAACAAAAGACTCTCTTAAATAAATATCACAGAATCCACTTTCTGAAAGCGTTCAAAATTTCTCCCAGCATCACTAATCAATCCTCGCCGTTTGAACGAATGCCATAACAATTCCTCCGAAAATCAGCCTCTCCGGCGGAAGTTCATTTACACCTTGCCCTCGGCAGACATCCGGCTGGCAGCCAGAAGGTCCGGGATAAAGTTTAACGACCCGACCGGCGCGGTTTGTCCACAATTCGCAATATTCCTCGCCTTCGGCGCAGCGCGTCGAAAAACGTGATCAATTCGACGGCTGGCGCGCATTGGAGAAACTCAAATATGGAGGGCCACGCGGAGTCGTAAAATTTCTCGTTTCTGCATCGCGGTGTAAATCGTGCGCGGAAATCCGAGTCGCACTTGTGACGGAGCGGGAAGAAGACAGCGGAAGAAGGAAAGATGAGACGATCGGAGAAATGCTCAAATTTCTGCGACACATTGGGGACATAATGTATTTGCATACGTGAAACATTGAAGCTCAAGTAAATACTTTGGAATTTGAGGCTTTCAAACGGTTGCAGTTGCAGAAATCGTAAAGTTTACTTTAGACTGATGTATTTTCTATCTATTCCACTAAAATCAAATAATCTTAGTCTTTTTATTTAGCACATGGTTTATTTTTTAAGTTGCATTAATTTCGATTAAAAATATCTTCTGAAACTTATGGTTTTCTTATTAAATTAAAAACAATGCTGGTAGTTTAACCAACCTGTTTAAATATGATTGAATCTTGTATCCTTATATTATGGGGCAAAAGCGGAATTATTATTAGTAATATGAACTTTGTCGAACGAGTCAAACGGGGGAATCACAGAATACACGGCGGCCACCTATGTTGAATAATATCCAAACCATTGAATACTAACCAAAGCAAGATTTCTACCTTACAGTTGGTACAATGCAACGTATATTCACTGCACCTTATATTAGACTCATAACAAATAATTTCATATAACCTTATCGCTAATTCACATAATTCCGGTGTTAAAATTGTATTCTTCTCATATGCCGCTATCGGAACAATACTCACACGTGGCAAAAAAAGTTCACTCCACCCTTTCCACGGCCTTGACAAATCGACAAAAACAAACTCCCGCGCCAAAAACAGACTCTACCCACCCGCACTCCATGTTGTCAAATTAGTATTAAAATTCGCTACATCCAGTTTGAATCGGGTCCCATAATAACAAACCATCGATCAACTGCGTTAAAAAATTGTTACATATGCATATCGTATTTTTTACATATGCACGGTTATAATTAAGACGGTCGAAGATAGAAGACCGACGAAGAAAAATGAAGAGAGCAAGTGAAGGAGGGGTGAAAGAGACTGAACGAATTTCCAGCGTGCTTCTCGTTAAAATTCGACGAGGCTGTCTCGCGGGGCGAGACGTAAAAGAAATAAAGAGGCGGTTAGTATTAATGTCGCGATTCGCGTCCTTGTCACGTACTGCCCTAACCTCTTATTTGCCCGCGAACTGTCCCTTGGCGAGATCGTTTCTTGAGCTGCAGTCCTTGATGCGCGATGATCGCTACGGATTTTTCGTGGGTCGTAGCTTTTATGGTCGCTGGCTTTTGGTCCGTATTTTTTTTATTTTTGCTCAAGCTTTAGTCTTTTCCGGGGAAAGTGGTTCTAGTGACTGAGTGGGTGAGGAATTTTGGGTTGAATGTGCGTAAGACTGCAGATGAGAGTGAGGATTGAATTGAATGCGATTACGGAATTGTTATTCTGTTTTTGGGATTGTTTGTGGTTTGGGAAGTTTGAGTAGGATGGTTGTGAGTGTTTGTTATTGTTTTATTGGCAAGTTTTTGATTTTTTTTTAACGGATTTAGAGAAGGATGTGCTACTTTCTAATAATAATGACAATAATTATAATAATTTATTAACGATATAACCGCCTCTGATAACAAATAAAATCAATACAATTCAATTTGTACGGTAATGCGGCACTAAAATAGTAAGACGTGTTACATGCTGTAATTTCAGTAAGAAGTACTTTAATAGATCTCTAATTGTTGCTTATTTGGTGATTTCTTTAGTTACTGGTCAGTTTTAGGGAGTAATTTTTCATAGTGTGGAGGCATGAATGGAATAGTGACTGTCTGCTATTTATTTATAATAGATTGAAGCTGGCAATTACAAATTTTTCTGTAACATATCATGATATACTCTGAACTGAATTTAATTGGAAGGCCCTTATTTTTCAGTCAAATAAATAGTAACTGTCTTACAGCTAATTACAAATTTCACTGCATCAACTTTTATTTAACGACTACTAAACGTAATTTTCTTCTCTCTAGACTCACCGCGATAAGATTAATAACCGTGATCAATTCTTCGGCAAAAAAATCTGAATTACGACGCTTAGTGAAGCTTACCGCAACAAGTTGGCAATACTTACTAAACTTTTACCTAAAACTCGAACGACAATAAATATAATTTTCCCTCAACCTAAAACAATCCCACCCACTTTTTCCCCTAATTAATCAGTCCTCAAACCGGACCGAAAACTTGTCCGCCACATAAATTCCCAGCCCCTCACCCGTCACTTTTTCGAGTCATCAATCAAAAGTATCTCAAGCCCCGAAAAATCTCTCTCAAAAATCGCTCTCGATTCGGCGGGTCGAAAAATCGTCAGGCGCTTTTTTGAGAAACGTCCTCCGCGCTCGGGTCGTTCGCACCTGACACAAAAATGAAAATGGAATCTATCGCCCCGGCCCGGGGAGAGTATAATTTCGTGCTGACAGGAAACGTCGCGGCCAGCGTTGGCGCCTCGATTTAATGCGAAATCGCGCCGTCGACGTCGGCACACACTCACAATGCATCTACGTGTGTGTGTACGAAGCGTACGAAGCGTACGAAGCGTACGAAGTACGCGCAATATGCAACTGTGTAAGTCTGTATCTGCGTACGAGAGCAGAGTGCACAAGTTTGCACAAATGTATATGTGTGTATGTGTGTGTATGTGTATGATGCGTACGAAACGTACGAAGTACATGCTTGATATGCAACTGTGTAAGTCTGTACCTATGCACAAGTATGCACATATGTATAAGTGTGTATACGTATGTATAGGTGTGTATTCGTATGCATAGGTGTATACGTGTGTATAGCTGTGTATACCTGTGCGAACCAGTACGTGTAGGTGCCGACGCGAACGGTCGTTGCAATTTAATCTTTACTTAGGAAATCCCATTTGTCGGCGGTAATATCCCGAATAACGGGAGGGTGTTGTCGTTTTGGTATCTGGTACGTGTCAGAACGTTTGTCGTGACAACGAGCGAGCCCGGTTTGCGGATATCGCGCCCGCGGGATCTGATTTGATATCAGCTCGGACGTCTGCTCGGATGCTGGATGTGTTTTTTTTTCCCCTCGATTCGTTTCGGCAACAGGGTAGGAAGCGAATTTTGGGATGATCGGCCGTAAATGTTTGGGGATTGATAAGGAATTGGATGAAGGATAGTTTCGGCCGATTTTTTGGTTTGGGGTTGACGAGTTGTGAAAAGGGTGGGGTGGGGCTTGGGGATGTTTCGTAGGTTGTTTATGCGAATCGTTGGTTTTGGGAGTGTATGATCGGTTGGGGTGAGTTCGGAAAATGTGCGTTTACTTTTGTGCATTCGAGTATTCAGAGAGTTGGATTGCGACTTTTTAAGAAGGGAGAATGTTCTTTCATTCTGGAATTGAGTTTTGGGGTGAGTGAGCATTGTTCGGAGTAAGGGTGAGAGATTTTCGAGTTTTCAGCGGTATTTAACAGTTTTTTTTACCATAAGTCCGGTTTTGTTATAGGAACATAGTTTCGGTTGCCGGAACCGCGAACTTCAAAGCGTATTATTTTATTGTAAATGTACAGATGAAATGCACACAGATGTCTTCAGTCTCTTTTTTTTAAGACTGCATTACACAAACCATTCGGTACAATCTAATCGAACGTTAGATTTTCGAATATCACGTAGCTTGTAGATAGACTGAAATCGATATAGCGATTTCGGTTCTGGGCCGAAGGAATCGTTTCGCTCCCGATGTTTCCGGGATCCTGCTCCTGCAGGCGATCCAACCGTCTCTTCGGCATCGTGTACACAGCTATTCGGAGCTTCTAGGCTAAATCCTTTGTCGCCTTGACAATTCGAGATCGATCGATCGTCCCGACGCTGGCTCGAGCTGCCGCCGATGCGAGAAACTTGTGTCGAAATCGACGGTTTACGTTAAATTTCTAAATATTTGCCACCCTCCCGCCACCTTCCACCCCCTCCGCGAAGTTCAACATTTTTACTGTCGGTTGTAGGATTACGATATATGGCAACCTAGATATCAAACGTAGATGGCGTACGAATGCATGACGTTTCAATATTGATAACGTCACATTTCTTCGTTATATACAGATATTTTTAAGACGACAGTAAAAAAGTACGGTAATCAAGAATCTCGAACTCGTTCGAAGATAAAGTATAGATGTATAATCGCATCTTATCGGCCTGTTTGGTCAATTGAGACTTGAAAACGGGAAAATTAAAGGTAAAAACAAAATTTACCGTAGATTCATAATTGTAAAAGTATCAGAGAAATTAATTAAAAAAATATGCTCAGTCTACGTCGCGACAAGAATATTCTTCTCCACCAAACGGCAACAAACCACCCCAAAACGTCCGCCAAAGACAACAGACCGCCCCACCCACTCAAAAACCGTCCGAAGAATTAACATAACCCCCCACCCCAAACAATCGTCAGAACCATCGTCCGAAGTCCATCCCATCCCGGGCCATTATCGCGAAAAACTGCTCGGGCCACTCAGTCCGGCGGAGTGGCGAGGCCTGGCCAAAAAAAAAAAAAAAAACCAGAGAGAGCGAGCGAGCAAGAGGGTGGAGAAAAAGGGTGGGGAAAAAAAATGGAGGCCGAAAAAAAGCTTCGCGGCGAGTCGCCGATGCGAGAAGCCGCGAATCCCCAAAAGGGGCATTCCAATTTAATGTCTGTTAATCGCATTACGTTTTGACTTTGCGGCCCACCTCCCCCTCTTTCAACCCCCCAGCCCCCACCCCCTCTCCCTCCTCCATGCCGGAGTTCCCCTTCACTCGAAGCGCGCCCTATCTCTCCGGGCGTCCTCTGGCCGGTCTCTCTCTCCTTTTTTTTCCTTTTCCCTTCCCCCCCCCCACCCTTTTTTTTGGCGCACTCCAACTCTCCCGCACACGGGAACATCGTCCGCAGCCGCCCGCACCGGAATGTTAATACTTGTTTAGCCCCGGCTGATTTAGCAGGGAGAATTAAAAACACAATTTCCGGAGCGCCCCGGCGCGTAAAGCGCGCGGCCCGCCTAATAGAATTACCGTGCAATCACGGGGCCACGATTTTCACCGTGTGCTCTTTGCCTGTAGTAGTCTCCTGTCTCTCTCTCTCTCACTCTCTCTGGCTCACTCCTTCACTCCCTTTTTTTCAGGTTTTTCCGCTTTACGGTATTTGGCCGTTCGCACTTTTGACTACGCGTCTCTCGGAATTATTTTTGAGGTTGGAATGTACTTGGTTAAGACTCTGTTTCTATTCTTGCTAGTCGTGTCTCTTTTATGCTTATTCTGTCTTATAGAAGTATTATTTGGGTAATTGTCTTCATTGCTAGTTAGTCGTATAAACAGGCTAAGGTTTTCATTGTGTTCTTTTTCACTGTAGTCTCCTTTCTATCTCAGCCTCTTCTTTAAATTTTTCAGCCTGTAGTGTTTTGTACGTCGGTA
The DNA here is from genome assembly GCA_914767735.1 of Anoplius nigerrimus. NCBI lineage: Eukaryota > Metazoa > Arthropoda > Insecta > Hymenoptera > Pompilidae > Anoplius > Anoplius nigerrimus. The sequence goes on from OU612081.1 coordinate 16,004,099, forward strand.
CTTATAATTCTAAGTGTTTTACAATTATTTTTGCTACTAGGTTTTTCTCTTTGTATTACCGTTGGTTTTCATATTATTTCTTATAGAAGTATTTTTCCCTCACTCTATCTCTTCGTTTCATTCTCGTTCCCTAACTTTTTCCATGATCTTCCTTACTTTCACCTTCTTTAATTTTTCCTCGACATTCGCATTCTCTCACGTTTTTATCCCGCGTTTCACTTTCCGTCTCCCCTTTGACAACTTTTCCAACTTCACCCCCCTTAATACTCTCCCCCATCCTGTCCCCGCTTCCTTACGATTTTCGCCCACACTTCCTTTTTATTTCTTCCACCGTCACGTAGCCACAATTTTCACCTCACGCCTCTCACCTTCCCCTTTATCTACCCACACCACCATACTCCCACTATTTCCCCTCTTCACTCCGCCCCTCCCCATTCCCTCTCCTTATCCACTCTTTCCGCACACTTTCCACTATTTGCCTCTCGGCACTCCCTTACAACAATTTTTCGCATTTCCGTTACTCCGAGCTCCCTATTTCGTTCCAACCCTCCCATTTCTCTTTCGCGCGCTGCCGACACGCTGACAGAAGGGGTGGAGGGGGTGGTTTTTCGCCGCCTCGCAGTTCCGCGTTTTACGATTCTGACCTTTATTCGCCGCCTCTCTCTTTCGACGGAGATGTCCGATAAGGCAAGGTTTTTTGCTTGACGATCGAGACGGAAGATCGATCCTCGCCTCCGCGATCTTTGTCAGCTTCGACACGCTCTCGATCCGCAGAGCGGCGTGGCGGGAGGGAGAACGAGCGGATTACAGCGTAATTACTCGAGTCGCGCCTCTGATAAGCTTTTCGGTAGCTTGTTTTACGAGAAAGTCACGGGAGGGGGGGAAATGGATCGAGTCGATGGCGAACGGACGCTTTTAGGGGCGCGAAATGTAATAAGGGACTTGCTCGCTGCGCTGGCCAGATAAAATGGTGGATTCGTGGGAGACGTTGCTTCTTTATACCATTGGACGATGTTGATATACGTTTTAAGCGGTGACTCTGTGTGATATAGGGTAACAAATATTTTCAAATTGTTATTTAAGGCTTTTTGTAATTGGGCTAGTAGACTTTCGGTAGTCTTCAAGATGTAATGAAGATATTCGTTATTAAAGAAATAGTTTTTATATAAGAATTTTATGTATTCGTAGTTATGAACATTATATGGTAGTACTGAATGAGTTCTTTTACGTTCGAATTTTTTTAAATTCGTACCGACGCTCTGTAATCTATTATTTATTACGTTATTGTAATCGTAATATTGAGCACTGGAGGAATACTGAACATTTTGCGACAGATTGGGGACATAATATATTTGCATACATGAAACATTGAACCTCATCTAAATCTATGCTTTGGAATTTGAGGCTTTCAAACGTTGTAACGACAGATGCGTCAATACTTCCCCCATTTAAAATATCAGATGGGACATTGATCATTCGAACTTCTGAAATACATTAGACCCCTAACAAATGACAATTTCCCAAAATCCTTCCGCTGCCAACTCACACAATTCCGATGCTAAAATTGCATTCTTTCCATATGCCGCTATGTGAATACTCACACGTGCCAAAAAACCACCCTTTCGACCTTGATAAATCGACAAAAACTCTCACGCCGAAAAACAGACTCTACCCACCCACAGCTGGCGCTGTCAAATTAGTATTAAAACTACATCCAGTTTGAACCCAAGCTCATAACGACTAACCGTCGAACAACAGCGTCGAAAAAGCTTGCTTACTTCGTAAATTTGAGCGTGGCCGTCCACTTCGCAACATCGAATCGAGTCGGAACGACAACTGCACACGCGAGTCCGCGTTCTCTGTCCGGGGTGTCAGGGGGGGTGGAGCCGAAGGGAGAGGGCGAGAGCGGCCGCGACAGGGGGTGGAAGAGCTTGGATTTAAAACGAGGGTGGACGCGGACCTCCGGGCAGCAGTTTTTGGGGCTGACCCACGATCCGGGGGTTCGAACGACTGTTGCCCGTAGTTTTATAATTATTGTGACGCCCCGGGGGCTTATGGGGTCGTACGTAGTTCGTATACAAGCGAACCGACACTTCTGTTGCCCGTAACGCTCGCCCGCGTCACGTCTAGGGACGTACACGTGTGCGGACTGAATTAAAATAAGTATTTCTTGTCGAATATTGACCGTTAGGACTGTGATGAATGTAACATTTAGATGTATGGTCCATTAATATTGAAAGTTGTGTAAGCGCATATTTCAACAAAATGAGATATTATATCATTTATTATTAATGCGAAGTCTCTCCTTTTTAAATATTTATTTTCGAAGTGTTGTAAGTCCATATTTAAAAAAAATGAGATATTATTTAATTTATGATTAATGTGGTTTCAACTTTTTATTTATGTGATGAGTATTTGGGGATATATTATATATAGTTTTATATATATATTACTACAGTAGCTATGTTATAATTTAGACATAATAGAATTATAGATTTTATATTCGAACAAAAATATCACATAAATTAGAATTTCACAATACATTAATCACAAATGATATATCTCTAAAATATGGACTCACACCACTTTAAAAATGAACAGTCTACATAATTGTTAGTCGCAGTGAACGTTATAACTTTCACAACTTACAGAAATATCACTGATACGTAAATAGCTATACTCAGTATTTACCGAACGTACGAAGCTTCTATTCCGACCTCACATATACATTCGAAACGGGTCTTCCAAGGATTTCGGATCATCCTCTAATCCATCCCCGCCCCTAATCATCGCACGTACGAACCTACTCTCACCTCGAAACTCACCGAAACACGAAACGGTCGCACGTCGTATTAAAATTCTCGAAATACTTTCCTGCGTCACTGCAGCCACCCCATCGCGCGCGCGTGCGCGCGCGCACGCACACACATATGTCGTCGATCGGGTGTGTGGAATCTCGCACGTGCCTGCCCGGCAGCGTGTGCCGTGTCTCACGCACGCGCACGCACACGAGGACACGCGCCTGCTCGCGTATTAGCTCCTGACGCACGTAGATCCTGCGATACGTATTTTTTTTCCCTGCCTAGCTGCCCTTTAACTCGGTTCCCGCTCTCCTTTCCATGGCAGGCCACCCCTTCAGACGCGGCAGCGACCCCCGGAATGGGGTGCATGTTAATGCTATACTCGCGGCCGGTTTCATTTCGAAGGGCAGCCCCTTAGGCCTGCCAGCCCGAATGGCGATGCGACCCAGGGTGCGATTTTACTTCGGGCCATTTCGACGACCCTGTCGCCAAGAGATAGGCGCACGATGTGACGGGGGTTTCTAAACATTTTGTCGGCAGGAAACCATCTCAGTGTGAGGGATAGCGTGAATTTGTTGCGAAATTTATACGGTTTGTAGTAGCACGTTTTGTTGTTGCTTTTTCTTTAATTTATGTCTTAATATTTTTGGTATGGTTTTTCATGTTGAAATTATTAGTAAGAAACAAATTAGACGCACGACGTACCGAAGGTTTCTAAACATTTTGCAGGAAACCATCGCAGTGTGAGGGATAGCGTGAATATGTTGGGAAATTTTTAGGATTTATAGTAGCATGTTTTGTTTTTGCTTCTCTTTCATATATATATTAATAATTTTCGTATGGCTCTTTATGTTAGAATTATTAAAGACGGAGAAGATAGATGAACGATGTAAGGGAAGTTTCTAAACTTTTTGTTTCCAGGAAACCTTTGCAGTGTGAGGGATATCGTGAATTTGTTGGGAAATTTCTAGGTTTAATAGCAGCGTGTTTTATTATATTGTGTTTGAACGATAGATGAACGATGTAAGGGAAGTTTTTAAATCTTTGTTTCCAGGAAACCTTCGCAGTGTGAGGGATACTGTGAACTTGTTCGGAAATTTCTAGGTTTAATAACAGCATGTTTTATTGTAGATTTTCTATCATTTCTGTATTAATATCTATTGCACGTCATTCAGTATTGGCAGTATCAGATGGATGATATTAAAATTCGTGATTGAAAAAGTTATCTTTACATTTTCAGAAATATTGAATGTATCGATACTCTATCCATAAGATTGAATATCTATTGAAACCATCCTGTTCGCAGCGATAGTAATCTTACGCATTAGATAATTATAACCGATATCCACGAAACAGGCATCCGCCCAACAAATTCTATAGATAAACTAAAAAATCAGTCGTATTGACAGAATCGATCACAGATTCGATTCCAATCAGATGCATTACATAATTGAAAATACGAATCTTTCGAACTCACGCATCACGGCCGATACCCCTACAATGATCTAATCAAAATTAAAACCTACACATCGCGTCGATAAACTATACAAGAAAAACATCCCTTTAGAATCAAAACAAGTAACTTCTTAAACAACCACCCTATTCCCAACACTCACACCCCAAACCATCCCCAATCATTAAAAATGCCCGAACCAGCCCCGAGATCCCGAAATCCCCCGAAACACGTCGCTCCCTTATTCAGCCAACCACCCTCCACCCCCTCCCCCTCCCAACATTCCCCGGCAGCAGTTTTCCGTCGCGGCAAGCATCGCTTTGCTCGTAAAACGAAAATTCGACGTTTCGATGGGCGGTCCGAACTCCGCAAATGTACTCGGTAGGCGGATTAACGTGCATTTACGAAACGCTCGGCGGGTTGGGCGCCAGCCCACCCCCCCTCCCCCCTCCACCCTCTCACGTCGAAACCCGTTCACGCGCGTGTGTCGTTATCGCGCGCATGCACACGTCTCGCCTGCGCGCGCGACTTTGACGGCGAGCGGTCTACCTGCCACCCTTTCGGGACCCAATCCCCTTCCAACCCCCTTCCAACCCCCCTCCAACCCTCATCCACCCTCCCAACCCCCTTGCCACCCATCCACTCGCCGACAGAGCACGAGCGCTCGCTGCAGCTCTCGCGCTAATCCAATCATCCGCGTCCTACGATTTGTACCTAGTAATTCCGCGTGTTTGATCAGCCGAACGGCTTTCGGGCCGCGATAAAGCCGCGTCGAGACGGGCGGCTAGATCGGGGCCCGACATCAGTCCCGACGTTTACGGGCCTTTATGATGGAAATTAAGCCGGCCCGGCGTCGGCGGACTTAAATATTTGGCCGCGCGAGGAATGCGAGATCTCGTGAGGTGTTGTTAATGTTTGCGGGAAGGGGAGGGGGGGGGTGGATTGGTTGAGAGGTAGTCTGTGGTAAGTGAGCTTTGTGGGGGTTGAGAATTTGGAGATTGTTTTTTGGGTACGGAGAAGGCCGAGTGGATGCGTTTCGTAGTCGAGAAACTTTATTTGAAGCGAGATTTTTATGGATTGTAAGAAGTAAGAAGAATCGTTGTGAGATGTATTAGGGAGGTTAAGTCAGAATCGAGTGTTACATAGGAAGGGGACTGGGGGTTGGGACCTGTTAGAAGTAGGAATGTGTCTCACTCAATGGTGGTGGGGTTAGGGTGCTTGCTTAAGCAGGCTGCGTTTGGTTTATTAAAATCATTTCGACGTTTGCTTGAAATTATGACAACGGTTCATATACAATTTTAACAATAATAAATATAATAAAAATAATAGCAGTACTAGTCGGTAGTATTGGTATTTGTACTAGGTAGTAGTATTAGTCGTAGTAGTTGTAATAATAATAAGAGTTGTGTTAGTAACGGACAATTCTAATACGTAACAAATCATTGAATAGGACTTTAGTGTCTATTTACTTAACTTTGAAAAAGTTGAAATTCCTCAAACTTCCGCTGTAAGCGACACAAGTAACGAGAAATATTAATATGCGAATTGAAATACCCTACTGACGACTTAAATACTGTATCCACCCTACGAACGAAAAATAACGAATGGCAAGTACCGGGCCGAAACTTAACACAGAAACAAGTAATGACTCAACATTTCCTCTCTCAATACGTTAGTTCCATATTCGTCAAGCGAAACTTGCCCACCCTATCGACGGTCGTGCACGCCATGAAAGAAGCCATCGTCCATGCCTGCCAACCCCCGCCGAAGACCACCGTTATCATCTTGGCCACTTCGAGGCCGTAAAGCGCCTTTCGCCGGTGTATTCCATCGATAGTAACGATGGCTCGTGAAAGCCGGAGACAAAAACAAGCCCTCGCCAACCCCTAACGATCCCGTAATGCAGGCCTGGCCACTGCGGAATCGTTCGCTTCCGCGTCAAGGCGTTAGCTTTTCCATTAGGCCTCGTCGTTACCCCAAGTTTCATAGTGCATTACGCAGACTGCCGTGCGCGAAACATCAACGCATCGAGCCTGGGGGTGTGGAAGGGTGGAAGGGGTGGAAATGCGTGGCAAAGCGCTTCATAAAACTGTTCGTTACGATTACGGCGCGGTCGTTCCGCGTGTATGCCAATGCCGAAGCATTGTGATATTTATGCGGGGGCCGGGGGTTGGGGGGTGGCTTGCGAGGGGTGGAATCGTTTGAGGAACTCGGGAAGTGAATGTCGACCTCGTCGGCGGTCGATTCCGGTAGCGCGAGGATGTTAAATGGACCGCTGTAAGGGAGTGCGAAGAGGGGTGGTTTGCGATTTTTGCGTCGGAATGGTTGGGATAAGGATATCGTTTATTTTTTAAGGTTTTGATAGGCGGTCTTAATAATGTGTGTCAGGAAATATGTTGTTTGAGATTGTGTTGACGATCAAGTATGTTTCCTACTTACAGAATTTGAAATGGAACGTGGGAATTTTGTAAGCGTGAAACATAATTGAAACAAATACAAAAATTGTAAATATATCACAATCAATATATTTTCTGGTATAGATTATTGAGGGCGCTTAATAAATGCTAAAGAAAATAAACGACATTCTTATCCTTAACTTTCCCATGCAAAAATCACAAACCACCATCTTTGCAATCCCTTACAGCGGTCCATTTAACATCATCGCACTTCCAGAGTTCCGTTCCACTTCCATTCGTTTGTCATTTTTCTGTTATAACGTTCAAGATAATATTGCTTAATTTTACCATTAGATGCTTTAATAATCTTCCACAATAATCTTAAAACACTCTTCCAGTCCAACAAACAATCACACATCCCCCTCGCAAAATCATCCAAAAATCTTTGGCCGCCATCCCTACAACCACCCTTGGAACCCATCCCAAAAAAGCACTATCATCCACCCCAGAACCGCCCACCCCTTATCCCAGAAGGACTCGAAACATAAGACCGGCACAGATCGTTGTCTGAAAATCGTTCGGCCTCGCGAGTCTCGCGCGGCGCCAAAAATTCATTCCGTCCCTCTAAACGTAAAAAGTAACTGCAAAACGATCCCCGGAGCGAAAAGTCTCGCTCGGTTGGACAATGGACTCCAGGCTTATCTGGAAATTGCACGAGACAACGGCGGAGGCGAAATTCGCGCGTATAAACCATCGAAAAGCCTCCCGCTTTGAACGTACTGAAGGCGAGGGGTGGGCGTAGGGGAGGATGGGGTGGCTGAGGTGACGGAAGGGGTAGTTGGGGGCGGGAGGGGTGGCACGAAAGAGACGAAGTGGATAGGAAGAGATTAAATCGAACATCTGTTGCCCGCCGGCTCGAGAAGATGACGCGTCCTGGCAATAATAATAGTAATAATAATAATAATGATGGGCGACGATCGACGATTTCTCGTGCGGATTACAATTACGAGAGTCCGAGCTTCCGACTCGTGCGAATTACAATTACGACGCTGAGCTCGTGCGTTATCGTCGCGGTAATAAAAATGAGTGCGGTCGGCAGACTTTATCGTGTCCATCACGCACTCGGGGATGGTGGGGGTTGGAGGGAGTGCAAGCGTGAGGGTGAAAATGTGGGAAATCGGAAACTGAAAGAGCGTAGTCGGGTGTAAGAGAGTAAGAAGACGGTAGGAGAATGGAAAATTATGAGCGATGAGTGAAAAAGGTTGGAGAGAGAGAATGTGAGAGAATGAAAGAATCAGAAATTGGAAGAGCAAAAATGTGGGAGAGGTAGTCAGAGGCAGGGAGAACGGAATAGTTCCAGTGTTCCAGAGTCAGAGTGTCGGAATCGTCCGGATAATAATAAAGAGAATCTACACTCAAAAAGTACACCGGTAATAATATAGAAGATATAAAGCTGAAATCTCAGACTTAGAAATCTGCTCAGAAACTGAATAAACGAAGAGGAACAAAATTTAGAGGAAAATGACGGACTTACAGAACTGCAAAAAAAAATGCAAAATAGGTCCAGGAGTGAGATGTTGAAAAAGTGAGCCATTAACAGAGATTAACGGCAAGCTGTAAGAAAATTACTGCAACAATAAAACCGAAGAGGCAAAAAGTGGGACGAGTGGAAGAAAACGCGAGAGAGGAAGAGAGAGAAGAAACTTCCGGTTACGATTACGACGCGGCGACGCACCAATGGTCATACAGCATGGCGGCCGGAGGATGTGGCAGTAATGGATTATTAAATTTCCAGTGCCCGTCGGCCCATCAAGCGGAAGCTGCCTCCTCGTATCGCACTCGGACCTCTAAAGTCGGGCGAGTGTCGTTCGCTCGCATAATGGCCGGCCAGACTTCGGGCCAACTTCGGCCCGTTACGATTATTAACAATATTATTACTGGCCGGGAGGATGCGACTTTCGAGTCCGGAGTTCCGGAAGTGGACTATTCGGTCGCGACATGGTCGTTAAATAGAACGTCTATTTTAAAAGTGGTCTATATTAAACAAAAAATGCATATTACATAGATTAAAAGTTTACACTACATTAATCGAAATTGATATGTTATTATGTGTATGTTCCCTACAGTTTCATTAACAAAGTCCAGCACATCCAAAACAATATTACAAGACCCAACAGAAATCCGCTCCCCCAAAAAGCAGCGAAAACTCTCGCTCAACCCAATCGCAATCAAAACCAAACACCCCAACCCGCCCCAAGAGCCACCCTCGGCCATCCTCGGCGCAAAATCCTCCAGTCGCGACATCGCTTAAACGTCACTGGCGCGAAACCTAACCTCAACCCCGAATCACAAGCCTTCGCGAAGCAGACAGGTCGAAGCCCCAGAAAACGATTTCGTCGCATGGGAGGGGTTGCATGCGGATGAAGCGAGAGGGAAAGTGCGGAAAATGACGGAAATGGGGAAGGTCAGACGAAACCGAACGAAAGAGTAGTAGAGAGAGAGAGATAGATAGATAAATATTTATTTAGCTCCTGTAGCTACATCATAATTGCACTACCATCGGTAGTAATACATAAATTTTACAAATTTCGCTTATCACTACTTCTAATCTCCGTAGTATTAAAAAATAAAATAAAAAAAATATTGCCATTTTATTTATATTATATATTTATTTTAATATATAATATAAATTGAATATAAAATATACATGAATATGAAATATAAGAAAGAAAGAGAGAGGGAGAGAGAGAGAGAGAGAGAGTTCGCTAGTGATGGAGGCTGCTCGGAGAAAGGGTGCCTAAAAAGGGGGTTGGGAGGAGGTGGACAGGGAGGTGGAAGGCCAGTGCTTTAGAGTGGCCTGTTAAGCCGGCCAACGGCAGTTATTCGATAACGCAGAGAGCGACGAGCTTCGCCGAACGGAGGGACACGTCGAATCGGGATGGGTAATGCACGAATGTAAAGGTTTATGGGCAATATGGTGTATTTACGGTTGACGGGCAAAAGCTGGCGCGCGGAAGCCGACAGAAGGGGGGCAGGTGGTGGGGAGGAGGGGGGGGGGTTGTATTGCCAGCGACGTTCTGGCGATATATCTCTTACGAGCCATGGCGAAAAGCACGCGGATATTGACGAAGGAAGATCCTTCCGTGCGGATGGGATATTGGCGGCGTTACATGCCGGCGTAATCAGACGTTTTCGAAGGGTATGCGTGCGTGCATGTGCAAAGTGTTGAGGTTGAATGACGTTTTATGGTCGGCGGGAAGTCAGGGGACTTACCACTACTGTATTGTGTGAATTTGGTTTTAGAGTTGAAGCTTATTTGACAGTTGGCTTTTTTGGTCGGTTAGAAGGATTTTACTCGTGTGGGTTAACTCTTTGACTGCGAATGGTCTATACGGTTTTTTAATGTAACGCCTTTTGTGTCAATCGATTCAAGATGGAATTTATACGATTATGTAACGTAGCAACTGAATATCGGTAATTTTTTCGAGATTTAGTCAGTTGATGCAATGTAGGTTTATGCTTTAGAGTCTTTCATATGTAAAATTATTATTAAAATGTTTGTATTCTTATTTTATTATCTTTATTATTATTATGTTAAGAATGTAAAATTGAATTTGTTCCTCATTAATTTACACGATTATTAATTATGTGATTCAGACTAAATTATGATATAAATAACTCTTTCAACTCTGTAAAGTATAAGAATCGGCGGTCAGTTGAGCATTGTCAAATCTCAAAAACGCTATAAAAGGTATCCCTCCCGAAATAAATAAGAAATAAGAAAAAAGATACAAAAATAACAAATGGTCATAAAGTCGCATTATAAAAGTTTCAAATAGAAGACGGCTAAGTACTGCTATGTAACATGAACAAGAATTACAGAAAAATATGATAATTTCGCCATCAATATTACATTGAACTTGTCAATACTGCTTTGGCCCACTGTCAGCCTTGATTCAACCTTGACAGCCCGCACGCTCGGCGAGTAAAATTCACTGGCGCGAACGGGAGACTGACTTAACAGCGGCGTCAGAAGACGCAAAGTCCTTTCCTGACCTTCGCTTCCCGTTCCGTGGGACATTACCGGCATCGGGCGGTAATCGCATTAATATAAGAACGGTAAATCTTGCCAGCCACAATGGTCGACTTCCGGGTGCCGTGCGAACAAAGGGGATGGCCTGAGCTTCCCGAGCTTCCTGAGCGGGAGCCCGTTCGGAAGACGATTTAAGATACGCCTAGGGAAGCGGGCCAGTGTCTGATCAACGACTATGGCCAACCTGCGAGACCTGCCCGAAGTCGAGGGCTTGATTAGCTCGTTAAGCTTGACCTCTTCATAACGCCATGCGAACCTTCCTGCTGCACGGAGCGGATCAATATTTTTGGCGCCAGAGTCGATTGAATAGATTGGACAAGTTTCGGATGGGGTGTTAGGGTAGAGTATTTGAGTATGCCGGGGTGGTGTTAAGATGGTGTAAGTGGATGGTGTGAGCTTGGCTAATTTTTGGGTAGATGTGAATTGAAGCAATGCTGGATTGTTAGTAAAGATTCTTAAGTGACTGCCAAATTTATTTTTAGGAATTTTTTGTCAGATAAGTTGAATATATGTACAGAAGCTTGTGTAACAGTATAATTATATAAATTCTAAAAACCCCAAATGGCGATCGTGGCAGCTATCACAGAAATCACAGTAATAATACGAGATTCAAAATATTCAACACGTGATCGACCAAAGAATACGAACGTACCATAAAACCCAAAAAATTCAACAAACCATCCCTCCAACCAAACAGCGTACACCGGCTACAAAACATTGAACGCATCGAACCAAGAATCCGTCCCCACCTCAGAACGAACCGCCACAAAATCACCAAAAAGCCACCCCTTCCACCCGAAATATCAACAAACCCCCCTCCACCATCAATCACCCTAACGATACCGGGTCGATGATCGCGGCCCGCGCGGCCGAGAACGGATCGCGGCCAGTGGGGGGTGTTGGCAACACCGAGGCGGGGAGGGGGCCCTAAATCAAAACGCGACGCCGCGAAATCGGCGAAAATCCGGGAGGGGGACGAACTTGAGCGCAGACACGCGAGAGTCCGGACTGTAAATCACAGACAGCCTCGCCGAGAGTGGCTGTCGGGGAGAGTCCTGCCTGCTCGTCCTACGGAGCATTTATTAATCGCTCAGCTCCTAAATCCCGTGGCGCAGCTGGGCTCGAAATGTTTGTACGTATTGCAAAGTAAAGCGCGAGAGAGGGGCTGAAGGGGCAGGAGGGGGGGGGGGGGGGGAGGAGTGGAGAGGACGGCAGGGTCCTCCGGGAGAGGATTAGGTCGGACATATTGAGAGCTTCTGCCCGAAAGCGTCCTCTCCCGCCTGGCCGGCGTGAGTCGAGTGGGGACGAGTCGAGGACTGGGGGGGGGGGGGGGGGGGGGGGGGGGGGAGCGTGGGGAAGAGAGTGGGGGGCAGCCGGTAGCCGCCGCAAACACGGCGGCTAGGAAGATACGGTCGACGTTTCGGCGTAAACACGCGAATGTACGGGACGTTTTCGACGGGTGATCGTATAAATCGTTTCGCGGATAACGGGACCTTCCGCGGAGATGGGCAGTTTTCGCGATGGACTCTGGCCAGAGTTTTTGTCAGGGACGGGTGGAATGTAGGTCGGCCGATCCCCGGTTGTAGGGAGGTGATGGATGCGGTTTCGATGGAATTGTTGTCGGTTGGGCCGCTCTGCTCGGTAAGATGGGGAATTGGGATGGATGGGTGGGTGATTGTTTCAGAGAATTTTGGGGGTTGGAGGGGGTAAGTAGGTTGTAGTGAATGGATTCAGTACGGTTATGTATGATAAAGAGATTGTACACTGGAAGGTACTGTACTGTATAATATAAGGAATAAATTGTTAATGTAATAATTATTGTGAAAGTGGTATTGGTCTATATTTAAAAAAAAATATCACATAAATAAGAAGTTTACACTACATTAATTTCAAATTATATGATATTTCATTTTGTATTAAATACACTTTTAAAATTAACTGTCCATGTATTCAAGATACGAAAATTTTTTATTTCTTCTACGCAACTGTTTACCACAGAAAAGTTCTACAAACCTACACACCTTCCAGTACTGATACGTACAAAAACTGTCAATTATCATAAACGAATGTATGCGATGATATAGAGAACCATAGAATACTATTGGGCTTCTCTTCGGAACTGTCACGTTCGAAGCCTATTGAAACGATTAACATACACGAATTTAATCCGCAGTAATGATAACTTTATTTATCGTTAGGAAGCTTTGGAGGAACGAAAGGTTTTGGCCGATAATGACGGCGCGGATCGAACGACGATAATAAAGATAAAAGGCTGTAAATTGGCAGCGGGAGTATTAAGGCACCGATACATCAGCGTGCCGCGGATATATAGCGGGTGGCCGAATGGAGAAAGAGCGAATGGAAGTGACAGCGGCGCGATTAATCGTCGATAACCATCGGAGCTTTAATGCGCCCTCATAAAATGCTAGGCGGAGGAAATTATTGATTCGTATTTCCCCCGTCAGCAATAACGTTAACGGGATCATCGTTGCAATCTGCTCGCGTCGTATCGGGCCGACGATGAAATTCGGCGAACGATCGACGATTTTTCGACGTCAATTCCGGAGTATAACCTGGGATTAGGCGGAAAAGTGTTTTTTTTTCGCTGAAAATGTCAAAACTTTATAGTACAATAGAATTTTTTAGTTGGAATTTAAGCTGTCATTGGCTGAGAAGTTTTCTGAATTAATTCGGTGGACTGTAACGAAATATTTGGTATTTTGTTAATTAAATTCAGATATGAAGGCAGTATCGAGTTTAGGATTAAAATCGATCAAGTTCAAAGCCTGCAATTTTCCAATTCCATTTTCATTGACCCTACACAACCTACAGCATTTCACTTAAGGGGGGAGACCTGTGTAAGTGGCCCAAAAAATCGATTTTTTTTTTAATGCATAAATCAATTGTTTAGCATCTCGAAATTATGTTACCCAAGCCGCAACACAAAATTCCTAAAACTGTAGTAGATATAACCCATTTTATCCCCGAGCGCGCGGAACGCTCTACGGTGGAGGTAAGTATGTTTCGCATCAATGATATCAATGCATTCGCGATAACAGGTCGGGTTCACTTGTATAGAAGTTTAAGTAAGTATATGATTACACGGCTGTAAATATATGAACCATTGTAAGTTTTCATGCAACGCTGCGTGAATTGGAATGTTATTTCCCGAATCAGAAAGTGTCCGCTTATCACCTTCTTTTCTTCCTTCTTACCCAATGGAATAGTAGTGAGTACGGTACGTGTCCACAGTGATATACATTTTGTCACATTATTTAGTTGAGCCTTGAGCAATTCAGAGCGTATTTAGCGAGAATTTTGTGACAGAAGGGCGTATATAGTGAATAGTGACAGGAGCGCCGTAGCCTTCATTCAACAATTGAGGCGAGAACAGCCCGCAGAAAAAAAAGCAAGCTTTGCTGGAGCAATTCGAAGAAGATGAAGGAATTATATATGGGCCTGGCATAGCAGATTAGGAAAAAACTGATGTAAGTACATCCCAAAAGTGTGATTATATTGCAGCTAATCTTTAAACGCGTTTTTCTCGAATCAACGTTTGGCATATCGGTGTGCAAGATAACGAAAAAACTCTTCAACGGATTGAGTTGGGTTTTTATATACGAGAGCCTGAATATCTTGGCCAGGGATTGAACCTAAATAGACATTGATATTATGCAAATAAATAATTTTTTATGTACTTTAAGAAAGAAATTTTCCTCGGAAAATTGATCTTTTTCAGTCAACCTGCTGCCAAATTTACAATTCTGCAGATTTTGACTTAAAAATAGGTTCACTTGCTTGCGGCATCTCTAAGGTCAAGAATGCTATTTGGATTTTTAATTTCGGATCACTACAGCACACTCTGCACTGCACACCGCAAACCGCTGCAATCGAGGACAGGTCGGTCTTTGGCCCTTGTAACATTATTAAGAAAAACCTGTTCTTATTAAAAAAAAAATGTCTGTACAGTATAAAAGTGTAAATAAACTATGACCAAATTTGAAAAACATTGATTAAATAGTTCCCTTAAGAATAAATCCCGAATATTGCTCGATTTTAAGCGCGCTACACAGGTCTCCCCCCTTAACAAATTACATTAGCCCCTCCAAAAATTTCTCGGTTCAACCATCCAGAATCTCCACCCCCAGATTCAGCATTCAGCACGTTTCCAGCGAACCTGCAAATCATCTGCCTTTAAAAACGAACAAATACCTATTAAACATATTACATCCTCAAAGTGCAGAAAGAACAAAATTAACCGAACCCAGCCTGCAGCTGTGATATTACACCATATATATTTACTTCAAACTTTATAAATAATTTATTATATATAAGCTACTATATAGCTATTACAATATATAATGCTATTATATAATGCCACCCTCATAATTCTGCAACCCCTAAAATCGTACGATTCGTCAATTCTCCGATAGGAAACAAGCCAACCTCAGTTCAGGAACCTGTTTCCCAGGTTCGAACCAGGACTGGCCAATGGCGACCAACTCTCCAAATGTCTCCAGAGCCGAACGTATCGCAATGTTATTACAACTTAACGCAGCCAATTGTTCCCCCTACTTGAGCTCGCCGTTTACACACTTGCGAAGGTTCGCGCGAGCATTTCAGAGGGTTGGCCACCGATGCTGCCGACGACTCGTACTCTCACCCCCCTTTCCACCCCTCGCCTCGAAGCCACCCCGAGCGTGCGACACCCCTCCGACTTGCTCCGAATAATATTTCGTTCCATTATTCATAAACATTTTATAATCTTCTTAGCGGCGGTGAATTATTGCCGCTCGCGCAATTGAAATAATGCGGACTCGCGAGCCGAGGGGGGTTGAAGGGGGTGAGGGGTGGAAGTTGCGAGGCAACGAGAATAGGAGGAGTTCGCTGAAGTGGCGTTGAAATGTTTCGAAGCGAGGGAAAAATAATTGGACGAAGAGTCTGTCGTTACTCTGTCGTCGCGGGGGTTGAATCGGGAGGGTGGGAAGGGGGTGGATATGGAGTGTCGAGGGGGGGGGGGCGGGGTGGAGGCCCGCACTGGCACCTGGCCCCCTTTTCCTAGGGAGGAGTTCCTTTCCTTAAACTTCTCGTTACCCGAGGAGTCTCTGTCGGCGCGATTTGAGGGTGGTGGATGCGTTCGGGGCGGAGGGGGTGGGAAATTGGGTGGCTGAAGGGGTGAGGGAGGCTGAGCTTCGAGGTATGGCTTCGGCAGAATGAGGTTTTCACGCTCAGCGAAATGGGAGTTTCAGCGAGTTCGGAATTAATATTGTCCTGGAAAGGTTGTCTTTTAAGTAAATTCAGGGGTGAGTGTTATATATTTGTCAGTTAGATGAAACTAATTTAAATTAAGAACAGTATTGACGCATATCGCGATATAATAGTCCGCATACATAAAATAATTCGACGAACCAAATAGATTTAACGAAACCAAGATTTGGGCCGTTTATTTTGAAGGTGTTGTAAGTCTATATTTAAATATAAAAGAGATATCATATAATTTATGAGTAATGTAGTGTAAACTTTTTATTTACATGATATTTATTTTTTTTAAATATAGACTTACACCACTCTCGAAATAAACGGTTCATTTAATTACAATCGCATTTTCAAAATCTTACTAAAATCCTCTCATCAAAAGTCAGCACCAGGCCAGAAAAATCCAATTAAATCCTCATGCACGCCCTCCACTTTCTTCAACCCCCTCCGACTCAGAGCTCACCGAAACTTTCTCACTCAGCCCTACCAACATATTTTCGACCCCCCAAAATTCGTACACGTCCTCCGCTTCACTGACGGATGATGCGGAACGAGTTACGAAAACGATATATATCCCGGGTGTAATTTCTGGATGGCGGGGGGTGGGGATGAGACGCGGATACTCGCCAGGTCCCGCGATATATGTATGAGCCGAGGCCGGCGAAGGGCTCTTCCTGATCTCTCTATTACGGGTCGGATTAGCTAGTTATGAAACTCGCCGGCAGCCACGGCGGCGGTGATGAAGCGTGTTCGGAAAGTTTCTGTCGGACAAGGCCGAGGGATGTGTCGGCCAGAGTTGCCCAGAATAAGCGATCAGGGGTGTGTTCCTGCAGGAGGCACATTTATTCCGCCGCCGGACCAAGGACGAGTGTCGCAGGCTCCTAAGGCAGAGTCAAGTTTGACCATCGAAGGAGAGCCGATAGGCTGCTAAATGAAGCTGGCGAGGCTTGGGTTGTATTTGTTTTTATTTCGACATCAGACTTCGAATGCGTGACGTTCGCATTAAGGCTGTTGTAAAATTGGATTTTATTGAGAGTTGGTAATGTCTTATGTGCTGTTGAACGGTCAGGTTAGTATTTAGACCTATTAGGAAATTGTTAGTATTTTAATTCTGTCTAAGAATTATATACGAATAGAAATTATTAATAATAGAATCGATGCTGTATATATTTATAGTATCTATTCATATTGTATGTATATATATAATAAAATAGATATTATTCTAAATTCAATTCGGCAATGGGATATGCAGTTCCTGTTTGTATCAATTTCAAAGCAGCTGTTATGCATTCATACTTTTCTACTCATTCTGTTAATCGAAGAGTTTGATATATACAGTTGTTCCTATATAAAAGTCTTTCAACGCAAAAATGTCAAACGTAGCTTGACTGGTAGTAAAAACTACCTCGACAGACCGAGTTTGCAATATAAAAATCTTCTGTACGACACGCTTATCTACCTCCGCAAAAGACTCTCCCCAAAAAAACTCCGCACCCTTATCAATGCCACTTCACACCCCCTTACCCTCTACTTCGACAAGAGCATCCCTCCTTTGACTCGCCGCCACTTGGCGCGAAATTAATTTTCAAATTAACGGCTCGCCACGCCGCTCGCGGCGTTCACGATCGACCGACGTCGCAGAACGTACTTCCGCCCTTATAAGTGAGTTGAAGAACATTCCCGGCGATGTCGAGGCGACCGCGCGGAAGCATCCGCGCTTTACATTCGCGCGATTTTAATTAAAGAGCTCGAAAGGCGGGCGCAACATCGGTCTGCTCGACAAAGGACGGCAAGGGGTCACGGATCGGAAGGGAGGGTAGCTGAAGGGTAGCAGGAGTGGGGAGGGGTGGAAGGCAAAGACTTCGAACATCGTAAAGGTCCCGGGCCGTCTCTCGACTCTAAAGCCTGTTTCCAACATCGCGAATCGTCGTCGGCTGGCAGGCGTTACGTCACCGACTGCGAATCAAAATCTTATTAACTGCTGAAAGTGAGTTTCACTTCAAAGTGGAATTTAATTACATTCGCGCCTGCCTACCTTCCTTGCTAGCTCTTCTCTCTCTCTCTCTCTCTCTCTCTCTTGCTCGCTCTCGTCTTACTCTCCGTCACTTTGTTTCAGTCCTTCATCCGACTCCACCCTTACCCCAGCGTCTTCCCCATACCCACCCCCTCCCGAGCCCAGAAGAGTGGCATCCCATTACTCGCGGTCTTCATTTTTGAATGAAAATATTTAAATTTCCCTGCCTCGTCCAGCGGAAATTATTGCCCTTCCTGCCCACCCGACTCTCTCCGCGACCCTCCCTCGTCATTCCTCAACCTCCAGCCCCCCATCCCCTCCAGTCCTGTCTGATCCTGTTCCTTTACGTAACTGCGGAGCTGTTTACAGGCCGCGCAAATATTCGCGATTATACGCTTCTTATTTTTGCGCCCCGAAGACGAGCGCGATTTCATGTCGGAGGAGCTGTTTTCCTTCCACCCCCCCCCCCCTCCATCCCCCGTCCGACCTCTTTTTTTATTGCAGAGCCAGGGCAATTGCTTCCTTTGAGCTCGCCGTTCTTACCGACGCAGCATCCGGCGATTAATTTTGCGTGCGGCCATTTTCTTCAACCCCCGGCCGCGATTTTTGTCCTTCTCCCCAGGACTTTTTTTCATCCCGGGGGTTGGAGACTGATCGTCGATGATGCTCGGCGAGCATTATGAGGATTCGCGGATGCACGAGATTTTCATCGCTAACGAGAGCCTTTTTTTTTTACGTCCTGCTCGTCGTTCTCGAAGGGGTGGCTCGGATGCGCGGAGGGGGATGAAATAATTAGAACCTCCGACGCTCGGAAGGGGGTGGGGGTTGGGTTGGGTACGTATTTCCGACGGGTAAGGTTACGGGGATTACGGCCGGTGAGGCGGAAAAATGTTTTGGTTCGTCGGAGATGACGTAGTTTCAGGTACGGGAAATGTATTGCTGGCTTTGCTCGCGGTTTCGGCAGACAGTTCGCCTAATGGATGTATTGAAGTGAGTAACGTTACGGGGATTAAGGGCGGGGGTTGAAAAATTATGTGTCAGTTATGCGCTGTCGGCTTTGCTTGAAGGAACGGTGATGCAGGCATAAAATTGGAATGCTGTAGTTTAGTGGGAAATGAGACGGACATTTCGGTTGCAACTGAAATTAAATTTGAATATGCTTGACGGTATTTGAAGAATTATTCTGCCAAGAAACAGAAATGTGCGATTGTTGTATTCGAAATTATTCACGTTAAAAAAAAAAAAACGTTTTAGAGTTAAGGAGTTCTCTGTCAACGGTTTGTTCGTAGCGTGCTTTGATAAATTAATAATACAAGTGCAAATTGAATATTCCTCCTCATATACAATCACATACTTTCTATATTTTTAGAATACAAGCAAAATATACCAACAATCACATAATTGCATGTGCGATATCATCGCATATATTATACTCAATATTTTCCCCTTCGAAAGATGACGTTTTGCACCTGTACCACAATTTCCAAAACCACCATCAAACCCCTGACAGACCACGAACCACTCCTTAACTCCAAAATTCTCCAAAAATCGTATCTCCCGCCTCGCACAACCTTCTCCTCCACCCACAACCTCCAATGACCTGACCCACATCAGCGCATCCCACCTCTCCTCTCCTGCACGCCAATTGGCTCCCCGCTCGTCCGTCCCAAAAAAACCGCTGACCAGCCTCAACGAAACTACCAAAACGTGCCGTTCAAAACATCCTTGCAGGTAATAAGGGGGCACAAACGGAGCAACATACCGATGCACACTTCATAGGGGGGTTCACATTAAACAGATCCCAAACTCATTCTCCGCCACATACAGGGTGTCCATAAACGAGCGACAGCGTTGCAGGACTCGGAGGGCCATGATGGGTCGGGAATCAAAGAACGTGATACGATCATACCGCAAAACAATCAAAAACCAAAAAAAAAGAAAAAAAAAAGAAAAACAATGGGAGGTTCCACTCACCTTTACTGGTACCGTCCGGTCCGCGGAGGATGGTGCACTCCTCTATTGTGCCGAAGGCAGCGAACAACTGTCGGACATCGTCTTCGGTCTGTTGCTTGCTGAGCATTCCCACGAACAGCTTTCTGTCTGCGGGTCGGCCGCATCGCAGTCGACAACAGAGAGAACAGAGAAAAAAACGAGAGAAGTGCGTTAGTCCAGTCTCAGGCCAAGCGTGTTTGTTGCGCACGCGCAGTTAAGGCGTTCAAAAAGAGAATAATAATAATAATAATAATAATAATAATAATATGTTGCGGCTAACACCGAGAACGACAAAGTTACACGGTTACACCAGCATCCACCATCCTAAGGGGTTAAGGATGTACAATGTGTGTAGGGGGGGGGGGGGGTTGATAGAGTAGGGGGTTGGGGGGTATACAGAGACGTAAAATTCGTCTGCGCACTCGTACTTCGTACGCTGTGCGCATCGATGATTACGTCACTGTATACATCTAAAACAGTCTTTCGGGCTTGGGTCTTAGGGGGGGGGGGGGGGGCTGCGTGTGAATATATATATAATATAAATATATATAGATATATATGTGGTTACGATATACGATTGAGGAACAATGATCAACAATGACGGTAAAATGGTTAACATAGTCAGTAAACGATCAACGTAAGGATGCGAAACAACGTAACAGTGTTATGAGTTAAACAGAGACGGTGGGGATAATTAAAGGAAGAGTGACAATAATTACGCCTTACCGGGCACGGATCGGATTTACGGAAAGAGCTCGCATCAACTTGGTTATATCAAAGAACTTCCTACGACCTACGCCACAAGCCGAAGAATATGTATATATAAATATATATGGGGCAGGGGTTGGGGGGTAGGGGGTGGAGTGAGAAGGGAGGCAACGCGACAAATAGACCGGGTGGGACGAAAAAGCGAACTCACTACTTGTCGGCGAAACTCTCATCGGTGGCCGGTTAGGTGGTGGGGGGAGTGGGTTTCAAAATTTTGTTCGGCCCTACGGCCGAGTGCGGATTCCAAATTTCGCGCCGGTCGGCCACCGACGAAAGCATGCCCCGTGCCGAGGTCACATATCCTTTATAAAGGGTCACACGCCACTCGGTGTACCTGACGAAGGGACCGACGGTCAGTTAAGGTCACCTTGAAGTGCGAGAAAACGGAACCGGCAGGTATTTCTTAGCCCGCTACAAGATGGCGGCTGCCGCGAGTGGTGCCATCTGGCGGCGGAAGTTTCTCGGGCCTGATTGGGTTGCTTTTTTGAACCGCCGCGCTAAGATGGCGGGACTGGACAATTTGACAGTCCGATTGACCTTGACAACTGGATTTTGATCATCTTTTCGTACTTCGGTCGAAATATCTGCACCGGCCTCTCTACCGTTTCGGTGCACGTGTACCCCCGTTATAACGTCCACGAATAAACACACGGTCTTTCGGGATGGGCTGCTTTTTTTTGTTTTGGTGCGAGATGAAGTTGGACTGCGTGAGATAAAGACGGAGGCTGAAGAGTTCGGGAGCTGGTTCTTCTACCGGGACGTGTGTTGGGACGTTTGTTGGGTATAGGCAAGGGTTCGATTTCATAGATAATCAAATCTAGGTACAATAAGATAAATGTAGCTCACATCATAATCAGAAAATATGTACATAGGTGATAATAAAACACATCGATAACGAACGAGACAACACATCCAACGAGCGAGCCACTATTTTATGGTCATAGCTGTAAAGAGCGGTACAATATGATATACATATACATCACTGGGTATGTATATGTATATTGTGTAGATACGATAAAGGTGACTGTCCACACGAATGGAGTTGGAGGTGGGATTCGAGAGGGGATTTCGGCATTTTTTTGAGCTGTCGACCGCCCCGAAGTTTCTTTTTTTGGTCAGCGAAATTGAGACGTCTGTCGACCTTCGTTTTTGAGGTTAGCTCGCGTGAAAGCTCGCGCTAATTCAGAACGGCAACGGGCCGAGAATTTATGACCTTCTGAGAGCGTTCACGTACGTAACGAGACTTTAACGCTGTGATAACGGGCAGTAAACGGAAAGAGTGAGAGCAAAAAAGCGAAACGACAGCTTTACGGCTACAGGTATCGGTCACGCACGAGAGACTGTGCGCGCGCGCGCGCGCGCTCTTCACGCACAAAACGGGATCTATGCAAACACGGGCGAGATTGAGGTTATGCTCGCGGCTCGGGCTCGACAAAATGGACGCGGCGGACGTCGAGGTCGATTCCCATCAGATTGCAGTGCTCTAAGCATCCGAAACCGACCCTAATCGCGTCGTGTCACGCCAAGGTCACGCCTCACGATCTCAACCCTCTGATTCTCCGATACGCCGCATAAACGAAAGTCGATTACAAAATTTGTAGCTCGGTTAACCTCTTCAGGTAAAATTTCTCCAAACTTCAGCGAACCTCGCCAGTATTAAAATTGCCAGTATTAAACAGTATTAAAATTTCGAAATCCTGAAGAGACAACGTGAAATCTTGAACTGTACCGCGACGCCCCGATTAATTTAAAATCGAAAATTTACAGTTCGCGAGACGCATGAACACGCGCGCGCGCGAGTGCGCGTGTTCCAGTACGTCGGGACGAGGTCGAAGAGGTAGAAGGAGTGTGGCCCGGGGTTAATGGCGGTCGTGAGGGAATGTCGGATTTGGGGTGTTGAAGGGAAGGGGTGAGCGGGGGGTTAAACACTAGCGAGCAGCAAAATGAACTTTGCGGCGAGCTGTGCTGGCTGAATCAGCGGTGATGGCGTGATGAAGGTAGGACTCGTTTCTTTTCTTTCCCTCTTCTTACTTTTTTTTCCTCTTTTCTTTTTTCGTTTGCCGAGAGTGGGGATCCGGTGTAGAGAAGGGATAGGTCGGTGGGGGTTGGCCGGTGAGAGGGTCGAGGCTTGAATGGGTTCGGTAAGGGTTGGGGTGGGGGGAAGTTCTCTTTTCTGCCGATTTTTTTTTCTTTTTTTTTTTTTTTTGCGGAGAGAAGAATAGAGGTACTGGAAAGGAAGCTAGCTATCTCCTGGAAGTCGAAGTTACCTTCAGCGGCCGCCACCGGTGCCTCCTACTTCCAGAAGATGGCACTGGCGCTCCCGTCGTCCATCATGCACTCTGTAATACAGAACAGAAACAAAGAAATGGCATTGTGCCCAAAATACACCATTCGTTGTGTTCGTTGAGAGATTTTCCTATATCGAATCCCATCGCATCGCTACCCCGGCTTCTGACACCCCCGGGGCCATCGCCGTCACGCCTAGGCCGTCCGCGCGTTTTTTGGCACGTATAGTCTGCTCGGTTATGGCGTTCTTTACGCGCTATCGCTTACGCGCGAACCGTACAGCGCAGGATATTTCTTTTCGACCGTGCCCATCTCAGCCAAGATCGGCCGATCGTCGCTCGCCGTCGGTCGACGTACTGCAACTCTCAAATGAATAATAATAAAAAAAGATGAGGAGACATGAGCGATAGTGAGCAAAAAGGTTGAAAGAAGAGTGGGGTCAAGGTCACAGTATATATTCAGGCTGTAAACAGCCGGTTTCGCAGGTTAAGGTTTTGGGGACGTTAGTCCTTTGACGAAAAAATTTGCTTTAAGAAGCAGGCTTAACGACGCGTTCGCGGGGGGTTGTTTCGAGATTGGCGAGTGGTTGGTTTAAAGAGGCCCCAGACGAGGCAGGATGTCTCTTCATGCCGGAAGGTGTCGCCAGCGGCGCACGGAGGAAGCTCCCGGGCACATTTAAGGATTTGTCTCGGGAAATTAGATTCTCGCCTGACTTGCAGTCTCGTTGCGCATCCCCCTTTCTGCAGATTCCACCCCCTCCTACCCCACCCGCGAGGCCATCTCCTGTTTCCTTGAGAGCGGCTTCATTCCTCGCGAGAGAATTCTCCTTTTAGCCGGCGGCACTTTTCGCGCACGCCTTCCATTGTCGCCAGGGGGCACTGCGGCCACCAGGAATTGGACCTTTGTCGTGTCGGCTAAGTATTAACGCGCCCTTCAGCCGCCTTCACGTCGGCTTGGTAAGGGGGGTGGGGGAAATTAACCCTCGGGAAATTATCTGAGCGCGGACGTCTTGGCCGGCCTGTGTTTCTTATGAGTCGGGTTTGTGGAATCGGGGGTGGGGGGACTTTGTAGGTTAGGCGCGACTTTTAGGGGTAGTTGTTTCGAGGAAGTATAATTGTGATAGAATAAAATTTGAAATTATTGGAGATGTTGAAAGGTTAGGTGGATTTTTGAGTATGATGGGAATTATTGACGGGCGATTTGTTTTGAATTAGGTCAGTGATGTTTTAAGGGTGGAGTTACGGTCGGTAGCGTTTTTGGTTTGAGTGATGTGAAAGTTCAAATGTCAAGTAAATTAGGAAATCTATGCCGTGGCAATAATCGTTTCTGGTTTCAGTATTAAATATTGTATATCTGGATGTTGATAAAGCAGAATTTCATTTATATGTAACTGCATATTTACCAAACCCCAATTTTCGCTTCTCCAATTAAATCATTAAATTTGTTAAATTCGTATCAAAAGTAATTATGTCGTCAGAATCAACACTGGATGCAATGTCACTGCAGAAAAATATTTAAATGTTCGAAACTCTAAATCACAATAATTTTATTAAAGATCAACAATTTGAGGGTACGAAATCCAAAACCGTATCGTCAACCCCCGCGAACCTAACCGTGACAAATCTTACGTCCCCCAGAAAAAGAATCACAATGGCCCCGGAACGATCATACGTCACAGCACGCAGGACTTCCCAAGCCTCCGCCAGTCGCAATTCCCACATCCCCCAGCCACCCCTCGTTACGATCCGTTTGCGTAAGTTCGTTTTCCCGTTCTTCGACATGGGGTTGGTAGGCGTGGCCTGGACTTTCATAATCCTGGCGGATTTCTGCGACGTAAGGAGCGGTCTTACGTCACATCGGCCGTCCCGAAGTTGCCGGCAATGAAGGCAGCCGAGAGGCCCCGATATCCAGGGATACGTTTATCTTGGCGAAGGTTGTAGGGCGAGTGATGGCGGTGGAAGGAAGGTGGCTCGCCGAGGGATCGAAACTTATCTACTTGCTCAACTAGCTTCGGTACAACTCCCACCTCACCCTTATCCAGTCGCAGGAACTTTCCGGACCCACCCCATCCAGGGCCACCCCCTTCCAACCCCCTCGCCAACCTCCACCTACCACCTACCCCTCGCAGCCCAGAGTTCGGCCAACTTCCCGCGCGAGATACGCATTTCTCAAATCTGTTTCAGACGATGTAGACTTAATTCCACTCCGCTTCGCAACACGTGAAAAATCCGCCGTAAAACTGCTACGACCTTTATCGAGCATGTCTTCCACCTTCGACCGGAATTCTCTTGGCTTCTTCGGTGGGGGTGGTTAGACTGATTTATGGCGGTTGGGCGCTGGACGAGGCTGACTGATGATTCTCATTCTGTTTCTCCGGTTAATTTTAGAAATTTTTGTCGATGGTACGAACGATTGTCACAGTGTATTTTATGTGATAAGTACAAATCTTGTACTGTTATCTTTATTGTACGTGCGATTGGTATCATCTTTGAGCTGTGGTAATTTGGATTTTTTCGTCGAGTTTAAAAGTTGTCGAAAGATCCTCTTAAGTATTCCAGCTATTGTCAATCCTCCTTCCATCCCGTCAGATGTGAAAAAATCCTCCACAAATTTCGCGTTCAACTTAATTTCCCAAAATCTTCCAATGACCCGTTCGCAGCGCTCAAAAAATATTATATCTTAAACTTAAAAATGATCGATAGATTCTCTCAAGTATTTCACTACTTATCAACCCTCCTTCACCCTGTCAGACTTGAAAAAATCCTCCACAAATTTCGCGTTCAACTTAATTCCACAAAATCGCTCTCACCCGTTCGCAGGGCTCAAAAACTATTCCACCCCTCACCCGTATAAAATATAACGCCACTTTTTCCCTTGAAATTTCAATCTCAATTCCTCCCTTAACGAATCGAGATTGAACTCTTAACAATTCGCGTCAGAATCCCATCCAGACTACTACCACGCTCAATTCTCCGACTCGATTGCTAATTCCGCAAGAGGAATCATTACTCATCCCCCACCCATTCCACCCCCATCTCTCCACTCTATTCGCACTCAGGCCGACTTATGAACACGAAAGATAGGTTGCCGCGGCAGTCTCGCGATAAGTTCCAGATGGCCAGGCCATTTGCCGCACTCGGCCGACTTTAAGGCGACAACGTCTTCGCAATTAAAGCCCGATTCGTCTTTTGTACTGCTAATAGGACATTACCCCACCACCCCCCACCCCGCGGCCCTCGGGTGGCGCCACCGGCGCTTTAAAGTGCCACCGCACCGGGGAGTAACCTATAAATGATGTAATTAAGCTTGCGCGTTCGCGTAAAGGGGCAGTCATTAACGCGGAAAAAGGCGGCCTGAAACAATGAACGACGAGGAGAGAGGGGTTGGAGGGGGTGGAAAATCCCGCCTCGCAATCTTAAACTGTCATTTTCCGAATCTAAAGCTCGCCCTCGCGAGAGATATCCTTCGAAGGGGTTACGACTGACTTAATGGAGAATAACCGTTATTATTCATGGGAGATAATTTCTTTTTGCTCGAGGCGCACGGCCTCCTCTCCTTTTTCCCCGCGCGAGCGCAGCTGCGGACCACGGCTTTTTTTTATTGAAAGCGCGGGGGTGGGCTTTTCGAATCGGGCTGAAGGAATTATGAAGAGATTTTGTTGGGGGTGATTGGGGGGGAGGTTTAAGGTGGGATTAAGGGCGGCGGGCGAGCAGCGGGGGCCGGAAATAATCGTAAACGCGTGACGGGATGTGCAGGGGGTGAAGGGGATGAGAAAATGCGAATGCGAAATTAGACGCTGATCTCCAACAAACAAACGGTGGCATAATATCGAACCGGCCAAAATCCGATCGAAAGTACCAAAAATATAATAATATAAAAAGAAGCTAAAATCCGTTCCAACCTCAAAATCACAGAAACCACCCTAGCAATCTTCGAACACGACGTAAGGGACTAGCGACCAAAGTATCAGCCCGCGCACGGTCGAAAAAGTCCAAAACATCCCTCCAAAAAAAGAAGAAACGAAGACGGAGGACGGAAAGCGAAAGGACTCTCGGCTTGACATGCCGAGGACACGATTCCCAGTGGATGCTGGGTACTGGATTGAGGCGGGGGTGGCAGGGGGTGGCGAAGGGACGAGGGGGTGCGGAGAGGGTAGGGGACGACATTCGACGCCGGCGAAGTTCAGTAACCCCCTGATTGAGCGCTGCGACTAGGTGGATACAGTCTACATAGGTGTGTGTAGTCTACATAGGTGTAACCTGGCATGAGAGCCGACGTCGGCAGAGGAGCACAAGCTCCTAGCCGCATCGTCCTCGTCCTCGTCCTCGTCCTCGTCCTCGTCCTACGGATCACTCTGGCTGCATCCGCGTCAAGGCGAGGCTTTGTGGGGCCTCGCAGAAGCAGGCGACCGGAGATTACAATGGCATCTCCTCCAGATTAGCATATGAATTACGATCCCCCTCTTCGAATACTCTCCCTCTCCGTCGGGCTCACTCTCTCTCTGTCTCTGTTCCCTGTTTTCGATTGCCAAGCATTTTGTCGTTGACGCTGTCTTTGAGGTTATGTTCAATTGTTTCTTTTGTTCTCCGTGTGCGTAGAGTATGAACTATGATGTATATTTCACTCTTATTCTTCTCTATTTGAATGTCACTACGCCATTTTCGAATTTGTCGCAATTCTTAATTATGTCTGCTTCGGAGATTATGTTTCCTATTTTTATCTTCCGAATATATGGGGTAGTAGAATGGGAATTATGATGAAAATTCGATTCTTCCTCTCTCTTGGTCACTCCATTGTAATTGCAATCACTGTATCGTATTATATTTACATTACAAATTACATTAATCCTACGTCCCATTCTTTCACTCTTCCTTTTTTCCGCTTCCTCCCACTTCAATTCCACATCTCATTATAATCGCGTTCAACCGCCAATACCATTATTATTACTCGTCCGTACTCACCCTACCTTCCACATTTTATTATCATGACCTCCATATTTCTTTCCCTCCACAATCATACATTCAACATTTCTCCCGTTTTTAACTCTCCTCTTGAATTAACAGTGAATGTATTCGAACGCACAGAATGTTGAATGCTCCTCTTCATCCCTCCCCCCACCTTATCCTCTTCCGTAAATTCTGGGCATATTCAGCCTCCCGCCATCTTTCTTCTCCTTGGCGGAGCGACAGGCTCTTCGTCCGAGCGGAAAGGACTATCAAGGACTATCAAGGAGTTCGCCGTAGTTGCCGGTTCGTCCTTCCCGTCGTCGGGCAAGGTCCTCCCGGTCGTTCCCGGTCGTTCCCGGTCGTTCCCGGCCGTTCCCGGCCGTTCCCATGCGAACTTTCCGGGAGTGACGCACGTGACTACTCTAGGCCGGGAATTCCCCGATGGCACTTCTTGCGATTTGCATGCCTGACGTCGCAACGGCAAATCTCGATATCTCGACTATCACCGTCGACTCAGTCACTCTCGTTCTTACTTCTCCAACTACGGCGAATTGCTGGCGGAAAATTGCTGATCGGAAATTATCGCGATTGGAGAGAGATTGAGAACCGTAAACGGTCGAATTTGAGAGTTTGAGTTTCGCTTAATTTGATGCTGTGAATTCTTAAAATTATTTTGAAATGGATTATATGACTGGCAAATGCATTGTCGGCAGATTATTGTTGGGAATTTATTCGGATTTGATGGGTTTTAAAATAGTTTTTTAACATTTCAATTTGACCTTTCAAGCCACGCTAAAAATCTAAAAAAAATTCAAGCTTACATCTGTCCGAAAACCATAACCGCCCAATCGAGTCCAAGCAAAAACCCAACAACCACCCTCCACCCCTCGAGCCCTCATTACCGTTGAAAAGCACACGTCATCCCCATCCACCTCAGGGTTGAACGTGTCAAATCATCTCCCACCTTATCAGGAACCCGTCAATTCGACACAGCCGACAGAAGCTTTCCGCACACCCCTCCG
Organism: Anoplius nigerrimus; assembly: GCA_914767735.1. Classification (NCBI taxonomy): domain Eukaryota; kingdom Metazoa; phylum Arthropoda; class Insecta; order Hymenoptera; family Pompilidae; genus Anoplius; species Anoplius nigerrimus. Next base: position 16,033,126 of record OU612081.1, read on the forward strand.
ACTCCGGCGGCCATTATTATTTTCGAGAGACACGCTCGTCCGATTCTCGCCGCAGATAAGCGTCGGCGAGCATCGGCAATAAATTTCGAACGATAGGGACCGCGCATGCGCGGAACGCGAGCCGGCGCACGTGGCCGCGAAGAATTAAGCGTGGAAGACACGACAGGAAGAGACTGGCGACAAGTCGGCCGATAATGAGGTGATGACTATCTCCCTCCGTATACCGGGTGGCGTATATACGCCGGCTATACGGCATTTACCGTCTTATCGGTCGGATCTCGCTACATGTGGGTCATGTGTAACTGCTATCTCGTTCGCAGCGGAGAAAGTGCGCGGGGGCGAGTTGATCATTGTAATTCGCTGCCCGCTGTGTAACGATAAGTGTGCCCGAGACTGGCGATGCTTGGAATTAAATCGAGAGCTGGTTTCGTTGGGAAAGTATTGTCGCGTGGAGTTCAGTTTCGATAGGGTGACGAAGATTGCTGGACGCTACTTTGTTGGCTTGTATTGATTAATCCGGTATAGTACTATTAGAGTGAACGAATTTTTCACTAAATTATATGCCAAGAATAAAGAATCGTTTTTCTACTGTCATGTAAATGTGATTACTTCATTATATCGTAACGTACGGTAAATACCTGTGATGTATTTATTATCGGTAATAATAAAAAAAAAAAAGTTATAGCAATAAATTACTTGCAGATATACGATTTCGATATTTAATGTGTAAGTTGCAACGAATTTACTGTTATATAAACGTTCTTCAAGATTCAGAAAAATAATTCTCTTAATTGTACTGTATTTACCTACTATGTGTCTTTAGTTACTACTGTACCAATATATATCACATATAAAAAATATTATCATATAAAAACAACTCAGACATAAACTAACCGCTATCAATTTTTATATTTTTGATTATTATTACATTTCAGTATTTTATATATAGGATGAATGATACTACAATTATACAACGTTCCACCATCACAACTATAACGAAACATTATTTACCACCCTATTTCAACAATTTTAATACCGACCCAGCGCATTACGTCACTCGATGTAACGAGGCCAACACTCGCGCCCACTGCACCCCCATAATCATCCCTCAATGATTGACGTCTCGCTCGCCAACGCCCATAACCCAAACAAACCCAGCCTCCAGAACTTTCCCATAGCCTCGAACCGGAAACAAACGTCCGAACGATTCGCGAATCCGGCGACGGAGTAATTTTGCAGTAAGCGCGCGCCTTTATTGATCGGTTAATCTCACGAGGGGAGCGGGGGGTGGCGCCAGGGGGTTGGCACGAGGGGGGGTGGCGGGTCTCTTAATTGAGTTTCGTTCTCGGGCAGAAAAGTTTTCGTGACACGTAACGCAGTAGTTTCGCCCGGGCGTAGAAATTTTCGGCTTTCACAGATTTCTCTCCCGATATCTCTCAGCACGAAAGAGAGAGAGAGAGAAAGAGAGAGAGACAGAGAGGTCGGGATGTCGTTACGAACAAACACAGTAACTCGTCTTGATCGAAACTCTAGGCACGACCGGGGGGGGGTGAGCCAAGCGAGGGGGGGTTGGAACTCGGGGGTGGCCGGAGGGTAGTTTCGTCCCCCTCCCCACCCGAAGCTGTCGAGAGTTCAATCAGTTTCCGCGTAGAAGCCGAAAAACATCTGGCCGAGCGCCAGAAAGAATATTTGGAGCAATAGCCTGTGAAGATACCGAGAAAACAGTGGCAGGAGGAGGAGGGGAGGGGCGGTGGTCGGAGGCAAAAAGTTGGTAGCTGCGTGGGAGGAAGAAAGGAGTGCTCCCTTCGGAGGGCGGTTTTTACCCTTAGCCCGGAAAATGGACCGGAAACTCGGATCGGAACCTCGGGTCGTGCCTAGAGTTCGGCGAAGGTATTAGACTGCTTAGACTGTTTAGACTGTTAGGCTAGTTATCGGACGAGCGCTATCGGGGGCGGGGGGGGGGGGCGGTAATCGAGTCTAGTACGTGTTGTCGAGATAGAAATAATCGTCTTATCGCAAAACGGACGCGGGCCGCGATCGTAATTCGCGGAATGAATTGACTGGCTTGCTCTCACCTCCGCGGTTTTCACTGTCCGCCGGCTTCACTTGAATAGGACGGTTCATCTGTAACAGAAAGATGTCGATGTTAGACTACGGCCTCGAAATGGTGGTACGGTCTTAGTCTAATCGGTGAGGCAGATTGACGTGTCTGAGAAACGGTCGGAATTTGTAAATGCTGAAAATCGCGAATGTGAGATTACTTATCAAATACAGAATAATTTCTTAACCCGTTAGCTGCCACGATCCCAATTTGGGGATTTCGGAATTTATATAATTATACTGCTACACAACCTTTTGTGCATGTATATATCTTATCCAGCCAAACATTGAAAAAAAAAAAATTGGCGGTTAATGGGTTAAGCAGTTAGCTGTGTTTGACGACTATCCGTCATGGAGAAATTGCATATTTTTTGTCACGATCATATCCGTTATGCGTAAATTTCAGTTAGCCCTGGAATTTAAACTGTAATTTTAGTGGAAACTAGAGTATAGTTGTAAATTCGGCTTAGATTCTTTGGAGGTAAGGATGAAATAAAACTAACTGAAAGCTGCTCTGAGAAGAGGCCGCCACAGCTGCCTAATTAACATTACACCTAAAAACATTTTTTTAATTTCATCTCTTTGAAAGTCTCAGGTAGAATTTCGAATTTTTGATTTACACGCAAATTCATGGGTAAATAAGGTCTTATCTTAACACGTACTATCTTCTACATAAAGAAATCTGAATATTGAATCCAGCATTCTGCTAGCCTACTTCTTGTCATAACCATCCCATTTTTCAACACAGTCAGACCTTCGCTCTCGCCAAGGACTCATCTTCAAAGTCCTCTTTTGTCATATCCCAATCAAATGACCACCCTCCATCCCCCCTGCCAACCTCCAAAGAATCCCCAAACGTCATATCCTCCCACCCTATACATAGAAAGAACCTGCGCGCAGAAAATGGAGTCCGGGATCCCGGCAAGACGCGAGGATTTCGAGTTTCCGCAGCGTGTCGGGCGAGCGGAAGTATCGTTATTTGTTCGGCTCGCAGTGTCCGGTGGGTATACGTCCACCCTTCGTCACTTTGGCCTCGCTCAAACACCATCAGCGCCGGCGAGAGGTCCCGCTGCCGCTGACAGGTCCGAATGTCAGAGGATAAGGGTAGCAGATGGAGCGAGCCGGGGAGAAAGACGGGGAGAAAGACGGGGAGAGACGCGGGGATAGGCGAAGTGAGAGGTTTGTTCTATGAAGAGAGATGGGCCAACATAGATAGATAGATAGAGAGAGAGAGAGAGAGAGGAGCAGCTTCTCTCAGCTTTGAATCCACGAAAGCCACTCGTCCTTTCCATCCTGGACGAACTCCTTTGGACCGCCGCGGATGGCCTCGGTTCCCAGCGAACAAATAACATTGTTTATTTGTCCGACGGGTAGCAGCACGCTCCAGTTCGTTCCTATGGGATGAGGATGCATGATTCATGACGCCGGGGACACGGACCGTACTTCGATCCGTGTCCTCTCCTCTCACGCTCGTCTTCTGTTCCTTCTCTGTTCTTTCTGTGTTCTGGTCTTTTTCCACCCCCCACCCCTTCCCTTTTGATGGGGACTGCTTACGGTAACGCGTTATCCCGCTGCTGGCCAAGCGTCTTCCGGTCCCAGCCAATTTTCCGACCGAAACCTGCGATAAGATTTCGCGTCTTGGTGCAATCCCGGCGCCCCGGCGGTAAGTGACGTCATTTTTGGGACGGACGGTCCGGCGGAATCGGGGAATGGATGAGCGGTCGGGAGGGCGGAAAAAATTGCATTTTACGGAGGCCGATATCGACGAGGTTTGCCGTGCGTGCGCGGTGCCGGCGTTAGGAGGTAAATTCGATGGAAAATCAGATGAGTCATGCTTCGACGCTGACGCGTCCATTTTCTGGAGAAATGTCGGGGGGGTGGTGGGTATTAATCGGTGGTCAGCGACTGGGGATGAGAAATTGTTTTCTTGTCTGTTCGTTAGGTGCCGTTGAACATTTCGAAGAGTGAGAGTATTGCACTGTATTTTTTTTAGTGTTGATAGCATATATAATTTTGAACTTCTTCGAAAGAGTTTCTTGTAAAGTTTATTATTATTATTATTATTATTATTATTAGCTTTGATTACGTAAAGTCAATGTTTTTCAGTTAAAAATGATTGAACTGTAGTAGTTACAAGTATAACACTGACCGAGTTCGCTGAGAACACAATATTATACAAAGTTCATTATTTATATATTCTTACCGCATCCAAAAAAATTGAAGAATATTTTCAACTAAACTATTCACCAAAGACTAATCGACTCCATAAAAAAGTTAAACAATATTTCGTAATACACAATCCACAAAAATCTAATCGACCCCACAAACAAGTTGAACAAAATTCCTTCCTACACAGCCCGCCCAACTCTGATCGAGCCCAAAGAAAAACAGGCGCAAAATTCATATTTATTTATCTGCTCGCCCAACCGAACAAGCGTCCCTTTAAACCCTCGCCCCAAAAATGGTCACGGTATCGAGCGGCTGCAGCCGGCAGACCCAAAAATTCCGCCTCAGAAAAATCTGCCGACCGACACCGGAACGTGACCGACTTCCCTCTACCCACCCATCTGTCTTCTGACTGGCTGTTTCTCTCTTTTTTTTTCCATCGCATTATATCTCTCGCAGGAATTGCATTGGGGGGGGGGGGGGGGTGAAGCCTCCGTTGGGGCGGAAAGGCGCGTGCGAGGGCCCCAAAAAACTTTTCCTCCCTTGCATGCGCATCCAGCTCGATAGTAGGGGGATGCTCCGTGAAGGGTGGCCGAGGGGCAAGAGGGGGGAAGAGGGGGGAGGGGGAAAAATAGAGAAGGGCTCCGATGCAAGGGGTCAGTGCCACGACCACGTGGACGGTCGAGAGTTTACGCTCAGCGGACGATCGATCGATCGCGAGTATAGTTTCCGGGTTCAACGTAGGCCCCCCTCTTTCATAATCGATAAAGGACAACTTCGGCATCAACTGCCTCCATCTCACGCGATTACCTAGCGCGAACGAGAATTCGACGGGTGGCTTTCTTTAAATCTGGGGTGGTTAACCCATTACCCGGCAGAATGAAAAAGAATAAAAAAAATTAATAAAATAAGGTGTATATTTAGAAGTTGCAGTTATTAAGAAGAAACAGTTTGAGAATGTGTCCCAAAAATGGGACATTGGCGGATAATTGGTTAAGCGAGAGACACTTGCCTGTTATTGATTTTTATGTGAAGTAAATGGTTGGGAAGATTATTTTGATTATATGGACCGATTTTTATGAAAGTCGTGTAAGTCCATCCAAAGCCCGTGAATATACATTATTTTAGTTAAATTGGAGTGAAAACAATTTGTATGAGCAAATTACGTATTGATAAATTAGTAGAAACGTTGCCAGACTTGATATAATTAATGTATAGTTTTGGATTGACTAATATGCTAACCTTTAATTTACTCTAAACAACAGGAAATGGACTTACGCATTAGACCTTCAGTTATCTATCATATAACTCTTCTTTACAATAATAACATATTCAAAAAGAAAAACTGCTTAAAACTCAACTCTAAAAAATGTCACGCAAAGACCTTAAATAAACAACAGAAAAACTCACTCCACACTGCATAATCGTAGACTAACAACTTATGTTACAATTATAATTCTACCCCAAGAAAGAAGCTAAACACCATTTCCAATAGTCTTGACCAAGCCGACAATTTCAAGCAGTAACTAGACGCCACGGCGTCTATGGAACAGGAAGCGGCACAAACACACGTAAAACCCTCCCACCGATATTGGGCAGAGACTATTAGCCGAATATCCGCGGATTCGGAGGCACGCGAGAGTTGACAGAAGGTAGCGAAGGCCATGAGCGACGAGCGAGGGTGGACAGATTGGAACGGAGAGGACGCGATGAGCGAGCGCGCGGAAGAAGGGCGGGGGAGGGAGTGAGGGAGCCAGGGATGAGGAAGGTCACTTTAAGCACTGTCCGCTGGTCAGGAAATTAAACTTTGACTCGAGCGCTGGCCATTAGGCGTTTGTTGTTGCCCTGTTGTCAGGGTAACCTTGGTGTCCGTATAGATACCGGAACTGAGATACGACGTTGCCCTCCCTTCTCCCTGTCTCCCATATTGTCGCCATCCTCGTCTCCCACGTTGTCCCCCCATCTCTTACGCTCTTTCCCTCTCCGCGCTTCCTCCCAGCCCTCCGCCTCCCTTTCTCTCGCTTCGGGGAAGTTTAACGCCGAATGCATCGTGTAAATGTCACTTACGACCCGAGGGACCTGTACCAGTCAATAACGATCAGCGAGCGAGACTTCCGGTAGACTCCACCCGGCGGTTGTAGACATACGGCGATTAACGCAAACGACTATTAACTGCTCCCGGAATCTCATTATGTCCTGACGGTTCGGTTTGCTGCCGGAGGTGGAAAGCGGGGCTCGCTGTCGGCCGGGGCCAGACGTTTATCGAGGTCTTGTCATTACGGGGGGCTGGGTGGGTGGACTGGTGGGATCAAAGGGTTGAAAAACGTCGCTCTCGGCGGAAGGGCGTAGGTCGCGGGAAACTGGGACTCTGGTGACCGAGAGTATGGTCGGTAAATGTTTCGGATAGTTAGAACATTTGTTGCTTGTAATTGTGGTGAGAAATTTTTATCTTACTTTTATTTACTTGAAAGGTATAGAATTGATCTTGTATAAGCCTGCAACTTTTTCGTTGCACCAGTAAATTAATTTTTACATTAAATCCAAATTATCATCTGCAAAATGCTGCAGATCCAATTCCAAAAAAATCTCCAAATACATTGAACCCACCACCAACTTCACATTAAAACCCAGTAGCCTTCACAACTTACAGTACCCTTCTAAAAACCAAAATCATTTCAATACCCACTGTCTCTTCGTCGACAAGAAAATTCTCGCAATCCAACCATTCAAAAATCCACTTTTCAACCTAACCAATAACTCGACCCGCAGCCGGCCGCCAAATTTGCCAGACGCCACGGCACTTAACCGCTTGTATCGTTTTAACGCAGACCCACCCCCCTCCCACCCCGTTTGTCCTCCCTCGGATCGAAGAAGGTCGATAATTAGATGTCGTTCTCAGCGGCGGGAGGCCTTTTCGTTTCGTAAGGTAGCTCGCCGCGCCTCTATTTAATGATCCCGTTACGATCGGAGCGTCGACCCTTCGGCAATTCGTGTCATCAGCCACGTGCACTTAGAAAATCGATTCCCTTGAGAGGCACCACTCAAGATGGATGGTAATAAGTAAATGTGTTTGCCGAGCCCCGAGCGCGCATCACGAGCAATTAATTAAGCCCCGATTATCTATGTACACTGCGGGAAAGCTCCTTGCCTCTCTCTCTCTCTCTCTCTCTCTCTCTCTCACACTCTCGTACTCTCTCTTACTCTCTATCTTACACTCGCTGTGCGAACAGCTAGATGCAGAATGATAGCCACGTGCTCGGGAAATGTACGGAGTAATCGCGTTACTTATGGATAGTCCTTTGCAGCGGAAGGTGGAGAGCGGCCGACGAAAGCTGGAGGATAATTAAATTACGATAGTACGACCTCGATTAGACATGTGTTTTCTGATGTTTTGGAATCTTTTACGGGGGTGGGTCGGTGCTTTGAGGACTGGGTGGGTGTAGAAGGAGAGGTAGGGTCTGGGGTGGGAGAGGTGGAGTGGATCAAATAGTACAGGGTTGTTTGTAATTATTTGAAAGAGTGTTTGGGGTGGGTGTAGGTATGTAGTGTAGGTTTGCGAGAATTAAATTATATTGTCGATGATAAAGTTGTCTTTCGGTATACTATAAGATTTTTACCGAAAGCTATATTTTAGCTTTATTTCATGACCAAACATACTTCATAATTTCTATCTTATCTAAAGTCCTGTAAATATAATTACAATCGAGACCATAAATCATCCTTCAAACACGTATCGAAACCCTCCGAATACCGTAATTGCAACCACCGCACTAAATAAACGACCTAACACACCCCCGTCAAAGGCATCTCTCCCACCTCGAAGAAAGCACGAAAACCAGCGAGAAGAAAGAACTCCCCAAACATATTTCATACTTCCCCCCTCACCTCATGGCCAACAGCGAACGTCTCAATCGCAGAGCGGAACAATCGTATTTTTTTCCCCGATGGGCAGCCGAGGGCTTCCTTCCTGCGGTGCGTGAGATTCGTAGAAAGCGGGGCAAAATCCAGATAGCAGGTGGGTGGAGGCTGATAACCGCCGAATTGAATGGCGAATCCCGCTTCGGAAATTGAATAAGCTATCGTGCCTGGGCCGGAGCAGGCGAGTGCCGGAGCCCGGTATTTGACCTGGCTGCGTGCAATCAATGTACTGATTGGAGATAAGGGCGAGCCCTGTAGCCCCCGGCCACCCCCCTCTTCCAGCCCCCACCCCCCCTCCACTGGCCGCTGCCATGATTTATATACGCACGGTCTTCGCCGGCGATGTATTCATTACTTGATTACCCGTCGGCAAGTTAATTCCGATCGTGCACGAGCGACGAGCCGGAAATACCGATTACTTCGACCGGAGCACCGCCATTTATGATCGGGAGGGGTTCATTTTCGAAAACGCGGGATTCGGAGTGGGTCGTCGAAGGTATTTACGTCTTCGGTGGACGAGCGGTGGATGATTGAATGAGCGGATTTTAGGGATCTTATATTTTTATTTTTGTTTTTTTTGTAATGGTGTGGAGGGGGTTAAGGTGGTGTGTTCGGAGAAGTTTTGAAATTGACTGCTGAAAGGTATGTTGGAATGTTGAATGGTTAGCGGATGAGAAGGGCACGCACGAAATATAGGACGTAATGGGAGTTTCGTTAATTTATGTTGATTTGCGTTGCTTTATTTGTGTATGTGTCATTTTTTAATGTGTGGTAATAACACTTAATGCGGAGGTGAAGCTAAACTGAGATGCAAAATTGAGAATGAAATGTAGAGTCCATTAATTCGTAACAGACCAGACATTCTCATATAAATTATATTTCATCTGTGATTCAACTCTGATTTTCACTGTTCAAGATATCTGAAACCATCAGTAACGACGTATTCACCGTACGCCATTAAGCGCAATTTCGATTAAATTTAATTTGAATCCAATGCTATATTCTAGAACGTTCAGAAACTGATTTCAATGACAGATATAAAAAATAATTTGTTCAATGCATGCAGGGATTCAAATTATCCTGACGTTCATCCAATTACTTCTAACATGACTCAACCTTAATCTTCATAGTTCGGAACATCTGAAGCCATCAACAACGTCGCAATTCAAGGTCCGCCGAATCCGTACGTTAAGCGCAATTTCGATTAAATTTAAATCCAATCCAGCGCCGGCGTTCAGGAACGCTCGGACATCGGCGCTTCAACGCGCGCTGAATAATGTTTGTTTCCCGCGGTAGCGAAAGACAATGCGACGCGCCGAGACACGATAATTTATGCGCACCGACGAGCAGCAACAACATTTCTCACCGCCGCGACAGGACGGCGAGCGTAATGGCGAATTAATTATCCGCGTAACTAATCGCCTCTGCCCGATTCGACTCGTCGCGGCCGGTATCCCGCGTTACATTCCGCTCGAATCCGGTCCTCAAAGGTTCAACTTCGACCCTCCCACCCCCCCACCCCCCACCCACCCACCCTCCATCCCACGAAGTTAACTTCGCTAATTCCCGGCCGCCCATTCGCTCGGCAAACAGAATTCCGCGAAATCTGTATTTGCGGTCGCGCCTTTAATGCGGCTAATTTGTCGAATGCTTCGCGAATTAATGCCGGAGCGTTCGAGTGCCGCGAGAGAGAAACGATTCCGCTGCGTGCGGAGAGTTGAACTGGCTGAAAAAAAATGAGGGAGTGGATGGGAAGAGAGCGAAGAACGCGAATGAGATAATGAGAGAACGATGGAGTGGGGAGAAACAGTGGAGTGAAAGAGTAGAAAAAGAAAGAGAGAGAAAGAGAGATTAGATATATATGTATACATATAAGGAGAGAAAAAGAGAGACACAGAAGTAAAAGGACAGGCGGATTAGATCTAAATGAATTCCAATCCGAGCTAATTACCGAATTAATTCGAACTCGAAATTAATTCCGCCCGACAATTGATATCCCGACGCAATCCTATTGACAGGGAAATTTTTCGGCTGCCCAGTTGACGTCCGGCGATGAATTTTTCTGCAATATCGCACGGTTTAGCGGCCCGTTATCCGGCTCGCTTCCCGACGCGTCCCGACGCTTCCCGACGCCGAGAGCAAACAATGTGAGTCCGGGGTAGCGAGCGATAAACTCGCATGACGATTCGATGCACGAACGAGTTGCGCACCTGCGCATCGTTTCGCGCCGGCACGCGCGCCGGACCCGTCGGGTCTCGACTGACCCGGCCTGCCTGCGAGCGCGATTATAAATAGGATTCGACGCTTTATCGGAGTATAATGGAGCTAAACGGCGAGCTGTCGTCTGCGATCGTCCATTTTTATGACGCGAGCGATCTTCGATGGATGATTCGTTCGAATATTTCGTGGCGGAAGCGGTGGGGAATTCGTTGGGAATTTAGCGGTTTTTAAAGATTCGGTGAGACGGAGGAGTGGAGAGAATTTATTTTATTTGTACTACTGGGGTATATTATTGGTAATCTTTTTTGGACCGTTTAGGTTGAAAGTGGTGTAAGGATATATTTGTAACAGAGTGAGATATATAATTTATGATTAATGTAGTGTAAATTTCTTATTTATATATCTACTTCTTTCTAAATTCAAAAGATAGCGAAATATCGTATAATTTCTGATTAATGTAGCATACATTTTTTATTTCTGATATCTATTTTCTTTATTATCGACTTATACCACTTTCACAATAAACGGTCTATTTGATGACGGTTATGTAATAAGTAAGTCTAAGTATATATAAAATGTATACTTAAAACTAATAATAATAATCCTGTGAATTAAATATCCCACAATTTGCCAGAAGTCCAAATTCTCCCAACATCAAAATTTTTATTTCCGAACCCTTGCACTCTACCAATCGCAGAAAGTCGCCGATCCGTCCCTCCCCGACCTACCGTCATCCTACCCTACCAGTACCTCCCCCCAGACGCAGAAACAATCCCCCTCCAACCCCCGACAATATCGCTAGCCAGCACCCCGTGTTTGTACTCGAAATTTTTGTACGCAGCCAGTCCTCCTTGATACCCCGATCCTCTCCCACCTCTCCAATTTCCCCCGACCGTCATACCCACCCCCAAAACCTTCCCGTCTCTCTTTCCCAAATTCACCTCGATCACCTTTTTTTCCGTAACACTCTGCAAATATTTGAGCGCCTCGCTCCATACCCTCCGCTGGAAGAGCATTCGAGTCGAGTGAGCTTTTGCGCCCCTCCGGCCAATCACCGTTCACCGATTGTAATCTAAGCCAATGCCCCGACGCGCATTAAATGTCAAACGTTATTCGTCCCCCCACCCCCCCCCCTCACGCTCCCTCTCACGCTTCGAACATCGGCCTGGATGTCGACGCTTCGCGTTTCTGCCGTTTGTTTCTGTCGCGCGTTCCGCGCTCTGCTGCCGCTGAAGGGGTGGGTAGAGGGGCGGAGGGGGGAGGGGGGTGCTCTCGGGCGAAACGTTGAAAATCGGCTGCGATCCGCCGAGATCTTTGACGCGGTTTGCCTGTCATGCGCGCCCGGCGCCTGTCGAGGACTTCTGTCATGTGCGTTGCTACGTTGCTGTGTTGCTGCGTTGCTGCGTTGTTGGGAAAGGTCGCGATGTCGATTCCGGGAAACGGAAATGCGTGGGCGTTGGCTTAATGAGAGAGCGAGCAGCCGCGGTCCCGCTTGCCGGCTGTTTGTCGCTGAATATTTCGGTGGGCGGCGAAATGTTTCCTTTCGTAGGCGTATTTATTATGTCTTGCTGCGTACAGGTATTTAATAGTGGTTTTTTTTATAATAGATATAGCGAATATAAATGCGTTTGCTTAATAAAAGATCAAGCTGCTGGGATCTTGTTTGCTGACTGTTTGTCGCTGAATATTTTGGTGATTATTAATTAATTACGGATGTCTTTCGTAATCGCATTCGCTATATGTTATTATCTATGAACACTGTATTTTCGATATAATAACGAATCCTGAGAAGTGCAAAGTACCAACTAATACAGTGATAAGTTCCTACTGGAATAGAATGACCAGAAGCGTAGAAAAAATATAAAAATGTCATTGAAAAGGAAAGTAACCTATCACGATTTCATTTTTCCACCAATAACAGGTGAAAATTCGGTTAGGTATAAAGATACTAAGTTCTTCAAGTGAAATAACAAAACGTTAACATTTAGATTGTAAATATTCAATCTCCATATATAACACTTATCCATTTATCCAACCCACGTACCACAAGTTACCAAAAAAGCGTATCTAAAGAACGAGCACGCTCTAAGCACGATTCTAATTTAATAATCCTTAAACCGACGATTTATACTCAAACATGTATCGCATTCTTGAAAAATAACCCCAATTTGTCTGTATTCCAGCAATTTTTTACCTAATTTCATTCATTGTTCAAAATAAACGTTCCGATATATCGAATTAATACCTAAAAATGTCGAACAATAATTTGAATTGAAAATGAATTGGAACCATACGCTTCGATTACGTGCAGCTGCTGATTAGATCGGAAATGCTTACGGCGAGGGAAGAAAATATTCGAAAGATTCGGATATTGATGTCACCGTTTAGATTCTCGTAAGACTTCGATGCCGGAATAAGAAGCAGTGCGATGCAGTTGCGCAAGTGGGATCACTTCGGGACTTATTCCCGAACGTTGCGCAACTGTTTTACGAGATATCGGGATATTTTCCGCTCTACGTATCGACTACTTCCGGCGGCCAGCTATTGACATCGCGGTTCAAACTCGGCGAGCTGAGAACTCTGCGAGTAATGAGCTCGTTGCCGCGCAAGAAACAAGTTTAGTATGGTGTCGTTCTGTTCCTACGAATTTCTTTGTGAAAATTGTTACGTTATTAACGGTAACTGTTCGAATGTTTAGGTGTGAGTGGGGTTCATTTTGTGTCTAGAATTAGTTTCATGATTATTGGGATGAGATGTAATTGCTTCAAACAGTCTGGGAACGATACAAACTTAGAATTAGCTAAGTATGTCAATACCTTTAATTTTCCGAAACGAAGCATATCCAAATTCCGGAGAACCTAAGTTATTCTCGATATTAACACAGTGTAGTTAGTTCAAGCTATCATCTATCAGCGTTTATTATGCACCTGAAAATTGACGATTTCTCATCCGTCTCGTCGCTCTTTCACTCACTCCCATACATTTTCAAAATCTTCCACGTCACAGCTTAAACTAAAGACGTTTCAGCTTACTATACTAATTCAATTACCCTACTTTCCCTAAACCTTCAATCTTTTACCCCTCTTTATGAGAACCACTTACTTAAACGATCGACTAATTTTCATAGAATACACAGTACTGTATTTTTCGGTAGTTAACGCATACCTATTGTATTATTATTGAATTTTACCTTCCGTCATGTCGCTTTCTAATGCATTACGCGCAGGTTCTTATTTTATCAAATTTTGAACTATTATCTACTTAGTTACAATTGCGACATAAATGGAGTCATTCGTACAAAGTACAAGTCAACCGACCTAAATTCAACCCAAATAAATAATTCAACCAACACTTTCGCGTTCAATAAAAATCCCAAACTTCCCCGCCCACCAACAGACACACACACACGCGCGCACCCTTAAGTCCGGGTCCGATCCGGTGAAAAGCCTGGTACGTTTCGGCGTCCGTAGGCTCTGTCTGTCGAGCTCTCGCGATTCCGGATTGATGGGTTATCCATCTCGAGGATGCGGCCATGTGGCGGGCCACATTACCGCCCGACTATGCGCCGGCACATTCACGTGTGCCGCTGCATTAATTGATGCGCGTCTCTGCATCAACACCAGGCGGCCGACTCGTGAGAACCCGTCATCTGCGCCCGCCGCTTCCGATACAGCCCGGGCATCCATATCTGCGGGCCACCGTATATATAGCCGGCCAGCGGGAAGCCCCCCCGATCGACGCCGACACCGAATAAATGGACTCGCGCCGTTTAGGCACGAGATCAGTTTTGTCCGTCGGCGAACGTAAACGGTGGCCTGGTTCGATCGAAGCTTTCGGTTCGGGACGATGGAATCGTTGGATCTGACTATGGGGGCTTTGAATTTGTTAAGGGGGAAGGAGTGGGGTGGGTCTGCTGAGGGATGAGTCGATTCATTGATTCTGTATATGTATATGTCTACTGTACCCGTAAAAGTAACCGGTTCTCGATCTAATTTCATAATTATATTATATCCAGAAAAGAAAATTTCTTTATATTCCAGATGTGGACTGTTTATTTTGAAAGTGGTATAAGTCCATATTTAAAAAGAATTGAGATATGATATAATTTATAAACTTTTTATTTATGTGATATTTTATTTTATATATATGAGGCATTCCATGCCAAATCGGACACTTTCGGACCTCACCCCCTTCGATTTTTTTAAATTTTTTTTATGTTTTTAAGACTGATGAAATACGCGTTCATGAATTTTTTCAGATTTTTTTGACCATCCGTTTCGAAAATATGAATTTTCTTAAAATTCGGGCTAATTTTTTTCAAATACTCATAACTTTGCGAAAAATGAAGCAATTTGATCGTTCTTTTTTTCAAAATTTGTGTTTTTGAATGCTCTTTCAAGAAAAAAATATGATTTTTATCGAAATAGTTTATTTCATTGTTTAATTTTTATTTAAAGCACAAAATATTTTATATCTCAAAACATGTCCCCTTCGATTTTTTTGAAAAAATTCTCAATTAAACTTTGATGCATGTAAGAACTAAAAAAAATTTCCCATCGTGGGGAAACTCTTCGTTCTATTTTTTTTCTTTATTCGAAAATATCCATTCTATCAAATCGTATGTTCCGTTTCAATGGAAAATGTTCTTTTTCGAGATGTATGCCCCGTCCGATATTTTTGAAAAAATTCTCGAAAATACTTGGATGGATATAAGAACTTTTAAAATTTGTCCGATCGTGAGGAAACGTTTCGTTCTATTTTTTTTCTTTATTCGAAAATATCTATTCTGTTACATCGTATATTCCATTTCAATGGAAAATGTTTTGTATCTCAAAACATGTCCCCTTCGATTTTTCTGAAAAAATTCTCAAAGAAGCTTTGATGCGTGTAAGAACTTGAAAAAATTTCCCATCGTGGGGAAACGTTTTGTTCTATTTTTTTTCTTTGTTCGAAAATATCTATTCTGTCACATCGTATCTTCCATTTCAATGAAAAATGTTTTTTATCTCAAAACATGTCGCCTTCGATTTTTTTGAAAAAATTCTCAAAGAAGCTTTGATGCATGTAAGAACTTAAAAAATTTGTCCGATCGTGGGGAAACTCTTCGTTCCATTTTTTTTTTTTATTCGTAAATATCTATTCTAACAAACCGTATGTTCCATTACAACGGAAAATGTTTTTTATCTCAAAACATGTCCCCTTCGATTTTTTTGAAAAAATTCTCACATAAACTTTGATGCATGTAAGAACTAAAAAAAATTTCCCATCGTGGGGAAACTCTCCGTTCTATTTTTTTTCTTTATTCGAAAATATCTGTTCTGTCACATCGTATGTTCCATTTCAATTTAACCACCAAAACGAACAGAATACGTGACGGAATAGACAGTTTCGAATAAAGAAAAAAAATAGAACGGAGAGTTTCCCCACGATGGGAAATTTTTTTTAGTTCTTACACGCATCAAAGCTTCTTTGAGAATTTTTTCAAAAAAATCGAAGGGGACATGTTTTGAGATACAAAACATTTTCCATTGAAATGGAATATACGATGTGAGAGAATAGATATTTTCAAATAAAGAAAAAAAATAGAACGAAGAGTTTCCCCACGATGGGAAATTTTTTTTAGTTCTTACATGCATCAAAGTTTATTTGAGAATTTTTTCAAAAAAATCGAAGGGGACATGTTTTGAGATATAAAATATTTTGTGCTTTAAATAAAAATTAAACAATGAAATAAACTATTTCGATAAAAATCATATTTTTTTCTTGAAGGAGCATTCAAAAACACAAATTTTGAAAAAAAGAACGATCAAATTGCTTCATTTTTCGCAAAGTTATGAGTATTTGAAAAAAATTAGCCCGAATTTTAAGAAAATTCATATTTTCGAAACGGATGGTCAAAAAAATCTGAAAAAATTCATGAACGCGTATTTCATCAGTCTTAAAAACATAAAAAAGATTTAAAAAAATCGAAGGGGGTGAGGTCCGAAAGTGTCCGATTTGGCATGGAATGCCTCATATATATATTTATATGCTACTACTGTACTATATTCCTGGAAGTAAATTTATTCTACAAACACTTCCTGCTTAATATATATATATGTAATATTAAAATACAGTACTGCTACTGACACTACTTCTAACACTTCCCTACACCCATATATATGTATATATAAAACTTCATAGCTATAGTACAGTAGTAGTACATATACAGTGTATGCATATGTAACATGGTTCAGTTTGGTATGACAGAACTACAGTAGTTCGGGGTTATATTATACATATTACTCCAGCAGTTACACTACAATTTCGACATAACCGAATCAAAGACGAATCGATACCAAACGAATACGCTCTCACATACGACACGCTCCGCATCAAACTTCTAACGTCCCACCCAGCAAAAGTCGTATAATTACGGAGGCTACGCATAGAACAATACTCCAGCCCGTCACAAAGACTCACCCCCCACCCCGACTCATCTTCACGAATACTTCCGGAACAATTACTACACGGGGTCCGATTATTTTCCTCCGCAACAGACATTACGAGTGTTCTTTGATGCTTTCGCGTGGAGTGCGCGGGAGACACGGGATAATTGGCGGTAAATGTGGATCATGAGTGGAAAGGGGGGAAGCGGTCGGGGGGGGAGAACGAGGGTGAGGGGGGCAGGAAGGAGGAAGTGGCTCTTGAGGTTTCGTGCAGTTCGAGAGAAAGCCTGATGGCGACCCCAAGTCGCTGACTAACTGAACGCAGACCCACGCCTGCGATCGAGCAGCTGTGTTCCTTCGCGTGCGCGATCGTCCGAGTCCGTGTTAGTGTGTGTGTGTGTGTGTGTGTGTCTGTCCTGTGTACCGTGAGCGCACGTAAGCCAGGGCAAGTGTACGCGTAAGTACACGTCTGGCGCGCCTGTGTTTACGCGGGGTGACTGTCCAACGGTACAACTTGAAAACAGGGGATTGTTCCCGATGTAACGAGTCGAAAACATTAAATTTTACCGCGTCCGACCGTCGATGCTATCTTACGGAACACGTGTTCATAACTGATTAATCCGGGAACGGCGGAAAGGTGTAATTTTTACGCCGCGTATCGACTCCGGAGGCGTGCTGGCACTCTTTTTCTTTTTGGACCGCGGGTGTGAACTTTATTCCTGTACTGTTAGTAGTATGCGACTCATACTTATACTATTACTCCTATACGATGTAACGGAGTTGTAATGATAAAGAGTTTGCGGTAGGTTGCCGTTTGGGAACGTGTGAATGTTGCTTTTTGGGAACGTGTGCGTTACTTTGTAAAGCGAGAAATTTCTGTAGTTTACTGTTTGCTTTGTAAACGTGTTTATAATTTGTTTATCGGAGAACGCTGACATGTGTGACTTTTCAAAGGTTGTTTATTGATTCCTGTATGTGTTCGGTTGATGCTAAAAATACAATCGAACTCAACAGAGTGATATCAGGAATTTTGTAAAGGTCGAATGTAATCAGTTTTAATGGAACTTCCAATTAAGTTACCGTTACCTTTATAAACAAATTTGTCCGCACGCTCGCGGAAATTACTGTATGGTTTGAGGAACAGGAATAAAAAGACAATTTTATTTCGCAAATCGATATCAAACATTTGCAGTAACTAACGGTAATCAATTTTAACAGTGCTTCCAATAAAGTTACTGCTATCTCTGCAAACACGATTCGATAACCCATTCCTTGCTCAAAACATAAACTCCGAACATTGCGAATAAATCGTAGCGTATCTCCGATAACAAAGTTAGTCTGCAAAATTGAAAAACGTCGCTCTGTCACTTTTATAATACCGAAGAATCATCACTATTTCACGAAACATGTATTTCACAATTTCTACCCCGTTTAGATAAGCAATGTTCAAAAAACCATCCTACTTAAATAACAGGAAGAGAATATCATATTATTATGCAAGAAATATCTTCCATTATTGAGTCGTCAATTTCACAATCAATAATTATAAACTATACCTACGTCAGTTAGTAAAAGAATGATTATTATAATACTTAAAACATATTATCCATTCATCTGCCTCTTTTACAACATAAAATTCGTAACTCAACTAACATCAATAAATGAAAAATCATAACTCTATTACATAAGATATATTTTTCACTATTCAACAGATACTTTCTCAAACCATACTCAAATAAGCAACCTACACCAAAGAAAAATATCGTTCCGCTACTCGAACCACATTATCCACCACTCTTGGCCACTGTCATATATTGATTTTCATAATAAATAATTATTTATAAACCCTATCTATATAAATAATAAATATAGTATTCCACTTCAAAAAATATATTTTTCCATCATTCAATCAGCTACATTCCCAATCAGCAATTCCACAACCAACCTACACCAGCAAACCCCGTAAAAAAATATCGTTCCGCTACTCGAACCACATTATCCACCGCTCTTCCGCCGCTGTCATAATCAAGCTCACGTCCACCCCAGCCTACCCGACATCCCATATGCCCAACCGCCGGCTCTACCCACACGAATTCCGTGTCGTCGCGTCATCAGGCCGAAAGTCTGGCGTCGCGCGCGGGTGTTCCGACGCCGGCGTCGGCGTTATTGTAAACGTCATTGCGAACGTTATTGTAAACGCCGGCGAGGCTGCGCAACATATGGACGAGTATCACGTAACGTTCGAGTTCGTTCGCTCGAGCGCCCGCGCGAGCGCGCGCGCGCGCACGCCAGCGACCAGAAATAGTCAAGCATAAACAGAGCGCCGAGCGAGGAGCTGATCTTTTACGATGGCGTGAAAGGGCTCGTGCCGATAAGAGGCGAACGAGGAAATCGGCAGTCGCTCGTAAAGGAGGAAATCGGCCCGCGGATCAGATGCGTTTCCGGTGCGCGCGACGATTTCAACGGCGGAGACTTCGACGTGGGCATACCGGGTGCTCGATGCGTCGCGGACGGTTGGGACGCTCGGCAACTTTTTTGAAGGTTCAAGGCTTGAGGTTTGAGGTAGGATTGCCAACAATTTTGGAATTGGTTTCTCGAGATTCGGGAATCGGAGTCGGTTTTTAGAAGCTGAGGATTGTTTAACTCATTAGCCGCCGTAATACAAAAATGAAAAAATATAAAAATTAAATTAACTGTACATTTAGAAGTTGGAGTTATTAGAAGAAAACAATTTGAAATTGTGTCCCAAAAATGGGACATTGGTTGGGATAATTGGTTAACCGTTTTGGATTTGCGGATTAAGTAGAGTTGGAATTAGTTTGATGACTAGATGAAGATCTGGTAGATAGTGTAGAATAATTTGTTGGAATGATGTTAATATTTAGTTACGGATCAGAATATCAAAAATTTCTTTAGATGCGACAATATCTCGTGAAAAAGCTGATTTTCAGTTAAGCTATAAAATGTTAACAATTGGTTAAATCATTCTTTGAGTACACTTCGTGTCTTTCCTCGCTCTTACCTGACACTTTCCGATAGCATTGAAACTTTACTAAAACCATTATTCACTGACCTACAAAAGTATCTCTAAATACCAGCTCAAGACAATTTCCACCGCTACACCCTATCTCCCCGAACTTATACAAAATTTCTCTCCCACTTTCAACACCATATACTCCAATACTCCTGAAACCACCGACACTCAATAAACTTTCCCGTAAAACTGTCTAAGATAAGCCTGACAATGTCGGAATAAAAAAATAAAATATTCCAGCTTGCTGAAGCTCGTCTATCGACACCCCGTATAAACTTACGTATCCGAGCACGCACGATGCGCATTCGAATCCGAAGAGTCTTCCCAGCGCGTGCGATGCTCGTGCCACTTTTTACGACTCGAAGTACGCATGTTCAACGTCCCGATATGCGGGAAGAACCGCGAAACTGCTCCGTCGTTCGCGCTGAAATTTTACTGCGCTTTCCCGGATTGCGCGGTCGCGATTTAAAGCTAGTTTGATGCCGGATACTACTCGCCGGGCGAGGGAGGAGGGGGTTGGAGGGGGGGGGGGGGGAAATGGCGTTGAGTTCGGTACGGGGAGCCGTTAAAGGTTCAAGAGTGGCAGGGTTATGGTGGCCCGGATTTTTCGAGAGAGCGTTTGATGTTATTGGCGCTGGCTGGCGTTCGGATATTTTGAGCGGCCGTTAGAGTCGGCCGGATGTGCCGCGTCTGTTCGCCCCGCCGATGCTTTTCCGGAATATAACGGCCCGATTCGGCTCCGCGGAATTTGCGGCCTCCCATTCGATAGTCGCTCATTTCGTCTGGGGAAGCTTCGGAACGCTTTGCGGTAATGCCGATACGTTTGCGCTTCGCCGTAAGACACCCGGTATATGGGTTTTGAACTTTTCCGGATTTATGGTGAACGATGAGGTTATAGAACGATATCGTACGATTGAAGAACGTTTAAACAGTCACTTTCAGAAGAATTCAAATTGATTTAGAATTCAAAGACGTTCCAAGGTCACGCAATTCGTCGATATCGCGCGAAGCGTAAACTTGAACTATAAATACACCGAGGTTCAAGACACTTGCCCGCGATTCCGTCGAACGTTGCCGAACGTTTTCCGAACTTTCGGACCTCCTCCACCCTCTCCCAAAAATTCACGAAGCCATCGACGCTTTTTCCCTTCACGAAAAATCGATTTCTCAAAAAATCCTCTCTTTCAAAGCATACTCATAATCGACCGACCGCGACACGTTCGCAGAGAGCCACGCGCACTTTCTCCTCCCCGCCCCCCTCCCCCACCGCGGCCGCCGGGCGCAACAATCGTCGAATCCTCAACTTTCCACCCCTCCCGAGCCAACGACCCACGCCCCAAAAGCCGCACGTGTGCACACTCACCACTTGCAAGTCGTTCCGACGCGACGATACCACTTCCACGATATGAACCATTGGTGCCAACTTCGATCCTTCAAGCCGACCACTCGAGAGCGAGACCTTCCGGAATCGGAGCTCAGGACTCGATGAACAAATATAACAAAAACTCCAAACAAAAAAACCTCTAACACTTCACTCCGAGAAACACACAGTTTAAGAATATTTCTCCTCTCCCATAAAGGTTGTCCTTGGGCTTCCTAGAAGCGAGGCGGCCGTAGGATACTCCCGCCGACGCGTGGCGTGCGTGTGCGTGTGCGTGTTCGTGTGGCGTGCGTGCGTGTGCCCGCGCGCGACTGAAACCGAAGCGAAGAAAGGAGGCAGAGGGGACAGAGCTATAGATAAAACCCCGAACGCAGCTCGTCCGCGACTGATTCCCCAGGCCTACACGCACCCTCTAGTTTTCTCCCTTTCATCCCCCACTACCCACCCTCCCGGCCGCCCCCACCACTTCCCCGGCCGTTCCCCCCCTCCTCCCGCACTCTACCCCCTGCGCTCGCCCGCCCTCCGCATCCCGGTCTCCCTCTTATCCCCTACGTTCAACCCCTCTCTCTTCACCCCCCACCCCCCCATCCCCCCTTTAGCTATACGCACCCTCTGCGAGAAACGCACCCCACGATCGCTCCGTCTCTGTTAACTTCCCCTCGACAATCTTCCCTTCTGTGTCACCCCCTCGGCTTTTCTTCCCGTCTCTCTTTTAGTCCACCCCCCCCCCCTTTCTTACAGCTTCTTTACTCTCTTTTTTTTTCAGAGTGGTAGTTCTGTTCTCTTCGTTCCAGGGTTTCAGGTCGTTCAGGTTCGCTCTCGATCCTTCTGGCTGGAAGTCCCGGGCTTGTATCGATGGGACACCATGGCATTCGGCCAATCGAAGGCGAGCGTTGGACACTTCCTGGGTCCCTACGGCGTCGGTCCCCGAAATGGGGAGGGGGGTGGATGTTGGGATTGTGTCCTGGGGATTCGGAGGCTCGCGAGGGGGTGGCACGCGTAATGGGAAAGCGTTCTTCGGGGCTTAGGTGCTCGCCGTGAGACGAGATGAAATGATATCTATTAGCGGAGGATGCGGCTTTTAGGTTGGGGAAAGGGTTGGGGGATGATGAGGGAGGGTGGAGGTTTTTCGTAGTTTTTGCGAGGGTTGGGTGAGATCAGTTTTATAAGATGAGTTCGGTTTGAATGTTTGCCATTGAACTTTTGGGACTTTAACGGCCGGCGCACAGCGTGTGTGCGATGCGAGCGTCGTAGGTTGTCGGCCGGCAGCACACTTTCTGTGCGGGTGATCGATAAACGTGAACAGGTGTCGATGTTTCTATTGGCTTTCTATTTCATCGCTGTGTGTTTGATTTTCGATTATTATTGATTTATTGCCTGTTTTTTAACTTTAACCGTTAGTAACAGTCGACGCTCCCGTCGCACACATGCTGTACGCCGGCCGTTAAAGTGTTAATGTTTACGCGATACATGGTTTAGAGTTATAGTCGATTTAATATCATCCATTTTATACGGGGTAAGTCATGTAAACCAAATTTTAATTGGCAGAAATTATAATAGTTCAAGTTACGGCCTTCGTAATACTTAACTTACAATCATACATTTTCCCATTTCTATCGAATTTAACATTAAAATTAAAGAAGAGATATAACCCTGTAAAGTAAGTAATTCTTTACACCCCCGAAATTGTAACAATATCAACCAACAAGCAACCCACCCGTAAGAGCTCAAGAAACAAACTCAGATCCCAAAGCAATTTCTTCCATTATTCTAATTCAACCCCCTTTCGCAAGCATCGCCGACTTCATCCTCCGCTTAAAACTCACCCCCGCCCCTCCTCAGCACCCCTAGCACACCCTCAAGCATTCCACCCTCCCATTCGAGCCCGGTGCACCCCCTCCAACCCTCTCAGCACAGATACGAGACAGAAGTCCAGCTGAAGAAGCTATCGTCCTGCCGGTCGACGATCAGGACGCAGGATCCAGGATCGGAGTAGTATCGGGGGGGCGGACAAAAACCAAAACACGCGAATGGAGGAGGGGGGCGGTCGGAAGGACCTGCAGTTAACCTCTCGAGTGACTCGCTTCCTTCGTCCGGGGATTTGTCGGTCCAGAAGGACCACTCGTACGTTCGCAAAACTCTCGAGCGTCCTGCCGGCCGTTCGTCCTGCCTGGGCTCCACCCCCGGCCTCGTCCTGCCCGAGGTCCTTCCCCGGCGCCTTCCTTCTCGTCCTCCGGCCGCGTCCTTCGCAGCTCACGTTTTTAAAGCGCGCACAAAAGCCACCGGAAATTGCTCCCGGCTCTTCCGTCGTTCCGCGACTCGCCTCTTTCTCTCTCTCCGTCCCTCTTCCTTTCGCCTGGCCTCTACCGATTTTTAGATCCTTTTTGCTCCTTCCTCACCCCTTTCTCTTCGCGGGAGCCGGTTCGTCTCTTTGTGAGCTGTCCTGGAGTTTTCGATTTTTTGCAGCGGACGCGAGTGGGGATTGATGGGAGGCTGATATGTTTTGCGAAGGTTCGAATTGTAATAGATGCTTTTGTGTATCAAGCTGTGTGATATCTATGTTTGAAATTATTATAAATATTCTATGTTATTACTTGCAGATGTATATTTGAGGAGCCTAAGGCCATTTTTTAATTTTTTGTTGCTTGTAACGTATACAATTTTATGGTAGCTGTCGTAACCCCTTAACATACAAATTATTTACGTAGGCCCATGCTTCACTAAATCTTTATAATTTGGTATTAATTGCGTCGAACAAACTTACAATTAAAAATAATAAACATTCGGTCGAGGAAATAGTTAAGTTTCAACAAAAAATTATTTTGATTTTCCTTTCCTCATAGATTCTTTGCTATTATAGTAAATAAAGTATGTAAAAGGGGTTAAACATTTTTTAGTGTGCAATATTTGAAGTGTTTGTTACTTTTAGACACATACATTTTTGGCGTTATAGCCTAAGATAATCAAATGTTTTATGAGAAGAATTTCTTTCATATCATCCCATTTATATTACAAATATACTAGACAATTTCATAATTTAATTAATTTTGTGACGCACAGAAGTATCTGGGTAATGTAAATTATATATTTATAATGTAATATATTTGTAATGTAAATGAGATAAAGGGTGCTTATGAAGAAACAGTAGTAGATATTTAAACTTTATAACTTTTAATTGTACACATAATGCAATAGTCCTGTGCTATTTCAGAAAAGGAAAATTTTGATAATAGCCCCAATCCAGCAAACCGAAGTCTTGACGTGAGAAGCCGACGAAAGGAAAACGACGTCGACGAATGATCGTCTGATGCGAAACTGGCTTTAACGAATTACGGTGCTGTAAGAGAGTATCGTGCAAGGAATCTGTCTTTTTCAGAATTCCGATCCCACGATCGTCCGCGTTATCATCTTTTCATCTCTCGGAACTTCACGCAATTTCGCACGATCAATACGATTAGCACCGAAAATTGACACATCGTTCACTCATTACGGCATTATCTCAGTTTTTTGGAATAAACGATACGGATTACGGATATTTAAACCGTGCATGTATTTTTCAGCAGGAATTAACAGAGTATTATACGCGTCGGCCCAAATACGTATTACGCCGATTATTATCGTTGGATTATTCGAGATTCAATCAGCGATCAATGCAAGTTACAGTAATTTAAAAAATTCAGATATTTTCAGCCAGGGATTATCGTTGAACCGATCAAATTTTTATGTGCATGGTACAATACGTATCAAACGCCAAAACACGCAGTGCGCTGCAAACAAATACGCTGTGCTCTAATTACATCCATTACATTATTCCGAATTTAATGAACGATCAATACAGTCTGTATCTTTCCTCGGCTGAGTCTAAATATCTTTTTTCTGTTTCGATTTTTATGAGTAGCCAATATAACTAGCAGACATTTAAAAAATTGAATAATTTTGACTGGCAATTAATAAATACAATTGTTCAAGCAGATTACTTTTTCTCTGATTATCTGTTAATTATGCTGCATTAAATTAATATTCATAACAAACTCCTCAGAAGATTTTCTATATTCTTTATTTAATTTCAAGCGTTAAGAATAATCGGTATACAGAGCAGAAACAAGAAAATTATTATGATTACACCAAAAATTCCTGCTACATTATCCTATATTCAGATTCAGAGTCCCAGTTTCTCAACACATTTTTACTTATCGTCACAGCGCAAATTATTAGAAATACTAAATATAACAAAAATTACTACTTTATCACCAAATATCATCATCGTTCTCACACTTTACACCACAACCATTCCAATTTGAATCTTTATCAGCATAATATCATCGCCTTTTCCTTAATCCAAATTTCAATCACCCCCACTCCCATTATCCCAATCCACCTCAAACGCAGCGACTCCCACCAAAAGCAAAATTATTAACCTAAAACCAGGTCAATTAGCTTCCGTCCCCCACCCTGCCGACCGTCAGTCGTTTTCAGGCCACGGCCTGCAATTCGGGTCCCATCCACTAGGCCGAAGTATTTACTTAGCACGAAGGGCGGCAGGGTGGTGGCCGGGGGGGGGGGGGGGTGTTGGCCTGAAAGAAGGGCCGAGTGAAAGTTCGCCGAGTAAAACTCGAACTCGGCCCGTTGCTTTTTGATGACTTCGGCCTGGCCAACTTCGAGCCAGGCCACGATTAGGTCCGGGTTGCCGAGACTTTGAAAACTCGAACGCCGATATGGAAAGTGAGGGACTCGAGGCCGTTATGGATTACGCGATCAATCTTTCGCGAGAATGGCGCCAAGTTCGTCTCTGGCGAAAAAAAAAGGGGGACGGAAAGAGTGCGAGGAGTCGAGATAGGGTTGAGGGGTTGAGGGGTGGGGGTAAAGAGTGCGAATGAGGCGGACTTCCGTGTTTTGGACGAGAGACTGGCGACGCAAAGTTTCGCCGAAGGATTATGCGGCAATTTTGGAGCCAACTTTCGGAAGGAAAACTGGGATGTAAGTTTTAGCGCTCTCTCTCATCGGGGGGAGGTTCCAAAAATTTATGAGGGCGTAATACGCGGGGGTGGTTGTACTTGATTAGGGAGATTTAGGGGGGCGTGTAATGAACTTGGGGCTGTGCCGAGGTTAATAGGGCCGAAAGTACAAGTACTGTTCGTATTCCGTGCAATTGTTGATGTAACGATGATGTATTTCGGAGGGATTTGGGGATAAGTAGTGTTATGTTGTATGCCGTGTTGGAAGGAGTGGGTTGACATGTTAATGTATGTGAATTTAAAGCCGCGATGTAAGTTATGGGCGGAAATCTATGGACGCTGACTGGAAATTGTGAAATTTATAAAGTATATAATGAATAATCGGAAAATTACGGAAAGTCTTCATTATAATTAAGAAATAGAACACTAAATTTCAATTGCAGCGTGGTTAAATATTTTGTCGGTTACATAAAACACGTTCTACCTCGTCACACGCAAAACAATATACTGAACTACGGTAGTAAAATTAAAAATTGAATAGATATTTAAAGTTCAACGAAACCGACAGTTAATTAAAATGTTGATACCAAAGGTATTAAATCAACATTGCAAACTCCTGAACTTATGACATCGTGGGAGAACAGACCCCGCAGATAATCAGATAATGAGATATCTCATGACATCAACAGGTCGCAATCAGGACAAAAACGCATGTCCGGATCGATAAGTAGTCCAAATTCGCAATAATTACCCTTTGCACTCGAGGGCTCCGGAGCGGAGCCATTTAAAATTTGTCTTCAAACTCGAGGGCTCCGCTATGGAGACAATTGCTTCGAGAGGTATCACGATTTGGACAATTACAAAATGTAATAATTTTATAATATTTTTTTTATATATCATAACATTTGTATTCATAAAGAATTAAAAAAATAATAAGATATAAAGATAACTTTTCTTTTAATGCGTATATCAAACTTACATGCGAATATGATTTTTTCACTAAAATCGCTTCGAGTTGCTGGTAATACGAATGAAAAAAATTTCGAGTGCAAAGGGTTAATCAATTCAGACGCCATCAGCTAACATCGCTAACCTCTAATACTCAGATTCTACAAAACAGTTTCCAAGGTCATCACATTACAATAGAGACAAAAACACACGCCCGAATGATCGAATAGTCAAACTTCGCAACGACGAATTAAAAAATTCCGCCTCCATCAGCCAATACAAAAAGCTCTCTAATTCCCAGATCGCGAGACAACAAGCTCCAACAAGATCATCGGATAGCCAGAACGAACATCATCGCCTCGGATTCATCGCGCCGATAAGAATCCTCACCATCCTACTCGCAGCGTTATTTACCTTCCAGGCCGTCCCGCGACATTCCTCGCCGACACGCGACGACACGCGACGACACGCGTGCATTAATTCGATGCCCGGCCCGATGACGTAACGGTTCGCGTGCGATTACGTCAGCGGACTCCGAGCGTGTTCAGCTCGGCCGTAGATCGATTTCCCATAAATTACGGATGATACTCGAGGCCTAGCCGGACGTCCACTCGTCGGCCATGCTCGTCTTTCACTTACATTCAAATCTTCACTCGCCTAGCGTTATCAACCGATCTCTGTAATTCGTTATAGAATATTTCGCCCTACCAACGGGTCGGGGTACTAAAGTGGACCTAACACTTAAGAAGCTACGATTATAGCAATCAATTTTAACCCATTACCCGCCAATGTCCCATTTTTGGGATACAGTTTCAAATTGTTTTATTTTAATAACTGCAACTTCTAACTGTACGGTTAATTGCATTTTTTATTTTTGTATTTTTGTATTACGGCGGGCAATGGGTTAAGCTGCATTTCACGTTAATATTCCATATCAAAGGAGGACTCGAAAACAATTAGACATTTCACATAATCCGATCGTAAGCAACAAAAGTTCGATTGAGTCTTCTGCCTGCCGCAGAATATCCACAGATCTGTCTTTTGAGAATGATAATCCAACCTATCCTTCCACTAAATGCTCAGAATCATGAATCGGATTTCCCATAAATTACGGATGATCCTCGAGGCCTAGCTGGACGTCCACTCGTCGGCCATCGAGGCTGGTCTGTCGATTCTCTCCAGGCCAACGACTGAGCCCTCTATCTGGCCCTTCCAGGACCCTTTTCCTACCCCGCGCGAACTTCCCATGGAGAGAACCCGCACGTCGCTCCACACGTCAGCGGCAGCTAGCGCGACGATAATGTAATTCCCGGCTCGAACCCGAGATCCGAACTGTCACGGAGACCGACAGCGAATTTACGCTCCTTCGGCCCGGTACAGCTGTTCTATTTACATCTGAATGTGCCGGGGCGGACGGGGGGGGGGGGGGGGTGATGGAGGCCGAGCGGGCCGATTTGATAATTGGCAGTGATAGGAAGCGACGGTTCTCGCGTTCGTGAGGTAAGACATTTTTGGGAGGTTTTGGGAGTGGGGTGGTTGCGATGTGTTTCGGATTCTTATGGGGTGCGTACGTATGTTCTGTCTGGAAGTGGAATTTAAATTATATCGTACTTGTATATTATTCTAATATGTTGTATTATAATTTTTATTTACTGGAACTTGTACTTGGCCAGCACTGTTTTACGTCAGTCTTCCGAAGATTTCCTTGCAATTTCTCTGAATTTTCATTCTTAGAAATGTCTTCAAAACTGTGATTAATCTGTGAACTATGAAATCTGATTTATACTGATATATTAGGCTACGACCGTGACACATATAACATTTCATCTGATCTCTTAAAATATATTCAAACTCTTCAAACCACATACACATCTATCCATAACACATCCCAAACAATCCACCGTACAAAGCACCCATTCACCCACGACCCACTATTATTATCCTCACACTTCGATCACAACCCACCAAAAACCTCGAACCATACCTTCATCCAACAAAACCACAACCCATAAACATCCTCAACTGTCACGTTCCACAAACTCTCTTCCACGCAAGTCACGAAACTCTCATCCGACGATCGACCGAAAATCGATCCTCTCGCATGACAGTCATTAAAACGTATCAAAGCTTCAAGTAAGGTCCGCCATGTTCCCCGCAACGACGAGATAGATCTGCAAGGTTCGAGTAGTAGCAAAAGGGGTCTCTGGGAGCAAGTACGGGCAACGAGTTACGAAGGGTCGCTAATCGGAGCTCGGCTACCGGGAAACCGGGCAAGAGGGTCTCCCGTGGGTCGACGCGGAAGGGCAGGGCGGGGGGAGGGGGAGGGCCCGTAGGGTCGGCAGACTCGCATCGAGCCAGCAGAAGCTCTTTCTTCGCAGGAAAGCGCGGCCTACGTATGAATAATATCCGGCCATATCGATATCTGCGAACGATCAAATTTAACTACGACCCCCGGGGGCTAATGTTTTAACATTCGCCCATCGAAGTCTCCCCGGAAGGGCGGCCCAGATTCAGCTTCCTCTCCCTTCGCTGCCGTTTTTTGCATATAGACGAGGAGGAGTCGCTGTGATTCTAGGAGAAATAAGTCTTCGGAGAATTCGGCGCACGGAAATATTTCGGGTGCTATTGTGCTGGGTATATGGTATGCGTGGAATTTATATGTTGTTTCGACTTGTGTGTGTTATGATAAATGGGATTATTACGGTGATTATGGAGAATTATCGGTTTATTGGATAAATATTGAAGAATTTATCTCAGTTGCTTTTAGTGGTGATTATTTAAATTGTGGTAATATTTTCTTTCTACAGCTGTTCGTTTGTTCAATTTTTAATTAATTAATGTCTACATTAATTTAATCAGTGGTATTTAATTTATTATTGTGTTTTTCTGCTTGTTTATATTGAGTTGAAGGTAAAATAAATAAATGTATTTTAGCTCCCATACACATGGATCAGTAATATGAAAGATTTAAATAACGGATTTTCTTTCAAGAATAATATTGTCAGTCATTATTACATGTACTGTATTCCACATAATCACCGAATTAATCAAAAGAGTTACATATTTGGTGTATCGATAATTATGAAAATTGGTGGTATCAGCTTATTTTCAAAACTTATATGTCAGTATGAACTGTAATAACGCGGAAGACGAAGAAAATTGTTTTACTATTTCCTTGTCGGATATGAAGTGTGCAGTTAAGATGCACTTAAGCGAAAGTAGAGAAAGAGAATTGTTGAGGGAGAGTAATTGTTGTTATTTGCTGTATTACGTTTCGCAGCTGCCCCGTTATCTTGTTCATGGCCGTTAAATCAATGACAATTATTAAATGGACACGTGGCATCGTACAGGTGCTCCACGAATCGATTGTTGTCAAGTAAGTAGATCAGATGTACTGGGAGAATAGGTGCGAACTTGCCGTGAGCACCGCTGACAGTTATTCCCGTGCTCGTACTGTCAGTTATAATTTTTCACTTACATTTAAATCTTCACTAGCCCAGCGTTATCAACTTATCTCCATAATTCGTTATTGAACATTTCGCCCTACTAACATGTCGAGGTACTAAAGTGGACCTAACACTTAAAAAGCTACGATTATAGCAATCAATTTTGTTACAGTTGTTAAATGTACAGTTAATTTCATTTTCTATTTTTGTATTACGGCGGGTAATGGGTTAAGCTGCCTTTCACGTTAATATTCCATATCAAAGGAAGACTCGACAAGGATTAGACATTTTACATAATCCGATCGTAAGCAACAAACTTCGATTGAGTCTTCTACCCGCCGCAGAGTATTCACAAATCTGTCTTTTGACAACGATAATCCAACCTATCTTTCCACTAAATTCTCAGAATCAACAGACCCGCCTTCAGCAACACGTTTGAAGTACGCCGAACGAACTTCGATTACTTCTCAACCGACACACCCTATACAAGTTCGCGGATCGTCAGACATTTCGCATGATCCAAAACGTCGAAATAATCTCCGATTATTCGCCTCGATTAATATCCGCCCATAAACATTCCTCCCGCTTGAAGTCTCACTTGCGCGCTATCGGGCGTTTCAAATCGAAGGGACGGGATTAGACGTTGATCGATCAAAGTGAAAGCTTGCCCCGGGAAAGAAACAAAGAAATTGCTGAGTATGGGAAGGGTGATCGGTGGTTTTCCTTTCTCCCCCCCCCCCCCCACCCTCTCCCCGCTTCCCTCTCCCCCTCTTCCCGAATCCAGCGGCTGTAGCCCCTCTTACGCCCTTATGGCCGAGCAGACGCACGCAATCAGCTAGTTATTTTGATAGCTACAGCCACACCATCTGCGTGGGTTTCCACGGGACGGGATAGAGAGGAGCGTATGGTTTCATCCATTTCCAGCCGGATCCCCGGATAGGCTAATTTCATTTCGAATTCCGCCCTGCCAAAGCAAATTCTTTTATCCGGCCGCGCGCGCGCGCACTGTAAGGGTAGCGGACGGAGGGGGTTGGAGTTGAGAAGGGTTGCGAAGTTGCTGCGGTGACTTTGTGCTTATTTGCCGGTGCTTATTGACTGTATAGTCTGGTGGAGAGACTTTGAGAGGCGAGCGGTGGATAAGAATTGTTACTTCGTGCCTCGTGCGACGTAGATTGTACCGTACGTTGCGGAAGATACAGTGTTGTATCGTGTAACGTGTCGTGGTATACTCGTATTTTCTATGTAATGGTCGTAGCTTAACCGTACACAATATTCCGTATGTGGAAGATATATTCTTTATTGCGTGATTTGTCGTAGTACTATTATTTTTTATGTAAAAGTGGTAGTTTTACTATAATCAGTAGTATGTGTGTCATAGAATATAAAGTGTTTTATTTTGTGATGTGTCGTATTAAATTCGTATTATTTATGCTAGAGTGATACCTTATTTGTGAACAATATTCTGTGTGTAGTGGAAATAATATTGTTATATTGTGAAACGTATCATATTAAATTGGTTTGTTTTACATGAAAGTGGCATATTACCTGTAAATATTTTTCAAGAATTATCGGAAGGTTATCACTGTTACATTCAATACAATTTACCTTTATCCCACGAACTGCCCAGAAAATAAATTATCAACTTTCATATGTTAAATTATATCATCTTTAGCTTGATTACTTAAAGCCAATGTTTCTCAGTTAAAAATCATTCAAGTTTAATAGTTACAAGTATAACGCTGACCGAATTTGCCGAAAACGCAATATTATACATCTACACTGACGGTCAATAACCGTTTGTTACAACCTCGTTTTCATAAAACAAATTATATAACATTTATTTTCAAAATATGCGTTCAATATATACGATATATTGACATAACATATCGTAATCAATATACACAATATACACGATACGACAAAAAAATATACGTTCTCTGTACGAGAAAGCCCTAAAGACCTTATCCAAAAAAAAACAATAAATATTAACAAAACAATATACACTCCTCCCAGACCTATAAGAGACTCATTGCAGCCTATGCCTCCCAGGTAGAAAATATAACAGTCAACGTCCGGCAAGAAGGCGATCCCGACATCGGACCCTCGAGCGGCACGCAATCGAGACGATCCTCGCGTACGTTTCGATAAATAATTCGATCGATCGAAAGCTTTAGAGGCAATGACACTGACGATGGGGAGCGATTGACTTTCCGGTTGGAAAAAGCGTGCGGCCGAGTGCGGCCGAGTGCGGCAGCGACAAAAGGGGGAAGGAAAAAATTACCAGACACCGTGCGACGTGTCCAAGGGTGGAACTCGGTGGGGAGTAGAAGGGAAGGCAGGGAAGGGGCGGACGAATGGGGAATGGGGGGGGGGAGGAGTAGAAGAGGGAGATCCGCCTAGTCCAGGTGCATTAAAAGTTAGACCGGCTGCGCGTACAATGAACTTGATGTAACGCCCGTATAACGTCGATGGCTATCTTTACGGGGATAAATATTGGGTTTGTCGCACGGCCGCGTACGATTTTAATTGCACGCTGCCCGGTTCAACGTGACAGATGCGTCGGTATGGGCAGTTTTTAATTCGCTTTTACCGGCCACCTAATGGAGAACGGAAGACGGACAGCGATTTTTATCAAACGGCGGGATTCGCGTCTTGCCTCGGTGGCAAATTTGATGTTTGCGGAAAGAGTAGTAGGTTGCTATTTTCAATTGTTTTAATGGACGGCTCTCTTTGGCTTTCTATTCTTTTTACTAAGGTTACTTGGACTTCTTTACATGAATATAGCAGTAGAACTAGCAACCAGTCAAAGTTACTGGTTTGGGTCTGTCTTAATAATGACTTTTCTCTCGTGAAATATTTAAAATTTTTACGTATTATTTATATATTTTCAGTACTCATTGAAGCAGGAGTATGGTGAATTGTTTTTCAGTTTTTAGGATTAAAATGAGTCGTATCGTTCCGACAAATAAATCGAAAACAATAGTGAATAATAAAAGAGTCTAATAATATTAGTCTGTAGTAATAAGTATAATAGGATATGTATGTATATATGTGAAAACTGTAAGGGAGCCAGGTCTAAATTTTAATACACTACTTCAAGAAAGAATACAAAACTTTTAGAAAACGTATAGTTATACTCAACCACATTTTATCTTATACTGTATATTTACCAAAAATATATTTCACAAAAAAAATACCACTTTCAAAATAAACGGTCCACATACAGTACAAGTATTCTACGCACTGATCCGTTACAATTCTAATCGAACGTAGTATTCCGCGCGATAAATTCATCGCTACATCGCATATAGCGGATTCAAAGTACGTCCGTGCATCATTTTACGTTTACGTGCATTAACGAGGTTAACGGGATCACAGGATGATTCGCCGGCTGATTGATGAAAAGCCCTCGGCGAAAAAAATAATCGCAACGCTGCCCCCCGGAGGGCATCCAGTTATCTCATGCTCGGCTAATGACCTTGCAGGGGCTTCAAAGGGCTCACTTTTGAATCATTGTGGGAAAGAGTTTCTCTCGCCGTGCGCAATTTAACTCCGGCGGAAACGTTTCGCGGCAACTTGACCGGACGCGGGACTCTCGAGCGGGTTTTTTACATTAGCCGCCGATATTCGAGTCCCGCCGAGTGCAAACTGATCGGCTAACTGCCCCATGAAGGATTGCAGAATTTTTTTTGCAGGCCGCACTTGTTTAGGTACTCGCGTCGTACTCTTCGAATTCTATGCCGGCATGGCTTCGATGCTCGCAACTTTCGTTCTACCTTCAAAAGCCAGACTCGTCAATCAGACCTTTAACGAGAAGGGTCAAAGAGCAGTTTAAAAAAATTACAATCTACAGAGTCCTGCAGGACATTTTTCGCTCTGCGAACGTTCGTGTAGCGTTTTTGCAGGATGAGAGGTGAAGGGATGTAATTGTAGTTCAGATCATTTTTAGGTTTGTTAAAGGTCTGCGTCTTTGTATGTAGGTTTTTTTTTGTGGAAGAGTGCGTGGGGTTTAAACGATTTTTTGAGTGGGAATGGATTTTTGAATCGAGCCTGTATTAATATTTACAAACGCAGAGCTTGGAAATTGGTTGAAACGTTTCTGTTTTTTCTTTTAACGAGAGCCGATTGGGAATTGAAATATGAATAAATTTTTAGAATTGTTTGAGTGAGTTTGAATATTGCTTTCGATCTGAGATTAGTGTTCTAGTACAATTTAGAATGTGGGCTTATTTTAGAAAGTGGACTGGATCTGAAATAGTACCTGTCCGATTATGAACATTGTGTGATGATAACATTTTACTGTTTTGATAGCCTGTCGGCCAAAAAAGCACGAAACAAGTACGTATCAGGAAGCAATCTGTCTAATTTATACTTATCCCCAACACAATAAAAACAGTAATCCCAAAACCTTGAGCGCGTTACACGAACTCGTGTCATACAGAGACCATCTAACACATTCTCAAAAAATAAAAAAGAGTAATCCCAATATCTTCAGCGCGTTGTACCCACTCTTGTTATACAAGGATCATCCAACACATTCCCAAAAAATCCTCGAACAAGTACGACTCAGGTGACCAGTACGCAGTCCTCCTGCACATCCCACGACGAACATTCTCCCACACGCGTCTACTTATAGCACCCGATCGATCGCCGTAACAAATTGAGCGAGCCACAGCTCGTTCGGCCATCAATCACGGCGCAAAATTTTTCGAAATAGTCCCGCTTCCCACGCCGGCAGGACGATCGGCCGGGACGGTCGCTAAATTAATTAGGCTAAGTCGCGGCCGTCTCCTCCGCACCCCCCACCTACCCCCTCACCGCCCTCCGCACGTCTACTGGATATTGGCTATAAATAATGGAATTATGTAACTGCGTCGCTGCGAAGGGGAGGACAAAGACCCGTTATGTTCCGTTCCGACTCCCTTCTCGCCCCCTCGGCCACCCTCGTCCACGCTCGCGAGCCCTCTCCGACCCACCCTTACCCGCCGCCCTCGTATTATCCCATTTTCCTTCTGCGTCACACTTGCGAGAAAGTGCGCGCCTGGAAAAAAAGTTCGTCGAGAGAGACGACGAAGGTCGCCTCTTCCACCCCCTCCCCCACCCCCCTCCTACCTACCTACCCTTCTTGCCAACCTCTACTTACTCGACTCTCCTCTCCTCGCTCGAAGCTTTCTGAGTCTTTCTAGCGATGCTTTTCAATTGTCAGAGCGTATCGTTCCTGACACTCGCCAAACTGAAATTATTGCGTGAGCCGAATTCTACTCGGCGAAAGTTACGTAAGCGGCTTGCCGGAGGGCGAGTATTGTTCGCGGCTGTTTAAGGGCGGTAGTAAAGGTTTTCGAATGGAGGGAGGGGGGGGGGGAGGCATTGAGTGTCGGCCGGAAATTGGCGAGAATGCGCCGGGCTTTATCGGTAAGCGGATGGCGGATTTTGACGGTGAATTGGGAGGGGGTTTCTTTTGGTCGGCTGTGCTTGAAGTCGGGAGGGTTTGGATTTTTATGGATGTGCTCTGCACTTTGCTTGCCTTTGTTGGAAGATTTGCATAGCGGAGGATGGGGGTGGAGAGTGTTTGGAGGGATGGGATGGTTTTTGGGGGAGGTTGAACTTGCTTTGGTCGAGTAGTGGTAGTTCTGGTGTAGGTGAAGGAGGCTGGCTTCGATTTTTTGACGAGGTATCGAGTCTTCTATGATTGAATGTAGGAATAATTTCGTTTTGGAGCTTTGTTTGTGGTAGAAGCTGGGAAATGTCGATTTTTGGAAATTTTCGAGTTTGCTTTTGACCGGATCACGGAATTATTTGACTTGGAGCAGTCGGCTAGCAATTTTTTAAAAGCTGATTGACTATTATTTGATTACTGTACAGTAATGACTCGATCTCAAGACGTTAAGTGCGGTGTGAAGATAATACTAATAGCTCAGTTTTTGTACCATTTTTGACACGTTTTTGATCGTATCTCGGGAAGTATAGCACTTAGAAGGCTCCGGTTGCGATATTTGTAAATCGGATGGAATTTTTTTTCGACCTATATCGCCTCATTTCGGCCAAGAAAAATTGTTTTCCGTACAGGCAGGAAAAAAGCAATTTTTAGCTCATTTTTGATGGTTTTTTCGTCATGTCTTGGAAACTATTGCACTTAGAAGGCTCGGGTTGCGAATTTTGTGATCCCCGTTCGATTCTCTTTCAGTATGCATAACCACAAGTCACCTATATAAGTATCCAACACCATTCTTACAAACAATCATATCTACATTACATGACACCCCACTGTCAATAAAACCCATCCTTAAACTACAGGTTCAGAGTTTCCGATTATCCCACAAAATTCTTCCCCTCCACAATCGAAAAGCTTTGATTCCACTCCAGTCCCATAAAAATTTACCGTTCGCCATCCTGGCCGTCGACCAATCTGAATTATTAACAGTGAACGAAGTATCGAGCGACGCTTGCCGCCCTTCCTTAACGACGCCAATTGGGACGCCCGACTCATTTGTCGGGGACTCCTTCTTCCAGCGTAGTCCTGGCCAGAGATTGCCAGGACGAATTTGGCCAGGTACCCACGGACCAAGACCTGCGAACGCTTGTATCCCCGACGGACGCCATTAATGAAGGTCGCTGTTTCGAGAATGTTCGAGAATGTTGGAGAATGTTCGAGAATGTCGAGCATCCGGCCAACATTAGCGAAGGACGACCCTTATTTACGATCGGACGCCCGCCGTCTGTCGCGGCGAGCGACGCCGATCTTCAGACGTCGGCCAGGATACATTCATCTTGCTTGACGACCTTTCGGTCCGATAATAAAGTTCGATGCAGATTGATGTACTCAATTGTAAGTTTGACGGATGCCAGATTCTGAGCTCATGAATATTCTGCCTTTGTCTCGGGTTGCATTAGGTTGTTTGTAGGGATTATGTGGACTGTTTGTTTTGAAAGTGGTGTAAGTCCATATTTAACAAAAATTAAATGTGACATAAACAAAAAGCGTACACTGTAGTAATCATAAATTATATGATATCTCGAGTGTTTTAAAATATGGACTTATGTCACATTCGAAATAAACGGTCCATATGTTGGAGTTTCTTAGTTTTTTGTTGGGTCTATTTGAGTAAGATAGAGAGCTTGTTTAGATGTTGCAAGCATTATAATTTCGAATTTTGGTTTTACTTTATAACAGTTTGCTGGTAATGTACAATAGCAGTATTATTGCAGATCAACTTCTTAGTTTTGAAGATAATTATAAATATGTAAATTATAAATATAATAATAAATTAAAAGAGAAATGAACGATGAAACTATTTTCTAATTTTCAATATTTCTTCTGTAACGTCTCACATGGCCATACTGGCCGCTATATGATTATACACTACCAAATACAGTACTATACGCACTATCAGTGCGCATTAACTAACAAGTCACAAATTTAACCCAATTATCAGTTTACATCCAAAAATTCTTCAATATCAAGCATTTAATCTGATACAAGCCGCACGAATACTAAACCGTGCTCTCACATGTGAAATCTTCGATCGTCCACTTCCCTTATTTACGACAACATCATCTCCCTGTCATATCAGCCCACCCTCTCCCCTCATCAAACGCATCCAACCCTCTCCGCAGCCCCAGAAAATCCTTCTTTCGCCCGAAGCTCGGATTCGGATCAGAGTACTTCCACGTACGTAAAACACAGATCGAGGCCGGCCTGCCGGCGTTAATTTGTCGTTAGCCCGTAGTCGGGCGTTTGTCAGTGACAGGCCGGACAACGGAGGGGGTGGCATCGTAGGGGTCGGAGGGTGAACTGTTCCCGAAAGGTTGGCGGGGGTTGGCAAGAAGAGGAAAGGACGTCAGAGATAAAGGGAAGGACGATCGGGATGGGGAAAAAGAGGGTTGCTTGGAGGGGGTGGCGCGGAGGGGGTGGGGGTTGAAATATAATATAAAGTCGGTAAGAAGATATGTGGCATGATTGAAGGTGGAGAGGTGAGCGTGTGGAGAGAACGTGACGGTAGAAGGTCGGGGTGGGAGGGGTGTGTGGAGAAAAAGGGGGTTGGTCGGAGACAAAGGGGTGAGATGAGAAATGAGGTGAGGTTGCGTAGAGTCAGAGACGGGGAAATGAAGAGAGGATGAAGGATGAATTAAGGTATAATTAGGAGGCAGAAGAAAGTGAGAGAAGTACGGATAAATTGATATAGGGGGGTAAATGAGGGTGGAATTCGAATGAATAGTTCTGAGGTCGGAGAAAAAGTGTTCTGGCAATGTATCGGGAAAGTGGGGAAAAACGGCGGTCGGTTCTGAAAGTTGGTCAAAGAGAATGATACGCCGGAAAAGGTTGAAGGTTGACAAATTCGAGTTCTGCTTCTTATCACGCTTGCGGTTTTCAATGAAAATATCGAGTGAAGAGAAATATAAGCTGTTATCGTGACCAAGACATTCGAGCTGAATTCTCGACTCGTGGGTGGGTAAAATGTACGAAAGTGTAGAGAGAAGAAAAAGTGGAGGAACTGAGAAATTATTCGTGGAAACGAAGAAACTAATCGGGGTGGAAGAACAGTTCATCTACGAAAGGCATGACTCTTCATCTTTGGAGACTCAAGAAAAACAGGGAGCAACCCTAAAAGGTGGTAAATGAGGATGACTATGAAAAAGGGGACAGATAATAGACCTAAGTTCCACGCGTTCTGAATTACGCTAATCGAAGAATAATAAAGCAGAAATATTTGTCAGACGAGACGAATTAATGGTATATAATAGCGATGAAATGTTATTAAAAATCCTTGACCAAGAGCCAAGAGAATTCTGATCGAGCAATCTGAAAGAGGAGAACAGAAAAAACATTCCTTAATGTCCTTCGGAAATTCAAGAAAAACAGTCATATGAGAGGAACAGGATCCTGAAAGGTCGTAAGAGAGAATCACAGATCCTGCAAGAGGAATAGCGAAAAGGTTTGCGTTTCTTACCATTTGGATTAAGACATTGTAACTACGTAAAAGATATGTCGCACATACATAAACATTGTTTATTACAAAATTTGTAATAAAAAATAAATCGAAAGACCAGTTGGTTCAAGTGGAAATTGTCTTATCAGAAATTTGGAAAATAGCGAAACCAGAAAATAAGACAAGATAATTTAAACAATGTTTCTATCTAAAAATTCTTGAAGAAACAATTAATTCCTCCAAACTCGAAAAACAATCATTCCCCAAAGAACAAGATAGATCCTATTTCATCGGACATGGAAAGAAAGGTTCGGCCAGCGTCGGCCCTTGCAAGACGCTTCTGCGTGGGTGGCCACCGGCAGAAGCGTGTTCAACGGTGCCGTACTCGACGTCGACGACGCCGACGACGCCGACGACGCCGACGTCGAATAGGAGGAGGACGAGGACGGTGTTGGTGGCCGTACGCCTTGCGCCGTTCCCGCGCTGAATTATTGAGACCGCGGCAGATCGATGTCACAAAAGGAAAGCGGCTGTGCGGCTTGAAATGACGGGCTTTCGCGTCATTCATACATTATGCACGCCGGCCGGTTCTGCTCGGCGGGCGATGTGTGTTCCCGGGGCTAACACGCCAAAAAATGCAGCCCTGCCCCGCTTCGCCGCCGACTCGCGAATTCTCGGCTCCGGACGCGGCCATTACCGGTGGACCAGCTGGCGGAGGAAGGTGGAAGTGGTGCTAGAACTTTGCTCGGGAAGACGGGCGGGGGTCAACGGTTCTTTCCTCGAGGAGTTTTGATGACGTTGCTGGTGGATTTTCAGTAGGTTCGTGTTGTTTTGTATTTTGTATTTGTTTCTGCAGGATGTGTAATTCCTGTTTTAGTATGTTATATCATATTTGACTGTTAAGTTTGTATTTCGAATATGATACAGGTTTCTGTGTAATATTCAACTTTCACTTGAAAATACGTCTTATTTCAGAAATATACAACAGACGGATCCAGTAAAATTTCAAATCTCAGATTTTTGTATATTATTTAGAGACTTACTTTATATACTATATGATATCTTGAATTGTAGAATAATGTAAATTTATTGAATTGTAGTAATTACAAGTATAACACTGATCGAATTCACCAAAACCACAATATTGTA
This sequence comes from Anoplius nigerrimus, assembly GCA_914767735.1. Lineage (NCBI taxonomy): Eukaryota > Metazoa > Arthropoda > Insecta > Hymenoptera > Pompilidae > Anoplius > Anoplius nigerrimus. The sequence goes on from OU612081.1 coordinate 16,073,798, forward strand.
TATCTACTATCTATTTTATCTTTACACAACAGTAATTATCAACTCAAAAAAATCGTCCACGGATCAATCAATAAAATAAAACAGATTTTGGTAGGTATATTATTCACCATTTAATCTCCCACACAATTTGCAGAAGATAAAATAATATCGAATATCAAAATATAATTGATTTGCACAACAAACACCGCTTGACTTTAAGCAAAAAAATTACTTTTAATTCCCACAAACAAGTTCTTACTGATCACCGCTCAAAAAACATTCCAACTTCCGACATAAAACCGACGTACTCCCGACTCCGATTTCAGAAATATTTCCCTGGCCGACCCAGCGTTCACTGTGAAGATCGTCCGCGAAACGGTCAGTAAAGCGTGCATCCGGGCGTTTAAACAAATCGTAAGATCCATTAGCTCGGAAAATGCGGGAGCCCGTGTGTATCGGCTCGCTCTCTTCCTTTTTTTTTGTTGCCCGCCGGACAGGTTGCAGGACCGTGCCAAGCAAAACGAAGTTCGGGCAGAAACGAGGATGCATCCGAGGTCAGACACGCTTGCTCGAACGCTTTTCTACCTTTTATCTTCGCGGCATTGGCCGACGCGCGTGAGAGCGTGTCGGTGTGCTCGCGGTGGCGCGCGCGCGCGCGCGCACGCGAGCCTTTCGTGGCTTTGAGAGTGTCGGTGGCAGAACCGGAAGAGGCGATGTCTGGCTTCGCGCACCTGAATCCGGCGAGTGACTGCTCCGCGAATAAATTCCGAATAACTTGAGCTCGACCGATTGTCAGATGCATGAGGCGAGAGGGGTAGGCTTTAAGGGGATGGGGATGTTGCTCTTTGACGGATGGGATGAATAATTTTGAAGGATTCGGTGCGGCTTGGTATCTCGGAATTGTTGGGTTACCTTGCGTTTTTTTTTGGTGGGGTTACGTTGTTCCGTTCGTGTCAATGAATTTTCCGTTTGGCAGGTGGGAGAATTAATTTTGATGACAGAGTCATTTTTTCAATATCTTTTTTTTTCTGAAAGTAGGATTAGTACTCGTAATGAATCAGTGTATAGTAATTTTTAACATTTGATTAATTTTATAATATATGAAATTCTGGTTGCAATAATTGTCAGTTAAAGTAGTATATAAGTATAAGTTGAAATAATCAGTTACTATTATATGATATCTAATTTTTTTTAAATATGATCTTACACCATTTTCAAAATAAACGGCCCATATTATGATAGAGAATGAAATAGACAACTGCAGTCATAATTCGACTGAAATATTCAAACAAATTCTGAACTCGCGTAGTTATAAGTTTGCCGACTCTCTCAGGTTCAGTTCAATTTCCGTCGACCTAACCGAAATAATCCGACACAACAAACTCGTGACTTACATTCCCGTCACGTCGGTCATTACGACACATTTATCGCATAGACTTTAACCGTCAACGCCGGAATCGACTCGCCTCGTTACACGAATTCTTACCTGGCAGCGACAAAGCGCGGCGCAATGAAAGAATAATTGAATTCAACTTTCTTCGCGGCCTCCTCGCCTCAACTAAACGGCGAACTTTTTAACCCGGTAACGTTTCTCGCGACGAAGGAACGTTTAATCCGTCGGGAGAGAGAATTCGTTTTACGCCGAAGGTGTTCAAGAACGTAAGCCGCCTTTCTCGGAACGTCGCTCGAGTTTTCTTGTAATCGAGTCGATTCGCGCCTTCCGACTAATTGCAAGACAGTCGCCGATCGATCCAAGGTACTGGACAAAATAGGAGTCCAGTCCGATCAAACTTGAAACGACCGTGCGAATTTGAACGATTCCGTAAGAGTTGGAAGTTATCGCTCATTTTGAAATCGAATCCATTCCTAGTTTCAAAGTAAACTGCTAATCGATGAAGGATGTAACAAAGTGTAAGTCTAATCTGACTGAAGTGTGGTGTCAAAGTTGATATTTGAAAACAACTCACATTCAGAAGACTAAGAATGTATTGCTTAACTTTCAACTAATTTCGTTTAATCATTGCTAGTAATGAATGAATGATGCTTTCTTAGAAGAAATATGTAAGCTCCATCTGATCAAATGTAAACCCAACCTAACAGAACAGTGTCCTCCAAGTTGATTATATGACAACGCACATTGAGAAGAATAGAAACGTTTCGCTTAACTTATAATCGAGACCATTCACGCTTCGCTTTTAAGTCTATCGCCGATGGAAGGTAGTTCTTAGAAAAAAAAAATATAAGTTCAGCCTGACCTCCAGAGCCGCAACGACCCTGCGAATTTGAGCGAGACTGTAAGAGTTGGAAGTTATGGCTTTGACAGGAAAAGTAGTCCCAGATAAACAGAAACTACCGCGACAGGTATCAGACTCGGTGCAGAGTGGGAAGTTGAACGAATCGCGGTGGATTTGTAGAACCTTTTGTGATGCAGTTAATGTCGGCAGCGAGTATCGATTCGAGTCGTAAAATTCTTGTAACGCCAGCTCGAGCTTCACCGTTCGCGCGAATCGTAAATTAAGACGGTATTCAGATTCAAGATGGAGAAGGACGATCGCAGATGACGAAGCAGAAGCTAATGTATTGCTTTATGGAATGTTCACATCGATAGAATGGGTCGAGGTGTACTTCGATATCGTTTATTGTACTTTTACAGAGTCAAGAAGTAATGCAATCTGAGAGTTTTCTTCTGGTGTGTCTGTATATATAACAATTATATTTATCGAATTCTTGTGAATTGTTTATTTTCAGTACGTGTAAAGTAATGGTTAAATAAATGAGGAAGAATTTATTTCATTTGACTCTACTTTAGTCGAGCATGTGTAAACTTTTTTCAATTTCCACCCTTCAATCTTGAAACAAACGTAACTCCCCAGAAGCTCAGAAAGCCAACTTCTTACGTCATGTGCGCAGGAGCAGTGGTCAAAAAATAATTTACAACAACGGGACCACTTTGGACTCTCAACTTTGCTACGTGATAAGTCAACTGTAACAAAGTTCAGTACACAATTTCCACTTCTAATCCAGGCCGTCCTCTAAGTTCTCCGTCTGCAAAGGTCACCTTTTTATAGGCACACAGAAAATACAAAATAATTTAATTTCGAAGAAAAATTCTTCCAAAACCTCGCCAACTCTCGAAACTCCCCTCCTTGCTTTATAACTATAAAAATAAAGAATATTTTTCGCGAAACGAGTGAACAAAATTCACGCAATAATCTCCGGCCTCAAATACGGAGAACTCGTGTGACGAGTCAGCTCGAGCAAAGTTCGCTCAACAATTTCCCACCCCTCGCACCCCCCTCCACCCTCTCCACCGTCTCCACCCTTGCATCTCCGAAGACGTCGGACTGTTCAAGTCGACTCCTTCCTTTGCGCGTAGATACTCGCCGGCCGGATGATAGCTAGGGGGAGGGGGGGGGGGTGGATAGAGGCCTCGCGAAGGGGTGGATCGCACTGGGAGGGTTGTAAGCGCGAAAGGGCGTGCGACTCGGAGGAGGGGGGGTTGGAGAGAGGCAGGTATCGAGGGCAGCTGATATCGACTGGAGGGACACATCCTCGGGCTCTGCAGCCAAAGAGAAAAGGGAGAGGCACTATCTTATGTAATATTTACCCCTCTCGCCGCAGCCTGCTCCTGCCTTCGTGCCTCCTGCTACCTATTCCCTCTTTTACCCCCGCACACCCTCAGCCAAGCCCCCTCCGTGCCCCTTCCCTGCCCGGGCTGTATAGGGGGTGAGTCACTCGGTGGTGCTCGGCGCGCGAGTAACTTTTTTTCAAAGTGAATCTTTCACGCGCACAAATTCAGATAATGTTTGCGGCGCGAACTCTTTGTTCGGTGGGGTAGTTGTGTTTTTTTTATTCCGGGAATGTGAGGGGGCGAAGACGTTTGGGGCTCTTCAACTGGAATTTGCAATCGCGCAATGTGTCGGCTGGAGAGGGATGTTTGGCTTTCCGGAATATGGACCTGAATGTTGAAAACAATTTATGCAAGAAATTCTAACGGACAGTATTTACATTAAAATCATAGTCTCTCTAATTTTCTAATCGTACTCATACTGCCTTGAAAATTAGCAGTTGCGTGCATTCGAACCGTTTATTGGTTAGGCAAGAAAGAATTTTCGGTTTCCAAGCATAGCGCCGTAATTCCATTCATCAAATTTTATTCTTCTTACAAGAACATGAGTTATATTTTACACCATCATACCGAAATTACTTTCTTGCCTTACGGACAACCTCTCCAATTTCTAATCACACCCCCGGACGGACTCCGAGCGAACGTCCACCGTCGAACGCCCACAGCACAATTGTGCAAACGCGCCCCAGACCGGTAGATTACATCGACGTCTTCAAGGCGCAAGAGCAGCTCCACCTATCGTGGCATCGTTCATCTTGAAAGTTCCACGACATTTTCCGTGACTCACCCTGTACATACACTCCTCCCCTCGCCCTCCGGCACCATTCTCTCTCAAACACACCCACTGGCTCCCTATCTTTCCAACCCCCCCCACCTACCTCTCATTCTCGATCCCTCCATCGCTGGCACGGTCTACGACCTCGTATCAGCATCTAACAACCGGCCGCGTATCCTTTTGTTTACCCAGCGATAACTATCATCGATCGTTACGACGCCCGCTTATACTCCGAGCCGGTAATATACCCGTGGGTGTAATAGATTCATGGAACTTTCGAGCAAAAAATAGAGGCTCGCGATCCTCGTTTCTCTTCCGACGTGGAACCGGGCCGCCCTCCCTGGTCCGCTCAGATATCGGTTTATCGCTGTGAGAACTTTGTCATTGATAACGCGGAACGCAGGTACCTTCGGGGCTGGGTGGAATTTTCCGAGGGGTGGGGGTAGGGGTGGGCTGTGACGAGCGTTTGTCGTGCGGGATGATCGGTGGGTGTAATTGCTGGGATGGGGTTGGTTCCTTTTTGCAGGGTGGTTGGGGGAGGTGGATTGGGGACGGGAGGGTGGGGGGTGGAAGGTATCGTTTATATTGGAGGCTGGTGTCGGTGTAGTATGCCGGTTAAACATTCCTCTTAATTTATTTTATGGAAACTTCAGGTTAGAAGATAAATTTTTATTTTTTATTATTTTTATTTATTTATATTGAAAATAGATAATAAATTTTAAGTGAAATTTTACCAATGTAATTTTTTTTATTGTAAATGACGTCTTCCTAATTACTTAGGAAATGACAGGCGATTTGCACCTACTTCAGGTTACAGTCAGATGAATTAATTAATTCATCTTACTTTTAAATTCTATGTCGTATAATCTTTTAGGATTATAGCGAAAAACATTACGTTATACGTAGATTTTTTAAGGTGATGAAAGTCAGAATTTGACTGGAATGAGTGACAATTCGAAATCTGCATTTGTCATGGTTCCCACTGGTTTAGAATGCTAGGTTATACCGTCTTGAATACAAAAATCTGTCTGAGAATGAAACTGAACATTTTGAAAAGTTCTCATCATCCGAGAATCGAAGATTCGATCATTCAAGAGACTTTTACAAAAAGTCCTTCACAGTCCCAACTGAACCCCCCTCTCTCTCTCACCACACCAAAAAAACCGAGCAAAGAAACTCAATCTCATCGCCCACATTTCACACCCCCCCAAGATCCAGGAAGCAACAATTAACACCCCGCCTCATAATGTCCCCATAAATATTCATCCCCAATTCCGGCGAAAACATAATTTGAAAAAAAATTAACATATTAAGTACACTTCTTTGAACGACACTCGGCAAGAATCGCATCCGCCCAGGTCCCAATTACCTCCCCCCTCTCTTCCCAACCCCGTTGATTCCAGGACGGACCGGAATCCGGACTCGCCATCTTTCCAGCGCTGAACGCTCGCCCTTAATACGGCACTCCGCTGTTTTCATCCGGACTACCCTCCCACCTTTTATGATACCTTTTTTTCCACCCCCCCCCCCCCCCCCCCTCCCACCTAGTCACTTTGCCGGTTCCATCCAGCGCGTCGCGAACGTAATCAGGTTGCCGCTTAATGCCCGTGAAACTGAATAAAAATGCAATAGAGCGTCACGAGGTTATCGAAATCCACTTTTGCCGTCGGTGCGTGCTGCGATATATCGATTGGTCCACTTTGAACCTCGAAGGCCCAGAGGCCTCCGGGGTTAGCGCAGATCCGAAATGCGAGGGGGGTGGCGAAGGGTCGCCGTCAGGGGTGGCGGAAAAGAGGGATGGAGAGGGGGTTGGAACGTTTTCTCTCTTTCGCGAACATTCAGGACATTCGATCGAGAACGATCCTTTCTCGATCCTGGCGATAGAGGATCCGTAGTTTATGTCAAAGTGCGGGTGGTCGATCGAGGGGGTGCACACGAATCAAAGCGAAGGATCGGGAGGCTTTTAATGCCCAGTTCGAGTGGCCCCCCGGCGTTCAGTTTGCTGTGGCTGTCCTTTTTTATTTTTTTTAGTCGGGCTTCTCCTCTTTTTTTTGGGCATTTTTCAGGGCTTGTTTGGCGCGTTTTTCGATGCGCGGCGTATGGTGAAAAATTAACGGGCGGGCTTCACTCGATTGCCGGCCGATGAGGAAAGTTCGGGGGGGGGTAAGTTCCAGAGAGGCGGGTGGATGGGGTTGGGCTAGGGCCGGAAGTTACGGTGAAGTTTAATCGATGGACTGCGAACTGTAAATTTGTGCGTCTACGGTCACTTTAGCTTTTTCCTGCAAGCTTTGGCTCGGTTTGTGAAGATGAAAGGGTGGTGAAGCTTTTTTGGGCTTTTTTGAGGAATGTCAATTTGTCTTGTTGAACTGTGGCGGAGGATCGGTCGTTTTTATTTTGTTTCGCTTGGCAGGATGTTACGTATAATTGAATCGTAAGTGTGGGGATGTAATGACTGGCTGGGAGAATCACGCATTCAGTTGGTGGCAACCCTTCTTGTCAATCGAATGTTTTATGGTTTCCGAGAAATGAAGAGAACGTTCAATCCTGTAGTGCGCGTGTTAACGCCCTACAGTTTATTAAACGTTTCAGACTTTAACTTCCTGGTATCAGAATACAGCAATCATACACATTCACAGTTTCTCATGTTTCTCATACTGAACACTCTTCCCATAATCTGCAATTAATTTATTATTCAGATTCTCGGGTACTTGAAAGAAGAGTGTTTCTATTTCAAAGCTCTAAGTTATGCAATGCTATATTTACCATTACTATAAATACGAACCCTATGTAGTAATTACTGAAAATCATTGTGTAACATTCATGTCCTGTATATCTTTACCTTGAAATGTCTTCAATTTTACAGTTTCAGAAAATCAATCCTATCTTCACACTTTACGCATTAATACTAATATTTTATAAATAAAAACATAACATTTTAAACCCTAATGACCATACAACTATCAAATCTCCAACCGATCAGCGTCAAAAATTTATAGGAAACTCTTTCAAAAAGAAAGAGTCTACATATAATCCAACACTACAGAAAACTTACCCTAATAGATACAAAACGCAGTTGTCGTTCAAAACTCAATACAGGCAACCTTAGAAAAATAGAGAGTACGTTTTCTAATTCAAGTAATTTCCCATTTCTAACTCTACCCTTTCTAACTGTTCCTACAGTGTAAATGTCGCGAGTACCACGAAATTGAACCCTCGAACCTCCCGCTGAGACATTGCAGTCCGGCCACAGAATCCGTCCACGTACAATCTGCAGTTGGCGTCCGGGCGATAATGGCGTCGCCCGGAGACGTATTAAAGGCGAATTGCGAAAACAAGGCGGGCGTCGGGCCCATAACTCGACGTCGGATGACCGACTGGCTGCGAGAGATGCTCCTCGGGGTGCCGTTGACCTCCGAGTGACCCCTGAGTGACCCAACGTGACAGCGCGTAACGACTCGCGGAGACCCTCCGGAGACCGTGCCTGATGAGGGTCCAAGATGGATGCCGGGCAATATTTTTCGCGCGCACCCGAGGCCTCGCGACTTTTTCCAAAACTTTTCCACCACGGACGCAGGGTTCTTCATCGTCGTCGGAGATGCGAGGACGATGTCGAGAGTAAAGTTCTCGGGGGTGGTTGATTCACGCGCTTGTCTTGGTTAGCTTTGACGGAGGGATGCAGTGGGAGTGGAAGTGGTTTTGGAACTGTTTGCGTCGGTTTTTGGGAGAGTAGAGTTTGGTCAAATTTTGTATGGGATGGTATTTGGGGTAGAGATTATTTATTTATTATATTATATTAATTTTTAAATATTTTATGGGGTGGCATTTGTGGAAGTTATAAGAAATTTACGCGGCCTAAAAATTCACAGTTTTCTGGGGAGTATCACAGAATTTGTACTGTCATATTATAAAATACAATTTACTATGTAATTTTCAAATATTTTATATTATATCATGTCAAAATGTCCTACAGAGTCACATATTACACAAAATTGTTACTACCCCCCCTCAAATATTTGACACATACAATCGCACATAACATTTTTCGCTAACTAAAATAACATTAATACACTTCGGAAAGTCCTCACATAATTTACTTGAAAATTTCCACAGAATGCATAGCACGACGTGACGCAGTGTCCTGCAAGGTCGCCTATAGCCCAAAAATTCCACCTACCCCGTCAAACATTAATGCGCGTCGCACGAAAAGGATGCAAGAGTCCGTGACGGCTCGCTTCAATTATTCAGATCGAATCTCGTCCTGTCTCCATCGCTCCCACCCTCCACCCCCTCGCGATCTTGGGCGTGAAATCCGCAGGGACAGCTACGAGCTCGCACGCCCTCCATTTTTTCACCCCCCCCCCCCCCTTCCTGAAGCTTTCACTTTCTCCTCGACCGCGTCTTCTTTGTAAACGACGCTTTACTGCGCAGTCATCAAAGCGTAACTTGAAATTATGCGAGCGTGCACTCGGCCAGAATTATGCGTGGGTGGAAGCCCGTTTCAACCCCGCCGCGAAAGGGGTTGCTGACTTATCTTGCGCGATATTGCCGGGAGAATGATAATGAAATTAGAGGGGCCGGGAGAAAGAGGAATCGGTGTTCGGGACGTGACGAGTGACGGAATGAGTCGATGGGTCGATTTTTTGGTTGGGTCGTATGGTAATTTGTTGCGCGTATTTTTGGTACGATCCGGTGGACGGTTTGGAAATATTAATGGTTCTGTGACGCTTGTACAAATCCAATTCTTGCAATATTTTTAACTTCTGTATATATGTATTGTAGTATAATATCTATTATGTTAGGATTCGAGAATTTGGCGACGCTAGATGTAATAAAATCATTTTTTCCACGAAAGATATATTAAATTTGCTTTGGTATCATACTCAATCGTCATTTTTGCAAATCAGTTCAGTATCTCATATATATAGTATTACAGAAGCACGATACCAATCATATTAGAATCTGAACCCTTGATCATATTAAAAGTAAAAATCCATACATTAACTAATACTAACCACCCATCACATACCACTTACTACGGTAAACTTAAATTAAACGTAGATCAACAGTTACCTTAAACCTACTATACTACCTATCCACCGTCAGCCACATACGTCCGACGCTGAGCACCCACCATCACGCACCCCAGAATTTCCTCTCACATACGGAAAACATCGCTGTAGAAACAGGGTCTGACGTCGTGAGCGGCGGAAAGAATCGGGGCTGAGGCAAAGCGATTTGGCGAAGAGCAATTTTACGAGGTACGTCCTCCCGGCAACTCTTTCTTACCGTGACGAAACTTTCCTCCCCCCTCCCCACCCCCCTCCCCTTCCCCCTCCGTTCCCACCCCCTACAACCCTCCCGCCGTTACTCTTCGGTAGATACATTTATTCCGGCTTAATCTGGAAAAGTGGGTCCGCGTCGATCGTGCCCAACCTACCCCTCCTTCACCCCCTTCAAGCTCCCCCACCCCCTATCACCCTCTTTTAGCAACCTGCTCCCCTTCTTTCAATTCTCCACCTCCGCTCTCTGTCTCCTCGCAAGGAAGAGCCGTCCTCGGTGTAATTAATCGCATTCGGAGCGTCGCAAGTCATCGTACGGAAGAAGTATGGTCCCGCGGATCGTGGATCACTTGCAAAATGAGCTGAGGGTGGGAGGGGGTGGGCTAAGAGAATTCAGCTAATAACGTTCCGCTATAATTCAGCCCTGCATCGCGCCTCGGGAGTTCGTCTTTTTTGGATTCTTCGGAAAGTTTGGCCGTTTACTTTTCCGTTCGTCGATCACTGTCCACTGCATTAGAAATGTTGATATTTCGTTGGAAGGTCGGGGGTAGGTGAATTTTTGGTTGATTGTTTTTCGAGTATCAGGGAGTTAGTTTTTGAACGGTTAGCGTTGGTCGGAAGATTTCGTTTATTTGCAGGAGGTTGGTCTTGAAGCATGTAGGAGGTTGAAATTTCAGTTTTGGAATAATGTAATTAGATACTTCAGAACTTGAATGAAGGAAGCCAGTTACAATACACGAGACAGTCGAACTATGCTGAAGCCGTCTACTACGGTCTTCAAAAACAAACTTTAGTATTCCTTGCTGATCGAATTTCGAAAATGTAGGCACTCGCTTCGTACGGGAACATTTTCCAGTTATTGGGTTCATAATCATAATCAAGATGAGGATGGATCAAATAAATTCATCTGTACAGTAAGTACAATACTAACAGCTGTCAAAAATACTATTTACTTTTCAGTTGCACGTTCAGTAATTAAAGATTAAATGATCATTAAATCTCTGAAACATTAGCATGACTCAAAACAGAATTATAATGAAACACGAAACGTATTATGGAAAAATCAAACAAATCTAATCTGAATAATTCTGCCAAGTGTCAAATATTTTGTTGTACTTCAAGCTATCCGTCAAGTATTTTCGAGAACAATGCATCACTAAATAATAATCAAGCAGCAAACGACTTCATATCCTTCACTTCAAAGAAATTTATCCTGAACAATTTCACCACCCATGAAGTATTTTGTATTAAACTACGCTTCCAGTATTATCAAGAACAAATGATCATAAAATCCCTAAAACCATCACGTATCTCAATCTGATACGTACTTCATCCTAAACAGTTCCACCACTTCGTTAATTTTCAACCAACTAGCCAACTATTACCAAGAACAACCGATCCTCAAATCCCTTAAAACCTTCGCCTGTCCCAACAGTCATAATCAAGAGTATCCAACCGCTTCCCTACTAGATCAAACGAAGCCAGCCCATCCCCAATAATCCACCCCCTCCCACCCCTCCCACCCCTTCAAACACTCTGTCCACGTTCAAGCTGTCCATCGAACGTCTTGGCGAGCAAACTTCGCCGGGCAGCGTCACTCGCCTAACTCGGCACCAAAACATATTGACCCGTCTCGCGCGAGACAATTCCATCATCATTCAATATGCAATCAGGTAATAAGGCACTGCTTGATGACCCGAGGGCGTATCAGTGCCCGGAGCCGGAGCTAAACGCAAACGAACTTTGCTTCGTTACCTCCTTGAATATTCAGGAGTTTCGCGCGTGCCCGCGGCCATTTGCCGGGGCTCAATATGTTTGGCAATATGTAGATGGGGCTTCCATAAATATCGACGGCGCATAAGAGGACGAGGGGGGTGGATCGTAAACTGGCGAGCGTCGGGACGCCTTCGGTCCGACGCCTGATCCTTGAAGGATCCTGAGGACCAAGTCGGTGTCATCCTGAAGAGTGCAACCTAGTCCTATTGATCCGGAGTGATAAGCTTCGATCTCGGAACACCCTCGCAATGTTCAACCTTCAACCTTCAACCTTCAACTGTCGACCCTGGGTCCGAGACTGCCAGGTTCTGAGTCCTCGTTTGTTTAGCAATTTAACGGCTTAGTTACCATTTCTAATCCGGCCGAGTCAGCGGTCTCTTTACGAGTGAAGGGGGTTGGTTGGGGTTGGTGGGGGGTGAGTAAAACGTGCGCATCTTCGGCGCGTCGGATTTAGTACTTTGAGAAGCGTAGGGCAGTCGATTCGGCGAACTTGGAAAGTCCGACATTCAAATGTCCTGGAGGGTGGGGTTCGCTAAGGGAGGGTGGAGGGTGCGATGAATATGTGGAGGGGTGGGCAGCTCGACGCTGTTTTTCGGATGCGGAGTTAAGTTTTTGCGTGGGATAAGCTGAATAAGGTGGGAAGTAGTTCGGGTTGTTTCTCCTTTTTTATGGGGGGTGTGGTGGTTGGCGAGTTTGCGAGGGGGTGGTTTTATCGGGATAAGGTTGTCGCGCATTTAGTGGCTCGAGTGTGTGTAAGTGCAATTTTCTTAGCGGAGTGGATGGGAGGGTGGAGAATTACGGTTTTATGGATGGAGGTAATGAGAGTTTGTTGTTAATGGCTGATGGTTTATGGAATTGAATGGTGCTTCCGGTAGTATGTGTGTGTGTCGTGTTAAATGATTGCGTAAAAATGGGAACATTCTTGGTTGCAGAAATGCTGATCTGGAATTGGAAACTGTCATGATATATACATGGTTTTTTATTTCTATAGATAATAGTCTGTTCTGGAATTATAAAGTTATACTGAATATTATTAATTCTTTTTCACATTTTTATTTTTATTTAGTTTCTGTACTTAATATTATCGATCCGCTCATTTTTATCTGAACAAACATTGCACTGTTTATGCAAAGATCTCCAATCCTATCTGTTTAAAAAATATGAATCCAATCTCTGCTATTACATCCATCAATATCACATTTCCCCCAATTCCAAAAACCCATATTTGCACAACGTCTAAACCCTGCTCCCATACCAAAATCCCAACAACATAAAAGCAATATTTGCCTTAAAAAGCATACACACCCCTTCGACTTACGGCACTTCGAACATTCATCCCAGCTCAAAAATTCCACACTAACACATCAACATCTTTAACTTCCAAAAAATGCCTCCATATATTTGAATTATTATTTGAAACTATATTATTTGAAAATTTGGCTACGCTAGATGTAATAAAATCAATTTTTTCACGAACGATATATTTAATCTTTCTTCAACTTTCAAAATATGCCACCGTTCAACACCCCCTCCCAAAAAATCGATCCCACCATACGCCCGCCGAATAAAACACGTGGAAAAACGTCAACGATTCCCAAATCCTCCGGCCCACCACATTCCCCTCCCCCGACGCATCACCCCGCGCTTTTCAATGATCAACTCGCGTGCAGGACCTCGTCCTGCGAGCCGATAATCCTAAGTATCGACGTGTCGATACTTGCCGCAGTCCCGTGAGTTCGGATCGCGCCATCGGAAGGCAATTCATATTAAAGTCCCGTGGGAGCCGCCGGGATTGGTCCGAACGGATCTGGGGCAGGCAGTTGCCACATTGAGAGTCGTAAAGGAAGGAATCGGGCGGAGGTGATCCCGAAGGTTTTCGACTACCCTGGAAAAAGCCTGGAAGGCAGCCGGGAACGGCGAAGAAGGCAGTTCTATGGGCTGGCTTATCGCTTGCGAACAGGCACGGTTTTTCCTCCGGCTCTTTTCTCGCTTTCCCCACCCCCACCCTCCATCTGCCGATGGGCCACCCCTTTTTTCACCCCCCGCGGACGCACCCTCCGAACTTGCAGCCTCCCGGAGCCATTCTCCGCGTTCCAGGAATCGGGAGGCCTCCCTTTACGCACATTCCGATCTTATCGAGCGCGACGTTGGGGGTGCGAGGAGGAGGGGTGCTTTTTGGGGAGGGATGACGCAGGAAGTCGATGCGTTTTTTCGCGGCAGCTGGCAGGTTGCGGGAGTTTGTTTTCTTTTGGTCGGTGATGTACGGATGATCGGTTTTGGAATTGTGACGGTGGAGGGTTTTGGGGTGGTTTTAAATATATTTTTGGGGAACAGAATTGGCTGCGAGGTAAAAGGGTGTTTGTCTAATAGTGATTATTGAGTTTGATGTGTAGGGAGTAAGTCCTAAATTAATTTTGAAGAAGTAGCTCCTAGTAATAATAAAAATATAGATTTGTTGGAAAGGTAGAATTGATTTTACAGATACAGAAAACTTCGTGTTGGCAACAATAAAAATAGGAAAATGAAGAGAAATATAATAACTATTATCAATGGTGTAAAAACAGACTGTTTAGATGTTAGAATCGATTTTACACAAACAACAACGGATATGCGCCAGTACCATAAACACATACATAAAAAAAACAGTCAAAATTTCTATAACGTGAACTGATGAAGAATACCATCAAAATCATGATCACAAAGTTGCTCAACTTTACACAGCTCGACAGCCCAAAACGGTAGGAACAAAGATTCGGCCGAAAGCGGAAGGCCTCCATAGCCCCGATTCCGAGCTTCCTCTCCCGAAGGGTGACCCAGTTAAAGGGGTTGCGTAATTCGGCCCTCCCCAAGTGCAGCATAAGTCTTCCGACTCCCCTTCGCCAGAGAATTCCGTACGTGGCTGCTATTACGTGCGAGGGAGGCGCGACGACGTTTTCCAGAAAAATAACGACTCTAATAATCCCACCGCGCGCCCCCTCCAACCCCCCGCAGCCCCTCTTTCGAGCCGCTTTTCGGAACGGAACTGTTTTTGGGAAAGGGCTCGGACCCTTTTCCCCTTCTCTGCTGTTTCCTTCTCTCTCTCTGCTTCTCCTTGCTCCTCTCTTAACGTCGAGGGAGATACTCCGAGATATTTCGAGGGTTTCCCATTTCCACCCCCGGGGGCGAGGAATATGGGAGCGAGCGGGGGATGGAAACGAGCACGATTCGCATGGGGGGAACCTCGACCTTCCTCCAACCTTCACCCGGAACCGGGCGGATAACATCGATCCGAAAGGTTCGAGTGTATCAACGCGCGCGCGGGACCCGGAAGAGGAAGGGGGAGGGTCAATTATCAGGGTTCGATACCCTGGATCTTTCTTATCCGGCATCTCCCAGCTTATATTGCTCGGATTCGCTGTCTTTCGGGAGTCCGTTCAGTCCTAAGGATGAATGATTCTGTTTTTTGGCAGGAGAGCATAGAAGTTCCTGGACTTTAACGAATTTTATTGGGATTATAATGCTTCAACATTCGAATTGATCATAGTTTGTATTTTCACGAGAATCTATAAATGTGGGTATGATTATGAAGCAATAAGGATTTGGAAGAGGAAAGTTCATTAGGATTTTGTTGAAATTTGAAGGATTAGCAAGGCGATACTCTGAATATATTGACAATTTCTGTAATCTGTCTGGACCTGTCGACAATTCTTCTAGAAAGTGGAGCAAGTCATTATTTTACTCTTACTTTCGTTATAATTCCCGATTTATCCATAAAATTCTAGAAAAATAGATACGATAACAATATAATTGTTAGTTCAGTATTAAAATCATTATTTGATAAATGATCCCCTAAAATCTACAGATATGACAATTTTTACTATTCACTTATACGATTCTCGTACGATACTTACAGTATCCTATTAAAATATTGACATGAATATTACAATAATTCATGAATTGCAGCTTCTTCAAGATTTCGTCAAAGATCCGCTTTTCAGTTAAATTCCATTCTGCAAAATGTGTGGTTAGCAACATTTGACTATGTCAACGGAATCCCAGAAGAGTTAAAGGGTGGGTCAATTATCAGGGTTCGATGCCCTGGATCTTTCTTATCCTAGATCCCGAGTTATATTGCTCCGGTTCGCTGTCTTTCGGGAGTCAGTTGGGGTCGGACGACTCGGGGTTTATGAAGTGGCGAGCACTGAACTACGGGATTGAGGGATCAATCCGAACTTCCCCGCCCGCCATTTCCTTCATTTATCCACATTTTCAACCCCCCCGTCCAAGAACTAACGCAATAAAAATCCTCCGAAAAATTCAAACGAAAATCACAATATTATTACCGAACGTCATTTTATTCAAAACCATCACGCCGTTATCCTGCTTCCCGAAACTGTACGTAATCTGTCCACCGAAAAAAAGCGGCCGTAAAAAAAAAAAGCATGAAATACCATGCATCATTTACCCTCTCAATCCCTTAAACCCCGGCATTAAAAGCGTACACAAGCCGACACTTCCTAAAAACAGAATTTGCGAGAAACATAAAACACCACTCCGCATCGTTCAAGCGCGTACATCGCCCTTCACCGAAAAAACAAAAACTTATCAGCAAAAAACACAAAATACGACCCATCCCCGTTTCAACCCCTAGCAGGATCCTCCGAATGAAACAATCGTCGAATTGTTTCGGTCGCATCGAAATCTTCAATTGAGCGGATCATTTAACGGCACTTTATCCGGAGCGTTCGTCCGATATCTCATGAGAGTGCGGGGAGGGTAGGGGGGGTAGGGGTGGGTGAGGAAGCTTGATTCTGATAGGAAGTAAACTCCGGTCGAGTGCGCGCCGCGGAATTCGATCGAATTCCGGCCGAGGCGCAATTGAACGTCCGTAAACGCTCCTGTCGATCTAAGGAAACCGGTACTGCCAGCAATTATCGGTAGACGTCTCCCTAATTAACTAATGCGCTTCCAGCGTCTAGGAATCGAGGGCGCGTCGATCGAGAATGCCGTTACGGGCCGCAGACCAAGCCCCCTCCCCCGCCGAGGCTGATTGTCCGCCTGCGACGAGAACCGGGCATACATTGCGCCGGATCGACGGTTGCCGATGCCAATTCCGGAAGGGTGGATGCTTGGTTTCTGTATTTTTAGGATTCAAGTAATCGGAGTGATCCTTTTAGTTTCATATAAGTATTTAATGTAGCTGGACTAGATTTCATCAGGTATGGGAGTTATTTGGTGTCGATTTTTTACTTGCATTCAACATTGGCCGTATATTGACACTCATTATTCAGATTCGACTCATTTCTCAACTTTAATCCTTCGAAAGCCCACGTTCGCTTAACCCGCAAGTTGATATAAAAAGCAACGAAGTTCTAATCCCAGCAGCATGCACTGGCCCCATCTCGGATAATTATTGACTCTGCACCGTATTTAGGTGAGTAGCTCCCGTCGCTCTCGCTTCTCAATTTCCGCTCCCCGACTTGGTTTCATCGTCTCTGCTTTTATTTCGCCGGCTCCATCCACGCACATTCCTCCACCTTCCGCCACCTTCCGCCACCTTCCGCTCTTATTTGTACGCTCCGGACTCTATCCGAGCTCTCTATCTTCGTTCGCCGCTTTATTTGCTCTATCCTCGCGTGTTCCGTGTGTACACCTCTTTATTTCTGCACCTAAACCCGGCCGCTGCGTGTTCCGTCTCCCCTATTCCGCTCATTTCTCTACATCTATATTTTTCGCTCGCCTGTGATTCTAGCCGTTCCTACCCTCTCGCGGGCGCTCTTCATTTTTTATCGCCCCCGTTTCGTTTATGCGCCGCCTCTCGCTGACTTTAATGTGGCCGGTGAGGTGTGAGTGATTTGTTAAAAATTCATCTGCGAGCGCGGAGTTTGTGCAATTATGCCTGGTGGCAGTGGTCGTTTTGCGGTTTGAATCTTTAGGATGCCATACTTTGCCATTAGCGCATTTCATAAAATGAGGTTCTATTAGAAATATTAGTACATTTTAAAGCAACCTTCACTGCCACCTTAGAATTCGTAGGATTCAATACAGTTACGATTGCACATCTTATAGAATAAGATTCCATTACAAACATTAGCAAATCTTTAACGAACCTTCACTGATACCTCAAAATTTCTACAACTGAATACCTTGCGATTTGCAGCATTCATAAAATAAGCTTCCATTACAAACAGCAAATCTTAAAGCAACCCTCACTGTCACCTCAAAATTTTCAGGATTCAATACCTTGCGATTAGCACATTCCATAAAATAATCTTCCATCCCTAGCAGCAAATCTTAAACCAACCTCCACTCCCAGCTTAAAATCCACACTTGCCACCTTCTCCCCCGCTAACCCAACTCCCTAATCAAAAAACCACCCCCCACCCCCCTCAGCAAAAATATCCCCGCTCTCAAAGGCAAGATCTTAACATCCCGGTTCCGCGAACGCAGACACTTTTACCCCTCCACACACTCTCACCGTCTCAAACCCGTTTCGTTAACCCGACCCCTCCCACGGCATTCCTCCGCCCACCCACCCCCTCCCCACCCCGCGTGGACCCTCCTGTGTAACGTACTGGCCCGAGGGGGTCACCGAGTAATTGGTTTCATTCCCGAGGAGACAGGCTCGGCCCGGGTCCGTCGGAATCCAGGAAGCCCGAAAGCCCTGGGCACCCTGAGCACCCTGGGCACCCTGCGCACCCTGGGCACCCTGGCCGGCCTCGACACCGAGACTAAGTAACGCACTTTCCTCGGATAATTATGCAGATGAAGCCGTTAGTTATGATAACGTCGCCGAGGACTCTGTCCTCCGTCCTACTTCGCGCCTGTTATCTCGAACCGGCCGGAGAAGGCCATGTCGCGCTTAGGCGGAAGATCCGCGAGCCTTCGCTTCATTCCGCAACCCCCTGCACCCCCTCCTACCTATCTCGTTCTACCCCCGCCGGTCTCGGGACGTCCGGGCCTTTTACGGCGAAAAAATGGAATTCCAGGGGCTGAGAGAGGTTTTTAAGCGGCGGAACGGGAGAGGTGAGAAGTGGAGGAGAGGGTGGGTTGTATTTTTTGGAGGGAGGGAGATGGGGGATCGGGTGGATGTGGAGGTTCGAAGCGGTGGGACGATCGAATTTCGGTGGAGGTGGGATGTGTGGGAGTTTGAGTGGAGAATTTTGGGGGTGGGTTCGAGAGTGAAGACGTGGGGATTTATTTTGTACTTTTTAGGGGGTTGGTGAGGGATAGCGAGATTTCGGTGTGGTTTAGTTTCAAGACTAATAGTCGGCAAGTTTTGTGATAATTTGAATTTTGCGTAGGGAAATGTTGCAGGGTTGAAGAATGACGTCTTATTGGATAGTGAAGATGGGGTGGGTTTTTCAAAGGATCAATTTCGAATCAATATGTCCGTTTGTTAAAAGAATCAAATTTTGATTTTAGGTTGATAGGTTCTATGGTAATGTCAAAACCATTTACTATGGGGAATTTTTTGTGAAATATTGAACACTGAAGTGAGCATATTTTATGTTCAGAAAATTCGAAATATATTTATCGAAGAAGAATTTAATCCTTTTTATAAATGGTAGTAAAATTAAGGGAACTGTGTTTGAAGCTTAAAATGAACAATATGAATCTTTAATTTCGCATTGTAAAACCTTGCCTTCTTTGAGCAGTTTTTGTTACATACTTTCGGCATGAGCAAAAAATTCAGATGAGATTTTTCTCGTGACGGGAGATGTAAGAAAGGGAATGGCTGCAATTATTTTTAACACGTATCACATTGCAAACTCCACTCCCTCTCATTAGCGCAAACGACCCCTCTAAAATACAGAAAATTTAGAGCAGCGGTAGACTTCAGAACATCGCATCTCCATTAAAGCCACATTTTTCTCAGCAAAAGACCTTGAAAAGAAACAGATGTGCAAGTTGGAACAGCGTCAAGTTAGTTGAAAACATTAAACTATGTTTTTCTCTTCATACTCGTGTAAGGCGTACCAAAAAAACATGTGCCAAGTCTAAAGACGTCATCACTACCTGCATCATACCGAGAAGTATGAAAAATACAGGTGTTGACAGTAAATGAATATTATAATCATAAATTTTCTAAACTAACTTTTCTACTCGTCTGCAGTAATATAAAGTACTTCTCCGAAATAAAAAATAGTCGGATCAATACAAGATTATTTGAAAACAAACCAAAACTACAGATGTCAATCTAGCCGTCAGGATCTTAATGGATACTTGACATGGATTACCTGTCACTAATACTTGACTAACACTTGACATTACAAAATCTTCAACATAATCCAAAAAACAAAACTTTACACATACCCATCATCCACGAACAAATTGCTCATAACCACTAACACAAAAACATTAATCAATTAGCTGCCACTATCCCCATTCTGAGATTTTCGAATTTATATAAATATACCGTTACACAACCTTTTGTGCAATATACATAACTTACCCAGACAAAATCTAAAAGAAAATTTGGCATTTAATGCCTTAATTCTACTTCGTCACAAAATGACGCCTTACCGGCCATTTTTTCTTCGCCAAGCGAAGCACGCCGAAGAGCAACAGATGTCGAGGTCCATCGACCGAAACCACCCCCCACCCCCACCCCCACTCCGCTCACGCAGGAAGTCATATATTTACGCTCGACGCGTATCTTTCCCAGGCAGGTGCGAATGTTTACGTACTTCGCGGCGGCGAACAATGCCCATCGATATTCAAAACCGTCATTTGGGTGTAGCCGCTGTTGTCATTTGGAAACAATTATCGCGCTCTCGCGTTACGCTTAACGCGGCTGACAATGCGCGCGGACACATCATTTTGTGCCGTAGTGGTTCGGAAAACTAGATAACGCGGCGCGTGATGCATGATCGTAAATTCAGATTTTATTAGCGAGCGCGCCTGTTTGTTCTCTTTGCCGGCCGGCTCCCAGTGAACGCGTGCACGTATGTGTGTGTATATACATGTATATATATGTACGTGAGTGGGGGCTGTCTATATGCGTGTATGTTAGTTGGGGCTGTTGGACGGGTGCAGAATGTGCAGGCACGAATGCAAGGGGAAAGTGTGTGAGAATGTGTGCATGTGTGCGTGTGTGCGAATGTGTGGCCATTGGACAAATGTCCGCTTGTGCCCGACCTCGCGTGTAGACATTAATTAAACAACCGAATGAACCAAATGATAGGAGGCTTAATCAAACTCTGCGTACGCTGCCAGGGGGTGGCTGTTTGGCCTTTTTGCTTCTTGGAAGCTGGGCGGAGGAGGGAGGGAGGGGAATTTTTGAGGGTAGGATTGATTGGTGATGATGCTGACTGTTTCGGATTGTTTTGACTCTCGGTAAGCGTGGAACTGGCAGCTTTCTGGAGTAAGATTGTTTCGGAGGAGTATTGCAGATTTTTATGATTTATGGAATTTTGCACGGATTTTTTGTACGGAAGTCCATTTATGTTCGAAACGAGATATTGAAGAGTTTGCGGTGGTATTAATTTTAAAATTTGGGTAACAGATGACGTAGTATAATGATGTCTTTGGGTTTCGAAGGGTCTCAAATTTATGATATTGATTTCGAATTGAATTTATGATATTATGATATTGATATGATTGGACTTACGTCACTTTGAAAACAAACTTTTCACTTTATTAACTAGCAATAATTTGCTTCAAAATGAACAGATCATGTATGAGCGAAACTAATCGATCGAAACTAAACGATCTCTTCAACCTAATTCTCAAAACCTTCACAGACGAACCCTCGAAAATCCATTTCGCCAATAAAGACCCAGCGAATCCCAGAGCCCCCGATAAGTTCGTATAAACACCCAAAAAACGTCTGATCTTATCCCAGCCGCATAACTCGATGCCGATAAGAGCGTACGAGACATTACCTACCACTTGGCAATCGGTTCACGTCCCGAAGTTTGGCGGGAGTCTCTCATATTAACGGATACAATTCCGTAGGCATGTAGGAGCAATTTCGACTGTCACGCGCGTTCGATATTTTTCCGGCGCTCGGCCATGTTTTCTCCGAAAACCCGGAACGTGAGCTGATCTTAGCCGGGGGCGCTCTTAATTGTGGGCATGCCGGCCGTGGACTTAAGGGTGCAATATTAAGGACGGACGTGACTGCTAACCGCAGCATATATCGGCCCTCCCCCTACGGGGTCCAGACGATCCCGTTATCCCTATGCCAGACGTGACGTCATGGACCGCAAACACGTGTCCGCCGAAATCGTGGGAGAACTTTTTATCGGGAGGACGCTTCGGCGGACGATCAGTCCTTTTTGCGCGGCTCGGGGGGGATGATCCTGATTTTCTCCGAGATTAAGGTTCGCTAAATTGGATTTATTGCTACTGATCGTTGGAGTTTGAAAAATTGATAACCGTTATGGACTTGTATTTTGATTTGTTTTAGGTATATTTCAGTTTTTTTTTTGTTTTAATGGTGATTGAAAAGAATTCTAAAGGTATTGAACTTGTACTTTGATTTGGTTTAGGTTTATGTTCCGATGGCTTTAATGCTGATTAACAGGAATTTTAAAGGAAGTGTATTGTTGCCTTAAGTTTGACACTGTTCAAGCAGTTCTATGTATTTAACGTTCGTGATAAGCTTATGAGTGAAATTGTTTTATCAAGTGTCAGGTCACGTAATGTCATCCCGAGTCCAGAACTCTAATCTTGGCTTGTACAATGTATGAATATATTAAATTTTTCGTTATACAGATTCTAGATTAGGAGTACTTGGCAATTATGGCAGATTACTCGTTTCAATTTTGACAAACTGACCAAGAAGACTGTGCATATCTATACTTTCAACTTTTCAATTCCTACTCATGTCAGCAATATCAGAATGTTGAAGTCGTTCAAAATAAAATTATACAAGTATAGCCATCCGCAGCTGTCTAACAAAAAAGATGAAATTGAAATCCCACCCCCAACCCCTCATGCAAATCTTCCACCTCTTACACAACATCCCGACACATCAAACTCAAAGCCACCCAAATCAGAAACGACGTCCCTCCACACTCGCAATAGCCTAACAAATATGATTCTTTCATCGCACGCCGCCTTTCACCCCCTTCGCACCCCCCAAACCCTCCGCCTTACACAATATCCCAATACATTAAACTCAAAGCAACCCAGCTCGGAAACACCTCTCCAACCCTGCCAGCAGCCTAACAAATATGATTCTTTCATCTCGCCCGACATCCCACCCCCTCCAACCCCCAGTGCTCACCCCATCCGTTCACGCCAAACCTCACGGCTCGATATTAGTTATCGGTCCCGATCCCGGCCAATTTGCAGCACACGCCCGGCCATGTGATCCTCCACCGACGCCGACCGACGCCAACCGACGCCACCGACGCCAAAAGACTGAGCAATCCCTGCCACTCTTTATTCGACGCCTGCACGCTGACAAACCTTTCCCATCAAAAGGCACTGGCCGTCGACCACTCGATATTCCGAGCCGACGCCTCGTGTAAACTCGCCGTATGACGCGTAAAAAATTGGAAAAACGAAGCCGTCAGATCGGCCATGCAAAATCTGCCAGTCGGAAGAATCGGCCGGACGGCCATAATTATCTGATTAACGTCAGGGCGACCTCGGGCATCCGGCCTGACCTGGACCGTTATGCAATGTTTGTTGGGCAGCGGCAGGGGGTGGGAAAACTGGGGTGAATTCGTTTTGACGCGAGAGGATCGATGACAGGTTCGAAAATGTCGTTTTTCGACTCTCACCTGCGTCCGTCGTCATTTTCGAAGGATAATCGGCGGTGGCTTATTGGCAGCCGTCATGTCGGGGGAGTGGAGGGGGAAAAGGCTGGAATTTTGCGGTTTGGAGAGTCGTGGAGGTGGGGATGGACTTTTAGATTGACTAAGAAACATTAGACTAAATGAAATGTTCTAAAATTCCTTATCAAAAATCCCACTTATCCGGCAGAAAAATATTCCGTCCGCCAAGTCCATCCGACGCACCCGAAACAAAAATCGACACACGTCCTATCAGTGGCCCGAGCCAACTTCCGGCCTCAAATATTGACTCGGCCATATTAACCCGCGCTTGATTTTCCATTCGCGTCTCGCTCTCGGCGTGACGAATCTCGTTTAGGATTCGCACGCTGACGCGGGCGCGTCCGGAGTCTAAACTTTATCAGGCATTGTGCGTGCAGGCCGCGGGCGGCACTTTGAAACGAATAGGCCCCCGATTGCCGGGTCCAATACGATCCCGTGACAGTGAATGGAAGGTAGCTGTCGGGCGTGAACGTGACAGGCGGCGCGGCTCGAGCAGCCCGGCCGATTGTTTGCATCAATTATTGTAAGTCACGTATCGCTCGGCCGGCAGCGCGTAATTTAATCAGCTCCGTCTCTCTCCACGGCCGGCTATGAACCGGCGATGTCGGCGTTATATTAAAGGTACAAGGATAATAATTCATGCCGCCCTCGCTACGCTCGCCGACTAGCAAGTCGAGCCTGCCGGAGGATAGGTCTAGTAGTCTAGTCTTTTTCTGGTGAAGGTTATGGATAGGGTGGGGAGAAGTTGGCATTGAAGATTGTGTAAATCGTTTGTAGCTGGGTGTAATGGTTGAAATTATTTGAAGGTCAAGTTGATTTGTATAAAGGTGAGAAATTGGGTATAGAATGTTAAAAATATGAAGAAATTGGAATTCTGTAAATTGCCTCGCATGAAGAAATTAACGTCATCGTTGAAATTGTGATTGGAAAACTTATTTGAAGCTCAATCTACTTTGTGTAGTCGGTATTTTATACCAACCAACCAGTTAGGTTTGAAAGTACGGTGTTCTTTCGTCAGATCAAACTACTATGTAGAATGCTAGCAGTATATATAATAGAATCCTGTATAAAATGCTAATTCTAGAGAGATATAAAGATTTGACTTCAATTGAAAAGTGGTCCTTCGACTTCATCTCATCCCTTGCCTACCGGGAGATAATACATCAATTCCCTCACCGAATTTTCGACAATATCTCCCGGAACCGTCGTTTCCTTCAATGGAGGGCCGAATTCGAAAGCACCGAAGTTCGATTTAAATAAATTTTTCGTGCGAAACTTTCCCGTACTCAAACGCGATCTCCCGGAATGTCCATTCCCGATAGCGAGCTTCGCGACTGTGTGCGAGACGGAAAGCGGGGAAGAATAGAAGAGACAGGGAGAGACAAAAGAAAAGCCAGAAGACGGAAGAAAAGACAGAATGAGACAGAAGAAGGCAGAAGGAGAGAGCCTTTTGCTACTCGCGACTGGCGGGCAGGATTTTATAGCGCATTCGATCCTTCTTACTCCGCGGAAATACGAGCTACTTTATCTTGATGCTCGCTCCATTTCACTCGCACGCAGTCGTGTCCCTGTTTTATCTTCGGATTAAGAAACAAAGCCCCGGCTCTCGAGTATGGATTTTCTTCATTACTCCCGGCGACGCATGATATACGACGCGCCTCGCGGCGTGTTTCCTTTTATAACGCGAGGCGCACTCTCCATTACTATTAATGCAACCTAATCACCCGGTACATTTTCGAAGGATCCGGGGATCCGGCGTTCTTGGAAAATCGCCGGTATCCGACGGTGGCGCGTGCGGCCCGAGGACAATGTGAGAGTAGCAGGCTTATGAATTTCTATTTTCCGTCTGTTTTCCGATTCCTGCAGTGTCTTGGGGGTGTTCTTAAGCGGGATGGTCTCTGACGTCAAACTTGGTTTATGAGGGATGATGGTGAGATATAGTATGTAGAAATATAAAATATATAGTGATGAGTCTTTTGTTTTTTCATATACTGATGAGAATTTTCATATACTAACGAGTTCTTTCATATACCGATGAGAATTTTTCAATTTTTAATTTTTCCTCTCTGACGTCTCATTCGACCAAACTGGTCGAAATTGTATGGTCGTACACGTAAAAATATAAGTAGAGTAATCAAGTTAGTCGGGATAGGTTGCTCTCCTATAGCACGGTATCCTATTACACGGTTAGAAAAAAAATAAAAAAATATCGTTCCGTTCCGAATCGACTGCCTTCTAGCATGTCATGTAAAAAAATTTGTTCACAAATTGCATTCCACCTGTCGCCCACCCTCTCCCTTAACTTCATCAAGCGTCATCTCCAGAGGACGTTCATCACCTCCCCAATTCGCAGAATCCTCTAGCT
Organism: Anoplius nigerrimus; assembly: GCA_914767735.1. Classification (NCBI taxonomy): domain Eukaryota; kingdom Metazoa; phylum Arthropoda; class Insecta; order Hymenoptera; family Pompilidae; genus Anoplius; species Anoplius nigerrimus. Next base: position 16,099,371 of record OU612081.1, read on the forward strand.
ATATCTCTCTATGTCTCGCAAGGTCTCGCGAGGTCCTGCGCCAGGATCATCCAGGACGATTCATCCCGCGGCCGAGCTCGCACGTTTCCGCGCAGCTCCGCCAGGAAAGGACGTGCGGAAAGTTTCGCCGCGCCTTCCGGCGTGGGCGGAGCTTGCGTTTTGAACGTGACCGATCCAAGGATCTCGACTGGGACGACGCCAGATTTCCCCGGATAATAATACTTCTCTCTTACGGCAGTTGCCGGCCGCTTGCCGGCAGCTTGCCGGCAGCTCGGGACGAAGCTCCTTGTTTTCTTCCCGGCTCGCCTCTTTGTTGCGCATCTGGGAACCCACTGGGTCGACTTTGCGCTTGATGCCGGTAAATGAAAGGCCGCTGGAATAGAAAGCCTCCAGGGGGGACGAGGTATTGGCATATTCGAGGCCGAGGACTTCGATGTGGCGTTCAGCTGTCGGCGGTGCTCGAGATTGCGCTCTTATTGTTTCTGTTAGGGTGGCCTGGGGTGGAGAGTATCGACGTACGACGCGGACGTTAAAGGGTGATGTCTAAGGTTATCATGTGAGACGCGGCACTCGGAATTATTTGCTTCTGGTTGTTGTTGGGACATCGACGTGTTTGGGGTGGTGAAAGGGGTTGGAATTGATGAATTGTTGAGAGTAGAATTACTGATGGTTCCTACTCATATTTTCAAGTGAACTGTTATCGTTAATATGTATGACCTTCGATCCTCTTGTTGAATGAATATGGTTTATTGTGTATATAGGATAATCATGTATAAAGTCAGGGGTTGGAATAGATAAATTGTTAAAAGTAGAATTACTGATGGCTCCTACTTATATTTTCATGTGAATTTTCATCTTTCACTTTATCATAGCTTCGGATTCCCTTTAACAGTCTGTTCTCTCTACCTCCGGAACGAAGCGCACTGTCAATCCTTTACAACCCCTAACTATCAAACTGCCATACCGTCCCAATCAAAAAACATCATAACTCCCATTTTCCGTTAGTTCTCCCACGATCCAACCCGCGCCGACACCCTGACCCAACAAGAACCTCCCTCCGTTCGAAACGCAATAACAGGCAGCCCTCGGCCACGAAAAAGGGTTAATTGGCAATATCCACCCCCGGAGCACCCCTTCCAATCGCTCGTCATCGGCACGAACCGCGATCGGCGCGAAAGTGCCTGACGTTTTCTCGCGCCATCGAGGCGTGAACTCCGAAACAGGGCCGGCCAGCGGCAGCTTGATGACGTAGTGATGGATGGCCAGGATCGGACTGGCCGGCAAGGATCCAATACTTCTCGCCTCGCGAGAAAGGAGTGCGAGGAGTGCGAGGATCAGCGAAGCGTGCCATGAGCGATCGGCCGACGCCTTCGGCCTCCTTGCGGACTGCCTCCATTCAATTTCTTAATACCGACCCTTCCAGGACTCGACGGCTGCTGCGGAACATCCCGAAGGATGCGAATAGCTGAACAGCTGAGTAGTTCGATGTCGAGTGTGGAAAAGTTCGCGCGAAACTGATGACTCCTTAAGACCGGACGAATGTCAGTGATTGATTCGTGTAGGACGTGAAGACAGTGTCCTTGGAGACGGTTTAATGTTTAATACTGTGTGTGAAAACAGGTGTCTGGCAAAAATCAGATGTTTTATAAACATGGAAGTACGACACTGCCTGAAAGATCGCAAAAGGTCATCGGCAAAAACGGACAATACCTAATTCAGTAAAGCTATATTTTCAAGTGAAAATTATGAATTTTCCTTCTCAATTATAATCCGCAATCATTTAGTTGCCAATCCAATCGCTTACACTAAATCAACCACAAATTATATGATACCCAATTTTTTTTTCATTTAAATGTCCTTAAAGGATTTACAAAATAAACGTTCCATTTATTTCATATGCATTCTATTCTGTATTATTATTCTTCGGATATCATCAGATATCAATTTCTTCTTCTCTTTGGCTGGTTTGGGAATGTTAGGTTGAACGTTTGAACATTATTTGTACGTTTGAGCGTTCACACGGACGCACACTAGGCCGGTGACTGATTTTGCGGATATATTAGTTCCATCGATTGGATATCAGCTTGCGAGAGGCACGGACCACTTCATCCCGTCCGCTCCCTTCCCGCGAGTGGGATTAATGGACGATGGGGAGGAAGGAGAGTGATAGAAGAAGAGATTAAACCTTCCGCGCGAGAGTGTTCAGCTTAAAGGATGGTCGCGTGCGGGGAGGATTAATTTGATGCTGGTGTAAAAACGGTGGGTTGCCGGATGTGCCTGGGGGGAGTCAAAAATTATTTTTGGGGTATGTTCTTTTGATGGGTTCCTCGGGATGTTGACAGGACAGACTGATTTATTGAGAAGAGACAAGATACTTGTGCGAAAGAGATAGTATCGGTACTAGATATAATTAACGAAGATTTAGAATCTTAAGGGTGCTACCTGTACCAGTGATAATCGGTAGTATAAGCATTTAAGTGCATAATAATACTGTAATAATAATTATAATAAATAGTAATAATACTGATAATATTACAAAGATTTAAAATTCTAAATGTAGAATTTACTTTAATTTACTTAAGTTTAAAGATACTCAACTGTTACCAAATATTATTTAACGATTATATATACTAACAAATTCTTACTGTCGACGACGACACTGAATTCCGGGAAAAATGGTGCTTCGAGCGCGTAAGAGCGGAAGAATTAATTAGATATCGCTGTCAAGTGACTGACAGTGTTTCCGGCCCACTCCACGCCGAGCCCGAACTCCAGACTCTCCATCCGTGATCTCCGGGCGATTATCCCGCGATAGAAAGGCGATAAAGGGCGGGCAGTGAAGTTTTAACAAGGAAACTTCTCCTCCGGCCGATCGCGAATCCGACCTCGACAGCTCTGAACACGTGGCTCTCGACGAATCGCGTGATAGAGCGACTCAAGAAAATGACGCGCACGCGAACTTTTCCCCGGATGAAGACTTCGGCCACCTTATGTCAGAGGTCATCCGCAGACACCCGGAATCTGACCTCGCGGCAGCCATCATTCCATCTCTGTGACTATTCTGATTCCTAAGCTTAGTCTACACATCATCACTCGATCTCGACTCAAATCCTGATCGTGTCAGCAGTTACTCAAGGTCACGCTCAAGAACATTCGATCTCGCTGCCAAGCAGACCCTTTACAACAGTCCATTCTCTTCACCTCTCGTCGTCATTCTGTCTCCTCACTTTTTCTCTTACCTAGCCAACACGTCCACCATCGGCCATCATTTCAGCTCTACGGCCGAACGTCGACTCTCGCCTATCGTACCCGCCGTAGCCGGATCCGAGCGCTTCACGGGCGCGTCCGTTTAATCGCTGATCAAATTTTACCATTGACCGATCAAAGTTTCGCCGACGGGGCGGGCGGTAAAGTTTAACGGCGTTCGGCAATTTCGAGTCTGTCTCCGGCATTATTACGCGGACGCATCGTTCATGCCCATTGGGATTCGGCGTCTACCGGGCACCCGGGGGGAGGGGTAGGGGGAGCTTTATGCCTTTACGGCGCGAGCGCCGGGACGCCCGGATTAACCCATAAACGGCACCAAGTGACGGTAACTTTGCCCCAAGGTATTGTTACGGGAGGCCGAGGAGAGTCGAACGAGACGAGACCCTGTCGCGTTACTGTCTTAATTGTACCGACTTCGACTGCTACGGGCTCCGATGTAGTTCGCCGCTGGGTCACGTCGATGAGGGGCATGCCTCTGTCTTGGGATATTCTGATATTCATACGCGGGAGGTACTCCAATTTCTTCGCGTCCTTGGAAGTAACAAGCAAGGATTTTATCGAAAATCTAAGGTATTCGGTGATTGGAGGATGATTAATTGTTTCTTCGGGTTTTTGGGAGGCTTGTAATTGGCTGGGGTTGGATCAGGTGAGACTTAGTTTGAAAGTGGCGTAGCTCCGTTTATGCTCGAATTGAGGTATTGAAAGGTTGAATTAAATTATAAAATATGAGTAACAGATAACATAGAATAATGCTTTTGGGTTTCTAAGGACGTCAGATTTATAATCCCAATTAGGGTAATTAACATTATTTAGGGATGACATTTTCAACTCTTAAGAAAGCACATTTTTCCAAAATTTATAACTCTGAGGTTCGTATAACACGAATAATGAGAATATCTCTTGTCATCTTTCTGACAAATTCATAATTCTGTGTTCGTAAATCTTCTGAAAGAGCTAGAAAGTTATCTGTTTGACAATCGAAAATTCTTTCTTGCCAACCCAATAGAGCAATCTTCAAAATGAGAAAGAATTCAGTCTAAAATGGATGAGCAATAACAATAATAGCCCCACCGGAAGTACCGGTACTTGTTATGCCACTTTCAATTCCCGAACCACATCAATTCCCCGCTTTAATCTCATTCTCTAACAATGATTAAGCGCAACAGTCGCCGGTTTATAAAGTCTTAAAAATTACTTAATTTATTACGGGACCCTAATGAAACGCGCTCGAGGCCACCCCCTCCGATAATTCCCTTGAAGAAGGTCGCGCCCAATCGTGTGACTCTGTTTCGAGATATCGTAACGGGAATCTCTGAAGGGTGGTGGAGGGGGGGGGGGGGGAGAAGGGGAAGAATAGGAAGAAGAGGAAGAAAGAGAAGAAGAAGAAGACGCTGCGTCTTAATTGTGCCGACTTGAAAGACTTCGTTAATGCTGGCTGCCGGCAATTACGTGGCCTCCCCCTCCCCCTCTCCCTCACCCTCTCTCTTACACTCACTGATCGCAAGAAAATTTTTCCGGCTGATACAACGGCGAGCGAGATAAATTAATGGAAAATTATCACCGAGAAGCTTCGTAACGTTTCAGGCGGCCGAACGAAAAACAGAAGCGCGTAGAGGGGTTGGGATGGGGGTGGACTCTTTATCGGGAGAATTTTAACGAGAGGCGTTTCGTTAAAAGCTTCGTTAAAAATTAATTTCCTCCCCGGGCCAAATTATACTTTGATCAAAAAACGCCGAGCGCGAGATTCCGCGCTTTCCGCCTGACGTTTTTAATAATTTCCTTTGAATGCGCGGAATCAAAAGTGTTATTGTCAATTATCGTTTCTCGCCGCCCAGGGGGGGTTGAGGGTGAAGGGGATGGTGGTGTCAATATGCAGTGCCGTGCGGCGAGAACGAAATTCCGCGAATTCTCACGTAAATGAGAGCCGCGTCCGGCGGGCTCGTCTCGTTAAAGTCACCGGCACAAAGAGCGAAAATTTTCGCGCTCCGATTGGTCCAGCCGGAATAATCGGCCGCGCGTGCGTCGTGCGGGGGTGCACGCCTTGCTTTTTCTTACTGGCCGGCCGAGCGTCGAATAAGATCTTTTCGAAAAAGGGCGATCGATTCAAGGCCGAATTTCGTGACGAACAACTGAGTCGAATGTTGACATTTTTATGAGTTTTATGTCTTTACATAAAGGACAGTGTCCTTTTAGACAGTTTAACGGTGTGTGCGTTATTGAAAGCTGGTCTCTAATTCGAACTCCAAACCATATTATCATCGTTTGGACCGCTTGTTTTGAAAGTGCTGTAGGTACATTCTCTTTAAGCAATGAGATATTACATAAATGAAAAGTGTACACTAAATCAATGGCAAACTATATGATATACAGATTTTGTTTTACTTGGACTTACACCACTTTTACAAAAGTTGAAATTCCGTCGTGGTTTTAGAAAAATATCTCATGAATATCGTAGATGACGATAGGGAAAAATTGTAAAAAGATGATTGGGTCGAAATCGAAATTTGGATATCGATGGTTTTCGAGCGAAACGCGAGTTTATGCGGTAGAGTTGAAAGTTGGAAAAGGTGGGAAACGATGTGGAGTATTATGTTAAATAAAGCGTTCGTTCCGCTGTGAAGCAGGCTGTGCGTTGCAGAGTGTCGGTTGAGATCAAAGAAAATGGGAAATATTGTAAACGACGCGTTGGCAGCCAGTTTAACCTGACGTAATGCGGCTGCAAATCGTTTGAACGCGAGAATTTATAATATTGAGTCGATGTTAACGTAGTGCAGCGAGTCCGACAATGTAAATTTCGTAATGTATTTTTGAATTAATGGATATTTGAAATAATTGTAATGTTTGTGATTTCATGGGTTTCTGTCGCTCTTTTAAAGTGTTCATGTTTTTATATATATCAAGAAACTGTAGTAATATATGTTTGTTTAATAAAAAAACATCACGGATTAACTGTGTCTTTCGTGTAATTAATATTTTCATGGTCACATTATGATTCCAATATTTCTGCGATAATTACAATACTGAAACTCTTGGCAACTAAGTCATATAGAATAGGACATAAGGAAAAGGTGGTGTGTTCCCAAAAATTGTCGTTTCGTCCCGGATCTACTGGCGGACTCATCAGTATGGCTATGCCAGTAGATCCTGCCCTAGACGAACGCGTCTGCGATAATTACAAAAATCTAAAAATTGCTCCTTATTTCTGTATTCCTCGGTGAAACATGTCTGTATCTCTAAACACCAGAAAACTATAAAATTGTTTCTATTTACAATACATTTCTTAATGTATTTAATATGCGTACTAAATATATCCCTACAATAATTGACCACCCCACACAACCCTTACCACCTGTACATCAACCCCCTACACAATATATCCATAAAATTGTTCCTCATTACATTACTTCACCTAATATATTCCTGGATTTATCAAATATATCCGCACAATAATTGACCACCCTACACAACCCGTACTAACCCTAATCCACTATCACTATAAAATAATTTCCTCACAATATTTCACCTAATGCACACCTTAACGTATCAAACACATGTGCCGAAATCTATCCTGCCAATAATTTACCACCGCACCCAACCCCTATCCCGAAACATCAACCCCCGAACCACCCCCATCACATTCCACAAACAGCAAATCTGACTCAGTCTTGATCTCAACCACCTTCCCACCACCCAACTCAACATCCTCCGAATCACCCCACCCCCCAAAAAGACAGAATCCCCAAGAACCGATCACCCTGCCGGCCAATTTGAACCTTGAAATAATCCATCGTCGATCGCGCGCCACGCTCAACCATATTCGCGTTCGCACGTTCGGCTCGCGTGAGAGTGTCGCGGATTATCTTCCAATTTGTCAGCGGCGCAACGTATTGCGGGGCCTCGGGGGTGGATAGGGGTGGATGGGGGGGTTGCCGGGGGTGCGGACTCGCAGCACGCTCCGACTATTATTCATTCGGCCGGTCCGCAGTCCGTGCACAGTCCGCATTTTACCTGGAATACCGGTTCATTCGCCGGCCAGTGCCGTTCCTGCGTATATGTATGAGCGCGTGTGTGTGTGTGTGTGTATGCGTGCCGTGCGTGCGTGCGTGCGCTCGGACTCCTCTCCGGTTATCGCCGGCTACCATTTATACCATCGCATTAGAGCGGCGTAACAGGCTCGCGCCAGTTATTACTCCGCGCAGTAAAACGGCATCGTGTAACTAATTGCGAGCACGGGCCAGGGGCGGAAATTATTCCGCGCATTGTTCGTACCGTTAAGCATGGAGGGACTAACAAAGGGGGCCCGCATAGGGACCGGGGGTGAGGGCTGCGATCGGAAGATGGTGAATTTCGGGGCGGAGGGTGTGATTTTTCGGATTTTTGGTCGAGAGGTGGGAGATGCGTTTTCGGATAGTTCGGTCACTGTTGGACTTTGAGAAACAGGAAAGGAAGAGATATTCTGTTCCAAAAATTTCCGGAACGAAACTATATAAGTATATATATATTTTTCTATTTAAAATTATTACTGTATAATGTATAATAATAATTAATACTATATTCAACGTTTCAATTACAAATATAGTATTCATTACTGATTTCTTGCATCAGAATTGTTTTTGGGAAATAAATGAAATCCGACAGCTGTATCACACATATTACATCATACAATATTATAATATAATAAATTATACTTAAGATTACTGTCAGACTTATTAAACTTCGAAAAATCATCTCAGTAGCCACAGCGATAGAAACTACTATCCCACCCAACAATTCGATTCAAAAACTGTCGCACCCCTGTCTCTTCCCACCACCCTTACCCACTCAAACCAAACCCAAGCGCCAAGTATCGAAATCCCAGAGTCGTGCCGCGCAAAATCTGCCCGTCCGCATTTGCATCCGCGCTTATCAAAATTCGACGGCGCGCGTGCGATCGCACGCTCTTTGCCGTGCGTGCGATTGAATTCATTGTAACTATCACCCACTGGGGGATCGACCGGCAAACGAAAATAAGGGGGAGGGCGGGGGGTTGAAAATCGGTCGCAAAGCCGACGATCACCGCCCCCTCCGAAATCCTCGCGAACGAAGATTGGCGAGCTCGTTACATTGATCCTCCGAATCCGCGGATCTCTTCTGCGATACTCCGACTTTCCGTACGTACGCGCGCGCGCGCGCGCGCGCAATCCCCAGTACGAACCCTTCCACGGTCGTTCAAAGCTCACCAACACTTTCAACCGCTCACATCCACCTTCGCGCGTCCTCGCACGCTCGTTTTGCCCCGGAATGTATTTCCTTGTTCGGCAAAAAACAAATAATATCGCGGAACGAGGATCTCGTCGTTTTCATGTTAAGCCGTTGCAATTTCAAAGCTCTTCCACCCCCCCCCCCCCCTCTTCTTCCACCTCCTCCTCCTCCTCCGGTTCTCCTCCTGGCTGGCTGGCTCCGCCGAGCGCGGTCCGCGCGCTCTGCCGACGTTCCGGGCGTGGTGCGTGAGCGCGAGAGAGACGGACAGATGCGGATTGCCGGCGGAGCGAGAGAGACAGAGAGACTCTTTGCTTTGGAGCGAGAGCGCCCGGGGCGAAATCGTGGAAGGCCGTCGCGCGGCGGTTGTAACGACAGCGAATTAGCTTCGTTACGGCATTACAGCGGCTCCGGGCACGATTGTGCACCGTACCTGGCCCGTGCAATTCGAGAATAACAGGGGGTGGGAATGGGGGGGGGGGGGGCTGAGGGATGGAGGAAAGGAATAAACGGCGGAAAGGGTTGCGAGAGTGGAAAATGACGGGAGAGAGAAAGAGAGAGGGAGGGGCAGGGTTGAGAATCGAGTTGAGGGAGAGTGGTGAGGAATAAAGGAATGGAAAAATTGAGAGGGGGTGTATCGAGGGTGGTGAGTGGTGCAAAGGGGTGAGTACGAGGGAAAACTGACTGAAAAATGAACAGAGGACGATGTGAAACGATGTAAGGAGGGAGGGAGGGAGAGAGAGAGAGTGGTGGGTTGTATGATAATGGGAAATTGGGATAAACGATGTACACGGTGATGAAATGAAAGTGGGAAGAGGAATTAAAACGTATGGAAAGACGGAACGTAGAACGAATCTGGTAAAGAGATATCTGACAGGAACGGAAGCCCGGAGCGAGCGCTGTAAAAGTAGATGAAATGAAACGCAGGTGAGGGTGGGTAGGGTGGGGGGGGGGGGAGGCCCTAAAAGGAGTAACAAGACAAAATGCCGGAGAGGGACCGAATCTGCGAGTTAAACCTTCGTCTGTCGCGAGAGAGACGGAGAACAAACGATGTAAACGCGGACGAAATGAAACGAAACGAGAACTGCGACCTGAAAGGTACGGCAAGACAAAGAAAAAGGGAAGGGGAGGGGAAGAAAGAGGATCTGCTCGGCAAAAGAATGCTTCGCAGTCCTTTTCGCGGGTTGAGAATTTCGAATTGACCTCGGTTCTTGGGAAGTTCGGAGAGAGTGAGAAATAAGAGAGCAGAGGATTGAGAAAGGGTAAGACTTTTGGAAGGGTGAGAATGAAACAGAAATTGGGAACGTATGATCGGGAAAGTATATTTGGCGCAGTGTAACGAAGAAAAGTGGAGGATTTCGAGAGATATATGCAATGCAATTAAGACCGTTTTTACGGTAAGAGAAGAGACGTAGAAGTTCGGGAGGAATGCAATCGGTATATTGAACGAAACGTACCCTATATTTTACGCCCTCGTAAAAGTATCTGAAACGCAGCGAAATGCGAAGGCCACCCCGACCTGCGCAGCGAGTTCTGCCACCCTTGGAAAAAGGACGAGTGAAAGGACTCATTCTGCTACGCAGTATCAAAACATGACGAACCCGATTAACAAATAAATCTAACAATGCACATATAAAAGTCAAGTAATATAACAACTAAAAGAAACATAATAAAAATTGAAAAAAAAAAGCAAAAAAGAAAATGAACAAAATTAAACTACAGAAACGAGAATAAACCTGACCAGAACAGAATTCTGTAGCCGAACCCGAAGAAGCGTAGGACACGAACGCGGAACTATCCAAAACGCGAAGTCCACCCCAAAGTACTCCACAAGACCCACCCTCCCCCACCCCCCACGAAGGACAATCCTCGCGCAAAAGGACTCGTGCCGCAGTCTCGCGCAGTTTCGTCCGCGGATTAAAGCGTAATTTCGTCGACGGCTTATGCGACGCGTAATTGCATTGTTACATCCCCTTTTACGCGTCGCCTCCACCCTCCCCCACCACACCGTCCCTCCGACAACGACGTCGGCCGTCGTCGCCGTCGTCATCCTCGGCGACGACGTCGTCGGGGGGTTTTAGGGGGAATTTGTGTAGTTGGATTGGATGCGAAGTTGGAGCTTGTTGATGCCTCCCCTTCGCCGAGCTTCTGACCGCCTTCCAACCCCCACCTCCCCCCCTCCTACCTTCTACCGCCCACCTCAGCCCTCCGTCGGTGGGCTGGAATTAATTTTAAGTTTTAATGGAACGCATCGCCGCCTTTATGGCGACCTCGTGGGGGTCCGAACGCCATGGCCAGCCGATTCCATTATCAAACTTCTCGACCTCCATCGATCCCACAGCCCACCCTCCGCCACCCCTCCTCCTCCTCCTCCTTCGATCGCTCTCTTTCCTCGGGGAGCGCCGCGACGCGGGACGTCGAAGTGCGGAGACGCAGTTTCGGCTAACGTAATCGCGCGTGAATGCCACAATCAAGGGTGTACCTGGCGAAGGCAGGAGTCCGCGACGAGTATCCGAACCGCAGTTGACGAGCTGAAATTGGCCGCTTGTAGCAGTAACCCCCCCTCTCTGTCGAACAGTCTCTCTCTCTCTCTCTCTCTCTCGGAGCGGACGTTTTCCAGCTTCGGCCAGCCGGCGGCTTTGCCGCGGGATTACTCTGTTTTGCGGACTGGATCCGATTTTAAATTGCGCGCCCCACCATCCCACGCCCTTCTCTGACCTTCCTCCCCCCATGCTGGCGTTCGCTGGCTCCCCCCACTCCCCGCGCTCGGCCAACTGCATCGGCCGAGCGTGATGAGAGGTGAATATGGGGATCAGGGATGTAATTCGTTTAGTTCGCTAATGCTCGAAACTGGCGCGAGGAGAGACTCTTACGTCACGATTGGGTGGAGGTGGGTGGGGGTAGTTGTAATCGATGGGGTTGTAGGTACGGTTGATAATTTGAGTGTACGGGTAACCCTCCTATAACGCGGTAGATAGGTTCCTATAGAACGCCGTCTTGTATCAGACGCAAAGTTAATAAAAATAGGGTTTCGTTCCGAAATCTTATAAAAAATAGACTTCTTGTCGTGTTTCCATATAAGCAATTCAATTTTTAATAAAAATATAAATGTATGTTTAACACAAAACTAAGAAAAGAACATAAAAACACGGTAGGTAGGTGCGTAGAAAACGCCGTTTATATTAACTGCTTTCGACGAAGCTGATTGTTTGCCGAATTATTGTTCGAAATCGGAGGTTTGACAATTTGACTTTTTGGCGGATTTTTGTGCGTCAATACGTTTTACAACATTACGTTCATCAGAGTTACTTGATACGCTCGACGGCTGCGGAGTTAAACGCGGAGGAAGGCAATTAATTTGACGCACGTAGTTAATTAGAAATATATGCACAAAGGAGTCCTCACCCTTTCTGCTCCGGGTGCGGTTAGGTGGAATGTTCATCTGGAGCACGTACCATACTAAATTTTACAGACAAATTCGGCGAGCGGGAGACGCACACACTGCCAGTTACTACTCCGGTCCTACTTTTCGTCAAGTTCGGTGATGTCTTAATCACAACCGCCTGTCCCAAACTCGGGCCACATACTTAATTAAAGCCACGCACGAAGGATCACTCCGGGCCTACCGCCCGCCGATTTTACGGTAATATAGAAAGGGTTAAGGAACGCCAAAACTCTCCCGGCGAGTCGGGGATCAGAATTTAATCTCGCCAAGCGTTCTGGAAATCGACGATGGCCGGAGGGTCTATCGATCTGTCTCCTTTGGGCTACTTTCCTTCGCTTTGCCTCAGCAGCCCAAGGTTGAGGGTCGAAATCTTCCGAAATTGTAACGAAGCGTGTGATACGCGCGTTTGGGATTTTTCGAAAGTGCTGAGATTTGATTAAGTAAGCTGTGGATTTTTCTACTCCGTTCGTAATATTAATTTATTTTTTGGAGGGTATTTGGAGGTTAGGTAGAATTTTGAGAATTCTTATTAAAAATTACACCGTGTATATTTGATCATAATAAGGATTTAGCATTGTAAAGTAATTGGTGGGAAGGTATTAAGATATTGTGAAGCTTTAGATGTACAGAACTCTTAGTGTGCCTGGATTGCCCGATATATCATTGATATTTCTACTTATTCCTTATCGATTCTGTCAATTAACTCTCCGAACCAGCTGTTTTCACTAATTTGACTATTTTTACAATAGCTGTGATATACAAGTCATTATGCTGCGATTGTCTGATGTACTACTGATATTTCTACTTCGTTTAGAATAATTCATCCAGTTCCATCTACTTTTATTTAGACATATGCGTCTTTGAAGGTCGAATATTACGTCTTCCCAGATTCTAGTCCTATTTATATTACGATTACTATGTCAAACTGAGAATCAAAATTTTGTAGCAATAATATCCCAGAACCTTTAATCGATCCCACACATTTCCATCCACTTTCCCCTATCCATTTTCGACTCTTCTGAGTCTCCAACTCTAAATTCTATACAAAATAAACGTAGTATCAAAATTACACAACAACAATACCCATATTCCAGCATTCCAAATTCTGATTGTCATTGACATCTCCACTTACACAACAGCAATCCCACACATTCCCATCCACTTTCCCCGATCCGTCTGCGTCTGCGAAGGTCGAGGTTCCACCTCCCGAGATCTGACGAATTCTACCGCGTAAGGTCGAAACGCGCTCGCTGGCGTTCTCGCGCGCCACCGAAATTTCATCAATCCATCCGTGGATCGTTGGGCTTAAGGGAGTTACGCCGTGTAATTAAACCTTAACCCTACGACTAGCTAGACGTGCCGTGGGGAGCGTCGCCTCGGCAAGGTCCGGGAAGGGTTTAGGCCGTTAATCCCTTTAGCGAAGTTCGTTACACCGATCTCGCCTTTTCCGACACCTTTTTCCCTCGCGGGCCTTTTGATTTGCCGACTCCCCGGCGAAAAACTTTACTCCTTACCTACTCCTTAACACCTAGCCGAGCCAACTTCCAGCCGACTCTGTCCCGCTTCGCGCACTCTGTTCGCCCTTCTTGCACTCTTCGTTCGCTTTTTTTTTTATTTAATTTTCTCGGTTCTACTTCGCGGTCGAGTGGCGAGATGAAATTGAGAGGCTTCTTTGATGATCGGGATGGAGAAGTTGTTCAATCGGAAGGTTGGAAGATAGTGGCCGAATTCGGCGGTGAAGGGCTGACAGGGTTTCTTTTTGTTTCGGTAATTAAGCGTGACAAAGTTAAAGTGAAGCTGACAGTCAAAGTATGAAATCTGCTGTGGTAAGAGATAGGTTAAGGTTGTTAAGTCGTAGCCCTTAAGGAAAAAATCGTATAAAATTTAGGATTTATTAAATAAATAGAAATTATATGTGTTAGTCAATATTTGTGTTCTATATTGTAACTAGTTTAGAAAATCTTTGCTATCACGTAAAATAAACTAAATCTTTTAAGAACTTACATTGGTGCGACTTGAGCAACCTTACTCTACGCTTCCAAAAAAATAATAATAATATTAGCTTGGCAAGAAAGTAACTTCAGTTTCGTAGTATGAAATAAAGCTCCGATTCTTCTCCAAAGAAAAATCTGAATTCAACAACATATTTCCATTTCGATTTCCACCTTGAATCTAACGAACATCAAATACAAAAAGAAAATATTTCAACTCTGCCATATGTTCCAAAGGGAAATTACAATGTTACTTATCTTTGAAACCCGAAAATACTTCCTCGCCAACCCACCATAAATCGAATAAGACTTCGGCCTACCCCTACCAACCTTGAACACACCCGACAACCAATCCTGCAACACCAACATCCCACAACAGAAAAATAAATTGTCCCACTCGAAGACCAGCCGAACGTAACAAGATGTGAACCAACACTCAAATTCTGAACCCGCCTCTCAAAACTCGGCCAGCAACACGTTAGCAACAGATCGCACCGATCCCACTTCCGCCACCCTGAAGTGCTCCGCACATAAACGATCCGAGTCTCACTCAAGGCCAAGACTCCGGGTCCCGACTTCCCGGAAATATCAGCCGCGCACGGAGTGCAATATAAATATCCGAGGAAGGCAGCCTAAGCGAGTTAGCATTTCAGATCGGTCGGACGCGAAGAATGGGGCCGAGTTCGTGGAAAAATACGAGCTCTTATCCGTCTTCCAGGGAAGGAAGTAAGCTCCCGGGTACTTGAAGAGCGCGCGCGCGCGCGCGACTCGTGTCCTCGGGAAATCAGCAATAAGCCAGAGATCATTTCGACCTGAAGTAGCAATATTTCTTATTGCCCCGAAGGAACAGACATCGTTCCCGAGGTCTACCCCTCGAGGATCCTCGTTCTTTCCCAGTCGACGTCCCGTCTAACCTCTCGGCGAAGGACCTTCCACTCGAGAGATGATAATCTTTTCGTGCTTGCCTGCCGTCCGACCAGGAATTTGTTTACTCCACTTTTTCCGCCTAATCGAGTTAGGGCACCGGAACAGCGAGCGGAGTGGCTTCAAGGAGAGGAGTTCGTCGGGACGATTGCTTTCGGGAGGTTAATATGCCGGGGGTTGAGTGGGGTAAGTAATTTTGCGGTGGGGATCTTGGGGGGAGGGTGTGCTCTTTGCCGGGGCTACTGGGTCGGATGATTAGGTTGTAACGCGGATTTTAGGGATTTTTGCTGGTATTGGGGAAGGATCGAATCTATGAATGTTGGTGTTAGGAGGTATGAGTTTGGTTTGGTGTGTTTGGTTTGGTTTCGGTTTGGTTGGGTGTGATATAGTTTGGTGGGTGGTATCAGATATTTATTATTGACTGGTAATTTATGTGTTTATATATTATATTTATTTTTGTAATTTTTTATTGTTTCAACCGAAGTAGGACTGTAGCGAGCAGCCAGAAGTCTTCCGAAGATTTCCGTGACGTAAAAAAAAGGAAAGCGGGCTGTAGCCATCGTTTCTGTTAAGTGATATACCCGGTGAATCGTATACTTTTCAACGGTAATTTATATAGTGTGAAAGTTACAGCCATCATAGAATCTATCTCTAACGCTTACTGTCCAACCTCTAAAAAAGCAAGAACTCTTACCACGAAAATTTCCATTCCACTTGTAACCTACACGAAACCACCGTATGTTACGTGTTACATTCAATCCTTAAAAAAAAAATTGCTAATCTGAGCCTAGCATCTACTGTTCAATCTCTAAAAAGCAGAAGTAGCTTCCAATAAAATGTCTACCCCTCTAGCATATGAGACTACTGTTCGTCACATGATACATTCAATCTCTAACAATCTAAAAAACTGCCAATCTAAGCCTAGCATCTACTCTCCAGCCTCTAGAATGCAAGAACACTCATTAATATTTCCAATAGACTAGAAAATGAGACCACTGTTAGATGTTACATCCAATCCCTAACAACAAAAGAATTTGCTAATCTATATCTAATATTCCATCTCCAGCCAACAAAACAAAAATGTATCGTAGATTGCAATTTGTATCGCACTCGCACATAACGCCCCCACCAAACAATTAAAGAAAACTTGCCGATCCAACCCTAACGTCTGCAGCCCCTAAAAAAAGCCAAGAATAGTCGACATTAAAATTTGCACTACCCCCGTACATGACAGGAACGAAAGCGACGAGCCGTGCTCTGCCGTTGGCAGAGGATCGCGAGGCAAACGTTTTCGGTACTCCCTTCGGTGATCGCTTTTGTCGGAAGACTTTTTTCTCGAAAGGCCCGAACCACCCCCGGGGACGTTCCATCAAAGCGTCACCCCCGGTGACAATGGGAAGGACTATTGAGTGCGTGCTAGGCGAAGGGTTCGCAGGGGTGGGGCGGGAGGAAGCTTGAAGCGGCCGGAGGGACGCGGAGGGGTGTAAAGGGGGCGAAGAGGGGGTGGAAGGGGATGAGGGAGAAGGGAGGGCTGGAGAAAAGGCCGCGTGTGCGCGACACACGCCGCGTAATTTGCGGATCGCCTTAGGCCTGACTTTGAGAACGACTGACGCTCGCCCTGGCCGAAAAGCACATTTCGAGTTGCGCAGCGTTTATCTAGGAGCAGAGGAGGGGGAATGCTTTGGGGAGGGGCGGGAAGTAGCGAGGATGGATTGTTATTCTTGGTTCAAGATGCGAATTGGCAGTTTGAGGGAGAATCGGTAGAGGCTGGGTGAGAGGGATGGAAAATGTAGATAAATGACTGGTGGAGAGTATTTTTATTTAATTTATGATTAATTTGAGAAATTGAGTAAGTCAGGCAGTAGATGTGTTTTATGGTAGGTAAGGAACTTTGACAGATTAAACGTTGGTATTTCTACTCAGTGTCAAGTTATAAGATTCTTGGATGCAGAAATAAATTGAAACACTGAGTTGCCTGACTTGTCCTTGATTTTTCTCCTTTCACTCTCTTGCGCAAGAATGCCGGGTGTAAGAATTACTAAGGACATTCCCTGCCCAAGCTAAACAATCCGGAGCATGTCTCTGTAGCAAGTGAAATATATAACATCGAGTCTGACCCATCGTCCGTATTACTACTTGCTTCAAACCTGTCACACATTCTCATCTTACATTCGCGCACTGTCAAATCCTCCAACGCGCATAAGTACGTCAAAAAATTGCCCGCCATAATTTTCGCGAACTCGACGCCTGTTTATGCGACTGATCATACAAAATGGCGGCTCGCTGCGTGAAGCGCACTCGGGCCGGGAAAAAAAGGCACTGCCCTGAGAGTTTCGATTATCGGACGTAATGCTCGCCGTTCGCATTAATAAGAGGGAATACACTGTTGCAGCGCGGCATAACTGATCAACCGAGTAGCCCGCGCGTTTATTAACGATGCAGATTTAATTATGCAGCGCGGTGATTGCTTCGACATGCTCCGTTACATTCTGTATAATGCCGGGGCGGCCGAATAAATTTTCAGCCAGCGCCGCTTTCCGGTGCCCCGTTTCATTAATCCTGGAACATGATTTGCCGAAGTGCTCGCAGCCTGCCCCCTGCCCCTCCCCCCCCGTAACAGAGAATGCGCCGAAGGGCCGGGTTAAAATGTTAATTTATAGTCGATCGTGCTATCGTCGACACCCGTTCGATAGTCGAAAAAGCTGCCGATCGTCGGAACTCGCTCGATTCTTCGCCGATCTGCTGGCAATTGCTTCAATGCAGTAATTTACTCGCAGATTTTAAGAATTTCATGCAGTAAATTACCCGCGGATTTTAAGAAACTCTTCATTCTATTTTTTTTCTTTATTCGAAAATATCTATTCTGCCACATCGTATATTCCATTTCAATGAAAAATACATATACACGTATAGAGGGTGTCCCGGTAAGTACATCGGGATTTAAAAGTCGGCGAACTGCCATCGAACGCATTGCGAGG
This sequence comes from Anoplius nigerrimus, assembly GCA_914767735.1. Taxonomy (NCBI): domain Eukaryota; kingdom Metazoa; phylum Arthropoda; class Insecta; order Hymenoptera; family Pompilidae; genus Anoplius; species Anoplius nigerrimus. The sequence goes on from OU612081.1 coordinate 16,117,214, forward strand.
AGATCGAATTCCGAGAAAGTATGCTACCTGCCTACCTAGCAATCTATATTTAAAAAGAGCAAAACAGGCACACCAACACAATCACTCCACGGTTCTCGATCAACCGCCCGGGTGCATAATAAGCCTAACCCTAGGGAGTACATCCCGGGACGTCTCCGACACCCGAGCTCAAATTCACATCATACTCTTAGAAACTAGGTACGTACCAATGCTGAAATCGATTGTAACGCATAACGACCGAGCAAACTATCGCGAACGCGTCAATTTACTTATTTCAATTTTCTCTACGACGAAGTGTTGTAGAGATGTTTAAGTTTAAATAATTAACAAGAAGGAAAATTATATGATGCCTCAGAAGGTATTATATCAGCGTATTATAGTACGCAGAAAATAAATATTTGATAATTGAGAAAGCAAATGCGGTATTCGAGAAAAAGCAATGGTCACTGTTAAGTGCTCTACCCGACGTACATGCCACAAAACACTAAGCATTCATACAATGGCATGTACATTGGCAGTCATTAATACGTTATAATCGCCGAAACTATGCCTTAACCAAACCGTCCTCACCGGCCTGAACCACGTATGTCGCACCTCGGCGCATGCATCATTACAGGCCTTAGTGACATGAGTACGGCCAAAATAAGTGCACTAACTTTGTGAAGCTAAAAACATTCTGAGCTAAGATTAGTAATATCTAATGTCTATAACAGATAAGCGGACTAATGACTCTACTATCTTATTTCTGTAATATTACAAAATAATTCGACATTGCAATGGTGAAAATGACTACTTTGTAATTGTAAAAATGACTCGACTTTGTAATAGCAAAAATGACTCCACTTTGTAATAGTAAATGACTCGATTTTCAATAGCAAAATGATTCAACTTTTAATAGACTGGGCATGCAAGAAACCCTCGAGCGATCCTATCATACGAGCGAATACTCTGCATCACAAAATTATGACAAGTGATCTCGCTGTATGATAGAATCTACTCGTCGCGAAATGCCACCTTGCTCATTGAAATTTAATATACGATCGAAAACGAAACGTTCATAAATACGAACGTATTGACTCTACTTCGCATGTAATATTGATTTAATAATCGCAATTAAACGATTATTAAAGCAAAATTTGACTCTTATTCAGGAATGTATTCAAACCGCGCAAAACTTTATCAAATTAAATATTTCAAAGGCGAACGCGACCGCGATCAAATATTTTCTACATAAATTGACCAAGGGAGGCCTATCCTGAGCTAATACATACACATGAAAATGTCCCCTAACAAAAATTGACGAGTTGACTTTTCGCTAAGCGTAGCGAAAAATCTACTCGCGGTCAGTATGCTCGTCATATATTCAAGAAGAATAATTACAACGAGTTTGATCTTCAGTACCATTCTTATTTCGCACTTTGTTTAAGGTAGCATGTGCTGCGCGATTAATTTCAAGCTTGTATGTTCTATTTTATGCATAAAATACAATTATTGCACATTTCAACACTGCGTGACGCGCTACATAGCAATGCGCATGCGCAAAGCCAGTAATTCAAATACCGCATTGCATAACTGTCTACTAAAAAATTATTTTTCAACAGCAATAATACCAACTTGCATTAATGTCCATTTCAAATATTTGTTGAAATTTCCATAGTTAGGTGTTGATGGCTAGAAGCATGTTGCACATTCCTGAAAAATACGGAATTTGAAGCAAACTTAGTAGTTAATAGAAATGTTTTGAAAATAAACTAGAACATTGAGGATCACATGTTGAAAACAGCTGTACTGTAACTATTATGGTTAAGAATACGTAACGTGTTAGATATGTAAGTACACGATTCGACAGAAATAATGGAATAATATAATACATAGCGTGGAAGTCCATGGTCCATACTTTGCGGTCTGGTGGTCCAAATCTGGTTCGAATTCTGGTAGACGAGACATGGTCTTACTCTATGATGGGCTTGAGTCCGGAATCTACCATCCACAATCCACAAGTCCACCGCCAGGATCCACAACCAACATCCCACAGTTCAGAATTCAGAATCAACTTGAGGGTCTATGGAACTGAGGGTCAAGGATCCGTCGATGCTGCGTGTTCCTGTGGTATGCTTGACCAGTCGGTGAGTCAAATTTTAAGTCCCTCGAGTCATCCATCATGTCGTAGGGTGATTGGTCCGAAACGACACGGGTGACTCGTTGTAATTATTCTTCTTGAATATATGACGAGCATACTGACCGCGAGTAGATTTTTTGCTACGCTTAGCGAAAAGTCAACTCGTCAATTTTTGTTAGGGGACATTTTCATGTGTATGTATTAGCTCAGGATAGGCCTCCCTTGCTCAATTTATGTAGAAAATATTTGATCGCGGTCGCGTTCGCCTTTGAAATATTTAATTTGATATAGTTTTGCGCGGTTTGAATACATTCCTGAATATGAGTCAAATTTTGCTTTAATAATCGTTTAATTGCGATTATTAAATCAATATTACATGCGAAGTAGAGTCAATACGTTCGTATTTATGAACGTTTCGTTTTCGATCGTATATTAAATTTCAATGAGCAAGATGGCATTTCGCGACGAGTAGGTTCTATCATACAGCGAGATCACATGTCATAATTTTGCGATGCAGAGTATTCGCTCGTATGATAGGATCGCTCGAGGGTTTCTTGCATGCCCAGTATATTAAAAGTTGAATCATTTTGCTATTAAAAATCGAGTCATTTACTATTACAAAGTCGAATCATTTTTGCTATTACAAAGTCGAGTCATTTTCACCATTACAATGTTGAATTATTTTGTAATATTAGAGAAATAAGATAGCAGAGTCATTAGTCCGCTTATCTGTTATAGACATTAGATATTACTAATCTTAGCTCAGGATGTTTTCAGCTTCACAAAGTAAGTGCACTTATTTTGGTCGTACTCATGTCACTAAGGCCTGTAATGATGCATGCGCCGAGGTGCGACATACATGCTTCAGGCCGGTGAGGACGGTTTGGTTAAGGCGTAGTTTCGGCGATTAGAACGTATTAATGACTGCCGACGTACATGCCATTGTATGAATGCGTAGTGTTTGTGGCATGTTCGTCGGGTAGAGCACTCAACAATGACCATTGCTTTTTCTCGAATACCGTATTTGCTTTTTCAATTATCAAATATTTATTTTCTGTCTAATATTATACGCTGATATGATACCTTCTGAGGAATCATATCATTTTCCTTCTTGTTAATTATTTAAACTTAAACATCTCTACAACACTTGGTCGTAGAGAAAATTGAAGTAAGTAAATTGACGCGTTCGCGATAGTTTGCTCGGTCATTATGCGTTACAATCGATTTCAGCATTGGTACGTACCTAGTTTCTAAGAGTATGATGTGAATTTGAGCTCGGGTGTCGGAGACGTCCCGGGATGTACTCCCTAGGGTTAGGCTTATTATGCACCCGGGCGGTTGATTGAGAACCGTGGAGTGATTGGGTTAGTGTGCCTGCTTTGCTCTTTTTAAATGTAGGTTGGTAGGTAGGCAGGTAGCATACATTCTCGGAATGGTGTGATGTGTTAATTATAAGTAGGCAGGGCCAGCGGAAGGCTATTACTTTTCTCTCGTCACCCCCCCCCCCCCCCGAATTTCGCGCCAAGTAATAGCCTTTATCTGGGTTTCATTTGGCAGTTGCGATCACAAATTTTGTTCCCGTCACTTCAGTTCCAATTCGAATTCCGTATAAATATCAAATGGTAATAGAATATTTATTATTCATTGGTCATTATATTTTCATGTTAAACCGCGATTTTCTCTCCGATATTAACTTCCGTATATGCTGTTACAAGCATTAGTTAGTAGAGAATGGTTACAACTGCCATTTGCTAGTGTTAAGAGTAGTCTTAGTATTAAGCGGAGTACGTATACATTGTACAACGAAGTAGCATTTCATTGCACTTACGAGTGTTTTGATTGTACCATCGAGATGCACTTGATTGCACAGTGAAATAGGTATTTCGATCTGTTCGGGAGATTCGGTCAAATGTGTACGTGTACGAGCGGTTGAAATTAATTCTTAAATTCCACAGTATAATATACTATCCTCTAGATAATACTTTCAATTCGTACGTCAATTTTTTTTCCAGAGCTAAAAAATCGTAAAAACGTAGAGTTCGATAAGTAGATATCGACGTTTAGATTGACGCGACCACTGACGAACGTGAAGGCAAATTGTTTTTGTATGTTTTATGATAACAATTTGTTGCTATTTTGCGTTCGTGCGAGTGGTCGAATCAATGTAAAACTAATACCTGCTTCAATCTCCCGAACAGAGTGGATTTGCTTTTGCTTGTCCGAAGAAAGAAGAGGTTTTCCGCCGTTGGACTAGATAGGTCAGTATGCTCGTCATTGCAAATTTCAATGTTTTCATGTGTTTTTTCGCCATAAAACAGGAACACGATAGACGGCATTTTAAAGACACCGTAAAGAATCTTCTCTCCTAATTCGATCTCCTCGCAATGCGTTCGGTGGCAGTTCGCCGACTTTTAAATCCCGATGTACTTACCGGGACACCCTTTATACGTACATATGTATTTTCCATTGAAATGGAATATACGATGTGACAGAATAGATATTTTCGAATAAAGAAAAAAAATAGAATGAAGAGTTTCCCCACGATGGGAAATTTTTTTTAGTTCTTACATGCATCAAAGTTTATTTGAGAATTTTTTCAAAAAAATCGAAGGGGACATGTTTTGAGATATAAAATATTTTGTGCTTTAAATAAAAATTAAACAATGAAGAAAACCAATTCGATAAAAATTATATATTTTTCTTGAAAGAACATTCAAAAACACAAATTTTGAAAAAAAGAACGATCTAATTGGTCCATTTTTCGCAAAGTTATGAGCATTTGAAAAAAATGAGCCGGAATTTTAAGAAAATTCATATTTTCGAAACGGGTGGTGAAAAAAATCTGAAAAAATGGATGAACGCGTATTTAATCAGTCTTAAAAACATAAAAAATTTAAAAAAATCGATGGGGTGAGGTCCGAAAGTGTCCGATTTGGCATGGTATGCCTCATATATACATATATTCCATTGGTAGGTGTAAGAAGTTGAGAGTCTTATATCTTTGGCAGGATAATTGTCATGTGCATGACCACTGATGTATTACATAATTTTTCTATTACTCCACATATGATAACGTTCAGTAAAGACTTGGTCTATTCTAGTCCTAGAACGTGTTCTAAATGTAAAATCCACTTGATAAGTAAACTCTGTATTGAATGCAACACGTTAATCGAACCCACGTTGATACAGAACTCGAAACCTACATCGAGAACCCAAAAAATTCTCCCACCACCTACACAGCACCCCAAAAAAACAGCAGATTAAGAGCCCGAGATCAGACGCTCTCCGTCGCGCACTTTTTCAACTCGGTCGCGATGCCAACGGCCGAAGGGTGTTCTCCGTGTCTGAGATATTCAGTGAATGTATCGATTCCCGAATAGGTATTCGCGATGGGGTCTCAAGGAATTTAATAATCCGGCATCGGCAACTTTCTAGGGAGCCCTTCTTTGCGGGCGGCCGCCGCGTCGTATTCGGATTATCGATCGATAAATAATTCAATCGCGAGTAATTGCTTCTAGCCAAGGAACGTCCTTCCCACCCTTCGCTCACCCCCTTGCCGCTATCCGCCCTTCTTCCACAGCCCCCCCCCCCCCTCGTCTCGACCGCCTCTGGCTTCCGTTGCCCTACTATCGAGTTACGCGAATGATTTCGCCGCGGTCGCGGAATAACGAGTGGACGCCAGATCCTGTAATAAGGGATCGAGTTTTGCGCCCGAGCAATATCGGGGATGCATAAAACGACGCCAGGACGCGGAATCGGTAACTCGTTCTTCCGTTTATTTATACGGGAGGCGGTAAGGGTTGCCGGAGGAAAAAATTGGGACAATTATTTTATGTAGCGGTTGGTATTGCGGAATACGAGAATTTTGTAATGGATATTTGTAACTCAGGGTTGGGAGATTTTTAATGTAATGATTCTTTGAGGTAGGGATGATTTTATGTTGGATGAATAATTTGTTCTTCCGTTTATTTATACGGGAGGGATAAGGGTTGCCGGAGGAAAAAATTGGGACAATTATTTTGACGTAGCGGTTGGTATTGCGTAATATGAGAATTTTTTAACGGATATTTGTAATTCGGCGTTTGGAGATTTTTTTAATTATGATTCTTTGAGATAGGGATGGTTTTATGTTGCAACAGTAATTTCTTCTTCCTTTTATTTTACGGGTAAGGATTACGGATGGAAAAAAATGGCACAATTATTTTCCGAGGTTCATAGTGTCAAATAAGAGAATTTACGTAATACAGATTTACAATTCATTGTTCTATCTGATCTTCCGCTTGATCGTATAGTAAAAAGATGTATAGAATCATAAATCATCGTTCTCATTACAAAACACATATTCTTTTAACAATCACTCATTCCTTCCATTTTAACTAACAAACGACAATCTATCGAACCCAATCAACAACACAAAACTGCAATTTCGAATCAACTGAACGGCTCTTAAACCGCGAACAAACAATTTCCCACCTCCCACCATACAAAAAAAAAGCATATCACCCCACCATAAATAACTCAATCCACCCCCGAAACGAGTCGACCTATCATAAGCTAGATAAAATCGCAGTATCCGTCGGACAAAAGGAATCCTCCGCTCCGAAATCGGGCCCGAAAGCCGGACAAAACGATACAGCCCGAGCCAATCACTCCCATCGATCCGTTCATTCTCCCATTCAGTCGGCGTGAAAAATCGCGACTCGCAATGACGATCGTTGCTCGAGAATAAATGATTCCCCGGGCTGACAGGCAGGAAACGAAAGCGGGTCAAGTTCGACGGAGCAGTTTCTCTTGGCAGCCGTAGGATTAAACGAACCATTTACCTTCCCCGGCTGCATTTTCCATCGGCTTCCGTCTTCCACCCCATTCCACCCCCTTCGGCCCCGTTCGAGCCCGTGCACCCCTTTTTCACCCCGCTCGGGCTGAATTCAATTCGCCTCCTCGAACGGCAGGATTGCCGGGTACGTCCTGCGACGATATCGGCCACTGCATTTTTCCATTTGTCAGGGCAACGTGCGATTTCTTCTCCGCCGACGGTGACCGGTCTCCCGCGACCCACGGTCAGCCGAGCCTTTTCTCACCGGCCTTCGAGTGGAGGTGGAGAGTTCGCGAGATGTATGGCTGGTCTTATGGACGGCAGTGACGGAGTTTTGTGCGGATGGGCTCGTTTGGTATTGTGAATTAATTGGGGGCGGAGATCAATTTGTTACGGAGGGTGGTACGGAGAATTTTTGTGAGCGGTTGAAGAAGGAATAAGAAGAATATTTATGGTATTCAATTGTAAGTATAATAATAGAGTTACAAAAGTTCAAAATTGAATGTACTTTTCCTATAATGAATATAAAAATACCGTACCTAGTCCCTAAAACTTTGACATCTTACTAATAAACAAATTCTCACATAATTGAAGCTTACAAATCGACACAAAATATGTACCTAGATCATTACACACGTCTTCACAAAATTCCTTCACTGACAAAATTCCCATCATATAAAACTTAAAACTATTAAATGTCACACAACCCAATAATAAAAATATCAAACCGAACGAACGAATCCATCTTCCGTTTCAGCACCGAAGGAACATCCACGTTCCGAAAGCGAAGCGGAAGTGAGCGATCTCGAAAACGACGGGCACGATTAGAAAGATAAGCTTCTTTCTTCGGCAGGATTTATCAGCGACATATCGCTAGTTTTACGATGGCAACCGAGAAAGTTTCCCAACCCCCGATCGGGACGCGTAATACATTCTGACGAACCGCGGAGGGATGATGCCCCGGCATCGCCGGAAGTGGCTCCAAAAATTTCGAGAGAGTCCGCCCTCCTACGGGGGGGAGGGTGGCCCGACAATTTGGACACACTGTAAAATTCTGGGCGAAATCGATGCCGGATCGCGACAAAACTTTCGCCACTCGGATACGATCTTAAGATTTTCTTTGCCGAACGCCGCGTAAAGATAGCGGATCCGACGAATTTCGGATGTGAGGGGAGTAAACCCGGGACTCGCTTAAGAATTTAGCATACACTAAAATCCGCTCGCCGGGAAGGGATGCTTTATCTGACGGAAGTGAATCTCGGCTGCCGCAGAAATATTCGAACACCTTTCGTGAGAGTATCTTTTTCAAAATCGAACCGCCACGGTTCCTGTTTTCCGTGTATTAAGATGGATCCGCGAAATCTGATTTTTGAATTTTGATTACTGTGTTTGGATGAAGCTGCTGTACGAGCTTTTTATCTTGGCAAGCTGAGATTTTATATTTTCTGTGTACTCGCTGAGAATTTTGTTGTATACCGAAAGATGTGCAGGGAAAATTCCGGTGAGTTGGCGGATCTTAAAAAAGGTTACACTCTGCACGTAAACCGACCTGACAAACAGTTTTACTGTACCGTAAATTCTGGTCTGCGTTTGTGCCACCTGGTTAACTAATCCTTTCAGCCGAAATGTGATCTTATCTTAAAAGAGTCGTTCGAAGTTGATCAATGAACAGTTTTATATTGCATAAACCGGCCGACAAACATTGTTATTCTTCTATAAAATCGAAATTTGACTTGTGTCAACTAATTTCAACCGGAAGATCCAATCTGAGAGATGTCATTTCGATTTGAGTCATGAACAATCTTATATTGCACATAAAACGGTCAGCAGTTTTAGTATACTGGTAGTTCTCCTACAACTCGGTTTCATTCTAACGATAAGAACTTTGTACAATGCTGTACTTCTACAGCACTGGATAACATGATTTTTGTTTAACAAATTATCTTAAAATTACCGAGCTATGATATAGTGTAAGGTTTTTGATTGATACTGACGGAGTTCTGTCGAGACATGATCGATTGGTATTGTAAGTTAATTGATAATGAAAATAAATTAATAGTTGGCACGGTTTATATTATTTTTGTCACTGATATAAAAATGTCGACCAAGTTGAAGCACCTCGATCAGAAAACCGTCCGTAAAAGGAGTTCGGCCCCCTGCAAAGTCCGATGAGACTCAACCGGAAGTACGTAAGTAGCGCGAGCAAGACACTCCGCTGTTTGCGTCGACCTACTGTAATCCGTCCGGCAAATAAAGGTCCCGGCCAGGTACGTACGGAGGCTGTTTGCCGAAGTTGCCCGGGCAAGGGTAATGAAATGCTCGGTGTCACTGTAAATAGCGTCTGGGACGACGTCGTCCGAGAATTCGCCGACGGTTTTACACCCGAACAGTTCGCTGCCTCCCGGTGCCGTTGTCTGCTCATTTTCCGCGAGGGCGTAAATCACGGACGGAAAGATAACCTGCAGTTCAACAGGTCCCTGCGCGCGAAGATGGGATTCTTCGCTGGTCGGCTTGCAGCGTGTCGGGCTTGTCTGCGTTCATGTATTTGGATTACAGGAGGGATGCAGTAATGTTAGGATTACGTTTTGATAATGTTCAGCGGCATTCTCTTACGGAAAGTCTGTGGATGGGATACGACTAGGTTAAATGTAAGTTTAGTGTAGTGGGTAGGAGGATGTTAGAGGGGGGTGAGAGATTCAGACATTTTATTTTCGTTGGGGTTTGTGGCAAGTATTTACGTTTTTTACCCTGTTGAGGAGAAGTTTTAATTTATTTAAAGGCAAATTTCTCTCAGGGTATTGGATTGATGATTAAAAATGTTGATTGATATGGAATATGCTTATTTTGAAGGTGGTGTAAATTCATTCTTTTTTTATAAATGTAAACTTTTTATTTATGTGATATCTCGCTTAACAAAAAACATTGATTTACACCAGCTCCAAAATAAACAGTCCATATATAGAACAGTCTTTAGGTACTGGAAAAATGCTGTCTGTATTGAAATTTTATGACATAGGTATAATTGATACACTAATAACTTTAATGCCCCGTTAAATTCCTATCCCTCTAAATATTAATAAAAACCAGTCTTACCCACTCAAAAAGATCCACTACAATCCCAATCACTTTTAAATGTACCTAAATACAGCTTCCTACTTCAACATCGCATAATCCAACGCGTTGAATCAAACACACACAAAGTAATTTCCTAAACCAGCACCGCCATACTCATCATCGATTCCTCCAATCATTTCCACCCGAAAAATCAACCATCAACCCCTGTCACGAAACCGAACCTTTCGACCCCCGGTCAAAAGGCAGCCAATCCAAGATGATCCTAATGGTATCGAGCCGCTCGGGTTCCCGGCGCGCAGACTCGACAAAATCGTCGTTGGCAGGGTGGACTCTCGGCAGCAGTAGGTGGAACGAAAACACGTTATTAAAATCCATTGTACGCGGGCACTAAAGCGAGACCGGGAAGGAGGCCGTTGGGGACGCAGGACACTGATACGCCATTTGGGTTCCTCTGGGAATCGTAATGGCTGATCGTGGATGTTTAGGGTGTTCTTACGGGCGGTGCATTATTGATGCGGCCCTGACTCGGCCCTTGGCCAGAGGGTAGCTACGGCTTCAAGGGCGGCGGGAGCTGCTGCCGCGACCGCGGAGCGGCCCTTTCGAGGATTCGCATCATTTATGCATGTGCGCCGGAAGCCTTTTCCGGGATAAGAGGCGGCGCGGGACTCGTACCTTCTCTTCGACTGCCCTTCGATGGGACGCTTCGTCGGAACCTACCGCGACGTATTCCGTCTGCTACTGCGACTCTACCGTTCTCTAATTCTTCCGGATTTAGAGATAGCGGAGTAACGGTCCGATCCTTTGTTGAGAATCTTTACTGGAACATTTTTGTAGATTTTGACCTTATACTTGACTAGTTTCCGATTGGTTACTTTTCTGTAGCTGATGACTTATTCACTCTATTGCTGCGACTCCCTTGTACTTCAATTCTTGTGGGTTTAGATATGACAAAGTAATGTTCCGAGGTGGTCGAGAATTATTTAAATTTTATTATGTGTTTCTATAATGTCTACAGAAATCTCAATTTTTATTCTCTATATCTCTTCTATATATTCTCTATTCTTACGAATCAGTTTTTTTCATTTTTTCTTGGTTTGAAACAAGTATATTTACAGTAAATTCGAATTCTCCCTTACTTCCTGATTATTCTGCATTTTTCCAATAAAATCTCATAACCTTTCCCTTAAAATTTCTCATCCTGCACATTTAACATGTGTGAACATCCAATTTTTCCAAAACTTTCCTTACCATACACTTGACTACAACGAATACACCACCTCCGTCATCTAACCTTCACATTTCCACCTTAAACTTTCCAATATCAATATTAAACAGACATCCACCTCAATTTCCAATCCGGCTCATTCAACACCTATCAACACCGAAATCCTCCCAAACCCTCCTCCACCCGCCACCCTCCACCTTCCCACCCCCAAAACATTCCAACCCCCATGCCATCGCATCATCAAAACATCCCACGCCGTCCGCCCAATTCATTCCGTCCGAAAAAGCTTCCACCCTCCCACCGAAAATTCCGAGTCGACCCCGCAGGAAGTCCGATCTCGTGGCCGCAAATTCCCGGAAAAGTCTCCCGCCCCCCTGGCCACCCCTATCGGCCTCCTCGATCTTCCGCGAAAGCGTCCGTGACATTCGACCCCCAACGGACGCGTATCGAGAATATTCGATTGTATCGCGGTCGGTCGAGCGAAGGGTGAGCGTTTCGAAGGCCGAGCATCGTCCGCAGCGAACCTACGACCTACCACCTACCCAGGGGTAGGACGCGAGGGTCGCCTTGGACCGCAGCCAAGGCCGCTTATCCTCTCGGATTTTCTCTCTATTTGAGAACAAACGGAACGAAACGATGCAAGTGGCCTTGGCGTACGCCTCTGCAGCCACCAGTTGCTGTTCTGAACTGCCAAGGTGGCGGGGGGGTGAGGCTGCACGAGGGGGTGGGCTCGCTACATAAGGGTAGGCCTAAGGTACATAGTCTCATATCGCCTGTTGCATTCGTAAAGTGTTTCTTTGGACAGGCCCGCGGCGGAAGGAGGAGAGTCCTTGATAAATTGCTTCCGCGCGACAGGGTGACTCATCGTTTCCCTCCTTCGAGCCCTTTCGCACGCGACGCTTATGAATTAGGATGGCGGAAGGGTGGGGGTGGCTGTCGTATTTTTTGATCGCCGCCGGAGTCAGCGCTGTGCGTGGAATTGATATGTGAGGGGGTGGGGGGCTGGTTAAAATGGTAATTGGATGGAGAGTGATTATTGTGGAGTGTGTGTGTGTGTGTGTGAGGTGGTTAATGTGGTTCTGAGGTGCATGGGACGTTGACCCTATGCTCGCGTGAGGCTTGCGTCATTTTTGTGGACAGCGCGGTTGGCTGATGCTAACAGTTAATCGTTTGAGTAATTATTGCATTTAACCTGTATGTAATCTATGTATAGTTATTACATTTATTCAATGGCACTGTAATAGGAATAAAACTCACTATGTAAATGAATCTTTAGTTTAAATTTAGAAGGCCCCTGTTGTGGTTGAAAATTTCCGGTATATTTGAATTTGCCCTACATGCTTCAGCGCCTTACGGTGTCCTCATCGGAGTATTTAAACTAAATACTAAACACAGGGCTGAAATAATAAGATGAATTGAAATAAGTAAATAAATTTCATTTTATTTCATAATACGAAAATAATGCTTACAAGAAAGGGTATCCTATTATTTTATTATCACGGTATCTGACTGGTAGAATGAAATTATTGTGTAAGCGTTCGGCCGTGTCGTAAGTAATTGAGTCACACCGGATCGCGTTACATATCAAGTCCGACGCGTTCATTGTCGATTCGGCGGCGCGGGGCGTCGGCGGAAGCGTAATATTGATTAGCAATTACCGCACGTAGGATCAGAATGTGGCCCGGGTAGGCGCGGATGGCCGATTGGTATATGGACCACTTGTTGGCGCACCCTGGCGTGCCTCGAATTCAAACGCGGACCTCCCGTAACGGGCAACATCTTGGCAGGCCTGATCGGACCATTCTTACTTTAGGTTCCATCCTGTTTACGGACGACGATAAAAAGTGCGCCTCGGAATTCCAATTAGCACTTTTACGCCGAGCCGAACAACTGATTTAAAGAGGGGTCTGAATCGTGTCTGTCGGTGAGTTTAGGACATCGGGGGCTGTTCGTGGGTCTTGTTAGACACTTCCGGTACTTGATCAGGGCGGAGGAAATTGATTTCGAGGAAGGATTGGGGAGCGGTAGAAGTTTTCGAGAGGCGGAATGGGAATTTGGAATGTTTAAGGGAAGCTGGTAATGTTTTTAGTGTTATTTTCAGCACTAGTCTTTTTTTAAATAAACACAATATATATGTATATACGGTGAAAAACTACCCTGTAACTTTTCACCCTTTTCGTTCCGCTCATACATTGTATGACAAAAATTGCTTGGATTGATAACCCTTCAAATTTCTGATTCACCCTGTATATATGTGGTAAGAAGATACGCGTAAAGTAAATTTAATATTTTTACATAGTTTCTGATTTTATGTTTAGAAGAGTAAATGTATACACTCATCTGTTGGTTATATATAGAGAGTAAAGCTGACTTTAAAAACAATGGTAATGTGCATTTAAAGGTATAAGAGGTATACAGAAAGGATTGGGTTACGTATAAATACGTGAAATTGCGTCATAAAATTGTTCCCTTTGAACTTGCAAAAATTGGTCCCATGCACGTCCCATATATCCCAATTTCTAATCTAATTTTCCCACAATCAACTATCCTTTCAATCAAGAACAGCCTAACTCCTATACTTGACACTATCACCAACATTTCAGTAACGCGCGTGAGTCTACAAAACTTCACCCAGTTCAACAATTCGCGGTAAAAGAGGACTCGTTCGACCGTCCAGGCGGCCAATAAAATGCCTCGTATCATCCCCTAGCAATTTTTTCCTGCCTCCAAGATCCGATATCGGGCGCATGCGCACGCTAGGCCGGCGTGTCTTACCTGCTCGAAAGTAGCATCGAAGGCTGATAGCCAGGTCGTTCCGAAGTGGCTCGAGGTTAGGGGTGGCTAGGGGTGGGCGAGGGGGTGGTTCAGGTCTCTCTTCTCATTAAGCTGAGTGTTGCGTGTTGCGAGGAGGCTCGAGGGGCACTCACTACCCCCCGAGTAAGAGCAGACACGCCAGTCTGCTAGCCGCAGAGCTACAGGTTGCCATAGAAGGCTGCCAACTTAAAAAGCGTTTTACTCAAATGCCCAGCTAAGTCCCGCAATTAAGATCTTCGGCCGCACTCGAACGGAAGGAGGAAAGTGTGCTCGATGCTTGTAGACGGCGCGCTGAACTTATTTTAGCGGCAAAGGGGCGTGCAGATATTTCTCTACGTGTTACATTGTAATTTATGGTTTCATTCGTGGAATATAGAATTGTAGATGCTACTGTCCATTGGTAACATTGGTAACATATAAACATATGTTCAAAAAATGGTAGGTATATGGACCATTTATTTTAAAAGTGGTATAAGTCCAGTCTTTTTAAATGAGATATCACATAATTTCTATTGTATTACGTCCATCCACATACTGCAATCAACTCTCTATCCACGATTCCACCCAAAACAGTCAACACTCGATTGTCGCTGACGAAAATGAAATTTCCCCATATGCCAGCCGCCATTTCCCTCAACCCATCCCCGGTGCACCACGCATTACCAGCCACGTCCTCCCGAAGGTCTACACCCGTCGAAGTGCCGAAAACAAAACGACCTTCCCAGAAATCTCGTCTGGCCGCGCTACGGTCGTTAAAAAAAAAGGAGCAAACTCCGACATAATGGCATCCTCCCGGGCGACGTCGGCGTCGAGATGGATTGCCAAATCGAGTTTGCCGGCTCGAGGGGGCGAGAGGCCATCGGCTGACTAACTCTGCCAACCCTGGGATCCGGGAAGAATGTCGGGCCTTTAGCGCGGGGCTGCCTGCGGATGGAAGTGCGGAAAGGTGGCCCACTCCCCTTCCATCTTCACCCCTCCTCGCCCCTCGACCCTCAGCCCGTCCCGACGCCCTCTAAGTGCAGGTAAGTAGAGGCCCGACGGCAAAGAGAGAAAAGAGAGCGTGTTTGCGCTCGCTACTTCTCGCGAAGGAGGCCTGGGACGCTGGATGCTGAAGAGGGTGATGAGAGAAGACTGGGAGGCCTTATTTCGGGTCGGACGTCGGCTCAAGGCCAATGCCGAACGAACAATTTTACGTGAGGGTTGTAGGGCATATGGAGTCGGTTTGATGATTTTTGAACTTTTTTTTGGATTAGAAGGTTGATCATTGAACTTTACTTCATCGAGATAGACATAGACATAATGGACAATTTTTTTGTTGGCGTTTTTAAGTATGACGTTTGTTATAACAATATTATTATACGTATAATATATAACTATACATTTAATACCCGCATTGCCGTCAGCACTAACTTCCATCTCCGACAGCAATATACTAACCAACCAGGAAACCATCGGCCAAAACCTTCACAACAAGAACCGAAAAATCTCACTCCTGCCTACCACCTCCTCTAATCACAAAAAATGAACTCCTCACCCCCAAAAACAGCATCCAAAGAACCACCCTCTCCTTACCCCGTCCAACATCCACCCCCCCTAACGATAAATTACATCTTTGACAGCAATATTCCGCGTAATTGCTCCCGATGCGTGTCCCCCCGAGCGTCACCGACCCCCAACTCCCACCACCCACCCCTTCCACCCTGCTCCTTTGTCCGGTCGTTTTGCAATTTCGCCCCCGGGGCCCCTTTGTTACGCCAAGCGCCGTCCGTGAAAGCGGCGTCATTATGGTTCAATCACGCCGCTTTTCTTTTATACGGCTGCGTCGTTCGGAAAGCCGCCGAGGCCGACGTCGACGCCCCGACGCCCGACGTCGTCGACGTCGTCCGCGTCTACGTCCGCCGACCTCCGCCTTTTATGCTCCCGAGCGGCAGGAGCGACGGAGTGGGGCGGTAAGGGGATGAGGATAGGTGAGGGGGGGTGAGGGGGTGGTTGGTAGCGCAGGTAGGTATATGAATTCAACAACGGCAAGGTAAAATTGCTTCTGTGTCTCCGGCACGTCTACTTTATGGGACGCTAACCTGTTTCATATCGTAGTTCATCCTCGAGGTAATAAAGTGCCTCCCTTCGCCCCCGCGAAGGCCCAGCCCCTTCTCGCCCACCCCCTCCACCCCCCGTCGACCTCTTCGAAACCAGCCGCGATCCCCTTTGTGAGGCCGCCGGTTCGTTCTGCAGGCCGCTCTCGTCTCCTTTCAGTCGGCTTTCAACCCCCCGACCACCCCTCGGCCACCCCCGGAAGCGGGCGGATGGTAAGCGGGGAGGTTAACGTCAGCGATGATACGATCCTGACTGGGCGGCTTTTCACGAGAACGCGTCCCTGAAGACTGTTGTGAGACTGACGTTTCGATTCTGTGATCTCGGAGGTTTAATTGAGTCGGATGGGGGTGGAGAGGGAGGGTTGCGATGTTTCGGGAGGGGAGGTTGGATCATTTTGTACTGTTACGGTTTGGTCATGATTCCTCGGAGGAGAGATTTTAGGTTGGGCGTAGTTGGGAGTGGGGTTTTTCATTTGGGTTCGATAATTTTGTATTATTTTTAGTGTATGATATTTTTAGCGAGCGATTTTTCCCGATTTGATGACATTTTTTTCGATGTTTTCAGTTAGTTCTCCTTTAAAATGATGTTGAAGAATTACGTAGTACTTTCTGTATTTATAATTACTATCCAAGTGTCAAAACTTAAATGTTACTAACGTAACATTCTTTACATTATTAAATTGCATCTTAATTCTGATAACACATCAAGTGTGATATAAATAAGCATTGGATTTAATTCCTATCGTTTCAAGTAGTAAAAATTAGCAAAGTCACCGGTTTTTTCGCACTTTCATCGTTTACTTTAAGTGTTAGGAACAAAGAGTCGGATAATGCTCGATGCGGACAATTATTTTTTCCGGGTTAACGGTACGGATGGCTGTCCGGCGCAAAGTGGTTCGCGTGACTCTCGGAATAATTGACCGCGAAATAAAGCGCGATGCGGAGGGGGATGGGGGTGGGAAGTTTTCCAGCGAGCAAAGTGCGCCCAACGTTCGTGTCGAAGTTGCGGATAGCTCTCGGTTCGATACAGGCAACGTTCCTCTAAAATTCATAGGAGAGATACGGTGCCAGTGAAAGTTGGAAGTTAACGGCCTAAACAATTCATGCCCGCTGCTCAGATCGAATGTTCGGAGGGAAACAAAGAAAGCCTACGGCCGCTTCCATAACCTGAAATGCGCGAGCTGAAGGTAGACTCAGAAGCATTCTCGATGCCAATCAAATCCTCTGTATTCCTTACAACAATTTTCTACAAATTTTACGGTCGGGAAATGAAGTTTGGAAATGTATTTATTGCATTTATAAATTTAGTTTACGATCAGAAATGTGGAAAGAAAATAGTTTGGACAAAGTAATATTATTTATGTATGCCTGCTGGGTACATTGAATGTTTGACTGGAAACAAAAGAAAGCCTACGACCGCTTCCAGAACGTGAATCTTATATGAATTTTCTCAAAATTTTATGATCAGGAAATGAAGTTTGAAAACGTATTTATTGCGTTTATGATTTTAGTAGTGATGAAACTACTATCAGAGAAGTAGAAAGAGTTACTGTGATCAAATGGTTTGGATGAAGTTACATTATTTACATACTAAATGCTAAATGCTAAATACTAAGAGCTGATTTAAATACATTCCAGATGCAAATTAATTTTACTGTAGCCCTTTCATTTTCTTAATTTTCTCAAAATCTAATAATGCAGAAATGAAAAAAATTCAATATCATGTACTCGTTGCACTTATCAGTTTAACAATAATGAAACTACCATCACAGATTTGAAAAATGCTTCTAGCATTAAATGTTGCAGCCAAACTTACACAATTAATCTATTTAATATTTACAAAGCACCATCCCAATTATCAGTCCCTCCAAGGAAACTCGAGTGAATTCACCTGACAAAAATCTAAACCATGAAATTCCCAACACATCCTCTCCTAATCCGCACTGACAAAAACCACTGCCGAGAAAGTCTCCCCTGGAAAACTCGAAACTACCCTCAATTAAATTGACCCGACGTCCGATAACTTATTTACAGAACCCAGACCCTGAGAAACGTGCAGCGTCAACAAAACGTCTATCCGCAAAAATGGCGGACCTCTCTCAGCAAAAGCGTATCAAACTCGAGAGTGACATCGTCGAATCGCAGCACAGTTATTTGAGCCATCCCACGCTGTTACTTCGCAGCAAGGGGGTCCGAAGTGACCCTGGGACAGTCTCGGCCAACGAAGCACAATCCTGTATACGAATCTGAGGCTTAGCCGAAAGGAATTCGATCCTTCGTTCTGGCTGGCGCGAGTGGATTTCCGAGCTTTTCGGCCGCTCGCCATCTTTCCAGCTCCGCGGACTCCTGGCCGACTGCCGGCCGGATGGCCTCCGGTTAAACTTCCGAAACCGCCGCGGATTGAGTTAGAGTTCGCTGCCAAGCCTGCCATGGTAGCCGAAGCTTTCCACTTGCCGGAGGTCGGACGGTCAATTTCGAAATTGTCGTCCATACGGCGAAATGGCTGGCCTTCGTCGAACTTGCGACAGGAAGTAAGAAGGGCAGTTCCCGGAAGTTTGGGTTTCGTGGGAGTCTTATGGTGTTGTCCGATATGTTTCGGGAGTTGGTTTCGGGTCAAAGTGTGGGGTACCGGATATGCTTGCATTTTCGAATACTAGTTTTCTGTACATAATAAATAAATTTTTCTTTCTTCCTATATATGTGACATATTTAAATTCATTTGCGTGACGCATTGATCAATATCTAAAATAAGTAATTTTCTAAAAATATCGATAATTTCCAGTCAACTTCTGCCTATCCCGAAATGAGACAGTTTCACTCCCTACCAATCACTGTCAATCCACCGATCCCTCCCGCAATTACAGTCTGCCTCAAAAACCCGACTACCATTCAACTGCCGTCTGAGAACCAATTCACATCCCCAGACAGCGTCCGACGAGATGACGCAATTAGCGTTTCGTCGAGACAGTTTTTCCATTCGCACAAAACATCCTCCTCCCCTTTCATCGGATTCCCACGCGCACGCACATCTTTGTCATTTCAGGTGCCGTTCAACAGGTGCACCGTGTAGGTAACCGTTCGAGCGGCTGGCTCGGAGGGAGAAGAGGGATGTGAAGAGGGGGTAGGGTGGGGTGGGGAGAGGGGGGGGGGGAGGTAACTTGAGACTGCGTGTTCTTCCGGCGGCGGAACTAAAAGCGGCGGCTGCTGCAAATCTCAGGGGATCGCTTTGTAAGTCGGAGGCCGCGCGATGCATAAGTGATGCGCCGTTAAAGCGCCTCCGACAGAGCGGAGTTAGTTCTGTATGCAATTGCTCAGCTACCGCCCATTCTCTCGCGCCCAATCCCCACCTCCCCTGTCGAGTACATAATTCCGTGAACCGTGCCTTTCGACTGCCGTCCCTGCTGGAGACCGCCGTCTGTCGCCTTCGATTTTTCTGATCCCAGTTCGCTGTGTTCGAAATCTTTTTCTACGGATGCTGAAGTGAGGTGTGTCAGCTTGTAAGTGATTTATTTTTCTAATTTATAATGGAATAGTTGTAGATGTCTTATTAAGTCTTATTAACTTATTAAGTGAAATATTGTTATATTCTGATCAGTATGCGGTGTAAAGCAAAGAATTCTGTATTAAATTGCTTATGTCGTTAAGGTTTATAATACTGGCGTATGTTTTAATACGATTAGGATTCGGATTTATATTGACTAAATTCTGTAGAATATTTTAAAGCCAATAATCATTAATTGTTTAGTTCAAATATAAATCGTCTCTGCTTTGTTCACTCGATATTTCATTATTTTCTATCGCGATAAATCGGCGCATAATTGTTAGAAATCGTAAACGTGAATTTTAGAAAATTGATTATTGTAAGTCTAATCGCCTTACATGTTCGCTTCTACTTACATTCTATGGTGAAGGTTCTTACCAATCACAATCTCATTAAAACCGACTCAATTCGATGAATTCCATCCATTCTAAATTCCTTCAATCTAATACTCAACCGTTGCAAATTCTAAACAGCTCCTACAAAAAACCAACGATTCCAAACCTACCCACTCCCAAACCTTCTCATCCCAACAAACCCATCAAATTCCATAATTCAATTCTGCTCCTCCCAATACAACGACCTACCTTCCAAACCGATTCTAACCCACCCAACCCCGCTTCCCCCACCCACCCTCTCCCATTTCCACGAAACAACGTCGCAAACCCAGCGCCATTAAAACCTGCGAAGCGTCCACCATCAGTTGATCGCCTCCCACGGCAAGATCCACTTTCCTTACGCCGCCCTCGACTCGCCGTATTGATTCTTTCAGAAAACCATACCCCCCCCCCTCCACCCTCCCACCCCCTCTGCCCCTCGCGTCCCGGGGATCCATGCATCCCGCGCCATTAACTCGCGTTATATATGTATATACATGCGCGTGGCAGCTACGGGAGCGTATCGGCTATACGCTGAAAAGGTTAGCTGCTCGTTCACGCTGACGCAGTAATCTCGTTACCGTCGATCCCTGCAGCTGGTGCGGGTTACCTGCTTAAAGCTTAGCCGGAGGATGGAGCATTTAAACATTCATAGAAGCCTCCCCGCGTCTGCCGAAGATCGTACTTGCGGCGCTGAACTTTCCGCCGGGAGACTACGGTTCGTAACAGAGAGAGAGAGAGAGAGAGGGGGGGGGGGGGGTTAGTACGAAGGTGCAAGAATATGTAAGAGAGGGCGAGAGCAAGGGAAGAGAGAGGGTACATGAAAGCTTGAGAGTAAGAGAGCGAGAGAGAGAGAGAGAGAGAGACTTAATGAAGCCCATTCACGCGACTATTATCGCAGAGACCGCGTAATCGTCTAAGGCTGTTCTCACTTAATAATCATACCCCCATATTCCGAAGCTTGTAGTAATGGCTCCCCCATCCCCCCCCCTTCCCCCCAGTCATGACTTCCCAACCTCCGTCTTTTCCGGACGACGGCGGAGACTCGCGGGTGGCTGTTTTGCACATTCAATTTGAGAAGCGAACGAGTGCGCCCTTGTAACGCGACGTAAATGTAATGGCAGCCGTGGAAGTTATAGGCGAGTCGTAACTTACTTCGCGGGCCTATTTTGGAATGAATGGGAACGGCGCTGGGAGGATAATGGGCGGGCGCGAGTCCCTTGATGGGATTTCGGTTGGCGGGGGGATGATTTTCGATGTCTGGATTTTCGGGTTGGGGGTGGAGTGGAAGGGCTCGGAGAGTTGTTAAGACGGACTGTTCGAACTACTTAATTTAAAGATCGTATAAATTAATATTTATAGTCTAGTATTGTTGACTGACAATATTTTGTAAAAATAGTTTTTCATTTAAATATTCAATATTTCTTGTCTGATTATAGAGCATTCTTCGATATGGTCAAATTTGGATAAAGAATTATGCAAGTATTTTAGACTGATCTTTATGATGTTCTTCAAATAAAATGTAATACAATGCTGTGCTTAACAAATGAAAGTTGAAATTAAAATCTGATCAACCTTGAAGTTAAGGTTACAATTGAATATATAACACGACAGGCGTTCTAATTTCATTTCTATTATTAAATGTGGGATGTAACATTTTGATCCAATCTACTTTATAACGTTAAAAGCAGCTTCAACATGATACTCTACTCTCGCTGAACATGTGCTCGACGAAGTTCTGCATAAACATAATTGGATAAAGCGTTCATAATCAGAATCAGATGCAATATGAAAACGCGTGTTAATCGAAGTCGTTACAATGCTAAAATTAGACAAAACATGACGTTGTCCTTTAACTGAACTTGTACTCCGGGAACTTATACACGGTCATTACTGCCTATAGTGTGCGCAGGTAAAATAAGATGCAACACGACAGCGTATACTAATCGAAGCCGGAGTTAAAATCAGATAAATTTGCTACGATTTTCTAAACTACCTTCCGCACGCAGAAAATCGCATATAACGCGATATTCCACTCTAACTCAGCTTTACGTACTTCACGAACTTCTCTACATGCACAACTGAACGCATTCAGTTGAAATCATGCACAACACACCGGGTCGTACCATTGAAAACAGTAGTCTAACATTAGACAGATTACGTCATCGAATCGCATGAAACATACAGATAACATTCGACGGAAAATTATATCGAACCTAATTCGTCTCTACCTACTTCCTAAACTAACATAACGTCCCAGTTAAAATAGTGTATAATTATGCACAGTTCATTGCATCGTCACCCAACTACGTCACTGAACTCACGTTGTATCCGGACAAAATTAGACAATACTATACACGTGACATCACAACGATACACTCGAACTTTACCTACTTCAACTACGACCTACAATCGAACGAATTCCACGAAAATCATGCTCGTGGCTTAATTCTAACTCTAAAATTAGCCCTGATTCGTCGTCGCGTCCGCTAAAATCTGCCATAATACATCCTATTAGAATCCTGCTCAGTACTACAGTGTGTCCCGGCGAAATGCAAGCGACGCGCTTAAAATCGAGCCAGATAAAACCGGATACGCCGCAATATCACATACTAACCGAGGCTAGGCGCGCGATTAAACTCCCGACACGCCCAGCATTATGGAACCTAATTCGCTCGCGGCACTCGATATCTCGCTGCGAACCGATCTCGCATTGAATTTCCACTGTATTCGAGATCGCTGCCAATTAAAAGGGCGCGCGTGACGGATCGAGGACGAGCGTTTCGTCGATGACGGACGGGAGGCATGAAAATATGGGAACGAGTATGTGTGTGTGCTCGTATGTGGGTCTCACACACGCGTGCACTCGTACGTGTCTTCCATACGAGCAGGAGGTCGCATACACCTCATAGACATATACTCACGTACGTGGACCGTTATGTGTGCGTTTATGTGTGTGTATTTGTGGGCGTGTGTGTCTGTGCGAGTTATCGGGATGCCACTAAGCGCGGATGGCGAGGAATTCTTTTTTTCGCCCAGCGACATATTTCACCGCGGAATTGATCGCGCACACGTGCCCGATTACGTCGATGTAATTCTTCAAAGATGGCGGACTCGGTGTGCGTGACTTTCGGACATCCGGCCCGTTAATGGAAGGCGCGACGTTACGCGTTATCTTAGGATGTACCTGGCGTTCATTAATTCGCGAGTACTTTCGAAGACAGTTTCGTCGGTCGCGGACGCCTGTTTCGAAGCTTAGAAATATGCTTAGCGCGATGCGATAAGGACGATTAGACCGGCGGCAAATAAGAGGAGACATAAAAAATGTGTACGATCGTAAATTGTACATGACGGATAAGCGGTAAGTACGGAGTCGGGACGGGAATTACACGATGTCGATGCTCGTAAATTAGGCTGGCTCAGTTTTTTTATCGTGAGCGAATGAGAATTTGTCAGGGATGATACTGTGGACTGGACGCTTCGCGTGAGGTTTCGCTTTATGGCGGGGTGGAATACGGCGTGTTCTGTTTTACGTGACGCAGGTGATGTTTTTGCGAGATTTATGTGGTTAGATGAGATGCGGATCGGTTGGAATTGTTATTTGTTTGAAGGTTTTGTTAAGTTGCGGTTATGGTGTGGGGACTCATCTTATTTTTGGAACGCGCTGTAGGTGATCGTTGCACATAAAAGAAGGAGAGCGTGTACTGTAGGTGACAGTGCGGGTGTTCTATGAAATTAGTATAATTTTAAAAAGAATGTAAAACGTTCTCATGCCAGTTCAATGTCTGCCTAAACTCAATTTACACTACTTGATCTTACATTCTTAATCTCTCTCTCAAATTATGCCGCAACAGTTATTGATTCTCAAATCCTAAATAAAAATGTATCAATGTCTGCCTCTACGGTCAGTTGCACTACTTTCAACATTTATTTCTCGATTTTTACTGCATTTCAATATCTGTCGCTACTGTATAATGAGAGAACTGTAATATTTTACAATTTTTTACATATCCTAGTACAATTTCAAAGTCTGCCTACTTTCACATTTATACTACTTACATTTACAATCGTAACTTCTCGTCTTTATCTCACAGAACTCCCAACATTACTTTTCCGATTTTTCCTGTATACCAGTGGATTATCTACACAATATTTAAACACTTTCAAGCCAAGCAATTTTGAGAAATTTTTATTAGAAGTAACTATTGGTCAATAATAATTATTCCACCCCGACGAAGAGAAATAGTAAACAGAAAATTTGTTAAAGATTAATACTACTAATTAATCAGTAAATTTATATACTACAAAATATTGTATTATAACAACCGAAAATTGCAAAACCAATTTCTTCAAATTTAAAAATATCAAAGTCCGCCTTCCCCAAAATTCATCCTCACCCTAAAATCCCGAAAAATCGCCCTATAAAAAACGTTCAACATCTTCCTCCACTCCGTCCCAAACCCACCAACACTATTGCCCCGATTTTTGCTGCACCCCGCAGTATCTTCTTCCCAGAAAAGGCACGAGAAACAGCGCGACGCACGGCGAGCGAAGGAGAGGAAGGGGGGGGGGGGGTATCTGCATTTGTATCGGAAAACAAATTTGTCCCGGGGATAATGGATGAAGCGGTCGGCCAGTCACGGAACGTATTCCGGAAACGTGCACGAAATTCTTGTGCGGCTCTGTAATTAATGAACTTGGGCCACGGCGGATGTAGTGTTTCCTAGTCTGCCAGGCTCGAACTCACGGCAGCGAAGCCCGGTAATTGGATGTCGTTACGGGGGTAGCGTGGGGCACCGGGAACGGGGCGACAAGGGGTGGCCGGGGGTTGGACGGTAGGGGGGTGGGGTGAAAAAAAGTAAATGAAACTGATGCAGAGACGATTGTCGCTATGGCGGGATAGAGTGCCTGCTGAAATATTTCAATTAAAAGCTGCCTCTCGGAAGCTCTCTTTCCCTCTCTCTCTCTCTCACTCTCTCTCTCTCTCTTGCTTTCTCTCTCCCTCTTTCTCAGTCGGCAATTTGCGACCTGCTAATATATCATTTGCGATCCTGGGACGAACATAATCGCGGCCGCGCTAACGATCGTCCGGCGTGTCGCGCGAAACGCTTCGCCGGCCATTACGGCGGACGGCTAATAATTCAAACCTTAATTAGAAACGTCCTTCTGCCCCGGAGATCCGTGTCACTTACCTGGAACAGAGAAAAGAACGTAGGTTAGGTACATGTAGGGAGCGGATGGTCGATGCGAGTATAGAATGAAATCGAGCGTTTGTTCGTGGACGGACGTGTCGATCGGGACACCCTGTAGGATGCGGATTGTTGCTATGATTGGATCCTTGGCCTGGTTGCTTTCGTATGGGGGTGGAGGGGGCGCGATAAAAAGTTAACGAGTCGGTTTTGCTGTTTAGCGCCATTAATGGACGCGTTAAACGTGGTCGGTTAGTGGAATTAATTAATTCTCAGGCTTTTAGCGGAGCCTTGAGAAAGGCGGACTTGCGTGTGTTAAGTGTGCGGAGCTGAATGTGGCGGTGTGTGAATGTGTTGTAAAAGTCAAACGTAAGTTTTACGTGGCGCATTCAAGTCTCCGGACTTAGTTGTTGGAGAGTTTAAAGTTTCGCTGTTTTATCTATTATCAGTTCAAGAGGTATTTGGTAGAATTGACTGTTTGTTAATAGTATTAGTTTTTATAACAACTTTGAGGTGGCTATATATATCAGAATTTTTATATGATTAAATCTGACATACTGGGTCAATTGTATTTTTAGTCCTAACGTTTATAATAGTCTATACAAGGCATTCGAAATGATAGCTTATCTATTAGAAACCTAAGCATTCTACTTCCTAGAATTTAACAGTGCTGACATTTCTATCAACGCTACTTCAGATATTCTTCTAAGTATAATCATCATTCTAATAATTTCAAATGATTGTCCCACTCCAAAACTAGAACAAAATAAAACTTATGCCTGCAACACCCAAAGAGTGAACGTTCAAAGGGTTGCTTTTACGAATCGTTTACTCGGAAGCATCCCTCTCTCTCTCTCTCTCTCTCCTCACATCCCCCGAAAGATTCGGAACTTCAGCGCGGGATATCGTCGGTATAACGTTACGGGAAATAGTTTATTGTTTGAGCGCTCCTGCCGGATGTTTGCTTCTGCTAGTCAGAGTGCGGATCCCGAGGCATAATAGCGCGGCGTGTTTTGAGGCGGAGAATAAACGCGCGGATGATGGAGTCCGGCGCCGCAGACTGTTCGAGGATCGAGATTGAATCGCGAGCGTGCGAGGCTCGTTCGAGAAAGCCTTCCCCACTTGTTGTGCCTCGACAAATACGATGCCGGCCAATGTTCTTACTTCCGCTCCCGGCTTTCCGAGCTTTGTGTTCCGGTAATGGACTGTAATTGCGTCCGTACACTCGGCGCGCAACAATAATAGAAATGTTCGGATCGCGCGATGTAATTTGCGTTGATTAGGTCAGAATGCAGCGATAGAAAATTATTACCTTTTCGATACGTTCGATTACGGTTTTCGGGTTGAGATCGTTGTAGGATATAATTGTGTGAAATGAAAACTTACGATAGTTACAATTTGATGAAAAAGCAGTTGATTTATACATTTCAATGTAAAGTATACGAAATTAAATTTCAATCCTGAATTTTTAACTCCTGCAATGAGCAGCACATAAAAAATCTCATTCCTATTCCTCAAAAGATCTTTCTATAGTAATTTCACAAAGCCCTTGTAAATTTAGTTTAAATTTAATTCGACCGTAACAAGGGCTTTGTAAATTTGGTAAATTTAAACTAAAGACAAATAAACACACGGTTGAGACAAGGCATATATAAATGTAAATTCTGTCCAAAAATTATTCCGTTAATACATATGCATTCAAACCTACCCCCTTGAAAAAATAACCTAAGTATAATAATATCTGAATAAATAATAACTGTAGTGCCCAGAAAAAATTATTCGAAAACTTCGCCGAACGAGAACGAGACCGGCAGCCGGCTGACACTTCCTACGCATCCCCGGCTGTGCAGGGGTTGCTTTATCGAGTATTTCGGCGCGGGTGCTCGAGAAATCAGTGCGTGGCGGCACCCTCGTAATATCGGAGCCCCATTAGACGCGACTCGGTTCCTGAATTGGATTTCGAAAGACGTCACTTTACGGTGGAAGCGCGACGCTATTACAGGCACTGCTAGTTACTACGATAGTTTGAGGGGGTCGGTTGGGGGGTTGGCGCGCAGGGGTGGAACGCAGTTTCGAGGCATCTTGGGTACTGCCTGTCGCCTTGTGGGGCGAAAGCGGCGGCGAAGGTACCATAAGGGAAAGATGACAGAGGTACCCTACAATCTCTGCCTACACCACCTACCATCCCTCTTTCCTACGACTTCGTCTACCGTGTGTTAGTAACACACGCACAGTACGTTCAGATCGTTCAGAACGTTCCGCTCGAAAGGCTTCCAGAATTTTTCTTTGATTTACGAAGATGGTTCTATATGTTTGTGTTCGTGTATGACTGTGTATGGCTTGTAGGAACTGGCTTGGTTAATTGAAGGTATGGGTTGGTATGTTTGGGGGAGAGGTGAATCTATGCGTGATGTTGGTACAAGCGTATGTCTGTTAGCATGTACGTGGAGGGTGATGTATTTGTTTCTCCGTCGATGTTGGGAGAGCTACACTAATATTGCATTGAAATGTTTTCCGTTCGTTAGTGTTTCTCCAGGATCATATGTACGATTTTTAATTATTTGCATGTGTAATAATCGATGGAGAGATGTGTATATACAAGATAGTAATATACCTGATATACGTAATATCAGTATACCCAAACGTATAATCATAGCTACACATGTGCCTCTGTTATCACGTATGCATTAGAGAAACACATAACTGTATCTAGTCTATCCCGCTTTTGATGTCAACATTGTAATGTCCTGATGTAAGTTAATTTCTCAGCAAATCATTGTCTTCGAAGATATTGATGTCGCATTGCTTAATCGTGCGCATAATAATTGACAGTGGCGTACATTTACGTATAGATATACATGAGCTTGTATATAGGAACATTCCTCCGTTATTAGATACGCATTAAGTTGATAGACGAGATAGACACAGGCGTATCCGTGACTCTCAATATGAAGTCTTGCAAAATAATATTGCAGAAAATATAATTGCAGAAAGTTTGGGACGATATCGCCGATATATCTTACTTTTTTGTCAGTCGTATAGAGATTATTTATTACATACATGATTATATATATTTTATAAATTATATTGAATTATACCTAATATAATATAATTCTAATTAAATATAAAATATAACAAATGATCCCTATACGTGTATACATATGAAAGATATGTTAACACAATAACAAATCAAAACACAAAGATATATATCAAGGAACTGTTTCTTCATACCATATACACACTCATTATTTATACCTGTAGTAATTTACAGAATCATACACATATGTATATACCAATTCCTATACGTCTGTCAGAGAGGTAATATTCCTTTTTCAAACAACGGTCTCTCCATACCATACACTCATTACCTATCCATACTCCCAATAATCGTCACTACCACACACACATCCCAAAACATTCATACACGTCCTACATACAGTCAAGATTCATATACCCGGGCGCATAACCGTACACAGAAACGTTCCTCCGTTATCGCGCGCACATTACGCGGCACAGACGAGATAGACACAGACGTATCCTCAGTTTGGTGAGGGGAGCGGTAGATGTAGAGGGAGTTGGGGGGGGGGGGGGGGGGAGGGGATGTGCTGCTCGCAAGGTAACATCCCGGGCGCAACTTCTCGTTCGAGCATGGGAGTATCTCGCCGCCGCAGAGTGCGGAGCAAGTTTCGCGGCTAGAGTGCACACTCCACGTAAATTAACTCGCTTACTTTGGGCTTGATTGCATATCCTTATGGCTCGGCGCCCGCCGTCTCCTGCCGTCGATCAGCATCCCCTTACCAGGCCACGCGGAGAGAGCGGGGGGAAGTATAATTATTGGGGAAGAATGAATTTGCATTAACCGATAATTATCCGGAACAACGGCGCTGTTATGGGGGGAGGGGGGGAGGGGGAGGGGGATGATTTTAGACGTTCGACGGAATTTTGCCAATGATCCTTGGAACGGCTGGAATTGTGGTAGGGGTGGGGGAGGGTGTGCTTTTCGGTTTTGGGTTGGCGGTGGTGTTCGATGTTATTGGAATGACTTCGGAAAGTTCGACGTTGCGGGGAGAGGATGTTTATGTGGGCGGAAGTGAAAATCGTGTAATTGCGGGCAGGTTTCCGGTGGAGCGGAGAGTGAAGTTGCTCGGGTGAGGGGTATGGGTACTGTATTAGTTGATACAATGTCAATGGGAAGCGTAAGGGGTGAGATAATTTTATTCGTTACCTGGGTCAGGTAATGGGATACATAAATTATAGTAAAACAGCGTTTTAGTTCAGTTCAGGCATGTAAGAAAAAATCAAATTCTTCCGACTAATTAAAAATATCCCAACAACCCAGTCGACGAAAACAATCCCCCCAGTTCCGATCACCTATATACCAACTCCCACCCTCCCCAACAATCTCTCGCCACCAAACAATTACACACCTCCCAACCCCGTACAAAAAAAAACCCACACTCCCCCCAATCTAATCCACTCAGCGCCAAAATTAGTCAACATCCACCCCGACGCGTCCCACTCCCCCAACCGCATCCCTCGCCTTTCACACGTCCCCTCCCCCATCCCTCGGATCGAAACCGACTGCGGAAAGGTGTTCGGAGATGATCGTGGCTATATCAAATTGCGATTACGCTCATCGCTAGGCTTACATACAGGCCGACAGGGGGGGTGGTGTGAGTTCTAATCTTGGATATGGCTCTCGGCTGGCACGGCATCTCGCCAACCCCTCTCCCCCTACCCCCCTCGCCCCCCCGCATCCCCTATAACCCAGCCCCGCGCGACAGAATGGCACAATACGTCGTCCTCGTCCTCCGCCTCGACGTCGGGCGTCGGCGTCGGCGTCGGCGTCTGGGAGTGTCGAGTGTCGGCATTCGACTGTCGGCAGCTAGGCGTGCCCCGACAATGGTCCGCAGACGTTACCAGTTTGACTCTCACCGACAACCGACGGCTCTTGCCTCCGCCACCGTGAATTTCCTACAACTTTCCATTGAAATCTCCGGCCGGATAGGAATAAGGGTTGGTAGTTCGCGCCGCTGCTCTTCGGCTGAAGAGGGTGCCGTTCGGCGGAGGGCTGCCGATGGTTTGTCGGAGTCTGCGATGGCTTCATGGCGTGACGGAGGATTCGAATGGAGAGCCCTGGCGAGCTAAGACGATACACGGTGGACTGCTTTTTGGGGAGTTCGGGAACTGGCGACGAGTGTAAGGAGAGAATGGCAGGGGTTTAGGGGGATTTTGGTGGTTTTTTAGAATGATTTGAATGGTGGTAGGATGTTCGGTATTGTCAGTTGAGTCTGGTAGTTGGATAATTCGAATTTTATGGAAAGATATTGATGATACAAGACGATACACGCTGGACTGCTTTTTGGGGAGTTGGGAACTGGCGACGAGTGTAAGGATAGAATGGCAGGGGTCTAGGGGGATTTTGGTGTTTTTTTTAGAGTGATTTGAATGGAGGTTGGGTGTTCGATATTGTTCTTTGTCTGGTAGTTGAACAATTCGAATTTTATGAGAAGATGGAGCTTTTTGGGGAGTTAGGGAGTAGCGAGGGTCGTACTGAGGGAATAGTAAGGATTTTTTAAGAATGATTTGAATAGTGTTATATTGATAATTAATTGTTCGTTGAGTCTAGTATCTGGAGATCTCGAATGCCTTTCATTGTTAGAATTATACACGCTGGACTACTTGTTGAACAAGAACTAAGGAAGAGGAAATGATTTGAGACAATCATTTCATTTTTAAAACGAATGAATATCATCTTTAATCATCCATTCAGATTCCACTTGCATCCCTCCCAAGTCGCACTCACCCCCTCCCCCCTCACGCAAACCCACGTACCACCTGAATTCTCCCACCGATTCAGGCCGCATCTCAGGAAAATCCGCAGTCCCTTATTAGATCCCGCAAGTCCTGTTTTTCTTTCCGATAAGCCCGCGGGCGTCGGTGGCCAAGATGGCGGAAGTTCAGCCGCGGCTCACTAACGGTTCAGACGGCCTCGCAAGTGATACATTAATGCCGCGCGTATTAATTTTCCACGAAGTTTAAGCTGCCGCCGATGCCTCGCGCTGGAAGTAATTAAGCAGCAGCCTAGTATCCATCCGTGTGCGTCGCTATGCGCCTAAGCTTTCCACGGGCGTATCGCGCTGAAAGGATTCTGCAAAATCAAAGGATCGAGAAGGTCTGAGGTTCGTCGGGGGTGGAGGGGTAGAGGTAAAAGAGGTACGGGGGCGAAAAGGAAACATGATACTTCAGAATTTCGCGAGAAGATCGTATCTCTCGGAGGAGGAAGAGAGAGGGGGGGGGGTGAAAGACAGAAGGGAAGATAGCGGAACGGAAGGGGGTGGCGAACTAATCAAGGATTTCTCGCCTTGAGCCGGGGCTCGTTTCCTTTTAGGTGACGACGACGGGCGGCGCGGATGAAAGAAGGGGATAAAAAAAAAGGACGAATAGGTACCTATCTCACCCTCGCGGAGATCCGGGTCGAGTTAGTCTAATGAAGAGCTTTATGATACGGCCCACCGACATAACCAGCCAGTGGTGCCAACTAGGTGGCTGTTGGACTGCCGTCGGATGAAGAAGGTAAGACGTTCTGGGGGGATGGTGAGGGGGTGGGAAATAAAAGTTGTGGGCTAGTGCCGTACTTGGCAGCTTCCGAGTTTTTGTGTATGCGACGTGAGTGGAGATTAGGACGTGTGGACTGATGGAGTTGGCTTGGGCGGTTCGGAATTGGGGTGGGGGGTGGATAGTTTTGAGGGTGGATTCATTTCTGAGCCAAGGTTTTGTAAAAGTTGGTACGTGCATTGCTGAAACTTGTATTCGATAAATATTAAATGTTACATTTTCTTGAAACTTGTATTGAATAAAATATTAAATATTATTCTATTTTCTTTAAATGCATTAAATAAAATATTACTCGGAATTACAGCTTCGGTGGCGAATAAACTGAGGTACTGTTCCGTTGAGGCTGCTAATTATTAGGTTGGTGCACGTACTTTTGTAACTTGTATTATATTAAAGGGATTATACTACTATATTCGAAATTACGATTTTGATGTTGGATTAATTTCTGTTTGGTTGAGGTTGTTAATTTTTAGGTTGGTTCGTGTACTCTTGTAACTTGTATTACAGGGATTATGTTACTGAATTCCAAATTTTGGTGATGGACTAATTTCTGGTTTACTGTTCTGTTGATGCAGTTAACTTTTAGGTTGGTTCATGTATTGTGAAAATTTACATTATTACTATTTCATTAGCATAATCGAAATTATACTTTTGCTGAATTAATTCCTTCGACTACTACTAATACTATTTTCAGGAATGTCATGTGTATCATTATAAATTGCATCATGTATATTCAAATTCTAGCAAATATTGCAAAATAGAAAAACAGTCCCTGATTCTTACATCATATTTAATATTATTTTAAATACTATACATCTGAACTGGCAAATATTCCGAAGTAACAATTCTCTACCAATAAACAATAAAACTAAATCCATCAACCAAACTACTCCAATCCAAACACAACCACAAAACACTACAGTCAACACACGATTCCACCCCCCTCCTCCACCACCATAAAACCGTACGATCCGGCATAATTCCGCCGTTTCGAATTATTCTTACGTAACGAGGGAGTCTTCTGGTGCCAGGCGATGACGAACAGCCGGATGAGAAAAGGAGCCAGTGAGACAAAGTGTCTCGCAGTATCCCGTTCCTTATTACGTATACTCCCCCCCACCCCCCTGAAACCCCTCCTTTCGGCCGAAGATCCGAGACAGACGCGACGGCGTGCGACGAGGTTCCACGCTAATTAACTCGCGACGCATTTCGCGAACTTATAATGACTAGCCCGCGCGTTTCAGGCGACAGTCGAAGCTCGAGGCGAGGCTCGTTTGTCATTTCGCGCGCCCAGACGTTCTTAAAGGTATATTTTATTGTCGCCGCTAATTAAAGGATGCCGAACGGCGCCGTTTTCGCGACCAGATCTCTCGGGATCGTCGGGAGGAAATTATCTCGATGGCTGGGAGGATGAAATTATCAGCTGGATGGATGGATGATGATACTGGGAAGAGGGTGGGGGTGGAGGATTTTTGGGGGTTGCTAAAATGAGAAGTAATAGGATAGGTGTTGTACACCATCGTTCGTAAGTCGCTGGACACTCATGAAAGTGTGTCCCAAAAATGCGACGGTGGCGGAGAATGGGTTAAAACTAAAGTAGACTGAATAAAGCCGAACATTCAACCACCAAACAGACATCAAACTGTATCTGATTAATTTAATTAGAAATCTACTCAATCTTCCACTTCCTATTAAGTCAAATCTAAAACTAAAATCTTACCAACCCCCTGGCATTAATATTCTATCCCCCTATTGTATATCATATACCTAGTGACCTTGAAACACAATCAAACCTGTCAATTCTCTTATTAATATTCTTACAATCGTGAAAGAAACCGTTACGAATACTTTATCACTACTTTCGGTTTCCGAACGATCCCTGCTCGGTATTACTTCATCGATTGTCCGATCGGCCCCCCGGCAAGTGTCGGTACATATTTCCCGGCGCCAAACAAGCTCATCAATAACGTGCCCCAGGTGGAAGTTGGGGGCACACATCGTGGGCGATACTTCTTGAAAGGCCGCTGAATCACCGTGGGACAAATCAAGGTGTCTCGTTACAAGGAACGTCATCGGCCCGTTTCATCCCCGATCGTTGCCAGCCTGCCCTAAGGAGGGTCTTCCGGTCGTTAGTGTCAGATCGTATACAGGGTGATTCACTAACTCCGCTACAAAAGAGTTATCTCCGGGCGTATTGAAAAAAAATCGAAGCCCTCGCTGAAAGGAGCTAGAAGGGGACTAATGCTTCGGAAATTAGTGCGAGCCTCGGAGGGTCTCGTTAATCTGGCCTTTTAGTCAGCGGAGGAAAAATAAGGGGTAATTGCCAGTCCGTTTGTTACTGACGCCGTACAGAACTGCTTTGCGTTTGCGGGTCTGTGTATTCGAGAATCGGGAAGTAAGTTTTTCGTATTCGATGCGGTGTTTCGAAATTTTAGGTAAATGGTGAATGTCAGGTTGCCAGGTGGAAAGATTGTCAATTTATCAGGATGTCAATTGTAGGAGTTTTCAGATTATCAAACTTTCATGTACATACATTATCAACTTATGAAACTACTGTTCACAGCAGTAATCGGGTAATCAAATTTGTATCTGAATAAATCGTCAACTCATCAATATACCATTTTAACAGCAATCAGGGTTTCAGATTGTCACCTAAATAAATTACAAAATCATCAACATACGGTTTATAACAGAAATCAGGCTATTAAATTCTTACCTGAATAAATCGTTACATTATTAACATACCACTTCTCCCAGGCTCGTAAATTGTCACCTAAACAAATCCTCAAATCATCCACTTATAACAGAAATCAGGCTCTCAAATAGTCACCTAAACAAATTATGAAACTTTTTATTTATCACCTACAAAACCGTCGCCAAATTTATCCGAACAAATCTTCAACAACCAAACACCCCCCGACACAAAAACCAGTCTCAAAATTAGAAGCCACCCTAATCCAAGGCCTACGAAGCAGCCGATAGCAACACTCGCCTAATGACCACCCCCTACCCTCCCCCCTCTCCAATCCATGCCGCGCCAATGAAAGCTCCGATCCGTTTACGCGTCGTCAGCTCCTTTGTACGATCCCGACTCTTCGCGAATCAAGTCCGAGGACGATCAATTACGAAGCATTTTATATTATCGGTTACGACTACGACGCAAAGAGCACACTCGATGCGCATAACAAAAGATAACAAGCCCCGACCGGAAGAGAAAGAGAACACAAGCGGCACACAGAGAGAGAGAGAGAGAGAGAGAGAGAGAGAGAAAGAGAGAGAGAGAGAAACAGCAAGGGATTGGTAGAGGGATTCGCAAGTGGGGGAGGAAGGGGTGGGGGCAGAGAAAGACACAGAGAACGATATTAACTCTCGCCATTCTTTTCAGCCCCGGCGACAAACGTTCGAAAATTTCAAAGCTTGCCCCGCGGCCTCCTGGCCCGCCATAATAAAAGTAATAATTGCAATATTAAAACGAAACGATTATTGCAGTCCCGGTCCATCGCGCATCGTGCTCGGAATAGGTATCCCCTCACCCACACACACACACACACACATACACATTCTCTATACCGGGTGTTCGTCTGTTGGCCGTACAGACGAAGTGCCCCGCTTTTCACATTTTCACGGGTGGTCGCTCGCGTACAAAAGTGGTTCCGCGAGTATTCAACGGCCGACACAACGACTCTCTCTCTACCATGGGGGAGGTGAGAGGGGAGGGAGGTAGGGAGTAGGTTGTAGGTTGGAAGGGTGGCTCGGACGACGAATGGACGAAGCCTGCGGTATCCGAAGCCCAATGCGTCCGTCGGGGTAATTCTACTCGCTCGAGTACCTACCACCCTACTCGCGTGCGCGTCGGCAGGGCTGCCAATGTACGAAAGCAGCCTGTACGGGCGAGACGAGTCGGAGGCTGAGGACGTCGCCTGGGCTAGGGGGGAGGGGGGGCGGTGGGAGGGTGGGGTGGGAAAAGTTAGAGAGCGACGGAGAGTGTCGGAAAGTGACGGAATATGAGGGAGTATTGGGGGGGTGGGGCAGGGGAGACAGTATCAGAGACAATGTGAGAAGAAGAGGGGGGGAGAGAGAGGGGGAATGAGAGCTTTGATAGCCGCGGGGGAAGTAGATTGGTAGGTCCGATGCGCCAGATAGAGTTCATTGGCTCTGCTCTAGATCAAGAGGGTTTACGCTCGGGCATAAAAAAGGGATCGGAATGCTTTGGGATTGGTTGAACGCGCGCGCATGTCGGATTGTTTGCCGGAGGAGACTCTCTCTCTCTTTCTCTATCTATCTATCTTTCTCTCACTTGCACTCTCTCGCTCTAACGTCTTTCTCTTCTTCGGGCAGCGGCGCTTGTCTTTCTCCACTCCCGAGCTTCCCAGGAGGCCTTAGGCCACGATTTCACGGTGATCATCGACCTATTGATTTGAGAACGGCAAATGGAGTGCTGCTCTTTCGGGGGGGGGCCTGTTACGCGGCGATCAGATTTGAGGG
Organism: Anoplius nigerrimus; assembly: GCA_914767735.1. NCBI lineage: Eukaryota > Metazoa > Arthropoda > Insecta > Hymenoptera > Pompilidae > Anoplius > Anoplius nigerrimus. The sequence goes on from OU612081.1 coordinate 16,153,563, forward strand.
TAGTTTCCTTACCGCGGGGGTAACTTCGATGCTACTGAGTTATGACTTCTGGCCGGACTGTGATCAGATCAGGTCGCTTGGCTCGGACTTATTTCTAATGCAAGGTTGAATGGTATTTTGTACGATTTGTTAGTACTTTGAACTATAGTTTGCAAGGTTGAAATTTTGATTTTCTCTGTATCTAGAATTTTATTAGAAGCTGTAAAATCGCGTCGAGTCATATTTACATTGTGACCGCCACGATGAACATTATTAGCAGTGGAAGGGTTGAATATTGTTGTCATTAGTTACGTAATTATTGTTATATAAAAAGAGAAAATTAAGGTTGGATAATGGTCCTGATCTTATGATTACAAGTCTACTATCGATATTTCTGTATACGAAATACTGATATCCTGAATATACTCCCTATATATATAATATATATTGTATATATGTTAAATCTTGAAAGAAATTAGTCGCAGACTCTAACTACAGTCGCGCGCGTTATCTACACAAAAAGGTTAACATTTGATAAAATAAGAACCTGCGCGTTATACATTAGGAAGCTTTCATATACACGAAGGAAGTCAAATTCAATAATAATACAACAGGTGCACGTTACCTGTACAAAGACAAAGAATGCCGAAAAGATAGAACTGCACGTAATAAAATAGGTGTGCGTTATCCAACGAAAAATACGGTACAACGTTATTAATACATCGAAGGTTGCAATTCAAAGCCATACGCTATCTGGCAGAAGAGAAGAATCACTTAAAAAATCGAATCCTACAGACTTTTCACAGTCACCCCTCCGACTGTCGCATTTTCAATATCCTTCCAGCCCATCAAAAAATTCGGCACCCGCCCAATCGATTAATCCGACTGCCTCGCGTGAGCAAGTCGGACAAAATTTGCTCGCCGGGCTCCGGTGCGGCCGTCGAAGTTTTCCTCTCGCTTTTCTCACCTGCCGTACCCGTTCCCGAGCGTCGTATTTATGCAAACTCGCCCGGCTACGACCGCGACGGCCGTGGCCAGGCAATTTTTGTACGAAGTGTCGGACGATGTCGCTGGCGAGCGAAAGAGACGCGATTACGAACCCGCTCGTCCTCCTTTTTTCGCGGCCTGCGAACGAAGAGAGAGAGAGAGAGAGAGAGAAAGGGAGGGAGGGATGGAACGCGTGTGGGATAGAGGTAGCCAGTGACACCGATTGCGAGTGTGTCGCACGCCTCGGCGCCCACAGCGATATCATCGCTGAATAAACATGACATTATTAAGCGGACCGCTGCCCGGCAAACACTCGCGAATTAACATACAAATTGAGCGGCGAGAACGTTCAGCCCGAGACGCCGAAAGGAGATGCCTCTCTATCTCCCCCCCCGCCCCCTCTCTCTCTCTCTCTCTCTCTCACGCACGCTCCATTCCCTTGTCCGCATTTTGCGTCGGCTGGATTCAGACGTTTCGCGAAAGGCACTCAGCGAAATTTCTTCGGTAGTTTCCCTTACGGGCGAAGACAGTAATCGGGGTGCAGGAGGGGGTGGTTGCTAATCGTTCGTGAATTCGAGGGGGTGGGTGAGGTGGCGAGACTCGTGGGGAAGACATCTGGAGGCGCGGAAGTTTCCGGTGCCTCCGATCTAGCAGTGGGACTCGATGATTTCGGCCGAAGCGTAAAGTGTTGGAATTGAAGTAGTTCGAGTCAACGCTTGGGCATCGAGGTATCGAATTCAGTAGTGGAGAACGTTTTCAGCCCGACAGGGATCGTTCCGTACACCTCCGTCATCTTCGAAGCAACTTGAAAGGACTCACGCACTCAGACTTCCTCCCTCCACCCTCCATCCACCCCCAGCCATCCCCCAACATCTTCCCCACCCCCTTTACCAGGAAAAAGGTCCACGAGCGTCGACCGGGCATTTATTTAATTCATCCCAGGAGCGTCGACGGGAGCGGCAGCTTTCCGCGCAGCTTGCCTCGTGAATGGTTAATGAAATTAATTCATTTTTTTTTTCAACCCCCCCGGCCCTCCGGCGATCCGCGGATATGACGTGACATCGCCGGAAGTCCGTGCAGTTTTCCGTCAGGCCGTTTCTCTGCGCTCCCGGCATCGTGTCCGCTCTTCTTCCCTTTTTTTCGACCTCCCTCTCGCACTCTCTGTCTTTCTCCGGCTCTGCTCAACTCTCCCCCCCTCCCACTCCCACTCTCTCTCTCTCTCTCACTCTTTCAGTCCCTGTCCCCTGGCGACAACACGGACATCGGATCATTTCTCGATGCGAACACGCGCTGCGGCCCTCCATCGCGCTGCATACAAATGATGAATTACGAATATCGATCCCGCAGGGGAGAGAGGGATAAAGAGGGAGGAGAATGGGGGTGGGGAGAGGGGACTCGGAGGACAAGGCAAATAGGACGGCGAGAGGGAGGTTTTCCGTCTCTGCGTAAAGGAGATATGGCCGGGTTAAAAATTTATGCTGCCAACTGGCGAACCGGTTGCCTCGGTTTTTGCCGAATTCATGGTGTTTGAGGGGGGGAATTGATTTGGGTTTGGGTCTTCGATTGTTTCGGAATTTGATTTTTGGGGCTTGCTGCGGGGAGTTGGCGGCTCTGTTGACTTTCTGTGGTTTGGTCTTAATTAGTGTGATTGCTCTGGAATCTTTGAGGTTCTCGGTTTGGAAACTGTATTTTTTCGGAATTTTGATTTGGCAGATTTGGATTACGATTGTTGTATTAACGTTCTGAGATTTTTAAACCATGATTTTTAGAATGTGAAAAGCATTTACAGGCACATTTCACAATTGTGTATGTATTTAACAAAATGTATTTTGTCGGATTCTTATATTGTCAATTTTGAATTATGATCGTTTTATTCGCACTCTGAGATTTTCAAAGCATGGTATGTAAAATGTCAAATGTATAATAGATACATTTAACAATTATTCGAATAATATCAGCAATCTGAAAACCCAAGTACACCAAACATTAACAACACCAACAAAAACTTGACATTACACAATAAAGTAGTATCCCAAAACCTGTACTAAAAATAAAAATATTACCACTACTAACCCGCAAAATTCCGACACCGCACAACACCAGCTTCTCATCCACCCTTCAGAGCGAAGAAAAAAGGCCGAAACTAATCAAACGCGTAATATACAACCCCCGGTCACCCCTCGGCGCCGTCCGAGGGAAGAATCGCGAGGGAGGGTGGAAAATTATGCGCGTCACGGCGACAAAAAGCGAATTTACGAATGAGATGTGCGCCCGCCGGGTCCCAGTCCTGATTTCGACCAAGTTTAATTGAGTGTAGCACTCTTCCGCTGGGAGCTCGCGCGAACTTCGCGGAGCTCGCGACTTCCCTCTCTCTCTCTCTCTCTCTCGCAGGCGTTCGCTTCCTTTCCGTTCGCCGGCACGTTCGAAGACTGGCAAAAGTCATTGCGAAGTCGGAATACAGCCGGCTCGTTTCTTCGGCCGGATTTCTTGCCGCCGAGCCGGGTCGGCGGAGACCCCGGCTCGGCTTGTAACGACAAATAGTGCCGGAGGATCATTTTTAGTTTGATAGTTTCCCGGGCTACTGCCGATGACGAGCCGAGTTCGGTTCTTGCGCGGTGCTGCAGGCAGAGTTTCTTCGTAATTAGTTTGTGCATTTGCGAGAGTTGTTGCTGAGGTTCTTGGAAGAGGAGGGGGGAGGGGAGTTTAGATTATTGGATGGGAGGTGTTATGATCGAAGTGAGGGCTGTTAGGTGTTTGCGGGCAGTTGGTACTTTGCGGTGATAGAAATGTTTGGTTCCTGTATTATATAATAGGTTCGTAGTAGCTGCTATTATATTTCTGTGCATCGGTTATTGTAAAGTAAGTGTAAGTTTTGTAATTGTAATATTTGCATTTTAACAGAAGAGAAATTAGTAAACTGTAAGAAATGGCGTAATGGTCGATAGTAAGATTTTTAAAGTCTGTGGTTGGAAACTGTAACAGGAAAAATTAACTAACTTTAATAAATAAAACTGATTTCTGATATGTGTAAACGAGTTAATCAATCAAACTAAATACTAAACACAGGGTTGAAATGAGACACGTACAAATGTAAATTATTAAATTTGAGTATTTAAACCCGACCCAAATTTTGAACTACCGCCATTAGTCCAGATAAAAAATGTTAATCTCGAATGCAAAATACGGCAATTTCAATCCTACCACTGAACCGCATAAAGCAAACGTTCAATTCGAAATCTCATAACCAATTAAATGTAAAACTGAGCATATCGGGTCAAATTCCAAATTCCAAATGCATACTTTTCATACCAACTGGCTTCCATCCCCGCGACCCAACTCAAATTTCAATATTTAAATCCCCTCCCCAAATTCCATCTAACCCAAAACATTACAGTTCCAAACTCCAAAAACCAAATATTTAATTCAAACTCAACCGCCGAAACGAAACTGCGCACAGACTCGCGTCCCAAAATCCCAAACTTTTCGCATCCCAATCCTCCCGATCTTCAGGCGAGGTGCCAAAAAAAAAACTCATTAAAAATGTCGACATGCCGAAAATTTGAGAGAAAAGTTGAACAATCCGCCGAAATTGAATGACGTTATTCCGACGCCTGGCGTCGCCGCCTCTTTTATCGTCGGTTTTCTCCGACGGGGGGTTGGCAGGGGGTGTGGTGGGGGGTTGATAGGTAGGAAAGGGCTGGCGGACTGTACAGAGATGGAGTGGAAGTAGCCACCGCATCAGCGCGATAATGCGTGACGGTGAATCCGGGAATCAGCGGACCATGGAAAATGTATGAAGTTTCCGGCGTCGGGACGCGCTCGGCTGCGCAAGCGGCGGAGGCAGGAATTTTAACACTTCGCTCGTGACAGCTGGGATATTACGTAAGGGATTACGTCGATTTCTCGCAAATCGCTGTTGTGCAACCCCCCTCCTCCCACCGCGTCCAGCGGGAAGCGGATGACGCTGGAGAGTCTTGAATGTTTTTTTGCTTCTAAGTGTGACGTAAGTGTCGGAGGTATTGAAGGTTTTTTGGTTTGGAATTGCAAACGGAACAATGTAAGTGGACTTTGGAATTTTATAAATTGTTAACTCATTCGTTATACCAATATTTAATTTTTTGTTGCTTAGTAATATTTGAATTCCATATTTCTTGTTAATTGGTCTCGTGCAAACCGAAGTTCCAAGGATACTTTGTGTTGTTTCTGTAATTTCGTGAGAAATATTGAAGGACTTTTGGTTCAGCGGAGAATGTTAAGTAAAACAACATAAGCGAGTTTTGGAATTTTCCAAATGATTACGCTTATTTTTCTGTCGATTTTTAACGATTCTATAACTTTATGCTGAGAAAGTTTTAAGGAAGGATGGTGTTGAACTTTGTATGTGATTGATAGAGTAGTTGTTGTGGATTCGAAGATTGATGGGGTCGATATTTAATTTCCTGGTATCGTTACTGTGATGGTTGTTTCTTGAAGTTTTCAGGAGGGAACGAGTATTGATACTTTGTAATTTTCTCATTTGTGATTGTGAGTTCTGAACTGCTAGTTGAAGCGTGACGGAAGTAATTTTCTTTAGCAACGAAATATCGAAGAATTTATGAATTATCGAAGCATTACATTTGGAATTTTCTAAATAATTAACTTATCGTATTGTTCTATCGATTTAAAAAGATTACAAACTTTAAGGTCTGACGTATAACTCAATGCTTTATATTCGCAAATAATTCTTTCTATAATAAGATATTTTAAGATCTGATTGTGCCAAACTTGCAAAAATTGATGCAACAATCTGGAATCAACTGCTTACTGTCCAGTGTTTCATTTTCTTATTTTTGTTCATGTTCCAACATTGAAGCATCCGATTACAGTCATTGCTACCAACACCCGAATTACATTTCAACTGACATATACTACCCTCGAAATAAATCTCTTATTCCTCTCCAAATACATCTCGCATACTATAAATTTACCACAGTAAAATCTGAACCTGTCGTTTTAAAATGGCAAATTCGAACATATCCGTTCATAACAACACATTTAGAATTAGTATTTAGGTACATTAATGTGTCTTAATTCCAGCATACACAACCACTGTTACCAACAACCCCACTTCCTTTTCAACTCACATATATATTATACTACCCTCAAAATCTCTCCAAATACATCTCGCCCAATAAATTTTCCATATTAAATTCATGAATAAAACGCAAACCTAACGTCCTGAATTCGAAAGTGTCGGCCTTAACACATTTAACATCGCCATGCCAGCGACACGTCATCAACCCAGGATCTTCCAAGCGACCTTCTGGAATCAGCCAACTATAGGTCCATTTCATCGCATTGCGCAACGGCCTCCCGCGTTTACGGCCGCGAACGTTATTCGTCAGCGTTCGCGAACAAACAGCGTGTCTAATTTCTGGGCGCCAATTGGAGAGGAAATGTTTTCCTTGGCAACACCTCCCGAAGAGGCCTGGCCGCGCTGGGAGTCCGTCGAAGCGTTAATGAAAGTACGACTGTTAAAGCTTCAAGGGCCGTGAGCTTTGCCGAGCTTCTTCGAGCCTCTCGTTTGCTCTCACTTTTTCACTCCCTTATACGCTCGTCTGCTCATCTGCCCTCTCACCCCTCCCCTACCTTCGGCCTCGCACCCTCCAACCTCTCATTTCTTGATCCATATTATTTCTCTTCTCATTTTTAGCCTGAGTCTCTCAATCTCGCTCTGTATCTTTTTTGTTAGGATAGAGCTTGGTCTAACACTGATATGAGTTACACACATATGTGTGAAGAACTTTTGTGAAGAATTTGTAATGTAAAATAAGGTTACAACAACGGGTTATTGGTAGTCAAATATTGGGTTTTTGGCCAATTCTACTACAATTGAATGATTTTAACTGAAAATGAATGACTTAAAGTGATTGAAGCTGTTAATAATTTAATTTTACATATTATGATTTGAAAGAATAAGAAATGAAATGTATGAAAAGTTACAAAAACAAATTTAATGCTTATAAGTTTGATTAACCTAGTCAGCAAATAAAATTATCTTCATAGTATCAAAAATTGTCCCTATTATTAAACTTAGCATCGAATTTATACTCCAGATTGAGTTACTTATTTCACATTTTTGTGAAAGACATCTTCCTATAATACAGTTTTATGCAAATCTGTATATATAATTTTTAAATGTATGTATACGTAATTATTTCTGAAGCTTGCACTTCCATTTCATTACTACACTTCTTACTTTCCTACAATATATTTTTTCAGGCTCTCACAGTAGCTAACTCTTCCTTCCCGAATATTTTTGCTAACGTTACAATCTGGTACTTTCGTCTTCCTCAATTTTTCCGCTCTCCCAGTTTATCATATCCCCCCTCAAACCCCCCCCCCCCCCCCCCCTCCCGCTTCGGCCGAAAAAAGGTTCGCGAGACGTCGAGAGTCGAACTTGTAGAAGGGTCGAGAAGGTGACGAGTCGAAAGGGAAGGCTGCGAAGGCGGAGGTAGAAGGTTTTTACGCGCGAGCAGGAAAATGAAACTGCCTCTCCCCTTTTCAACCCCGAGCAACCCCCGACCACCCCTTCTTGGCCCTCCGACTCTCGCGCCTTTTCTCTTCTCGGCCCTTACGACCGAATCGTCGTCGATGAGCAGACCCGCCCTTTTCCCTAAACGCATCTTATTATTTTCATCAGACCCTTCTCCTCTTCGGGTTCGATCCGCCCGGATTCCGGGAGTCGTTTTTGGGAGACGGGGGAAGCGGATCTATGGGAGAAAATTGTTTCTTCGCGTCCGAAGTTTGTTTACGACGCTTGGCACATTTCTCATTTTGCAGAGTAGTCTTCAATTTTGTGGCGTTTAGTTGAATTGATGTAGGGTTTGTAATACTTTTCGCAAGCACAATATTTTCGGTTTTTCACAAAAGTGGCAATGTCAAGATTTTGACGAGAAAGACAGTTCTGTACATTTCAAATTTCATGTTCAAACATTTTATAAGCTTTATCACAGACATTATAGCGTTTACAATAGTTTCCTACATACATAATTTTTATAGTCTGTCCTCTAGAATGTGTACAGCAACACTTTTAAATTATTGACATTCTCGCTGTTTCACAAGGACAAGATATCAAACCAGATCCTTACTGTGAGTTCAAAGGTAACATGTCAATAATATTGCCCATGAATCACAATTCAACAATTCTATCCTAATATTCTCCCTACTCTACATTGAAAGCTACAAAGGCCTCATACTTAAGATACAAAATAGTTTCCCATATAATGTACAGTAAACTCCTTCTCGATCTCTGTACGCGCTCCCGTATAAATAATAAAGTAACGAACGTCCCGGAAGAAGCCGAGGGGGCATTAAATACAGGGTGTTCCGAGAAATCGCGCGCAACCTTCCCTTATCGTCGAGCAGATCCGATACCTGAGACCTGTCCATTAGCCAGATTGCCGAGCGTCCCAGCATCCTGAGCATCGGCCACGTGCCTTCTCGTAAGAGAATACATCCATTTAAACGATCGAGATTTCCCTTCGACCCCCCTCCCCACCCTCCAGCCCTCCTCTCACTCCCCGTATCGTAATACGATACGATTCGACGCGAGAAAGGGAGGACACGCTCTTATTCGGCCGGATTTGAAAGGATTCCGAATCTCGAATCGATCCCGTCAATTCGCAGATGTCATCCGGAATTAAGACGATCTCCCGCGAAATCTTGTACTGCCAACCTAATCCGCGATATAACCTTTTCACCCTCCTGCGCGTAATATGGGAAGTTGGAATATTCGCGGCGATCCTGCGATTTTTGTCGATCGTTTGACGTATTTTAGGGTGGGACTGTGGGTCTTAAACGACTGGGTCTTGGAATCTGTTAACAAGTTAAGTCATTGGAAACCAATTGCACACCGAGTGTGCAATAATAATAATGAGGAATTATGAGTTGTTCTGAGTAAAGTAGTCGTCTCTGAATGAATCCGATGAACTCCGATGCCCGGGTCAAATTTGACCCTTAACATCAAATGTTCAGGGAAGGTCGTTCGAAGGTCAAATGTATCGTTTTGTCACGAATTGGCCGAAAATACGCGACAGACTTCGGCCGACTCGCTTCTACAGTCTTAAACGGTGCAAAACACAGGAGTCTCGCATCCGGGAATCGATCCTGTCGCATTCCTGGGAAGATTCGGAATCCGGCATCGATCTTCCGAATTTTCCACCGTCATTCGGCAGTCTGACGACGCGCGTGGGGCACGGGACGTCTCCTTGGAATGCAAAATACGCCTATGGCTCGGCTGGCGAGGGCGGGAGCGGGAGGGGTGGAAGCTGGTGCCGAAGGGTGCGAAAGGGCGAGAAAGGTGACGAGCCGGGCTAGTCGTCGACTCGTTAAGAACGACGTCAGGAAGCGCTGCGCGGCATGCAGATCAGCTTCAGTCTGATCCGTTATGGCGGATTCGCGACCTCGAGAAGTTCGTCTGCCGCGGTCGGAATTAAATATTAAATGCCCAGGGGCGACGGTCGAGGGAAATTGAAGGGGTGGAGGGGATGGCGAATTGGTCGGGGCGGACGGCGGAATCTTTGATGAGGGAGGAAGAGGGTGGGGGGTTCGGAGCTTTAAGGTAGGTTTGAGAATTTTTCCGGTGGCTGTGGCAGTTTTCGTATGTGAAGGATAGTACTTATATATGGACCGTTCATTTTGAAAGTGGTGTATGCCCATATTTAAAAAGAAATGAGATATCATATTTTCTGTTTATTTACGTGATATTTAATTTTTTTTTTTAATTGACTTACATCTATTTCAAAGTAAACGGTCCATATATATACCCATATAAAAATATATCTACCTATATATTTGTAGAGAATTGAGAAACGATAAATTGTAAACTTTGTTGAAATTCAATTTTATCTGTCAATTGTTTGACGTTAAAACTCTATTTAATAAAGTAGGAAAATTGTAAGGATGAAAGATATTTATCCCTATCTATCCTTTTTTACACAGATAGAGAACACTCAGAGATATGACGATTAATGTATAACTTCTATCCGTATAAGATTTAAAATTGTAAAGTCACATTGAGCCATTACTTAATCTACTGATACTACAACCCTTATCTCGATTATTCTATAATTTCATAAAAATCCGCAAGAAACGATCTACAATTTTCAACTTGCAAAACAGTTATGCCCCACCATCCAATGCCTACAATTTCCATCCAACTTTTTCTGTCTGGCCAGTACCAGCTACACGAAGTCGAGACAAGTCTATTTCCGGAAGTCTACGATGTTAAAGGATCCTTAATTAATCCAGCGCGGCTCGCCCGGTACGCGGCAGCTCGCACATTCGCAGAATTCGCAGGATTCACAGGATTCACAGTATTCACAGGATTTACAGGACTCGCAGGACTCGCAGGACTCACAGGACTCACAGGTTGCACCTACCAACCTTCCTCGCGACTTCACGCTAGCGCGAGTTCCGCAGTTTGAAATAATGACTCTCTCCGACGAATGGGACCCCCCTCTACCGGGTGTCCAACATTAACGGATTCCGCCACGAGTGCCTCTCCGCACATTCTTGCTTCGTCGAAAGACAGGCAGACGCTATACGAGAAGTTTCGGCCTGCCGCCGCGTTAACGAATGGACAGTTACGCGATCTGATGAAGTGAGCGATTAAGGCGGCTAGCCACGAACTTCCGGTTTACGATAAGGAGGCCACTTTTACGGCCAGCCGGAAGTCGTTCGTCGGTAATTTGATATTCGGCGGCGGGACGGATTTATATGTTAATAAGATTCGCCCGAAACTCGGCAGTTTCGGATTACGACGGATTCGAGGTAGGGGTGGGTGGTTGAGGAGGAAGAGGAGGGGGGGGTGAAGTGTGTTGGACGCGATAAGAATTTGAGGCAAGACGGCGGACAGGTCGTAAAGGATTAATTACCTGTTGAGCTCGAAAGCTTCAGCCTCGGACGGCCTTGTTGTTTACTACCGCAAACAGGTTGGATGAATATAAATTACTTTAGGTAACGATTTTGTAAAATTACTAGTGTAAGTTTTGTTACGCTTGCATTCAAATAAACGGTCCTAATTACACTCATCAATATTCAAAAACTGCCACTTTACGCCTAAACAATACCTAATATTACTTTCATCCCAATGCAAAGATCAAAATTTAAACCCGATTCGATGAAAAATTGAAATTAGGAGCCACGTGACCACCAGCTGTCAACAGAAGTACAGTCAGGGACTCTGTCTATCTGTCTATCCTTGCTCGAGCCTAGCAGTTTATGGAAGCCTGAACGAATTATTCTACTCCTCGCTCGGAGGGGGCAAAGCGAGTTTCAGGTAATGGCCGGATCCGAACGATGGCAGCCCTCTCCGGAGCCCTCTGCAGCCCCTTTACGATTTGATATCTCACGCTCCCCATATTTCTTCTCCCCAGAGGGCTCCAGCTCCGGGATATAACACTCATCGATGCCGCTGCCGTAGTTCGATCAGCCGTGCTTTAAAACGGCGGAATCGTTAGCCGAGATTGCTTCGAAAGCGGGCGAGAATTCTCTCCATTTCGGCCTGCCAGTCTTTTACAACCTTCGACCTTCGAGCAGGACGACTTTTGGTGGGAAGATAGGTTTCCTGCACTTTTTGCGCGAGCTGCTGCGTAATTTCAAATACTAACCCATTAACTGCCTTTGTTGTTTGTATATGTTGCCAAATAAGTTATGTAGATGCACAAAAGGTTGTGTAACACTATAATTATATAAATTTAAAAGTTCCCAAATGGGAATCGTGGCAGCCAATGGGCAAAAAAAAGACTACAGTCGATTTGATCTGAGACTTTTGCGAAGAAAGTATTTTTATAGATCTTCGTGGTCTTGAAGATATTGTTTATTATGTGTTCTTGATGGGAGAATAATAATGACAGGTTGTCTCTAGAGGATTTGTCATACAATTCCTACTGAAGTTTGAAGTCAGGCCGAGAATATTAATCATCGATTGTTCGACTGAATCAATTGAAGTCAAGTGAGACGGCGAATTTTTGGAAATTTGAAGAATGAAGAGTTTGGGTCTTCGGGAGGATCGTAAGTTTGTTTTTCTGCGTCGTCGGCAGGAGGTGGGCAAAGGTTTTGTCGTTCGAGGGAGACTGAAGATTCTGTTTTCGACGGAGTCTGGCAGGAAAGATCGTATCTGCGTCATTTATAACTTCTCTTTCTCTTCATTTACCCGCTATCTCTTCCCCAGTTTTTTGCAGACGTCATAAATTTTAATTTAATTAGCTGCTTAGACGTACACAACTGCAATTTCTGCTTTGTATGCTGTATTTGTCTGCCTTACTGAAATTGAGTGTTTATAATATACGAATTTTATTATGTCTGTATTATGAAATATTTTATTATTATTCATATTCATTAAACCGTCGTTGAAAAATGGTATTAATAAAATTCAATTATTTTACAATCGCTTCTCGTCAATATTAGGATTGATTTTTCCAGAAATATAATATATCTCACACCCCTAATATTTCTAGTATTCTCGACAGTCGACAATCGTTTAAGAGGGTGGCTTGATTTATGATCCTGGTACCGAAGGTATTTATTTTTGTATTGACAGTGTCCTTAGTACCAACTACGTGTTTTAGCTGTCATAACGATTATACTAGTTCATAAAATATTATATTTATAAAAACATTGGAATCTGACAAAAAAATAGAATTATTTGCAATACTGATAATAATCAACACCTTACTACCGATTACAAGCTTCGAATACCTGAAAATATAATATATCCCCCACGCTTAATATCCCCCACCCCTTCCAGGGAAGCCAGAGGGTGCAAAGTGATTAATGACCGCGATATCAAAAGCATCTATTTTTTTATTGACGCCGTCTTCAATACCAGCTATGTATTTTATCCTTTATACCGATTACACATATAAATTCGTAAAATAATTTGTGGACCTTCACCCTCCTACATCAATACTTAAGAAATGCCAAGTATTAAAATATTTTTTTCAAGAATTGAGCAATACACAAGTAATGATCAACAGCTTACCACCGTACGCGATCTCCAAATACCCGAAAATATAATATAACCCGCTCGACCAATATCACCCACCCCTTCGACGCCCCTATCCAAGGGGTTGTCGAGTGATTAATGACCGCGGTGTCGGAGGGTAAGTCTCGCGATGCCGTCTCCGCGTTCTCCGTCGGGAAGATATTTTCCCGGTGATTCCACGATTCCGTCACTCCGCCCCTGACTTTCGAACGAGACGAGACGGTAGCCTCCCCCCCCGAACGTGGCCGGAAGGAAGAGGGGGGGGGGCTGAGAAGGGTAAAAAAGGAGCCGCGCTTTACTTCCCACTCACGACAGAACGAACGAGACGATCGTGAGTACGAGGTCGAGTACAAATTGTCTTCGGGGGACAGGGCTAGGAATCAATCTACTTCTTGCCTTCCGTCTTCCTCCAGACAGTCTTCGAGAGTCTCTCCAGGACCTTCCAGGACCTTCAAACCCACCCCTCCACGCTCCGCCTCCCGTCTTCATTTCTAACTTTAGCAGACGTTGGGCGACGATCGGATGAGGTCATTGTATGGGTTGGGCAAAAAGGGGTGGATTTGAATTTTTGTACTTTTGGAAGACGGGTCGAGTAGGTGGCTGGATTCGATGCGTATTGACGATGCGGTCGGGAATTGGGACAAGAGGGAGGGGGTGTCGACTCAGGCGGGGAAGTTTCGGACGGGGTGGTTTGTCGACGCAGTTCCTAATAGGGTGGATTGTTGGGGGTGTGAAGTTGTTCAGAGACGGTGGCTTCTTGTGGACTGCGCTGTTCATTTTTGTATTTGTTTCAAGTTGACAAGCCAAACAAAGCCACCAAAACCATATCCCCATAATCTCACATAGTAAAACCACCCTCCCACCGCCTACAGCGCTTTTCAAAATCCACCGCACTCAACTCCACTTCCTATGCCACGCAAAGCTGCGCGAGCCTCCTACGCCATCATCTCAGCTCTCCTTGAAAAACTGTCTGCAAACTCGCTGCTCGTAAATCGCCGATCGGCCAGGGCCGTCTAACGAGACGTGATTCCGTCGGTGAATGAAACATCGAGCTGGGGCGCCCGCCGTATTTTCCGAACGATTACTGTCGCCGCCGAGTGCGGGAACGAATGGCGCGATAAGAAGAACCCGCTGTATCAACTCGGCAGTCTGGATACTCGAAATATCGACGGGATCGCGGTCCCTGGGACATCCATCATGCACAGCCGTCGGCCCAGCGAGCCAGCCCTTAGTTTTCAACCCCCGGCCAGCCCCCCGCCACTTACCTACCCTATCGGTGGAAGCGAGGAAGACTCGCCCTCGGAAAACAACGGAACCGCGCCAGGTACTCGGAACGTAACGTATGGCCAGGTGAGGGTCCGCACACTTTTTTTTTTTTTTTTTTTTATTTCGTGGTTTTGAGTCACATCAACAACAAGGTTATTAGCGACTAAGGCATTAATTACATAATTTTCGATATAAGATTTGTTTCTCTAAGGTACATGAGTAGGTTTTTGGTTGATTCTTCTTTGAGGTTGTCCTTTAATGATGTACCCAGTTTATAGAGGTCACGTTGGTTCTTGTATTTCAAGCAGTTCAGGATCAAGTGTTCTATCGTGATTGTTGTGTTGCAGACGTTACAAAAAGGTTTGTGGTTTGTGGATATGATGTGTGAGTGAGTGATTTTCGTGTGGCCAATTTTTATTCTAGATATAGTTACTTGTTCCATTCTTGTCAAGTTGTTGTAGTTTGTGTACTCTTTTTTGTGTGAGTTGTTTACAATATCTCTAATGTGGGTGGGTGCAGTATTGTTCCAGTCTGTATTCCATGTATCTATCAGTTTCGATTTTGTTTCTTTTATTAGATCTTCGAAAGGTATATTTTTGGCTGGTATTGGATAACGGTCGGTGGCCGCTGCTCTTGCTGCTTGGTCTGCTTTTTCATTTCCAGTAATTCCTATGTGTGAGGGGATCCATACTAGTACGATTTTCCTTCCGTTTTTTATTAGTCTTGCATGGGTTTCTAGGATTTGTTGGGTTATGGTATTAGTGGAAGTTGTATTATTTACTGAGGTTACTACACTTTTGGAGTCAGTGAGTATTAATGTATTTTGGAACTTTTCCTCCTCTGTGATTGTTAGTGCTTGATTGATGGCCATTTGTTCGGCTGTGTATATAGATGCTGCCTCTGGGATTTTCGATTTGGTGATGGAGTGTGGGGTGATGACCGCGAATCCTGTGCCTATTTTGTTTTTTGAGCCGTCTGTGTATATGTGTGCATAATCATGGTGTCTGTTTAGAATTTCCTTGGTTAGGCTATTGAACACTTCTGGGTTGGTATTAGCTTTTTGGTATTTCAAGAGGTCCTGGTTAATTTCGATTTTGGGTATTGACCACGGAGGTGTTTTTGGTATATTTCTATAGTTGGTATGTGAAAGTTTGATGTTTAATTCTTCCTCTATTTTGGATATTCTGTAGTAGAAAGGTTTTGGGTAGTTTTTGTGTTGGTCATATTCTTTGCGCAGTCGGTGGGAGAAAGTATTTGTGAATACCGGTTTGTTGGGTGTTGTTGCGTTTTTGATTGCTTGTGTTGTGCACAAGATTTTTCTTCTCACTGACAGTGGACTCTCATTGGCTTCGTGGAGCATACTTAGTATAGGGCTGGTTCTAAACGCTCCTACAGCTATTCGGATTGCCGTGTGGTGTATTGGGTCGAGTAATTTGAGGTAGGAATTGTTTGCTGATTCATAGATGATTGCTCCATAGTCTAATTTCGGTCTGATAAGTGCTTTGTACGTTTTTGTTAGTGTGTTCATGTCTGCTCCCCAGTTATTTGCAGCGATAGTTTTCAATATATTCAAGCGGGAGAGACATTCTCTTTTTAGATTTGTTATATGGGGTTTCCAGCTCAGTCTCTCATCAAAGGTCAGTCCGAGGATTTTTATATTATTTGTTTGTTTGAGTTGGGTATTACCTAGGGATAGTCTTACTTTGCTCTTGTGTTTAAGTCGGGAGAAGACGATTATTTCAGATTTGGTTTGGGAGAATTTAAAACCTGATATATTGGACCAATCGTGTAATTTATTGAGTGTGATTTGTAGAATTTTTTGGGTTGTTTTCAGATTTTTTCCCCTGCATATGATAGTCAGGTCATCGGCAAAAAGGAAGGCTTTCACTGGCGCAGATATTAGTGATAGGATTTCATTTATGGCTATTAGGAATAGTGGGACGCTTAGGACTGAACCTTGTGGGACTCCGTTTTCAGTTTCTATAGTTTTTGATAAAACATTGTTGGCCCGTACTCTTATGCGCCGGTTTTTCAGAAAATTTTCTATGAATGATAGTGACGCCCCGTGAAATCCTAGTTTCTTAATGATATGTAGTAGTCGTTTTTTGCATACCATGTCATAGGCTTTTTCGATATCTAGTGCTACCATAATTGTGTTCTGTTTGTTTATCAAGCCTTCGCATATGATGGTGTCTATGTTGGTTAATTGATCTATTGTAGAGTGCAGATGTCTGAAGCCACTTTGGTAAGGGGATAGTATGTTGTTTGTTTCAAGGGCCCAGCGCAGCCTATAATTGATTAGTTTTTCCATTATTTTGCATAGGGTGTTTGTTAAAGCAATTGGGCGGTAACTATCAGGTGATGTGGGTATTTTTCCAGGCTTTAGGATTGGGATGACCATGGCTTCTTTCCAAGCTTCTGGGAATAAATTGTTTCTCCAAGTGTGGTTAAAGAATTTTAGCAAATGTTGGAGTCCGTTAGCAGATAGGTTTATGAGTAAGGTATTGGGAATCCCATCAGGTCCCGGGCTCGTGTTTTTGCATTTTTTGAATATAGTGTTTAGTTCTTCTATAGTGAAGGGCAGGTTGATGGCCTCTATGTCTTCTTTTTTAATGGTTGGATAATCATTTTTTGAGAGTTTAGTTGTGCGAGTTCTGTTTGTTAGGAATTCTTCATTGTAGTTTGAATTGCTGGAGTGCTTGGCGAATGTATTGACAAATAGGTTTGCTATTTCATCTGGATTTGTCGTGATTTGTTTATCCGTGTTAATAAGCGCGGCTGTTTTTAATTGGTTATTGCCCTGTATTGACCTAACTTTATCCCAAATTATCTTTGAGGGAGTTGAGTTATTCATTGAAGAGAGAAATTCATGCCATGACTGCTTCTTGCTATCTCTTATGGTTCTTCTCGCTTCAGCCCTGAGTTTTTTAAAATTGATAAGGTTGTCAGTAGTTTTATTGCGTTTGTAGTTGTTAAAGGCCTTTTTATAGTTTTTTATTGTTGTTTCGCACTTCTTGTTCCACCAGGGTACCGTGTGGTGCTTCACTGTTGTATGATGGTTAGATTTTGGAATAGAGCAGTCTGCTGCATTCTTTATGATCTCTGTGAGGATTCCTAAGTAGTTATCGATTTGTGTATTGTTTGTTGTTAGCAGTTGTTCGAGTTCAGGTATTTTGGCGTCGATTATGTGGCGATATTTGTTCCAATCAGCTAATTCAAATTTCCATCGCTGCAGAGGAGGAGGAGCAATTTGGGATCGGTTTGGGAATACTTTTGTTATAATTGGAAAGTGATCGCTATCATATAGGTCGTTGCTTGTTTCACTTTCACAATTACATGCAAAATTAGTGCTGCAGAAGGTAAGATCGATAGTGCTGAATGTTCCGTTGGATACATTGAAGTGGGTTGGATTGTCATCGTTAAGGAGGATGATATCCTGCTTTGACATTGTTGTTTCAATGATTTTTCCTCTTGGATTTGTAGTTTTTGATCCCCATAAGGTGTTATGGCTATTGAGGTCTCCTAACAAGATGAAAGGTTTTGGCAGTGTTCCAATTAGATTATTTAGCTCTGATTCGTCTAACGTATAGCTATTTGGAATATATATGTTACAGATGTGTATGGTCGGGGCTAGGTGGATTTTTGTTGTTATCGATTCCATGTTGCTGTCTATTTGAGATTGTTCACAGAAGTGTGATTCTTTGATAAAGGTTGCAACTCCACCACTCGCAGTTGGTGAGTTGCGGTTTTTGAGGAATGGCCTGTATTTCTTTAACTGGATAGTTTGGTGTGGTTTGAAATTTGTTTCTTGTAGACAGATGACGTCTGGTTGGTATTTATTAATTAGTATTTGTAATTGTGGTAGGCGTGAAAAGTATCCGTTTAAGTTCCATTGTAATATTGTAAGAGCCATATATTTTTATTTTTTATTTTTTATGTGGTGAGGGTCAGTGTCTGATTCATAGTCTGTAGAGAAGGGGGTGCTGTCCTGAGATACGTTGTCTATGTCATTTGATATTGTGTCCGGTAGGTTATCTACTAGTTTTTTTGTTAGCCTGTGGATGCGGTTTTTAATGCTTCTTTCTTTAAGGTGGGGATATATCTCCTGCAACATTTGTACTAGGGCCGGTATGTTTTCTGTGTGTTCATTTGCTATTATAGTTGGATTTTCTGATCCAAATGAATTTTCTAGAAAACTTAGCATTTGGTTATAATTAATTGGAAAGTTCTGTTGGTTATTTTCAATTATCGTTCTGGCTGGTTCTAGCATGTATTCTACGGTTAGTATTGGATTTACACTAATTTTCTTCTTTTTGGTGGCTTTTGCTTTTGCCTTTGGCGGCATCATGCTCGGTGTGGTCGTAGAGTTTTGGGGATCTGTGGTGATGATTTCATTATTAGTTGTGTCTGTCGTGGATGTAGAGTGTGCTCTTTTTTTATTGGTTATATTGGTTGGAATGGTAGATTCCTCTATTGTTGGCTGAGAAGGATTGATGTCACTTGTCTGTGTTTGGAGATTTTTGTTTGTTTCTTCGGTCTGTATGTGTGTCTGTTTACTGTTTGTGAGGTCGCTTTTCGGGCATTGCTTGGCTATGTGTCCTTCTCCATTGCATGTGAAGCAGTTTGGTTTGTCTGTCGTTGCGAAAATTCTATATGGGGTTTCTTCGTGAGTGACGATGAATGATGAAGGAATTTTTTCTACGTCTTCTGGGTTAATAAAAATTTGTCTCCTAAAGCTCAGTATATGTGAGAAGCCCGGTTCCTGTATTCCCGCTCTGAGATATGTAATTTTGGACATAGTACGGATATTGTTTTTCTTAAATATGTTTTGAATGTTTTCGTTGGGGATTGTTGGACAAACGTTGGACAGGATGATACGTTGAGCTGGGGTGATCAGTGGTTTTATATTAATTTTAGTTTCGTTGATGGTAATGGTTTTGTGTTTTTCTGTTAAGTCAGTGACGGTTTTCTCAGAGTTTAGGTACATACATACTCTTCCATTAGAGATGCGAGAGATGAATCTAATCGCCGCGGGTCCAATTTTATTTCCAATAGCGTTGGCGTAGTCCTTGATCGGTATTCCCTCAACTGACTCCAATATTATGGCTTGCTCTTTTTTGGGGAGGGACATATTGTTGGTGGTTTCTGCGTATGATCGGCGAGTTGGTACATTTTTATTTTCAGTGATTTGATTAGTTGGGTGAGTTTCGGTTGAGGTGGGGTTTTGATCCCTGTACTCAGAGATCATTTTGTCAAATTCGTTTGGAGGTTCGTTCATGAACCTCGCACTGGCCAGGTTATGGCACCTATTTGTTGACGTCACAATGGTATTGTATTGTTTTAAAAGCGTTGACTCACGGCACTCGCGGACTACGTCTTGTCGGTATGACTGCCGGCAGTGAACTGTCCGCACACTTATCAATCACTTAGCAGCGGTATTCTGAACGCCGGAGAGCGAAAGGGCTACCGTTGCGTCACGTTCGCGGCTTCCCGGGATAATGCAGTTTTCGGATTTTGAACCGGATGGTGTAAGAGTTAATCATTTTCAGATAGTAGTGTAATAGATTAAGATTTTTTTTAAATTTTTTCAGTAGTAGATTTGTGGGCATGGTAGAACGTATTTGATAATTTCAATGCAGAGTATTTTTAATTTTGTGACCGCAAAATGTATATCGACGATAGTACAACGTATTTGATTATTCCAATGCACAGTACTTTTATTTTCCTGACCAGAAACTATACATTGACCAGAATAAAACATATTTGTTTATTTCAATGCGTATTATTTTTAATTTCCTGACCGTAAAATATACCTTGACCATAGTACTACATATCTGATTATTCCAAAGCACAGTACTTTTCATTTTCTGGCCAGAACATATAGATTGATCGTAACACGACATATTTGTTAATTTGAAAGCGTACTACTTTTAACATTGTGGCCAGAGAATGTACATTGATCGCAGTACAACGTACTTCATGTTTCAGAGATTATTTCGATCTGCAGGGTCGGTGCCGCGGACAGAATTTTTCCTGACACTCTCCGCAGTGCAGCGTGAAGGTAGGTGCACTTATCAATCACTTAGCGGCCATATTTCCTGGGCGGATGGAAAGCAAGAGTGAACGAGGACCGTAACACTGCTCTTACATCGCGCCGCCATCTATCTTGTCAGGGTTCGACAGTGAAACAGTGTGCCCGGTGCAAATCGCATTGGGTGATATATGAAAAGGTCCAGAAGACACGGGGCAACACTCTACCGCAATTCGATGCCAAGTGTCCTTTATTCCGTAATTAAACTTCGTCCCGAGAAGCACCGAAGGAGAATGCTGGCGAAGACGAACGGAAGGAGAGTAGAATTTGATCGATGGTCAGAATTTTGATCATCGAGGCTGACCTCGATTCTACTGCACTCCGATCGGTGGAAACTTGCATTTTATCAAGGGGTGGTAGATTTTGGTACTTGCTGTATGATGGGATTATTTTGAAAGTATTGTACTTTTCGAAGTATTAAGGGATGAGTTAGTTATAGACTCGAAAATTATTAGGGTAATGTAATTATTAAAGTATTTTACCTTATTTCATTTAATAATTATTATTTAATGACCACGCGAATAAAACAATTGTGAATATATGAAATGTTTTGCTTAAGCTAAGATATTAATTTAAATTGGCGTCTTTCAATTTAAAATCGAAAACTATACACTCTGATTCAATCGTGGAGTTTTGATACTATCAACTGACTTTTTGTAATTTGATCGTTTGATAATCCTTACATTTCCAAGAGGATATACAAGTTCATATTACATTTATTCTTTATTATATAGAATTGTGATTTTTTTAATAAAATATCAGACTGAACTCAGCCCCGCTTTCAAGATTAACAATCTTCCTGATACGAACTTTCCCACTGTACAATTCTCGAAACACGTTGTTACTCATTTACCCGGAATCCCCCCAAATTCCTGCCCCCGCGCAGCTCATTGTTCGAGTTTCCGGAGTTAAAAGCTATTTGTCGAATTACATCCCCCCTTACTTCCACCCCCATCCACCCCTTCCACCCTCTGACTTCCAAAGAAAAGGACCCGCTCGCGACACGCTTTAATTGTTCCAACAAATTCAACAACTTCCAGCCGAAGCTTGTTCCAAAATTCCAAAATTCCAAAATTTCCAAAATCTGTCTATCGGCCCTTCCGTCGCGAGGAAAATCTTCATGCGGGCACATTGTGAGCAGGAAATGGCCGACGATTATAATGCACCCGAAAGGGTCTGTTTCCCTTCGTCCTCCCCACCCCCTCGACCCCCACCCACCCACCCACCCTTCCAGGAACCTAGATTCTGGATACACTTTAGCGAATCCATTATAGAGATTGTGGTCGCGACCTCGGCAGGGCAAGTTTTCCGTCCCTTTCGCGAGAGTGCCCCATCCCTCTTCTGCCCACCCCTTCTCACCTTCCCCCACCCACCCCTCTACCTTCTCGGCCCGTCTCCTCTCGAATCTCTCCGACTGGCTCCGTTCATCACGCTGTACAAAGCATATTTTACGGTCGAAGGCGACCCCGATGGTAATAGCGTAATAAAAACATGGCGGAGGGTTGCAGGTGAGGGAGGAGGGGGTGGGGGTGAAAAAACGGGAATTCCGCGTTACCAATGGCGACGGCTTACGCTCAGGACTCCGAGGACGAGTCGGGAGCGTAAATTAGGATGTAAGCGCAGAACCGGACGCCGAGGACCAAATTATTCGGGGAAATTCATTTCGTGCCATAATTCCCACCCCCCCTGGCTCGCCACCCCTCGATCCCGAGCCTCCGACCCCTCCGACCCCGCCGGTTCCTACCGATTCTCTCTTCCCTTTAATTGCCGGCCCTTTCGCAAATTTCATTTCTTTTCATTTTTCTTTTCTTGGCGCTCGCTCTTAATTCGTCCTTTACGGCCTTTTTTTGGTTTATGTTTCGGTCCTTGGGGTTGGTAGGCGGTAGGTTACGAGCTTCGGGTTAGGTTCGTTCCTTTATTTCGGCTGATAATGCGATTAGGCGCGCGGCGCGACGTTTAATTCTGTTATTAAAGCCGCAGGTGGCCTAATCTCAATATGGCCGAGTTACTGGCCAGTTTCAGCTTTTGGTAAAGTTTGTACGTGTGTGTGTGTGTGTGTGTGTGTGTGTGTGTGTGTGTGTGTGTGTGTGTGTGTGTGTGTGTGTGTGTGTGTGTGTGTGTGTGTGTGTGTGTGTGTGTGTGTGTGTGTGTGTGTGTGTGTGTGTGTGTGTGTGTGTGTGTGTGTGTGTGTGTGTGTGTGTGTGGGGGGGGGGGGGGTGTGGGTGGACTCGAAGTCGTTCGAGGATGTGGTTATGGTTCTGTGACCTGCGAAGGACTTCTCATCTTCCACTTGCTACGCCATTGCAGAACGTAGTGAGTGTGTATTATTACTTAATATTAGATTACGTATAATTTATATATAATGTTAATACTTGGTACAAAATATGTGTAAGTAGACATTATAAAATAGTCGTATCAGAGAAAAGTTGTCTGGAAATGGTAGAATGAGAAAGTAATCAGATCGGTTAGGAATAAAGTTCTATTTATTGAGGTGATCTATCTTTCTTATCGACCAATAAATTTCTGTCTATAGATTCTCATGTCCCAGTTCCATAAAAGCACGTACAAGTTTAAATAGAGAAAGAGGATGATATGAATGGTTCGTTCATGTTAAAATGTCATTTTTCTACAAATCGAACTGAATTCACTATCAACACTTTGATTCACATTATGTTGGTAAGAGACTATTTTCGGTTATTCTAACAAACAAAATTCGACCCGTTCCACAAATTACAATTTTTATTAAACATCCTCTCACTCGGATTTTATACATTTTTAATCCTCTAAAAATCTAACACTACCAACTTCACCCTCAGACCCTCACTCCAGCCCAATCCAAAAATTCCAAAATACCCTACCGTACCCCGAAGCGCCCAAAGCAAACCGACCAAAAAATCCAACCCTCCCACTCTCATTCTCGGACACAGCCATAACCGTATCTGTAACATCCCAAGGACCCCCACCCCCTACTCCCCCATCAAATATATTCCACCCCACTCTCCCGACACTCAACCAGCAGTCCAGCCAAAAAAAAGTCCACCCTTTCATTCCCGCGCGGATCGGCAGGATCGGAGTGTCGGATAAAGGACTCTTTCTCGCCGCCGGGCAGGACGGGGAAGGGGGGGACGAAATAATAAGCCGCCTAATGGAGCCCGGAATTGCGAACATTCGCGCCGCGATTGGATGCAGTTCCTATTGCGGCAGTTTCCCTGCCGGCAGTTTTCCTCGGGAAACTGCGCGGCAACACTCGCACGACTCCGTCGCCGGCCGTTACGGCCGCCCAGGACCCCCTAGAATGACTTCTTAATCGATATTTCGTGATCCCTTCGCCCGCGCACACCCGGTATACTCCTCAGAAGATCCACCGGGAAGCGTAAACGGAATAACGATTGCGCGATCCGCACGCAACTGCGAGCTCGATCATTGATTTTAACGAGTTTCTTTATCTCACCGTTTCCTACGTGAGGTGAGAAGGTATCGACCTTCGTGATAAAGGTTTCTTGGGGTGAAGGGTGGGCAAAGAGCTGCCGTTCTGAGGACGTTTACGGGGCGGTTCTTGAGATCGGTTTTTATTGTTTGGAATTTCGAGGGTGGGGGGGTATGTAATATGAGACTTGAAGGTTGTAGGTATTTGTCAAAATCAAGTTTCATTTTTGTAATCGAGAAGAACATTTTTTTATTTGCGCAAATCTGCTAAACAGTGTTTGGTTTCTGAGCCACGGTAATACGGTGAAATGTAAAATGAGTTGCGTTGAAGCTGTGGGTGGAGCCATTTATTGAGTCGTACTACTTGTAAGTATGAAATCTGGGGGTTGGTATCGGGTTTCAGTCTTTATTTGGGGTTGCGAGGGTCTTATCTGCGCAGTTGCAGCTGGTAATCGAGTTATTTCGAGCGGGCGTCGTCGATTTGACGATTGTGTACCGAATCTGGTGCTTACTGGGAACTGCCTGACCATTTATGGGGTCGTACTACTGTCCTCTGGAAAAATTGCTGTTATACCACTTCCCTCACCTCCGTTTCCACTCTCAGCTATGAAAATATATCCGAATGAACAAAGCGTAATTACAGAGTGTTACATGTTACTTTTATTGGCTGATCATTCCACGAGCTATACTACTTAAAATTTTCTATCGCTTTCTTACTTCCCTAATCCTACTGCACGGAATATTTCCGTTCCCACTCTCAACTATGAAAATACATTCGAATGAACACAACGTAAAAACAGCGTTACATGTTACTTTTAGTGGCTGATCATTCCTGGAGCTATACTACTTAAAATTTTCTATCGCTTTCTTACTTCCCTAATCCCACTGCAGAGAGCTTCATATTTCTGAACGGAGATCACGGGAAAGGTATCAAGCATCGAACGATGTTAAACCGGCATACTTGGAGGGAATATTCGAAAGTATCGAGTGTACGGTATCCGCGCGAGATCAGGCTACAATAACGTTTTTGATCCGGCCGCGGACGTCATCCTATTTCTCGGAATAGTCGGCGGAGTCGGTTTATACCGAGGTATCGATGCGTCGTAGGCAGAATGTTCGTTGGGTCCTTGGAGCCTCTGTGACTCTCGGACGGGGAGCTGGAGAGATTACGCACGCTTCGGCGGGAACGTGCCTTTGCCAGGACGCGCGGCATTCAGGACTCGGGAATCATGCTGTGGGCGGGAGAGAACAATATCCGGCTGGCGGCCGCTGGGATTGAAGCGAAATTTGCGGAAAAAGGGGGGGAAGGTAGGTGGGATGAGATGATTTTGATTAAGTGATTAGATGAAATGGTGTTCATACGTGAAATTTTGAATGTAGTAGTGATACTGTAAGATTATATACGGAATTTTTATGGAATTTAAGAAAATCTTATTTATTTCAGAAATTTATATATATTATTATAATTAAAGTTTAGAAACGTCGAAATTGTAGTGTGATAAGTATTGACAGAGCAGAAATTGAAAAATTTAGAGTTTTTCATGCATTCTCAAATGTTTGTATTTCCAAAGTCTCGCTATTTTGATTTCCCAACCTATACCAAATTAATATATCTAACACCACAATTATGTTTAAAATCCTAATATAATTGATCCTACACATACTAGAATTTCTGAAAATTCCAATGCTGCCAGAATTCGAATTTTCCAATTTGCCAAGTATCAAATCTCCACATACCCATAACACAAATACCTACAGACCTACTACAATTTATCTAAAATTCCCATTATAACGACTTTCTACCAAAAATCTTTCCAGCACCCGGCAAGGTGTCAAAATCGGATTGAATAGTAAAAAAATGGAGTTCCCAGGATCGTGCCCAGACACTTGTCCCTCTCCCTCGAACAATGGACGCTGCTCCGGTACCCACGGGATTAAATATCATAATTAATGTCGGGCCCCGGCGCGGAGGCTTGCGTGTGGGAGAATTGTCACCTTGGAGACAACCTCCAACCTCCTCGCCGAGCTTTCGGAGAAGTGAGGCACCTTCAGCGGCCTCAGCCTCCACCTTTTCTCACGACCCTCGCACCCCTTCGCTCGCCCCGGGATCAAATGCGACCAACTCCGAAGGCAGGGCCGCCATTGTGTACACGCTCAAGAAGGCTCCATTATTAACCTCGATCGCGACTCTGTCTGAGGCTCTCTGTTTTCCAAACCCGAGACTTCCGGCGCGAAGGAGCGAGGCTTTTATTCCGCCGACGCCGGGATTTTGCCCGTTTTCGGACTGAATTAATAGTGGCTCGTTGAATAGCGAGCTGATTTTCGTTTTTATTGGATTTCACTCTCTATTATTCTACTCGAATTGTGGATATCCTAAAGTTATCCTTGCGTTTTGCATTATTGATATTTATAAACTTTTTATTATCAAAGAAGTTTAATTCTTGGAAAGGGTTTATCTGGTAGATTTTGGAAAATTTGGTCGTATTTTTAATACACCAAAAACTGAAATGTTGCACGTTTTGGAGCAGAATCACCTACGCACATTTACTTGTACGATTATTTTGATCCAAATTCATGTGAGCTTGTATAATTAGACGAGCTCTCGACTGTAACGGCTGCGCAGTTGTCTAATCAATGCTCCGAATTAAATTCAAGTTCCGCAGTTGTTGCAAGTTTGCCTCGAGTCAATACTACTTCCCGAATACTCGACAACCGACGCAGTCCGTCCGGATATTCGAAAATTTCCGTTCGTTCATTCGAACGGTTAACTCTCGCATATCTCCGGCTGGCGAAATGGAATGTAACCCGGTGTATTCAATTAATATTCCGGGATCGGCGTGCACTTGCACCGAGACCGTGTCCTGGCCAAGGAGTCCTTTGATGTACCGTAGAATTTCCAGCCCGATACGCTCCTCGTTTGAAACAATTTTAACTTTCATTAGGGCATACTTTCCAAACAATCTCGATGCGTTAGCCTGCGAGCGAGGACTTTAATTTTTCAATTAATCCCAATTGTAGCTTCATTTCCGCGCCTCCGAAGCTCGAATCCTTTGGCAGAGAAAGGAATTCCGAGGACGATATAGTCCCGGGACAAAATGATACTCGCCGTTTGAAAAATTCTTCGAATAATCTTGAGTTAATGGCTTTCTCCGAATGGCGAGACTTTAACATTCGGAATTAACCTAAATTCGGACTACGTTCCCACCTACCGGACCTTTTTTTTTTGCGGAAAGGTAGCTTCGTTACAAACTACATTTTTCCTCAGAATGCTTAGCGCGGAGCTAACACTTTATTGGCCGGCAGAATTGAACCGGGAATTCCTGGCCTTTTATTAAAAGTACCGGGCCGTGATATATTAAATCAAAATGCCTTTCAAGCGTTAATCACTGAGAATGGCTCGGGATTTATATAGGATGCTCCAGCTCGTTCTACAATTATTCTCGGCAAAAAGCAGGCTCCGAGTCAGTGAATGTAAAGAGATATTCGTGTAAAATTTGAAATTATTTCTAGTTATCAAGAGCGCTTTTGAAAGAATTCGATTGACGTAAGTATTTCGTATTTGTATTAATGAAGATAATATATAAGAATATTAATTGTGTAAACGTGTCCTTATATATTTATGTTGTCGGAAAATATGTTTCTATAAAGTTTGAATATGAAACATCAATTTTACATTTAATTTTACGTAGTGGTGTACAATGGAGAAACTTTTGTTCTCAATTTTGTAAATTTTGAATTTTTGTGTAAAATAGATTTTTTCCTACCTCACCCAGCATTCGAGCAATACCATTCAAAATACGTATCCACGCCTAATTCCATGTTAATGCCAAAGATACATCTTTTCAGTTCAAAATATAAGAATTTCTACTTTCCAATAAAATACTTGCCCCTCACAATACAAAAGAATATACAATACATACTCACACTTAATCGAACGACAGCATACATTACAAACGCATCTACTAAAATTCCATGTTTTCAACTTTCTTACTATACAGACGAAAGTATCACAATGTAACATAACTCCACACCTACCTCAAATTCTACAAACAGCCTCCCAACAAAACACCTAATTCCACGTACATCCACCCCACGAATCTACCAAAGACCCACTCACCCAGATCCAAATTTCAGGACTCGTTCCGACCTAAAGCCCACCCTCTCCCCTCGGCGCCCCCAGCCGTCCAAGCCACACGGAATAACAACCCGCCTACCAGCGCCGACATAATGCCAGTTCCATTAGCGGCGAGCGAACACTTCGGCAAAGCGAATTCCGGACGCCGCACGCCGATTCGTGATCTCTTCGGGGTCCGCCGGGAGGTCGGGCCCGTGTCGCCCATAATGGGCCCTCCAATTTGGCGAATAACGCACTCCACTTTGTCGGGAGCCGTGCCTTAATCCGTCGTCAGGCTGAGGCCGATCAAATCAATTCCTCCGTTCAAGGCGCTGGCACGTAATAAACGAGATCCAACTGCCTTTGATTCCGGCAAGCCTAGCCGGATGCATTGTCGCTCCTCGCCCCTCCTCACCCCTCTCCGCCCACCACCTGCCGAGCGTAAACCGTCGGCTGTCGGCTACGGACTCTATCTACGGCCCTCTGACGGCACGTCGGTACACATTAATTAGGCTTAGGCTCGCGAGATAGGTTTAATTACTTTCGCCAGATCAGAGCCGAACTGGATTGAAGCAGACAGAGGGCGAAAGAGGGTGCCGAGGGGGGAGGTTGGAACTTCGGAGGGGATGTGGGATGACGCGGTGGGCTTGGTTAAGTATTGAGGGATGGAGGGATTTTTTGGGGCGGGGGTAGTTTTGAATAGGCGGAAGTCAGATAATAGTAGTTAGTTTGATTTTTCGTGTTGTCTTTGAAGATATCGAGAGGGGGTGAATGTTCAGAACTTGATGAGTATTTACCGTTTTTCAAGAATATTTCAGTTTTATACTCTTGAGGTCTAGAATGGATTTCTTTAGGCAGTAGGAATCTGACATACGCTGACCTCCCCCTAAGAAGGTCAGAAATCTTTCGAAGATTTCCTTGACGATAAAAAAAAGGTTTAGAACGGATTTTTCATTAATTTTGAATATATGGTTACACCACAATCACGTCAAAGAAGCATTATATACAAAATTTATTTAGTACACGGAGAATACAGTCCCTCCACAGTCTACCTCCAACATTTCCATACCTAAATTCGGGTTCTACCAGTTTGCACATAAACTTTCTCAACTACACCATTAACAAACTATCTAGCTTCTATACAATACCTCAACTACCCATCACGCAAAATTCTCCAAGCACGCCAATAATAATCCACCTATCTAATCTATTCCAGAATTAAACCGTTATTCATCCTGGGCAAAATCCAGCAATTTTCTAAAGATTAGCATCTATGCAACAACTTCCCTATCAACTATTATAGACAATACGCCAAATACACCAATCATAAACCATCCATCTAATCCACACCACGATTAAACTCCTCTTCACCCAAACAAGATTTCCATTCAGCCAGTTCCACACCTAAAAACCCATTCTCCCATTCAACATATAAATTTTCCGAATCACACCACTACCAAACTACAATTTCCACCCAAAACCTCACCTATCAACCGCCCCACAAAATTCTCGAATCACGCCACTAATAACCCATCCGTCCAACGCGCACCAGAAGCGCATTGAACCGTCCTCCACCCAACAAAATTTCCCTCCAGCCGCCCCCACCCCCTCTCTTCCACCCCTCATCGCCTCTACCGAATCGGAAAGACTGTCCATGTCCAGGCTGCGTCCGTCTGCGTGCGTTTCCGGGCCCCGTGTAAGGGACGCCGACGTAACGAGAGCCGACGCTCACGCAGGGTTGCTGATGGGGTAGTAGGGGGTGGGAGGTTGGAGAAGGAACCAGGGCTCGGAGTTAGCACAGGCACCGGGATATGAATCGCATGAGCGGCTGAGCCATTGTAAACACGCGTGTAACAGGGACTCATCCCGCGCTGACCTCCTGCTTCCCGGCGTCGGCGTCGGCGTCGGCGTCGGTTCCTGCGAAATTCCGAATGGCCGAGGACCAGTCAGAGGCCTCGCTGCTGGCGCCGTCAACGCCGCTGTTGCCTGCTTTTCGTGTCGAGCACCCTTCGGCCACCCCATTCAAGCCACCCCCTTTCCTCCCTTGCAGAGCCACCCCCTTCCTGCAACCCCCCCGCTTTGCGTGCGAGCGGGGTCGCACATTGTAATCGCGACGCGTTAGTTACCCACGCTTCGACAACCACCGTAATTTGCGTACATTGATTAAATTGACGAGTGTCGGCAGGGGGATGAAGGGGGTGGTGGGGAAAAAATTGGGAGAGGGAGTCTGAGAGAGGGTTGGACGAGAAAATGGAGTAAATACTTGAGAACGGGAGAAATTGGAAAAGTTGGTAGGGGTAGGGGGTGTGAGAAAGGAAAGTAAGAGTTTAACGGTCGAAGATGAGAGGGGTAGTTGATAGTTGGGAAATAAGGGGCAGAGGAAAAAGTGAAATTGAATGAAGTGAATGGCGGAGAATGAGGGAATTAGCGAGAGTCGAGAATGGGAGGAAGAGAAAAATTTGGGGAAAAATCGAGCTTACGGATGCGGGGAGGGGAGGGGAGTGGCGACAAAAAGTTAATAGTTGAGTAAAAACGCGAGCTGCCGTGGGGGAGGGAGGGAAAATGAAGAGGGAGTTAATAGTTGGGAGGAGAGAATCGGAAAATGTCGGAAGAGAAGCGGAGAGCGGAAAACAACAGGGTGCAGGGAGAAAAAAAGATAAAAAAAGAAGTAGAGAGAGAGAGAGAGAGAGAATAAATGCAGAAAGGGCGAAAGTTCGGGGGTGGGACGGGCGGAAAAGAGAGAAACAAGGACAGGATGGAAAATAGAGAGGCAAAGGGGTTGGACGAATGAAAGGGGTGGCGCGGAATGCCGAGTGGCGTCAAATTAAAACTTGCCAATCAAAGCCAGATATCTTCAGATCGGTCCTACGTTACATTCACTGATCGCTACCGGGAGGGTTACTTGTTTTGCGAGCGCACTTCACGTATCGGACTGCGGACAGTCGCGTACAATTGGCTGCTGTTTAAAACAAGCATCCCTTCGCCACGCATTCGCCGCCCCAATTCTCATTCTGTCGCGCGTCAAAATACGCTGAACATTCGTTTCGTTCGAATCGTGCGTGTCTTCTAAACCTCCAGGTGAATATTTTCATTTTTTTATCACTTCAAGTGAAACTTTAAGAAAAATCTTTTTATGAAAGAGCCATATATTCAGCAGCCAATTCTCACTTTATTCCTTGGCAAAATATGCTGAATATCAATTTACTTCCAAATTGTACATATCTCCTAAATCCGAAGCGAGTATTTAGATTTTTCAGTTCATGAAAAAACTTGTTTTGGAAGAGTCCCGCATTCCCACTTCAATTCACATTTTATCGCACGTCGAAATATCCTGAACATTCGCTTCATCCAAATCGCAACATGTTTTCTAAATTGGAATCGAATATTTAGATTTTTCATCGATCAGCATGAAACAACGTGAAAAATATTTTTCATAGAAGAGCCACACATTCACCATTCTAGTCATTATTTTATCGCACGTCAAAATACGCTGAATAACAGTTAAATTTAAATTGACTGTATCTTAAAATCAGAACAATTCTTTCAGGTTTTAATGAATCTATAGTAAAACCTCACGCAAACCTTGTTTACCAAAAAAACTAATAAAAATAGACGATTTTCTAAAAATATTGAGTACAGTAAAACAAGCATCCCTTCGACACTCAAGTACTCATATCACACGAATAAAAATATTCAGAGCATCGTTTTGACACAAAATGGCACATATCGGTTGGATTGGCAAGACAGTATTTTCACTTTTCAAATATACATAGCGCCGTAATTATTTTCAACAACTCTTTTCAGTGTTAAAATATGTTCCTTTCAGCATTTGACATTAGCCACATTCAACTACTTAACAGAACCAAATATAAAATACGTCATTTATCAACGTTTATTCTTCGTATAAAAATATTAGTTCAATTCCACCCTCAATACTGCCACTTTCTTGCCAACCTAATATTAAATCCTTCCTCGTCTAGGGCAGGATCCGTTGACATAGCCCTACTGATAAGCCCGTCAGTGGATCCGATACGAAACAATCAATTTTTGGAATCTTCTATCTTAAAATTCTCCCCTCTCAACTCCATACCGACCGATTGGACCGAAAAATCAAAAGCATACATTTAAATCCTTGACCGATCCTGAAACTCCACAAAAAACCATTTACATAGAAAACCCACACACTCGCCACCCAAATTCTCATTTTATCGCACCTCAAACTATCCCGACCATCCGTTCCATCCAAATTGCGCGTTCGTCCTAAAATCCGAACCTTCGGATTCCTGATCGATCGTCGCGAAAGCCCGTGTAAACCCTCTTTATCGCGTAACCGGCCGAAACCGCTCGATTCCGCGAACGCATCGAGTGCACTTTTTATGATCGAGAGCGTAAAGCTTACCATGCACATTGGCCGGATGTTAAGAGAATATGGCCGAAGGATGCGATTCGTGGCGTGTTGCGCGGTGCAGGTAATGTCGGTCGTAAAGTGTTTTCGCTGACAGGACATGCTTAGCGTGTAAAAGGAGGTGCGGAGTTTGTTGAAGGGAGGTGGAGGGGTGGATGTCGGAAGGGTGAGTTCAGACAGACGCCCGCACGTAATTCTCGAAATTTATGCGCGCGAGGAGACAATCGATGGGACGCCGTCACGCACGCGCTCACGTATGGAAAAAAGGAGCTAAGGGAATTTTTGGGGGGGATCGACGGGAAGATGGAGTGGCTGAGTGTTCTTTCGCTGTTAGGGGGTGGGTACGGTAGGGTGTTTGTCTTAAAGGGTTCCTGTCGGGCGCGAGCTGGGACATCCTTTACGTTCTTTCAGTTCAGGAATGAATATTTTAGCGATGCAGTTCTCTAGTTTTGTAATATTGTTTTTTTTGTGTGCTTTAAGTTGATTGTATAATCATACGGTATCGGCCAGTTTGGTCAAATGAGACATTAGAGAAAAAAAAATAAAAGATTATCGTTCTGTTCTTTTCTTCTGTCTTCTCTAGTGTCTCATTTAGAAAAGAAACATTAAAAATTAGAAACTTATCATTTCGTTCTTCTCTTCTGTCTTCTCTAATGTCTCATTTTACCAAACTGGTTATGGTATGATTATACATTTAAACGGTTGATCAATAAGATTTTTTAAAACCCATATTATATATTTAAGTTCATTATAAAGTATTTCTGAATATTATAAGGCTTCTTTAATATTATATGGAATATTTGAATATGTTTACAGCAATGCAAACGCAGAGTTAGAATAATTATTAAATATAATTAATATGATTACAATTAATTTGATTACAAGTTGCTCTTACTATCCGTCCCAGTAATTCATAACGTTCATTATAAAACTGCAATAAACTTCAATACCACCCTAACCATTCATGCCCACGCGCGAAGGTCTCCAATCTTCTGGATCGGTAATGAATGACGAATCGCCAGTAAGTGCGATTCGCAGACTATCAGGCAACCGCGAAATCGCGAAAACCGGTGATTGACTTCGTTAATCAAGGTGAAATGATTTTGCGGCAATATTTGACGTGGAGCCGAGCGCACCGCCGCCGGAATAAGTAACAAAGGGCCTCATCAGTGGGAGCAAATTAACGCAAATCACAACGAGCCCCGCCGTAATGACAAAATCGCTTTCTGCATGCAATTATTTCCTAATGACGCATTGGAAATTACACGCGAGCAGTCGGTGGCGCGCGCGCGCGCGCACGTTTGAAATGATTCGGGGCTTCCGCGGAAATCATATTTGTTCCGCCTAACACTTGAAGCCTGCATGATCAAGTATCGCGACCCGGCTCTGCTCTCGTTCCGTCTCTCATCTTCTAATCTGTTTGCCTCTCGCTTTGAAATCGAGGCACAGAGCGGGATTGCGCCGGATTCCGCGGTGAATGTAACTATTGCTATATCATTACGATAAGCAATTATACCTACTGAATTTTGTATGCGGCGAGAGTGTTTCTGTAATTTCTAGGTATTGTTTGTGTGTAATTTTGGGGTATTGTTGTGTTAATGTAACGGTAGAGTGAATGTGGAAACGGTATTGGGGTTTAATTATTGTCAAGTTTAAGATGGGATATTACTGCCGATATATTGCGTTAACATTAGGTTTATGGGACCCGCAAATTTGACGGATTTTCTATTTTGAACAAAAAATAGCGAAAAAATCATAGTATAAATTTTAACCATTTTGTATCGTAATTTGTTTGGGTTATACAAAGAATTTATATATACAATTATTGTAACCCAAGCCTTTTCAGTTTTTAAATCTATATTTAGTAGAAATAGGTGCGACAGATGCTTGTAGAATTAGATATACCTATAAGAAACAACCGTAAACTTAGTGTTACTATATTATATTAAACATCAGTACTACATTTCAGCAACTACATTTTTCTTATGGCACTTCTATGCTCTCATAATGGCCTAACAATAATATACGATATATTATTGCTTCATACTGGCATATTGCATAATAAAATGATAAAAAATAGCATAGTGTATAATTTAAAAGTAGTATTAATTAATATCCAGATAAAATTCTTACATGCCAATACTAAAGCTTATTAGACATATTACAAATAAAAAGTTTACACTAATTAAAAAAATTACGTAATATCTGATTTTTTAAGGACAATGGCCTTACACAACTTTTAAATTAAACTGTCCATACACTAAAAATATATTTTAATTCAAACCATAAACCACTCTATACCCATATGCACGGTATCCAACTAGCAATAAGAGATGACAATCCTACATTTCACATCCGAACAATTTCAAATTCCGCCTCCGCCACACATTACAAGCCCCCACCCCCTCTCAACACATCCGCATTTCTCTCTTTCCGCCGAACAAGCCCGATCAATACCGACGATGCCTACGCGGGCGTAATTATTTCCACCTAAGGCGTCGAAGTTTAGCGCAATCATTTCTCCGGAAGGATGTTCCCCCTTAGGAATTGTTGGAGACGAGCAGCTTTCGTCGGCAAACTTTTGCAAAGCGTCCCGTGTCGCGCCTCCAGTCTCTCTCTCTCTCTCTCTCTCTGTCTCACTCTCTTACTCGCTCTCGCTCTCTTACTTCAATGCCTCGGAAAGAGACGATAAGACGTTCAGGACGCTCCGTAGAAAGGAAGAGAGAGTGAGAGAGAGAGAGAGAGAGAGAGAGGAAGCTAGACGTTCTCACGAGCGTAAGCGAGAGGCAGGAGGCGCGTAACTAAATAGAAACTGATGCAGGAGCCTGGCAAAGACCCTTATTGTCGCTCAGGAACGCGTGAGAAGAACTTTCCTCGTCTTCGTGTTCTCCCGCTCGAATAAGACGATTCTTCATGTCATTCTCCGTGCCTCGGCGAGGGGTTGCAGGGATGGGGTGGTCGGAGGGTGGAGTCCAAGACGAAAAGTGAGCGTCGCGCACTCGCGGAATACCAAAATCCAGTCGTCTTCTTTTCTTCGTCCTGGATCCCTCGTCCTGGATCCCTCGTCCTCGATCCTCCCGGCACGGAGCCGAACGCGAATGCATACTTGTCAAGGAAATGTGCCGAAATTCCGGACCTGCTCGGAATTTTCAGCGGGGGCGGGATGATTTTAAAGTGGCCGATGTAGCACCGGGGGTCGCGGATTATTTCCGTTCGAGGGGGATGTTTTCCAGTTTGGGTAAATGTCTGTTCTTAGGTGCGAGATGTGCTTTTTCGGGGGAGGGGGTTGGGAAGGGAATTTGTTAGGATTGTAATGTACAAGTGATCGCAAAAGATGACGGGCGATTTGGAGATTTTGGAAAATTAGGTGCGACGCTTTATAATAGTATAGAATATAATTTTGTAAGTCAAGACTGCTTGGAATTCAAAGATTTCTATGAGACTCGGTTTGTAGGCATGATATTGGACTAAATTCTAAAATTGTTTACAATCTCTTAGCTCTCATAATACTTTTATTAGAGTAGTATTAATCGTAATTATTAAGTACTAATACTAATATACTAGTAACTATCAACAATAATATACTACATTACTATTAATACTTTTATAAGATTTTGATGAGAAACATTTTACACGATCCAGTCCAAAATCTAGCATTTTTTACAATCTCTTAGATCTTACAATACTTTTCGTAAAAATTTCTCTGCTGCCCCATCAGAAAATCATTAATGCCATCATCATTACGTTATTTTTGAAAAATTTCAATTGAGCAGAAACACTCGAGCGCAAAAGCCGCAATGCCAAGTATCCTTCCAAAAACATCTACACCCCCATACATTCCAGATAAGACTTCAACTTTTCTTAACTCTCCCCTTATAACAGATCGCAGATACCACTATCATAATTCCCCCGATAAAGCCATAAACATTACCAAAATATCACTACCCCTAACACAGCCCCACACTTAACGCTCTCCATCTCCATCCCGCCTCTCGATCACAACCCACCCCTACCACCCTTCCCACCCCTGGCACACCACGCTCACCTTGATCATTCGCATTTCTATCATGCGCCCCCGAATTGTCTTCTCGCCGATTCAGCTCACGGGCGCACCCTCCACCCACACCCCCTCCGGATAAATTCATGGCGGCGATCATATAATAACGCGAATGAAAAGTTGAAATTTACAATATCCGATATGGAGGGCCGGGCCTCGCGCGGCAAAATTTCCTGCGGATACATATTCGCGGCCATCCCTCATCTCGTCCGTTCGAAGGGCTTCCCCTTTGTACTTCGGGCCCTTTCCCCTTCCACCCCCCACCCTCCCTCCACTGTCGGGACGTACAATAAATTCCCGCGGACATTGGTATGCCATCGACGCCTTCAGGCTTCTTGGCCCCCTCTCGACCCCGAGAGTCTGTCAGGGGGTGGGTAGGGGGCTGGGGGATGGAAAAAAATCTTCTGGCGAGAGACGACACGCTTCGGCGGAGCGTGTAGCCTTGAGATCGGATGTTGCCCGTTCGTTAGGCCCTTTCACACCTCGTTCGCGCTGCCCTTCGCGAGGAAGTCAATCGAATCGGAAACACTTTCGGCGCTATTGCGTTAAGTTAGTCCCTGAATGCAGGTCGGGAGAAGGATTAAGGGGGAGAGTTGCCAGGGGGTGGCCGTCGGACGCTTTGTGCTCGGTGTTGAGAGACTTTCGTGACGTTTTTTAAGATTCCCTTCGCCGTGAGTGGGTGGTGACGATAATTTTAAGGGTTGATGGGAAATATTTTTCGGGATGGATTTTTATTTGTACGCTTGTTTCGGTATTAGAACTTAAAAATGTCCATTAGTTTGACCTATCTTAAGAATGACTTCTTTCTAGTGTGATCAGATTAATTATTTTTCATATTGGAAGTTGAAACGAGCTCACTTCTACCATTCAGGTAAATTAACTGAAAATATGCATAGAAATTGTAGGTAATTAGTGTTAAAAATTATTATATAATTTCCGAGAACTCAATCGACAAATAATACTATTATCTAGATTTAAATAAATTAATGGAAATATCATTAATAAAATTCATTACACTGGACGCAGAATAACTATTCCATGAACACTAAATAATTGATACTATATACCCCCTGGAAAGTTATGTGAACCAAACCCGATGATGCAATCAAACTCTGTCTAAAAGCATAGATTCTTCAGGATCGCTGCCGCATTAAAATTTCATACCATCCCCTCCATATTGATACACGATCGGACGGTACGTACGATTGCAATTCTACTCAGAAAGCCATTCCCTGAAACGCTGCCCATTATAAATTCCATCCTATCTCCTATATATCACTTCCACCTTCTCTCCGAAATTAATCGAGCCGCTCCAATAATCAGCCGCCGCCAATCCTCCCACCGAGACCACCAAGCCCCCTTTCCCACCCCCTCGGGCAGAATGTAGCCGGAAAGAAAAATGGCCGCAACAGAGCAGCACTATCTCACAGGCTTATTCATGCAACGAGCAACTCGTAATTACGGCCAGCAATTCTTCAACGTACGTCTAATCCGCAACATCTTCCCTCTCGCCTTGCAAGGAAAGGCGGCCAATAACGAATATTCCTGCCGAGGGGCGTGAACATTTTTTACGTTTCCGGTCGAGCAGTGTACTGAAACGCAATGTGATGTACCAAAGAAAAATTCGAATTTTTTAGGGTTGTTTGAAAAATATTGCATATTTGAAATATTATTTAATTTCATAGTGTAGTAACAAAATTATTTATTAAATTATTAGTCCTCAAATATTTATTCTAAATGGTATTGAATTGATTCTGGTTAGCTAATAAAAATTAAGTGTCACCCTTACAATGAAAGTACCCATTTAGTATGTCATCTTCCTAGATATCGTCTGTTCTCAGTTTGAAGGATTTTAAAAATTGTTGCTAATATATATGTTCGTTTAATAAAATTATTCTTCCCAAGATACAAACTGCCACCCCTGTTCTGTCATCAACTCAACTCAGAGATTATCACTGATATTCAACATATTAATCACCCAACTCCTTCAAATTTTGCCTGCACCACCGTTCGAAATTGTCATTAACCTCTAACTTAAATATTATTAAACTCAAAAAACATTCCTTCAATAATTATTAATTATTAAGTAACATCTCATCTATCCATCTTGTTCCTCAACCACCGAATTTGTCACCAGCATACTTCTTCAATAATTATTACATAACCCTATTCTATCACCTAAAAAAAACTGCCACCATAACATTTCACCCCCCATTCTTGTCCCCACCCATAAAATTATCATTAATAAACTCTCTAAAAAATTACCATTAAATCCAAGCTATTCTTCTCACCTTCCAAAAAATCACCAAACATATCGCTCGAACCAATCACTGAACCTACTCAATTGAACGACCACCGAGGCCATCCCCCGAACATCCCCCTCACCCCACCCCCACTCCGTTCTTTCGTCCGCCATCGTTCGAAACTGTTGCCCGAGCGCCGGACAGTTTCTAATTACGCGTAGCGCCGCCGTTAGATAGGATCTGCGGGGGATAATTATATAATACAGCATATTCCATCATGCGTGCCGGCGGGTGGCCCGAGTGTGTTTGAGGTGGTGAGGCGTGCTGATGACAGACAGGGTGTGCGGGCCCGATAGCGATAGCATCCCTTGTATCGCCGGCCGGACGATGGCCCGCTGCCTTGCCACCACCGACGTATTCGCGACCTGGCAAGCCCTTCAGGAACCGTCCTCGCCCCCACCCCCTCATCCATCATGTCGACAGCTTCGTTACGACCGCACACTAGACTGGCCGAGCCTTTCGCGCCTGACTCCGATGTCGCCGAGATCCACTCGGAACTTCGGACATTCGAGGTGGGTGGAGGGGGTGGGGCGGGGGGGTGGGGGTGAATTTATGGACGATTAGGACCGGCGTTGAGTCGCTGTCATTTGTTTCGCCGAGGATCGGAGGTTGGAGGTTCGGGTGGCCGGTGAACTGGGTTTCGTTACTTGGACCGTTTATTTTGAAAGGGGTGTAAGTTCATTTGAAAAAAATTACATATCACGTTAATAAATCGTTTACATCACGCTTAGCATAAATTGTATCTCATATTTTTTAAACATGTACTTGCACCACTTTCGAAATAAACGGTCCACATTACACCCCACGCATAATTCCCGAATTCGAATCTGGCGCTCCGAGGGGTGAGCGTTGAACTGTATAATTCAGCTAATTTCATTGCATCCGATCCGATGCAACTTTCACTCTCCCAAAAAAGCATAATACACCACCCCTATCACCCCGTTCATCAGCACGCGAGAGAGATCCCGCGAACGACACGTCGCTGCCAAACAACGTAATGCAGATATCACTGGGCTTAGGCCATTTCGAAGCTCCCAGCTTCGCAAACGCGGAGTTATCACATGTGCCTAGCAAACGGCCAATGAGAGGAAGGCTTCGCGCCGGGCCGAAGAGAGACAGCTGACCGTCGAATGCAGCGGAACGTCAGCGATATGTCAGCGTTTTAGCGGGAAAACGTTGCGATGGCGGAGAGGATCGCATTGGCCGAGGGCGAATCCCGGTGCGAAAGGATGATGCCGTCCGGATTGCGACCGGTCGATGGATCGGGTAACGTCCGACGGGGGGGGGGGGGGGGGGGGGGGGGGAACAGGGGACGTCGCTCAGGGTGTCCATTCAGCCGGGAATCTGAAGTATTTTTCTGCCTCTCTGTCGGACAAGCGTATACAATCTGTCTCTTTCTAGCTCTCTCTCTCTCTCTCTCTCTCTCTCTCTCTCTCTCTCTCTCTCTCAAAGGGGTAACATCTATATAAGTAAGTGTAATACTAGTAAAGAGCAGAAAATGTTATTCCATGATAGTTTCAAAATGTTAATAATCTACCTAAGGAAATTAGGAATTTAAAACATTACTAGAACTTAAACGAAAGCTAGTCTCATACATAAAGAGTAGGGAGAGATAAAGCAAAGAGGGCAATATTTATTTTATTATATTTTATTAGTACTAAGGGGATTAGAAGTAGTGATAAGCGAAATTTGTAAAATTTCTGTATTACTGCCGATGATAGTGCAATTATAATGTAGCTACAGGAGCTAAATAAATATCTATCTCTCACCCTCTCCATCTCTCTCTCTCTTCCGATTTCTCGCTCAGTCTCTCATCACTCTCCCACCCTCCCACCTGCTTTCTCCCCCCACCCGCCCAGCGACGATCAAATTAACAAAGGGGAATATCAAATTAAATTACGAGCCGCGCTCCGAGCCAGCAGGTGCGCCGGGCGTCAAATATTTGGCGGATACCGTATTTCCCTTACCCGTGCGTGCGCGCGCTCTGGCATCCATACATATGTATAGGCGCCTGTGTGTACAGGCCCGGTCCGCGGTGGGGGGGGTGGCTTTAGCAATAATAAAGGGGACCATTAACGGGCATGGGACCGGATCGGCGTTTAAATAAAATTCCGACGCCGGCACGCTCGTATTGACACCGAGACGACTGCCGCCGATTTAATATTCTCCCCGGCAGATGGTACGGGCACACGTCCCTGGGTCCCATTGTCTGTCCATTGCGCGAGAGCGATCGGAGGGGTGCAGGGGGGTGAGTCGTGGTGGGAGGGGTGGAAGAAAAGACTGCCTTTGACATGAAATTAAAACCGACATGCACCGACGTCGGATGGAATGCACAATTTCATTTTTTCCCACCCCCCACCCCTCTCCGTTGGCGCACGCTGCGCCGATTTTTCCCTCCTTTTTGGCTCGTTCTGTTTTACGTAAAGCGCGCACGCGCGATTCGAAGGGACGGCACGCTGAAATCTTGCAGAGAATATCGAAGCAACAAAGGGCCCCCCTTTCAGGGGAATTAATTCCGCAGCGCGAGTACATTGGCCGAGCCCAGACTCTCTCTCTCTCTCTCTCTCTCTCTCTCTCTCTCTCTCTCTCTCCTTTTTTTGCGCCCGAGACTTTTTGCCGGTCCGGCGTTACTTCGGTGCAAAACTGTAAATTCTTTCATGTCTCGTACAATCCGACCGCTTTCGCGTTTCGCGCCGCGTTCCGGCTTTCTTCCCATTCTCCCCCACCCCCCTCATACCCCTCTCACATATTCTCCCTCTCTATCTTTTTATCTCCGTCCTTCTCTCTCTTTCGCTGCTCGTCTCTCTTTCGAGCCGTTCGCTCTGTATCCGACTCCGTTCTTTGTCGTTCGGGCCTCTCCTTTTTCGGCGCAAACATAATGAATATTGACAAACCACCCCCTACCCTGTGCCACCCTCCACTCCCCCTGCCGCCCCTTCAGCGAGCGCTCGAGGGCGCGTCGTACCGGGAAGCAGAAACAAATAGGATGAGACGTAGGGCGGATAGCAGGTACCGTCCCTTCATGGTGGTACCGAACCGCCATCGCCTACGGCACAATGCACCCTCCTTCCACCCCCCCCCCCCCCTACCCCACCCCTTTCCCCGATTCCCACCCCCTCGACTCCATCTCGCGCGTCTCTCTCCCGATGCAATCGAGTTGCTTCGGAAATATATTAGTTCGGATTCGCGGCGGAAAGCGAAGCGATACCCAACCCCTTCCAACCGCCCCTGCCTACTCACTCTCTCCTTCCCCTCCAATCCACCCCCCCCCCCCCACCCCCTTCTCTCGCAGAGAACGGTTCCTGGGCTTGATGCGATTTTCACGTGGGAGCCGCGTCGGGGAAATTACGGTGAAAGCGCGAAAATTCGCTTTCGTCGAAATTTCGAGAACGATGCCACTCCACTTTTTTGTCCGCTCTCACCCCCCCACCCAACCCCTACCGAAATGCAATTTGTGTATCTTTAGATGCGAATCTGGCGGTTTGAAAGGCCGCACACTCCCGAGACTCTCCTTTCCTCGGCTCTTTATTCGCCGACGATGATTTCCTCCTGACTCCAATTATTCGAAAGGGGTTGTTCCGCTCGCCAGTTTGGGGTAGAGGAGGGTCGAAATCGGGGGTGCGGGTAAAAAAATCGTGGCGAGTAATGACTCCGTCGAGTTACGCTGAAAGGACGAACTTTCTTACGGCCCCGAAGGAAAGGGGTTGGGGTTGGGGCCAGG
Organism: Anoplius nigerrimus; assembly: GCA_914767735.1. NCBI lineage: Eukaryota > Metazoa > Arthropoda > Insecta > Hymenoptera > Pompilidae > Anoplius > Anoplius nigerrimus. Next base: position 16,195,940 of record OU612081.1, read on the forward strand.
TCGGGGGTGAAAGAGGGGTGAGGCTAACGTAATAGAGAGCGGGTTTACTGTTTTTCGCAACAAAAATGCTATGTTTCCTTTTAGTCTTCCTTTCAGCCCAGCCAGGCGCACTTACTCGCTACGGAATCACAGACCGCACTTACTGCCTGCTACCCGACATTTCTATGTGCGCGCGCGCGCGCGCGCGAGAGTCACACCGACTGACACACACCCCTACGAGCACACGTTTCGGCCTGTCCTTGTAGGTGCGGGCAAAAAGTACCGAGCGCGTCAGCTCCTTCCTTTTTACAGTCCTCAGAGGTTAGACTCATTACGGAACGTTACGTGCAACGAACTCTGTCTGTGTGTGTAGGTGGCTGGGTTGCGTGGGGGTGTGTGTACGTCTGCAAGCGGAGTTCCGCCTGTGTACATACGCCGTTTCCTACCCGGGGGAAGTTAAAGTCCAGGAGGTAGTGCCCCGGTCCTACCTGCAGACTCTGTTTGTTCCGAGAGAGAAGACAGTTGACCCACCGCTTCGTGCTTTACGAGGCCGAGTTGCGTGAAGCGTGGCTCTCCCGTTAGATTTTACCCGATCGTCCGGGGGAAGTTCGATAACTGAGGGGTTGAAAGGATTTTTTCTAATTATCGCAAAGGCGTCGGTAACGGCAGTACGCCGAAATGTGAACTTGAGTTGAGAAACATCGGCGGAGTGGCAGAAAAATTCAGTCGATTTATTATATATAAATTTTTGTTTAAATTTAAAGAGTCCTTGTTGCGGTTGAAAATTTCCTATACATTTCCTATACGTTTGAATTTGCTCCGCATGTTTCAACACCTTGCGGTGCCCTCAACAGGAGCCTACAAAATATATTTTATCTTTACATTTGTGCATATTACAGAAGTATGTATTATTACTGTCATTCAAATGTAACAAAAATGAAAAATACAAACATTGTATGTAATTATTATTCAGATTTTTTAATCGATAAATTTTATATAATTATTACTAATTTTCCATAACAAATCAAGGTGGATAACGGCCAAAACTTCTTCAGATTCCATCAGAAAATGAATCGAATATCCACCCCCGGCAACCTCAGACATCCCATTATCAAAAACCCATAAATATCCCAACCGCCATCCCTCTCAGAGCCCTTTTCTTCCGAATTCGGCGCGCACGACATTTTCCTTTTGACTCCCGGGCTAATTCAAAGCTCTATTTACTCTCCACGTGTGCTTAACATGTCCCTGTTGCGTCTCTTATTTCGAGCGCCATCCCTCACCCCCCCCCCCACCCCTCCCCACTCTCCCCTGATCCTTTTCTTTCTCCGCCACCCCTCCTCCGGTCGTCCCATTCCAGGAGTTTTCCGAGACAGCGGCCGACCCTATTTGAAGCTCGGCGAACAACGGAGGAACGAGCCGGAGCTTTCCTCATTACGAGGCGCACGGTTTCAGGCTTCCGGTCTCGTCTTTCCTTTAAGGCGGGAGTTTTGATTGAACGGAGGCAAAAGGCAGTCGGAGCGAACGAGCCCTTGTTTCACCGTTGCCCTCAATTATTTTATCCGGCGACCCCGCCCACTTCATCCTCCATGCCTACCACCCCCCTCCCTTCACCGCCCTCCACCCCTGGAGCGTCCCCTCGAGCTTCTCAATATCCGGTGGCACTTACCTACCTCCGAAAAGGGCCTGATTGTTTCGAAATATGGAGTAGGGATGAGAAGGACATTTTTCGAACGGTAAGTGAAACATATCGATGTATCTTATTGTTGTTTTTTGTGGTAATGTGGTTGTGTACGATGCGTTTGGGGTGAGGTTATTTCGAATGGGAATGGGGTTGGTAATCTGGGCGGATAAAGTGTAGAATTATAATAAGTTTTTGGCGAATTCGGTCAGTGACCATATAGTAGACCACCCTGAAGATGACGCCGACGCTGCCAAAACGTCGGGAGACGATTGACTAAGTGAGTCAGATTTAAAAAACACATATTTTTCACATATAATAAAACATATTCTAGTTTACTTGAAATTATCAATGCTCCATTAATATTTTATAATTAAATTGCTTGAGCATACAAAATAAATCCAAGCATATATTTCTGGTAATATCTCGATATATTTGACACTGACCGCATTCGTAAAAAACTTATTGTTATACAACAATCATTGACTGTGAATAACAATTGTTCACAATCCCATAACACATTCGATATTTAGTTTCGTTTCCTTACGACACAATTTCCGTCGACATAAAGATTATAAAAGCATCAGTTATATTTCTCAACGATGTCAGTTCTGCCGAATTCACATTCTCACCCTCGGTAGCTAATTGTGCCCCCACCCCTCCCTCCCCCACGGTTTATCAAAATTCCGATCTCATTACGGAAGTGCCTCGCGACGATGATGAACTCCCCGAACGGCAGCAAAGAAATCTCATTTCGCGGATATTGCGCGACGCACAGGGAGGAATGGGGGGGGGGGGGGGGGGGGGGGGGGGGGGTGGGGGGGGGGGGGGGGGGTTTGAAGACTGTTCGCGTGGGTGGCGGAAGTGTGAAGGCAGGAATGATATTGTTGCATAAGCGTCGACGAGCGGCTCGGCAGGTGCCGGAGGCTTTCCTAAGGATTCGCACAGAGAAACGCAATTAAAGTTAAATGCTGTCCTACCTGCTTCCATCTCTCTTACCCCCAACCCCCCTCTCTCTCCCTCTCTCATTCTCTCATTCTCTCATTCTCTCATTCCCTCATTTCCTCCCCATCTTCCTCTCTCGCTCTCCGACTCTCTCAGTCTATCCTCTCTCTCTTTCTCCTACTCTCTTATCCCCCCCACCCTCCCACCCACCCCTCTCTTCCGCTCGAGTCTATAACGCTTTCCACGGGGCACGGAGGGTTAAGAGCGAAAGCGAATTCTCGCTCAAAGGAGCATTAATTCACGAGCTTCTCGCCGGATGTGAGATCAAACACTTTCGGCAATTAGCTCGCGGGCCGCCGTTGGCGCACGCATGATTGATCCCTGGACCCCTCCTGAATCTCGAAACCCCGGGGTTCGAGAGGTCTATTCAGCTTTTTTTGCGCCCCATCTCCCCCTTCCCCCCCAACGGCCCCCTCGCCGCGCGATTCTAACCGCGGATACTTGAGTCAGGTGTTTCGTTTGTCGATTCGCTGAAAAATTCATTTCGCGACGGGGGGAATATTCGATTGGGAGGGTGGGGTTAATGGACGGCGGAGTGTTTCGATGGGCTGATCGTTGTTGGATTGAAGGCGTGTCGTTTGAGTTGTGTGACTCGTTGTAAACGGTTTACTCATTTTTTAGGTATTTTTTGGACTATAGTTGTAGCCTATGACACGGTAGATTCCGTGTTGTACGAGTTACTTTGATTATATCCGAAGTTTATTTGTTATACTAAGAATAACTTTCTTTATTAAACAAGATTTGGAGACTACATATTATAATACCTGTTTAATTTTATTTAATAGACGACTTTTAGTAGAGCATAATTATTGAAGTACGTATGTATCAGAGGTAACAGTTGTACACTTCTTCTAAATGAAATCAGTTTTAATTTCGCAATGATTTAATTTTTTAAAATTTTATTTTCTATAAATTTAATACATTTAGTGGACGAACACTACTTTCAAAATAAAATGTCTGTAGAATTAATTTGGAAAGTGTCAATGGTTAAGTATATGTGATTTTTGGGTTGAAAGGTAATCGTTTGGAATGTTGCCGATTTGTAGTTATTTCTTTTGGTACTTTATTGTAGAGTAAGATATTATCACTGTATAGCAATTTTATTGTGTAGTTGATAGTGTAGTATTGCTGTAATAACATTCGTAGTATCTTGCAATACTATTCAAATTTCTTATCTTAACCATTCTTGCTTTACAAGACTCCTCCGATAATTTTATAAATCCTTTCCTCCCTTTTCTATTGCGACACTTTGCAACTCCACATTAGCAACAATTTCCCAGTATAATTTACATTCCAGCAGATACACATTTACCAATTTTGAAAAGATTTGAATTAACATTTAATTTAGCTACTCTACAATCGAGAAATTTTGAACATTCCTGATCCCAAGCAGTCACTGTACATCCCACCCTTCCTCCAATTCTCCAATACATCATTAAACAAGCCAATACCGTCGACCTCCGACTAAAATAACGAAAAAATTCTGAACCCGTCCAAAAAAATTGCAGACCAACCCCGTCTCCCGCTAACTACCCCAATACCTTCCTACCCTCGCCGTTATCATCGCGGCGAAAGAAACTTATTTGCCGAGAACAACCTCGCTCACCGTATAAACGTAACCGTATCCTAATTGACACAAGCCGGTACACCGGGCGTCGAAAAAGTGCGGACTCTCGAGCGGCGGCGAAACGGAAATCTCGGCGTTTAATTCACGTTTAATGCGTGCTCGGTCCACCCTCCGTTCCTTTTTCCACCTACCGCCGCACTACTAGACCCCTACCCACCCCCGTCTCATCCCTTCGCGCGCGGGGGTGGTATAATTAACCCGGCGCTGAAAACGGCCTGCAGGGACCGAGCGCGTTTTCGAAGAGACTCTTATTCGGGAAAAAATTCCAACTCGTCTGCACTTCTCCGTTCGTACGCTCGTTCTCCGTTTATTTTCCACCCCCCTCCCCCCCCACCGCCCGCTGTTTATTTTCCACCCTTTGCCAACATCTTCACCCTATTCCTATCCCCCATTCATTCCCCGCCCACGCTCCTCTCTCATTAACGAGTTTATGTCTATACTTCAATACGTCTTCCCATCTACCTCCCCCCCTACCACCCTCCACCCTCTCTTCACTGTACTTTGGACCCTCCACTTTTTTCCGCCCCCTTCATTTCCTCCGTTTTCCTCTCGCTGCGGCACGAACCTGGAAATTAAGTATGCACCGTGCCTGAACGGTTGACTGCGCAGACATCTTCCGGTCTGTTTGTCCAAGGCCACGCTGACCATCGAACCAGAGTCGACGCTTGCACCCCCTCCCACCCCCACGGACCCTCGAGCCGGTAAAAGGAGCGAGTCCGAAGAATCCGTGTTTCATGGCTGCCTTATTATCCGGCCGGGTTACAGAGTTCGTGGGACTGTCCAGTTTGTCAGTGAAAATGGCCACTGACGCTGGCCGTTTACAACGACGCTTAGCGTCGTTGCCGAAGAGACGGACTCCGTTAAAACTGCACGGTCGTTCACGGCCAGTTCGCGAACTGTTCGCCGGGGTGGCCCTGCTTTTTATTGCGCGGACGCGGTTAATGTTTCAGGCTGGGTTTTTCCTTAGGTTATGGTTAGGTGGTAATTTTTCTTTAATTGAAAGTGGAGAGCAACCAGTGTCTGATAAGTAGAATCTATCGTCTGATAGCAAACGATGTTCGAAAGTGTAGAATTGACTTTTAATCAGAAGACGTTCTAATTTATAAACTCTCTTATTTCCTAACAATAAATACAAACAACTGACAGCGTAGTTGTATAATATTAAGTTCTCGGCGAGTTCGGTCAGTATTGTACTTTCAACAAGAAAATTTTCAAACAAATTACTTAAAGTCAATGTTCTTCTATTAAAATTCATTGAAATTTAGGAGTTAAAAGTTCAATACTGATCGAATACGCGGAAATCATAATATTATACACCTACACTGACGGTCAATAACCAGTTAATTTTACACGACAGAGTAGTACGTATCCTTTCAAGCGATTAGTTTCTGAACAAACCCACAAAACGTCAAGCAAGAAAATGTAGACATTACAGTCGAACGATTGAAAGAATAGGAAAGTTCGAATGGCAGTAGGTGTTTGACGCGAAAAAACAAGGAGGACCGATGTAAAATTCAACTGAGAACTATCGAGTTCGGAGCCCTGAAAAATTCACGGTCGTTAGCAGCCAGTAGTCAAACGGGTCTCGCTAATGTATTCGACGACTTGGCTGTCGTCCGTCTCCTTAGTTTCCCGACTCCGTCCTTTCCGGGCAGCGAAAAGTTTCTGGTTCGAATCGGCCGCAACGAGATGGGCGCCACGGAGCAAGCTCGTAAAAGGCAAACTGTAGATTAACCCGCGTTACGGACAAAGGACGTTCAAACGCTTTACGGCCGATATAAAGAGTTTGCAAAGACAAAAGATTACAGTCTTGCGGGTCGCGTCGGAGAAGCGGCCCGCTTTAAGCGGGATCGTTAATTCCGCTAATGAATGCCGTTCCGCTCGGCGTGTTCATTATTAGTGGAATTTTGTCTGGTACAAATATCTCGAGATTTTTCTTTGCGTCGCGAGTGTCGGTTTGCGATTAAATGGCGGGCGTAAAGAAGAGAAAATTGATATCTTGGTTCATATTTATATCTCTGAAGATAGAGTATTTTCATTTCTGATATTGTTCTGTGTGGACAGTTCATTATTTGTCGAGTTTTGTCTGGGACAAATGTCTCGTGATGTTATTTGTGCCGCGAGTGTCGGTTTGCGATTAAATGGCGGGCGTAAAGAAGACAAAATTGATATCTTATTTCATATTTATATTTCTGAAGTTAGAGTATTTTCATTTCTGATATTGTTCTGTGTGGACAGTTCATTATTTGTCGAGTCTTGTCTGATATAAATATTTTTAGATTTTTGTTTCAATTGTAAGATTATATTGAAATGGTCAGCACGAAGAAGAGAAAATTGATATCTTGTTTCAAATCAACATTACTGAAGTTTGAGAATGATTGAGAGTAAATTTACACAATTAATATCGTTGTCTTTGGAGTGGTAATAATTAATAGAATTTTGTCCGGGACAAATAACTCTAAGTTTTTCTGTATACCACAAGTATTAATTTACAAAGCAATTGCGCACATAAAGAGGAGAAAATTATTTTGTATTTCATTCAATACTAATCGAGTATCTTTCCTTCTAAGTTTCTTGCTATATTCCCACTGTTACTTTGTAAGCAAATCTTACATATAACAGAAAACTCAAATGTGCTTAAAAATCGAAGTTCCATAAAATTTGGATGACTAGTACTAACGTTGTCTCTCTGATATAAAACAAATGTTAAGCCAATACTACCACTACTATCACCATACAAACCTTACCATTGCTAATGACTATCATTCCACCGACATACCAAAAACATCGAACAAAAAATCCCAACTCCCTACACTCCATAATTACAAACCATCCGCCCAAACGCAAAACTACCCCCTTAAGCACAACATTGACACTAATTCTGCCATTAACAAAAAATTCTTCAACTACCCCCAATGCGTTAAATTCATCCTCGAAATCTTCCATCTCGGCAATGTTCTCCGAAGCGCGACAAGCGGCGCGTAAATTTTTCAACTCTCCGGCAGCGTGGGTCGTCGCTAAAGCGTCAAATTATGCAAACTGCGACGCATCCAACGCGACCAGACGTGCAGCGATGCAGCGGCGTGGCCTGATGCAGCCCGACGACGACAGGAAATGCACCGCCATCAGCCTTCTGACGACAATTCCGGCGGATCGGACGATTCTCGCCGATGAAGATAATACATGAAGCAAAGACGCCCTTTATCTCGAACTACCAAGCCATGATGATCGAATGATGAGACTTGGATAAGGTCGAAGGACGCGGAGGATTCCTGTACTCGAGTCCTTTTTCAGGAAACTTCAGCGAGAGCAGCTTTTCAGATTTGTGATACTGTAAGGATTTTTGTTGGGGAATGATGAATTCTGTGACGGGGCGAGTGTACTTCTAGTCTATGACGTATAAATATTTTTATGGAGTTAAATATCAGTTCCATAGTGCATTAAAATTTATTAGCCGCTATTATGTTGGTAATTAAAAAGTTCATTGCAAGTTTCAAAATTATAGGATGTCCTGTAACACTAGAACTGGCAACAAGTAAATATAACTTGCCTGACCTTATCTTAACAATAACTTTCCTCTCATGATTAATTTTATTTTCTGAAATATCCTTTAGTGCTCGTTGAAGAAGATAACTGATTAATTGTTTGCCATTTTACAAGTTCAAACACATTGACTTGCATAATTTCAGCACGTCGAATGAAAATATGACTAGAAATCGTTGGTAGTTCTAGTGTTAAACTAACTATGTACTGTTCACTACCAAAATATTGTCTGCTTCGATTTTAATTTATATTTGCATAAACCAGTACACTGCTTTATAAAAACTACACCGTTAAACTAAAAGTACTTGCTTCATCAAAATATGACGTTAGGGCGTCAAGACGGGAAATTCGATCTTACTAAATAATCCAGAGTACTTTGTATCACGTTCAAATATAGACTTCTCACATCACAGCGTAATTGCACAAAGTTGGATCTATAAGTAAACCGAACAACGCGCTGGAATTCTGTACGAGGGAAGATAAGAGCGTCGACAGGAGCAGAATCGGAAGCGGACCTCGAGGACCGTCTCGCGAAGGAGTCGGCATCAAATATTTGCAGGTTCCCCTGGCCACAATGCCTCGATAAACCCGCGAGTTTATTTACGGACCACCTTTTCCGCCTTTCATCGCCCGACCGGAAAAGCTGTCGCCAATTTGTCCGCTGCCCGGCTTCGCTTAATTGAACGAATCTGTCGCGGATTTGTCGAATGACACTCTTACTCCATTTTTTTTTGTTTTCACTCGAATCATTCCTGTTCGTCCAAATTTTGCGCCAAAGGTGCAGCCAATCTTTTCGCAGAAATTGAAGCGGAGGATTGATTTTCGGACGCTGAATTGAAATTGAATTTTTGTCCTGGGCAGGAAGAGTCTGATGTTAAAACAGTGTGGAGGTAAAATTGTTTGTTAGGTTTATCGGTTGCGGAAGTTGAGAATGTTTTGTCAGTACTTGTGAAATTGATTACTCAGGATCGGAGTTACCAGAATTTTTTGACAAATGAATGATTGGAAATTGTAACTGAGAAGAGTTAATAATTTGTATAGTTCAGTAATTGTACTCTTCTTCAGGTTTGTTGCTTCCCGAAGTATTCAAAGTAAACTTTGCCAAGTTGCGATCAGCGATCAGATATACAGAGTAGACTTTTGAATGAATAAATTGCATTAATTGAAATCGAAAGTTCTACATTTCATCGCTAGATATTTTTCGCATTTATTGGTCGTACGAAAAAATTGTCGTTTCTGCCAAGTTTCACCTATAATCGAGAAGCGCGCTGACAATTTCCGGGCGAATGAACGTTTGCCGAGGATAAATCGCTTTTCGGGAGAATGAACGCGGGACGCGAAGAAGCGATTTTTGAGGAAAGGTAAAAATGCGTAGGGAAGCGGCGCGCGCAAGCTATTTTTCGGGCCTCCGCTCGACCGAGAGTTTGCGCTGGAAAATAGTTCGAAGCTTTGACGGTTAAATATACAAGCCCAAAGCTCATGCGTCTAGTTTGCATTTTGCATTCGCCCGGCGAAATAGATTTATCCTCCCGCCAGCCGCTTCCGGCGATGGCGCTCTCCCTATCAAAACTTTCGTCGCCCAAAAAAGGAGCCGGCGAAAAAACATTCGGCCCTCCAATCGTCGAATCACTTTTCAAAGTAGAGTCATTCGCGAGATAGGACCGCGGTGGGGGGTGGAAAGAAAGAAGAATCCGCGGAACCGCCGAAAAATTCGTCGGGATTCGCCTTCGGCGTAAAATTTACTGGAAGGTCGTAAATCCCGCAAGAAGGTGAACTCCCCCGGGGGAAGGTCGGAGGAGCGTGACGAAAGAAAGAAATCGTTCTCGGCCACCGGCGTCTGGTTATGCGTAACTTTTATTTTATCGCAGTTCCGTAATGTGCCGAAAGTATGCGGGGCCTTTTGCGGATAACTCGAGTAGAGGCCGTAAAAACGCAAACCTCGACGACGGTAATCTCCGGATCGGGCGTTCGGAATATTCCAGCGGTTCGAACCTTCACGTTTTCTATTCTTCGTCTTCGGGAGCGTCTAGACAAACTTTGTATGACGTACGGTCAAGTATATGCCTAAATAACGCTTACATTTTTATTTTTATTTTTATTTTGAAGTAAGTATCGTATTGTAAGACTAGTTTTCAAATGAAAAGTTCGAAATATGTTTTGAACGTTCATTTTGAGAAGAGTCTAGTCAATTTTTGTACTTTACCGCAATAGTACTTACAACAAAATAACACTAAAATCTTTTCCTGTCAGTCTAAATATCATACTAATTCTCGGATGAAATGTTCAGAATTCTTACACATTTCATACATTCTGAACGTTCGTTTGTACTTTTCATCTTAGCAAACGTCCCAATAAATTTTCTTCCCAATATTTATAACTTCTGTTTCGCATACTGTAGTGCCATAACTGCTGTACAAAAACCGGCGTACTTTTTTTCCATAATACCACAGACTAAAAATCCTTGAAAAAGTCCGTACAATCAAGCATAAATAAATTCTGCCGACTTTCAAACCCGCCGCAGAATCCAACGGGTCGGCGTTAAGTGCGCATCATGGATTGTCGTGAATCTCTTCCGCGTCGGCGAGCTAAGAGCGCGTAAAACGAGCCTGGTCCGATAACCGGAGACGTTCATCTAGTTCTCTGCCACCCTCTCAACCCCCCCCCTCCCCCCTCTCAACCCCTCACCCCTGTCTTTCTCTTCCCAGCCGGCGAGATAACGGCCGCGAACGAACTCATCGTTACGAAAGTTGCCCTGCGCGCCGGCGTGACGTGCAACTTTTTTTTATCGCCCTCGCCGATCCTACGGAGGACCGTCGAGCGGTCATGAAACTCTAACTGTACGATTATGGCAGTGACCTCGTTCGTTCCAGCACGCGGTCCCGATCCGATCGATCGCCCTGGGTGCAGATAACGACTGATCGTTTCGAGTCTGCTTGACGGAGGACGCTGTTCGGCTCGATGAATTGCCGGTGACCGAATCGCTGGTTAAGGTTCAACCTTCAGGCTTGAGGTAGGCTCAATACGTTCGGGGCATTGGCGAAGGTGTAGGTTAAAAACGGGGCGTAGCGTTTGGTACGAATTTATGCGGAATAAATTGTCAAGTCTGACATATAAGTGGTCCAGCTAAAGAAATTAGTTAAATTTTTTTAGGTTATGTAATTGATGTGAAAGTTATTGGGTTATAGTTTTAATTGTTTTGGAGAGCACTGATTTTCAGAAATTGTGAACCGAGTTGTAATTAGTACATAATATTGCAATAATGTTTGTATTATGCGTATCATAGTGTAATAGAGTATTATGTTGGATAAGCTACCAATTTAGGTACTAATTATGGTAATTTGCGCGTTCTACAATCTACGAATTTTGATATCAAACATTAGTGCACTCGTAAAGTGTGGCAATTGCGCTGAAATTACTATACTCCGAAGCTAAATCAGAAGCTAATATTGCAGACCACCGATTACGCACACATCATTACAGTTTACAGTTTTACATGATGATACGTATTAACCGCGATTGACAATTTTCAAAATACTAAAACCAACTCTCAATAAATTTCAAAACGCAACATTTCCACTTTCACCAAAACGTACTCTGATAAAGCATAACACAATAAGAATTGCCATGTATACCAACTATCTAAATTTTCGCAAAAAGAACCGCTTTTTACCCCAACACCAAGCTTATCCTTCACTCCACGCTTAAAAAAATTCACCCTGCGCCCCGTACAACATAATTACCTACTCCAGCAAAGAACTCGAAGGCAAGCAACCGGAAAGGAAAAGGTCGAAAATAAGTCGGCCACTTTTTGGCTCAGGGCGTGATTTGCAACTTCTTTATCGGAGTTCCGTGACGTCTGCGTTTGCATTTGCGGCCGCGGAGGAAGAGGTGGGGGGTGGATGGGGTGCAGGACGAAGGACGAAGGAGCCTGGATGATTCAGTGCGGCCTAGATGCTTCCTGGCGAGTCTCCAAATCACTCGCTGCCACGCCATTCGTATACCTAACTTCGGACCCGCGGACTTCGAAAGGTTGTTTGTACTTAAGCAGACGACCGGGAAAACATTTTCCTCGGCACTGCTCTCTTTTTCTATCCCTCCCCGTCTCTATCACCCTCTCATTCTTCGTTTTTTACTCGCTCCGTGCATTCGGTTTATTCTGTCTTATCTACCCTCTCCTGGCATCTTCCGAATGATTCTTACTATGTTTATGAATCCTTGTTTTCTTACTATCTTCTGTTTCCACTTACGCCTCTTCTAACATTTTTTTTTATGTGTCTATTGTTCGTGCTTTACTTTATCATTTTATTCCATTTCTCAGTGATTCTCTGATTCTCTGTTTATCGTTACTTTGTTTTTCAATACGATTTTTCTCGGGCGTGTCTTATCATATTTGTGATTACTGTTTTTCTCCACTTTTGTCTTTATCTGTATTCTTTCTCTGTCAACTCTCAGACTTTTATTTCTCATCATTCTGTGTCCGGCGCTTTTCTGATATTTTCTTTCTCTTTCACTCTGTGATGTTATCACACAATTCTTTGTCGTTCACTTTTACTTTGCCCCCAGTGCATTACACTATCATCATTATAATCATTCATTTCTCTCTCTATCCTGTCTCTTTTCATCTCAATCCACACTTCCTTCTCCCCTTTCTCTGTTAACTACCACTTTTTTATTTCCTACCATTCCCCCCTTTGAATTTTTGAGTTTTTTTTTGTCTTTCACTCTACGTCTCCTCAGCATTCTCTGCCATTCACTCCAACATTTTTCCTCTTCCTCTATCATTTATCCCTTCTCCAGCCTCTTTTCATTCGAATCCACACTTTCTCCCTCCCCCACTGTCTCAAATCTCACAGTTCCGCGTCCTTCGTCCTTGCTCCGTAACCTCCTTGTTTTGTCGCCTTCGTCCCCTTTCCCAACTTCTGCCACCCCCACCCCCTCTCTCGCTTGAAACAATAAACGCCCAGTCCAATCGAGCGTGGAAGATAACGAGTGAGGAGAACGGCGGCGAGGAGTCGGCGCAGGCTGGCCAACCGGCGGAAAAGAGTTGTTTGTCGGATCGTCGGCCATTCCGCGGAATTGCCGGAACGAGGCACGAGAGGAACGAGAGGAACGAGGGGAACGCGGAACTTTCCCTCGGCCCGTGTCGCGGACGAGAGAAATTCCCTGATAGTTCTTAATAATGCACTTCGCCGACTGGCTTCCTGCCCGCGGCACGAAAGGGGTCCTTCGGGACGGAGGGTGGCCGATTATGGGGGAGCCGCTTTTGTTTTCATCGTTAACGAACGATGAAAGGGGTAATTGCTGAGGATGACGCACCGCTTGGTTTACGTTGACGGCCGTAAGTGAAAGTTGGCGATAGTTTCCGGAATAAGGACGGAAATACGATTTGTTTTGAGGATATTTTTAGGGGGTTGGTTAGGGATTGTTTGGTGACAGTTCTGGTTTTTGTAATGTTATGATTTTTTAGAGTATAATGTTTTCCATTATTGAGATATGAACCGTTTTTTTTTTAAAGTGGTGTAAGTCTATATTTAAAAAAAGGTAGATATAGAATTTATGATAAATGTGATGTAAACGGTTTGTTTGTGTGATATCTAATTTTTTTTCTGCCTAAACTTTTATCCACCCCTACTCACACGCTAACATTAAAAAATGTCTCCAATCCCCCACCCCTTGCAAAATTCACCAAAAACCAAGCATTCACACCTACCTTCAACCCTCTAAATCCACTACCAACCCCCTCCTACCTTTCAATACCTTCAGCCCCGCCCGGAAAAAAAACACTGGAGAGCAAACGTCCAATTTGTCAGGCGCAGTTGGGGAGAAAAAATGGACCGATCGCCGGAAGCGGAACGAAGGATCGAAATTAGTCGATGGCCAGGTGCCGGATGACAAACGGTCCTCGGAGCGGGTCGACTGGGAGGCGCGCCTTCCGGTTTCGGGATCACCGCCAGCTCGCATTTGCCACGCTCCGACTAACTTGCCTTCCACCTCATCAATCTTAGGCCACTTGGGTAGCGCTGGCAATTACAATATCGGCTTGCTCGACGAGAGTTTGAGGTTGCGGCCGAAAGGGGCGGTTCTTGGCACGCTAACCCCGGAGGCCAAAGCTTCTGGCTCAACCCCGGGCATGCCTCCACCTGCCCAGAGAACATGCCCCCACCTGTTGCCAGCGATCAGTCACTTGAGCCCGCGGATTTGTTTAAATCTTGATAACGCCGGCCGCGTATCAGCGTAATTTCAATTCCGGCCTCGGGACGGCGACGAGTTCGGCCCACGGGATTAGGGCGGATTTCCAACTGACGGATGGGGGAGGGGTGTTAAGGGTTTCTTCGGTGACGTAAGAAAGTCGAGAGGCGCGGAGTGACTTCTTGGGTGGATCTGAGAGGTTGAGAAGGTTAAGTTCGTGGAATTTATTTGGTGAAGGGGTTGGGGTGTATGGTATCGCGGGGGTGTGTTTTTGATATGGGTAAAGATTTTAAATAGAATGTTGGTAGACCTGAATTATGGAATTTTCGTAGAACGATAATAACGATGATATTGAACTCTTTTACTGCAACTTCAAATCCTTCATCATAACTTCGAAAATACTCTGTGAAAATTGATTTTCCTGTATGTAAATCTGTACAGTGAAAATCTGTTCAACCGCTCCCCAGAAAGTGGAGCAAAATTATACTTGTAACTCACATACGTAATTTCTATCTCTCACGGCAGGCAATTAAAAAATGAACGTCTAGTCGCAAGAAAGTCAATCTCAATAAAACATTAAAATCATAATTGTCCGCCTCAGGAACAAAGGCCAACGCAAGAAATGTTTACATTCTACAGAAAACCCTATAAAATTACAACACTCAAAAGATAACTGAACAAGAAAGTGTTTGTATTGTACAGAAAATTCTATAAAACCTATAAAATTACAGAACTCGAAAGACAATTCTCATCCTGAGTAACGAAGGCAAGAATTGTTTATATTTGGAAAAAAAACTTATCAAATTACAACGCTCAAGAGTCAATTGAGTAATAAAGTGCTCATACCGTACAGAAAATCGTATAAAGTTACAATTCCCACGCTGAACAACAAAGGTCCGCGAAGCGTTCGATACCGAGTGTCCGCTAAGTGAGGAGCGTAGGGAGATTTCGCGAATTTTCGCAAATGCCCCCGTACGAGGTGATAAAAGGACGACGTGTTAACGCAGAAGTCATAAAAAAGGACGACGCGGAGCGAAAGCTTACGAGACCAAAGGGGATGCTTTAACGGCGCCATAAATTCCGACGGTCATCTTCCGCCTCGGAGACCCGGATAAGCGTCCCTGTAAAACACGGACGAAGCGAGATCGCACTTCGTACAATTAACCCTTCAGCCCATTCGCTTTTTGTCCCCGTCGGACTCTTCGCGTCAAGCTACGTCTTCGACCGGACGTTTTTCTCCAATTCGAGCTTTCATTACGGACAAGCTTTACATTTCGATTGGAAGATGTAGAGGGTGGGTTCCGTTAGAATTGGTCTAGATTGGATTTCTTCGTGACGCGTCGATCGAGGATGTTGGTGGGGCAGTAGATTAATTTAAAAATTTATTTCAATTGTTATGTTGACATTCTTGAGTTGGTATGAGACGAAAGAGTCCATCAATAATCGCTGCCACTCGTTATCTACTGACTAGTGCCCGATTTTAGGATATAAAAAAATAGTAATTGCGAATAAATTAAAAATATCCAAATTTTTGTTTATTTTAAGCTGTTTTTGAAGCTGTTTTAATTTATTTAATTTTATTGGCACATTCCTTCAATAATAATCGGTGATTAAGTATAAATTAATAATAAGTATAAAAAAAACCTTAAGTACAAAAAATTGCCGACATTTCGGATAAATTCCACTTTGAATCAATTGGTAGAACAGTAAAGATACAATAGTAAAAAAAAAAAATGGCACAGGCTGTATATTTGCGCCTTTCTCGTATATTGATGGATTTGTGAGGCCGAATATATACGCCTTTTGTATATATTGATGTGATTGTAAGATCAATTATATACGCCTTTCGTATATACTGATGTAATTGTAAGGCCGTACATATACGCCTTTCGCATACATAGATGTAATCGTGACGCCATATATATACTCCTTTCACAATCAAAGAGTCAAGTACGTCAGAGAATTCAGTGAAAATATTCAAAGCGACAGCGTTCACGCTCAAGATTCCGGGCGATCGACCTCGATCATTACATCCCTTTCCATAGTTAACCCCCACCCACCCCACCCCATTCCCCACCCCCGGTAACAACCTACCTGAGTTTAACCCAGGGCAACTGCTTCGCGTCCGGCTTATGCCCAGGGTGCCAATTAGTTACCGGCATTACCGACGGCTTCCTCCTAATTAACAAAGTTTCGTTTATCGATGATGAAACTAAGAGCGACAGAGGACGAGCACTTCGGCAACGGTGGCCGATGCCTTTCGCAAACGATAACGCGCCGCGTAATTAGTCGAATCAAAATCCAATTAAGCTTTAATCAGTCAATCGTCGCCCGATAGCGAAGAATTGGCTCGCCCGAACGTTCTTCGAAGCGGAAGTGGCGTTCGGCAATGATTCCCGTTTCGAAAAAGGAGGAGCCTGTCCAGGGCGAGGTCCTGCGGACTTTCCGGGAACAGAAGGATTCCAGACTTCGTTCGATTTTCATCGCGCATTCCACGCTAATCCGTTTACAGGAACTATTATCCGGCCAATTAGAATGTTCGCGATCGTTTCGGCTTAATGTCTTGCGTCGGGGGGCTAATATAATTTCGCTAAATTCCCATTAGTTGGAGGGTGGGGGGGTGGTCGATCAATCCAGCGACGAGTCGCCGATAATTAAGTTTGGCGAAAAGTCTGCCTCGACAGAAGGCGCCCTCATGCGAGGAAGGCTTGCTAATGGCAGCGGTTACCTCTGCTCGGGGCAATCAGCTGCCACGCTAGTTTGACAAGTTTGACAAAACCGAGACTTCTGAACAATAACGGAATTACCTAGTTGGCCGTTTGCCGCTCGATCGGCGACGCGGTATAATGACTATAATGCCGTTCACGGTGGCTCAAGATCGATTTTCAAGGTTTTCATGGGAGAGGGTTGGCTATGTGTGGTCGGCAGTGTGTTGAAGTTCGACTTTGAGATGGTCAAAAAGTTTATGTGAGCGGTTCGCTTTATGACGTAGTTCAAGTTTGGTATATTTTGTGCAGAGATTGCGATTACTGATTACGTTTTTGGTGGCGTGAGAATTGGGGAGTGTAGATGCGAGAAATTGGAATAAAGGGAGGAAATATGATAAAAATGAAATTTCTATATTTTGTATTGAGTATTTTGCTGGATATGTAAATGTATCGATCTTCTCGTCTAATAAAGTACAAAATATTTTTGTTCAGTTTCTTATACCATATTTATCCTACTCAATTCTCAACCATTAACAACCAAACAAAAATATTCAACCTTCCAACAAATCAGCAATAATCGAATCCAATTTCGAACATCTCATCTGTCAACCTACAAAATATATCGGTACAGCTCGTAATATTCCTATTCTTATCTCCCGACTATCAACAAGCAGACAAAATTTTTCAATCTTTACAGTCCCATAAGACATAACAACCACCCCAATACATCACTCGACAAAAATAATAGTCGTTCGCCAGTAGAAGCGCAATTACGTTGATCGCCGCCGACTCGCCCCGAAAGAAAAGTGTCGCGTTCAGCTGCTGAGCAATACGACCCCCACCTCCACTCCTCCCCTCCCTTCCCACACATCTTCAGGCCCCGCTACTTACGCGATAGTTCATAACGTCGTCCTTTACGGCCCCGTATTTCTTCTCACACGCGACATCTTGATACATCCTCATACGCGGTCGTCTCGGGAATGACACGAGAACATCCCCCGCTCTCTTCGGCACCGAACGGAAGGGATGAACGAAGAGCGAAAGACAGTAGGAAGAGAGGGGGGGGGGGGTGGCCAAGCAAGATTGCTCGTTCGCTTTATCCGGCAATAAAACAATATCACGTTTAAAAGGGCAAATAAATTTATAGCCAATCTCGTCAACGTCCGCGGATCCCGGCTAAATCCCTACCACCCAGGACTGGCCAGTCCGAGGGGGTGCCAGGCGAGGAGGGGGGGGGGGGTGGACTCGAATTGGAACTCGCCGGAACACGTAGCATAAAGTCGTAAAACTCGACTTACGACGAGTCGTAACACCCGGGGACAACGCTCCTTCGTCCACTTTTTCTTTCTTTATAATTGGTGCCATCCCCCCGGAGGGGTATAAAAGTTGAGCTTGTAATAAGGGGTGGTCCCTGGAACCACCCCCCCACACCAGTCTCGATCTTACGAACGGCCGTCGTTCCACGTTAATGACGTGAATTTTATTGAAAATATTCGGCCCGCCTGATTAACCAATAAAAAAGAGTAGCAGGCAAGGGCGGGGGGGGGGGGGTGGTCCTGGAAACGACTGGCGATAAATAGCGGCGCGCGTAAGCGAAGAATCGTAGGCCTTAACGGCACAGTAAAAAAAGCGTCGCTGCTTAATTTCGACCTTGAGCGCCAGGTGACGGGCAGGTATTTTTTTATTTTATTCGAATTCATAAAACTCGAGTTTTCCTCCGAAATCGTCTGTAACCTTATTTCGTTCGCTCGCAAAAAAAGATATCGAAAAGTTAGAGAAGCGTTGGAATGAATGTGTAACATTTGAAGGAGAGTGTGTTAATGAATACAATCGAATTTCTGAAAAAAAATATGTGTTGTTCCTAGTTAGACCGGAGACTTATTGACGTATTAATTCGCGGACAATTGTCGGACAATACTTTTCCGGCCTACCGAATATTATTAATATCTATTAGTCTCGCGTTCTCGGGCGACTTTCTCGTCAAGTTGGAAGCGATGAAAGCGTCATGGTAACTTCGGGATTATCTCGGTCGAGCGTCGGGACGTCGGGCGACGTCGGAGGCTTCTTCTTTTGACGCCGGAATGAAGACGGAGAGCTTCCGGGACGAGGAGGTCTTCCGGGCAGGGATGTAAATGGAAAAGTTATTGGCTCGGCCAGCGGACGAGCGTCGGGACGATAAATATTGAGAGATGATCATTGCCGGTGCCGGACACTTTTGTAGGTTGGCAATCCTATTGAACGTCCGGCGACGTCGTTCGTCCATTTAAACAGACGCGGTCGTTGTTTGGAATGGAATTGTGCTATAAATTTAGCGACTTACGTCGATAGTGAATTCTATTGACCTAAACAAGGTACATCTAAGAATTTGCGAGAGGTTATGGGTTCAGGTTGATGGCGATTAAGAAAAAAGAAAGAAGCGTACTCTAACGTTCACCGTCATATATATTAGGTGTACAAATAAGTTCGGTGCATTTTCTAATGTGCTTTTGCTGGAATGCCGTGGTGCGAAGTATTGTTTCTTAAAATAAGAAAAAAACAGGGGAGTAAGATTGCATTGTATCCTTAGTAAGGTGAGAGCAATATTTGAAGACATCGAAATAAGGAAGGAAATTTTAATTTAAGACGTAATTACAGCTGATTATATGCAAGAGCACCGAACTTTTGGGTACACCTAACATCCTTTCAAGGCCATAGCACCAAACTCTCAAAAATCTCAACCCCATCCAAATTCTCTCCCGATCCAGACCCGCTTCGGCCATTTTCCACGTCCTTTCACAAAAATCTAATCTCAACCCCCATTTCACCCTGCCGACAGCCCTTAATTGTCAGTTACCACCCTGTAGCCCAGCAGCAGCTTTTTTCCGAAAAGTCGAGCCGAAGCTATCCGCGAACGGCCGATCGGCCGTGCGATAATCTATTTCCCGTTCGCGGCGGCAAAAATAAATCCATAACTTCTTTCACTCGCATCCTCCCCCCTCGCCAGCGAACCGAGGCAAGCTCGACCTTTTTTCCCCGGCAGCTCAGCTACGGTTATTGGTAGCGTGCCGGTATCTCAACGGCAAGCTGCAGCGCGAAACTGTTGGGGTCGCCGGTGATATACAGCGTAAAACCGCGAGAGAAATACTATCTTCATTGTCTAAATGGCTGCCGATAAAGCAGCTCGAGTTTACTGCCGACGAGATTGTATTTATCATCCGGCAATGCCGACCAGCCCCCTTCCCTTACCCCCCCCCCCCCCCCCTAACCTCCCCCCGTCTGAAACGCTACGTACCTTACAGCCGGCGGTTATCTAAGATGCGTTTGTCTATCGTCGGGGAAAAATGGATTATGTCGGCGGAGAGTGTCGAAACGGGACTCGCGAAGGGAGGGGTGGGGATATTTTTGCCGTTGCGCAAGTTGGGGATGGGAGTGTGATTCAGAACTCGGGGTGGTTGAAAGATTTTGGGAGGTATGACAAGACATCTACATATCACCTAATAAAAGAGTCTAATAGCAACAAAGTTCTTAATCGAGATTCAAGATGTTCAGCTCAACAAAATCTGCCCGAATGATTTTTCTGCCCGAAAAGAAAATATTTTTCTTTGGATGCATTGACGATTGTTGTGTAAATTTCGTGCAGTGGTTGATGATATGACTCAGAATCAGTATCCTAAATACATAGTACAGATTTTGCTGTCAGTTTATTAGTGCAATTTTCAATAATATTAATAGCACAAGGTATATTCTGTTACTACTAGTAACAGTACTAGTAACCGAAACCTTTTTCGCGAATCAAATTCTCGGAAGCCACATAAATTCATATTTATTTATGGAAAGGGCTTATATCAATAATATACATTACTTTGGTATTATATTGACTGGAAGCATTTAGAATCAGTTACTGTTAGTATCAGTAGTCCTTCTGGTAGTGATATTACAAAAGATTTAGGCATAAGAGTAAAATAATTGTGATCGAACAAATTTGAGAAAAAAAATGTAATTCCCGGATATACATTTAGCGTATAACTACAGAGAGTCGAATAATATTGAATAACTTTAAGCAGCGCATGCGAGGCAGAAATATAAAATTAAGAATAAAGAACCTAGACTGCGCCGCGCGTAAAACTCAATAAAATCGAATTACCTGACAACAGATAATTAGTTTAATTACGAATCGTTGTTCCTACCCTCCTAAATACAACTCCGACCTCACAAAAATCCGATTTGATGATCAGCAGGCCTGCCAACAAAACGCTCACTAAAAACTGATCAGCATCACCCGCTAACACTATCCTTTGCGCAACTCGTCCATTGTCATAACTCTCCCCCCCCCCCCCCCAAAAAAAACGGAAAGCAAAAAGCAGAAACACAAGCATTTCCCTCGCAGATGTTGACCGTGTACCGAAAAAAATAAAAACGAGACATTAATAGATCCCGGCGGTGCGTTTCAAATTATTTTCCCTCGAACAGTCGCCGGGGCAAAAAAAAATGCAACTGACGTCGCCGATTTATTTTTTTTTAACCGGAGGATCACTTTGTACTTCGATTTTTATACCGTTTATTTCCGCCCTCGTCCCTCGCGCGTGCCGAAATCATCCAGTTTTCGATTGCAGCCGGCGATTTTTTTACCCATTCAACCGAGCGCGCGCGCTTTCGTTCCGACATCGAGAGCAGGAACTCGAGAACGACAATCGATAATGGTACTTCGATCTTGGCGAGCTTTCGATTTACGACGATCGTTCGGAAGATAGCGCTAATGCCTCGCTTATTGACAGAATACGCGCGATAGAATCGGAAACATGTCACTTGCGAGTGAGACGATTTTATCCTGTCATCAGTTTTCTACTTTACGATGTAACGTTTGAAGGGTGAATTTCAGGATAAAAAGTTTGCTTGCGTATTTTGGTGACTTTCT
Source organism: Anoplius nigerrimus (assembly GCA_914767735.1). Lineage (NCBI taxonomy): Eukaryota > Metazoa > Arthropoda > Insecta > Hymenoptera > Pompilidae > Anoplius > Anoplius nigerrimus. Next base: position 16,217,566 of record OU612081.1, read on the forward strand.
TGACTCTGTTTTGACAAATTTTAAAAGGATCCTAACGCTAAACAATGCTAAACCCTCAAAACACCGAACTTGATACAAAATTACATTTGATTCGATTATTATCAATTTTAAACAAATCATATGTTTAAGCCAATAAGAAAGCTCTAAATCAAAATATCAGTAATCACGCACTCAGAAGAATTTTTCTTCCAAGATTCCAGTCATAGGCATATTCTGACTTCGTTCAAAATTGACTTACGATCCTATCGTGCCGTCTTACTAAACGAAACATTTGACTAATTCTCCGACCAGAAATTCCCCCGGCATCCAAGATCGAAGCGACACTCTTCGACGTCGTCAGCTCGAATAATCAATTAACCTCGCCCTTAGGCCCCCTCCGCCGCCAATATGGCGACGCACGTCGAATTTACTTCTCCATTCATCGCGCGAACGCGCGCAACATGCAAATCCTCTCCCGCCTTCCGCTTCCCGAGCCTGAATACGCTCCTTCCTGCTCTCGGATTCAATCTCGGTAAAATCTCGGCAAAACGCGGAGGCGAAGGTGGCGATCGCGATTATCGACTTTAAGCTTCGATTCGAGAATCGAACAATGCGCAGGAAGTGCGTGTGGACGGAATTTGACAAATTGCTCGGAAAGAGAAGAATCGAAAAGTTTCGGGTGTGAAGTTCATAGGACATGAGCTGTTTGGATTTGCTTTTATCCTTCAGGGGGAGGTGTGATTTTATTTAAGTGGATTGTGGATAAAATTAGTAGCGGTTGAATTCAGGAGATGGTTAGAAAATAGGATGTGGTAAGGTGGAGTGGGGTAAAACCGGGCCAGAAATTGTAAAGTTTACTTTAAACTTATGTAGTTTCTATCTAGTCGACTGAAACCTAATAATCTTAGTGTACTTATTTAGCGCATGGTTTATTCTTTAAGTTGCATTAATTTGGATTAAAAATATCTTCTGAAACTTATGATTTTCTAAATAAATTGAAAACAGAGTGAGTGAGTAAGAGTACAGAGTAAAGTGAAGTTGAATTAATAATTAATCTTTTTTCTATTAATGTGCCTTACACACATAAAGTAAACCTTATCACACTCAACCCAATCCAACTATTACATAAAATCACATAAAAAAATTATTACAAAATATCCAAACCACCAAGAAAAAAAATCGAACAGCAACATACTTCTTAATCACACTCGAAAAAATTCAGCTCGGCAAAAACTGCCCGAATGAAGTCACCGACCGCAAGCGCGACTGCGAACCTACGAAACCTCAGCGACCTACGCCAAAACTCTCGGAGCGGCGACGTCGAGGCAAATATGAGTCAAAAATGATTCCAGCCGTCCAGGCCTCCAGTCCGAGATAGTTATATTACCGAACGCGACCTCCCCGACGCTCTGGAAGGTTACTTCGGATTCGGCGCAGAACAAATAGTCCCTACGTGGACCTTCCTCCAACCTTCGCCGGCGGAAGAGAGCGTAGCTGGCTTAATGCAATATTTAAGAGTAAACCGTAGTCGCGTAACTGCGGGACCCATTTTCCACCCCCATCCCCCTCCCACCCCCTACCCCCCATGTGAAAGGGTGTGGTCACGTGCCGCGGAAGAAAATGCCGGGCACGAGCTTCCACCTCGAAGGGTGGAAGGGTTTAACGTTATCGAAGTGTGCTATCCGGCACGCACACGTCCTACCTCTCACACACACACACACACGCGCACTAACGCTTTAGTCAATCCTCCGGAACGTTTCGTCGCACGTACGAGGAATAGATCTGCAAGCGCTGTTAAATCGTGATTTGTCAGGGTAACTCGATTCGTGTAGGGGGTTGAAGGGGTGGGTGGTTCCAGGGGGTGTGATCCATGAGGGGTGGGGGTGGGGCGGGGGTTAAGAGCCCGCGACAGCGAGAGATTCACTTTCGCATAGCCGGCCGATTCAATTTATGGCTTCGTATATTCCGCGCACGACTGCCGGCGCGGCTAATGTAGGGGGTGGCGAAATTTACTTAATCAGGCAGCTTCGTTATAACACCATCGGCGGCAGCCGGCTCGCTCGCACTTCCGCCCGGGCCCCACTAATATTGACTTTCAATTAATGTTCCGCCGCCGCGGCGGACCTTAAAACCGTGGCGACGTTATGGAATCGACGATTGCTTCCCCCAGGGGGTGGGCGAAGGGGGAGGGAAACTTGGTCAGCAGGTAATTTCGCTGGATCTCGCCGGATGACTCGGGAGGGCCGGCTTTGGAATTATGATTTCGGAGAGTGTCGTAGGTAAAGTCATGCAAACGTTTATGGTCGTTTTGTCCTTGAACAAATGTCTTTCATGTACTTGGTAAGTTTAATTTCGAAACTGATGCTGGAATTGTTTGAATCTAGATTAAGCACAGAATAAGTCCTTAAATAGGCTGAATATTGTATTTAAGGTAGATCAAATTAATTCTTCATACTATATACAACATTTTCGGTACACCACAGTGTATGGTTGCATACGTCATCAAGGTAACCTTCCGACCTTCCCAGAACTCGCCGAAGATGCCCCCGATCGACCCCCAAAATTACCAATCACCCCCCCAGCCTCCCCCCAATATATTCGGTCCCGCCAACGTCGTCACACGTCGGCCGCTAATGACCCCCACGACGCCTTGACGTCTCCCCCACCCCCTCTGACCCCCTCCACCACACCGATGTCACAACACCCATCCCTCAATCGATCCTCCAGACGTTGCAATTCCGTTAAGTAATATTAATGTGTTTACCCACGATTTTAGGCCCCACACCCGCGGAGCGGCCTCAAGTCGTTTTCCCGGCGTCGGCCCGGGGCTGGCGCGAGCATAATACCGTCTCTTCATCATTCTTTTAACGTATTCCGCGCTCGTCGCGACGTACAGGCCACGAGGGGGTGGCAAGTCGGTGTCGCCAAGGGTTTCGGAGTAGACTCGAGGGCACGAACCGAGAGCAATACCATCCTGACGCCGGAACATCTTGTGTCTGTCTCTGTCTATCCCCGCTTGCTTCGTACACAAGGTAACATACGTACGGACACAAATATATATATATATATATATATATATGTGTTGCGCTGAATACAAGAAACTGAGCACTATACATACTATATCTATATATATACAGCTATATATACCTTTATGCTAGGAGAGAGAGAGAGAGAGAGAGAGAGAGAGAGAGAGAGAGATGTATGTATACCTATATGTATCTATGTACGTATATACGAAGCATATATATACTTCAGCATCCCTCCCTCCCACGATCTCGGAACCGGCACGTATCCCGAGTTTCTGTTCTCCTTTATCACACTTTCTCCAAGCCCGCCTCCTTCCGCGCCTTCACTCTCGCTCTTTGCTCATCTTCGGCCGTCTGCAGGCACTCTCTATCCGTCATATTCGCCCTCTCGCTTCCGCGGCCCGCTCTTCTTCTGGCTTCCGGGGGGCCACCAGCCAAAGAGACGGAGTCACGTCTACAGCCCCGGAGTTGCTCTAATTAAATTACTTAAGCGTACGTGTATCTGGGAATGGTTTTCGGCTGGATGCTGCGCGCCGGGCGACGTCTGTAAAGCGGAGTGTTTCGGCGAGGCTTTGTGAGGGGTGGCTGAGGGGGTGGAGGGTGGGACCTTTGGACTTTGTTTCCTCGCGTGGGACGACGTGTAACTTCGATCTTCGGTGCCTGGGATCTGAGCAGGTTGTTTTGAGAGTAGGTGGGAATTTTACGGGGCTGAAATTATTTTTCGGTGGTGGATTGAGATGCTTTCGTATGATTGTGGGTTTGAAGTATATGAGGTTGGAGAGTTCGTGAGGTTTAACCTCCTTCGGGGGTAAGGAAATAATTGTTTGGTTGTGTTGTGTGGAGTAAACGATAGAGTGCCGTATGTAGGTCTCTTAGCATGGTAAGCGGTACACCGTAATCAATAAAATTACGGTAAATAATACAGTGTTGCATAGCCAGTATCCTACACTGAGAACTTGTACAAGGAATTAGTGAAGAACACAATTGAAAAGTGGAATCATTCACATCTAACAATGGCAAACGAGTTCCAGTTATCCAATCATCATTCAGCGCAAATTGAACCGATAGCTATCATCATCATTTGACGTCCGTCTATTAACATTCCTTAAACGTTTAAAAACGATTCCATTGTTCCAGTGTCTACTAAGAACCTGTACATCAATTTAATGAATACCAAAAAGTGGAGTTACAGTCACATCGAACAATACCAAACAATTTCCACTTATCCAATCATCATTCAGCGCGCACTCAACCGATAACTATTACCATCCTTTAACGTCTCTATTAACATTCCTGAAACGTTCAAAAACGATCCCATTCCATCCTCCACCTACCGTCACGTAAAGACCGAAACGCAAGGCCATTTGCGACTCAGTCCATATCGATATAGACATCCGTGCCGTCCTAAAGGGGGCGGGAATTAAAATTCCGCGAGCCATCCCGGAAATCCAGAGGGGGATATCCGGGACGTGTGACGCGTGTCTCAGGTACAAAACCATTATGCTTGATGTCAGTTTAAACGCGGCTAGGAGCGATCTCCCGTGGAATATTTATGAAAGAGCCCCGGAGCTCGGCTTTTACGACGGGCAGCGACGTTAAATTTCTTTTCTTCCCCCCTGAGCTGCATGCATGCCTGGACATTCGCTCTCATTTGGGCGGCATAAATTAGGGGTGGTAGCGTTCTTCGGGGCAGTTTGAAGCCTCGTCGACTCCCTCACCCCCCCTTGCCTCCTTGTCTCCTCTGCCCGCGACGAACGACGCTCGCCGAATTAATGTTAGAGCAGAGATTTTTATCCGACGACGGTAAAAACCGCATGAAAATTATCCGCCCGTTATACGTTAAGTAGAATAGCGTTTCGGACCTCGTGCGACATTGATGGAATCGAGTTCAATGAGCAGCGGGGGGGAGGGGTTTGATACCGGGGTTTTTACGACATTTGAAATGGGGGGAAAGAGTGGGTAATGTTCGGAAGATTGCGGGTGGAATTTATTCGGAACAGGATTCGGAACACGTTTGGTACTTGCGAGTGTATAAGTACAGATTTATTTCTGTTACGAGTCGTGTTAGCTACCGAAAAAATAGATGCTCATTTAAGAAGTGAACTTAAGAAACTTTATATCCTGAATAAAAGCAGATATAAATTTAAGAAATTATATTTTCTGAATAAGAACACAATTAAATGTAAGAAATTATATTTTCTAAATAAAAACACGAATAAACGTAAGAAAACATATATTCTGCAGAAAGACACAAATAAACGTAACAAATCATATATTCTGAAAAAGGACGACTACTCGTAAGACTTCTTTCTCTCGGCTCGGTTTTGCATCGAGCTCTTATCAAAATTCTTATAAAAGATTCATATCCGCGGGCTCATCGAACATTGACACTAACTCCCTGTTTGATCCCGCCCTTATCACCGATTCGCAGACAATACATCCCCCGCCATATTGGCCTTCTTCTCGGCAACACTCTTAATTGAATGGAAGTCGCGCGTCCGTCGCCGTGAAACAAGCTTCATTATACTGTTCCGGCTTAATGAAAATTCAGCGTACCTCCGCAAGACGCTCCTGACCTCTTCATAAGCCTCTAAGTCTCGAGTAAAGAGATTTCGTAGGGAAAGAGAAAAAAAAAATAACGAGCTAATATCCGACCCCGTGGAAGTTGCTAACGGAGAGTGTCTCGGCCAGTTTTATCAGAGAGCGCGCCTTTTTTCCTTCGACCCCGACGTCGTCGCCGTGGCGACAGGTGGAGGGTAGCAACCCCCGACCAACCCCCGACTCACCCCACGCAGCCTTCGACATCATCAAAGGATCCGTCAGCCTTCATTATTGGCGAGCGAACAGTGAGACCGTGAAATGGTACCATATTATATGGCCGGCCATTGTTCACTGGCTAGCGGAGCGGCAGTTTGGGTCGGGGGTCAAAAATGGGGGACGGGGCGTGTATCGGGTCCCGTCTCATTGTCGGAGGCAGTTGACTGTCGCCGGCGAGGAAACTCGAGAAAATTCGTGGGTCGCAGTAAACCGAACCAAAGCCTTCTCATTCAGAATAAGGGATGAAGGGGTGGAATTTTTGTAAACGACGTGCCGTTTTGATTCGCGTGTTGCAGTTGGGATTAGGTACTTGTTCATGTCGAAAGCATTGTGGGTTGGGTTTAAGTTTTTGTTGGATGGTTGGTAGCACTGGGATTTTTAGTTCCGTATTGTTTAGAAGACTCTTATGGATTAGGATACGGTTTCAACGTGAAAGGATTGGAAGGTTTGTGGAGTGGAAATGTCGTGGTTGAAGGGTGGATTTAGGGGAGAATTATTTGATTTTTCAGTGATTGTTCGTGATAGGGAAGTAAGAATTTACGTTTCATTGTTGATTTCTTCAATGATCAACTTACGTTTATATTTGTATTGGAAATATAATTTTAGCGCGGCTTAGTAGCGGATTTATAGGAGAGTGATACAAATTTTTGTATTTAATACTCTGTAGTGTAATCTCTGATGATGACAGCAAAATAATTTTTTCGTTGACATATAATTATTATGAAAAATAATCAATATTATTTGGCGACAATTTATCCTGATAAAAACTGTCAATCAAATAGAACAAACTAAATACTCATTACAAGCTCAGATAATAAAACAAAATACCAGATCTTTTACCATCAACTACTTAATTAGCAGAAATAATCACAATTCTCTGTGCAATTTACTATCTTAATCAGAATAAATTGACGAAATTATGCATAAAATCTTACAAAATCATTTGACTCTCACCAAACCCCTATCACCCGAAATACCGAATCTTTCAACTCCCCCAATCAGCACAAGCGATCACACTTTCACCTTCAACCCAATCCCCCCGATTTTCTAATTTCCACCCCCTCCCTCCGGCTACACCCTCGCCCGCGCCCGCGCGAACTTTCAATTTGACAGTTTGGGCCGAATGCTCGGCACGATTTCGACGCTGAATAAATACGCTCTCCGCCGCTCGCGGCACCTTAAACACGTAGTCGGAATATATAGCGGCCTCTCCCGTTCAACTTTCCCGGCGTATCCTCGATAACGGCGGAAACACTTAGCATTTGTTATCCGAGGTAATGGCGGCTCGCACGAGACATTCGCTAAAAGGCGACGCTGTCGGTCGACGGGCGGAAAGGAGGGCGGGGAAGGGGGTGAGACCGACGTCAGCCGATGTCAGCCGACGTCGGTCGCCCTGGGAAAAGGGGCCAACTTTCATTCTGTGTCGACGTCAAACCGTTCGCCAGCGCGTCTTGTCCATAAATTTTCCAGCCAGAGCCGAGGCCTGGATAGCGAAAAGATACACGTGTAGCTGTTTGGTTGGAGATCTGGAAAGTTGGGTGATCGTTGAGGGTGGAGATGAGAGTGTTGAGGGTCGGATGTGTGAATGAGAGAATTTTTGAGGTTGAGTTCGTGGAGATTATAGATTTGAGGGTAGATTTAGGATTGGGGAGTGGGGGGCTGGTTGACAGGGTAGGGTGAAGAGAAAATTGTTGGTGAAAGGATTGGATATGAGGAAATGTATATTAGAGAATTGTTACGGTTGAATTTATGTTGAGAGTGGGTAGGCAAAGGGAATGGATATAAGGAAATATAAATTAGAGAATTTTTAGGGTTGAATTGATATGGAGAGTAGATAGAATAATATACTTACGACTGTAGAAACTTGAAAATTTAACGTTAAGTTAGGATGGAGATCAGATTGTTGACAAAAGGATTGAATATGAAGAATATAAATGACAGAATTGTTAGGATTGGATTGATATGGAGAATATATAGACCGTTACATTTATGACTGTAGAAACTTGAAGACTAGATGTCAAGTTAGGATGGAGATAAAGATGGAGATTAAGACACGCTTGAATGTATCATTCCTAAAGAATGCGAGAAGTTGATTAAGTCAACACCTAGTTCACCTAAGTCGAACATAATACAGTCCTTAACTAGGCCGCATAATAAGCTTCTTTTTGCCACAAAACACCCACCCAACTACTTTAATTGTTCCTTATGTAAATTTTCCACCGGCATCCACTTCTTTCTTCCCCATTTCCATTTCCACCCTTACTCCAACCTAACACAATCCATACCTCCAACCCACCCAGCCCCCTCCCCCCACACCTCCAAAAGCAATCCCACACCTTCCACAACCAAAATTCGTCTTCTCCAAGACCTCGAAGCCCAGCTCAATTAAAGACCGACCCAAAAGTTTCGCGGATGGGCACGTCAGGAATTATCGTCTCGTATTATCGAGTTTGCAGGGTGCGGGGGGGGGGGGGGGGGTGGAAAAACTGGATAATTCTCGTCAGAAGTAGCCATTAACTTCGTGACTGAGAAATTGGCTCGAGCAACATCATAATGTCTCGCAGCTACCGAAAGCTAGCAAGCGAGTTGGAGGATGGGGAGGGGGTGGTGGGAGAGGCGGGGGAGGAGGTCGAGGTGGAGGCTGAGGTGGAGGTAGAGGTGGAGGTTGAAGAGGAGAGGGCACTGGCTGGCTGGTGTGCCTGTGCCGCCAACGTGCAGCCAATTACCGGTGCCCGGGCATGAAATAACTGCATTATCTCTGTGGAAGCTGCTGCTACCACCCTCCGTGGCCCACTCACGCCAACCTACGCCAACCTACAACGACCTACGCCCTATCGTCTCCTCGCAACTCTACCTCACTCCGTTTCCTCGCTGCCCATGCCCTCCCGCTGTCTCTGTCTTTCGTTACTGGCGCGCCCTAAGCACTCTAATGTGTAAATAAATAAATTTAAAGCTAATAATCCATTATTTATCTTCATTTTAGATCTAATTCAGATGTTATATTTATTAATCATTAGATATATATAGGCCATCTAACTTATGGAATTTGAATCGGCTATAAAGAGAAACTAATGAATGCTTTTTCAAAATTATGAGTCTGTTAGAAAGATTGGATATTTTCATTTAAGAATGAAACACAGCATCATTCAAATGACTGCCCATTGGCTTGACAGTACCCCATCTGATCAACCCAATTTTTCAGTACGTTTCCGATTGTTTGGTCTCCAATCACATGAATGTAATATTTATTTTTATACATGTATATATCTACATTTTAATAATATTTATAAAAATATATATATGATGAACAATAAATAAATAATAATTTTGTTAAAATATAATTTATATGTTTGCATATTAATCATTATTAACAAAAATATATAAAATTATAATTGAATTATAAATAGTCGTTAAAAAATTTTCTCATAACTATCAATGTAAATTTGACTATACTTTTTCTCATTCTACTCTTTCGAATTCAGTGGACCTTCTCTACCTTATCCCGACATCTTCCTATTCCCCAGAAGCTTTCACTCTTTCAGTTTACACTCTCCCGCTATGTTTCCCCGCTGTTTCCTGCCTCGAGACTCTCTTGGAATCCGACCGAACCTTCGGACTCCGACTCCCTCTTCCTTTCTTTCCTCTTCATCTTCCTCCCTATTCTCTAGCCTTATCATCCCACCTTCTCCTCCCTAATTTTATTACTCCATCCCTCGGAACCTCTCCCTACCTAAGCTTATCACTACCCCCACCTCCTCACACGACTCCTCGCGCACTTGGCAACTCCGGCGAGTCGTGGGCCGCGCAAAATTATGTTGCCTGAAATTTCGATAAAACGGGATTCGGTTCGAGCCGGCATTAGATTGAATTTGTCGAGTTATCGTCCTCGAGGACGGAAAGAAACTTTCCGGACTGGGGACGCGAACGGTTGGCCCGGGATTCGAGGTGACCCGCGTTTACCTCGCAGACTACCCTCTCTCTCACTCTCTTTTTAGTCACTACCCCCCAGCCCCTCCCCCCTCTCTCCAGCATCCTCAATCTCCTTCCTCATCCTCCGGCCGTTTCTCCCGAATCGGGTCGCCAGACCTCCCGTGGGATTTCGGGCCGAGCCAGACTCGTCCTTCTACCTTGCCACGACCTTCCGCCGGCCGTGGGCAACGAAGTTCGGCGCGAAATGACGGAGTTGAGGATTCGACGTGGACGCGGGAGACTCGTGTTCGCAGGTACGTGAGACGAACTTTCGGGCCGGACGATGACGGTTAGGATTATGGAGCCGCGATTGGGACCTTCGAGTACGTCAAATGTCAAGCGATCTCATTAAGGAGGGTGGTAGGAGGGATCCGGGGAGGATTTCAATGTTTGGGGAGGCTGGGTAAAGATTCGGTGTCAGGAGAGTTTTGTGGTTTTTCTGGTTGCCGGTAATGAGGGAACATGGTAGTGTATTTTAGGGAGTTTTGTGATCTGGAGTGTTTGTTGAGATGATAATCTAGATAAATTATATGAGGCATAAACGGATAAGATGGTCGAAAGTGTCCCGAAACCGATTAGAATTTTGGAGGAGCCATTCGATTGCTGATGAAGAAGTATTTGTGCGAATATACAATTTTGTTTCTCGACCCTGTGAGATTTCAAAAATTCGACATCTTGGCACCTGTGCCGTACTTAATCTCTTATAATCGAGCCAGTACAATATAGGGTGGAAGAACAGTCAACCTGCTTTCTAAAAATCGCAACCCAAGCTTTCTAAGTTGAATGCTTACCGAGATATGTCCAAAAATGTGTCAAGAAACAGTGAGAAATGGATATTTTCCGGACTGTATGGCACATAATGACAATTCTATGAATTATTTCCATATGCCGTAAACGAAGAGTGGAAAACATTGACAGAAATCGCAACCGGAATGTTCTAAGTGGAGTAGTTCCCAATATATTGTCAATAATAGACTAAAAAACAGTGGAAAATGGAAATTGGCTCTCCTATGTAATTCAAAACTTGAATTAAATGTTACTTTTCTGAGTATGGGTTGATAGAAAGAGAAGAAGTATCAATAAATATTGTATTTGAAATGTTCAGATTACAAAATTTCTGTAGATACAGAAAAAGACAGTTCCAAGAAACAATGAAAAACTGGGTATTTGGTCAGTGACGTGGCATACCTGTTTCTTTTACTGAATTGCAATGGTTCAGTGCAAAAGAAGGATAAACGAATGTTTTAAAAACAACACATAGTGCCTTCTATGTGCAATAGTTTGCAGTAGATACCCAGCATTAGTTATCAAAACAGTAATTGATTACAATTGTGTCCGTCATATGATAGGCAAAGTTATTTGAGGCAATTAGAAAAGTGGAACGAAAAGTGTTTTAAGTGCCACCTGTGTCTGAAGGTATATGAAAAATTATAGCAAATGGTTGAGTTTGTATGTCCATGATATGATCTACAATTTGGGCTTACAAGTTTTCGCAGTTCAGGTGCATTGACGTATACACTTGCCAATGAATGACATGTTTCTATCCATTATTGTGAATAAGCGGAATTATTAGGTTCTATCTACTGGTTTTTATAATGTAAGCAAGATTCAGAGACACTTTTAATTATGGCTTTTTCATTGTTACCGCAGTTCACCCACAAGTATTCCCAAATGGGAACATGATGTGAACATATAATTTTCAAAATGTTTTCTGAAAAAGGTTAATTGGCCTAGTAACTACTATGTAAGGAGCCTTGGGTATCAGGCAACATAGCTAATCAAGTGATGTAATAATATCTTATGAATAGACCTTACTTTAAGGCACATAGGCTCAACTGCATAATGAAGACACAAACTGCTCTGTCTGACAGGTTCTGCAGATTTTTGCACCACTTTTCAACAGACTAGTATATCTAAGCATTTGATGCAACTATTACACTCGCGGCAACGACAAATTAATACTGAATGTCAACGCAAACACACATTTCACACGTACAAAGTTCAAAAAGCACTCACAAATTTGATCACATTATGGTTAGGCGACAGTGGACAAGCAAGCAGCCAGTTTGAACTGATCAAGAACGGCGCGCGGATCGCGCGTTCTGATTGGTTGTGTTTGGTTGGGTTAGTTTCACTCAGCGAGTGCCAGTAGTGTCGTCATACGAGGTGAGCTCTGTCATTTTACACAATTAATTCATAAATATTTGTTGTTCCACCTCCAAATTTGTGAAAATATTGCAAATTGAGTGCCCGGAAATTTAATTGACGATATGTTTTACCTGCACATAGTGTTTTGAATGAAATACATGACATTGATTCCAGGCATGCTTGCTGGCATAGGAAATCAAGGACGCTGTGACGTAGTCGAAGAATTTTTGCAATCTTCTGGCAGTCTTCGGTGAGTCTGACCATATTCAATACGTTATTCAGGAGGTAGACCTGCAGTATTATCAGATTTTTGTTGAATACTCTGACTACTTAGCATGTATCGTACGAGAAATGTACTTGTCAAATTTTGCAAGGTTGGGATTGGCGCGACGTTGCATTGTTGCACTTTGAACGAATGGACAGTTGCGCGCGCAGCGCTCGTTGATTGGTCCAGCTAGTTTCGACAAGAAAGCGCACAAGTGTCATCGCGAAAGGTGAGCTCCACAATTTTTTACCATTTATTAATTAATATTTGTTTCTCCATTACTGAATTTACAAAGATCTTGTGCCTTGAGCAGCGAGTAACATAGTCAGTTATAAGCATAGACAGGATATTGAGTTTTAATCGAAATATTCGACTTTGTTTTCAGCACCTTTCCCAGCCAGAAAAAACAAGAAGGTTCACAACGCATACGGAACATTTTCCTCAACCTGAGTTCACTCTGGTGAGTTTGATCTTCAATAGCATTCTGATTTCGTACCTTGTTTGGGGCAGCATGTGTTTCGCGTTTAATTTCACGGCTAAGTGTTATATTTTATGCATAAAATGCAATTATTGTAACCTTCACTACTGTGTGACGCGCTGCGCAGCAGTGCGCATGCGGAAGGGCAGAAATTCAAATAACACATTGCGATATCTGTGTACTAAGAAAATGTTTTCTGACAGCAGTAATGGCAAATTGACAGAGCTATCAATTCTGACAATTTATATTGTGTACTGACACGATTTTTAACAACGATTTAATAGTCAGCTTACCTTCTACGGTTTAATGGTGTATTGTTACGTTATTTTCTTAGTGTGAACAGTGAATAATGCAATTGATTTTTATTTTAGGTTTTGTGTAGCAACATTAACGCTGTGTGACAAGGAGGGATACACGTACTGCCAACAGCTATGACTCATTGGCAGGAATGGGTGTACCTGTTTCTCCTAAGCAGTGCCGCTGTCACACTTATTTCGTAGATGACCAATATTTGGTCCATACTTTGCACTCTGGCGGTCCAAATCTGGTTCGAGTTCCGATAGACGACATGCGATGGTACTCTATGATGGGTTTGGGTCTGGAATCTACCATCCACAATCCACGAGTCCATCGCCAGGATCCTCAACCAACATCCCACAGTTCAGAATGCAGAATCAACTTGAGGGTCTATGGAACTGACGGTCAAGGATCCGTCGATGCAGCGTGTTCCTGTGGTATGCTTGATCAGTCGGTGAGTCAAATTTTAAGTCCCTCGAGTCACCCATCACGTCGTAGGATGAAAGGTCCGAAGCGATACGGGTAACTCGTTGTAATTATTCTTGCAAATTATATGACGAGCATGGTGACCGCGAATAGATTTTTCGCTAAGCTTAGCGAAAAGTCTACTCATCAATTTGTGTTAAGGGACATTTTCATGTGTATGTATTAGCTCAGGATAGGCCTCCCTTGCTCAATTTATGTAGAAAATATTTGCTCGCGGTCGCGTTCGTGTTTTAAATATTTTTTTTGATTAAGTTTCGCGCGGTTAAGTTACATTTGTGAATTAGACTCAAATTTTGCTTAAATAATCGTTTAATTGCGATTATTAAATGAATGTTACATTCGTTCTAGAGTCAATATGTTCGTATTTATGAACGTTTTGTTTTTGATCGTATAATACATTTCAATGAGCAAGATGGCACTTCGCGACGAGCAGATTCTATCATACAGTGAAATTATATGTCATAATTTTGTGATGTAGAATATTCGCTCGTATGATAGGATCGCTCGAGGTTTTCTTGCATGCTCAATTTATTGAAAGTCAAGTCATTTTGCAATTTTAAGCAAATAAGACAGTAGAGTCATTAGCCCGCTTAGATTTTATATACGTTAGATATTACTAATCTTAGCTTAGGATGTTTTCAGCTTCACAAAGTAAGTGCACTTTTTTGGCCGTACTCATGTCACTAAGGCCTGCAATCTTGCATACGCCCAGGTGCAGCATGCATGGTTCAGGCCGGTGAGTACGGTTTAGTTAAAGTGTAGTTTCAGCGATTATAGTGTAAAATGACTGCCGGTGTACATGCCATGGTGTGAATGCGTAGTGTTTGTGGCATGTACGTCGGGTAGAGCACTTAATAATGACCATTGCTTTTTCCCGAATACCGTTTTTGCTTCCTCAATTATCAAATATTTATTTTCTGCGTAATGTAATACGCTGATATAATACCTTCTGAGGCATTATATAATTTTCCTTCTTGTTAATTATTTAAACTTAAACATCTCTACAACACTTGGTCGTAGAGAAAATTGAAATAAGTAAATTGACGCGTTCGCGATAGTTTGCTCGGTCATTATGCGTTACAATCGATTTCAGCATTGGTACGTACCTAGTTTCTAAGAGTATGATGTGAATTTGAGCTCGGGTGTCGGAGACGTCCCGGGATGTACTCCCTAGGGTTAGGCTTATTATGCACCCGGGCGGTTGATTGAGGATCGTGGAGTGATTGTGTTGGTGTGCTTGTTTTGCTCTTTTTAAATATAGATTGCTAGGTAGGCAGGTAGCATACTTTCTCGGAATGGTGTGATGTGTTAATTATAAGTAGGCAGGGCCAGCGGAAGGCTATTACTTTTCTCTCGCCCCCCAACCCCCGAATTTCGCGCCAAGTAATAGTTTTTACCTGGGTTTTATTTGGCAGTTTCAACCAAAAATTTGCTCGCGTTATCTCACTTCCGTATAAGTTTAAAATAGTAATAAAATACTTATTATTCTTTGATCTTTATATCCTCATATCAAATCGCGATTTTCTCTTCTGTATTAATTTCCGTATATGCTGTTACAAGAATAGTTAGTAGAGAATGGTTGCAACTGCCATTTGCTAGATTTAAGAGTAGCCTTAGTATTATTAAGTAGAAATACGTATACGTTGCACACCGAACTAGCATCTCATTGCACTAACGAGTGAGTATAATTCCATACGAAAGCATATAGTATCTTGCTATCCGTACGAAGTTATACGCCTCATTGTACTACCGAGATGTACTTCATTGCACACGTGAAATACGTATTTCGATCTGTTCGGTTGATTCGGTTAAATGTGCACGTGTACGAGCGGTTGAAATTAATTCTTAAATTTCACAGTATAATGTACTATCCTCTAGATAATACTTTGTACGCCGGAATTAATTAATTAATTTCAGCAGTGCCTGCGTGCTAGCCCTTGCTCGCGAAATTTTCTCTTCATGTTAATTAATAGTAAAAACGTAGTGAACGATAGGCAAATATCAGCGTTTACATTGACGCGAGCATTGACGAACGCAAAAGCTAATTGTTTTTGTATTTTCTATAATTACAATTCCTCGCTGCTTTGCGTTTGGCCCAATGCTGGAATCAATGTAAAACTGATATTTCCTCAAATCTCCCGAACAGAGGGGACTTGCTTTTGCTTGTCCGAAGAAAGAAGTAGCTCTATTAGAGGGATTTCGTCGCTGGATTAGATAGGTCACTATGCTCGTCATTACAAATTTTATTCTATGTGTTTTGAATGTGCCTCCAAATTAATTCTTCTAATGAATGGTTGCTTTTTAGTTTTTCGATTAGTCTTTCGCTCGAAGATCAAACTCTAATTAATACTAGTTGAATCTACAGTGAAAGTTACAGCCAAAAAACCGTCGAAATAATGGTGTCGTGAAAATGGGTAAAAAGTGAAAATCTTCAGATCGACTTGTTGCTTTGCATGTTGATAGAGGATCAAAAGTGGATCACAAAAATCGCAACCCGGGCCTTCTATGTGCAATATTTTCGAAGTTACAGCCAAAATTATCGTCTCTACGGTCGAGACACAAACTTGCAAGTTGACATAAATGCTTCTTTTTTTACAAGCTATCGAATAGCTAATTCAGAATTTCAATCGGTTTAGGGGCACTTTTCACCATCTTATTCGACTATGCCTACGGATAGTAGAAAGAACGCATATTTTTTATTTCACATTCACGTAGATTCTGTCTTATTGTGTCAGAAAGTACAACCGCTACTTAACTAAAAATAATAAAATTCTCAATATTCCTAAGATTTCATACATAAAACCCAATCCTATACCTCAAACCTTCACTCTCCCATCAACCCACACACAACATTCCCAACTGTAATTCCAATCATCGCCATCAACCTGCACCCCGAAAGCTCAAATCAAGCCATCCGCCGTCATCCCTCTCTACCGGGTGTCCCCATCCGCGAAATGATCGGCGGCCAGAGTTTGTTTTCCGGTCGAGTTTCGTGCACCATTAGCTTCCCAAGCGATCGGCAAGCGTATCGTCGCAAGCTCGACGCGTTTAACGTTATCATCCCCAAACGGCAACCCTGCCTGGGGGGTGCGGCGGGGGCAACCTGGAAGCGAAGGGATGATACCAGCGAAACGCATTCCGCGCTCGTAAGCGATGTCAAATAACTTTCGAAGGGAGCGAAGGAACGGACGGCTCGGAGGAAAGTAAATAAAAGGCCATTCCGATTGGCCGATCAATTACATCGGGCCTGCATTATTCATAGGGGGGGGGGGGGAGTGAGGAGGGCTGCAGGCCGCAGAAAGCTCCAGCCATCCCCCCACCCCCAGCCCTACCCTCGGCCACCAGAGCTACGAGAAAGGAAGTACGTATTTGCATCCGCAATCACTCGCGAATCTTCCTCGGTTTATTCCGAATAATGCGAGAAATTAACCGGCGAACGATCCCGAAGGATGAAGAATATCGAAGCTGGCGGGGGTGTAAAGCGCGGATCGATTTTACGATAAGTATCGCTTCAGGGGCTGATCATTTGTTTCGCTGGTAATTTCGCGAACATCTGTGATATGGAATCGGGAGTCGCCGGAAGTTGTTTACAGCCTACTTCCGGCGCGAATGTTAATCCGGCGCAGTCTAAGCGAAATCCTTCTGACGCAATGTTCGGTGTGTGTGGCTCTGCGTGTATGTGCGTAGGTGTGCGAGAAAGACGATAACGGGAAAGTTCCATTCCGTGGCCTAGTTCTCGTTTAGGTGAGCGCACGCTACTTTGTGGCGCGGGAACTACGCCTCGTTTGAACTGCTAAATATCTTAAGCGAGCCTAAGCAGTCCGTTTACAAGATTTATGGCGCGCGACCCTGTGCCGATTCGGGGGGGAATAGAGAGCTTTCATTGGCTCGCTGCGAGAGATTTTCCGCGGCGAGGATATATTTCGGAAAATGTAGGACGGAGATTTCGCTGATTTATTTCGAGCTCGCTGTCTTGCCTTTTTTATGGGGCGAATTAGATTCTGATAAAGTACTTTTTCGTTGCATTGTAGACTAGAGTGTGTAATATAAGCTAAGTATGATACTAGTACTGTAATTATTTTGTCGAATAATTTTTTTGTTTAATAGAAATCAAAATTGATTAAATATTAAGGCTGCTTTACGTACCGTGCATTCAATACTTTGTTGATAATTTTGAATTCTAGGGGTTTTTAATTAATAGTCAAAACATCGTAAAGCTAGAGACGATCCTGATACTGTTGTACTACTTTTATCTAAGTTACTCTCTCACAGCTAGAGTTAATGACATTAAAACAATTACTATGTTTATACAATAAAAACAAAAACGTAATATTTTAGCATTAGCTCGACACGCTATTAATAACGCACTAAATAACAGAAATGATCAGACAGCATACGTCAGAGCGCGGTCGCGGGGACGCATCGTGAATTATGAAAGTGCGAACGCCGATTCCTCGAACACTATAAACGTCCCGGTACAAAGTTACGTTCTCAATAATTCATCGAACTTATTGACATCCGCGCACTCTACTTGTTACTTTCAATTCCTCCCCCCTCCTCGTCCGCCTATTTTATCGACTTCGCACTTTGCGCGGATATTATTCGTCGCCGATATTGGAATTCCACTCTCTCTCTCTCTCTCTCTCTCTCTCTCTCTCTCTCTCTCTCTCTCTCTCTCTCTCCCACTCTCTCTCCCACTCTACCGTTCGATCGTTCAGCATTATATAACCGTTAACTAGAGAAATTATAGCGACCTCCAGGAAAAATCTGCGATTTCGACGAACCGGAAATCGACGCGCGAAATTTCGCCGCAACCCTTCGCATCCTACCTCCTACCCCCCTCGCCGCCATTTTATCCGAATGTAGTACATGTGGCGCGCATTATGTAAATGCGGTAAAAGGATTGTCGTCGATGTACGAGCTGATCGACGCCGCCTCTTCGTGGCTGGTCGCAAAAATTCGCGACGTCTTTTATCCCTGCGCGTGTCAACCCCAATCGTGAGCGGGATTATATTCGCTGGCAGTCACTTGTTTTTTTGCCCCTTTGGCTACGCTCTATAAAACCTTTCAACTCTTCCGCTCGGTATAGCTCGGTAGAGGATGTTCAGAGAGTGTTGTTTTGTAGTAGAGAAGCGAGAATGTATTTGAGTGTAATTGTTATTTGTTCTCAAATATAATTATTACTACTTTGTAGATGTATCAGGTTAGCAAGAAAGTAATTTCGGTACTGTAGGGTGAAATAAAAAGCCTTAAGGGACCCGGGGAAATAAACTACTACTACTATATATAATAATCTAACATTTTTTACTGTCTAGAACTGTATAAAACATGTTGAACGATTATATACATTAATACAGAACATATACATATATATAAACAGTAACAAAATTCCAATCACAAGAACATATATAAGATAATTACACATCCTTCGACAATTAAATTCATAAAATTCGTCAACCACCCATCCCACCCTCCCACCTCTTAACCTCCAAGATTTCCCCGCTTATCCTCCACGCTCGGCCAACGCTCATCACGCCGCCTTTGACGAAGCCCGCGGGATAACGGGACACCATTAGAACAAGCCCGGGCAGAAATTTTTCATTTCTCGAATAAACATAATGCTCGGCTAAAAGAGTTAAGCCCGGAGCAGAGCGTCGTTGGCCTCCTGCTCTCTGCAAATATAAAGCCTCTCTCTCCCCCTCTCTCTTTCTCCCTCCTGTCTCTCTGTCGTGCGGCGAAATTACGGCTGACAACGGACAGCGGGGCACGCGAAATTGAAGTCGAAATAAGCGCGGATCTGCATGCACGGCTAACGTCGGACGTCGTCTTCACGCTCGGACGAATTCGTTGGCCCGGGACGAATCGGTGACGAGCATTCGACCGCCGGCTGAAGTGAGGCCTGGCCCGGGCTACATCATACGGTAATCAAAGTGGACCCGACAACCTACAACCCCCTCCAACCCCCTTCAACCCCTTTCAACCCCCTTCAACCCCCTGCTGCCCCCCTGGCGTGCGACGACTATATAAGTATATCAAAGCGGCGGCCTGGTCAACGTTTCAACAGTTTCAGCCCTTCACCCCCCCCCTCATCCCTCCGCGTGGACAACCCCTTTCCCGGCCGTTTCATTACTCGCCCTTTCTCTCGCTCTCCGACTCTTTCCATTCTGCAGCCTCTCACTCTCGGCTGTCTTTTTCGTTTGGCCGCGGGCCTCTCTCGCAGGGATGCTAGAGTGTGCGTACGTGTGTGTGTTTGTGTGTGGGGGTGTTGGTGTGCCCGTGGGGCTGAGAATGTGGCTTTGTGTATCGATGATATCTTCTCTCCGGAGAGAAATCTAGAACAGTTGTATAGGGTCGGCTCTGATATACGATATTGCGTATGTGGGGACAATATAGATTTCGGTCCCCGTTCCGGATTTTTCGATCTACCCGGTGTCCCTCGCGGACGCGCCGGAAGGGGAAGCTAGTCTCCTCTATCCCAATACATTTAGGAATACGTAATCGTCGGTAAGATCGATCCCTAATCAGGCCACGAATGTGAAAACTATGGAAGCCATCTGAATCTATCCTTATTTAAATATCCTAGGTTTCGTTCCTGATTTTTTTTTGCCAGAAGCGGAAGCTAAAGTCTCCTCTATCCTAATACATTTATGAATACGTAATCCTATCGTCGATAAGACCGATCCCTAATCAGGCCGCAAAAGTGAAAACTATCGAATTCGTCTGAATCAACCTATACATAAATATCCTAGGCTACCCCTTATATATGATGTACACCGAGAAGCTCGTAAAGAGAAGGAAGAGAAATAAAAAAGCGTATATACGTATTCCCCCACTCCCACGGCTCTTTCTCTTCCGTTCGACCCCCCACCCCTTCCTCCTCTCCATCCCGGCCGCTCTTCTCGCTCACCCCCACGTTATTACGTTTCTCCACGTCTTTGAGGGCGCCGTCGAGCAGAAATTATGAGTCCCTGTATACTACGGGGCTCGGCCCGACTACTTTCTGCTCGAATTAAGCGCGAGCAAAGGCCCGGCCGGACGGCCGAACACAAATGCAAAAGGCGAGGTTGGAGGTTGCGCCGGGGGTGGAGCGGCCTCTAGTTGACCCTGATGACTAAAGGACCACTGGAGTTCTCTCCGCCTTGCTCACCTCCCCCCCCCCTCCCCTCAACCTTCCTCCACCTACTACCTACTCCATCCGCCTCCTGCCTTTCCTATTTCTCGATCGCCGCGGACGCGCGCGTCGTTTCGGGCTCCGCTCTTCGGCTTTGCCTCTGAAAGGAGAGTAATTACGTTGCGACGGCCGGGCAAGGAGGATTATTGATGAAATTGCGCGAGAACTCACAAAGGGCCATTAACTCTTGCCTTCGGCGTGCGCAGAATTTCCCGGAACCGAATTTATTCCGCTCCTTTCTTCTGGGCGATGGTATAGATTGACGCGGGGGCGGATGGGGCGGGGGTAAGGAGTGGATGCTGAGGGTGGAGAGAGGGGAAGGTTCTTCGGTTGAAAGGGTTTCGCGCAGGCACCCTGTGTGCATCATTTGTATTTATTCGGTAACTTGGTGCGTTCAGTAGGGAAATAGATCTGACCATCTTTTAAGTAGCAAGAAAAATTGAATGCTTTATTAATTTACATAAAATTGATTTCTGACACTGGCTAGCCATGTAATATCGATCTTTGACTATCGTGTTGTTCGAGAGTAAAATTCATATGATGACCTACCAAAGAAAAATCAGTCTGTATAAACTTGACTTTTGCAAAGAATTAACCACATACTTTCTATACGATTAGAAGAGGCGTAAGAAATTATTGACTAAAACTAGATAAAGAGACTCTTCTTCACGCTACTTTACACCAAAATTCCTATGTCCAACCACAGGAAAATCAAGTGCTTAAACAGCCAGCATAAAATCGACTTCTGCCACAAACCACATATATCCGCACAGCTAGAAGAGATCTAAGAAATTATTCGATAAAAAGCAAATACTGAGGACTACATAAGGAGATCTCCACGTTACTCTACCCCAAAATTCCTACTACCCCCCCAAATAAAAATCAAGTAATTAAACAACCCATAGACTCCGCTTGCACCGCGAAACCAGCCACGCAGTTTCGGGCATCATCCGGTAACAAGGTATCAGCTTCCTGCCGGAGTTTATCGTTTTTCCCGGGAACAGATTGACGCAATAAACGTCTCTTGCCGTAAGGAGTCCCGGGGTCCTGGCGTGGAAGCCGAGGATGAAGACAGGTCCGGCGGATCCGTTTACATCGTTACGAGGCGGGTATCCGCAACACTCGGAAACGACTCGACTCCGGGGGCGACTCTCTCTATCTGTCACTCCCCCCCCCCCCTCTCTCTCTGTCTCCCACCCCCGCTTTGCGCCAGTGTCGTCGATGCGGCGAGGCGTGGCGAGGTTAGTTTAGTTGGAAACATGCCTGGGCGAGCATAGCAAACACGCGCAACTGACACTAGAGGGACGGCCTCGGAGGCGGACTCGCATATCTACGTACGCACACCTATAAGCACACGTATAAGCTCACGTATAAGCGCGCGCGCGCGCGCGTCGGTACACATGCCAACGTTCGCGCGGATAGACGAATGCCTATATATGCACGCTCCGGAGTCTATGTACGGCTACGTACGCGCATGGGGTGACTCACTGGGAATTACCACCTCGAGTGTCTTTCGAAATATCCTTCCGAATTATTGGGATGGCTAGAGTGTGTCCGACGTCTGAGAGCGGGACGAAAATTGAACGATATCGAGGAAGTCTAGTACAGGGTGTATTTGATTATGCATAATCATGCTTTCGGCCAGGTTGGTCAGTTGAGAGTTGAAAGGAGGAATATTAAAGATCGAAAAATTCAAAGAATTTTGTCGTTGTGTCTGAATCTTCTGACGGACTCATCATCGTAGGCAAAGGCGTAGGCATAGGAAAAAATTCAAAAAATTGTATCGTCTGCCTATACTGATGAGTTCGTCAGTGGATCCAGGACGAAACGATAAAATGTTTTGAATTTCTTGGTCCTTAATGATTTTTAAACCGCATTATACAATATGTATCAATAACACTACAAAAATTATATATCTCTTTCTACAACTTCCAACCGTCTATCAGTGCCAATCGTAAAATCAGAATTACACCCTTCAGCCCTTAGAATCCGAGACTATAATAATTTCCGAAAAACAACCCCCATATACAACCCTCCCCATGTACAACCCCATGTCCGCACAGTCGTGCATACGTCCGTCTTCTGACGCGACTACGTGCGGAGGGGTGCGCTCGTGTGAGTGTGTGTCCGTGCGTGGGCGAGGGGAGGATCGGATATCTCGGCCGTGGAGACCGACGTGGACAAACAGACGTGCCGACGTCCGCGGGGACTCGGAAAACACGACGCCGACGCCGACGCCGCCGTGAAACGAGAAATCCGCGTATGCCCTCAGGTCGGGTTTTCGATTGTCCGGCCGATGGCGCTCGCGAGTATCAGGATGGAAATTGATCTGTCGGCCCGAAACCGAGGCCCGTCCTCGCCTAAGGAACTATGGAACTGGCCCTTGTACCGTCCACGGCCTTGGGTTCGGGCTGAAAAGTTATTCCGACCTTGGGAAATTTTCATATTTGAGGCTGGGGGCGAAGAACTGATGGCAGGATTGGTTGGTGGTTGAAGTTCGTAGAATTTGTATTTAATATATGGACCGTTTATTTTGAAAGTGATATGAGTCCGTTTGAAAAAAAATTAAATATTACACAAACAAACCGTTTATACGGCGTTAATCATAAATTATATAATATCTCATTCTTTTTAAATAGACACAACCACCTACTTACTTTTTCAAGTAGACCTACACCAATTTCAAAACAAACGGTCCATACAACATCTCCGCCGTTCAACCGAACACTTTCCACCCAAGCACCGTAAACATCCCCCCACCCCCAACTCCCGCATCCGTCCGACGTATGACGAAAGGCGGGAGAAGATTTTTACGAGCCGCCCGATAACGCGCCGTTAAGCAGCCCGAAGACAATTCTAATGATGATCCCCGAACGAGGTTAGTGATTCATTCCGCCGCGGCGCGTATTGAGGCCCGAAACGACTCTCCGCGCGGCGATAAAATGCGAAAGGAGCCCGTGGGATCTCAAGCGAGCGAGAACCCGTAAACCGACCGTGCCCGGGAACCCGTCGGCGACGATAAAATGGCCGCGCGCCCGGCAGATAAATTCGACCCACCGCGAATCTGTCGAATTAATACGACTCTTCCTTCGCCGAGACGCCGAGCTTATCCCCGGCGCTCTTTACCATCATTTCGAAACGTTAGCGTACGTAAGTGGCGGCCGACACTCATGCATGTTTCATACGATCTAATCGTAATGGAATATTAATTCAGTACGGCATCGTTATCGTGTACAAGTCAGGATGAGTCCTGGCGAGTTTCAACCGTTCTCGCTGACTTTTTGGATGGGATGCGAATGATTGAGTGGGGAGGGGGGAGGGGGGAGGAAAGCGTTAACGTCTGCTTAACACTCGCCGGGCGGATACAGGGTCCATTCAGACCCAGTGTTTATGAAAAGTCGGACGTTGACAGTTGTCTCGAGTTTGTTCATTCTGTTATCTCTCGCTGGAGCAATGGAGAAAAAAGAAAGTATGTTTTTCGCAAAGGTGATGCTCACAGTGTCAAGTCGATTGTCCACGCGACAAATGTGCGAAACATGTATGCAATAATCATAGAAGGAATAGATCACATTCTTTATGAGTGAAATTCAATGAAGACGAATAAATATTACTGATGCACCGGAAGTGCGTTAATTATTCTACCACCTAGATAGTAATAATAATATTTGTTTAAATTGTTATTTGAAAAGCGTAAAAAAAAATGAAAGTGGAAAACTAATTTTCGATTAAAACTACTGACAACTTCCTCGTATGGGTCCGAGTGGACCCTGTATCCGCCGTACGGTCGGCAGCCAGGCGATTCGTCGTGCGAGGGTTAATCTGAGGTGGATGCGAGTCGGCAGAAGGACATTTTACCCGGCTGCAAACTAACAGCGCAGCAGGATTCGTTCGTCATTAGAGTCCTGTTCCGATTGGAAGTGCAGCCTCGTGATCGATCGACGTTACTGTTATCATTATTGTCATTGCTCTCCGTCCCGTCAGTCGTCCCCTTTGCGAACGTTCGCTGCGTAGGGTGGAAAGGGGTGGCAGGGAGGACGCGGCAAGCTGACAGGGTAGGAGGGAGTGAAAATTAGTATCGAAAAGCAGTCTCACGTCAACCCCTTCACATACTTTAATTTGCGCGCTAAATCCATAATAACAAGGAATCTGTGAGGAAAGGAAAATCAAAACAATTTTTACTTGAAACTTAACTATTTCCTGGACCGAATGTTTGTCGTTTTTATTTGTTAGTTTGGTCCAGGTAATTAATACAAAATTATAAAGAGTTATTGAAGCAATGGCCTACGAAAATAATTTGTATGTCAAGGTGTTAAAAGTCTAATAGAGATTGGCAAGCTGCGCGGAATAAACGAAACAAACGTTGAAAGTCCAACAGAAAATTACTAATAAAAGATGTGCAATTGCAGAATTATAGTCCGAAGATATTTTGGATATAAACAAACGAAGTGGAAGGCCGAGAGAAAAATTTCGAACGAGGTACAGAGAACGGGCGATTTAGCCGGAGCCAAGGGAAAGATAGACTTCGGCAGGGAGCAGGAGGGGGGGGGGGTGGAAAACGGCCGCCATCTGCCGACTGAACGAAGCGATAAACGCTCGGCACTGCCGTTTATATCGTTCCTTTCCAGCGATTTCATGCGTTCCGTGCCACGGGTAGACCTTACTTTTATGTCGTGCAATAGCCTGCCCGTTTCACGGCACCGCGACGTATCAGCTCGACTCGAGACCCACCCCCCACCCCTCTTCCTCCTTTCAACCCTGAAGCCAGCCCAAAAGGGCAGAACTTCAGCCCCCCGTCCCTCGTTGTAAATTTGTCCGCTTACACGCGCCAACGGCCGGACAGTGTGTCGCTTGATTGCGCGCGCATCTATTTCATCGCCACTAAACCGTTTATGCGTCCGAGTCGAAGGCACCTGCTAATTCGTCGGGATCCTCGGGATCCTCGGGATCCTCGCGGCCGCAGGATTCAGGAGGACTCGCGGGATCGAGTCGCGTCAGACACTCTTTCGATTCCGCCGCGAGGTTTACGCGTCCGTTCGCGCTTCCATGTGGGCTCCTCGTGCCCGTCCGACGCCTGTTTGACTAGCGACGGTGTTAATCGACGCGATTCTATTTGTCTTGGCCGT
Organism: Anoplius nigerrimus; assembly: GCA_914767735.1. NCBI lineage: Eukaryota > Metazoa > Arthropoda > Insecta > Hymenoptera > Pompilidae > Anoplius > Anoplius nigerrimus. The sequence goes on from OU612081.1 coordinate 16,243,325, forward strand.
ATCGATTGTCGCGATGGCTGTCTATTTGCCGAGCCGACCCGCTGGCTTCGATCGCGGCTTGTTTGCTCGAGCCTGGCAGCAACAATTGTTATAACATTTCTGCCTCCGGGCCGGGGACCAATGAGCGGGGGTCGTCTGTTCTTAGGGTATTTCACCCTTTGAGTCTGCCCTAATAGCACAATTATTTTATATATTTCGAATATCTATTTTATATGTTCTGAACATCTGTTTTATACGATTTGAATATTTATTTTGTATGTTCTGAATATCTGTTTTATATGTTTTGAATATCTGTTCTATATTCTCCGGATATCGAGATCTAATATTTCCTGAATATTAAAAAGTGTCGCTAAAAAAATATTTTTTTAACATTCGCAAAAAATATTAAATCAATATTTTTGTGCTACTAGGGTGTCTTTTGAAAGAATACGGTTGAATAAACCTGAGCAGCGCGATAGCGCTTGGTAACATCGAGTGCGAAGTAGCCGAAGCGGCGCGTTAGCGCTCGTTCGAATCCAGTAATAAGTTAGCGTGCGAAATGTACTGGGACTTTTCCACGCATTTGAAGAACGCGATTTCGCTTCTTGGAACTCAAACGCTATAACATTACGATGCCACTGGGTACGTACCGCGGTATCGATGCTCGGGCAACATTAATCGCGCGATACGCTTTAAACGCTCGTAACGTTCAATTGGCCCGACGTTACTCCGTTCCTTCGGTCGGCGGGACGGTAGGAAATTAAATGAAATCCCGCTCGCCCGAATCTATTGTCTCTCTCTCCCGGGCCCCGCCCACCTCTTTTGTGACGTCATAATGGGGGAGTGAAAAAAGTGGCCGGCGCCCGACGATTCTCGTATCGAAATTAATTCCGGCCCGCGCGCGAGGCTGATGCATCGAAGTTGTACGTTTTCCTCATCTCGACCAGGAAGAAGGCCGCTGGCATTGTGCTGGAATGCCGGGAACCGAAACGCCCACCGAGTTTTCTCCGGGTCCGTTGTAACGAGTACGAGGCAGAGAGGTGGGGTTGGGGGGTCGGGGGAGGGGGGCGGATCCTCGTTCCGGAAAATATGTTCGCCGCGGGCTACTAGTTTTAATTAAATCCGCGCAACCCGCCTCTCGGCGTGCCGAGTGTACGGCCAAGACGATTAGCCGACCCTTCTGCAGCGTCCCGACGCTACAGCGACAACATCCGGCCATCTTTTATGCCGTCGGCATGCGCGCGCCGGCCGCGCGATTTTTGAACAGTTTACTTTGAGCTGTGAGTACGACGATTTTTCCATCAATACTAACTATACTTAATCTACAGAGCAATTCCGTAAATTTATCCCTACATACATTATAGAAAAAAAAACTGCCCCTTAGAAGTTCAACCGCACCTTTTCTAATTTCAAGTGACCTAAAATACGAATTCCAACTATAAAAATGTTCAGCCCCCTGGGTTCATGTCTGAACTACCTTACTACTCAAAATTCTTTCATCCCCTCCCACTCCGGCATTCCCAGCCCTTTGTCGGCCACCCGCCGCCGAGGCAGCGTTCTTTGTCGCGGCACAGGCGTCCTTTTATTTTTCACAATGGCCAGTGCAACGACGGCCTCCTTACGGCCTGTTCGAGGCAAAGGCCAGTGTGGCCATCACGCGTCACAGTCGAGCGGTTATCGGCACGTCGACGCTCGCGTCGGCGTCCTACGTGGGAAGCGACGCCGGGCGTCGCTTTGCTCACGGTTTTAAGACGAGCCAGCCAAAAGCCTTCTGAGAGTAGCGATGCGCAGGTTGGCCAAGGCATGCGAAATTCTTGGGCCTGGCGTCGGTATCGGACGCTAGAGAGTGTGGGGGAGGGGGGGGGGGGGGTAAGCCTGTGTAATGTTTGCCGGATGAGCGGCTTTCAACCGGCATCTGTTTACCGGACCAACGAATCTTTCCTTCTCGATGACTCGGCCTGTCTTCCTGAGGCCGAGCCTTTTTTCTTTGTGCCGGGGATAGTTAAGATTCTTTTTTCAGGTTTGTCGGCCGGTGGGGTGTAGGATGTTTGCGATGGTCGAGGTTGTTTGCGAATCAAAGTGGAGGGACGTTATATTTTGCGTGCTTTATGTATCATTTTCCTTTGTCGCGGAAGGGGTGGGATTTGACAATTTTCTCTGTAAAGGAATCATAATTTTTAGCGAGATTTAATTGAACTATAATCAATGAGTATATTTGGTAATGTGTAATTGAATTATAATTTTATATATTTTTGGTGATAATGATTAATATTTAAGCATATTTCAATTATAATTTAACAGAATTAGTATGTATACATTTTTATATACATCATTACTTAGTAATGGTTTTTAAAATGTAATTAAATAAACATATATATATCTTATAATCATAACAATTTAATATTATGAGTTTAAAATATCAAAGTGACATTGTTTGCTACAATCTGTTACGACATGACTTTTACAGCCTGACCTTTCGGTCTCCACGCCTTGTACACTGTACTTCTGCAATCGGAAGAAACATTGTTCCTTAACCCCACAACCCTCCCTCCAATCTGATTACACCCCCCGGCACCGGCAGTAAAAAAAAAGCTTTATTAGCCAGCCCAGAAGAACAGACGCCACACGCCGCCGCGAGATTAATTAAATCCCACAAATTCCTAATTTCCCCGGCCATCGCCGCGGCACTGAGAGAAAGTGTCATTTACCCAGCTGCAAGCCAACCCACCCCCACCCCCTCTGCCCGGAAGAAAAATAATTCAGCCGAACGTTACGAGCCCCGACGTCAAAGCATAATATCCTCGCGTTTCTCTTGCGCGAGGCTTCCCGGCAGCAGAAAAAAAAGGAGAACCGAGGCGTGGGCGTGCTCCGTGAAATTTTGCCCGCGAAGCCCCATTGGTATGTTGAAACAGGGACCTGGCGGGGGTGTCAGAGGGGGGGTGGGGGGTTGGCAGAGAATGGGGCACGCTCGACGGCACGTTCGCCTTAAAAATTGCCGACGATATTTCAGACGCGGTAATACGCGGAGTTTAACTACACCCGACCGAATAACAAGAGCAAGACGAATGAAGTACTTTGCCTTACATAATTCATTCTCGAGTTCCAGCTCGAACCCTGGCCGGAGGTTGGCGAGCGGTGGGTGGGGTGGGTAGCCTAATCATACGCGGTGAATGTTAAATGTCCGCATTCCGCACCTCGGCGACCCGCGACAATGCGTCTCGAGTTTGAGACAGAAATCCGCGGGGTGAGACTGGCTGGGGGAGGGGGAGGGGGGTGATGTATGTTGCGGTGACGTCACCGTGAGTGAGAGTGAGATGTTTGTCAGGCGATCGCGGACGATGTTTGGAAAATGGCATGTCTTGTACGGCGTGTATTTCGGAGTGGATAAGGTTAGATTTTGTTTTATATGTGTATAATATTAAGTTCTTGGCGAATTCGGTAAGTGTTGTATTTTTAGCTGCTAAACTTCAATGATTTTTAACCGAAAAACATTGACTTTAATTAATTATGTTGAAGACGATGTAATGTGACATATTAAAGTTAAAAAAAGGGAGAAGAACCTTTGAAAGAGAAACCTTTGAAAGAACTTACACTACTTTCCAAATAAACTGCCCATATACATTACATATAATATACTGTCACTAGACACGTTAAAACCAAGAAAATACTTAAACCACCATTAAGAACAAAGCAAAGCATCGATCTTAACTTCTCCACTCCCAATTCGTCCCAACGGATCATGATCGGGATTAACGTTGCACGATCGACGACAGGGACGCCGGGCGTCGAATCGGCGAGAATAATTCTCGAGCGAGTACTTCTTCGCCGCCGTCGGCAACAAGAGGACTCTCACCGGAAGAGGGGTGAGAGAAGGCGGAGGAGGAGGAGTGGGGTGGGGGGTAAGTAATGGCTTCTGTCGCGGCTGTTTAAGCGACGCAGCTTCGTGGCCAAGATTGGAGGTGGCTCACCCTCCAGATACAAACTATTGCATCGCATCGTCCGCCTCGGGATGTCCGATCGAGTTATCCTCCCGAACCCCCCGACCCCTTTCAACCCCTCCAGGCCCTCCCCGCAACCCCTTCGCTCCCAGCATCCCTCCACTATCCAAGAGACCTCCGTTCTCGGCAGTCTCTCCTCTTTTTTCCGCCGGTGTCTTCTATCAGAATAATTCGCATTTATTCGCCGGGGCGCACCCCCCGTAATAATGAAATGTCGCCTGATGCAATATGGACCCTCACCCCCCCCCCCCCTCCTGCCGGATCTTTCTTGTGCGAGTCTCTTATTATACCGCCTCGGTGGACCCCTCGTAAAATCGTAATATTACCTATTTCGGGAGATGTATACTCGTCGGGTTCCTTTAGTCCTGCTACGCGGATTCCTGGGACTGATGCAAGGAAATGCGACGTCGGGATAATCCGTCTTGCCTATTTATTACGAGCAACCCCTCCCCTTGGTCCTCCGAGTGCCTCCGACCCACCCCCATGAGGGGGTGAGAAGGTCGTGTCGTATCAGATTGCGAGAAGGTTCGCGGATGGTCCGATGTCGGGCGCGCGGATGGATAACGAGGTTTAAGGGTAGTTTTTGAGTAATGGCGGAAGGGCTTGTTCGGCGAGAGAGGAAATTGGCAATTCCGGGGGATTAGGGAGAATTTTTAATGTCCGGCGTCGGGTTAGTATTTTGAGAGTTATGGATATTGGGGAAAATTGTGGCTCACCAGAGATATTTGTTTGTTTTTTGAGATATGGGGGTGAATGTTTTCCTTGGTTATATGTTGCATATTGCTTCTCGTGTCAATATGCGGAGAGTCAAATTTGTAGCAGGGGAGGTGAGTCGAAATGATAGCGCACTGGACCAAATATGTGATGAAATGAAGAAATTGTGATTAATAAATATTACTTGATTTCTTTTCTTATTAATTAATTTTCTTTGAGATTTTAGGGGGGTCTACTGACATCAGTATTTTTAGCTTTATGCTTTTCAGTTTGGGGTCTTAAGGAAAATTTACTTTCAATACTGTATATGATTTGCATCGATACATTCTACTGTATACATATATGAATATAAATGTCGACTATGCATTATAAATAAAGTAGTCCATGTTAAAGTGCGAACGTTACTCGATTGTTCAACCAGAATAATTGTCTGATTCTTAGAACAAATTTCCATCGATTTTGTATCTATCAAAACTGTTCCTAGCCCCAATTTCTATATCTATTGGAAAATGGTACCTTTCGATAATTCCCAAGAATAATCTTATATTTCCTGTTTCCACAAGTGCTCCGAATGCAAAGCTAAGAACAAAGTAACCATCCGCCATCATTTCGTATTTCCCAAACTCCGACGCAACAGTTTCTCAAACTGCCACCTCAAACAGCTGGTTTATAAAACCTAAACATCACCTGAACCTAAAAATGTCCCTACAATCCGTCCAAAAACTCACCCTCACCATTCCGCTCACCTCCTCCCAGCGAGCCCAAACAACTCGAATGCACAGTAGTACTTACCTGAAACAAAGAAAACAACACAGTCAATAAACATCACATATTCATCCCTAACCCACAAACCACCCACCGCACTTATCAAAAACACACAACTCCACGTCCAAAATTAACTCTACCCCCACCCTCCCACCCGCGTCAGCCGAAACCGACTGACGAGCCATTACCAAAGCCCCCCGATGACAGTCGGCGCGCTAATCGCGTAGCGGAAGTAGTGAAAGTCGACGCGGATTAATACCAACCGAACGTATTGCCATCCAAAACGGTTCGGACGGGATCGATCTGGCAGATTAAATTTTCATTTACCGTAACGCCCGCTGCCTTTGCATCGCCGGCGGGCATCATGGCAGGCATCAGGCAGGCATCAGGCATGCCAACGACGCGAAATTCGCCCGGCCGGGTTCATTAAAGCAACACCGACCCCCACCCCCCTCCTCTAATCCCAGGGAACCGTCCGAAACCATGTTCGATAAACATTGGCGCAACGCAGCGATTTTCTTTCCTGCCCGGAGTTAAGATCTGCCTGCGAAGCCTGGGTCCGGATTTTCGCTTCACAAACAAGCTCCACGATCCATAGAAGATTGCCCCCCCCCCCCCTCCCCCGCCCCTCCTTCCTCCCCTGGCCTCCTACTTCTCCTCTTTCGGTAGGGGGAGCCGCGATCGGCGCGTGCCGCGCGCGAAAACTCAAATCCGAAAATATGTCACGCCAGCACGAACCGGAAGGGCGTCGTTAAAGCGGAGGATATCGAGGAAAGCCGTTCGAGGCTTCGAGTCTGGGATCCTTGCGAGCGGGCCGGGATCAAGCGATTCTCTCGCAAAGAAACGTCACGTTCCGAGGAAGTGGGGAGGAGGGTGCTTGGATGCGGAGTTTGTGAGAGACTTGGGCGGAGAGGGGCTGTTTGATGTTTTGGGGAAGGGTAGGGTGGGTTTTGTGCGAAAATCTTTTGTGTAAAATGTTGAGTTGTGGAGGGGTCGTTGGATGTTGGGATGGGAGTGGGTGAAGAGGGTTGGGTGTGTGTAGGTGAAGAGACGTGTGTCAAGTAATGGGTGAAATGTGACATAGTATTATATATTGAGTAAGTAACTGATTTCATCATTTTTACTAGTACCACTTCATATGACTCTTTTGGTATTTCTAGAATGAAATGCCATATATCGTATATATAATGCTATCGAATATACGGCAGTCCGATTTAAACCCGTAATACCAATATTTTCATATTTACACCTCCATCAGCCGAACTCCCAACATCCACCGTCGCTCTCACCTCAAAATCCCACAATTTTCACACTCTCCCAGACTCGCCCATCCAAAAGTCTCTCTCCCAGCATTTTCGCTTCTCCAAGCGTATCAACCCGCAGCATCCTTAACCCCGCCAAAGACCCCAATCAGAGCAAACAAGCCGCGAACACGTTCAACATTCCTCGACAAACTCTGCCAGAAGATTCATTAAAACCGTAAAGCAGAAGACGCCCTCCCCCACCTCTCGAAAGTCGCGCACGGTCCTCAGCCAACCTAACAGGAGCGATTCGCGGAATAGGTCTGCGTCTGACGTCACGGAAGTGACCATGGGGCATTTTCTCGGTCAAGCCAGCATCCTGGATTAGTCCGCCTCCTCGCCTTTTCTAACTCCGGGCGATGCGGTCGGCCAATTAAAGCGCCGTTAACCCCCCACCCCCACCCCTTTCTCCACCCTGCTGTACTAGCTTTGGTGCCAGCTCCCGTTTCATCCCGTGGAGAGGTCCGTGCAAAAAAAGCTACGGTGCACGCGAAGCTTTTCGGGATCGGCGAACCGAGGGATTAGCTCGGGATACGCGAGGGCAGCCTCTTCCGGCGTCTTATCCACGCACGTTCTTGAAAGGACCTGATCCAATATTTATTTTAAGTTACACAAAGACGGCACCGCCGCCAGCGACGACGACTGGGCACAAAGAAGGGTGGAAGGTGGTGGCCAGCGCTGCGAGACAAATTTCATTAGTTCCGACTGGCTGGAATGCATTACTTAATTGCGATGGACTTCGTGGCTTAAGCGTCTGCCCTGGGATACGTCGGGTTTTGCGTTCGTCGAACAGGGTAGTGTGGCGGTGAGGGGTGAGAGTGTGTTCTGGGTCGTGTACGGCTGGGAATAAAACGGGGGGGGGGGGGGGCAGGAATCGGTGGCAAACGATTCTAATCCGCTGGGTCGCGTAAACGTGCGCGTGGTCACGTGCCGGATACGTGTGTGTTGTGTGTGTAGGTGACCGAACGTTTCTTAACGGATTCACTGTACGCCTTATCAATTTTTCGTGTGTTCTACCCTGTTTGGGCGTTACCAACGAAATTATGGGCTGGATACGCGATGTTTATTGTAATGTGAGGTAATGGGATAATTTACAGGAAGATGCAAGAAGGTTGGTAAGACTGATAACAAAGTATAACAATAGCAAATAAGAGTAAATAACTAAATTGATATACTTAGCGATCGTGTTGGATAATATTATTGTAGAAGTATACGGCCTTTTCGGTCGGAAGGCTTCTGATAAAATAAGAATAAGTAAACAGTGGTCAAGTGGTTGCAGAAATACGCAGCATACCCCAATGTTAATGTCATATCGTTGATTGGTAACGTAGATGAGATGTATCGGTGTCTCCGGTACAGTTGCAGAGAGTTTTACTTAACTTAAACTAGGCTCTATTATAACGTCCACGCATCAAAAATTTTTGAAACTAGAAATACTAGACACAGCAAACTCCGGCATTCAGACAAACCCGAAAAACCAAGTAGACTGAAAATAGCCCACCGATACATCACACCCCAACGTGTTTATCACGTTCCGAATCTACCTGTACACCGTATATCTCACGCATCATCCCTGTTTACAGGGTTCACCCCCTATCTACATACTTCCAACCTTCCTGGCCGTCTTCCCGTCCACTTCCGCCTCACTTTCCAGCCATCCATCACCTATTTACCCATCTATTTATCCACCCGCCCTACCTCCACCCCCCGGCCATCCATTTTTCCGTTTCTCTCAGCATCGAAGTCGAGCGAAGTAAAGCTTGGCCGCCGGCCAAACTCGAGTTTCGAGGCGCGGACCAGTTACAAGCCATTGCACACGCCGTATCGTCTCCAGTGCCAGACGCACAGGACTTCGGCATGAGCCCGGTGCCAAGTCCTGCCCACCTACCCTCTCCTCCAACCTCCACTAATGTCGCAACATTTCCCCGGAACGTACAGGAACGTTGGTTGTCGGGGCAGCGATTATCCTGGAAGGAGGGGAGGTGGAGTGCGCTTCTTACCAGATTTCTATCGAGATGCGCACCCTGGCGCAATTGTCCTTGAAACGTCCTTGGCGCACTCTTCGGGACACGTCGGCGATTAGGTGCAGATCGCGCGTTTCTTTAAGCGGGATGGGGAGAGTTTGAGGGGATGGGGCGTGGGTGGATGGAATGGTCTGGACTTGTTCGGTTCCAGATTTTGGAAGGTTGCGTCATGATTTTGGCATCGGCTGGGTACCTGAATGTCTCAGATGTGAGGGAGATGATTTTTGTACTCGGATTGGAGAACTTTGGTATCTGTACAATTTTGTGCAGCATATTAAGAGTTGATTGTCGACGGTTCCTATTCATATTTTAAGTTGCAATGCTGTATGGGAGAAAAGTCAGATTTCGACTTGCCTTAACCGTTTATTTAATGAACTTTGAAGAAACCAAAGTAGCATAATGAATTTTTTTTAGGATAGATAATTGTACATTCGTTGAAGGGATTTATAAAACGACTTTTAAACATTTTAAACCATATTTACTCTCACACTTAAGATAAACTATTAGTATAATAATATAAAGTACAATGTGGACTGTTTATTTTGACAGTGGTGTACGTCCGTATTAAAAAAAAATGCTACATTATATAATTTACGATTAATGTAGTGTAAACTATTTATTTACGTGATTCTTATTTTTTTTTTCTAATTATGGACTTATATTAGCTTAGTACTTCAACATATCGTA